>JACCHV010002770.1:2813333-4220000 GCA_018907245.1 Eupristina koningsbergeri | reverse complement strand
TTAATAAGAATCAACGACTTGTTAGAACTATTTAATTATTTTTATAGAAGGATAATTTGTTATCATAACTCGCACGATTAATTATAATGTTTCTTAAACTACTTTCACAGTTAAAAATTATCATACCAAGTGTTCGACAATGCAATTTTAATTTTATCTTATTAAAATGAACATGATGACTCAAAAAATAATAAACAGTGATTTTCATATTAACAAAAAAAGCACACGAGCTTATTAATTATAATAAAGCGAAATATCTTAATTTTCCATCTATAAAAGGCCTACTACACATATCCATATTTATAAAAATCTTCCCCCTTCGTTTAAAAATAATAATTCCGCTTCCTTGATCTTTGATGGTCCCTTTATGTTCTTATGTGTAGTCGATCACCTCTTTTCACGTATTATTATTCTTTCCTTAATATTCAAATATTTATTTCTTGTTAAGCGTTTCCTTCCTCAATGTTACTTTTTCTTCGTCTCTCTCTCTCTCTCTCTCTTTTTCTTTCTCTTTCTCTCTCTCTCTCTCTCTCTCTCTCTTCTCTTTCCTTCTCCTACTCTATTGCCTTTTTTACGTCAGTTTCCTCAGAGCTTTATTTCTTACGACCAAGGTACTCGGCTATCTCTTGGAATTTTTCTTTTTCGTCCTCAAGCAACAGTGCTTGGATGCAGCTCGTAAAGTACTCGCTGCCAAAGCAGTTTTGCCTATTGAATAGTAAATAAAATAGCCAAAATTAAAAACAAAAAAATTTTTATCCATCATTCGTTCTTATAAATTTTTAAAAAACTTTAGAACAGAATTGTTGTGATACAACAACAGCATGATAAAAGGCATAAAGTTTTGAACAACTTGCATTTAAATAAAGCCTTTAACATTTAAAAAAAATTTATTTTTCAATTAAATTCTGTTTAGTGATTAGTATCTATATTTTTATTTCACTCATTATAATATCATCAATTACTTTCTGATAATAATTTTTTTTTTTATTCAATTATAAACAAATGTTTCTTTAATTATTAAAGATTAATAAGTAACAAGATTGACAATACAATGACAACAATACAAGAACTATATTAGATAACAAAGAAATATTATGCAATTAGTCAAATTATAGTTTTTGATTTTTACTTGCAATTCACTTTTCACTATCTGTAAAATTACAAATTATAGTAAAACCTTATATTGTTGTTGATTATTTAATTACACAATATTAATGTCATTATTGAACATTTTATTTAATTATTTTTTTAAAAAATATATATATATATATTAAAATAATACAACTTTTAAAATATATGATTATATTTATAATCACAATTAATTTATATATTTAAGATTTATAAATAACTTCAATAAATATATGTCAAGGTGAACATCAAATTAATTTTTATTTAGATCAAATTATAGTCTTCAATAATAATGTATAAAAATGTATCTTAAAAAACATCTCTTTTCTCAATTATATTCTATAGAAATTTATTGACCATAAAAGAATTTTATTAAGTGCATAAACCTAAATTTCTAATTGACAATTTGAACAAAAAAATATTTTATTTATTCCATAGATTTCCTTAAAATATTGCATCATATTTTTGATTAAAAAATTTCATATTATTTCCTTGACCATAAATTGATTGTTTTTAAAATATTTTAGAAACAATGAAAATTATTATTATTAATTTTTAACTAAATTATACAAAGATATTTCATATTTATAAAAATACTTCAAAAAATATAAAACAGCACATAAAAATAACTTTACAAAAAATATAATTATAGGAAATTCCGTATATGCATTAAAATCTACATGGTATATACTGAATTAGTTATTATTTATAATAAATTACGTTGAATACGGAATTACCTAAAATGGATTACAAGCCTTTAGAATCTTGAAGAGTAACTGGTCTTTAATAAATATTATACTGTGCGAAATAAAATATAATGTCTCGAGAAACGATATTACATAAAAAAAAAAAAAAAAATAAAAAAAAAATAAAATAAAATAAATAAAAAAAAATAAAAATGGAGCTTTAAAGAACTATAATACATATATTTTCTGAATATTGACAAAGGGCTACATTAAAAAATTTATGAACAAAAAAAGCAATTCGTTTTTACAATGTTAGTGATTAAGGAAAAAAAATCTAAATATGAGATTATTTAGAAACTTTTTAACAATATTATTTTATATTTTTAAATAATATCAAAGTGTATTATCCTTAAAATGTGTCGTATTTAGTTGTATAAAAATATGTTTAAAATTCCCGATTTTATGAAATAACGTTTTAATTTTCTTTCTTTCTTTCTTAACGAATTGAAAAATTCATTTGAGTGAAATAATATTTTACATTTCTCTTAAAAATGTTTTAAGTTAAAAATAAATATAGTGATATAATGTTTAAAAAATTGAAAATATAGAACATTCAACAAAATTTTAAGGATTTATAAATTTGTGGTATATACGATATTCTGCTTAAATATTTCACATGGATAAAATATACTTTAAATAATATTAAAAAGTATATATACAAATGTTTATAAACAGATTTTACTTTAAATCAGAAGATTTTTTAAAAACTGAATAAATTATTTTTAACGTTTAAAAATATTTCATATGAAGTAGACTTATAGTTTTATCATTTACTAATGAAAATGATTGATTTAATAAACAATAATATTAATAAAGTAGTAAAAGAGAAATACAAAAGAATAATAGCAATAATAGTAGTAATAATAATAATAATAATAATAATAATAATAATAATCATAATAATAATAATAATAATAAAACGAAAATGATAAAAATAAAATAAAAAAAGCACCTAAACCCCAGGATCGGCTCCGTGGAGTTGCTTGATAGATGTCTGGATCCATTCCATTTCGTCTTGCAGCAACAGTACGTCTAGGCAGCCCTTAAAGTAGTCCGATGTAAAACAGTTTTTTCTGAAAATTTCCAGTCAACATTGACTTTTCTCTTTTCTCTTTGTTTCATATTTTATATTCTAAACTTTGCCTTCAATTTTAAACGTTTTAGAGCGATTAATTAAGTAATTATAAATGGTTAATGCAAGAGCACACGTTTACTACGTACGTATGTAATTATATTCCAATAAAAATATTTGTATAATAATAAGCAAGATATTAAAAAAGTTACTACAAAGATTTCGAAATGACTAAAAATATAATTTAATGTTATTTACAAGTGATTTAGCGTAAATAAGTTGTGAACTCGTGAAACTATTTTAATTTTACATTGAAAGTTGTAGTTAAAAAAATAAAAAAATAAAAAAATATACGTCCATTTTCTGAAGATCTTTTATTAACTCGATATGTTGGTTGGATCATTCCAATGAAGGCACGGGTTAGAAGATAATTTAATACAATTTAATGCTATGAAGCCGAGGGAACGCTTAAGCGATAATCTATCTATGCTTGAATCTGTCGACTAAATTTGAAGAAAAGGGATTATTGAATCAATGTTCTTTCCTCTGTAAATATCAAGGGTGATCTTGCAAAGTTTTATCATGTAAGAAAACACGATTAACTTTTCGTGCAACACTCGATGTCCTGGTGAAAAAGGTGCAAATGACGAAAGGCTGGACGAAACGGCGTGGATAAAAGTGCGATAATCGCGAAAGGAATAGCGGATCGTGGAACCAGAACGACTGCGAGTGCGAGTGCGACTCCCGTGCATGTCCAAATATTTTCGAAAGTCCCGCGCCACGTAAAAGGCTTTATACGAAATCTCTCTCTTTTCCCCCAAGAAAGATAATTTTAGATGTCTAGTCTCGCGGTAAAAACAGGTGAATTATATACTCTTTTGCGCGCGTGTGCGTGCGCGCACAGGTAATAACGGATGTATGTTCTCCTGCTGTGTACTTGCTTGAGTACACTGTGTACAACAGTGGCGATTATGGCAACGGGCAAAAGCCAGTGGTAGCCATGGATACTATAAATAGAAGAGAAATCTCACAGTTTCGATTCGCGTGCCGAGTTTGGCGAGAACGCGAGCGCGCGAACGCACACACACGCGCGCGCACGCACGCACGAACTCACGCACGAACTCACGCACGCACGCACGCACGCACAACTACTCTTCCGCGTGCTCGCTGATAATGCTTTTGCGGCGTCTACTCGCGCGAGTGCGTGTGCAACGAACGTCCGCATGGCGATTTTTTTTGTTTTCGAGTGGCCTTTGTCAACTCCGGCAGGTGTCCACTTTCGATTGTACCATTGACTTTTTCATTTATGTAATGGTACCGATTGTTGTTCGTGGCTCAATTGTTCAACCAAACTTTTTTTTTTCTCCACGTGATATTTATTTTGTCGCGCGTTTTACCCTTTTCGCGTTAAGTTCGCGCTAATGATTATTTTTACCCTATGCAATGTAAACCAGAGCTATGCACGCTATACTATATATATATACACGAGCAATATTTACATTGTTTGTTACGACCAATTAATTTATTATTATTACGGTTAACAAGTTCGACTAAAACATTTTTATTCAGACTCAACAATACAAGAGCAATTTTTCAAAAGTCAGCTGAGTCAATCGGTATGAATGGAAGAATATTGACTGCTTTTACAAAAGTACCAATTCTCTTTTTCAATCCCTTAACAGTAAACTCCTCTTACATCGACTGAAATTTAAGATGTTGAAAATATTACAAAACTCAAGAGATACCAACATTTTTATCAATGGTCTTCCGCTGATTTCATTGGGTATACTAAAAGAAATATTATTTTTATGACACCAAATTTTCATTATTCTTCGTTTACTAATTAACAATAAATGGCATATGTACACACGCACACATATAAACAGTAGGAAAGGCGGCATCACAGACATAACACTCACTTGTAGATATTTTCATCCCGTGATCGGGCATAATTTGAGCATAATTGGAGCATAATTACAAATGTTCATTACCTACCATTTGTGCAGACAAATATTTTTGAAAACTTATGGTAATAAAATAATATACCGATTACGAAAAATTGACAGAGAATCACGATACAGAAATGGCTCGTTAGAGGAAGCTGGGGTGTTCAACACATTTTAGGATAAATATTGAGTATTAAATAACACGAGAAACATTTCTAATGAAAGCACCAAATTGTTTTCCCGAAATGATGGCTTGCATAGGATCACCGGCTTGTTACCTGCAGAGTGTATGGAGTTGAGGTTCGCGGAACAGATTGTAACAATCCTCGCAGATACGGTCAAGTCTTGCGAACAGGCTCTTATCATACACGCCCTTACATTGGATGTCCATGAAAGAACGCTTGCTGAAGGGATGACCCATAAGGGCGCCAGCATCAGCAATACCGAGGCATGAGGTAAAGAGCAGCAGTGTCATTGACCAGGTCAACACCGAAAGGAGCGAGGACGAGTTGCTGCCGTTTGACCATGCACCCGATGTTGCAAAATTACAGAGGTTATCGTTGGTCCTGATGATGTTGCAACTCCTGCTGTTCAGTGACCTCGAGAACGAGGCCCTCAGTGAGTCCGCTCTGGACATAGACCTGCAGAGAATTTCGTTTCTATCCGTCGATGCGACGCACGAATTTCGCGTTTCCTGACAGTGCATCATCTGTAAACAAAATTTCTTATGACAACTCTCAAAATTAATTCCTTTCCTGACTCTTAATCATCATTATTATCATTATCATTATCATTATCATTATCATTATTATTATTATTATTATTAGTATTATTATTGTTGTTATAATCATCATCATCATCATCATCATCATCATCATCATCATCATCATCATCATCATTATTATTATTATCATTATTATTATTGTTATTAGTATTATTATTGTTGTTGTTATTATTAATTGTTGTTGTTGTCGTTGCTGCTGTAGCAGCTGTTGTTGTTGTTAACATCATTATCATCATCTATTTTCATTATTTTTCACTTATTTGATTGATACGTTTACAAAGTTTAAAGCAAGCTTTATTTATGATTGTATATTTATGGTACATATGGAAAATAAAGATGCATTCCATTTTTGAAAATAATTTTTTATGTGGAATTTTCCTTTTTATCAAAAAAATGAATAATAAATAAATTATCAATTGTACCGAGCTATTAGAATAATGCTATTGTAATAATATGAAATTAGGAAATTAAATATTTATTTATTTTTATTGTAATATTAATATATAAATTTTATTTAATTTCACTTGTATAATATTAAATGAGTGAAAACCATTGTCATAAACGTTTGATATTTTTTTTTTTAATTTTCATCAATAAGCACGAGAATATTAAAATAAACAGAACATTTTATGTTAAACCTAGGATTAATGATATCATTATAGAAATATTATATCAATTGTATTTTATTCATAATAATACAAGATTATAATTTACATAATTCATTTACTAATTCATTGTCTAATAATAATAAGAATTAAACTTTTTATTTTTGCCACTAATACTAAGAATTAAAAATTTTAACTAATCTAAAATTCACAGACATAAAATTTAATTTTATGAGCAACAAATAGCATTATAAATATTATAATTTTTCATAACTAATATTTGAGACTAGTTAGAATTTTGAATAAAAATTAATTTATAAATTATCTTAGCAAATATTTTAATGTATTTGTAGAATTTGTGTTGTAAACATATTTATTTTTATGTAAACACATGAGGAAACCAATAATTATTCATTTGAATTTTACTTAAGTATTCTGTTTAAAGCATACATGTATTATGATTTTTCTTCTTCTATTTTACTCTTGAAATTAATTAAAATTATTTATTGGAATTGAATATCAAAATTCAGTTATGTATCGATGTTTTTGAATTATGTTCTAATTTTTGCAGTCTAAGCAATTGCAGTATTTACATAAATTTATCTAAAGAGAAACATAATATTGCTATAAGAAATTGTATTTTAATTAGTCTGAAAATATTTTGTCTATTAAAGAAACATTATAAATTAAAAGAATAAATATAAATTTCAAAAATCATTTTATATAATTTTTTGCAAAAATAAAAAAAAACAAAATTTGAAATGCATTAGACTGACTCAAAACTCTTCATGTAGTATTTATAGATTCACTCGTAAATGATGAATTAAATTCATTTAACAAATGTATTACAACTCAACTTTTTAATGAATGTCAATACAAATAAAATAATTAAACAAACATTATTACGTAAAATGATCAGCAATTTGATAACAAATTAATGAATGAATATTCAAAAATGGTGTAAAAAATTTCAATTATTAATTTCTTTAAAATTTTCAGAAGTTGTATAATTCTATATTTTTAATACTAAAATTTACATATAGTCAGGTCTTGAAATGATTTTTTAGAATGCAATATAATGCAATGTTAAAATTTAATAAATAAAACAAAAGTACATTGAATTTTGTGAAATTTATTTATCAAAGAATTTTAAATACGACACGTACATGAAATGAATATAATTTTTTTTTAAATAAAATTTTATTTTAATAGACTATAAAAAGAATACTAACATTAATTTTGAAAACTGTGAAAATGATAAACAATATTTTGTGTGATTCATAATAGAGCTTAGAGATTAGGATGAACCTATGAAATATGTTATTTTATGGAATCGTTTGTTCAAATAAATGTATTTTTAATTTTTTTTTTTAGAAGAAATAACATTTTAAGTATATGAATACGCAATATAAAATAGAATAAAATTGAATTATTCACAGATCAGATTGATAAATGAATGGGCAACAATACAGAAGTCCCTTGTGGGAGAGGGGGGGGGAGGGAGTACAATAAGCTAGATAAAAATCAAGCTTAAATTATTGTGGCTAAATTCAAAACTCATTTGATCAAACATTTTGAACGTGAAAAACGATAAATAAAAAAAAATGTTTTATTTGTTGCCTTGAAAATGAGATTAATTGAATATTTATTATTTGTAAATATGCTTTGTAACCGATGAAATAGATTACATCATTGTTATTATGTGGGAATGTACGAATTTTTTACGCATTTGTCTTTCTCCTTTGAGGTATTAGTTTAGTGAAATAAATTTGGATGCAGGATTAAACGTATCGTTATTAATCGAAACGAATCAGATCGGAAGAGCAATAAAAATCAATGAAAAGTAAATTATGAAATTAATCATAAGCGTAAGGTATAAAAATCGTAAATAGGCTCATTTATTATAACAAGCCTGTCGTCCCGCAGTACACATCAAAGTGTAAAAAGGTCAGAGGAGCGCGTGGGTCGAAGAAAGATACAGAGAAACGACCAAGACACTTAAAAATATACTGGCTTTCATGAAAGGCATAACGGATGAAGATGTAAAACAACTTGTAACCAGTTGCACGCTCGATTTACTCGCCCTCTCTCTCTCTCTCTCTCTCTCTCTCTCTCTCTCTCTCTCTCTCTCTCTTCCTGCGTGAATGGGCCACACTCGGCAGAACAGCAGCCGTATAGGTTCCCACCTGTAATCGCCTTTTTAACTTCGACAACTTCATTAACCAGAAGCTTCTTCCTATCTCTCTTCCTTCTTTACTCTGGTTGTCCCCCTTTATTCCCGATTTAGTTTATTTCTTTTCTTTTCACTCTGCCTCTGGTTTTTATTTCTTTTTCCTTTATCTTTTTTCTCTTATAGGGCATAATCGTCGTCGTCGTCGTCGTCGTCGTCGTCGTCGTCGTCGTCGTCGTCGTCGTCGTCATCGTCATCGTTTTCGTTTTCATCTTCGTCTTCGTCTTCGTCTTCATTATTCCCGGGTGGGATTTTATTTTTAGCTCGGTTTGCTGCTGATTTCCAGAAATTTTATTTTTTCCCTTGTCAACAACTGAGTGCAAAAGCGAGAAGCCAGAGCTAAGGGACAACAAAAAAATTTTGATTTTTTCGATCTACACAATAATCGAACATGTCGAAGAATTTTATTTGTAATTGCAAACCAATCATCTATTCACGCTGGTTTACTCCATTACTCCACAAAATTTTCTCTGTTTTACAAACACTTGTAAAGGTGTCTTTATTCAAATTCGAATTAGTTTTTTTTGTATCCTCGAATACTGTTTGCTATATGATCGGAACGATCAAGTGTATCATTCATTTAATATGAACAATTAATTTCGTACAGTTTATTTTACTGGCTTACTTCTCATAATCAATGATTTTCATAAAAGAATAAAGTTTCTTTTGAGTTAAAGAGAAGAGTTTTTTGCGTTATATCTTGAGATCGAATGTGTTTTTCATTTAAAGATAACAAGTAATAGAGGATAAGTTACTCGATCCATCTATATTTGGCAAATCAATTTAATATGTTGTATTTTAAAAATTTATTTGAAAAGACTGGTTAACTTAAAAAATATTCTTGAAAAAGTTATACACATAACATTGTAATCTTGCTTGATAATATAAAATTTACATGTGTGAACGCAAATTGTAGCAGTTTACTGATTGATTCCAACTCAACGGCTCATTGTTTTACGCGTGACGAAATACTTGCAACGAACACAACAAAATCGATCAACTGAATGGATTGGACAAAGCAACAACCATGAAAAAATAAAGGATCAAAATTAACGAGGAAACTCGTAATTGCGATGAAAATCATTTGAAAAAGGGGGTGTTTAGAAAAGGGAGGAATTATCATTGGAAGGGAGAAGAGGAAAGGATGGCCAAGCGCGGTGCACTCACACTCACGGGGTTCACAGCTACGTGCACACTGTCCATGTGTGCAAATCTAGTCGAAGCTGAAATGTGGGCATATGTATATTAATGCTGGTGAAGGCGAGCAGAGACAGTGCGAAGGCCGCAAGAGAGAAGGGCGACACAGGAGAACGCATAAAAAAAAAGTAAGAACGCGAGGACCGGTTACAGGAGTGCTCGCCCGTTCTCGCGACAGGTGAGGTCTTTTCTCCCTGCGCGAGTGCGAGCACAGGTGCACAATCAACAAATCTCCTCGACGACTCAGAAAAAACCACCCATGAAACTTGTACGCGAGCCTTCGCAGGACTTTCCCAGAGAGTCGAGCATGCTCGATAGCTTCTTTCATATCAAGAGTGCGTTTCTGCTTTTGGCTTTTCCGACCTCCCGAAAGAGCATGAAAAGCCTTGGTTAATCGATTTCCGAGGAATAAGGCCTCTTGCTTGCGTCATTTTCAGTTTTCTCATTTGCAGTGTCCCTTATGGTGGGTGGAAAATATTTCTTGTCGACGAGATTTGTATTATTTACAGATGATAATTGATTTGACAACTGGGAAACACTCTGAAAGTGATCACTGCGAAAGTTAATCGATCCAACCATTCTTTTTCTTCTTTATTTTTTTTTTTTTTTTTTTTTTTTTTGTAAAATAATGAATTTTTAAAACCATCATTCAAACATAAGCGTCGACATTTTCATGCTCGGCGATTGGTTAAATTAGCAACGAGCACGATAACGATACCGATAACAACAATAATATGAATGACATATATTATAGCTAATTGTACCACATCCAAGGGAAGTTCAATTGAATATTCAATGATACGACGAAGCAAATAAACGTTGATCAACGACTCTTTTTCAAAAAATGAATCATTCAGCTCACTGAAAAACACAATATCATTCGTGCTTGCTGAATTTAATAAAGACTCAAAATGGGTGGATACATTCATCGATAGTGAAAGATATATATTAAGTCAATCGCCAAAAAAATTGATTGGAACTTCGGATCTCCCTCGTTAACAACCACACACCGGGATATATTATTGTGCTTTTTTATATTTTATCCTGGATTCGATCGATCATTTAATTGAAAAGATCAACGAAACGACCAATAGAAGATTTATATTCCTCCATATAGCTTGAATATAGATCTGGCTAACAGATACCTAATCCACAATCTTACAAGTTGCTTCAAGTGCAGATTTATATGACCAAGTGCTCTGCCGTATTTTTTCGGCTACAAAGTGTAAGTCTTAATTTTTTATTATTTGCTTTTTATTTATATAAAGTAAAAAAGCACTAACATTTCATTTTACCTTCTGTTTATTATTCTTGTTCTCACCTGATTCGTTAAACTAAATTTATGTCTCATAATTTTATATCACGATCTACGTTTTTGGTTTTAAAAAAAATTTCATAATTCATCTTAAATTTTTACAATTTCCATTATTTTTGTTTTTTTGAAAAGCAAGGTTTTATAACATAAAGATTATTATGCATTTATTGACTATAAAACAATATTATGCAAGTTTTTTTTTTATAAATTCGTTATTCGCAATTGTTTTACATTTCAAGAAAGGTTTACTAAATAATATTTTATCATTAATATTAAACTATTTTTTTTTATAATTTATAAAATAATAAAAAATATTACCTCATTTTGTATTAAATTATATTCACAATAATTTTTTAAAATCACACAAGTAAAAAAACAATAAAAAATCAATAAGAATAAAAAAAGATGAATCTTGTAAATATGCATTGTTCTCCAATCGCAATAAATTTGGAATAAAAAAAAATTATTTTATGTGCTGAAAAAACATAAACTGAATAAATTTAATTAAAAAAATGAACAATTTACATAATATCGAAATATATAAAAACAAATTATCAGAAAACACGTCTTTAATAGTTTAAATACAAATTTTTTAAATTTTTATTTTTTAATTCAGGTAAAAAACATTATGATAATATTAGAAAATAAATTCGATAAGAAATGAATAACCTAAAATCTCGATTATTACATTCCATTCTTAGAATGATTATAAAGATTTTATATTTTTTATATGATTGATTGATTTTTTTTATTATTGTACTTATAAATTTAAATTTTAATAAAATATAATATAACTTTATTTCATTAGCTTAATCAATTTCATACTTATGGATTAAAGTTTTATATATATTTATCAATTAATCCATGTATTATTCATATTAGATATAAATATATTTTTTTACAACCGTTCATATATTGTTATTGTCGTTATTATTATGATTGTTATCACCATAACTATCATCATCATTATTATTATTATTATTGCTTTTTCTTGTTGTTGATATTACTGTTATTATTATTGTTGTTGCTATATATATATTATCATTAAGTTTTTCAATATTTGTCCAAAAAACTGTAAATAATTTGATAAATCGTAAATATCTCGATAATAACTTGAGAATCATATCAATTTTAAAATACAGTTGTAATAAAAGATTCAATGTATTTCTGTTCATGTTTCATGGTTTCATAATTACTTTAAAAAAAAAAAGTTATACGTTTAAAGATATGTATAAGTATTCAAAATGTTATTTAAATTTCAATATTTAAAAAATAAATATTTATGACTCGTGAGAAATAACTTTTCATTACCTATTAGTGATTGAGATTTTTCAAACATTAATATTTAGGAAATGCTTTTGAGTCACGGATCATTAGTAGTCTTATCGTATTCTAATTTGTTTTCATACATTCTCGTAAAACAAGTAAAACTTATGAAATTTAATTAATTATTTGATAATAATATTTTGAAATAAAAATGATTATTAGTTTATCTTATAATACAAATAAATTTATAATTCAAGTAAATTTATCATCCAAATAATAATTAAATGGTGTTTAATTTTTTTATTAAACAAAATTTCCATAATAATTATTGATGTATAATATTGTATATTAGAGAAAAGATTTTTTAATGGCCATTGCAGTATCTAAAAATTCAATACTACACAGTTACAATCATTTTTCTTAATTACAATTAAAATAAATTTTACAATAATTTTTAAACAAATAATAAATAAAAAAAAAAAAGAAATTATTTATATAGTTTTCATTTTATGGAACAAATTTATTTGTTTAAAACTATTCTTCTTCTGAAATATTATTTTAATAGTATTTCAAAAAAAAAATGTATAAATACATTAAAGTATATAACTATTTATTGTATATTTGGTAATAAATTGAGTCAACTTATAAAATAAAACTAATATTTAAAAAAAAAAAAAAAAAATAGTTTTTTACAAGTATATTTGTAGAGAATAAATAATTTTATCATATACGCATATGGTTTTACGGCGGTCCCAATTAATAAAATATACGTTAAATATATATGAATATATTTAAATTATAATATTAATATCAGAAATGAATAATTCTAAATTTGTATAATGCCAGATAATATGAAATATCATGATATATAATAGAATCAACAATAATTTTAATGAAATAATTAAATTTACTACAAATTATACCTATTCTTTTATTTTTTCTTGTAATGTAAAAATAAGAAATATCTTGCAGTTTTTCTCAACTATATAATATTAAGAATTCCGTTTATTAGATAAAAAAAATGTTATACTTAAATAATTTAAGTTTAATGAAAACCGCAAATGATTAGAAAATAGTTATATAATTCTTTCAAACAGCATCCGTTACGATAAATTTCAATTTATATTTATAAGTATTATTTAACTACTTTCATACTCTCTAGAAATTAATTTCTTTATAAGAAATATGTCTTGGAAGTAATATATAAGATTCATATTTAATTTATGATGTATTGATTACATGCTAAATCTTTGTGCATATCACAGTGGATCTGAAACTTGCGTGTGAATGGTCTCCAAAAAAGACTGAACAATTATGGAACAATTATTATTTTAAATAATCTATAAAATGAATAAGATGATAAAGATTATAAAATTAACTGAACTAAATAATATAAATAATATAAATTAATAAAAAAAGTAGAATTTTCCAAAAATTGTTAGTCGTACTCGGTCAAAATTGGTTAAATCCATAAATTTTTATCAAAAGCACATAAAAATATTAAAATCTAATATCAAAATATGTCAAACTAGTTTATTGATAGTAAATATTTAATAGTAAATTATAATAATATATACTTTAGCTATCTTGAATAGCAATGTGAATGTTTACTGAAATAAAAATTAAATTTAACTAATAATTTTTTATAGTCTTAAAAGAATGTGATAAAATTAGCAGAATATTACCTTAACGGATATTAGATAAATATATTAAAGTAATGTATTTTTTTAGATTATAACCCGATGCATTAATCTATACTAAAATCTAAAAATAATTCAATCGTTTGTGCACTTCTTGTTCGTTTCTATAAGTATCTATTATAGCCAAAAATATTTAATACATCCTGGAATAATAAATATCGCATGTAAATGATAGAATGAAAAAAATCATTTTATCATTTACATATATTCGATATTTGTGTGAACTCAAAAATATGTAATTACAAACACGTTTGTATTCACAATCTTTTTCAAAATATGTATTTTAAAATTTTCAACTGTTTTAAAAACTATTGAAGAAAAAATGAAAATTTTATTTATTTTATACATATAATACAAAAATAAGTAGCACTTAATGAATATTATTTATAATAATTAATAAAAATATTATTTTTGATGGAAAGGTTGTAATAATAAATAAAAGTTGTAATGGTCTTTTTGTTTATATACAATTCAAGAAAATAAAAATATTATTAAACCACCAATTATTATTTATATTCAATTACTTCAATATATATGATATTATAATTGTTTGCAAATTTTATCAATCGAAAATACTTTTGTCTCCCCCGTCAGATTATGCAAAATTTTTAAAATTTACGGGAATTTTGTACTTTACAAGATCAAGTTCATGACTGACATAATTGTTTTATATGCGTATTAATAAAAGTACTTTTGATAGTAAATCATTGAAGTAATTTTGAGGTAATTCGTTCTTGATTCAATAATGTATGAGAATAAATGAGTGATCAAACATGTTTCATTCGTGTACAAGTAAATTTCAACAAAGGATAAATGTTTACCTGGAAAATTGATATTTTCGTTTCCCCTTTCTTTCTTTTTTTTTGTTGTACTTAGTTATCTTGATTAAGATATATTATAGTTGCACATTTCTATTTGGAGATAAAATTCCTAAAAGTTTTTCTAAATAGTGGCTTCAATATCGTTACGTCTACATGTATGTTTAAGCGCCAATATGTACGTCAAGTGTGCATAAGCGTCACATTTAAATGTGAGTATATTTTAATTTTTTTTCCTATTGATTTAGTAGTGCTTCAAAAAGTTTTCCTAAGTAAAATTACCAATTTGCATACTTGATAATTCGTGTTAAAAATACGTAATATACGCCATCTTTATGCATGTTGTAATACTCGTAAAATAAATAGAATATTTTTGTTACTATTAATATCTTATAAATTTTGTTTAATAAAATTAATTAATGTAAGTTAATTAATGTATAATCTGTATGACGCATACATGAACAAGCACGCATGCGCCCATGCTAACATGGTGTGTCTGGAAAGTATCGTGGTTTTTTTTTTTTCTTTGAAGAAACTATTTGTCATGGAAAATGTACGAGAATTTTTCCTATTTGTCCCTTTTTTTTAATCGTTAGGAGCGATAAAATTTTGCATCACGCCAAGGGTGTTTTTTAGATTTTTAATAGGGCGTGATGGAGCGAGTGTTGGAATAGCTTTACACGCAAAAAATTTATTTGCCACTTGATAAACCGCTATAGAAGATTTTAAATGCTAAAAGAGTCTTTAAGATTAAGTGCACGCGTAAATCACAATTAGAAAAATAGCACAGAAGTTTCGAGAAGGGAGGAAGGAAGGATGTCCTGTTCTGTCTGTCCGGTTCTGGATGCCCAGAAATGTCCCGAATCAATTCTAATACCGAGTGTGTGCACAAAATTTTGAGTTCAAACCGCCGTCTAAGTATCAAGATAATCGATAATACCTTAAATTTATCGACATTGTGCATACAGTTACCCTTAGACATCTTTTTTAACATTAAAAAATCTTTAAAGTGTTTTTACCAAACCATTTTTTTATTTTTTTTTTTATTTGATAAGTTAATAAGAATTATGGCATTAAGATTAAATTTTATTCTCTTACAAAATAATAAAATGTCTATTATACATATAAATTATATACGATTAAGAAAAATAAGCAAAATAGAAGACTATGATGTAGATCCATATGACGTCACGAGCAAGCGTGCTGACGTTTGTGTTAATAATTAATGAGTATGAAAATTAGTTTAAAAATTAAATAAATGCTTGTTGCATAGAGTAATTAGCTTTAAGCAGTAGTGGGTATCATTTAATATTCACGAGATTGTTTATCGATATAACAATGTTATAATATTCAAATGTTTTTGATGCAATTAAAATTTTATTTCAAATTTTACGTAATTTCATTATCAACAATTTTATTAAATATATATGTAATAATAATTTAAATATATTGTGTTTTTTTCAATACCATTATATAATATTTTCCGTCTAAAAAATAAAATCTAACATTATGTAATATTATGTAAAATATTTAAATAATCTTATTACATGTATTTCCAGAAAAATATTTCTAAAATAAAATAGTCCATGATGTACTAATCATAAATATCTTTTTGCAGAATTATCAAAAAATTATCCATACTATATCCATATAATTATATAAGCACAAATAGCAATAACATTAAAATGCAAAATTGAATTCTTAAAAATTTACTTATTCAAAGTTCGTAGTTTATCGAATAATGAGTTAAATTAATGAACTGATTTGACTTTTAGGAAAAGTAAAATTTTAATCAGTTTAAAGATGACAATTATTGTTGTCTATTAAAAAATACATTATTTTAAATATCAATTATATCTTAAGAATAAATTACAAAAATAATTTCCTTCGAGAAAATTTATTTTTTTAAATAATGTTGTTTTGATAATTAAATGCATTAAAAAATTATTACTCAATTTAAAAAAAAAATATTAAAATTATATTTTAGGAATCTGGGCAAACATTATCAATTTTTACAAAGAAGATTTCTTTTTATAGTTTTGATATCAATTTTCGTTTGATATAGCTATTGATTATTGAGATAATAAAATTAAAAAGCATTAAAAGAATAAAAGAAAATTTTTTTTAAAAATAATACCTTAATTAAAAAATAATCCGATAGTTTATCAAAAATAAGAGCATTTTAAATTATTGAAAAAAAATTTACGTTTAATAGTTGAAAATTATATGCCGAGATATAAATGAGAAATATTAAAAAGTCATTTTGAATATTTCTGGAAAATCGTTAAAATTTATGTGTAAAAAATATGCAATTTAAATATTTTAGTACATGATCATATATTGTTGTACAGCTTATGTAAGTATAAATACGCGTCCATGAATATTCCAAAGTCGTAATTCAGAAAATTTCAATTCAAATGTAAAAATAACGATCATCTTGTGATTTTGAATGAAAAAAGGAAAAGATTTATGTGCCGAAGAAATGAAATGATTTGTTATCTTTGCAAGTGCATTGGAAATTGGGGAGTAAAATAATGGGGTTCATTATGCGTTTGGCCTCCGTGTTATATTCGGAAATTAAAAAATAAAATCTTACTTGCATCCGGACATTATTTATTTCTCATGCGTTATACTTTAGCTAAGTATTATTAGTTCTCTCTTTGAGAGTATAAATTGCAGAATGCGTGGAAAAAGTAGAAAACACTTGCGTCATTTCCTTAAAACTGAAAACCTCGGCAACCGCTGGCACTTCCCTTTTTACTTTAAAGGCCGAAAGAAGAGAAAAAAAGGTTGTTAATCGCAAAAGATCGTGGGGGTACGCTGCAGAGCGGCGCAAATGCAAGATAAAGACACGAAAGTCCTGCGAATTGTATAAGTGCCAATTAAAGAGTCGGCCGGAGGAGCATCATTTGGCGGGGGGTGAGGGGGAGGGGAAAGGATTGCGTTGGAGGGGGAGGGAGGTAGAGATACAGAGAGAGAGAGAGAGAGAGCCAGTGGCTCCAATTCGTAGGCATAATATTAGTGATGAGCGTGAGATGAGGTCGGCAGGCAGGCCGGAGCCGCTGGGATTAGCCGTGGGATCGAGGAGGAGCGCCAGACACCGGATCGGATCGGATTAAATTCGAATGAACTCTCGGGGACTCTCGGGAGTAAAAAATTCGAAATCCGAAATCCGAAAAAAAATTCGGAAGAAGATCGAAATTCGCGTGGGTGCGTGGGTGGGTAGGCCGCGCGCGCCAAACCATTTTTGCCGATTAGTCAGCGCGCGATGTCACGTCGCCCAACGAACGAACGAACGCGGCTAATGACTCGCCACGCGACACCGTTCCAAGCCTCGGAAAAGCGAAGGCGGAGACCCGCGCATGCGCCCCCCGGCCTCTGCGTTCAACGTCCTCTCGTGCGCGTCTGCATCGTGATTGACGTGCGCGTGGGCCGTGTTATGACACGGGGAGGAGCGCGAGTTTTCGTTGACTTTTTCCTTGTTTGTGCCAAGAAATGACGAAAGTGCGCTGCACGCCATTGAGAGTGCCGGCGGCGAGGTTCATCGGTGGTGCTGGTGGTGGTGGTTGGCGGTGCTCTCGGGGACCCCCCCCCGCCCACCGCGACCCGCCGCCAACTGCGCCAAAGCCCCCTTCACCCCCTACCTTCCCAACCACCCCCAACCACCCATCCCCATTAGTCCCATTAGCCGGACGTTAAGGTGGAATTGGGAGTCCCGGCCGCCGGTGCCAAAGGTGAGCCTCCTTCTACCGAACTGCACTCAAATTTCGTGAATTAATTGATAAGGGGGATTGTCCGCGCCACACGACCCTGGAGGAGCTCCGGTTCACTTGGTATCCGTCGCTTGGTATCCGCTTTTTTTGTGGTCAATTCTTCCGGTTTTTTCATCGGCAATAATAATGGCATTAATTCAATTTACAGTTACCAGAGACTCATTTCTCTTACCTCAATTGCCAAATCGTAAGAACTCTCTCCGCGTCCACTCGTCTCGCGCATGTAGTAGTTGATAATAAATTAAAAAAAAAAACAAAACAAAAAAGTTATTTTTTACCTCTATACTTCAAAATAGCATTAATAATAATAATAATAATAATAATAATAAATTACAACTCGATATTATCACGGGGAGTTGTCATTTCAAAGTCTTGCGCAAATAAAAACACGGATATACTAGAGGAAGTAAATTCATCGGATTTTCTTTTTCTTTTTTTGAACAATCCAACACATAATGGCATTGCTGGGGATTTATGCACCGTAGCCCCTCCCCCGCAGAGGCATAATGGATTTAAACGACTAGCGAGATACAAGGCTAAAGGCAGTTGATGTTAACTCAGGTACACGCACACGAGACTACACAAGGACACGACGAAATAGATGGGACTCATGGCGCACCTGTTAAACATTTCGTCACCAGTGTCTTCGTCGTCCTCGTCTTCGTCTTCGTCTTCGTCTTCGTCTTCGTCTTCGTCGTCGTCGTCGGTATCGTCGTTGCAGTCGTCGTTATTCCTATTTTGTCTGCGGAAGAATAAACCTTGTAAGTGACACAAATTTACTCAATTCTTGTACCTTTTCTCGTTTTTTTTTTCATTTGAACACTGGTTGGCTTATTGGATTAATGCATTATAATACTAGGGATTTAAAACAAACTCACTTATTAACGTAGAAATGTAAACCATAAAATGATGTTTAAGCAATTTGAGAATAATAAAAACTACAATTATTATTTTTAATTTGTTTAAATAAATATCATCGTCATATTAATCTTCAATATCGTTATCATTATTTCTACCATTAATATTGCCTAAAAAAACACAATTTTAATAAAATTTTAATAAAAAATTTTAGTTGTGAAAAGATAAATTTTGTATAAAATATGTGTGAAACATACGTTTCAGACTTTCTTTTGTAATAACAAATATAAGCTCAAATAAATGAAAATTATAGAAAAGTAATCATTTTATACTAATATGACAACTATAATGGTTTTTCTTAAAATAAAGGGAAAAAAATGAGAATTGACGCGAGTGCGTCGTGAATATTAATATTTTATTGAAAAATGATCAAATGGTATTATTAATTGTTTGGTATCATATATTTTATATCAAAAGAGTTAATGCATTAAAAGGAGATTATTTATAAATTTCTAAAGAAAGTGCATATCTCTTATAAAATGTGTACACAAATTTGTATGAGTTCATTCAGAATTATAATTTAAACAATTATTATTAATAATATATATGCATAATTTTTAACTTAAAATTTAACAATGAAAAAGTGTGAGTTTATACAGTTTATACACATGCATATGTATAAACATATTCATACATTAAATGTACAATGATTATTTGACATATTGAGAATAATAAAAATTAAATTAAATTTTAAATATTATTTAATTTAATTAAAGATCGATATGATTCTTCGCAATATAAAACTTTAAAAAAAAATCTTAAATCGCTTGTAAAACTTATAAATTTTATTTTAAAAAATCATAGTTTAGCGTTCATTTTTGTATCCAATTTTTTTCTTTTAAATCGTACAAAATTTCAAAATTCTATGCGTATAAAAAATACAATCATGGCAACGCTATATTTAGAATTTAGAAATAATATAATTTATGTAGTATAATATATTTTTTTATGAATATCATTAACACATTCTAAAGTTTAATTAGTGTAAAACTATTATTTACTTCTGTACTCAAAATTTAACCTTTCATTATGGATGTATGTATAATTTTTATAACATATACTGCTTTTATTCATTTATTATTGGGTGAGATTAATTTTTGATTCAATCTATGAAAAAATTTCATTTATAAAATTTTTTAAAATTTGTTTACATGGTATCTATAACCAAAAATTCATTTGTCTTTTATGTATTACTAATTAAAAAGATTTTATTTTCCAATTTATCATGAAGCTTTGGAGATTTAAAAAATAGTATCTTAAGTTCGAACGTAATTTATAAACAAAAATACTTGTATAATGAAATTACGAAAGTTTTGATGAAAAATATAAAAAAACAATTAAATGTGTAAAAACTACAATAATATTTTTAATATTAAATTGTCGCTCATGAGAATAAATATTTTTGTTAAATATAATTATATAATAAACATTCCGAATTTATACTATAAATTCATATAATTTTGTATGTAATTACATTTAAAAAGAAATGTTTATTATATTGAGCAGTAATTTATTATTTAAATTTTGATTTAGTTTTTTATAGATTCTAAAGTTTTTCTTAATATGTATCAAATATTTAATGATTATGTTAATAATGAATTATTATTCCAAATTTTAAATTTGACGTAAGTGTAAATTAATTACATTTTGTATTTAATGAAACAACTGTAATCTATTTAATTCATCAGAAGTAGTAACAAATATTATGTACATTTAAACAATAAAAGATTTTATACATTAAAGATTCTTAAATATGATTCTATATTACGTGGGTATGTAAATTTAAGGAACACTATAAATTCTACTAAAAATTGATTTACATTTCTATATCCTATAAGTTTATTGTGTGTGTGTGTGTGTGTGTGTGTGTGTGTGTGTGTGCGTTATAAATTGTAGTAGATGTTGTCAATTAATAATTTCATTAAAATATGAATATCCTTATTTTTTAAGTATTTTTTACCCATAAAATATATGTGATTGTATAAAAAAAAAATAAAATAAAATATTGTGTTACAACTATAATTCACCAAAGTTATCTTCCTCAAGCGAAAACTAAACATAACCTATCTGAAAATAATAATGTCCTTTATTTAGAGATAAAAATAAAATTTAAATGAAAGAAAAAAAAAAAAAAATTTTTATTTTTTGAGAAAAAGATAAATGTATAAATATAAACTTTTGATTAAATTTGATTCTAAAAATAAAGCATTTCCTTACAATTGGTACATACAAAAAAATTTTAATAAATTTAAAATGTTTACCTAATAATAATTAATAGTGCACGATAATAATCGTTTTTTCATCACTTTAAATAAAAACTAATAAAGAGTAAAATAAGACTTTGTTGACATCTATTCAACAAAGATCTTTACAAAGTATTAAAAACTTTAGTGAATCATTTGATGAGATGCTAATCGATTATTAACCGTTTTTCCCATCATTAATTGATGCGAGAAAAAACTGGGCCATGTTGCGTTTAATCTATATACTTTTTTTGTCGGAATTATAAATTTTATCAGCACAGCAGTTTTCATTTTTTTTACTATGTGAAAAAAATTAGAGAACCTGGGCTAATGAAGACGAAGAAGAAGAAGGGGAATAGAAGAAGAGGAGAGCTGGACCTTCTTAAAAATCGCGCGCAAATTAATCGGAACAGCTTTTGAGTTTACACGACGAGAGATAGGAAAGGCCCCGAAGAAAAAGAGCAACTGCTCACACTCGCATATTTATTCAAATGTATTAGACACGAATAAATCGTGCACACAGCAGAGGCGCGGGCGCGCGCGCACGCACTCGCGGACGCACGCACGCACGCACGCACGCACGCACAAACACAGACACATGCTTATTTGAGCGGGTTCATGGTCCCACACAGTAGAACCTCTGTTTTTATTACGCCAGATACAAAACGAGAGTTGTATTATGGAAGTCTCGGGCATCGTATATAGCTTGGCATGGCGGCGAAAGTGGAGGCGGACGGCAAAAACTTTATTTTAGTAAGAAGGCTTGGAAAATGCGACCAACCCGTTCAAACGAGGAACGAAACGAAACGAAACGCTTATCGCAATCTTTTGAGGCCTTTTCCAAGCTGATTTTAAAGGGTCGAAGACCGTCAGATACGATCGTACGTGCACATTGAACCATTGAACCGATCCGACGGATTTTTAAAAACTTTTTCCCCCTTCGCCCATACCTTGGCAGCAAAATCTAAAATCGATTTTGTGTACTTTGGAGAGATTCGATTCCAATACAGCAAGCGTACTAAATGCCCCAAATCTTTGCCACTGACTCTTGACATCGAACAATTGGTTATTGGTTTTAGCTTAAAGAGCAATACAGCAGTGCAACTGGATTATTATTGGACATGGGATTGTATCGATGGCATGGCATCTTCCGAGGAGCCTCGAAAAACGACAAGGCAATTTGTCAAAAAAAGTTTTTCTCGTTGTAAAAAGCATAATAAGATTAAGTGAAGTGAAGCGAAGTGAAGTGAAATAAAGATGATGTAAAAATGTTGACGCAAATTCAGATTATGATTAATACCGTGTTCTTTATTGACAAAAGTGTGATTTTTTACATAAGAGTAGCTGTCATTGTGATTTAGAGGAGTCGTGAATCAGAAAAAAGTTTGTCAATTATTTTGAAATTCAAACGGATACAAATTTGAGAATCGCATGATTGTGACGTCACAGTTAAAAAATAATACGATGATGACGCGATACCAAAACCTTAACCTCTAAAAATTTTCGCAAACGACAGTGCTTAAAAACAAAATGTTATTAGAGATAGATTAGTTAATGAGAAAGGTAATATTTAAAAGATAAGAAATAATAATTAACAGTATACCCAGTTAATATCGATTACACTTGTCCACTGAAAAAATGACCTTACATGCTCGAAAACTTAAATTTCTGGACAATTTCAACATCCAAAGCACCGATCACCTCAGCACTGTCAACGCCACTTCACTGAAAAAAAAGTTAGTGTGTCGCTCAGAGCACCGCGTTCTCGTACAATGATCGACTAATACAGTGACGAAAAAGCGTTAATCGGGCCAACATCGAAGCCAAATGTAAAAGCTCGCCGAACGCTGTTACGATGGCTCTCTAGCAGAGGACGCGCAACGCGTACAAAGTTTGCAAGAGCCGCGCGATTTGCGGCGAAGAGTCGAGGAGGCGCGATGTAAAAATGAATGAGAGAAAGAGAGAGGGCGAGGAAGCGGGAGGGGGCGAGGATGACGAGGAGGAGGAGGCCGCGAGGGGCACGGGGATAGGGGGGGGTCGGTGGGGTGGGCAGAGGAACGGGGAGGAGGGAGCGGGAGGACAGGGAGGTAGCCGAGCGAGTCGCGGAGGAGGAGGAGGAGGAGGAGGAGGAGGAGGAGGAGGAGAAAAAGCGGAGCCGGCACTGCACGACCGTCGAAAGCGACTCGACGCCCGTAGACGTAGACCGCGAGTTATGTAGGGCAGACGAGCTTCTGAGCATGGAAGAAGGAGAGAACGTGGTTTGAGCGTCGCTCTCCCTCCCTCCCTCCCGTCCTCTCCACCCCTCTCCTCTCCGCTCCTATCTCATTCCGCTCAGTGATGAACTTGTGTCTTGTTAAGTATCAGTCCGGACCCTTGTATACGCGCCGGGACCCGTGGACGAAGATAAGGGTAGTGGCGCACCGTCGGCAGTGGCATCGGTGACCGGGAGTCCGTCCGAGTCATCCACACAGCGAGATGTCAAAAGGTGTAATTGGGAGGAGGGAAGGCAGGCGCGAATTGTCATGCCCGATTGCCATTATTACGTGAATCAATGCAGTTCGGAAAAAGCCCGAAGGACGAACGGAACGACCGCCGGTCACAATGCGCGACAACAATGGCCCTCTAAAACAATTGCCATTGCGAGCGAAACGACTCTACTTCCTAGTTGGACGTGCGGCAGCTAAAGAACGGACGGCCAAGTGACTCTCTGACTCTGTGGTCTGCACCGGAAGAAAGCCGAGCCGCCGCTCCTCGTGTCTTTCTCTTTGTAAATTGAATGAATGGAAAAACTGCAGTCGCAGTCCTCTGCTTTGCTTTGCTTTGCTCTGGTCTGATCTGCTCTGGTCTGATCTGCTCTGGTCTGATCTGCTCTGCTCTGGTCTGCTCGCTGAAACTCTGGTCTCGGCGAAGCGACTCGATTTGGACGAGACAAGGTCCGAGCACACGCTCGAGCGTATATCTTCCTCTCCGTCGCTCGGCGATGTGCTTTAAAAGCGGGGAACTCGCGCGAGTGAAGCGAGTCTCGAGCGGCCGGCAGACAGCTTGGCGTCCTACGCACACGCACCCACACACCCACACCCTCTCTCTTTTATCTATCCATCTAATCTACCCGGCTCCATCTCCATCTCCTTATCTCTCTCTCTCTCTCTCTCTCTCTCTCTCTCTCTTACTCTCTCCTTCCTTCTTCCAACCATCCCTGTGTCCACCCATTTTTCTCTTTGTCTCTCTCTCTCGCAGCTTTCGCGACAAAACCGAGCGGCAACGATATTTGTCTTTTACGCGCGAACGCACACAGAGCCACATGTGTTCTTGCGACTCAAGGACTTGACTGCGTTCGTGACCAATCCGATATTTCTTGGGTGCCTCTTGGACATTTTTTTCTACAAGGAGACTAGATGTGTCCTTTTCTTCGTTTTCAGAAAATTTCGCGCTAATAAATCTTGGATCACCTCCTATTATACATAAATGAATCATTCCATGAGTTAGCATTCAAATCTAACAAGTGTTAATTTTTTACATTTTTTTATTCGAAAAATTTTTGTAGATTTTATAAAAAAAAAGTGACGTGCTGTAAATTATAATAAGTGCAACATAATTTAAATATATAGTCCATCTAGATAACGTTAACAGTTACATTTGATTCTATTTATTTTTTTGTTTTTTTTTGTTTTTGGAAAAACACAAACAATTATAAAAAGAAAAATGAGCCTTAATACTTATATAACTTGAACCGTCCTTGACATCTGGTATATTAATAAATAAACAATTGAAAATTTATCTCTAAATCTTATATTTATATATAAATTGAAAACATTTTTTACAAATCTATCTAGTTTAAAAAATAATTGTTTAAATTAACAATGATACTTTTAAATATATAATAAAGAGGGTTGTCGAATGTTCTTCCATTGAATGACACAATTAATAATAGTAATAATAATAGTAATAATAGTAGTATTGACGTAACGGTTAATTTTTAAAACCACTTTAACGTTCCAATTTATAAAGTAGAAAATTACTTAGAAACCAATACCTTTTTACAGTATATTTATTTTAGTAGATATATTTTTAGTATATGTATTTTTATTTTTTACAGTATGTCGAGTGACCTGGCACATGATATTGGCCAAGTTTCGGTGAACTCATAAACACATCGACGTATATTATACACAAGTCGTTTACAGACAAGTGTTTTATCCGAGCATCGCCATTGAAAAGGAAAGAAAATAAAACTTAATTTTGACCGTTTATTCTCAATATTCCATTGTCTTTTTAAGAGGAAATAATATAATAAAGCGCATCTGACGATTATGCAACTTTCTTGTTTCTTATTTCGTTATTAAAACTGTAGTGACTCTAGAATGCCTTGGACATTTTTCAACGCATCTGTTGTTATCGATGATCGACTAGTTTATCGATGAAATGGCGTCAAAATCCGAGGATCCAAGTGCTTTGGATCTCACTCGATTCATTTGATTCTTTCAAACTGAGAACATTTAAATGTAAATTTCAATTTAACGCGTGTCTGCGCCTGCGCCTGCGCTTGCACCGTTCAAGTTCACTGATCGCTCGTAACTTCAGCTTTTATTCTTGTTTATCAAAAGTTTAATTTTTCCATTTTTATGCTTTTTATTAATAGTTTGTCATATTATTTTTATAAATAAACAAATAAATTCATACCCAACCCACATAAAATATTACTTTGTACAATATAAATTTTTGGTAATTAAATTACATATGAAACTTTGATCACCAGTAATCAATTTGAAATTTATCTCCATCAACAATTTTATTGAATTAATTCAATTCATTTACGATCTACATATACTGTCTGCAATTGATATCTCGATCGATTATGAAACTTTTATCTTCGTGTCAGCTGCTTTATGTACATTGTACTTCTGTGCTCATGTGATTAAATGATTATTTTTGTGTTCGTGTGGAGAGTATACAATGTTGTATATGTTTTTCCACATGAACAAGTATGTAAGAGCATAACCTCATCCCGCACCTTCAATTCGAGAAAACAGGTAATAATCGAATTCAAATTCAACTCATTTTCTTACTATAAAGTTAACTATTAAGTTAATCCAGGAGAAATCATATGCCAGAATATTATACTATACCATTATATATTACTATAGATCAACCATTACGGAAAATATATCTTATTTATTTGGATTTTGTGCATTCTAATTGATATCTCATATTATATCTTTATATTTGTACATTTTACTTTGCATATTCTTGTATTTTCAAACTCTTTACACACTTAAAGACCAGCTGACACATCTCCATTTAACTAACTCTGCATAATAAATTCATATTAGTTAAAATGAACGCAACAGCATCCGAATTCTTCAGATTAATTTAATCTTAATATAATCATCAAGATAAAAAATAAATATGTTTGCATTTATTCATTTGGCTTTTTAATTTCATATTTAAAATTAAAATCTTAGGATATTCCGAATCTTTCGAATGCTATTTTTCATCTAGTTTTGTTTTTTAACAATTTTGCTCATTTTATAATTGCATATTTCTAAATTATTTTCGAAATTTCTTATTGATCAATTTCTTTTCTTTTAGTTTTAGCTCTCAGAGAAAAATATAAGTATTAACAATTTAAGGATCATTATTGAGGGTAATATTAAAATATCAATAAAATAAAACGATATTTTATCAACATCAATTTATTAATTTCAACAGGAATTGCCATAGCAAATTAGTAAATGTGTGAATTAAGATATGCCAAAAATTTCTTTGTACTGCTATTCTTTGCGTTGAATAGAAATATCACTTTATCACAATCTTGATAAATCTTATGTAAATATTACGTACAAGCTATGAAATCTACTTCGTGCATTTATATTTGAGTTTTTAAAAATTTCGAATTTTTTACTGTATTGGTTTCGATGTGCATATTCAAAGTTGTTAATCTTGAAATTCAACATACTTTCAGGAATGGTTAAATAAAAACGAATCTTAGGATTATTTGTAGCATTATTAGTACTTTTAATTAATATAATTTTCATTTACATTCAGCAATATTGATTTATTTTTGGTGAACATATAAGCCGGTCGAAAATTCTCGAGTTTAACATTGATAGCCTTGATAGAGCTCAGTTATAAAAAAAACTTCAGGATAATATTTTTACCTAATTAATTGTTCAAAGCGTAGACTATGTAAAAAATTGTTGATTATGTATTTATTAAGTTTTAATATCGACTTTCGAATTAAAATTATTATTATAAATTTCTATACGTACAGATTTAAAATTCATGAAATATTTTTATTTAGCTTCTTTAATTTTTTGGTTTAGCCGAATTTAAACTTATACCTACAAAGGAATAATATTACTCTTGAAACAGCAAGAATTTACACCATTTAAAAGAGTTAAAAATAGGATATTCTATTCATATTAGATAAGTTTTATAGCTTTACAACTCAAAATTTGTTCAAATAAAATTATGCTGTTATCTTCCAAGCACTAATACCCGTTAATGATAATTTTCCAAATATTTAATGTTAATATTTATACAATAAAAATAGTCTACAAATGTGTAGAACATTTATTAATTTTAGACTAAATGTTATATGTAAAAAATAAGATAAAAATATAATTTACACGAATTAAAAAGATTTATAAGTTTTAGTTAAAAAACAGCTCGAATAAATTGACTCATGGATTTCATAATAATATCTCAGATTTAAAATTTTTTTTTATATTTTCATTATTGGGGCTTGAATTAAAACCACTCCTTACTCCATTCCTAATTTTTAATTTTTTCAATATTAAATCATAAGTTTAATCGGATTGAGATTGCATGTCTGACTATTTCGCGCGTATATTTATACGATTTAGTCTCAGTAAGTAAATTCATTTATACATTAAATTCTTTGTGTGCTTAAAGTACCATTCGTCAGATATTAAAATTTCACAGTTGGAGCTAATCAGTGTTCCTTCATGTGCAATAAATAACGATTCGAAGGTACCACTTTAAGAAAACTTTTTATTTACTAGACAACCATTGACTCACTTTTTATATATTTATATTTATAAATTTCAAAGATATTGACATTTAATCGAAAACATTTTCAGTAAAATATTCCAACGTACATTTTTTATTAAACAAAAAAAAAAAAAAAATATTATCAACAAGACTTATACGTATTAACTCGGTTTTCCATGCGATAAATACTAAAATAAGTATTTGCTACTATTATTAAAACATTCTTTTAAAATTACAGCGAATTATCAGTGGAATATAATGTGCATCGAAGAAGATGAATGCAGTCCCACAAAATACGAGTGGCGCTTCGTCGGCGTCACACTTTATCTCAAGGGTTAATCTCTATGTAAGCGGACGAATAGCAAGGAAACCAAGTGGTAGGTTCAAGGAAACGTAATATCGGCGTCCTTGAGCTGGTTCATGATCTGAGCACGGCATACGGTCAATGCGCGATTGAAAAGAAATATATTAATGGAGAAGAACGAGAAGTAAACCAGAAGAAGAAGAAGAAAAAGAAGAAGAAGAAGAAGTAGAAGAGGAAGGAAGAGGAGGAGGAGGAAGAGGAGGAGGAGGAAGAGGAGGAACTGCCTTGATCGCGGTCACGACGTTGTAGCACGAATCATGAAAGAGACAGAGAGGAGAGAGAGAGAGAGAGAGAGAGAGAGAGAGAGAGAGAGAAAATGAATGAACGGCGAAAAGTACCGTGCGTACACAGTTTTTAGTCTTGGACCGTAACTTGAGAATGCACACATGAGCCAAAGTATTTGAAAAAAAATGTTTAAAAAGAGATAATAAAATTTGTATTTATTGTTGTATATTACAATATCGAACAGATTTTTTTTGAAGGTAGCCATTTAAGATATGTGAACAATTTATGTTGAATTAAGAATCAAAGTTTATTTAACAAGGTCGCACAAACAGAATTTTATATTGTTAATGTAATTGATAACTCTGAATTAATTTTAAATAAAATGTAATCATTAGAATAAAATTTTTTATTTAATAATGACAATTGCATTTTGTCTCTAATTTTATTATTCATCTGTTGATTATAATAAGATTGAAAATATTTGTTTCGTTAGAATTTTTTCCGTTTATTTTGAAACATTTAATTATATTATTCATGCAAAATAGATCATAATTTCCTGGTAAAATATTTCATTTTAAATTTTTCCGATGCAATTAATCAATTGAAAATAAATCTACTGCATTATGTTATTTTTTATAGGATAAAAATTTTTTAATAATAGTTTTTTGTCAATTTCAGTAAAATAGAATATATTTTATCCATATTTTCTATTTTATTTTTTTATTTATATTATTAATATTGGATAAAAATATGTAATTATTAATTAAAAAAAAAAATCTAATTTTCGTGTAATTGGTTTGTTTTCAGTATAACATATTAAAAAATTTCTATTTGCTTTATTTGCAAACTCATCCTACAATTCATTAATTTAAATATTTAATTCTTAGAATTTAATTCATTGTGAAAGTTTTATACTAAAACTAAATTTCTATAATTACACGACTATAAAATTTATTTAAAACAATAACTTATACCTTATAGGTTTCAATCAATGATTAATAATTAATAGTTTTATAATTTTGTGTAACAAAATAAAAGGTACTAAAAAATTGATTGGTTTATCAGAGGTTTGTAATATTTCATTATAATCGCGATACTATCAATTGATATTTTTTAATATACCAAATTTTGAAAAAAAATATCAGTAGTTTAATTTGCTCGTGGTAATATTTAAGTACTTCATTTCACCGGCTTTTTTAAAGAAAACTATAATTTTATTTACTTTAAAATAATATCTTTTGAGTACATTAATTTAAAAAAAAAATATAAATAAAATTATTTTACGTATGTTTTATAAATAAATATGATGCTTATGTTTTTGGTATGTTGATTATGTTAAGTGAAATAGAGTATTACAAAAATTAGAAAAATTATCTTTACTACACGATTTATCAATTAATTATACGAGTATTTTTCGGTAATAGAAAAAATATTTTTATTTTGTTCGATATAAAATTTTGTATTAAATAAAGGAAAATGTATCTTACATTCAAAGAATATTTTTAGTAAAATTTACCTAATTTTTAATCATTATATTAACCGATTAAATTGATATGTTCTGTACAGGTAATTATAAATGTTATGATAATAAAATAACATTTTTTTTATGGACATTTTTTTGAAAATGTTATAATTTATCATTATTTTATTAGTATATCATAGATTATGTAAAGATAACATTTAATAGGATCTAATTAATTTATCTAATTAATTATAAATTTATGTAATACTGTAAAATTGTACCGTTCTCGGCTACAAAACGAAAACAAAATAAAAAAAGTTCAAAACTTTTAACAAAAAACAAAAAACCAAACCAAACCAAAGAAATTAAGAGTCGGCTGAAAATTATAAATTGATGGAAACATTTTGTGTACGAGTTCGCAAATGTATATACACATGTATATAAATACTTATATGGCGATGTGTCTTTTTCTCTTTTTTCAAGTAGAAAAAGACACGATGCTATCATATGATAAGCCGCTTTTACATTTAGTTGCAAGAGACTAAAAAAGCTGTCAGAGATCTTAGGAGGAGTCCATTCCGACAGTTTGGACGAAACATATGCAATGTAATTGTTTATAAATAAATTTTCTATATTTTATTTTTAATGGTCTGCGTTCTTGGACTACGAATTATGTAGTTGAACAACGTACGTGTGTTTGAAGTTCTGGTAGGATTTTTTTCAAAATAGCTAAAAAATCTGAATTGTCGCGATATAGTCAACTCTCTGTGTGTATGGGTACAGACATCTGTACACATTTGAGCACTTACACACAAAATCTTCTAATCACCTAACATTTAGCATCACATTTTTATTTTATCACTTTTTCTCTAAGTATTTTGAAAACTCAGTGTATTTGAACAGGTCGCGTAAACGATTTCTTTATTGAACATAATCATGTAGATTATTTTGTACCATATTCCTTGTTTTGCAATACCATTCCTCCAACTACGATTTGTATAATTTTAATATGTAGTTGTTTGGGAGTTTTATTATATACACAGTTATATTTTATTCTGATGCAGATGTTTTGATTATTACAATGAAAATATATTATAAACAAGATAGTGTAAAATTGAATTTTTAAAATTTTATAATTTTTTTTTATTATTATATAAATTAATGATTCATAAGTGAAATTAAATAGCTCTAATGTGATATATATATATATATATATATATATATATGTATGTGTATGTAAAAACAAATTTTTTTTTTAACAAAACTAAACAATTTTGAAATAAATTACAAAAACAATTGTTTAACCGCATAGTTTTGCTTAAATTTTATGTTTATCTTTTATAGTTTAAGCATTGTCGGCATACATACACAGATGTTTAATATTCAGCATTTTTTTATTGACCTTATTGTTATTTAAAAAAGGTGTCAATTATACTTATTGTTATGTAAATGTATAACACCGATTTTCTTAAAATTATAAGAACAAAAACGAATAAATTTATCGCGAGTCATTGCATTTAATAAATGCCTAACTCTAAGAATAAGCAAAAAATATGTTTATGCATAATTACTTAAATAAGTTTATTCTAGTACCTCGACCATATAAAAACATAAATAAATATAATTAGCTAAGAAACTTTTGGGATTAATGGATATATCTATATTTTTTCAAATGTTTTGTTAAATGAATCAATATAATGAAAAATTTTGTAAAGTGATTGAAATATTTACAATTTCACTATAAGAATTCAATTATAAAAGAATTATTGATTATTGATAAGGGAAAAAGATAGATTAGCTACATTTAAGAATTTAAAATGGAAATAATTCGAAAACTTAATTTGCATTTTAAAACAATTGTTTAATTAAATTATTTATAAATTTCACTCCCAACTATGTATTATCGTAACAAATTCCCATTGTTAAAGATATTAATATTGACAACGAATATGTTCGTTAGCAAAAATATATTTAGTATTTAATTAGGTACGATACGGAATATTTTATTAATATTTAACGAATTTTACTTCTAAATCCCGATATAAAAGAAAAATGTACACAATAACTTCCTATTAATAGCACTCACAAAGAAAGAAAGAAAGAGAGAGAGAGAGAGAGAGAGAGTAAGGTAAACAAAAGCATTTAAAAGGGTTGAGACTATTAGAAGGTAATGTCGACTAAAATAAATAAATCGACTACATTAAAAGTGCAGTGTAATGAAGTACTCGAGAGTATTGTTATAGGTTTGCTTCGGCTTTTAGATCTTGAAATTAATGAAAGCGCTAATAAAATGAGAAGTTCTATTTGGAAGATAAATGTCGAGGCTTGGCGAAATGCTTTCTCTCTCTCTCTCTCTCTCTCTCTCTCTCTGCTTTGCGGAACCAACAAAAAAGGGGGCATTGCAACGACACTAATCATCCGCGAGGGTTGGAAGTTCATGCGCCACAGGTGGGAGATGAGCTCCTCCCCCGCGATTCTTCTACGCACGCTCGCCTTCACAGACGAACCCCATTGTGCTTCTCCAGCGCCTATTGCAGCCGAGGGGGGTGGGAGGGGGAGGGCGTACTACCTTGATCGAATCTTTAAGCGCGATTTTCTGTTTTCCGACGAGTACCAACTGAGAACTGAGAATCCCTCCCAACTTCGGGTTGGCGGCTGCTTTCTCTTTTCGGAGGCTTGAAAGATAATCCAAGAATTATGCGTATTAATAAACTATCTTCCTTTTTTAGAGTACATTTTTACGTAATTCCACGTAAATTTACTGCTTATGGAATCTCGTACAAAGAACCATATTTTGAATTAAAAATGCCTGCTTTTACGAAAGCTTATAAATTGTAGAACAATAATTCCAGTTGTGTGCATATTGTTGATAATAGTATCTGATTAAGCACGCAATACGCAAATCTGATTACAATTCTTTTATATATGTATAATTCATAGGCTGCACAAGACAAAACCCAATGCATTAAACAAGATTTTGAGACAGCACGGAATATAGATTTTACCCTCTATTACGTGAAAGACCCGAGAAAAATAAATAAATTGAACTTTGTGTGCGGACTTATCAAGATTCGATACAAATATAAAAAAATTATAAAGTACTTCTTGAGCGCGATTTAAGAAGATAAAGGAAAAATCAAGTCAAATATTCGTGGTTCGTGAAATTGGCATTCAAAAGAGTAGAATCATTGGACTAAAGTCGCCAATATAAAGACACAAACTGCAGCTCAAATCACGAAATAAAAACGAAAGAGAGAGAGAGAGAGAGAGAGAGAGCGAAGAAGCTGGGAAATAATGGATGATAAGGTGAAGCAAGATAAAGTCATGTCAGCCATTTGTGACCAATGCACATTGAATATTAAATAAATGTCAAAAGTAAAAGGCCTAAAATTGAATGGGCTCGAAAGAAGGTTAATGAGCGTGGAAACAGGTGCTAAGATGGACATCTGCATCTCTACGAATACGAGTGTGTCGGCTCGTTCGCCACGGCGTAGCTCCGGCATATCCTATCCGAGCTCTTGAACCATAGCCAAAGATTCTATCTCAATGGCTTCTAAAGATAGACTAACCTACCCTCTCCCAAAGAGCACCAGCCTTCCTTTCGCCTTACTTTCCTTTCGTCCGATTTATCAATTCCTTTCTCGCTTACAACCGCTGCTTAAATTTCTTTTTGCGAGCCCCAGGCTTTCTTCGCTGTTATTTTACAAAATTGTTTCATCCACCTTTTACTTTGATGTGGAGTGACGCTCGCCTTATATCTTATATCTCCTGAAATTACTTAAATCCACTTGCAATCTAGTTTTAACTATTTAGTTCGTCTTATTACTCATTTATCTACACATGGTATGTAAATGTATTAGATTATAGAGCTATTTACATGTCCCATAAATTCCGAGTGCACCAATCTATGATCCATCAGCTCTAATACTCTAATAATAATTATTTCTGCTTTTTGACGAAAACATTTTATTATAGATGTTTATTAAATATAATGATTTCTTTCGTTATTATAAAATGTCTGATGACTAAATAACAAACACTTTAAGGGAAACGTCGATTAAATGAGCTAAAAAAAAAAAAAAAAAAAAAAAAAAATTGAATTTTACTCTTTTTTAGCTTTATATTTATTATTGGCAATCGATAAATGATATTAATATAAATCTATCTCCCTGCAATGAGACAATCAAGTTAACATGCATCGCTAATGTACATCAAATACTTCATTAATTGAAATCAAATTTTTCCTTTCATTTAATTATTTAACTGAAATAATATTTATTTTCTAACAAAAGATTTAAATAAGTAAGATGCAAGAATAATCTATTCATTAATATTACGATGAAAATTAAATTAGTATGAACATTAAGTTGTTTTTTTAATTTAGTATAGTAATTCGGCAAAAAATTTAGAAAGATAATTATTAAAATTAATGTAGATAATTTGCTTTATTAGCCATGGATTATTATATTTTAAAAAAATCAATATAAAATTTTAATTAACAATAAAATTATTTTTATCTTAGATCGTCCTTTCAAATACTTTGAATTGGATTTGAATTCCAATAATATTTACAATATTTAAAATGTATTTTTAAAGTTTCGGAAGCATTGAAGCTTTATGAATAGTTATCAAAAGTTAAATAACATTGCATGATAATTAAATATATACTTTAATGTGGTATTAGAGTTATAGGAAGGTATAAAATTGTTCGCAACATGCATTTATCGTATAAAATATTCTTAAGAAAATCAAAATTAATTAAACAATAGAAAAATACTTGTTGCATACTAATTGAATGCTCTAAATTGCATAATTGTCCATATTATTATGAATGTAATTAGTAATTAAAAATGCTTATAATATTATACGTAATTTTATTGCATCGATAAGAAAATTATTATTAATATATCATCATTCCAGTGAGCATTTATAGTTATACCCATCTCTATTTGTTCAATAAAGAGAAATAAAGTCTAATTTTCTTTAAGGAAGTTTTATAATTAAATTAATAGTTTTTTTGAATAATTGTTTACGTAAATAATGACATTAAATGATGAAACTGGTAAATTCGTACAATTATATAAGAAGATTGACAATAATCAAATGTAATTATGTTACCTCAGATATTTGTGTAAAATTGTCATGAAATATCCACTCCACTTTGAAAGATTTTGTTCCGGGAAATAGTTGGAAAATTCACATATTCGCCACGGGAGATTTAAATTGATGAGCGTTATTTTTCCGCGTTGTTGTTATTATTATCGCGAGTACATTTTTTTCAACGAATAACATCGAATTCAAATCATCGTCTAGGTAGATGCTATTTTAAAATTCATTTTTAAAGATTATAAAAAGTAATAATTTAGTAAGATTCGAGGAGATGGGTGTTAGCTGTTCGCACAACTTCACGAATGTTCTGTGCACTTGCACAACAACATTGCACCAAAACAAAAAAGAAAAAAAAAAACGGGTCACGGTTTCCATAAACGAATTTTCCACAAACAAGCCTCGTCTGAGATGATTAATTAATTAATTAAAAGCAGCCGCGCGATATTAATTCAGCTCGAGAAACGCGCCATTTTCCCGAGTTTTCCCGCGTTTTCCGGGCTCAGCAGCAGCCGAGGTGGCAAAGTAAAGTAAGCAAGAGAACTAATGATTGTTGGTTGGTCTCGTGGAAGTCGGCGCGGACGGGCGCTGGCGCGGGCTCCAACAGCTGACGACTAATTGTGCCGAGTCGGAGTCGAGTCCGCCTCTTTCCAGCAAATGAATCCGCACGCGCATCATCATCATCATCATCATCATCATCATCATCATCATCGTCATCGTCATCATCATCATCATCATCAGCTCGGGGCTTCGGCTTACATTCGGCTTATCCTCGCGAGATACAGATCTCCTCTCCCTTATCTCTCCCGGGTGACGTCGCACATTACCGCGGAATTCTGCCGCTGCGGTCGTTTATCAAACTGATTTGACGTGCGCAATTATATCCTCGAGATACGCGAGCGGCACTGGCGCTGCTAAAAATAGCCGAGCTCTCCCTCGATCTTACCCTCTCGCACTGAATATTCTCGTTTTTTCCTTTCTCCGCTTTCATCTCGAGAGGAGATAACTCGCGGCCGCTCCAGCCTCCGCCGACTCGGCTTACCCGCTTCTGTTACGGTTACACTTTGTTGCGTTCTCCACCTTGTCGCGTGTACTCGCCGTTGGCTCTCGAATTCTTCAATTGCTCAATGAATCTAATTACGCGCAATAATTATAAGGAATGAATTGGAGCTCAAAGTAAATTGCATTTCCACGAGCCGCCTCGTGCAATCCAAATCGGCACAATCCCGCCGACTCTTTCAAAAGATGCGCCCGAGCCTTTTTCTTTTAACGGCCCTTTTCTTTCTTTCTTTCTTTGTTTAGCTCTAATATTCAGTATTATGTTTAGGGCTTATTAATCGGGGGTTCAATTCTGTCAAAAAGGGGAAAATCTACCCTTTCGTTCATTACCTTACGAATTTCACCCCGACCTTACGAATTACCTGGCAAAAGAAGAGCTTTATCAAATATTACAATATACATGTTTATCCCGATACGTCTACCCAACCAAAAATCAATTTACAAGCCTTTAAGCTCTTTAACCTTTGCACAAAAGTAAATTTATCCGCGGTATTTTTATTATTCAATAAAAATTTTGGTTTGTTTCAACTATTTTATCAAATATTTTATCAAACAATACAAATTTAAATGACGGATATTTATTATTGCGAACGGGACGCTACAAAACCTTTTTATTTCCACTTGATTTATATTTAAAAGCACAGTAATATTGCAAATATTGCAATTTTTTCCTTTTCGTGAAATAACCGAAATTACAAATTATGTCCAACTCCGGGCTAAAACATTAAAATACAATTTCTAGATATCACTGAATTTTAAAAACATTTAAAAGCGATAACTTTGGATTTTATTCAATCATAGCACGTATTTTTTTAATCATTTATTTTACATTATAAATTGAAATGATTAATACGAGGATTATTTATGGTATTAATTGCCTCAGTTTAGCAGTATAGTATTTCTTAAACCCGTAGGAACTTATGTTTTAAAAATAAAATGTATCTCGAACGAACCACTTAACCAATTACTCATAATTAAAAATTGCTTTTTCGAATATTAGTTTCGTTCATATAATTTTGGTCAACTTGTCAATTTAGTATAATTATATTATTCATTCGGTATAAGCCCATAAATATATAACTATATGTTTACTCCAAAAAGTATAATTTTTAATATTAGCTTCGGAGGCAATATTTGTCTTATTTTATACATATGCTTTAAATTACGCAAACAATATTTTTCACTCAATAATTCTTCAATTGTCATGTTTCAAATTTTTGTTAAATTAAATAATTGGTTTTTTTTTATCAATTCCTCGCCCTAATTAATATTCTCATATGTTGAATAAACATAAAAATAAAAAAATTATAAACGTTCTTTTATAATTGTTAATCTATTTAGTTTTTATTGATTTAAAAATATTGCATAACATTTAATTTGGTACTAAAAAAATGATTGATAAAAATGATTTATTGCTTAAATATATTATATTTCGTTTTTGTATTTCCTGGCTGAAATTCTTTATCATTATCAAAGATTTTAATCAATGCAATTTCGCTATATTAACAGGAAAAATACTAGTTTTCTATAAACGTATAATTTTACAAAAAGTTTTATGTTAAATAGACAATTAAGTAATTTTTAATTAAATACTATTCTTTGCGTTAAATAAAAAATTTCACAAAACTTAGTATTGTTTATTTATTTAGTATAAATTCATGTTGTACAGTCTTTAATATAAACTTTTGAAATAAGTTTATGTAACATAAATTATAAATTTATTCATCACATTTCAGTTAATTTTAACTATTTTTATCTAATGAGCGCTTAAAAAATTATTTTTAAAATAGTATTATACTAATATTGTACAAAACCAAAATCATAAGAATAAATTTAGATATAAGCCTTTGAAATAAAAAATCCTGATTGAGTAATTCTTTTTTTTATTACTACATTTTACTGTCATACATACACAAAGCAACGTAGTTACTCAAAAAATGTTATTGAAAATTAATTTTATAATTCTGTACAAGTACGATATTATTTAAAATTACAAAAATTATTCGTAATCTAAAGTATACAGCAACAATGAAGTAATAATGTATAATGATTTAAATGATAAAAAGTGTTAAGATGACATTAAGGTAATAGTAATCCAATATAATTAGCCAATGTCCCTTATCGCTTTTGTACAAGTAATCCAAGCTTGAGTAAATTTGGAGAATAAAAAGCAAGATATATTTTTATTGTAAATTAAGAAAAATTATTGCGTAATACCAGCATTGGTAGTTCGTGATTCCTTCGATTTTGAGTCTGATAAGTATTTTTCTCAATGATAAAATATTCATGCTCCAGACAATAATATTAAGGAGTTAATATCAAGAGTTTTTAAAATTTGTATTTAAGCAACCAAGCCCTGGTGTATACAAACGCGTGTCCAATTTTTATTAACTTTTTGACATTCGCGATCTGGTGACCGTGTGTTTATTTATGTCGTAAGTGATATGAGGCTTTTTCAAAGAAATACTTTACAAGATAAGAGACCAATGGCAACTTTCTCGAAAAACCTAAAATCTGAGTATATGATTGTTCCGAGCGAATTAATTCACCCGGAATAATTTAAATTTTCTCCTGTTGGCAATTAATATTTCTTAAGTTCATTGCCATTGCAGATCTTGTTAAAATTGCATTCATTTTTACCATTTTTCACAAATACTCAAGGAAATTTAATGGAAAAATATTGAAGATTGGCATAATTACTTTTTAAAATGGAATGTCATCTAAACTATATTCTAAAGCTATTACGAAATTGTACTATAAATAAATCGATGATTTAATAAAGAATTGTAAATATTTCATTACTAATACTTGTAATGTTTCAAAATTTTTTCGATCAGTCGAATAGATATTTCATGATTTTTTAGATTTTAAACAATAACTAATTCTATCTAAGAAAATTATTTTTAAATAATTTCAATCATTGTTTGCAAATACATTTTTTACCTTTCGAAAAAATATGTATACCTTAGTCTAATATAATTTGTAAATGTACTTCTAAATAACGTAGTTTATTCAATTATATTGTTCTTTAATTACTAATTTCATCGAAAATTGAAAATTATAAATAATTTTATTTTGACGATTGAAAATATTTCGTTTTAAACAGTAAAATTTCAAATGCAATATTAATGCATACAGGTTCTTTTGAAATGGATAAATTAAGATAAAAAAACAGATGTGAATATTTGTTCAGGACAAATAAGCGTATTAGTCAGTTACATCAGCTGTTCACAGGTGAATACTTACTTTTTCTTTTCTCCTTGCGTTTTTCTCTGCAAAAGTGGAAGTCTTACTAGTACCAGTAGCAATTATAATAGTAGTACCAGCAGCAGCAGCAGCAGCCGCAGCGGCAACAGTCGTATTAACAATGGTAGTATAGTAGTAATAGTAGTAGTAATAGTAGCAGTAGTAGCGGTAGCAGTAGCAGTAGTAGTAGTATAGCAGCAGCAGTAGCAGCAGCAGCACCACCACTAGTAGTAGTAATAGTATCAGCAGTAGTAGTAGTAGTATAGTAGTAGTAGTGACACTAGTAATGGTAGTGGTAGCAGCAGCAGCAACAGCAACAGCAACAGCAGCAGGTGTAGTATAGTAATAGTAAAGGTAGAAGAGATAAGACTGTATGAAGATCCTCCTTAATTGCAGGTAATATACACAACAAAAATAATCAGTTGATAAGTGTACACGCACATCCATCCAATATGTATGCACATTTAAGATATATGTGCGCGCGTGCGTGGTTCTGTATGTAGGTATATGTATATGCCGACGTATTTTTTCTCTTGAGTGTTTGTCCGTGTTTTCGTCGACCTTCAGGTTGTTCTTCTCTACTACTTCTTCGTCACGGTTCACTGACTTCCGGTGTCCCCCACAAAATATGTATGGCCGTGTTCATGTACATGTGTGTATTAACGTATGTACTTACGGCTATGTATATACGCACGTACGCATACTCACACCCACGGATTTATGTGCATATCCATAAACACACAAACACGTACGCAAAAAAAAAAAAAAAAAAATATATATATATATATATGTATATGTGGGTGTGCGTGCGTATACATATGTGCGTGTGCGTGTGCTTATACACACGCGCACCAAAATTACCCGCGTGCGCTCAGGCACACGCACACACACGTGTGTGTATATATATGTATGTATGTATGTATGTACGTACTTATGTATGTATGTATGTATGTATGCATATATATATATATATATATATATATGTATATATATGTATATATATATATATATTTATACAGATGAGTACATGTGTGCGAAATATGTTTATGCGTACGGGTGGGTATGTGCATGCATATGCGGTGTATACATAAACTTATATCTAGATCTACAAATACATATGTGTATATATTTTATATTCTAATTTATAAATAAGAACACATTTTTCTGCCTACATTTACATTTATTCTTCTACGCGTGGATAAACATATATATGTGCATATATATATATACATATAAATATGTATAGTTATATATGGATATAATACGTTTATCGTGGATCACTTATTCAGTAAAAAAAAAAACACTTGTCTTCGGAAAAACAAAAACAAATTTTCCGAATGAAACTCGCGCAAAAACTTCGCGGACTATAATAAACGTAGTTTAAAATGTCGACGCAATAACAATGTTCGATAAATAATTTGAACACATGGAATTGAATGGAAAATAATTAAAAGACGAGCGATACCAACGGGCACCGTAAAGAACTACAACGCGGTGGTTCGGGTGGAGCGGAGGGGGCAACGGGCAAAAAAGCGCGCGAACTTATTCAAAATTGTTACGTACGCCCGTGTGTGCGTATGTGTGCCGATATGAAGCTTTACGTATACGTATATGTATGCTGCTGTCGTGTGCCTACAGAGAGAAAAGAGATGCGTCTCTCGTGGAAGTTCGGACTAACATTAACTAGTGCGGAGTGCAGTCGCTTATAATATGGCCGAGGCCTCGGCCAATCGGCGCCCAGGACTTGCCGCCTACCTTCTAAAATCTCCCACCACCTCGTGCTTCCCTCCACCACCAACCACTCTCGGCTTCTCCTCTCTCGCTTACATGCCCGCTCTTTCTCTGGCTCCGTTTCTCTCTCTCTCTCTCTCTCTCTCTCTCTCTCTTTCTCTTGTCTCCTACCTATTTAATTTTACACAGCAGTAGAGTAGTCGGAGTCGGAAATCCTCGATACACTCAAGTCCGCACTGGCTAATTGTTACTATTTCTCCTTTCTTCCTTTCCTTCTTTCCTTCTTTCCTTCCTCCTTCCTCCTTCCTCCTTCCTTATGCTCTACCTTTTTTTTCGTCTTTATGTCTTCGTTCTCGTGCTGTCCGATTGTTTTGTGCCCAGAAGGGAGTCAACCGCCGAGAGTCCCGCACCTCCTTATTCTTCCGATCTTATTGCAGACCCCGTTAATAACCCGATGGGTGTATCTTCTTTTTAATTCGGTCCCTTGCCCTTCCATCCTCCTTTCCATCCAATTCTTACCATCTTCTTTCTTGTCCTCTATATTTCTCCTCAGTTCATCTCATTTAGTTTATCTCATTTTTCTAAACAGCCTAGTAGTCTGTCCACTTCAATGACAACCTCCTTCAGTTGTTCTTTTTGATGGAAACATCAATTGAACAAGGAAATATTTTTATGGTATACCTTCTGTTTTTTATTATCTTCTTCAAACTTTTATTATAAATCAAATATTTACAACTATTTATTAGCAACGATTTATATAATTCATCGAAATCCTTGTCAATTCTAATAAAATAATTACTCAAATGGCACTTATTATTTCTTTAACCATTTTTAAGTATTATTTTTCGTCCTCACACTGCTTATTTAAACAATTTATGTTTTATATCTTTTGTAATGATTTTTACGTAAAGTAAAAAAATAAAACCCTTGCATTCGGAATAAAATGTCGCAGCGTTTTTCAAGTGTGGAAAAATAATTTTTGACAATAATAATATTTATTATGCATTACTTCATTATATATACATATTTAAAGCACATTTGTAAATAATGTAAACAATTATTTAGGTTAATAAATTAATGATTTTCCTAATAATCTACATTTTGAATGTACGTATGATTTTTGTAAACAATATTATAGAAATGAATTGATAATTTACTCTATTATATTTCTTTAATTATACAAAAATATACCATACTTATTAAGATGATTTGAAATTAAAAATAACTATAATTGATTAAAAATATTTTTTAAATATTAATATATATTTAAAAAAATTTATCTATTATAATTTAAAATTTTTATGATTATTGACTAATTTATGGAAACGTTTAAAATTATTTATTTTTATATTTTTCTTTATATTTATTAAAAAAACCAAATTAGAAGTTACTCTTAAAAATTCTTAAAATATTTATGATATTATTAAAACTCTCTTTATAGAAAATCTGAAATATTTAGAATGTTTTTAAATAAATATTTAATATGTATATCGCATTCACATTAAATAAATGAATATTTAATTTAGGAAAAGGGTAATTGAATATAACAGGAAGCATTTCAATGTTTAGTTGAGGTAATGTACTTTTCTAAATTTTGAATCATTCAGGAACCCTTCTTCGAATAACTTATTTTTCTATTATAATTACTTACATGTATTACTTCACCAACGATATATATACTTTTTTAAAATATTAAGTATAATTAACTAACTTCGTTATTTACATACTAAAATTTTTGTGAATTTTGATAATTGTATATTTATGAACTTTAGCGTACTATTTTTAAAAGAAAATTTAATACATTTCAAAATGAAATTTTAGTCAATCTTTATGATTAAAATATTGGTAAAAATAATTTTACAAATATATTTCAAATCTCAATTATAAATGTATTTCTATTAACTGCATAATAGAAATTTTTTTTGTATCTACTTATCCGGTTTAGATCCTTTTTTCTAATGGAATTTTATCTTCGGATAATTTTATGTAAGGCACGTTTTTATGTATAATATTTTAATATTAGATTTGAAAAAAAAATATAAAAAAAAAATCTTTATATTTTATTCTTTATTTTTTAATATCTGATAAGTAAATTTTTAAACCAATTTTTAACTTTAAGTGCATTTTCCTTTAGTTCCTTTGTTTTTGTTCGTTTATTTGTTATTTCTTTGGATATAAAATTTAATTTATTTTTCTTTACAAAAGAATACTAATTTAAAAATGAAATTTATAGTGAGAATATATCTTAAATTCATAAAAAAGTATTTGCATTTATACTTTCAGCAATTATTATTACCAATAATCATAATAATAATGTTGAATTATTTTTAAATGTAAGCGTTAGTATACATAAGTTTGCATAATTGGGTATTGATATTTTTATCTATTATTTTACGAAATTAACTAATGACATAAGTTTGCACGAATTCATTTCAACCAGTATTGATTTAATTAATTCTTAATACAATTCAAATTTGGTTAAAATCACTTGTTATTTTTAAAAATATTATCTGAATAATGAGCATGTGATATAATTTTTATTTTTAAATATTATTGCAAAAAAGTTATATTGTGTAATAATAAGTTAAAATTAATTTTAATAATTATTTATTTATTGAATATATGTACGTATTAAATAATAAAACAATACATTTATACAGCCATATAAATAAGTATTTTATATTTTAATATAAGAATATATTAGACTACTAAATTTTTTATAATAAAATTTTGCCAAAACAATATATTGTATATATTTCTTAGATTGAAAATTTTTAAGATAATAAATAGAAATATATTTCTATATTACTGTGTGTTAATATATCTGGGTTAAATAAAATTGGTATATAAAGAGTATTCAATATTTATTTAATGAGATTATTATTTCTTATAAATTGAATTAATTGCACATAACATTAATGTTAATTTATAAAGAATGTACATAATTGGATTTTTAATATGTAAAATCGAAAAATAAGCTACTGTCAATATTAATTTAATCAAAAAGTTATCGTGTTATTTTATTTTATCTATAAAAGTTTTCATGAAATGATTATATAATTACAAATAAATAATATGACTGATTCTAAAAAACATTAATGAATAAATTATGTAAGAATCTGTGAAAAGTTAATTGTTAAAGTATATAGAATTTACGAACATTAAACAGTTTATTGGGTTTATTTATGTTTATTAATGGTTTATTTATATTTCACTAATTTTTTGATACCAAGTGTAAAATGTTTGATATTAAAAAACTATATTATTCCATTTTTAATTTTTTCATTTCACTTGTACATGTAATAATTGTTCTATCAAGTGTAATTACCGATTTCTTTGGGTTTTCCCATGAGTTGTTTGAGACATATTATATAATTTTTTTTCTCCTGTGACTACAAAATGAAAATACGTAAAGAAATAATAAATATAAGTATATATAAATTTCGGATAAATATATGTATTATATAAACACATTTTTTTTATTATTTAATTAGAATTTTTAAGAAAAATTCGATCTTTTATAGTTACAATGAGAATTATAATTACATTTGTAATTAGTTATATTTAAAGAATTTTGCTTATTTTATTTTTTGTTTGTTTTACTTATTATTTAAACCAAATATAAAGGTTTAATTATATATTATTTATAGTTCTAATGTTCAAGAATTAAATTAATAAAATTCATAGACTGATGGAGTTAAAGTCTTGTTGAAATTCTAGAAATTTAACTTCAAATATTTTTTCAATAATGATTATTTCAAAATGTATTATTGAAATGTTAATTACAAGCCAATATTGAAAAAAATACAACAACAACAACATTAACAAAATTTTAATGTCTAGTGTTAAGACGAAAAAAATGAATAAAAGAAATTTTAAAACAAACGCAATTTTGTGAATGAAATACGTTAGTTAGGGTATAAAATTAAAGTATATATTTCTACTAAAATAAAATAAAATAAAAAATAATGCATTTGTAAAACATTGATTGCGATTTTGTAATTCATGAAAAGAGATTGAAATTAAATCAATAGAGGTGCCGCACTATTACAACTTGATTCACCTTAAAACTTGTTTGTTTCTCTTAATTCTTGGATAACTGAAAACTGATTCCAGGGGACCGAAACTCCGGAATTATTTACGTATTTCATCGATAAATAAGAATAACCACTATCGCACATCACCTACGCCCGTATGTTCTAAGAAAAGGAATTAATGAGGACCTGGAGACATACGCAAGGAGGAACGCAAAAGGTGAAAGCCAGGGCCTTCTCCCTCTTATTCTAAGCTGACTCTTGGGTTTTTCGATGAGATCGCAGATGAAAGTCGACATTTTAATCAGGTAGGTCTTTGCTCGCACACGGCCAATCAAATTATATCCAAGAGCAGCTTAAAAAAAAGTGATAGCCTTGTCGGTTACTCAATCAATTCTATCTATTTTTTGCTTGGCAATTTGAGAAACGCGGATAGGAGGATACTCCTCCAGGTCTAGGCCATCAGATTAAACAATCGTTGCATCAACTGCCAACCGATCAACGTTCGGCCTTTTTTTATATTATATTCTACAAGCGCACAATTCTCGATGTTATTGGTCTTCATCCAACAAAATAGTTAACCGACAATCATTTGTCCATTTTCCCGAGAGTCTGTTGAACTTTTTAAAGTAATAGTTTTATGCTATTTGGAATACGTTTTGCAAGATTTAAAGCATTTAACAATACAGGTCAATGTATTATCGCTGTATTACCATTAATCATTAATCTCGTTGGAAATTTATTAGATTTACTTTTTTTTATTATTCTCTTAGACTTAAATAATGCTTTAACAGTGAATTTTAAACTCTTCAAGAAGAAATTTGGATTCAAGAATATTAAAGTGTCCTCTTTACTTATGAATCATATGTTCAAGCGTAAAAAATACTTAATATTCATACATTCATTCGCATAAATGCAATATTAGATACTTTATTTTTCATTTTTAATAATTCTTTATACATGTATTGTCACATTTGTATTTGTCAGTCAATATTCTCGTTTAAATCACGTTTGCATTATTTTTAATTTAATATTTTAATATATCGAATTAGATAAGTTTTTCCAAAATAATTTTCCTTCACTATTCAATCTAAATAATTCTTGAACATTTGTTTTAGATAATTATACAATATATTTGTATATATTTTTTACAAATTTAATTACATCATGAGCGAGGCATTAAAGTTAGAAGTTACAATCATGAAAAAATTAAATATATTTTCGACGTTTTAATTTCTGACTTTAACGGTAAATCAAATTTATTTATACGAAGATTTTCAGTTATCTTTTTTTAAAAGTCGCATTACTTAGAGTAATAAAAACCATGATTAATAATCTGGAATTTTAGGCTTAATTAAATTACACCTGCAATATCAAATGATGAAGTAAGACGTAGATAGATAAATACATAAATATATGAATTTTATTCATTTATACACGTTTGCTCAAGTACATAATATAAATATAAAAAACTACTTGCACGTACCTTGCAGTGATATAATGGAATCCAAATAAAAATAACTAAAAAAAAGCTTGGTTAGCTATTCGAGAATAATTACAATCGTTTACATGTGTTAGCGTTTCATTATTTATTCTAATATATTATTTGTTACATGCTGAAGTAAAAAAAAATTGCAGATAAGATAATTAAGAAAATTTAAGAAAAGTTTGGAAAAAGAGAGAGAGTTTAGACGATGATAGAAAGTGTTACGTAGAGGGTGTGAAAAGAAGAAAAAGAAGTGCCTGCGAATAAAATGTCTATTGTACAGTAGGTATAAGGCGAGGGAAAGTATTTAAAATAGTTCTCTGAAGAATTAATGTTAGGAATCTCGCTAATATTTCTTTTCATACACATAAAACTATTAAGAGCAAAAACAAAAAATTCTCTATTTGCCATTCGCTCACCTCGGCGAACTAAAAAAAATAAGTTTATCAATGTCAACAGACGGTAAATCATTTGAATAAGGATAAAAGAAATATGGCAAAGGATATTATGACCATAAAGAAGAGTGTCTTAAAGAGACAATATGTGAAGTCTAAGTATTTTAATTTTGCTTTATCTATTGTACTCACGAAATGAGGAAAGTATAAAGATATTCAAATAGAATGCAATTTGTAGACGCTCTGTGCATACTAGGCATGACCGCAAATATATTAAGCAATACCAACAGATTCCCCAGGCAAGTGGTGACTTCCTCAAGTTACATTTATTATAAAAAGCAACGTGTAGTGTCGTTCTAGGTTTTAGTTGATATTATAAGAGAAGAATATCGAGCCTTCGTTTTATGTTCGGCGACTAAAGTGTGTGGATCTGTTAAAATAAACTAATCTTGACTCGATCTTCGATACTTGAGTATTAAGAAAGTAGTGCAAGATATAAAAAACGTGCATTGGTTTCCGAAAATGCACGAAAAAAATAAAAAACTGTATTTTGAATTGTTTAAGGTACATAGAATTCCCCCGACAAATAAGCGGTAAAAACGGACGGTTATCACATAGTACAGATAAGGAAAAATTGCCTTTTAAAATGTCGACTATACGAATCTTTTAAAATAGACAAGTCATGGATTTACGTATACTAGTGATTGTTGACGCATTTTTGAAACATCTATAAATTTATTAGTGTAATACAGTAATAATAATAGAAATAAAAAATTATTTTTCTACTCTTTTCGGAAACTAAAGAAACCCAAGTAGAATAATATCGAAATGGGACACCGGATTTATATTCGAAAATTTCAAGAATTTTATGATTAATGAAAATATTAAGGATGTGTTAATTTCCATCGGAGTTCTATTTGCTAAAGGCATTGTATTTTCAAAAGAATGAGTAAAGTAATAACGCATATACTGGTAAAAATGATGGACGATAAAAGTAAGTAAGATCCAGTGGTGGTTCGAGTTAAATTCAGTATCAATAATATTTTATCATGTGAAGTCGGAAAACATTCGTGTAAATTGTTATTCACAATTCTACAATGAAAGAATATACATTACTTAAAATCTACGATATGTGATAGTCGCAATGTTAAAACTACGAATATATTCTTATATTAAATTAAGTGCCTTGATAAGGACAAGAGATTTCTGGTCCAAACGTTGATCAATAAAAATCAAGAATTAATATTAAAATTCAACACCTTTGTTTTTCATTTGCATCTTAATGGGCCTATATCGACTTCTTTATTCAATTATTTGGAAGCTGTTTTAAATAAATTTTTACAACATAAAATCATGACTTTATCTGTAGTAGCCACAACCGTCGATATAAAGGAGAGAATTTATGAAGTGCGAAATGTGTTACAATGTCTTCCACAAATTTTGTTCTGCTAACATCATTATTCGTGCAGCTTTAGTACGAATGATAAGGTTAAAGCTGTTAACCAGAATAAAATTCTTTTTGCTACTTAAATTTTAAATTATATAGTTCTATAATATGCTAGTCTTTTTATAAATATATCAATGCTAAATACCGCTAATGTAACGGTCTCATTTGATAATATGATATATTTAACTTCAAAGAAAAATGAGTATTGTGTATTAAAATATAATACGTTGGTCTTTCAAATGCGATCTACTATATTGAAAAATTAAAAAATTTAATATTTACAAGATAACGCGATCTAATTTAAGCCAAATTCATCTATCGTTATATTGCTGGATGCGACGTGTTCTATATTAATATTGTATGTAACTTTGATCATTTTAATATAATATAATATTTTATTTTTTATTTTTATAACACATTGAAGGAATTAGAAAGATTAAATGTCAGAGTTTAAATTGATGGAAAAATGAATGTATTCCTTTTTGTGATACCCATATAATGAGAAATTAGTTATACTGTTGAGCAGTATGTACACAAATTTGGAAATTGTAAATGTCTAAAAGTGTGGAGATAAATATTTTGTATTTATGTATATAGCTTTAGTGATATGCTGAGATTAAAAAGTTAGTTATTTTTTCAACCTCAATTCACGATATAAAAATATAGATTTATAGAAACATATGAACCTGAAATCGTATATAATATATTGAAAATTTCATTATTTCTCTCATTAAACGTAATCTGTACGAAATACATCTTTGTGCTTAGTGTGTTTTTGGATTTAAATCATAGATTCTGTATTGATGCTGGTTTTATCATTTATATCGTTAGCAATAGAAATGAGTAGGTTAGATATCAGCGAGGCATAATAACAAGTATCTAAAATCATAGAAAACAGTGAAATATAGTATGAGGCTGTAAAGCGAGTCAAAAAAAAAAAATCTTCGGGATAAATTTAATTCTTTTATTACCATGTAAAAGCAAACAGCACGTGTGTTCTAAATCTGTAGCCCTTTATATAATTAGTTTTGATGTCTCGATTTTTCTTGTAACGGCAGCTCTCTCCCTAAAATATTAAGAGCATCTTTCGTTTGCAGATCCCACGGTGAGTCATAGTCAGCTATGTGATTAAGAAGAAATATGGTGTTGGAGGGTCGCCCTACGATGTGGGATCAGCGACACTGGTCAGTTGTCAAAATTAGGTGTCTAAAGAAACTGCATTTTTCAATGGGAAAAACAAAAAATTGAGGGTTTATCTTGTGCAAAATCTTGCACAAAGAAGAGGTAAGTTTGTGAAATAAAGAAGACTAAAAAGGTCAAGAGAATAAATAATGAAGAAAACAAAGAGGATAATTGAGATCGAGAGTGTCGAGGCAAAAAGTAACAGACCACTCGTGTAAGATATAGAGGCTGCATTTAGGACTCGAGATATGGACTTATGAGATTGTAATGGCTTTTTCCATTGGTTAGGTAGTTTTCAAAGATTTTTTTATGCCAAAAACGAGCTATCGTTCGATTATCATTCATATGTAGTATCAATCTATACGAGTATCGAATAAATGGCTAAAATAATCATTCTCAATAAAAAAAGTAATTACTCTTTGTAATTTTTAATTCAAATAAAAAGTTTTTATGAAAAATAAAAACATTATTTATTTTATTTTTTATTTCTTTGTAAGAAATAGTGAACTTTTTTTTATTTAATCTTAATAATATGACCAACTATTCTTCATGTATTGTATTTTTCCCACTATAACACAATATGTCTATTAAAATTTTTATATAAAAGCCTTTTAATGCAACTGAAAGACATTTAAATAAAGCGATAGTATAATATGCAATTTTTATTAAAATTATCTACTAAGAAGTTCTTGTTCTTCAAATTTTATCAATTTAAAATTACAATTACGAAAACGCTGAAACATTTCATACATGCATATTTACTAGTTAAGAAAAAGAATTATTAAATAAACAGTAGAAATTTACGTATATAAAATAAATAATACTTTAATTATAAAATATAATTTTTTGAAATATTAAATTTATAAATATTTTAAGTTATTTATATATAAAATAAATCCGCTTAATTGCATATATCAAAATTTTTAAAGAATTAAAATAATTTATAAATATATTGTAAAAATATATGCTTATTTTAATAAAAAAATAATGTCTAATTACTACCGATTTTTTTTTTCTTTATATATTAACCAAAGAAATTTACTTGATATTTTAAATAATATTCTGTCATTATATTTGTGTAAGTATATCTTTTTCATATAATAAATTTATATATATTTATATTGTATTAAATTGAATTATTGAAAATTACAATTGATTATATTAATTTTAATATTATATTATTTATCCTTTTTTTAACAAATGAGAGAAAAAAAATTTTTAATTTATAAATTTATACTTTGCTTTATCTTTATTTTATAATTCATGAAATACTAATTAAAATTAAAGTGAAAAATAAATTTAAAAAAAAAGGTTACGATTGGAGGTCATATTTTATAATTTTTATTACATAATTTAGAAATTTTAATTGAAAAGGAGAAAATCCATAGAAGGTTGAGAGGATTAATTAACCAGAAAATAAATTATAAAAAATTATATTGTTGCATGAAGATATATACACACACACACACACACACACATATATATATATATATATATATATATTTATACTCGTACATACATTAGAAGTACAAAGTTCGATTCGCCAATTATCATTTGCGTACAAGGAACATAATGACGGCGCCAATACGTGTGAGTATGTGGTTGTTGTAACGCAAGAAAATGATTACTAAACAAAAAAATTGACCCATTTCGTCCAGAATCGCAAGAGCGAGCTAACGAGTGATTATTTGTTTGCGTGTTGTACTTTAAGTGTTGTGTCTCTAAGCTCATTACACTTGGAACACTGATACCAATTAATTTACTTTATTTATTTTATTTATTACTTCGTATATTTCATTGCTCATATTGGTCCTAGTGTTAGGGCATTACTTACTTGTAAAATGTATCTTATGCTTGAAAACTATTTAATATCCAAATAGATTTTTATGAATTGGAAGGCTTTTGTAAGAAGAAGTACTTAAAATTATAATTAAGAAGTACTTAAAATTAAAATTAAGGTAAAATGTATGTGCGTATAATGGGCGATTAATTCTAGCGAGAATACAATCAAGAACCCCTGTTGCTTACCCCGGATTTTCATCTTCCCTCAGATATTAGTTCCGTTGATGATTTATAAGGTATTTGTAAATCATATTCTTATACCTGGAGGAACATCTGCTAATGAAAGACGATAAGGATTATACGATCGACAAAAATGTTTGACTTAAATTTTATAAGCTTTCTTTTTTATATTAGTAAGAAGAACAAGCTAGCAACTGTACATTCACGATTCATTCTTTTGATTATTATTATTCCAAAGATATATCATATTTTATTTGAAAAAAATGACAAAAATTTGATTTAATTTGATGATATTGACTACAGCTCATTATAATAGTAAAATTTTTGTTTGAAAATATTTTACTAATTTTCCTTGGTAGTGTAAAATACTAAAACACTTAATGTTATTAAGTGAAATCTTTTATTAAGATGCAGTGTTTACTTGCATGTGCTTAAACTTTTTATCTTATTAATAAATAGGACATTGTTATAATGAATAAATTTTTCAAGAGTATTCTTTCCATTCGTTATTCAATCCATAATTAAAAAAATTAAAAAGTAATTGCATTAAAAAGTAATATAAAAAAAGTTGCATTTTTTCTTTGTTTTATACTACTATTATAAAAAAAATATTCTAGTACATTAAATTATTATTGGAAACCATTTACAAAAACACTGTAAAGATTGTAGCTTTAATAATTTTAAAATAGAAATTGATAAGTTCAACAAAATTTATATTAAATCAATATTAAAATAACAACGTATTTTAAAATAATGAATAATATATTAAACCTTTATGTAAATTTATATTTTAAATTTTTCTCAAATATAAATCAGTTTTGATTGTATTTAAAAACTATTGCGGTTTATTTTTTAATATTAACTTTAATACATCGAGGGACATTTAAATATTTTATTCATAAATTTCAAATTAAGTTATAATTAAGATCGATTAGTGTATCAAAAGTTTCAATATTATTTACTGTTATTAATATTCAAATTAGTATTTCATCATTTTATAAACGTGGATTTTTTTTTTTTTTTTTTTTTTTTTTTTTTTTTTATAGCGTATTGCTTGATTTAAAGCAAGTTAAAGTTTCATAATTTCTTTTTTGTCTAATACTTTTTAATATTGGTTGAAATTGAATAGAAAGATTTTCATGCAGGGTTTAGTCCAATTATGCATCGCTATAAGCTAAAAATGACATAATTTTTTAATCTTAAGGTGATATTCGCTTCGAGCCATGGTATACTATAATCGACAATTTGGCCACAAAACTATGTAGCCGCATACAGGAATAAAATATTGAATACCGGTAAAAGAATATTAAATACACATCTGTGTATATGATTTACGTATACAATCAATATAATGATTTATTTAATGATTTTTGATTTATTAAATTTTAAAGAATTTATTTTACAAAAGGAAATAATTTTCACCAGTAAATATTTATAAAAATTATATAAAATTCCAAGCACAGAAATAATTTAGTTTATGAAATATTTAAAAAAAAAAAAAAAAAAAAATAAAAGAAGCAGTATTGAAATATAAAAAAAGATTACATGTTTTTTTTTATAATATAATAATAATAAGAAACACAAAAAGATAAAATCTAAATAAAATGATATATTTGTTGATTCTTAATTATTTTTATACTTATTTATACTGTGTCAGTGTATTATTTGAATGTATTATATATATTTAAAGTATTTGATAAAAAAATATTCTCTGTTCAATTTGATTTTTGTAATTTCTTTTATTTATTAAATAATAATTTAAATTAATTTCTACAGATTATAAATAAAGAAATTAAATATTTATATATTTAATTCAATGACATTTTTATAAATGTGATATTGAAATAGATTTAAATAAGTTAAATATGCTGTTATTAAATTTGATATTTATTACTGAAAAAGAATATGTAAATTTTATTGCACTCTTTGGTATATTATTCCAGCATTTATATGTTCGATAGTCAATTAAAGGTCTAATAGTTTTAATTTAAAAATTCTTTACTTTATTATTATTTTGTTAAAATAGATCAAGAAATTATCAGATAACTATTTTTCTTCTTTTTTTTCTTCATCAAAAATTCTAATACATATTCTTAACTCTATTGTATTTTAAGATTTTTCAAAAAAAAATAATATTTTTAATTTTCACGACTTAGTTAGTTTTAACAAAAACATCATTAAAAAATGTTGCACTGTAAATATTATACACATAATATGAATTTAACAAGCTATGTATAATATAAGCTATAATAGTCATTAGACAGTTACGTTATAATTATTTAATGTTGAAAGAGTACACATGATTGGTTTTAAAATATATCTTTTTGAAACAAGTAAGACCAATAATTTTTGAAAATAATCATAGAAGCTGAAAAAAAGAAAAAAAAAGAATTGAAATACATTTTGAGCTACAGAAAAATTAATTTCAGAAACTTGTTCCTTCTTTCACACGAAATTTTCGATGTAAGATATTATTTGGCTTTTTTATCAATGTAGTTTTGTTTGAGTTACGAAATATCACAATAATTTTATCAAAAAAATTGATTTTGCACGAATCATTTGAGGGCTTGATTATTCGATGTCATCACTTAACTTGTTTGTAATCAACTACTGGTGGTCAATTACGCATGTTGCTTAGAAATATATGTATACACGCACATATCAATGTGTAAGAAATTACGAATGAAAGAGCTACCAATTTATTATGTTGTGCACATCTTAACTCTTGGTTGCCATAGACATTATTTCTATTTTCCTCTTTGTAGACGGGATTAATTTGAAATGATTAGTGTTTCAGTTTTTATCGGCCAACATTCAAAAGAATTTTATAATTCATATAAAGGCAAACGTTAAATTTATTGAATATTTTATTTGATGTATCTGCTTTATGAGATAATAATTTGTACTTTTTTCATTATATTAAACATATCTTATTGGCATTACTTGTTAAGGGATTTTGTGTTGCATTTACAAACTCTGATTCTTATTCAATAATTCTGTTTCAAATTCTTTTTAATATTACAATAAGAATACTCTTAGAACTTCATTTTGTATTTTTAAAATAACTTATAAACCAATATAAAGTCATTTGATAAATATTTTCAAGTAATTTATTTAAATTTTTATTTAAACAATTGATCAGTAATACTTTGTTATCATTTTAATATTATAATTCTAATAATATAATAACTTTGTTATAATAATTAATATTAATGATAGTTTATATTTATTTATATTTATATTTAGATATACTTATTATAATTAATTATTTTAAATGTATTAAATATTTAACATTGTATACATGTATATGAAAATTAAAATTTAATAAAAATTATATAAATTCAATTTATATAAGATAATAACATTTGTTTTTTTTATGATAAGATTTCTTTATAACAAGTACGGGCTTGTCAATTGATTTTCTAATTATTCATAACCCACGTTGTTATATTTGTTATAATTAAAATATTTAAAAAAAAATTAACTTAAAGCTATAAAAATTAAAATAAATTATTATGATTTTTTTGTTTTTTTTTCTTCAAAATATTTAAATTCAAAAGGAAATAATTTATTTATCATACACTGATTTTTAAAAATTAATAAAAAATCTCTTAAAATAGTTTATTGAAAAAATAATATTATGGTGCATAATTTTATGTTGCACAAGTATTTTTCATGTTAGGCACATTAAATTCTGAGCCTAACATGAAAGTATACGCAGGTTTAGTGTAAGGGATATCAAAACTATAGAAAACTTTTTATTGATTATAATTAAAATTAATTAAATGAATACTTGACGGTATCAAGGACAAAACTTTTAATATAGCTCGAATTTCGAACTTGGCGTCATTCATAAAACTCGTGTATTACTATCCATTTAGTTCGAATAAAATTTTTCTATGTATAACAATAAAAATTGTCTAAAAGTTTTTAAATATAATTTTTTATTAATTTTCGTTGTTAATCAAACACAGTCAGTTCATGTGATATCTTATAATAAATAATCTAATTATCTGCAAATAATTCGAAGACTGAAAAACGAAAAAAATTTAAATGCATATTGTACAAAATTAATAATTAATTATTTATTTAATAATAATAATCGTAACAAAAATGATGAAAAAAATACTAAAACTAAAATGAAGACAATCTAATATATATATAATAATCTAATATATATTAACAAATTAGTCATAATATTAATAGTAATTTGTTTATGAGAATAGTAAAAAAAAAATTAAATAATATCGGTATTGTCTGGAATATTAAAAATTTAATTTACAAATCTTTAGATCAATAATTTTTTACTTTATTTAAGATTCTCTAAATTATCTTTAAATTTCATATTTTTTGTGTTTTTATTTTAATGTAAGGTTTTTGTTATGTAATTTTTAATACCTAAAGGTAATAAAGTAAAAATATAACAGTCAACCTTTAGTTATTTCATAAAATCTATATGTATTTTAATATCATGTTCTTATGAAATGCTTTAAAAGTAATGTACATGATAAAAAACTTTATATACTATTTTATAATAATGTTCAAAAACTGTCTCAAAAGTATTTGCTCTAACAAATGTATAATTTTAAAAAGTTATCTTCATGTTTTAATACAATCTTCTTTTAATTCTTTAGATCGACACCGCTTTTTCTAAAGATATTAAATAGCTTTAATATACTATTAATATTAATTAGTGTCAAAATATTTAAAAGAGCCAACAAATGTAGAGTAAATCTGATTTTTCCTGACAAAACATTAATCAACGAGTTATTTTTGAAAATAGATAAAAATTTTAAAAGGCTTTAAAATTTTAAGGCTAAAAATTTTAAATTTGGCGAATGGGGGGGGGAGGGGAGGATGTGAATACAGTTAGAGCTTTAATTAATTGATTTTATCCATTACAATGACTGTCGTCTGAACAATTGAAAGATTGTGTTAAAAAATATTTATTTTTTTTTGAACGAATGCGATCATTTTTTCAATTTCATTATACCAACGCTATAAAAAACCGCAGATTGTCCATCATTGATGGTTTTATTTTTTAAATAGAATCAATCAAAATCATTTCATTTTCATTCCTCAAAAAGTAACGATGTCATACGAACAAAACTTTTCAATATCTTTGCAGATACTTCTTATTTTAGACCATTTTTAATGCTTTTTCATTCTAGGCATGAGATAATGGATTTGTATTTCTTTATATTGTTATGTAATAATGCCAAAATTAAATTTTATTGAAAAGATTCTTTACGGTGCTATTTTTTTATGCTAAGGTGTAATAATAACAAATTTTAAAAGTTTAATTTTTTGTATTAGACAATATAACATTTATTTAAATAAATTTGATGTTTGTTATTATTAGTTGATTTAATAATATTATAATTGATAAATTTAAACAAAAAATTTTTTTAATAAGGTTCGAGTACAGTTTTTGTATTTACTTCCTTTATTTAACAGTAAAGTGCAACAATCAGTTAAAAAAATTAATCCAATTGTAGTTTATTTATAAACAGTAAGTGAATTGATAAAGGCGAGTGAGTATAAATATATATAATACTAGGGAAAGGAGTAAATGAAATAAGAATAATAGAAGGAAAAGGATATGTTAATATAAAAAAAACAAATAAAAATTTAAGAAAATTGAAAACTTGAAGAAATAAGAGAAAAAAATGGGATATAAAAGAAAAGTGTAAAGAAAGCTAATTAAAATGTAGAATAGTTGTTATAAAAAAGAGAAAGGATAGAAAATAGTAATAATATAGTGGTGAAAGGTTTGAGAGAAAGCAGTGACAGGGAAAATAAGGAATGGAAAAAATGGTTTAAAAAAGAAATTAAAAATTATTTATTTTAAAAAATAAATCGAATTTATATATTTATTAGTATAATTAAGTAAATTAAAGGAAAAGTAACTATACGATTTTTGTGAATTTTAAATTTGAAAACTACTGCTTTATTGTTAAATTAATCTATAGAATTTATACTATAATTTGATAGAGTCCAGAATAAAAATTAAAATAATTTAGAATAAAAGTGTTATTACTCATTACACATATAATAATTTTATATGTGTAATCTCATTTAATATATTTTCAATTTTTTCGTATTATGTTCTTGCTTTAAAAAAAGGCAAACGTTCTTAAATAAAGCATAAAAATACATAATATATAAAAACAAAATTTAATATAAAGCAAAGAAAGTTAAAATAATACCTTAAAATGTAAATACTAGAAGTAATGGAAAATAATAGATAGTAAATATTTAAACATAATATACATATAAACATAGGATTAATAAAAAACTGTATTTCAGAAAAAAGAAGAAACAGTTTGGTAATAATATTAAGTAAATATAAAGTAATAGAAGTATATATAAAAAGTAAAAGATGAAACATAGAACAATTGTGAATGATTATAAAATAAAATTTAATTAAAATAAACAATATAAATTGATATTAATTTGACAAACAACTTTTATTCTTTAATGCACAGTAATTTAATTTCAATTCCTTTCAATCGTTTTCTTGTGCTTCGCCTTTCCCTTCACCGACTGTATTAATATTAATTTTATTATAAAAGTAAATTTTCAAATAACTTTTAGCAGCTATAATTAATGAAAAAATAAATCAATGTAAATGCGGCTTAATTATTTTGTCAAATCTGTACGAGAAGTGGCCTTTGTTACAGATGTAATTTCAACAGGCTGCGATAAAAAATGATCGAGAAGTAAAAAACTGTTTATACGATATATTTGATGAAATACAAAATACATAGAAAAAAATAAATTTTAAAAGTATTCAAGAAATGTATAATCATAATATAAAAATATGTTTCAAAAAGAAAAGAAAAGAATATGAACGAGATTCTAGTACATAACACTCAAGTACATTGACGACATATGTATGGGCTTACCATAACAATTAAATTGATATGTATAAAATAAAAGACAGACTTGTTGTTGACGCCGGAAATTGCGAATAAGAAGCATTAGTGGAGACTCCTAATTACCTATTTATTTGTGGTTAAGAAGAAGCTAAATCGTATCTTGAAGAATGAAAAAGGTTGACCATGAAGTGTAACACAATAAATTATTACATGATGTTTTAGATACCGACTGAAATGAGATTGGTTTATTCTTTATACACATACATCTGCATATAAACACCAGCTTATCTAATGCAATTACTTTTATCGCCTGAACAACTGGTCTAGAAAGTATTTCCATCATGGCCTCTGTTCAAGGTTCAATTATACAGTCTAGAGGTAAAATTCATTATATAACTATTGACAGAACAAACTCTATAAAGTTTGAGCAGGCGAAATGCACATAACTTTGTGGGGGATAGATACGGAACTGTCACGGATAGCAATTTAACAAATTAATATTGTGAGTAAGCCTATGTAAATACAGAAAATTTGAAGAAATCATTTTTAAATCATCCAATTTCTGTTAGCACATAGACATAATCATACCTTTAAAGGTAAGGATTACTTTTGCGATATGCAAGTATCAGGGTGAACTAGGGACAATAAAGGGCATATCTTTTCAAAACTGACCACTGTAGTGCATAAAGATTGGTAATTCAGAAACAGAACCAGGCATGTTTACGCTAAACACTACTTACGGAACGAAAATAATGATGATAAATGCTAACACAGAAGTACAATTATTACGCATGTCATGACTGCGTTATGGTAAGAAAAGAAGGTGAATCGATATTTGAAGACTTGAATAAATGAGTGAAAAAATGATCTTGCCAGGTACAAAAATAGGGATTCATGCTTGTAATGGACAAGCAGATGCAGAAACAGACATTTAATCTGAAGCAATATTTGTAGTAGTTCCGAGTTCGATACTGAATAAACTGAATATGTGCATGTGTGCATGCATGTGATGTGAGGAGAATTAATATCCCTTGTTGATAATCAGAGCACGAGTATGTGAGAGAGATGAACAATGTTAATTAAGCACCAATCGACGTGGCTAATATTTGGGTGGTTCACTCGACGTAAAATTCTAGCTCTCCGGAAAAGTTCCACTTTGAAGGTGAACTTTAGATGGATACGGCTAAAATGGTGTTCTAGGATAAGCCGATGTAGCTAACAAAATGCGGAAGTCAACAGTCAACAGGCCTTCTACCGAAGGATGGATTCTTGGACGGAAAATGCATAATAATTGTTATCGTCGTTTAAGACTCCAAACAAGGATCAAGCAAACTGTCAATGGTTACTCCGTTAATCAAATTTGCCTCAAGATGAGCGTTGGGGTAACTAAAAATTTACTTTCGTAGATGAAAAGAGACTCAGAGGTCGTCACCGAGAACATCAAGATTTCGTGTCGTCCCAGGGTCTACGCGGACACGGTGCCACTCCGAGGTCAACTGACGACCGGACAATACGTGCACTGTCCAACTGGTGCAGTTGCACTCTCTAATAATTGTGAGTACAGTGGACGAGATAATTGCAAGTGTACTCCATTCCTGTTAACGCGATCGTGGAAAGACTTGCGTTTTTCGAGGTCATTAAAAATTCGTTGCAGTTGCCAACGAGCAACCATAGTCACGAATTTAAATTTCCAAATTGCTGTCCATTACTAGAATTCCCCGACTAAAAAAAGCTTCCTTCATTTATCAAATTATATAAAATAATGTGTTGAAATAATTAAAATTGTTCGTTTGCTCATTATTAATTTTATGCAATTCTCAATTTCACTTCTCGAAGAACTATATTATAATTTATAAAAAAAAAAACATGAGTTATATTTACAATGATACAATAATATTCAACGGTAATTGAATACTTTTATTTTTATGCATTATAATAAAATCATTGTAATAATCGTGTATTTAAAGTCATATTTATGTTATCTCTATTTTAAGTTTCAATTCTAGATTGTAATTTTGGATTAAATTATACTTACGCGTTGAGATATATATATTATTTATATTTAAATACTTAATTTATAAAATTACATGTATTATTTATTGCACATCATAATTAATTTTTTTTCTTCAAAATTATGCTAAAGTGTGGTGTAAGACTTTCAACAGAAACTTCAAAACAAAAACAATAAAAAATAATTAAAATTTTATATATATAATATAATTATATTAAATTATATTTTGTATTATTATACTTTTATTTAAATGTAATAATAATGTTTTTTTTTTTAAAATGCATGACTTTATAATTGTACATAAATAAAATATTATAAAAAAAATGAAAATCTTTCTTTAAAAAATAAATAATTAAATTTAATTATATTTAACTTTTTTACAAAAAAATTTTATCGGAACAAATCTAATTTTTAATAATGATAGATTCGTAACAACTGTTAAACAATGCTTTAAATTATTTAGAAACTTAAGTTGTTCATTAAAAAAAAATAAATTAGAATTATTTATTGTTTATAAATAAATTTAATCAATAACTTATTGATTAAAATATATCAGAATACTTATTTTGAAACTTTAGTTTACAATTTTTAATGTCTATTAAATTGCTTTAAGTGATTATACATTTGTATTTTTGTAAAATTTTATAAATCTTATAAAATTATCATAAAATGAATAAAATGCAATAATCTAACAAAAAATAAATTTTTTAAAAATTTTATAACACATCTACTGCAATATTAAATTATTTAATTTTTCTTTATAGTCATATTTGTCTGGAATTTCACATTTTATCATCTGTGCATATATGAGGGCATACTATGAATATTTGTTAAATATTAAAAATATATTTAACTATATTAATATTTCACAATGATGTTTAAAAATTAAAAAATAAAATGATAATATGAAAATTCTATGCTATATCATCTATCATTAATCTAAGGATTTAAATATAAAAGATTGTAAACTATATTAATTAATTCGAATTTGATTCTTATATTAAAAAATAATAATTTTTATATTGAAAATAAAATTTTAAACTTTTGTATTATTATTATTATTATTATTATTATTATTATTATTAGATTTAAGACAGTGAATTATTTCTGAATGAAAGTACTTTATAATAAAGTATTTAAAATTATACCTTCACGGTGAATACTATTATTAAATAAAATGTACTTGAAATTAAATTATAATTTCATACTATTGTAAAATACTTATTCTACATTGATTTTAATTTATTTGCTTCATAATTATCAGTTTCAATTTTTATTTATTAACAATGGATGGTTAATCAATTTTTGTTAATATAAAATCTACATGAACTATTTTTAATAATTACTATATACAAGGAAAAAGTATGACAAAATTTTATGAATAATTGAAGTTTGAAATTGTTACATAAATGCAAAGTTAATGATGCATCAAAATTATCTTACATCTTATCCAATATTCCAATATATTTTAGTTCCTTTTCTAAGCAAATAAATAATAACATTCTCTTTTTCTCTCTGTCTTATTCATTTCTGCTTGCTAACTCATTCTGACATGTGACATACGCAGGCATATACAATCTCATGTGCGTACATATTTTCTGGGTATGCTTTTTAAATTAATTTTCTCTTGGTCAGTCCTTTTTTCCAGAATGCACAGAATAAAAGAATATTGGTGCTAAATGTATATTCGCATATGAAAAGATAAATTTAATGCAGAATAACAGTCTGAAAAATATTCAGACCTTACGGTTTTGGGTCATTTGAAAATGATGAACCTGGCTTGTCGGCACTCACGATAGTAACTCGATAGTTTTTTTGTGTATTATTTCCGGACTATTTTTATTGTTATTATTCGTGTGTATAGTAACAATTACTAACTTTAGTAAATAGACAAACAATAGTCGCCACTGATTAAAACTTAGTTGAAAAAAAAATTTGAAGTCTGAGTTTTCTTTACTCTTGACCGAAACTTATAAATTAAGAACAAAATTTATTAATCAATAACTTTATTTATACAATTCTTATCATAATTAATAATTGTAAGTGTATGAATTACAAATAAAAATGAATTAGAAGGGGACATAACGTTGAAAATAAATTAAATAGTATTTGAGGTAAAAGTGAAAGGAATTTTATTTCCGAAATATTAAATATTTTGATAAAATTTTGTGAAGGTTCCATGAATGTGATCGTTGAAAATATTTAGAGTATATGTAGCTTGTTTAAAATGAATCAGTATAAATAAATTTTTTATAAAAGATGGTGGCATAAGCATTGAAATAAAGATTTTGTGTATTAAAAGAGTTGAAGTGTATCCTATTGGGAAGGTAGAATAATATTCTAAATGGCTCTAAAATTTCTAGAGCTTCAAAGGTAAATTAAAAAATTTATTACATTTAATATAATATAATATAATATAATATATGTTGCGTAACTCACCTCTTTTGTGCGCTGATATGTCTAGGAAGAATGCGATGCAATGCGAGTGAACTATTGACCGTTAGCTTAGGGCACTGCCTCGACACGTAGAAGAGAATGAATGAATGTATTTTTTTTAACTGGATTTATTGAGATTATTGAGATGAAATGAGGGGGTGAAATTGATCAAAAGGGAGAGATAGAGAGAGAGAGAGAGAGAGAGAAGGGCATACGTACGGAGGGGTAATTGGTTAACGAGTGCAGACGAATTCGTCGGGGTGGCTTTTGGACTTGTGATGTGCGCCGCGACGCAAGGCGTCTAATATACCATCAGACGCGACATTCTGTCGCAAGGTGCTGCCCCACCTCTGCCTTTATTTCCCTTGATTCTTTAGAAGGAAAAGGATAAAGAATGTAATTGAAACAGATAAAAATGGAAAATGGATTTTTTCTTTGGTCTTTTGTCCCATTCTTTATTCTTTATTCTTATTTCTTATATCCAACTCGTGCCTTGCGTCTCAGGACAAATTTTCTTCTGACACGTGCACATCTCTCAAACTGTACAGACACAAAGATTTTTTCCCTCATCACGAAATATCGATATTTCTTTTATTGTTGTCTTTTAAATTTCGCTGCTCTTATTGATTGGCATTTACGCAAACTAAGTTCAATTATATTTACAATTATTATTTGTTCATTATAACATGACCAATTAAATTTTCTCTCTCTCTCTCTCTCTCTCTCTCTCTCTCTCTCTCAATATTTTACATTAACCTGAGAAGCTTATTTTCTAATTCTAAAATAGAGCTCTATGCCCCTTTTTACATTTTTAAGTAAAAAAGTTCTTATTAATTACTATCAAATAATATTTTATTATATTTTTACTGATAATAATTGTAACATTAAAAATATATGTCAGTAATTTTATTCATCCGCAATTTGTAAAATAGGAAGGCTATTTGGTTATTATACACAGGGATATATTTATTTTATTAGCGAATATAAATTTATACTCACCTGGACGCGATGAATTGTAGATATTAAAATAAAAGTAAAACCCACAAGGTTATTTTTGTGTTTATGACGTTTTGACATTTTTCCCGTCTTAATCAGAGCTGATGTTAAAATTTATTATAAAAATTTACCACAATAACCTGATATTTAATACTTAAATCAATATTTATTATTAAATTTTCTATATGATATTTTTTACTTATTTCAGTATAGCATTTGCTAAGATTTATAATATAATTACACGAATTTTAATCTGTATTTTATAACATTTATTTATTCGTTGTTTATTTAAATTATTATGATATTTTGATCAATTTTATCTTCTTTTAATCTAAAAATTATATATGTTTATAATAGTTCTTAATGCTACAAAAAAAAAAAATTATTTTACAAGATAAATTTTATAAATTTTATCTATTTAAAGTTTATACTAATTTATTCTTATATATTTATTATTAAAAAAAATATTACAATCTGCAGATTCTTTTAGAATTTATGAATAAAAAGTTAATAAAGGATGCTTATAATTTGTGAGCCTATGCAAAAATACTCTTTACTTGTTTTATTACAATGTTTCGATTTGAAGTTTTGGTCCGAAACTAAAATATGTGTTGAACTCTTAAAAAAAATTGCAAAACGAATGTATTTGTGAAAGTTCACAATGTGCTAATAATATAAAATATTTTTTTTTTAAATTAAACTAGATAGAAATTTATAAACTATCATCTAACATATTAAAAATTGACGAAATATCATTGTTTCAGAAATCAATTTGATTTTTCTACTCAACAGTACCATTTTAGCATACCATCTTCATATTTTTTTAAATATTAAAATAATCGAAAATGATAATTATATTATTATACAAAAAAATGGAATTAACATGTCTTCAAAACTTCAAACCGATACTTTTATTTGTTTTCGAAATCTAAAAGTAGAGTTTATAAAAATATTGTTTCGAGAAAAGCATGTCTAAAATTTTTACCAATCATCTACTAATCATAACAAATGATGAATACAATTACGAAGGCTAGTGACTATTAAAATGATGAAATGTTAATTTTACATTAATATTTAAAAAGATATTGGTATTGATTAATGGAACAAATAGAAATATACGTACATAATTCTATTTAGAATTTGATTATTAAAAAGAGTTAAGAAATACAATTTTAATACAGTTTTTTTTTTTAAACAAGAATCTTCTCCATGTATGTCTAATTTAGTATATACCAATTGGGGAAGTTTTTTATTTGACAAAGAATATCATAAAAGATAAACTTGTTTTCGGTTTTATCAATGTTGTAATTATCTTTCTGTTGTATGTATGAATCGTCTCATTATTCGAGAGACAAGTGTACGCGATGTCAAGTGTATATAAAGTGCGTTGAAGCTTTGATGTGTAAAAATGAACAAAATGAAAATAGAGTAGATGTTCAGAAATATGTAGGTACAAACAGTTAATTAAAGGTCAGAGTAGAATTTTTTTTTTCCTTTCGTCAGATACATCCATATTTTTAGCTTTATGAGTATATGAGAATTCATACGTACAACAAATCAAGTATATTTAGATGAGTCATACAAGTATCAGTACATATTGGATAAACGAACTAACTTCTGTTCATTTATTTTGCCTTTTTCTTCTGAAGAATGATTACAGAGAGATATTCTTTCGAATTAGACTCAATTTTTATCCGTTTCTTTTTAGATAGCTCAATGCAATAAAACTATGATCAATTTTTTACGTCTTTTCTTTTTCCTTTACTCCATCACAGTGAATCGTCTCATTATTTAGAAGTCTATCAAGATTTTTATTTTATCGCAATAAAAAAAATTAACAATTAATCTAACAATTTAAAATTGCTTATTTTTTTAGTTGAAAAATAAAATTGTGTTTAATAAAAGTTCTGAAAGGAACTATAAATTATAAAATAACTTGTATATAAATGCAATATAAAAGATTTATTGTGTATATTTATTTAATTAACACATGATTATATTATAATTGTCGTAATATATAAATATAATCTTAAATAGTATATATATATATTAATGTATTTAATTAATTTTCTTCCTAATATATTTATTGTAATATACATTAGTAAATTAGCGATTGTTTTCATAAAAAAATTTCATTCCTAACTTAAAAACTTAAAAATATGAGTGATCAAAATAGTTGCAGAATATAATTTTTCTATTGTATAATAGAAATCAAAAAATTAAGTATAATATAGTTTATAATACGTACCTCTTAACAATTTTTAATTTAAGTAAGAGAAAAAATGTTCTATAACTGATATACCAGAAAAAAAGTTTATTACTATTAGTTTATTCTTTAAACTAGATGCTTACTTTTGACTTTGTTTTCTGCAAACTGTCCAGCTTTTTACGACACATTGAATAAAATGCATTATAAATAAATGAAATAATAAATAAGAATTCTGAAGTTTTAAAGCCTTTAATTTTTCATAAACAACCATAATCTGCTCTTCCTAGAGCAATATTTTGTATTTTATCCGGTTTCTTAGCTTTACTTTATGGATGCGGTTTTCTCCTTGAAGTTGTATTATGGCATTAATTGGAGAATTACCTCAAAATTTCTCTTTGAATATCGTAGTTGATTTATTTTTAGAATATATAAAATGTGCAAAGAATCTATTCACTACTTACTCTCTAGGAGATACTCCTATGGTGGTCTGGTTGATACTACAATTTTACTATCTCAATATCTCTCGTTGCCTGTAATAATTTTTTAAAATCTAACAAACACTCTCAATAAATTTATTTTTATTAAATTTAAAAGAATTCGATGTTATTTATCCGTATACTTGCATATTATAATGCTAATCAAGATGGATCCCCTAGCAAAAAGCACTGTTGCTTAGGTGTTTTCTTTAACTTCATTATCACCATGAAGAAATAATTGTCGATGCTACGGATGTCAACGATTCTACTATTATACTAAATTCAGGAAATTTTCTCCATTAATGTTAAAAATAAAAGTTCATGATACTTAATTTGAATTAATGTAATTGGTAAACTATTGGTTTAAATGGCCCGTGAATACAGTCCATTATTTTAATTAATTTGTATACTTAGTTCTATTACTAAAAACTCCAAAAATTCACAAGATTGAATACAGTACTCTTTAAATTTTGGAAAACAAAGCACTCGATTTAATCTCTTCAATACTTTGTAACAGTTCACTTATGAGGCTTTTTTGCAACATTTTATAGCTAAGAATTTTCTCGCTTCGAAGCTTATCGGATACATTGCATAGAAAATTTTTGACTATTAAGATTTGCTTAGATCTATACGTTTAGAGAGTATAGATATATCCAATTTATTTTACGATTCCCACTTCGGTTCAAGATAACTGAAAATCATTCAAATAAAATCAGGCCCAGTGTTCTTGGAGAAATACCCTACACAAATTCTTATGGTCCAGTCGTTCCTCAATCGACAATATGAAAGCATTATACATGAGTCGAGGAGCAATCTGTAGCTTGGATTGCCAATATATTGCTGGATGGTTGCTTCAAACATTTGACCTGCTTGAATCGTTTTATTCTATTCCGATAGTTCGAATTTAACTTACTTCGTGAATTTACAAGCAACTTTTCATTGTTCTATTGTGTCTTGAGCTAATTCCTCCTTATAGCACTCTGCTTTGAAGAATTGATCTTGAAATCGTAATTATGGCCTAATGTCTGTTATACTTTGCTTTAGCTGTATTTGGCACTTCGTGATCGATAATTTGTTATATACTGATATAAGCTGTTGCATCATACTCTCTAACTATCGTCTGTTTTTATATTCTCGTGGTTCAGGGCTTACACGTAAGTAATGACAGTATTACCTCGGTCATTTGACATTTGAAGATAATAGGGGATCTCGTTTGTAGGAACCAGCTTACTATTTACCTAGATGAATTTTAATGTACATGACACGATGTTGATGTTTCATCATCACCTTTTCTTTTATTTTAGGCTATTTTGGATTGTAGTACTATTTTATTACGATAGAATTGTTATTTCCAGAAGAATCGAGCCAGGTTCATTTTAATGACAAGATGGACAGTTATAGACTACATTGTGATGGATACATTCTTTTTCGCCTTTGAAGTAGATAAATTTATTTGAATATTGATAAAGGGCAGATATGTAGCCTATAAATGAAGACATACTCATATGATTTATTTTATTAAAAATAAAAAGAATTTTGAAACACTTAAATGCTAATTAATATCTTCATAAATAATCCATTATAATGAAGTACAGCAAACAAATATAAATTTGCCTCAAACTTATGACTTCCAATCATTTACAAAGATGAATTTTCTATATTCTCAATTTATCTTTATTCTACTAGTCCTGTATATTTGTTAGAAAAAAGTATAATAACATTAGGAAACTCTTCGCTAATTGGTATTAGAAATTTATACAATTTAACTGTATATTATATTTTAGATATAATCACACTGATTCACAATAGTTAATATAATTTGAAATTTTATAAATCATATTCTTTTACTGTCTGGCAAAAGAAGATTAGAATATATGATAGAAAAAGAGGATACGAAAAATTAAAATCGACAATATAATGTTTTTCTTAGTAGCCAAAGTTAAATAATATTATAAAGTAAAATCAATATAATGCCCACAGTATACCGATATGCCATGACACAAATTTAATACGTCTACATTATTTATCCGTTAAAAAAATGTATAAGTTTGCAGTTTTTTATTTTTTTATTTTTTATCTTTAAAATAAATTATTATACATTCAATTTATCTTATTAATAAATAATAACCTAGAGAAGGATAAGTTATTTAATTGCTGGTCGATTTTGAATAAAAATTGTTTGTTATTTTCCATTACCCTCAATAATGGATACTGATTTAAGTTTTACAAAAATAATTTTATTAAATAGGTGACGAAAATATATTTTTGTGATTATTTTTGTTCAAAATTATTTTTATTTTTTATTTCAACTCAATTACTGATGATTTTTTCATCAGTATAAATTATCATTAAAAATATAAAAATGAGCAAATTTTTTACGATGATCACTAACGATCGACTCGCTGTCAAGTCAAGCTTTGTCATGATTTCCCTTGAAATTCAACTATGGATACTGTAACAAGATTTTCGAACTGCAACATGATTTCATTAGTATTCAAAATATTAAATCCTCTTTTTAGAACTCATTTCCAGTCTTATGACGTATCTTTGATAGAAAAGAGTTCTACTACAAAATCTATAAATATAGAAGAAAAAAAATTTTATTAGAAAATCAATTATCTTATTTTTAATAAATTTGAATACTTTATGTCCTTTTCGAAATATTTTATATTTAATAAATATTTATATGATCAATATTTTAATATTGACAGTAAATGTATGTGTATTTATGTATGAATAAATCAACAATAATAAATAAATAAATAAATAAAATATAAATATTTAAAAAATAGAATATTTAATTTGAGTAACAACAATATTATTAATAATTGTTTACAGATATTATTGTTTTGCTCCGAAATATTCTCGGTAGTTTTAATCATTGCTATAATTATTTGTTCTTTAAGTGTATATATATTATTTTTTCCATCTTGTCTTTATAAATGTATGTTATAGTTTGATAAGAAATTCATATAAAATTTTAAAGTTTAAATATTTTTAGTTATTCAAATTTAATATTTTTTCTTAACATTTTCAGTATTTTTAAACAATTTTTTACTTATCGTTATTTAGTTTTCGCTTAAATAATATTTTTCATAAAAAGATCTAAAAAGTCTAAAAATAAGCATGTTATATTACAAACAAGCAATTCGATATTAAAATGTCAGACATTCACCATACATATTACTTGGCGTGTTAAACGATATGAAGGTTGGTAATAAGAATAATAATGAAAAATTTGAAAATATTTCATCCGAGTCCTCAGAGTTAACTTTTTAGCAAATAAATTTTTGATTAATTTTCATGTATATTATAATTATATTTTTATTTTTAGCACTATCAGTACATATTTTTTTTCAGTCAAAGTAATAAATTTTTTAATGAAATATCTAAATACATGTAGATATTAAAAATATAAGTAAAATACAAATTAATTTACATTTTATTTTAGTTAAAATTTTTATTAAATATTAAAAACTTTTAGTAACAATGCAGATGTAAAAAATATATTTCATGAATCCTAGTGAATTAATAGGTAACTATAATTTGATATTATGATTATTTGTTTCTATTTTTACTTTATTTAGAAGAATAGATAATTCTGATTAAATGCAAAAATATAATATTTTATTAAAATAACATACATCTATATAGATAGGGCTCACGTGTCAATAAGTAGAGTTCAAAAGATTACATTACATGTGTTTGGTTTCATCTTAAAACTAAAATAGAATTTTCGATAATCTTATTAAAATTAATGATAGGAGATACAAATATTTTCTATAAACAAATAAGTTATGCATTAAAAAATCATGCAAGTATTAAAAAGTTTTATTTAAAAAATCTTGTAAAAAATTCATTGTAAATAAATTGATTTTCCTTTTAAAAACTCATTTTTTAAATGTAAAATTTATTCTATAATTTTGTTTAAAATATATTTCGATTCAATTGTTTCTTTAACGAAAAACGAATACATTATTTCAAAGAACTTCTATATAGTTATATTTTGTCTATATAAAAATAATAGCTTATCAAATAAAAATTTTTATTTCATAATTTATTTATAAGATAAATTCTAGTTAAATGGAATAAAAATAGAAAATGTATAGTGTTAAATTTATAATTTAACAAAAATAATTAACTTAAAGGCGATTTTTTTCATTTTAATGAGATATTAGATTTTTAAAATAAGACTGAATTTTGTTAAAAAATAATGGAAATATTTTAAAACTAGTTTTATACATATCAAATATTATAAAAACAAAAAATGATGATATTCTATTATGAATATAAAATTTCAATGTTGATACTTTGCATTTTTTAATAAAATTTAATTTAGAGCAAATTTTAATGAATTATTAAAATTATGTGAATTTAATTTATATTAAATATATATTTCTTTAAGAAAATTTAAAAATATTGTACCACTTTATTTATTTTTAAAATATTTTAATAAATATTTTTGTTTAAATTTAATCAACTTATACACATATAACTATGAAATAATGTTTTAAGTAAGAAATAGAATTTATGATAATTAAGAAGAAAAAATTTATGTGTAATATTTATACAAAAATTCTGTATATTTTTTATTTATTATATATTATTCTAGTATAATAAATAGTATATTGTATATTTATTATTATTATAGTATTTTTAATCTTTGATTGTATAAAAAATAAGAAATTAAGATATAAAATGAAAAAATGGCGAATACCGATCGATAAGAAGTAAAATTGAAAAAAATAATAAATAAAAAATGTCTGAAAATAAATGCTAAATATCAAATGTCCGATAAACTAAAGCATTACTATGAACGGCCTGACTAAAAACGATGTCTTACTACTCGTATTACCTCTGATAGAAATATTTTTAATTTATATTTTAATTTTATTTCAATCACCTAATTTATAGAAAGCATTAATAATAATATTTCTAATAAAACTTTTTTAATTTTCTGCATTAGTATTCAAAGGATTTAATTCAATTAATAGATAATAATTAAATAAATTTTCAATCAAAGTTATATTAAAAATTTTTTTAAAAAAATATGTATCGCAGTAGCTTATAAAATGCACATGAAAGTATAAAGTAAACATTGATGACGAAGTAAAATATGTATTTTGGACTTTCAGAAAAGCCAGGTAGGGTGGCATCTAAGGCAAAACACTGGAGCCTACTCTTTTCAATCTTGGTTTCTTCTATAATTACTTTTGTATATAAGGAAGAAAAGAATCTTGGGAATAAATTTATAGCTTAGAATAGTATTGGGGTACGTGGAATTTAAAGTAGAAGAGCTATGGAAATAATGAAGAGTAATAAGAGTTAAGTTGTCGGACAGGAAAAGATTGTTTCGACCTATAGGATATGCATCGATTATATCCTAGAAAAAAGTTGTTTATGGAGAGATTTGGGGATGCATACGATTCGAGATTTCAGATCGAGACTCATCACCTACGAAAATCATTTGAGCTCAATATCTATGATTAAAGATTGTTGTGGAGCAGTGAAACAAGCGGAGAGATTGAGGACAATATTGTGAGATTTGGAGAAAGTGGGAGGTAAGTTTGCCGAAAGATCAGAAAAGTTTTCCTAAGAAAATCTTGTTGTTGTCGAATTCCGTTTATTTGTTTGTTTACTTACGATCTCAGTGAGTCAATATTGCAAGAGATAGGCATTAAAGCAACTATTGTCCATATGGAAAGCTGTTCTATTATATTAACGCTTTAGATGAAAAGTTATTTTTTTAACATAATTTCCGTAATAAAATGTATCCCTTCATTCATATTATTTATCATCAATTATTTGCGTTTAAAGGTAAGGTATTACAAGCAAAAATAGCAAGGTTCTTTGAGATGTGATACAGTAATATAAATAAAAAGATCATAATAAATATAAGAAATGACAGGGATGTAGGAGGGACATCACTACAATATTACAATGAGAATAGTATATTATATTGAGTATGCCACATGATAATAATGTATAAACTACGAATAATTGACGTAATGAGCTTAATTAAAACTTTATAAAATATTTATTTTTAACGTTTAATTAAGTATTTATAACTTTTAAAACTAATATCTTAAATAGCAAATATGATAACACAAAATTTTAATAACATTAAGAGAAAAAAGAGAATATTATATTTTATGCAATATTGTATGATTTTAACTAAAATAAAAAAAATAAAATTCGTAATTATATAATGAAGACTTTTATGAATAAATATTCATACAAATAGTTATTTATAAACGACATGCTATTATATCAATAGCGAATAGATGACGAGGATGACGGTAGACACTAATACATAAAGCAGCATAAAGCAAAAATGTAAAAAAAATTGAGAAACTCTCCAAAAATAACCGACTCCATTTAGTATGATTCAAAGCTGGTTAAGCACCATGAATGACGTGACAGGAAAGGAGTATCGTCATTTCCAAAAATTACCATTACTATAATTATTATAATATTTATGGACATATATTGATATGACTGTAAATAATAGTAACAATAAATTATAATTATACATAGTTATACAGATTATATGAAATATGTATTTTATATTTTTTTTATAAAAGTCGAATTTAACAATTCGATGTAAATATCAATAAAATATTGAATTAAATTTTTTTATTTTTTATTTTCTAATTATTTATACATATGTATATTCATTCTTACAAAATTTAATCTTATATTTTCTAGTGCAATATTTTCATTATAATAAAAATTATATAAATTATATACATTTATTATATATACTATCAGTTACAATATTTGTATTTAGAGATGTCGCTCAAATATTAATATTTATAGGTATACTATTTTTGAAACGTTTCACTCCTGCTGTTTTCTAACTACCAATTAATAAAGTCTAATCAATAATAAACAATATCGATTAGTAATTGAATAATAGAGCTAACTATTCTCTAGGTAAGACGCTTATTTCTATCAATTTATTAAATAACATTATTCTAAAAAACAATTTATTGTAAGTTCAGTCATTTATAAATATTAAAATTAATTTATAAATGAAAAAATATTTTTAAAATATCTGTATATAATAATTATATACAATAATTTCTTAATATACAACATGTATTATAAAACCATTAATCCAACAATTTTCTACTTTAAAAAAAAATATATATTCTTTAATTAGCATAAATATTGATATAAATTAGACAAATATAAATTTTTTATTTTATTTTTTTTAATTGCTAAAAATAACCACATGAACGATATCTATATATTAAGTTATATATGTTATATATATTATATATATATATATATATATATCTATATATATCTGAATAAAAATGCAATCAATTAATTTAAATAATTTAAAATAAATATTAATTTTGTTTCAAAGTTTTGCTTATTCATTTTTTTTTATATTGAAGTTAAAATTACCAATGAAACTTTACTCGCATTTCACCCTTTGTCTTACTCAATTTGTTTACGCTTGTATTTCTGAAAGTTCTAATATACAATAATTGTTTCTACTTGTGCTTATTCCGTAATACACTAAATATTATTTTGTTATCTTTATCCCTTTTATGTTTCATATTGTTTCTGCCTGTAGTTTATTATCTAGCACTTTCTTTATTTTTTCTAATCTCTTCTTGTTTCCCAATGAACCCATATATTGATAACAAATAATTTATTATAGGACAGGTTATACTTAATAGAAATATAAGAAGATCCACATATTAGCATCTTTTTCTCTCTTTCTTTCTTTTTTCTCTTCCTTACATCAATTTCTTTGCTGTATTTTTCAATTCTCTTTCGTTAGCTTTTAGTTTTATCTTTAGCGTTTATCTCTTCTTTCTTACTCATGTCCATCGTATCTACCAATTTTTTAAAATAAAGTTCCATTAAAATTTTTATTCAAATAATCTTAAACGAACCTGCCAAAATGTTTCTAACTTTATTTTTTCCTGCTTTTCTTCTAGTGTTCATCCTAATTTTTATTGTTTTAAATTTTTTTTATTTCTTCAACTGTTCTCTCTCGATGTACCCGCATTTTCATTCACTTTCAATGAATCTGCACTTTTTCCATTTCTCTTTTTTCGTACTCTCAATAAATTTCTACCGTATTGTTATAAAAAATTTTATGTAGCACTTCTCCTTCTCTCTATCTCATAATTTTCAAATAAATTCATGTAAAGACATATACTGTTTCTAGAGAAAAACAAGTCTTTTTTACGTATAATTATAAACATTGAATAAACTGCGCAGGTCTTTCGGTAAAAAACTGCTTGCTGTTCAAAGTAGTGTAAAAAGAAGCACTTTTGAAAAACAGAACTATGAAGGCTGCAGAATCTAAAAAAGAAAAAAGTAATACATGGATAAGTACAGAGAAACAGGTAAATAGTAACTTCCAATGTACAGACTTTAAAACTAGTGATTACATTATAAACGAACATGATGGTTTCGGAGAAAGTATAGTTAAAGCTTTTATACTAGGTTTGATATAATATTACATAAATTTTTGTAAGATTCTAGTGAAATTCGTATGTACATAGGTAAGAAGAAGAAGTTTGTTTTCTTTAAGAATTTAAGAATTGAATATTATTGAATCAAGAAAGTGAAGAATTTTTTTATAGTCCGATTGAAACTTCTTAAGAGTTTAAGCATCTTCTGATTTTCAGGCTGGCTACTTTAAGAAAATAACATCAAGATATTTAATTCTTTGGTTCGAAGTGATTTTACAGGAGGATGGTGAGAATGTTTAAAAAGAAAATACCATTAGATTTTTTTTGATTGATACCATATTTCTATTTATTTAACCAAGCATTAAAGAGAATAAAAAATTTATTTATTAGTCAAAATAAAAGATTGATAGTATGTGGAGTATGAAAGATTATGTGGGCATTGTCATATCATGAAATGTAGATTTTTTGGTTAGTAGTAATATCACTGATACAGGCATTAAATAAAACAAATAATAGATGTATAACATCTGTAGTTATTAAAAGAAATTGGAAAAATTCAATATCAGTTTTAGAAGTGATGTGAAAATCATTTCAATAGTGCCGACAAAACAAGAAAAATAACTAATTTACCAATTGATCTATCATGATAAGTGTGGTTGAAAGTTTGTTGAACGTCAAATAGAATCAAGACGGTGTATCTTCTCAGGCTAAATACATAGATGATGAATTTAATAAAGTAAAAAAGTTTTTCTATGTTTCTCAGTAAATTTTCTATTTGAAAGAATGTTAATAATATACATAATTATATAATGGAAAATTGGAGGTATATCCGGAGGCGATTGAAAATGTTTACTGTGAATTAGATCATATTATAACAGGTGGAATATGAATGATGAGAAGAGAGAAGCGAACATTGTTAATTGATGTTTTATCGTAATGCTTTTGCTTTGTCATAAGAAATATAATTGTACATTTTGTTTAATCATATTAATTTTCTGTTTTATTGATTAGCTTCTAACTAGCTTAATACAATTAGATAGAATATAAGTCAGGGTTCAAAGATTGGAAATCGGATAATTATGACTACCTAGATTTAAATAATGAATGATATTAATATTATGTTAAATAAATAAGAAAATTAAAGTTTGTTCACTATTAAAAATTTTACAAATAAAAGAATGTAATAATATACAAAAAAGAAAATGATTGTTCATAATTTTACGTCACTCTCATAATATATAATATAATGAACTTATATTTGTATTCGGTGTAACAGTATAAATGTGTGTTCGCTTGATGGAAATGTTTGGAAATAGATGGCTAAAATTTGTCAAACGCCAACTTTAGCGGTTTCGAGTTTGGGTGATTTACAATTCACTTAACACTCATGAATTTCTTCGTGAAGTGGTTGTTTGGAAGAATAGCTTCGTTAAATTCTTGTAGCAATTTACTAGGTACATATAGAACGAAGGGTGTTGTGCACTTAAACATTAATGGCAGCCATATTTTAGTAATCAACAGAATTTAATAGAGGCGGCCATTTTGTCTACATTTCGTTGATCAAGCTTACACTAAACCAATGCTTGTGATTATTTGGCATTTCAGTTATATTTTTTTAATACTATTTTCACTTTTACACTATTTATTTATTAGTGGGGGTTTGTCTATCTGTATGGTTATTCGAGTATGTAAATGTACATAATAAGTAAGTAAACAATAAAAACAATAGTGATTTATAAATTATGAATTATAACGGTGACCGTTACAAGGATAGCAAATTTACCCGATAAAGTCTAGTCACGAACTGCACTTTCTCTTTTGGTTTCTAATTCTTGAGAAGTAATAGATTCTCTTAAACTTTCTCTTTTATTAATCACCTTTTTTATAAATACTTTTAATCAACAGCCTAGTTCAGCTGTTGATGTTTCTAGATTTTTAATGATCTTACATCATACAATAGTTCTACCATAAAAATTTTGGTATGATAAAAACGACAATAGTAACTTATCATATAATAAAATATTTTTGAAATTCTGAGCAATAAAACCATTAAAATATGGTATAGTAAATGAGATATAATAATCAAAATGCAATTTTTCTGTTAAATATTTTTTATTTTATGAATTTAAAATATTTTCCATTTTACGTTTATTACTAGAAATTGTATTTAATGCGTTAGAATTTATTCTGTTATTGTGTATTAATAAATTATCTATATTTTTTCGTTACATTTTTGGATTGGTTATTTAATTTATTTAACATACTATGATTATGTAAATACAATTATTGTATTATTAATTTTTTTTCATTTACTTAAGATAAGGATCAATACTAGAAACACGCATACAATAAAAATACAAATAAAATATAAATATTTTAAAAAAGTATATTAAAATTTCTATAGATAAATTTAATTAATATTTTTTTTAATTATCGCAATAGTTAATACCATTTAATTTTATTTATAATATAATCTATAAATATTATTAACATTAGTAATAAATGTATTAAATATAATATTATTTAAATATGAAAAATAATTAACTAGAAAGTTAAATTTATTATAATTATTTAAACAAAATAACTCAATTATAAATATATCGAAAATATAGAAGAATTAAATAATTAATTAAACGTGGAATTTCATTTATATATTAGAAAAGTATTTAATAATTATTACATTTATTTAATATTTATGTATTACGTATTGTTTAATAATTATTATTATTACATCGCGTATTGTTCAAATTATTATTCAATTCAATAAATAGTATGTATACTAATATAACAAATATATATAGTATAAAATAACAAAATTAACTGCAATGTTAACAAATGCTCATCTTCCTCTTCAATAAATAATGATAAATATTTTACTTTAAGGTTTGAACAGATTTAAGAGTTTGAAGCGACAGTTTTTGACGCTTCCAAGTCTAACAATATTTGTGTAATTGTATATAAATATATATTTATAGATTATTCCACTAAATGTACATTTTAAAAAAATTTAAATCACAAATATAAAAAAGTAGTAAGTTCGTTCTCAACTAAAATAAATATTTAATAGTAATTTTTAAAGAAAAAAACAAAAAAGAAATCAAAAGCTAAGAGGTGTATTAAAGTTATAAATATCAAAGGATAAATGCAACATAAACAATAAATTGTTTTTTAAAATTTAAATTAAATTAAAAATAACTAAATTATTTAATTAATTTAAATTAGAAACTTCGTTCTGTACGGCTCTTACGAAACGTCCAGGGTATAAAGCACTCCGAAGTCCTGGGGCATTAGTCAATTCCCATTGTATCGCTCATAATAACAATTAAATAGTTTGCAAAAATTTAAATTGCAAACTATTCAAACCCTAAAATAACTAAATTACATTAATAATCATTATTATTTTTGTTTCTTATTTAGATCGATCAAAAATATTGGACTGTCTATTTATTTAATAGTTTCTAACATCTTATAGATTAAATATTAAAACCTTCACAGTCATAATTTTTCGATCCCTGATTTTGACATTGAATTTTTAATTACTTAATAATCAAATAAAATTTAAATCAAAAATACAACAATAAAAACATACCGTTATAATATTTTTCAATAAATACTGGATACAATTATATTAGTTTACTGTTTTATTTGAATAAAGATTCTTATTTTTATCCACTTCACCGTGAACGTTCTATTCATTAGTAGAATCCTAGCTTTATTTTTACGTATCGAATTTTTTATTATTATATAAAACATTTTTATGAAAAATTTGGACAAATTACATAATTTTTATAATAAAATAAGAAATTTATTTAATTTAGAAAAAATTTTCCCATAATGATATGAAAAATAAAAAAGACCGCTTGATTCCTTACTTTTTTTTTAATTTTATTTCAGATTTTCAGTTTAATCGTACTTTTTCATAATGCTTACTTTAAATAGAATTATTGTAAAAATGTTATACTTATTTTTTTAATTTTGATGCAATCATATGTAAAAGTGATAATTTAGCCATAACCGATCAAAAAAATTTTGCAATAATTATTACAAAAACTCGATAAAATTAATTAATAACCCAATAATCATATCCTTAAATGCAATATGCATAGTAAATATCTAAATAAACATACACTAAGAAAGCAATAAAATAAACAGCATTTAAATATATATTATAAAAGCCTTTCACGTAACGTATCAAATTGAAATTGAAAATATGCTACTCGTCCATTTCGTCTCATTATTTAGGTATTATCTGCAATTGCTCCATATGTCTCTCAATAGTGATAAATATCTTTTGAATAACTATTTAATTTCCTTCGATTATTAATTTATGTATTGTTTAAGTTATATTATATGCAGTTATTTACTTTAACAATTTGTATACTATTTTCATTATTATTAATAATGAAATCCATATGGAGATAACAGTTTGTATCGAAACTTGCCAACAAAACGACAGTCTCTTTTAAAACATTTTTAATCAATCGTCAATAAGGATCGTTATCAAACTCGTTATTAAAATTTTGTAATCTATAATTATATAGGTTCATGGTACATATAATAATATATATTTGCAACGATACCACATTGTCGTACAAATAAACAGTTTTGATAATAACAATAATAATCTATGATTTGCTACTGAGTAGATTCGCGCGAATCCCGTTAGCTAATTCGCGCACCCGAGCAGCGAGCAATTTTTTTCTGCGCAAATCACGAGCGACACAAAATTACTCGCGAGCTCCATGTCGGTAATACATTGCAGTACAATACTCGCCGCTACGGAGTCGCGGCGCCACCATACGGACAACAATTACTCAATTACTCAAATCTGAGATTCAAATCAGCTGCTTCTTCTTCTTCTTCGGGCAAAATATTGCGCTCCTGACAACATTACTAGTTCCGCGGAAAAATAATTTTTGATTGGCCAATCAAGTGACAACAAGATCTGTGTACTTGATTTTCAAACTAGATAGGTAGATGATAAAACTATAATTACAAGTTATTTCGACGGTATGTCGTTGTTTTACAGGTAAACGAACGGGTGATTTTAGTGGAGATAATGAATGCGCAAAATTAAAATTCGCAAAATTGTAATTTAACTTCTTTTTTTTAATTCAAGTTTTATTCGTTGTTACAAAACACACCAAGTATGCTTATCGGATTTTTTTTAAACTGCTTTAAACACACGGAAGATGTTTTCATACGATTTTATTTGGAAACATTTAAATAAATAAATAAATTTTTTTTTTTTAGATAGTACAATGATAAAAAGCATCAAATGTTCTTTTTTTTCTTTTTTTTTTTTAATATAAGATTAATCGGAGATATAACAAATGGTTTCGAGATAAAATGTAGGCTGAAAATGTAACACAAGAAGTGACCTTTAATAAAATAAAAAATCTCTTATATTTATAATTTTTTTCTTAATTTTTACTTTTTAAAAATACATTTTTAATGTTTAATACATGAAAAGTGAATTTATATAAAATTAAAATATTCCAAAATTGAATAAAATATCATTGAAAATTTAGAATATTTTTTTTTTAATATAAATACAACAACAAATTTCTAACAATCAATGCAAATTTTGGAATGTATTTTTACATGTTGAAAAACAATATAATAATTATAATATGAAAAATTATAACATGAAAAGGGATGAAACGGTTGAATGTTCGCAGTCTTGTTCCCTCGACAAATTAAAAATTTTTTAAAATAAAAAATAATGACATTCGCAACTAAATATATGGACTGTAAAACTAATAGCAAATATTCTCATTAGATTATTACTCAAATATCCTCCTCAAAATCTATTAACCATAAATTGAAATTACTTGCCGTGTTACGTGCAATAATATCGTGTATAGCACCATTAAGGATTTCAAAATTTAATATGTATTTTAATATATTGTAATTTGACGACAAGTATCGATGTGTCTCAATTGCTCACTTAATTTGAGTACCTAAATATTATTATTCTTATTATTTACTCTTTACGTCTGCAGTTAATATCACTGAAATTTGAGAGAAAAATATATGCTACACTACTTTTTTTCTTGTTTCATTAGAGTATGATTAGATTTGTTCTGGTTATTTCTATTTTAACTATGTGAATGCTGTCTTAAATGTGACAGTCCAACTCATGACCAATACATATGTTTAATCGCTAATGTCTGTAGCTACTTTAAAAAAAGCAATAAATAATGATTTTGAAGTTCTTAATTGTATATTCTTTCTTGCTGCATTATTAGGAATATTAGCAACAATTTCATTTTTTTTAATGCTTTAAAACACCTTTCTAAATGTTCAACAAACGCGACTTTAATATATATTAATAATCAAAGTAAAAAATGATGTATACAATTTCGATTTGGATTTTATTGTTGAAGTTCTTCATTTTCATCAAGATGATTTTGTATACTGCTATACTTTAAAATATTACATTACTTAAAATATAAATTTAATTTTAAATATTAATATTAATTTGAAGTTAATCGTATTCTCATAGTTTTGTATTAAAAAATTAAAGTGTTAAATTACAAAATTGAAAAATGCATTTGACGTACCATATTGTACATAAGCTTAATTACTATAATAAAGTTAAAATAAAGTTCTTTATATGAAATAAATAAGTCATTTAAATTATATTATATAAAATTGAAAAAATTATGCATTAATTCAATCTTGATTCTGCTATACTATGAGAAGTTACTCAAAATATATTTATTCAATTTTGATTGTTGGAATACAAATTTTTAATTGTAACTTATAGAGATATTTGAAGGTGTGAAACATATATTATATGAATATAAAATTATTATAAGGATAAAAAAAATGTGTAAACGTAAGTATATACCAATGAAAGTATAAACTAATAAAAATAATAATAATTTTAAAACGCTAAAAATTTGTAAAATTGTATTTGCTAAATTAAATATGTTTTAATAAATTTATAAATTATAATACATTCTTATTAAATAAAACATTTATGTATTATCAAGTTAAAAATTTATGTATTAAAAGTTAAAAAGTACAGAGAAACCATGTAAAGTTTATTACTTAAATAAATATATAATTCGTGTAACATATAACTACTAATATTTATTTTTCTCAATATTAATTGTATTATAAACAAAATATCTTAAAATAAAATTAAAAAATATTTTCAACAAATTTTAATAAATAAAAAAAATTTTTAATTTGTTATTTTTTTTATAATTTAAAGTAAAATTTGTGTGATTGATTAAAATGTTTATAACATGAGTTTTTATTAATATTAAATTATAATTTAATAAAATATTTTTATTAAAATCTAAGATCGATACAAATATTTAATATTAAAAAGAATATCGAGCATTCTTATACATTTTATTGAAACAATACAAATACAAAGAAAACAATTCAAATTACATCGAATTATATACCAAAGATTTTTAAAATTTTATGTTTTTTAAATAAATAATTCCAAGAGAAATTTAATTTTAAATTATGTTGCCGGTGTATTACATACATTCGTATAAACGCAACAAATAAATTTCATCTCAAGTTTTTTTTTACCATTATCGTATTTACGAAATAAAACTAAATATATGATTCAAGTCATATATTTCATCACATTGAATTATTATTAGTTAAACTTATAAAGACATCATTATTAAAATATTTCAAATTTCCATTTAGTTATGAAAATATTTATTTGTAGTTAATATTAGGCATGTATAATAGTTTTTTTTTTATTTTATACGGTTACTACTATATTAGTATGAGTAAGATTTGTCTAATAAATTATTTATTAAATACGTTGTTATCATGACAAATTTAATCTATCATCCAACTATTTTATTTTAATTATTACAAACAGTTTATAATTTTAATGTTATTAAAAAATTTTTTAAATCTAAATGCATTTTTTGTTTTAAACTGCTTGTATTATAATATAAAATTTTTAAATAGAAATTTATTCAAAATTTTAAAAAATAAACAAGAATATCAAACATTCTTACGAATATTATATGAAATTACATGCGTATTAATTTAAACAAAAATAATTGATATAATGACATAGCAATTCTATTTTCCAAAAAAAGCACTTCTTTTATTATAGTTTAACATTTTAACCGATAAAATAATTGAGTGATCATCATAACAATTATTATCGCTTATAGATTTTCTACAAGAACAATAAATACATATCTTATGAACCAAATAAAAAATTTTTTTTGTAAAAAAAAAAAAAAAAAAAAAAAAAAAACACTCTTAAAATTATTAATACTCATAGAAAAAATATTTGGTAATCGCAAAAAGATTATCTATGTACACCTTTTTATTTTTATTGTTGGTAGCCGCTTAGTTCTTTCTGATGTATTTCTTGGTTGCTGATGTCTATACTATAGCTGGTGATACTGTCTGGACTCTGGAGGGACGCGTCATATAACGGATTGATGGGTATCGAGTTGACATCGAATTGCGTCGAGTCGTAAACACTGTGATTCTGCAAAAAGAAAAGAAAAAAAAATTTTCTTTTTGAGCTAATTTTTGGTTTTATAGATATTTTTATATTTACTTCTTAAATCAAGGGAATACTGTGACATATCAAAATAATCTACATTATTATCAAGTTATATTTATGCCGATATTTGGATTTACACTTTATAAAAATTAAAATAAATATTTTGAATTGTTACAGTATTAATGTACCGATATATTAATGTATAATTATTAATTTTTATCATTTTTTTTATAATCCATTAAAACAATAAAGGGAAAAAACAACAAAAATTTTAAAATGGAATTGAATTCACACTAAAATTTATGTTATTTTTTACAATAAAATTATTCAGATTGTATAAATTGCATCACTATATTAATTTTTTTTTTGCGCTAATTTCAATTACTAATGTATAATGTTTTTTCTAATACATGTGAATTGATTAACTACAAATGTACCCATCTAACCAGTAGTCTAATTCAATATATTAATCAATATATTTTCTATGCTTTGCTTATACACTCAATTAAATCAACACTTGCAAATGTATATAATTAATATAATTATATATTTAATACTTGGCGTCATTAAAATATAAAAAAAAATATGAAAATTAATAGTAAAAATATACGAATCTCTTTTATTCATTTTGTTGTAATCACAAGAGGATACTTTTTTTTACACAGAATAATTTTCTACATTATCACTCTCTTACTATTATTTTAATTAAATATAGACTTAAATAAATTTCGCTCGTTAAAATGATAATGGTTTATCTTAATTTTAAATAAATTGAAGTTTATATAAATTATTGAAAAATAGAGGTATAAACAGCATTGTTTAAAAAATTATTTTATAATTTTACACGTGAATCATTGTTTATAAAACAATGAATTGAGGTTTTGTATATTAGCTTTTAAAGAATTTTGTGTCTAAACAATTTTATAAAACAACAAAACTTGTTAAATCTTCGAATAATTTTAATTTTTCAAAGATTTTATTATTTTGATTTTAAAATATACTCTACAAGCCTAATTTCCTACAACAACTATTGTTTGAATAATTCATGCAAAATTACAAAATTTGAAACAATCGCTTTAATTATTTAAAATATTTATTTTTTAAACATTTTTATACAGATATAAATTTTGATTGTTTTAATAGAGATAATGTATTAATTCTAAATAAAAAATTTCTTAAAAATATTGAATATTACATAAATTATTACATGTATAGAATCCAATTAACTTAAATATTTAAATATTAACAATATTTTAAAAAGTCCATTTGTGGTAATTATTAAAATAAAAATATTTTGATTAAAATGTTTTGATTTTTTTTTTAATTATATAATTAATTATAAGTAAATATAGTATTTATACAATTTTGAACTCATCAAAACAAAAATTTTCTAAAATTTTTATTAAGAATAATCGAATATACATTTATGATTTATAGCAATATATTGTTGACTACTATTTTTTTTATCTTTCAGATAACATTTAAATTCGCTTTGTAAAAACTCCTTATATTTTTAAGAAATTCACGAATTGATCTAATGTTTTACTTTCTCAAAAGTCTAAGGACCATTTAATTAGGCTATATGCTACCTATCAAAGTAGATGATAAACATAAGAAGCAATAGCTAAAAAATACTGTGGATTTTCTATTACGATGTTTCCAAATATAATTTGATCATCCTCACATTTTTGCACAGAACTGTGTCATATTTAAAATTATTTTCTTGTATATTTTTATTGTTGTTTATTGTTTGTTATTCAATATTGGTCTAAATCGTTTAATAATAACTTCTTGTAATTGTTTTGGATATTTCATCGAATTGGTTTCATCAATTCCCAGCATAACTTTAGAACAGTGAATATTCAATTTGATTATTGAAGTAAAAATACTAACAGAATATCTATGATTTTCGACGCTTGCAGTTGCAACAAACACATTATTTATTCTCAGTAACAATGAGACGATTCATTTAATTTTTTTTTTTTATTAACTGTTCATAAACATAAATATTATTCAATATCTCTGGATTTCAATAATTTAACACCTCGTGTTTCAATTATTTAAAAATATTTTAGGTATTTTTTAATTCCTTATTAAGTTATTATTTTTAATGATTTAATCAACTCTTTTTCAGTTTGACATGAATCTTTATTAAATCATGTTTTTAATTCTTCATCGTAAAAAATATTCACTCTATCACTGTCGTGTTTATATTCATAGTGTAAATTATTGCATTTTAAGTGTTAACCGTATTTTAAACCACTGGTAACATGTTTCTTCACTTATAGCAATCTTAGTATAAGTGTCTAAGAACATTTGATGAATTTTATATATTTTTAATTACAAATAATTTTACTATATAAACACTAGTATACTACTGGTACAAGTATACTGCAAAATTATATTTATAAAATATTATGAGTATTTCATATTAATTGTGGTTTATTTATTATTATTACTACTTATGCTAACGCTATCAATAAGAAAACGGCTAAAGCTAAGTTTTATGCCTAATAAATGGAATTCTATCATTAATTAGCATATGTTTGATTTAACACAAACAAATTTTAATTTAATTTATAATTTAAATATTTATATAAATTTACGTATTGTTATTCTATATAAATTAAATTATTTTTATTCGTTTATAAAATATATTTTAAAGCAAGATCATACATTAATACCAATAAATAACATAAAATTTATTTCTTAAATCTATTTCTTTAAACCTTATAATTTTTATTACACCTAATTTAAATAAAACTAATTTATTGGTATATTCGATATTTATTTTGCTATCTCAATTATTTTCAATAGTTTATCGATACAAAATTGCTTAAGTAAATTTTAATAAAATAATTTTAATATAATTTTTAAAAGTTTTACTTTATCATTTAATTTCTAAATTTTAGAATTCTAATAACCATATATATTTAATTTCCAAAAAGAAATTCTGTAATAACTATTTGTCAAAAAATTATTAACAAAATTAAAATATTTATTTAAATAAATATTTCAAGGTTCAATTTTTGCATAATATATATAAATACTAAATATTTTGAATATTTTTAAAAATTGATTCATCATTATTACGTTACATTCAAAGTATTTCTACTTTAATTATTGAAAAACTGATTAAATATATAAGTATTAATAGTTAGAAAGCAGTGTTTTGAAGAATGCAATTTTACTTACAATCCTTACTTTAACACAAGACTAGAATTTCAGAAACTATAAAGTAAGGAATTTAAAAAAAAAATACAAAATCCACTTTGTTGATTATTGAAAATAATTCATAACACTTCACTCAGAGATGATAAAGATGATAACTCCTTTGATTTAGGTAGTAGAAATTCTAGATCATAACTGATCATCTTTATTCCTTTCACTATTTTGCATTTGGATTAAATACTCACTCAAACCAGTAGTTAATTTGTTTTCTTCAATATTTTTTATGAAATCTTTACTATGACATAAAAAATTCTGCAATCACTTACTTTGCGACTTCGTTAAATTTGATAACAATTTTTTCTTAATACATATGTAATTATTGCCATTTGTATTTATTAAAACCAAGCTATTTTATCTCTTATTTTTCACATATTATCAATTTTATTCTGACTAAAACGAAAGAAAGCTTGTTTTTCTATTATTATTTTTTAACTTGAAAATGAATTTGCTGGCAGTACTGGATCAGTATAGCAAATTTTATACATTGACAGCATTTTCCTGATTTTTTGTCTTACACAATGATTTAAATTTAACATTCTTAAATCTGGAACGCTCGTTTGAATACTCTTATGTGTTATATGATGAAATCGTTTTTGTGAAGAATAATTACTACAGAGTAAACTAGCGTGTGATGAACTGCTGGGTAATTTATCATTGGTGAAGTTTACGTTTAATTTCATTGGGTTTTCAAATTGAAATAGTGGAACATGAAAACACGGGGTATGGACCTGGTATATGTAATCGCTGTCTGTCTTCAATGAGGAGAAACTCTGCTGGTGTGGTAATGAAACTGTGTCCTCGTCCATTGCATCATCCACTTGCGCCTTATAGGAAAACATTATCGATGGCTGTGATACTCTAAAATACAATTTTATCAATATATTTATTGTTGTTGTTATTATTATTATTATTATTATTATTATTATTATTATTATTATTACTATTTTTTTAGTATTATAATCAATAGTATTATATTTCAATTTGCATTAAAATAAAAATGTACTATAAAGAAAAAAAATTTAGTAAATGATTTAAAAAAAAATCTACAATTGTAGAATTCAAAATCTAATCAAGTTAACTAACTAGAAAACTAGAAATATAAATTATACCTTATTTTCAACTATCAAATTTCTTTAAAATAATTACTATGACGTATAAAATATTGGTCTATAAAAAAGTTAAACAAATTACTTGAATATATGAAATATGTTTTAATTTTATCTGTTATTAAATGTAATTTTACACGGTCTGTTTGACAATTTTTATATTTTTTATCACTAAGCTATATAAATTGCTTAATTATTAATACTTACTTATACATTACTAACAGTTATGTCTTTACTTGTTATTTAATTACTTATTGCAAGATCTTTTTTATAAAACTTAAATATTGAATAAAACAATTTACTATTATAATATTGATACGTTTATTACATCTATTAATTAAAATAAAAAAAATATTGCGTAATTAAAGAAAAAGAGATATTTTGCTTTTTCATTTCACATTTATTTCTATTCATTATTTTGTATATAATAACACTGTAATGATCAACATTATATAATTATTAACATTATTTTATTACATTTAAATCGTAAGTAATTAATTAATATTTGTATTTATAAAGAAATTGGTTTATATATATATATATATCATTTATTGTTGTTATTAGAAATTTAATTTTTATATGAATCAATATTATAATTGAAAAAGACTAAACTTGAAAATATTCATCAAAAGTCTAAATTTTTTATGAAGATAATAAAAATTTCTACAAGTTGTACTAAAAATTTCAAGAAAACTATGTTAACATATTTTCTATTATATACAAGTTCATTTATTTTCTTTACATGGCATTGGATTTGAATGTTCATAAAATTTTTTAACATGAATAAATTGATTAAATTTAAAAAAAAAATAAATAAATTATAGAATAAGCGAATAGTTTGGAAAACTATCAAAATGAAAATAAATATTTTTACTTACCCTAAGAATTCTGTAAGAAATGTATGATATACCAAAGGTGTAAATAATGTCAAATACAATGCAGCAGTTAAATCAACAACACATAGTCCTGCAGGATTCTGAGTATAATTTAATAAACCAGCTCCTACTGATTGTACTAAATCCAATGTTGCAAGAAGACTGGTATATACATAGAAACCTTTACGAGCTAAAACAAAGGTATCCATCTTGATTAAAATATTTACTTTAAATTCATTTTTTTATTAAAATTCAGTTTTTTGATAAATAAATATAAATCTATGGACATTTTTTGTATTATTGAAAATATATGTGTAAATAGAATAAAACTTTTAAGATAAAACAAAGCTGCACAATAATAATTAAAAAATGTCTCAAATGTTTACCATGATAAATATAAATTATATTACTCTAACGCAGTATACAAAGATTAAAAAATATGTACAATCATCATAAAATTCAATTATTTATTAAAATCCACTCACTAGGAAGAGGAAGTCTTTCTCGTAATCTTGTACATGGTAAAATCAGTATAAATACATATATCTAAAAATGTATAATAACAAGTAGTTAAAAATATATGTTTATAATTAATAAAAATGAATACATTTATTCACCATAGAAAAAACTATGCTGCTACAAAACCAGAACATCATTCCACCATGTCCAAAAACATAAAAATCTCTACTTGGTATGTGAAATGTATCATCAGGCAAAACCAATTCCAGAGTACCTTGAGTTATTGTAAATACAAGTGCTATAAAAGATGTTGCTAATAAAACTCTACGTATGCTTGAACGACTATCTAAATGACCTACAAATATTAATACATTTTGAAGATGGAAATTTAATTATAAAAGATTTGTGTTGTTTTTAATAGAAGTATAATCACATATTTTTTCTAATATATGTAATAGATGAAAATTTTTTGTAAGGTACCGTATTATAAGCATATAAACATATATATATGATATAAACGAAAACAAAATAGTTTCTGTTAAAGGTAAAACTTTAATTCGAACATTTTCTAGCATTTAAAAATATTCTCGAAATTTTACCGTAATAAAGACCGGTTGATTTTCTTTTATAAAAAATTACTTTGACACTAATATCACATAAGATTAATTATCAAATAAATAATATTATAAAAAACTATTCATAGATTTTATTAAAATAAATTAAACATTAAATTTATAAATTGTTCAACATAAAAAAAATTAAATTTATTAAATAGACATGAGTATATTTTAAAATAGATTCGGAGATTCTTTAAATAATAAAATCAAAATACTTTTAAATATATTAAAACAAATTTAAGCATTAAAGTTGAAACGCTAATAATTTATATTTATTATAAAAATACATTTAAATAGATAAGATAAATAAAAAAATTTTTTGTTACAATTTTTAAACATTTTCAATTTTCACATTATTTTTTTATACTATATTAAAATTCATGTTTTATATGTAATTTTTATTGTTTCTTTTAATTAAACAATTATTAGAAAAGTTCTTACCAAAAGCAAGACCAAATATGACAACACTCATTTCTGTAGATAGCAAAAAAAATCTAACTGTGACCCATAAAACTTTATCTGCCTTGCCACCAACACTTCCAGCTGCGTTGATTGTCATAGATACTATACATCGAACAACTGATATCACAACACTACAAATAACAAGGCCATAAAATGCCAAATATATAGGACTACTTGTAGCTCTAAGTTTCAGTCTGGCTCGATTAAATCTTACAGCAATAAATAGAAGAAACAGCAGATTTGGTATTATAATTATAACGTCCCATATTCGTACTCTAGTTGAAAATAAAGATTTAATTAAAATTTACTACATTTATTGTATTTTTGGAAATAAAAAATATATTATAAAATGTATATTATTGAAATTTTTTTTCAAATATTAACCTAGAGTCTCTTATTTCCTTATATAATATTAATTTACAAAAATGATCCTCATCATGAACTGTAGAACTAATGTTAGGTTCTGTCGTTGTATTTAAGTTTCTGATTTGCCTCAATCCTTCTATGACTTCATGATCTTCAATGTCATACATCTTTAATTTTTTTTTCTAATACTTTTGAATGTTCTCACCTCATGGTATCTTTAAATTGAATTAATACACGAATTAATAATATCATTCAAAACACTTTGAAAGCTTTAAATAACTATTTAATAACACCCATATTTTATTAATACAAATTTTCTATTATTAAAAGATATTTTTAATAATTTAAATTATATTTAATTATTTATAAAATTAAAATTAATAGAAAATAGCTTATATATATTGAATATAACATATCTCTCAATTGTAATTTAATCTTAATTAATTTATGATCAAATAATGAAATAACTAATTTTATTTATAAATATAATTTATATAAATTTAAATCAAAATTAAAATTAATATTTTTTTGCATAAATCAAAAAGATATTGAAAGTTATTAAATGTTTATAATTTATTTACTTAGACTTTAATTTATAATTTAAATTTGGATTCAAATTTTACTATAAAAATTATAACTAAAACTAAAGTATTAAGTAATTTTAAATAATTATAACTTTAACTAACTAAATTTATATACAAAATATAATTATAAAATAAAATAATTTATTGAATAATAATTTGAAGTTATAAAATTAATAATTTATTATTTATAAATAATTTTTAAATGTCGTAAGTTAAATAGTAATTTAATTTTGTTCAGCTTTATATGATTTGTAATTATATTAATTTGATTATACTAATAATTTGACCACAAAAAGATTTTTTAAATAAAACTTGTTTTTTTAAAATATAATTCAAAAAAAAAATACTAGTATTAAAACTTAAAAAAATATATTTTAATTATTATGGTATAATAATTAAGTTTATATAAAAACTTGGTCAAAACATTTTATTTTCTAGGTGAAAAAAAAATTTTTGCCAACACTTGTATCGACAAACAAGAATATTTAACAAAATAGATGTAAAGTAATAAAAATTAATTAATAAGGAAAATACCATATTGTTATATATTAATGATATATTTTAAATAAAATTTTGTACACTATATTTAATAAGTCTAATGATAAAAAATATAATATGTATTTACCTTACCCATTACTTTTCCTTGACATCCACTTGTAAATACAACATTAGTCTTCAAAGTTACGGTTTTGTAGATTTTGAATGTAAATAATAAATGCTCCAGACTGTGTATTTAAGGGCTATAAAGACCACCCACATGTAAATAATATCTTTATTCATTGCATTTTTTTCATATTTTCTTAAAGTGTAGATGAAATTTGGAAAATTAATGATTTAATTTTCAGAATCAAATTTTGTACACCGTTTCGTTTATGTTTAACTGTAGCTAACACATTTAGTTTGGAACGACGATGTCTATGCTTATATGAATCATAGATATTGTGGATAAATATAACAACTATTGGATCACTGAAACCTTACAGATTTTTTAGAAATTAATTTTATTTGCAAATAGAATGGGAGTAACTACAAAAAGTTTGTATTACGAAGAATAATACCAGCATTTGTTTGCCTGAAGATTTATATAAGTGAGAAATTAATTTTTATAAAATTCAGCAGGTGAAAACAAGTTGAAATCAAATAATACGATTGTTTAACATTACCATCGTAATTTCCTTGTTCATTTCTGGTTCATGTATGAAAATGAATTTTCAGTAATATACACAGAATGTCAAATCCATTGTTAAGCATTGGCTGCAGAAATAGAGAGAGATAGTGCCTCAGCATAGAAATGATGGCCCTAAATTGTTGCTGTTCCCTCTAGCGGTCGAATTAAAATCATACCCAAGATTGAGGATACTAAACTTGAGTTATGGGGGAAGCAAATGGGAATTTGTTTGACATTTGTATTTATTTTTGTTTGTTTCCCCAACTCTCTAGCTTGAGTACGATTTGGTACTTCCGAATCCATTAGGTTTGTCGTGGATGCACTTTTAACACTGAGGTGAAATTTCCCTTTTCATAAAATTCAGCAACAAACAAAAAGCGGGTGAAGTATCTCAAATTTTGCACTTATGGATATACTAGGGATCACTGTTGAGTCCGTTGCGATAATTAGAAAATATTTATGAGTGCTTTACAAACTATTTAAAAAAAAACGCTAACTATATATATATATATATATACGGAATGTGGGCAAATATTAATCCGACTTTTTTGATACTTTGAGCATTAATACAATATCAAGTTTAACGCTAAAAATACAAAAAAAGATCAAGTTAATATTCAGCCACACTTCGTATATCATTAGTTAGTTTCTTTACATATTTAAATCAATTTAAATAGGTATTAAAATGTTTTAACTACGGACCAGGGATTGCTAGTATACTTATTAGTGCGAAAAAGAAAGAAGGTATTGTTTATTGCCAATGCTTAACATGAAACTTGACATTCTTCAAGTTTTTTTCTGACATTAAAAGGCATACCTAGTTTTGAATTTTCAAAAATATTCTCCCAAAATATTATAGTATTAAGTATCGCAAATAAAATGATTACCTAATGATCAAAGTAAAGTACTCAATGATCCCGAGCATTAATTTTACGCCGAACAGTTATACTCATATTGATTTAATGTCGTTGTAAATCAAATGTAAAATATAAATATTAAATAAATAAGTTAAATAAGTAGATAATTAGGTATAGTTGTACTCGAAATTATTAATTAAGAAATTACAGATAGAAAAATTAAGCAAAGTTTAACATACAAGAAGTAGCCCATTTATTTCGCTTTGAACAGTTTACAAGAGTTTATTATAATTTTTATAAGTTTCTTAATTAGTGAGAAAATTTTAAGGGGCAATAAGAAAAGCTCAATATTAAATCCATGATGTATTAAAATTGTCTGCCCGGTGTTGATACTTGATGTGCGTATCCTCGATCACAAGTTGAAGGTCATAATATGAAAAATTTTAAGCATAATTAACTCTCATTAGATAAATCTGTAGTAAGAATTTGACGACAAATGAATTATTTAAAACGGATGTAAAGAAAACATTATTTACAACAGTTCATTAGAAATAAAAAACGGATATTAATCAAGAACACGGATTGCATGTAAAAACATATAAAGAGCAGTTAAATATTGCTACTTCAAGCAATGCAGTTCAACCTAATACATACTTGTTGCTAAAAGCAGATAATAGACATACCGTCCCAGCATATGCATTTTATCTGAATATATTTCTCAATTTTTGCTGATGAAAAGACAGGTTGTCATCGTAGTGTTCTGCAGTTTCGTTAGTAGTATATATGCTGCCAAAATTACAATTACTGTTTAATCGAAATTTTTTCCTTATTTTAATCATACTATATTTTTTCAGTCATCAACTTAAAGTTTGTGTCTACAATTATTTAAAAACTGAGTTTATTCGAAAATATGGCGATGTTTGCAAGGTTTAAATTTATTAACGCTGGATTTGATTAGCTGAAAAACTTATTAACTTGATCTTGAAATCTTGAATGCAGAAATCTATGTCATGGTGGTGCATTTTCAATTTATACAAATTTTCGATTCATACGCTCCTCTTGCTATCTCATCTGTCATTGAATGGATAGTAATTGCATATATATTTCAAATGCAACATGCTATTTCAAAAGCATTTAAAGTCTATTACATCACAGTTAATATCAGATTTAATTTAATCTATCTCTAGATATTAAGAGATTAAAGAAACTCTCCTATTCGACACCTTGTGTCATTGACAAATTGAACAGGATTATTATCGACAATTTAAAGAAGCTAACTAGCTTTAATTTACTTTGGAGTTGTGTATTAAACTTGAATAATTACCGGCATTTGAAGTATTTTCTACCTCGATACATGTCATAACTTAACTTTAAAAATGTTATTTTTTTAAAATTCTTGCCCCTGAACTTACATCATTTTTATATGCTAGTGGATATTATCTATCTTTTGATGGTTGCTTCCTTGTCTGTTTTCTTACCTGCTTTCCAGATATATGCGACTTATCACACATTTTGTCATAGAACTGATGAATAATTACGACATTTGTTTTTTGAAGATATTTTCCTTATGCTCAGAAGTAACATTTGCTATCGCTGCTGATAGAATAGAATGGTTTTTAATCCCACCTGGTGTCCCAAATTTTGATGAACTTTGGAAAGTTAACGTTGACCGCAGTACAAACAAATTTTGCATATTAAAGAATTTTAAATAAATAATAAATAGCTTTAATTATATATAATTGAATTCAATTTTTGAATGCTCTATATATATTTATCGAGCCGTGAACAGGAGACGAATGTATTTAAAACTAAATATATATGTAAAATAAATATCAATTTAAAATTATAGGGAATATATTTATATGAAAGGTATTAAATATATATGTATATTAAAATATAATTAGGGTATTTTTAAAATAAATTGACTATACGTACTTATGCAAGCCTTATCGTGAAGGGCGTAAGTACACGTCAAGCTTGGGGAGCAATTACGTCTAGTTTTGACGTGTGATAAAAGTTAACTTGCAGTTCTGGTGTTTACGTCTAAGAGTGCAAATTAACTTAATCTGCTTCATCGGTAGAAGCTCAAGATAATATTGATCCAATTTATTAATATCAATGAGTATTTATACATTTTTTCTCCCACATAAAAGTTATAAAAAGCGCTGATCGAATCTGAATCAGTACAACCACACAGAATAAGATGTTTAAATAAATTAACCTTCGGCGACAAAAGTGAGATTCACGCGAGTCCAATTTTTTCCCTGCAAAAGTAACTTTTATTGTTAATTTATATATTTTTTAAAAAAAGAACTAATGAGAATATCCAATTAAATGTCGAAGCATTACAATAAAAAAATAGTTTTTTTTTTTTTTTTGTTAACAACATTCTCAATAAAACAAGAATAAATTTCCCATGAAAAATGGATTCTTTTCTTAATCACATTTAATGCTCATAGATATGCAGTTATATTGTATGAGTTCATTTTGTAGCTACGCACATTCTGAAAAAATCTTGAAATTTCTATGTGTATATATAGTATAATTGAAAGCCAATTATGACACATCATAGAAAAAGATATGTGAAACAATTTTTAAATTAAAATCACTTCTAATACATTAATGTTGGTTATGAATTAATTAAAAAAATTATACATTAAATTTTAAAAACCTGCTGTCTGAAACAAATCATTCTCTTCTTTAATATTTTCATATTATGATTATTACTATAAATTTTGTGTTTACAAATGCAAAAAACCTATTTCCTTCATTAAAAAAATAATTAATTTTTTCAAAAAAAAAAAAAAAAAAACAAAAAAAAAGAGTATATATATTATAATTTTATAACAATAACTTTGAATTATTATTATTTTTAATGCTCTATATAATAATTCTTTTGATTATTTTTCTTTTGATTATTCATAAGTAGCTTTATAATTTTAATATTTTTACTAAAATAACATTTTAATAAACTTTAATTAGATTTGAGAGAATCAATAAAAAATAGAAAAGCAAAATATAATATTAATTACCAGTATATATTAAGGTAGAATTTTATTAAAGTCTTAACTTTTATATACATAAGCCTTAAAACAAAATAAAAAAACCGTTCAAAAATCAAATAATCACCAAGAATTATACATTTTATTTATTTTATTATACGCGTAAAGAAATTTTTTAATTTAATTTAAATAATATGAATTACAAAATTATGAGAAAAAATAAATATTTACACCAGTTATATTTATATTTATACAGTGATTCATTAAAAGTGATGGGAGAGTGTGTGTTGAAAGATAGTAAATTAAAAAATAATTAAAAGTCATGCTTTAAGGATTGACAAGCCACATCGGTTTTCAATTAAAAGCAATAAGTATAGAGAGATTTATTTATAAATTCATATATCAAATATAATTTACATAAAAATTTTGATGAAATTTTAATCAATTAAGAAATTATAATTGGTAAATGAGTCTTAATTTTTGTGGATAAAAATGAGGGTTTTTTAAAGTATATTGATTCGAGAATAAAGAACACAAAAATTTGAAAATATTTTACAATGTAGTTTTGATAAAGTAATTTTTAATCTCTTGCACTCTTTATTATAGGAATACAAACGAGAACTTGGCAATAAAATAACAAACGCTATCACAAATATTGTAATAAGATATAAATTTACGCATGACATTTTACATCGTAAATGTTGATACTTTGCAAAACAAATATTTGCATTTCATAATTATGTGATTCACGTGCTTTTACCTATTTTTCATTAATTCGAATGCAGGGTATTCTGGGGATAATAATTACTTTTGCGAATTATTTACTTGATTTAAAAAAGCTTTGGTTTAATTTCAATTTATTACATAAGAGTACTGTTTAGAGGGAGCGTCGTTAACTATTATTTATTAAATGAAATCTTTGTCGGAAGATTTCGTCTCGTACTTTCAATAAATTTATTCACTTTGCGTTTTTTATTTTAAAAATAATGTTTAAAAAAATTTAGTTTGGCTTTATTGTTGGTGCACTAGAAACGAGGGTAAAGTCCCCGTTAATTAATTTTGTTATTAATTGTTAATTGTGTAAGAGTTTAGCCGGTCACCCGGTCGACACAGCATTTATCGTGTCAATAAAATAAAAAAGAAAGTGGAATGAATTTCTTTTTATTATTAATTCGCAATGAGTTTAATAAGTCGTCGTTTGTCAAAGCATGTGCTCATGAATATTTAAGTCGACATTCGGAGTACGCGAAATCCGCCGATTATCATTGTTTCTCTTTACTCGCGCCTCGAGAGACTCGACGACGTCCAGTCATTTTCTTTAGGGATAAAGAGTCGGTTATCGCGGCGAACCCAGAGAGCAAAGTAAATCGTGAAGGGGGCGTGAAGAATAACCCACGGCGATATAAGTCGGCGATAGAAAATAATTGTGAAATTCCCGGTGGAGGGACGACCGACGCAGTGGAGGACGGACGAGGAAGCGAACAAGAAGTATGGAATCAAATACTCCGACGAGAAGAAAGTACACTGATTTGTCTATTAATAGATAGATCCCTGGGATCCCTAGGAAGCCTTGCGATCTTTTTAACTTTAAATCCTCGTAGTATGTATGAAACGCAAATGCAAATTGCTTATATATATATATATATATATGTGTGTGTGTATATATGTATATGTATATATATATATATGCATACATATATGTACACACATATACGTATAAATATATATACACACATAATATGTCATCGAATCGAATCGAGTGCTAATAAGATGTTTCGTCGTTAAACTCTCCTTTAAAAAAAACTCTCTTCACCTCCCAACTTCACTTGCACTTTCTTTTTGGCTTTCGTTGCAGTTTTTTATTCGGGTGACTCGTCGTGTAAACGGCGCGGCGGTCTTAAACTTCCTATTGGCAACGATCGATCAGTTGTGGAATAATAAACTCGTACTTATTACGTACTTAGTCTTTTCTTTTTTTTTTGCATTAGACATAATGCGCAAAAGCCAATTTTTTACGTGCAAAGTTCGCATTCGACTCGAGAATATTTAACGCACCTTCTTGCTTGATCTTCAGCTTCGTTTAATCAGCGATCTTGTGAAATTTTATGCCATGAAAAACGTTGCCGAATTTATTGATTTACTTTTTGAGACAAAAGCATAAATAAACTCAACACAATCAATCGTCTTTCCCGTTATGATCGTTACGCGTTTTACTTTACTGTTTTACTATTTTTATAATTCATTTACGTTACATAATTTATTGAATTCATTGTAATTCGCGAATAATATGTGATAATAATAATTGGTGAATTTTTTTATTTTTTCATTTTATCGTAAAATCTTCTCCTTTTTTTCGGGATTCAAACAAAATTTTTACCAAAAATTTAACGGTGGAAAATGTTAAATTTTGAATTAAAAACATAGGGTGTGTCTTGATTTGATTTTATTTTTCTTTACAAAATATTTTTTAAACCAGTGCAAAGTTTATCTATCCTTTCGAGTTATAATATATCAATTTATGGTAATTAAATTTATGGTAATCGATTATTTTGAAAACTAAAAAATAAAAAACAATTGTATATACATACATGTACATGTACATGTACATGTGAAATTAATTATCACATTTTTTAAGGTTATTTTTTTATATATAATTTAATTTAAAATTATGGAAACGAAACATTTGGTATTACAGTTATACGTGAATTGAAATTTTTTTTTTTTTTTTTATTCTAAATCTTTTTAACGATGTATTTATATTTAAAGTTTTTACAATTTTCATAGTGTCGCAAGATGTTATTTTATCTTCTATATTTCCTTACCATCGGTCTTTACGATATTACTACTTTTGAGAGTGAGGCCAAAACGTATTTTTAGAGCAAGATACGATATGTATTAGGTACGTCTTTATTAAGATGTACTTAAATACAACAATGTTTTTATGAGAAGAAAAATAGTTGTATAACTGCTTTGTTTGTAATACTATACAGGCGCTAAAAAATTATGGACAACGAACAACAAAAGTATAAACTGCGTGATCGCAGTCGATCCAGATCAGAGACTCCACACATTTTGGCTCAAACGATAGTAGAAAATGAAGTGTCAGATCATCAGTATGAATTGAGAAATAGAAGTAGGGATAGATCTGTGACACCAGGGAAAATTAACAGAAGTAGATCATCTTCAAGATCATTGTAAGATCTTATTGTCGTTTATTATTAATTAAGTGCTCAACTAAGTGTTACTTTTAATTTAATATTTTTAAATCATTTACTGTGTGAGACCATAATACATGTATAACAATGTATGCAACTCTGACTTTGAATTAATCGATATATTTTAGTATAATTCTCAATTCAACTTTTTTTTTTTATGGAATGTAAAATAAAACTTATTACTATTTACTTAAACATTCTTTACGTTAACATTTTCATTTAAATGTTTGCAAAAAATGTATTAAAATAGATATAAATTTAATTAATTTGTCAAAATCAAACTATAAAATATACATACAATTTATATTGAAAAGAAAATGATTATTTTTAATTTTATAATTAATAAAAGTGTTTTGTAAATTTTAATAAGATGTAATTTATTTAGTTGTATTTTTTTAATTTTATTCTTATTTATAATTTATTATTCTTATTTATTTTATACTATTATATTTTATTAAAATTTTAAGTTTAAACAATCAAATAAATAGCCTACTATTTAATAGACCAACTAGTGTGATAAAAACATCTAACAAAAATCTGGATATTATTGCTGAAAGAAAAGATGATACACTGGAGGATAAGAAATTTGAGATACAGAACAAAAGCCTAGACAAAACACTAGTTGTTACCAAATCTATTAGAAAAACAGAACGTCGATCAGAACGTCAGAGAATTAAGAAAGAAATAGTTTCCAATGGGAAAAATGAAGTTAAGGGTGATTATTCAAATATAAAATGTGAAATCAAAGACATTAAACGGGAAAGTATTACCCCTAAAAGGATTATGACGAGTGATTACTCTTCAGAAGAGGGAGATAGAGAGGATGTTCCTAGTAGACCAAACTCAGCTTATGAATTTTATAAACAACATGATGAATATTGGAAGTGAGTTTTTAATAACTATAAAATTTTTATATTATCTATAATTTAAATATCATTAATTAAATATTCAATAAAAAAAAAAAATACATAAAAAATATTTGAAAACATCTGAAATTTATAGTTCCTTTAATATTTTAAAAATTAAAGATTATAAGTCTTGTAGATATATAATATATGTATCTATAATAGATGATACATATTAAATCAAACTATTCAATTATTTGTTAAGTATAACAAATTATATGTACTTTTCTTGTTTGTTTTGATTACTAATAAAAATAATACATAAAATACAAATTTTTAAATATACCTCTATATCTATAAAAAAATACTCACTCTACGTGTATGTACATTCAGGATAATATGCTTTGTTATAAATATTCTGTTTCAGTATTATTACAAAATAAAAGTATACAATTTGAATTAATTTAAATTATATTATTTTAATTATATTCACAATTACACTATTATATTTTATTTATATCATTAGATTTGAAATGACTGTATGCATTTTAAAGTTAAATTATATCTTATTCATTTCATTTTTATGTTGTTTTTCTGTTATGCATTTCCAAATTTTTTATACTAATTTAATTTATTATTTTTAAATAAGGTGATTAACGATATGGAGAAAATTTTTTTATTTTATCTATAAAAATAAAAATATGAATTGAAAAATTTGTCCAAAATATTTCTTTAGTAAATATTCGCTTATATTAAAATATTACAATTATATTTATTAAAAATATCAATACTTGAGTGCAATAAATAATGAAACATCAGTGTGGTTAATAAATTATTACACTATATATTAAAATTATTTATGTGGTTATTTAAAAATTTTAAAGTTTATAGAAAAGAAATTAAATATTAGAAACAATTTATATAATTAATTGAATGTAAATTCAAGTTTAAATTTATTTTTTTTACACAAATGTATAAAATTACAATACATTTATTTATATGTAATTTTATGAAGTTTTTATAAGAAAAATATATAATCTTGAACTTTTTTTTTTTAATGGAATTTTAAAAGAATTATATAATTTCGTTTTATGCTTAATAAATCAGAATAAAAAAAATTTGGCTTAATATAATATTTAATATGATCATTTTTAAAATTAAGCATTTGAAGTTGTATCATTTTTATCAAGAATTTTATGCAATAAAATCTAAAATTAGTCTTTAATCACTAATAAAAATAAACAAAAAAATAATAAATGTTTATATAACTTTTTTTTTTTTAGTAATAAAAAAACTAAATAAATTAAAAATATTTCTGTGATTATTAAATAAATTTTTTTCATAAATATTACGTGCACAAATCTCGTTATTATTTAATTGTATTTACAAACAGCAATACTTGACCTTTACGAGATTCGTTATAGTTCTGATCAACACACATAGTTCTACTAAGACGTAGTCATATTAATATAGAGAAAAATAGCCTTTTTATTTCATTAACAAATAGCAGTTGTTATTGATATTTTTACAGTAAATTTCCAAAAACGGATTATACGTACTCGCCAGCATCTACATGTCGTTATGAAGTGGCACCAGGTGTTATGGCAATACCCAACATGTCGAGACGCTCCTTGCATTCAGATAATTCTTTCATTAACGGTCAAGTTTTGAACAATCAAAATATCAGACAATCTTTCAACAATAGTTACAATGAGAACAAAAACAAAGATGAAATTTACCAAGGGTTATCAGTGAGTTTTTTCCATTGTCGTTAACAATTGTTAATCTTATGTGATTGTTAAAGATATTTTCAAATCTCTTTCTAAAATAAACTAAATAATCAAAATTTTATAAATTTATAAATTTTTTTTATTAATGTATAATTATACAAAAAAGCAGTTTTTATATCCGGTATAATGATGCTATTAATTTGTTTTAAATAAATAAAATATTCTATTTAGGATACCGTTCCAGATTGTTTACCACATAATGTTCCGGATACTGTAGGTCAATCAGTTATTTATAAAAGAACTCATGTTGAACAGTACACTACTCGACGAGAATTCATTTATGATTCTGCAAAAGATAATCAAATTAATGAAAGGTTTGTTTAAATAAATTGAATATGATAAAGCAAAACGAATATTTTATGCTTAATTAATTTTTTATAGTTATTTGTAGAAAAAAATATGTATATATGACAAATTTAAATTATTTAAGTTTTATTTGATTGATTAAAATTTTTTTTTAATGGTTGCAATAAGTATTTTATGTATCATCTTTAGAAATTATTTTGAAAAATAAGAATTTTTTTAAACAATGTTAAAATGTATAGCTCAAATTAGAAAATTTATTTATTTTTGTAGAAAAAACTAAAATTAAATAATATATTTTGAGCTTAGTTAATTTATTTGATCTATTCTTTTGAAATATCAGTAACATATAAATAAATAATATAAATGAACACAAATTTTTTTTATTCATTTTTATAATTTTTTCAGATATGAATCATGGGCAAACCCTCTTTTAAATTTTAATAAAGTTAATCATTATAGAGATACAACTAATGTAGACTCTGATGCAGAACCAGATGAAGCAATAGTATCAAATCGTAGATACCAATTAAAAAATAATCAAGGATTTAATATATCTAGTAGTTTTATTTCAATATGGTTTTACAAAATGTTTCATTTCATTACTTTTGGTCTGTTTAAAAGACGAGAATTTTTAACTAGTCATTTTTATCGTCGTTATGAAGGTATATAATTATGAAATTATACAAGTAACAAAAAAATAATAATTAAAATAAATTGTTTTTTGAGGAGTACTTAGTTTTTACATGAGCTCATATTGTTTGTGTAAGTTTATATTTTATAGTTATATTTTAAGCTTTGATTGTAAATATAAGAACTTCTACAATTTACAATGTAAACTTAAAATTAATTAGAAAGTGTTTAATAAAAATGTTTATATAAATTTTAAAATTAAATATTAATAATAATATAAATATGGATTAAAATAGTTCCTAATATTTCAAATATTAATGTTAATATTCATAATTTTCGTTTCTTGTTTTATATTTAGATGATTGATAATTAATTTAGTAAAGAATATTTATAATATTTACTATAACAAAATTAATTTTGATAATAAAATTGAGTTAATGTTTATTTTCAGAGACAAAATGGAGCAGATTTCAACTACAAATCAATACTGTCATGCAACAACTATATCTATTACTTATCAAAGTTGTACTTCTTGACTCCTGGTTGCTTAGTAGAGTTTCCAATATTCGTGAACGAGCCCAAGGAAGACGTACAAAAATACTTTGGCTTATATTCCTTCCATTTCTTATCATTACTGGTAAATATATCAAAGTAAAATATCTAGAAATAAAATATTTATAATATCCGGTATAAAAAAATTTTGTTACTTTAAAAAGGGTATATTTTTCTTTTTTCTTAAAAATAACTTCAGTGTAAAATAAAATTAATGATTTTAACTATATAACAAAATGTTTTTTAAACAAATCTATTTGGTTTTTAATTTAATGATAAATATATTAAGGTATTAATTCAAAATATATATACAGATTTATAATTAAATAAATCCAGGACAGGAACAAAAACATATTAAGATCAATAATCAATGTCTTATTAACAGATAAATTATGTTTAAAAAATTAAATGTGTATAATGCAATAAAAAATAAAATTAAAATCAATATTGTAAACATTATTTTTTAAACTGTTATTGTAGAAAAACATTATGTTTATAGTAAGTAATATAATTTTGTAAAAGGGCAAATTATTTTAATTAAATAATATTAATAAGTTCGTAACGAAGGTAAATTTTTATAATATTGAGTTTGTACATACCCATTATTTTCTTCTTTTTGACTTACACCTTTTTCTACTTTTGTTTCAGGTGCTTATGTTACACATAAGTATGCTTTTATTTGTATAGATTATCTGTGAAACGTTCATAAAAGTTTAAGGAAAATTTTCAATAATGTAAATTTTTTTTATTATTGAACATGGATAATTTTATAGCTTCTTTAATTTAAAAAACTTATATTTTACAAATTTTTTGTAAATGTTTCGTTACCACCTCTGCTAAATTTTATTTAGAATTAGTTCTATATATATTAGTTCTATGTATTTATATTAATTTTTGTCAATTAACAACTCAAAAAATTTATAATTTTGAAAAAATGATTCAAATATTATTTTATTTTATTATTGCACAATTTTAATTAGAACTTAAAGTTAATTTTCTTTTTAAAAATTTATCTTACTAAACTAATAAGTATAACTATCTATACATTTAACAGTATAACATTTCTTAAGAGAAATATTAAATCCCTTATAATATTATTAAATATTCTATAAGAATTTTTCCAAATATATTTTATTGACGTTTAAATAATTCAATTTGTTTTCTTATATGCATAATTATATGTGTATTAAAGACTTTAAAATGTTTGTTGTTTGATTTTATTTATAAATAAATTATTATAATAAATTATACTTTTATGACTTAATTGATGAAAACAAAACGATTTATAAAACATTGTATTTTTTAAAAATGCATTGTAACTGATAAATAATATTTCATAATAAATTTTATAGAATTTTTATGTATAATTAGTTTACACGACTTTTATTTTTACGAAATTATTCGAAATTATTTTTACAAAATAAAATTTAAAGTAGAGTTGAAATAATGAAAAATATTTAATATCCGTTGTTTTATAAATATTTAATATAATGTACTAAAAAGTAATGCTTATAAAGTAAAACAATATATAAATATATATTGTAAAAAGTAATATAATAAAATAGTTTAAATTATTGTTGATAGCAATATTTAATTTATAAAGTTATTACTCTGTTGTGTTAAAAATATATTTCAGACAAATTTGAAAATATAATGAATTTAATCAAATTATAAAATTATATATTATTTTATTATTATAGCACTATAAGCATGTGTAAAAATATAATTATATGTATTATGAAGGTTATTATTGTAGAAAACAATTTAAATTTGTTACTATGTATTCACACAATTTTTAATAAATTAAAGGATTCTTGATTTATTATAACTAATGTTACTTTATATATAATTAATCCAAAATCACTGTATTGTATCAAATTCAATGTAGATGAAATATAGTAATCTTTTTTGTTTTTTAGTCTATCAATTTTAGTAGTGGACAGCGATTGCTATGTCTATTCACTAAACTCATATCTACTTATATGCATGGACACTAGCTTGGAACTATTGTGCACATTGATTTTAACTAGGCAGGTGTCTCAGCATATTCAACACTTGTATTCATCTCTTATAATACTATTTCAGTCACTTAATTAGAAGATTATTTTCTCAAATTTGTTCAATTTTCTAAACACCTATTTGCTTTTTTTTTCCTTCATAATTCATTTACAATGTATTTAGCAATTATACACCGAAGGTCAACGCCTTTCGTTATTAAATTCGTTAAGTTTTTTTTTTATTTTTTTTTTGCACAATGGCACCTGTCTGCCCCTTATCATCGTCATCATCATCATTAAGTCAATTACAACCACGTTTAAGAATAGAAATAGTTTATTTGCACTTTTGTACAGTCTTTATATAGATGAAAAAAAAAAAGAAAAAAATTAAAATATTTCGCAGAGAATTATCAAAAAATACATCCCATTAAAATGTTATAATATTAATGGGAGAAGGATAGAGAGGAGTCTGTTTATTGTAACACTTTAAATGGTGACTTTAGTGACTTAAAACGGAGAGGAGCGCTTGAACTCTTATTGTTTTTGCATGCATGGACTTTTAGACATTTAGCAATCGGAGCTGTGCTGCTTGCCCTGGATATCGGGTGAGTTACAAACTTCGTCTATCCTTCTCTCAAATATTCAAGAATAAAAACAAAATGTGTGTGGCTGTGTATGTGTATGAGTACGACAGTGTTTGACTTTAAACATTATTTAAACAAATATGAGTAAATTGGTATTTTAAATTAAAATTTAATACCTTATTAAAATATGTTTTAAGAGTTAATTATTATAATTATATTATTTTAGTTGTGTTTTTTCATTATTATTAAAGTTTTATTTGTCTTTACATAATTTATTTATATCATATTTTATAATTATGATAAATGATTTTTTATTAAATTAAACTTTTATTTAATTAGTTTTCTTAAAATCCGAAATTGAAATAAAAATAATACTTGCCTTATTGTTATTACTACACTGATTAATTATATCATTTTTTAATGTTACAAATAATATTTCAACATAGTCAAATAAAATATTTATTAATAAATTCAACTTTTCATATATTTATTAAATAAATTTAAATATAATACTTTAAACTACTAATAGAATTTTCATCTTTAAGCATATATAATCATTTTTAAAATCGAAAATAATAATTATTATTTAGTAAAATATAATATAAAACATGTGTTTAAATAATTGTATTAATGTAATAAATTTATTCTTTTTTTTTCAAAGACTATGATAAGATACTAGATGTAATTGTTTGTTATTATAATAATGTGCACTGTACTTTATAATATTACCCTATGAAAACATTTTTAAATTGATGCATTCCAAAAATTTTTTAATTAATAAAGTAATAATTATTTTTTAATGATTTTTTTATTTTTATATTAGTATGATTGTAATTTTAAATTTAACAAAAAAAAATATATTTTTTATTTTATAATAAATATAAAAATTTATAATAAATAATGAAATGCTAAAAAGGAATAATGTATTCAAAATAAATAATGTTTTTTAATAATAAATCAAAAAGAAGCAAGAAAAACAGTAAATGACTTTATATTCAATATATAAATAAAAGCATTTTTCATATTTTTTCTTCTCTTATTTTTTTTAGTGTGCTGGTTCCTACCGTATATTTTGTCTACTATTTTATTGTTCTTGAAACAGATGCTATACCAAATCAAAGAAGAGTCATTAACACGGCACAGTTATTCCCAAGAAGTTTTGAAGTCAAGTTTGAAACTGAGAAATATTGTAAATTTATTGATAAGTCGCGTACAATATTTAGAAGCTGCAAAAGTAAAACAATCAGTAAGTTTAAATTTAAAGTTTTTTTCTTATTAATAAATAATTATAATTTTCTGTAAATGTTAAACAAATTTATCAAAATTTTATCAATTTTTGTTTAAACATTGCAACAAAAATATTTTATTGATAATTTTTATTTGTAGGAACATTTATATAATGTAACGCAGGATTTAGAAGAAGTGAAACGCAATGATATTGAGACGTGGAAACATTATAATGTATGTATTAAAAAATATTTATTCAAAGTAAAACTTTATTTTTTATTTAATTTAATCACAATTTATAGGAAAGACTTCAAAATTTGGAGCAAGCATTGAAAGAGCAAAATAATGATGAAAAATCTAGATCTAAAGATTTTGACCACATAAGAGTCGAAGTAGAAACATTAAAAAATCTTTATCAGCAACTAAAATCTTGTTGTACAATGCATGCAACCAATGATGAAAATATTAAAAAACAAATAGACACTGTTTTTACTGAATATTTTGGAAATTCTTTTTCAAAAGAAGATATTGTTAGGATATTTTTAATTATGAACCAAAAACTTCAGCATGAAAATAATCAAAAATTGAACGAAGAAAAAATATTTACTTCGGAAAATAGTGAACACATCAATTTTAAAATTGATGAAATGCGTAAACTTATTTTGGAAATTTTAAAGATCTATGATGCTGATAAAACTGGACGAGTTGACTATGCTTTAGAGTCTGCAGGTAAATTTGTAAATCAATGTATTAACATTTTCAATAATGTAAATATTTTTATTGTGAATAATATAATTTAGTTTTATTAATTTCTTATTTTTGATTTTCGGTTAATGAATAAAATTGTAGCTTTGACAATTATGCACAATTTTCAGAAATAGAAACAATTGTAAATAAAATTTTTCTAAATAATTTTTTAAATTAATGACATGGTATAAGACTATAAAATAGAATAAAATATAAACTATGTATAAATTAGTAAAAAAAAAGGCATTTTTAAAAAGTTTTAAGTAACATTTGATTAAAATGGGTTAAATATTGATGATAAAAGTGATAGACTTGTAATTTTTCCAGTTTTCAAACAATATGCTCATCCTTATCAAAGCGAAAGTGTTGTCAATAACATTAATTGTTATTGCTTTCTGAATCGTAGGTCTGTTCACAATATTAAGTAGCTAGTTTTTTTCCACCTAGTGTATAGTGGGCAAGTATGACTAATGATGAGAGCCCAAGTAGAGTTGTTTTGTAATAGAACAGGCTCCATTGGAGTCAGGTTTGCATGTGACATAGTTTCTGATTCCCAATATTTATATTCTGTAAATGCAGAATTCTTGAATAATGGAAATCTCTAAACCATATTTATGTATCAGATATTAGAAAAAAATTTTCTATGGTCAAATTTATTTCTAAAAACATTATTTCTACTAGTGGCAAGAATAATATTTAAAGAACATATCTAATCAGATTTTAAATACATTCTTATCCTTCATGAATTGAAGGATAAAAACGAGTCATTGAATATTTTCATTAATCCTTCTTCCTGGTCTTCTTTCTATTCTATGGCAAATCTTCGCGAACAAAAGATGCGGTATTGCAGAAAAAATCATAAGTAAAGAGGAAAAGAAAGAAATATTACTGTCATTAAATTAAATATTAAAGTAATATTTAATTCAAAATAATAATAAATTACTATTTTTATGCATATTTGTTATCTTTAGACCTAATCAAAATATATAATTATAGAAATAAATACAATTATGTTCATTGCATACACCGCAAATACAATACATGAATACAATAAATAAGTGCATTCGGTTAATATAGGTAAATGCTACATGTCATTCATAAATATACTCCTATTTACATATTCATAAGAATCTTCATTTTAATTTTCTAAGTTGTGGTTTCTCATTTTTGTTTACTTTTGTTTATGTTTTTTATTCCTCAATATCTCCTTCAGTTTCAAGTCCAGCAATTTGCTCTGTTACCTTTTTTCCTGCTATAGAAATTTGTTTCTATTATTTGCAATTTTTTATGCGGCTAATGCACAACTTTATAATTTGAATAATAATTTAACGATCAATTTGCATTTTAAACAAAAATAAAGTTGATTTAAATCATTATTAACCCTTTTTTATATTTGTTTACGAGATATACGTACAATATGTATATTTGTGTATGTAACAATAATGAATTATTAAATACGATTACATTATCAACTATGTACAAGAGCTACGAATAATTTTTGTTACTTTATAGGTGGACACGTGATAAGTATTAGATGTACCCAACAATACAATATAAAAACTCGAGTTTTAAAAATTATGGGATTCACTATACCTTATAGCTCTGATAGTAATGATCCACGTACTGTAATACAAGGCAACAAATTGCAACCCGGAATATGTTGGGCCTTTCAAGGTTTTCCAGGCCATTTGTTAATCAAATTACGAAGTCAAATTAATGTTACGGGCTTTACACTTGAGCATGCATCCAGATTTAATCTACCGAACGGTGAAATGAAGAGTGCACCAAAAAAATTTAATGTTTGGGTAAAAAACATAACATAGTATTTATAACTATTTCTGCATAAAAACTGTAATGCATAATTATTGTTTTAGGTCTAAATTTATAAAAGCTAAATAATTTTATATTTTAATTATCAAACTTTAATTAGTTACATGATATTCTTTTTTATTTTACTATTACATTTTTTCATTTTAATTTTATTTTAATTCTACAATAATATCTTATTTGTATCTTTTATATTGTTCATAATTTATTTTAAAACTTTTATTTAATTATAGGGGTTAAAAACAGAAAATGATAAAGAGCCTGTACTATTTGGCGAATATGAATTTTTAGATTCAGATGACAACCTACAATATTTTCCAGTTCAAGTAAGCTTTTATAATTATATATAATTTACAAGTGGTAATGTATAATTTTCTTATTCATTAATATACATATTTATATAAAATTTCAAAATCAAAAATAAAAAAAAATTAAAATACATTTTAACATAGTTATAAAATTTGTATTGGGATTTAAATAAAGAAATTATTTATATTGTTCATTTATATTTAAAAAATGAGCGATGAAAGAAGAACTAATAAATATAAATAATCATTTAGTTGTTTATGTAATATTTTTATTAATTAACTAGTCTTACATATAAATACGTAATATTTTCAAAAAAATTTTAAGTAAATGAGTATAGTATTTTGAAATGATATAAATAAATTTTTGCTTAATTCAATTTGCATAACCATATGTATTGTCATTTTCAATTTATTAAGTATAAAATCATTTAAACTTTAAAGAGAATATGTAGAAAATTTATTACTTAAAACAAAATTTAATAAATTTTTATTCACAATTTTGTTACAGAATACGTTAGTTGAATCGCCTTATGAATACGTCGAACTTAAAATTCATAGCAATCACGGACAACTGGAGTATACGTGTCTTTATAGATTTCGAATTCATGGAAATCTTGTATAATGCGCTATTATAACAAACAAAAATTTGTATAGTATAAATGACTCGCTAACGGTTTACTGTAACTCTGATACAAGTAATGGTTCTTTTATGTGCCTTTATTATAAAGTATTGGCGAATCGAAGAAACGTAGACGACAATATAAGATCAGATTTAAGTAAATAAACTAAAAAATCTGAATTGTTGTAAAACGTGAAAAGTTTGAAAAATATCTTTATATAAATATTTTGTATAAGCTATAATATATTGCGATCTTCAAAAGTTACTGATGGTCAAAATATTAAATTTGAAATGGAATGTATATTGTTTATTGGTTCTTCATTACCGATTTCTAGACTAAGACATTTTTTATTATGGTTGTTATTAGAACAGTCGGTAATGTTGAATAAAAAATATTTTAGCAATATATTTTTGCTTTGAGCAATTTTTAAAGTAGGAAAACGTACCAATGTAAGACAGTACAAATTGTAAAGCTACTTACCAATTAATTTCTAAACCATATTATATGTAAAAATATTCATTATTAAGTGATATGTTTTAATTTTTAAATTTAAGTTTATTAATATTTATAACAAAGTTCAGAAGGAGTTTGTTGCATGAGCAATAATATGAAGTGTACTATAGCATTTAATTGTGGAATGTTTAGAGTGGCTTGATATTAGTTGAAGTGATTATTAACTCTGACCATACAAAATTAATTAAACTCATTTTTAAAAGATGTATATTTATTTTTAAAATTTATCAATATTAATAAATACTACATATCATAAAGATATTGTTGAATAAAAATGAAATTTCTTAATTAAATAACATACTAGATTTTTTTTCTTTTATAATTTTACAATAAAATACTTTATTTAAAAAATATATTTAATAATATTAACGCATCAAGTTTCACTATATTTTTTAATATTTATTATAAAATGGTTTCATTACAAATTAAAATTCTAATTATATAAAAATATATCAAAATTTTACATATTCATTTAATTTACACTTCAATATAAATTTAACCACTAACTTTTTTAATTTAATCTTATTTGATGTAAAAATATAGAATATTTTTATTAATTATTTTTTATATGTATTTTCTTAGAATTAATTATTTATTTCCAGAATACATCAATTTATTTTTCACCTTTTTATTGAAACTGTTATTTTCAATTTAACTTACAAAGTTGTGTCTTATTTTGTACAGAGTAAAAATTTAATATTTTAAATTTGTATCGATCTCTGCTATTATAAACTCAAAATTATCAAACATACAAGTACTAATTTGTAATATTATTAACATAAAAAAAAAAAATTAATTTAATTTATCATTGAATAAATTATGAATATAATTGTAATGTGGCACATTAAACTGTCAAAGATAAATAGAATTACTATCTTTTTCTATTTGAGTGTCATCTGTGTGCATGAATCTTATTTAGAATAAAATTTAAGATTTGTAAATAAAGAACAAACTCTTGATAAACTTGTCTTTGAAACGTCAAAATCAATTTAATTCCATTACAAAATTGAACTATTTTTGTATTTTTTAAAACTATAATAAATTAAATTAAAAATTACAATAGTGTAGTATACAAATAAAAAACTTTTTAATTAATAACAATTTTAAAAAAACTAATTTTATCGATAAATTCGTTTAGGTTGTGTCGATAATTCAGAGTTATTTATTTTGATTGTTTACAAATTATGAAAAAATAAAGAGAGAGTTTCAATAATTTGAAATGTAATGAATTAAATTTGAAGTTATTTTATTTTTTAGTCTTTATAATTTTTATATATTCATTTAGAAAACGTTAAAACCAGTTTTAAAGAATTTATTTGAAAAAAAAAAAAAAAAAAAAAAGAAAAAAGAAAACAACTATAACCTAATCTATTATGCGCTTGTATTATCTCTCGTTAAAGATTGTAAATAAATTCTATTTTTATATTATTTTTAAAACAAATATGTGTATTATTTGATTTAAATAATAAAGAAATTTAAATTAATACATTTATTTAAAAAGCTCATTGAATAAATGGAGTGACTTCAACATTTTTTACTTGTTTAAAATAATAATTTTTGGTATGTATTTTATGTATTAAGATTTTATTTTATTTAAATTATTTTTCGTAATATTTATTAATAATGTAAATAAATAAAAAACTATAATTTTAAATTATTATATTTAATAAAAATTTGCAATAGAATAAATAAAATTCTTTATAAACAGTATTTAACCTGAAATATGGGGACCCGAGCTGTTGCAATAAGTTCATCTACAGGTGCAGTTGTTGTGCCAGGTGAAGCTAATCTTGTTGGGGTTTTAAGACTTTTAGAAGATTTAGCAAAACTTTCCGAAGATAAAGACTCGGCAGATATAGTTTTTTTACTTGGCAGGGAAGAAACTCCCATTTATGCTCACCGAATAATCATGCAAACTAGATGTAAAAAATTTACAACTGGAAAACGAATTGGTAATCCTGGAAATCCAGCTCCTATTAGAATGCCACATGCACATCCAGAAACTTTTCGTCAATTTATTCACTATATATATACTGGTAAAATAATGTTACAAGACATTGGAATATTTGAAATGCTTGGTCTTGCACAAGAATTAGGAGTTGAAGAATTATGGAGAAGTTGTGAAGAACATGTATCTGTAGCATTAAGCCCTAGCAATGCTTGTGCTCTTTTGTGCGCTGCACTTGATGCTCAAGAACGAGTCTTAAGTGGCAAAGGAGCATGTTCATCTTTTATAGAACGATGTTTTACGTATATAGGAGAAAATGCAGTAGATACTGTAAAAACAAATGCATTTTGTAATTTGCCAAAAGATGCAGTAATCAAACTTATATCTTCAGATTATTTAGGCTTAGAAGAAGAAGATGTATGGAGAGCTGTATTGAATTGGGCAAAATATCAGGCTGGAGTAACCCAGCCTACACAACACTGGACAGAAGAGGAGAGAGCAAGAGTTTGTCAATATTTATCTGGAGTTATAAATCATGTACGACTTCTTTTAATTGACAGTCAAGTTTTTGCAGAAGAAGTGGAACCTACTGGAGCTGTCCCCATTGAATTATCTTTGGAAAGATATAGGTATTATTAAAAATCTTGGTTACCTTATCATATTAATTCTATCATATTATTTTTCATATTATTATATTATGATATTTATTTTTCATATAAAAAATAAATAAACATTGAAAATAGATTAATTATTTGCGTTTATATATTTAATTAATTATAGGTGTACAAATAAATTTCGTATTTTTTGAAATGCATAAGTACTCAATACATGGCAACTTCACCAATATCAATAAAATAATTCATTTGCTATGAAGTAAATTCAGTTTAGTACAGCACTGTTAATCTGCCTTTTTAATAAAAATAAGGAATCTAAAGATAGGTTTAAAATAAAAAAAAATTCAGGCTATTAAATTAATAATCTAAAATGATTAAAATTCTAAAAATCAAGATTTTCTAAAATAAATATACCCGATTATTGTGATTAAGTAAAAGAATAATATGAAATGTATGTATAACAAAAATAAAATAATCAGGTATGCAGCCCTTCCTAACAAACACACGGACATATGCTCGGACAAGCGGTTGCAGCCCCGCATCGGACCCTTCCTTTTTCCAGGATCTCAGATCCTTTCCAAGGACAAAATGGGCTTTCAACGACTTCTGAATCAATGGTATGGTGTGCCAAAACAATCTTGGCGCCTCATTTATCGAGCATCCAGTCATGGCTATGCTGCTTCCGCTTTCCACCGTTATTGTGATGGAGTTTCTCCTACCTACGTAATTGTTTTAGGTAAAACCACTTGTCGTATCATTTATTAGGACACTAAATGAGTTTACCTGAATTTGTTTGTGAAACTTATTAAAACTAATCTAAAAATTTAAAAAATACTTTAGATTAAATTTTGGAAGTCTGAATTAAATATAGGGCTATAAAAAGCTTTATATTTTTTTATCAAAATTTCTTTATTTTCAAAGATCATTAATGAAGTACCATTTTAAGACTTTAATAGCATTTATGGATTTCTGATCAATTTTATAAATAGATGAATTAATTTTTATTAATTTATTATGTAGTTTATTATTACAACGAATGTTATATGTGAAATTCAGAACATTAATATAGATTCAGAATTAATCAAATAGATTAATTCACAATGAAAAACAAATATCAACAAGTATAATTTATGTTCTCCAATGGGATAACGGAATCTCTTTACAACGTACTTAAGACATTGATAACAAAAGAACATTTCACGTATTTTAATAAAAATCAAAACGAAATCAATTAATTCACAGCGAGAAATTTGCAGCAATAAAAAAATATTTGATATAAAATGGGTGAAACAGGAGCGTTAATTATGTATTGTTTTTCGATTATTGTTCTTCTTTATATTATTTAAATTATTATATTTAATCAATATGTTTTTTAATTGAAAGTACTAATTTATTTATTATTTTACGATTTTACTTGTATTGAAACTGAACTGATTAATGTTGATAAATTATTATCTCATTAGTAATTGTGTATTTTTCCAATTAATCACCATGATACATGCATTAACTTTCTTTAAAATATTATGTTTTTGCGTGTAAATCTTTTTTATATAATATAATCTGGTATTTGTAATTCATATTGAAAATTAGAAACACTTGAACTCTATGTATTAGAAAAAGAGAAACATTTGCAAAAGGCTTGTTTTATAACCAATTAATTTACAACAGCAATATATATGAAAAAAAAAAAAAAATTAATCATGTTAATTTTATGCTATTATAATATTTTTTTGTTTTCTAAATATGTAATTTATAGATTAAATATTTCAAATTAAAAATATGTACAGTATATTTGTAATGCGTAAAAAATAAAAATTTATATTATTAGTAAGTATTATGTCATTTTCAAAGGACTTCACCAATTTCAATGAAAATTTTATTTTATTTTAATTGATTATTGGTTTTTTTGTTGAAAATCACATTATTTGTTTAGAAGAGAAAAACAAATTAAGGAAATAAATTTTGATAAATAATAATTAATTATCTATGAATAAAATATCCTATTGAATATGCAAAGCCAATCGACTAGTGTGCTCGACTATTTGAGATGATTAACCAGAAAGAACAATTAATAAAAAAGAGTTACAAATGATCAGTGAAAATACTTTGGAAAGACAATCGTCAATGAAAAATGATTGATTGAGATAGAAGAATCAAATGCATTCTGGTCTTTCTTGATAATGTGGACCCTTATATTTATTTTGTCATCTGTAGATGTTGCTTCGTGACTTGTAAAGTGTTCGCCGGGAACTCGAGTGACGATTAATGGAACCGATTTATTAACAATAAAGAGATAAATTTTATTGATTTGATGTCATAAAAATAACAAGAAATAGCATGAATTTGCATAAATAATGCGAATACAAATATCAGTGCACATGCCGATGCTGTGTTTTTAGTAGATTAGTGAAGAGATAATTTATTTTCTATGCAGTATTATCATCGAAGTCACGTGATCCATGGTTAAACATTGAAAAATTGAATATTTTTTTCGTATGTCAAGTCACATGTGGACAAAATTTATTGAATAAATTTATGTAAAAAATCCATCAATTATCAACATTTAACTTAAAAAATTTTTCACCATTAATATAAATAAAAATGATTAATAAAAAATGTATTTATATATAACTTTATTATGAATAAAATTTAAAAATTGGGAATATAAAAATTACAGGATGAAAAAATATTTATACAAATGAGTTCATGTTTTTATTTATTGAATTTACAATATCTGTTACCACAGAGTGTCTATCACAGATTGTTTGTCCATAAATAAAATGTAAGATAAAATACTATTAAATTTTCCTATAAACTAAATTTTAAATAACATAGTATAAATTGTTTTTAACAATAATAATAGCAATTTTTTTAATACCTCTTATTGAGTAGAGAATAAAAACAATTTGGTCGTGTTTTACATTTAAAATAAAAATTTAAATAAAAACAATAAATACTTATATTTGTTTATTAGGAACGAGAGGTGAAATTTGTGGTGGCTTCAGTGATATACCTTGGGGAAAAACAACTGCCAAAGGTCGTCAGTATATTCCATCTGAAAAGGCCTTCGTGTACACTTTAATAAATAATCAAGATGTACCTCCAACAAAGTATGACGTAGTAAAGAAACCATTTGCAATCTGTTGCCACCCAGACATTGGACCAATTTTTGGAGCAGGAGCTGATCTGCTGATATCAAATAATTGCAATGTTAATATGGATAGTTACAGCAATTTACCGCATAGTTATGACGGTGAATATGCTTCAAGCTCCATACTTATGGGAGAATATTATTTTTCAGTTGTTAATTATGAGGTTTTCACACTGAGCAATACAAGTGCCAAAACAAATTATTGACATTTGTTAAATACAAATTATGAGGAAAAAACTATCGATAAGAACGAGTGCCTTACTTAATTCAAGTTTATTAATTATTATAGAAAACAATTTCTATAAATATATTATCTGACACTGACTTGAATTAGCTATTTTTTAATAAAAATTTAGACATAATTATTTTTAAATTATATTTTATACTCATAGTTATCATATAATTTAGCATTTTTACAATTAAATAATTACTTTTTTAACATTTGAAAATCCAGTGTCTTCCAAGATTATTAAGATATTCCAAGATGCACGTCAAACTTTGTCGCATACAGCTGTTCAAAAGTCAAAAGTTGTGTTATAATTTTGAAAAAAACACTTTGCGTAAAGACAAATCTTGCCAATCGTACTAATCATAAAAAAAGAGAAAAAATTGAAAAAATTCCCCCATACATTTACTGACCAGACAAAAATTACTGTGACAAATAGTAACGTTCAAAAAATACTCAGCCCCGATTTATATAACATTTATATAATTTATATAACATACCATGTATATTAATTCGAAAATAACTGTCAGTATAAGTTATTATTAAGAATTGGATTATTAAAAATATGGATATTAATTATTTTATATTGTAGTAAGAGAGGCAATAAAAATTTTTTTAATTTACTATGATATAATTATTAAAAAGAATCTAAAATTCATAATTTATAAGTTGATGGATTAAAATTTATTGAATATTTATTTTGCAAAAATTATATTCTACAAAATAAAATATATCAAAAGTTTTAATTAAAATGGATTTTGCTTTATATTTTATCACATCCGATTCCTTCTTTGAAACAATTATGTTAACTTTATCATTTTACTTTATACAACAAAAATTAAAAAACTTATTTAATAAAAAATATTAATAATAAATTAGTAAGTATTTGTTTAAAGATTGAATATTAAACTATTGTACTTCAAACATTGGTAGTTCACAAACTGCAATTCCTATTGCATTCTCTTTCAAGTCTTTTTCTATTTTTAAATAAGCTTTTCTCTTCCTTAATGATGTTAATTTTAGTCAAGGAATTAATGAAATCTTTTTACTTTTTCGTTTTAATCTATTTTCAATGCAGAATGGACAATTCATCCTATAATTCATTCCATATATTGAAAATATTATAATATTAATATCATCCAGTACAAGGCACAACTTTTTAATTTTATCCAGAAGCGGAAGATTCAGATAGCTTTTTTACGAAAATTTCATCTATGATCTTTGAAACATTTTTTATTCTTGAATTGAAATATTTAAACTTAACAGGTCGTCTTCGACCAATGCTGATAGCATTCGGCGACTATTCAAAATAATCTGGTGGATAAGCTTATAAGATTGAATTCAGATATTTGAGAATATTTTGATATGGAAATTTTACAACTATGAGTTCAGTTCTTTTTTTACTTTATATTCTTATTGTAATGTTAAGTCAAATAAAAAGTCAAAAGTTCGAATGCTTAATGAAATAATCGAATTATTCATTTAAATACGTCCAAACGCAGAAATCTTAATTGAAAGCTCTAAAAAAGAATCATCATTTATTATATTATCTTTAAAATATTTCTTTTTTAATGAAAATGAGTTTAAAAAATTGGTAAATCAATAATGGTACTTAATTAGAATTAATAAAGAATTTATAAAGTATATCCAACCTTTGATAAACATGTTTCTGTTATTTGAAGTTTATAATACTATGAATATAATTAATGCAAATATTTATACCTCTCATAGGTATGTTATTTACAATATTTTAACTTAATTTCAAAAATCATGAAACAAAATATAATGTTTTCATTTATAACAGTATAATTTTCGATCAATATTACCATTTGATAAACATAATGTTTATATTTGAGTACGAGCCAATAGTTATTACTGGAATAATAATAATTATTTTAGCATTTGTAAATATGTGAACTCTATAAAGTATAATATTTCTGTTAAAATTTTTTCACCATTGTCCCTATGCAGCTGTCAACAATATGTATATTTGCTTTTGTTTTAAATTTGATGATTTATTGTTAATAATAAAAAAAAAATTATTACAAATCTTCTGTTTTTCTGTGCGTATAAATATTCTGTAATTCAACAATTATTAAAAAAATAAATTATCGTAAACAATTGAATCGCTCCAAAGATTGTTGTTTTCAAAGAAATGCATTTTAATTGTTACATATAAAAGATATAGGAGAGATATATTGTAAATAAAATATTAATATGTATTCTTGCATAAAACTAAATATTGATTTGAAGCAGCTTCCATTTTATTGTAAAATATATCTTCTATAGTAAGTTTTAATTTTTATACAATTTTTCCATTTGATTTTTTATATTAAGAGAAATTTGACTGATAAAAAAATAATATTAATTTGAGCAAAAAATACAAATATTAATACAATAATAATACAGAAATTAATCATAAAATAAAACTTTATTTCTTATTTAAATAATATTTAAAAAGTAAGTATAATTGAATGATTACAATTATGACCGCTTTTTTTTTAAAGATAGTCAATGTTGTTTATAAATTCATTACTTAATTTATCCTATTTTCAAAAAATTAAATAAATTTGTTCATTTAAATTCATTACATTCACTTCATGATAAAATTTTTAAATGATAATTTACAAAATATTATTTTAATTATAAATATGGAACCTAAAAATTAATTAAAATTTATCAACCATATAGACGATTATACAAAAAAAAGTTGTAGTTATTGTTGATATAATTGTATAAAGCAATATTTAAAAAAATATTCCTTCAATATATATTAATAAACTTTTTTAATTCAAACTTTTTTTATAAGTTTTTCGCAAATTAAACACGATTAAATATTAAATAATTAAAGTATGCACATTATTTAGCATTGAACAAATTTACTAATTTTTTATTATTTATTTTAAATTTAATTCCAGTTAATTTGTAATTATTATACAAGATATTGATGAATTGTGTAAATTATAAAAATCGATCGAGCTGTTACAATTATTGCATGAATTTAATTCCAGTTATAATTGTTTTATGCTCTTTCAATGTTTCTTTTTACAATATGATCTAAGATAAAAGTGGAATAATCGGTTGAATAAAAATTTAACAAATGAATCTTGAAAAATCTTAAATTACATTGATGTTGGTGACCAAAAATTCATTTCTCTAAATTCCGAAGGCTTGGCATGCAAAAGGCTAATATGTACTGTTCTCTGTGTTGTTTGTTTGTTATTATCCGATTTCTCCTCCGTACCAAAATAAGTTAGATTCTGTGACGATATGGATTTTTTACGGTTGAAAGCATGCTGTGGAATTTGCTCCATTTGTTGTTGTTGTTGTTGTTGCTGCTGTTGCTGCTGCTGCTGCTGTTGCTGGTGTTCATCTTCTTCTGCGATTTTTGGAATAATTAGTTCACGTGATTGGCCGAGAATACTGCTTAATAGCCAACCATTTCTGCTGAGATCACCATATACTCGTCGACGAGATTTTGGAGAGCTGTTTGGTGTGCAACTCGGTGACGTCATGGGTGTTGCGGGCAATGATTTACTTCCCTTTCTTTGTTGTTGCTGTTTGATACAATTATGAGAATTTTTATTATTATTATACGTAATGAGCAATTTAGTATTGTTACATATTGTTTTTAAATAAGTTTCTTTTAAATATCAATTTCCAAAATTAAATATAAATTCAAAATAAAGTGTTCAACTCAGCATAAGGAATATATATAAATTTTGAATTGTATTATTCGTTTATTTTACTGCATTTTAAAAAGCTATCTGGAGTTACCATTTAAATGAAATAAAATTCTAATAATTTACTTCACAGAAAGTTATTATACTTTTCTTAAATACTTATGATTTAACATAAAATTATGTTAAAAAAACAATGCAATGGAATAATTAAATTCTAATAATTTTGGACATTTAAATATTTAATGTTAAATAAATTTCATTATTGTATTCAACATTGAGAACAACTCAGATGCAATTTTATTATTTGAATATTCATCATATTCTTGTATGATAAAATTTAATAAATGCATGACAAATAAGTATAAATTTGAAACTTTTTACCTGGGAATTAATTTCAGTATTGTGATAATCAGTGTCAGAAGAAGTTGCGGGGTCTGACGAATTGAACTTGTTAAACTTAGATGACATAATTGAATTAGCTATGTGTCCCACTGAATAACTGGTCTCAGTAATTTTATCATTACGAAACTCATCATCAGTATGTTCTTTAGACTTAAACAAATTTGCAACTATGATCTTCGGCTTATTTACTGAAATATAAGTAATTATAATTTAATACTCAATATTATAAATCTAATAATTAATACAGGCTGTTCCATAATTCATGAAAAATTAGTATTCAATAGAAAACACTTTTTTTTCAATTGGATTTTTTTTTTTTTTTTTTTTTTGCATTGAAATAAAGTATATACGATACGGTTATGTACAAAATATAGTCTATTATAAAATAGGTAAATGACCTTCATGACTTTAGTGATATATATGCACTGTTTTATCAAAAATTTTTGTGGCCATTTCATATAAATATGGCTGAATTTTATTTATGCAACATTGAATGTTATATTTCAATACACGGGTGGATGTGAGCTTGTTAATATAGACCTTTAACTTAAAATAACCCTATAAAAAAATCCAAAAGTTTTAAATAATCTGGGCATCCAATTATAATTACCAAAACGAGAGAATCCAAGAGATGTCAACTTTATCGATAGGATTACGCTATGAATTATATGTCATATCGTATGGTTTCATTAAAATCAAATGTCATACAATTTTTTTTTTTTTTTATTAATGACATCAGGATAAAAATCAGCCTTGTTCCTTAGGATGTTTTTGCTCGAAAAATTATCCTTTATTTTTTGCAAATAATGCATTCAATATGCATTACCATTAAAATAAACACTAATCTAACGACTATTAAATTTTTTTATTTTATTATCAAAATTTTACTATCAATGATGGCGAACTTAATTCGCATAAATTATGGAACAACCTATATTTTTAAAGATGTTTAAAATAACATTAGAAATTTAATATATTATATAATTAATACATTGATATTCCTTATTCAATTAATTAAATAATCAAATGTATGTAATAATTTTAATTATTTATTTTATCATAAATAATCATAAATCATAAAATAATCATAAAAATAATCATAATTATCATAAAATATTTTAGTTTAAGTTAATTATAATATTAAAAAAATATTCAAAATTGGACAGAATTATATGATTTTTTACTTGTATACTATTGGATCATTTATTATTTCAAAATTATTCAATAACTAACATTATATTAACGAATAAATTTTATTTGTTTTTATTGATTAATAAATAAATTTTTATTGTATAATAAATAAAAAACATGAAATATTATGATCTTAGACGTTGAAAATACATTATTTTTTAGATTATTAATAACCATATTTTAAGATTAATAATTTGTTGGTTTATATCAATTATTTGATATTTTTTTTAATTAAACTGTAATGTCATACCCGGAGAGATTAATATTTGTTTTTAATTAATTTTTTACGAATTTATCTATTTATTAATAAATTTTAATATAGTACATGTATTTAATTATGGTGCTATCATAATAGAAGAAATTTGAAATTTACATAATAAAGCATTAATAAATATTATACAAATATCAATTGATAAATTTTAATAAATTCTTTTATAAATTTATTCGTACATTACCTAAAAAAATCCATCAATTTTTAAGGTCGTATACTTGGTATTTTAAATTTTTAAAAACAAATGTAATTACTCAAGCATAATGTATATTGTGTGTGAAAACAATTAATAGATCGAAGTCACATGAATTAATATTTTTTGCTTCTAATTTCTATTTAATACCAATTCAATCATGAAATTAATTCAATATAAAATTTTTTTTAAAATTTAAATTTTCTTAAATTTTTACCTTTTATTTTTTAAAAAAAGCTAATTGATATTGCGAATGTAAAGGGATTTTAATTTAGAAAAAATTTAAAGAATAACAAACTAACAATTCTTCATGAGTTTGAAATGGTATGAATTGATTTGAATATACATATTTTCTAAATTCAGATTCACTTATATTTTGTACCGTTTTCATTCGACAGTAGTTTAGTTGATGTTGATCCATCTAATTCTATTTTGGTACCAAAAAAATTATTGATCGATTTGAAACCATCAGTATAGTTAGTTGTTGAGGAAGTTGATGCGTCTTGTTTTGGAAAACGAAGATAGAAGAAATTATCGTCAGCTGGAGGACTAAATGTACTGTCAGTATAGTTGATCCTGAAACAACCGAAATTATGATTAAAATCCTTTTTTTTTTTAATGATCATTAATAATCAAAAAATATATTTTTTAAGTATTTTAATAGTAAATTATGATAATTCAATGTTTTTAAACATAAAAAATAAAAAGTAAACAAATAGATTAAAAATTATAATTTAATTTTCATGAATATTTTTAATATTGAAATACTGAATCTGTATTCCAAATTATTATATAAATTTTTATAGTTCTGAAAAAAATTTTATTAAATTAAAACATGGACAATATTATGGAAAGTTATGTTTAAGATCCATAAATCTTTCATAAATATAATTTTTTTTGGTTGATGAAAACATATGTCAAGTATTTCTTAAAAAATAATGATAAATGTTTAAAAATGGATAAAGATAAAAAATAATGTTTCTAATGATGCTTGATTGCGTTACGTTTTTAGCAGTCGATCTTTTAATTATTTAATTAGTCAATAACATTTTTTAATATTTTAATTATAAATAATTTTGCCTAATTTACTAACTATAATAACATACCACTATACATCTGTTAGATATTAAATCTCATCCTTCAAAAGCTAACTTTATTCCTTTAGGCACAAAGCCAACTTTCATTCAATTTAGTTACATTGGATTCCCTTCTATTTTTTCTACTGTTTATATTGCATGCAATCCTTTATCCAGGCATTCGAAATTCATCGAAATATGAACAATTATTTTTATTATTATAATATTAAAATATTAGTTACGAGCTAATTGTGCTTTTACTTTCGGGTGAAATATAGTGAAAATTTACATCGCAAATGATCGTCATAATGGTCTTGTGAGAAAAGGTTAAATGTTTGGTATTTGTCATTTATTTATATTGATGTAAGGATCTTTGAATAGGTGCGTCGAATAAAAATGTAAGAAAGATAAAAAACTTTTTCATCAGCGTTTCAACGTACTGTATACTGTATAACAACCGATGTATACTGTTGAGCAGTCCAAACATTTTATTCTATACACTACACTAATTTCCATCCCATTTTTTTTTTGCAATCTTTTTCTTTAATTTGATGATATTATAAATTCTTTTTTTAATTAAAGGAATTGTGCTTATTCTGAGTTTTTTTAATTTTTAAGCCCATTTTGAGAAAAATTCGTCAAAACATGGTAAAGAAACTGGAATATAAGGTGTAATTTTTTCAATGTTATTTTTATTAACATTATCATCAAGGTATTTAGTAATATTAATATTTATGCTATTATTGTCAGTGTTAGTGTTAGTATTGTTAAAATTTTTTTTAGTCTATTTTCTCTTTTTTTATGTTTTTCAACGAAAGAGGTAGGGTAATTATTAGATGTTAAAATAGATTTAACTATTTTTATATTGCTTTTGGGAAAACACGTGTCAGAGAGTAATGTGGAATAGAAAATCCTAGAGTTGTACTGAAGATTTATCAATAAAATCCGTTGTCAAAAGTTTGTATTATTAAGATTAAATTGGTAATATTAACAATATCGACAGATGGGATACAACTGTTATTATGTAAAAACTGTAAGGAACTATTTATTGTAGATATTATAGGAAGTAGAAGATATCTTTTTTTTAAATGAATTTTATGTAATGCATAAACCTCATTAAGTTAGTAATGGTTTGCGTTAGTTGATTCTTTTATAGCTTTTTATGAAGATATTTATTTTTGGTAATTGCTTAAAAATGGATTAGACTTAGGATTTGTTTACATTGTTTTAGTTGCAAAATGTATGGATGTTTGGACTATTTGAATTTACTTTTTTTAGTGCATTACTGTCATATACCTGATAAAAATTAGGCAGTGAAATTGAGTAGTCATACTTGTTGCAGAAATATTTTTAAATTAACATATAAATGTACAAATGTTTTTAAGCAAACATGATTAATCAGTGATTTGTGAAAATGATAAAAAATGAGAAGCAAGAATGCAATGAAATTTTTTTACTACCATATAAGTAATAAAACCGCGTTTTAATATACTGTGGTTATTTATGATGGATTAATATTTTAAGAGAAAAGCCAAAGGCTCTATAATGAACTCGATTTTCCATTCAAAACTATTTAACATTGGAATTTAAAGCATTGTATGCGAGAGAGAGAGAGAGAGAGAGTGAGAGAGATAACTTGCGAATGTGTAGGTAAAGTAACTCGAAGCGGTCCTAACGCTTCAATTGCTAAAAACATTCACATGATAAGCGTGTTGAGTTTGATATTGTTGTGTAGGTAACGATTGATTGGTTCCTACGTTCGGATTGTTCTTTACATGCTCGCACTAAAAAATTAATCATCCTTAACAGCCACTTCGATTTATTCACTTTCAATCCGAATATGATTAAGGATCGAGACAAAAGGCATATGTAGATTGTAATTTCTAATTTAATTCTAAACTTGGGAAATTTATAAGCCATTATTACCGAAAAATGTAGGCTAAACTGAAAATCATTGAGTGTAATTGAAGAATCTACTGCACGCTTTAGAATGTATGAATAGAAAATAAATTAATACACTTCTTTATTTAACTATCTCTTCCTTCATTTCATAAATATTCTATTTCTAAAAATATAAATTCTCGTATATGCCGAGGGTGACTGTTTCCTAAACCGTAGTTAAACAGTCAATTTTTCGTCACATAATTATATATTATTATGAAATATAGTAATAAAATTTCATATATTTATAATTATGATATTATACCTCGTAATAAATGCATATAAATTATAAATACATTGTACATTGTTGTTATTATTATCAATATGCTTTGTTTGTTTCTATTAGTAATTAAAATTGCTTAGGAATTACTTGTTTAAAAAATTTATTGTATTAAGTTACTATAATTGTTATTGATCTTTACTACAAAGTGAGCGATTAAAAATCTTACATCACATTTTAATTATTCCCATAAAAGACTACGTAGTTCAATTTGTTAATTATGAATTTAATAATACTTTTCAAAAAATTAATAGATAATCCATTTAATATAATTTTTAATTTATTTATTTAATCGTATTATTTTCAATATTTGTATAAACATATTTTATCTATATATTTATAATTTATTTTTATTTAAAGTAGTTTATTTTAATACAAATAATGTTTATTAGTAAAATTAAGTTATATACTCATTAGTTTCTAAAACAGTTATTTTCATCTTGTTTAAAATTATTACTTAACAGTGCTCGATTAATTTTATTACACAACTTAATAAAATATTTCTTCATTCTTCGTTTGAGCAACTTGTAAAAGGGTAAAAAAATAATATGAATATTTTTTTAATGCAATGAATAATTTAAAATAAACATAAGGAAAATTCTCTAAACGTACTTGCATAATATTATAAAATATAGTACTAGCGATATTTTCTTATGAACAAGGTTATTGTAAACATTAGTAAAAATTATAAATATTTAACAAGTGAAGAAATTATTGAAAATATACGATTAAAATGAATAACTAATTAATCGTATTCGAGAATTTTAAATAAAATTAAAAATTAATTTAAAATAAAAATCATAACAAAAATGGTTTTGTAATATTTTATTTTATTTAAATAAATTATTGTTCATGTTATAATTAAGTTTTCAAAATGAAAATATTTGGAGTTAATTATAAAACTTGAACCAGAAATCAATAACCTATACATTTTTAGGAAAAAAGATGAAAGTAATTTAAAATCATTTTAATTTAACATATTTTTGTAAATAAAAATTTTTTTTCAGTTTCTTAAACATGTTTTTATGTAACCTTTACCTATTTTTATAAAGGTTTAAATATGTGTCATTTGGCATCGGCATCAAAGCAGTTTTCTTTATAGTGATATGATACGAGTATTATGATTCACTCATTTGAAAGAGTTTTAACATTAATTTAGATATTTCTTATCTTATTTTTTAACCAGTATGATGTGTTGCTTGTATCACAAGCAATTAAAAAAACGTTCAAATAGTTTTATATTTTTGATTTACTATTTAGTAATTATATTGATAGTATTTTAATATTTGTATGTCAATATTTATAATTAAAAGATGATCATAAAATCTAAACATTTATATCGTGATTATTTAATTATATTTTTTACCAATTAAATATTGCATTTTTAATTAATTTGAAATAATTGTATCTCAGCATTTTATTATTTTAATTAAAAAAAGATACTACTTATAAAGAAAACGCTGTCAATAACAATATTTCAGTAAATGAATTTGTGTATTAAAACAAGCAATATACTATTTTATAACTATAATCACAGTACCATAGACTTAATTATTTTCATAATCTTAGTACAATATATTATTTCTGCCAACTAACAATAATGATTTCATGATTTTTTTTTTTAACCGGAGAATTTTAGCTACTCATAACAGTACAAAAATTAAAATAAATAGGTTTTTCATTATACAATTTTATATTTGTTTTAAAAAAACTATACATTATCAAATTAAATATACATTATTATATTTGTTATATTTATATTTATATTTCTATATTATTTAAATTCATTATATATAATACAAGGAGGTAAACTAAGTAATATAACTTAAAAAATATAAATAAATAAATTTTATAAGAATTTGCATTGACTATTATAAATTTTCTTATTTTACATTACAGATTCAATAGTGTTCTTTATTAGTCCATTATAAATATTAAGTAGTTTTTTTATGAAATTTTCTTTACATTATATATAATCAAAAAATTATTGAAAAACAAAATATTTGCACATTCATAAAAAAAATTTTTTAACTATTTTTAACAGTATTATAAAAATTATAAAAAAAAACATAATGCACTATTGTAAGTACAATGTGTGCATCAAAGGATTTTCAACTTTTTAAAACTAATTTGAATATAATATACAATTTGGTATAAAACAAAACAAATATGAGTAATTTTTATTTTCTTTGATTTTTAAAATAAAATGAATAAAAAATATTTATATTATTGTATCAAACAATTTTTCATTAAAAAGGAAATTATAGTTTACTTTTAGTTTATGCAATAACCTTTTTTTATAATACTTTTAATTAATAATTTTTTTAAAATAATATTATAAAAAAAAATAAATTTTATAGAACTCCATAAAAGCATTCTATTAGTTTTTAAAATTTTTATCATTTGGTTTTATCAATTTATTATTAAATACATGACTTTTTTGTATCATTACTGGTTTCTTAAATAGAAAAATATTAATAATAATTACAGTCCTGATAATATTAAATCATAATTTATCTTTATTATTATAATAAATATGTTAAGCATCTTTCAAATTGAAAACATTATGATATAGTTATAAAATACTTCAGTTTAAATTTTGAAAAACAATGTACATTAAAATATTATTTTTATTTGAAATAAAAATATTTTTAGTATAAAACAGAACTAATATTTTGAAAAGTAAGATACAAGTAATTTTTATATAATTAAATAATAATATTAGTTATAAATTTGAATTGATACTGATATAGGAAAAAGCTTACTGTCAATTTATAAACTAATGTAAATTATTAAGTATAAATTTTATAAAATGTTTGGTTTTAATAATAAATACCTGGTATCTAATTTGCCTTTCATCCATTGGGGTAAAAAAGTAGCTTCTTCAATGGATCTATCAGTTGATCTTGAAGATCCCATTTTTAAATATTACTTTCACAATTAATAATGTTACTACGACTACTTGTTTAATTAACTAATTTGATTGGTAAAAAATGTTTATGAATGTGAAGATGAAAATAGGTATAATATAATAATATTGTGTTGTTAAATATTTGTCTTCTTATTATAAAATGAACCTTCCTAGGAGTACGAGTTTGATACCACTCTACTAATCTAAAATGAAAAGTGAAGAATATAAATTTCTTTGAAACTTCTTAATATTTAATTATATATATTTCAATAAGCATTTAAAAGATTTTTAATAACATTGATTGAAAAATGATTATATTTAAATTCTTAGAATAATTGTCAAAACTAGTTTATTTAATTATTGTAACTGAATTATTAGTTAAAAAATAGTATGATATAATTACTATGTAATTCGAAAATAATTTAAAAAATTCTTAAACAAAAATGAATTATTTATAAAATAAGTTTTTGATAAACATGATCGTAAAAAATTTTATAGAAAACAGTCATTCTTAATAACAACCTTTTCATAGTGCTTTTAATATTTTCTTACAAATTAAAAAATTCATAACAAAATTTGTAAAAAAAATTGGAGTAAACATCAACACACAGGTTTTTTTGTCTTTTTAAAATTTAACACTTGTAGCTTTCAAAATGGCAAAGAAAAATGTATAATTTGTAAATTAAGGAAATTTATAAATAAAATTATTCATTTAAATGTCATTAAAATTATGCAAACACTTTTTAATTTTTATTATTTAAATTAAAAAATTACTGTGAAAATATTTTGGCGATAATAAACACCTTTTTTTTATAAAACTTATGTAATATGAATTGTTTGTGTGTTGTGTGGGCGTGTATGCGTGACCGTGCGTATGTTTATATACAATGCCATTAGCTTTTACAATAATATAACTAATTAAATTCTACATATTAATTTGCATTTCAATGAACGCATTCACTTTTTGGTCGTCGTAAAATTCATAAAAATTATGATGAAAGAGTTTATGAAAATGCAAAGAGATGAATTATTGGTATTTTGGCAATACTAAATAGAATAAAAGATAATGTTCAATATCATATTGAGCAAAAGTTATTTTTTTTATGTGAGTGTGTAAATTATTCTAGAGCAAAATTTAGAATAAGCAGTGCGTCGCATATCTTTTATACTTGCGCAACTAAATTAAACTATTCGTTTATAATTTGCTTTTACTGAAATTAACAGTGAAACGACTCTTACCCGACTTTTCCTGCAAATCGTAGAACACTTTTTTGTAACACTCCCCATAATTATATACAAATGAAACAATACTGGCTAATATTGATCAACGTCCTCAAATTAATCAACTACTTTGATAATACACTGCGCCACCGTTACGTAGTGGGCGTTATTGAATACGTCCTCTGCATGAATTTAGCATTTTACTTTTGTTATACGGGTAGTAATTTTTAATTGCCAAGGAAATAAAAAGCCAGTTGTTAATGACTTGCGGATTCTAGAAAAATGCGAGGGTCTTAGGGAATAACGGAGCACATTCTACATGTCAAAATTTAATGTTTAGTTATTGATAAAGCATATTTCAATGTTGGTTTACTACCTCATTAATGTGGAATTTTGCTTTTAGTTTTTATCAATCGACACATGCCGCGCCATCTACAGTGATGAACATTGCACTAGCGCATTCGACGGCACTAAAATTCGGATGATTTATTTAAAATTGCTCTAGACAAATACTGCATTAATAGTATAAAATGAAAACCTTTAATCTTTGAAATATCTAAGATTGCGATTTTGTTTATTTTTTTTTTTTATTTATGCATGTAATTAGACATTTCTCTTACGTACTCCCTGTATATACATACACACCACACACGCGCACACACGCATATATATATATAATGAATATAAATGACCTAGTATACATGAGAATAACAAGAATATTGGGAACAGCCTCTCAAGAAATTATATTTAGTTTTTCAAAGAAATTTTCATTAAAATGTATGATGTAGAATTATAATTTTCGCGATTTTTAACTGCAATAAGTTTTGGCGTTTTATACTTTTTTTACTACGATTTTACAACATTTTAAATCACTATTCCTAAATAGTTTTTATTTTTAAAATTCGTAAGAAATACACTTCTGGGGCTCATGCATATACATGTATTGCACTAGTTAACATGTATTTTATCATAATTTTTGTAATCATAATTTTGTATGTCACCTTAACAAGAGTAAGCATAAATCTTCAAATAAATACATAAAATGTTAACGAGTGTATTGTTCTAAGTTTTATTTAAATTCATTTAAATAATATATTGTATTTTAAAAACCTTACGCGTTTAATTGAATTATTTGATTCATATATATTTATATTATCATATTTGTTGAAATTTTAATCAAATCTCTAAACCAGATCTATCAATTATCAATGGATATAAAAAAACAATACGTTCTAAACGGCATAATGCAATAGAGTAATAAATATTACTTAGACTTTTAAATTTCGATGGCATTACACGTGCTAAATTTTTAATATCTATTTATGTATAGTTGTATTTGAAGAATTAATAAATTATAATAAAATACAATTACGTAACGTTCTATTACTGTATTTAATATTAGTTTTAGCTATTAATTATAAAATTAAGTTAAATATACTTCAACAATTATAAATACGAATAATAATCATTTATAAAATTAATAAATTATGAAATTAATGTAATAAAAAAATGAAAAGGCAATATAAAATTAATGTACAACGTAATTTTAGGCAATACATACACCATAAATTGAGATAATTGTATATAATTTTTTTTTTATTTTAATATTTAAACTTAATCCTGTTATACGGCAGACTTGCAGGATTATCTTTTTAAGATGAAAATATCCTATGATATTATAGAATAACTTGATCATTATTATTTTGTATCATAAATGAAGTAGAAAAATTTTAATTTCATTTAGAGTATTTTTTTCTAATCTAATGCAAAAAGTACTTGGAATGATAAAAAAAATATGTGAGCTATGAAAATGAAATTATAGAACAAATACAATTTTCTTTGAAATTTATTTTCTGATATTAAAACATTAACGATGTTTATAATTCATAATCAAAAATATTAAAAAAAAAAATAAATACACAAATTTAAATGTGTGTAATTCGTGTTTATATAATTTTCTTTATTAGTATTTATTGTAAGGTTCTAAATCTCGTAAATTTTGATTCCACAATATAGAGTTTATCAATTGCATAGATTTCTTCCAACACTTGAACAAAAATAGAACAAAATATAAAGATTATCTTAAATTATTATTATAAATGCTAAAATTAAATAAATAAATAATCTGCTATTCAATTATATTTGATAATGTTTGATTAATTATTTATTTTTAAATCTACAATTGATAAAATTGAAATAATAATACATGATTAAATTTATCTGCAAAAATCAGTTTCTGAAATGTATTAAACATTCTCATTATACTTAATTAAATATTAATAAATAAAAAATATAAATAATGTTAAATATTTTTCAAAGATTAAATAATCAAACAGACCAATTCTAAAATAACATGGATTTATATTTATTTTAGTTTATAAATATATATATCTCAAAAAAATGTGTGGAAATGTATTAATACATTTAAATCGAAATAATATACATGTATTACATAGATATTATCATATTAATAATAAATTCCAATAATTATGTATTTAGTAAAATCAATCAGTATTATTTTAAATAAAATACAATGGGTATAAAAAAATGAAATTTTCATAATTTTTACCTAGTTAAATAAAAATTCAATAGAAAAAAAAAGTACGTAATTTATTATGTAAAAGCTGGTTTTGAACCCTTAAGAAAAATATTTATTATTATGAACTAAATTTTGATTCTATTATAATAAAAAGGTATTTCCAAAAAGTATTGTATTTATGGATAAATTATTGTACAACAATAAATCTTTAGGTTTTATCTTAAACAATAAAAATTTAAAAAGTGAATCATAAATTTATATTGAAGTATATTAATATTTTATACCTATTCGCTATGATATTAAGTGTCAAAAAAATTATGCTTAACTTGATTCATATGCATCAAGATTTATAAGAAATTTATTTCAAAGTAACTAAAGCGCTTTTAATAATGAAGATAAATTAAATGTTTAAATATAACATAAAATGCTTCATTATCGATTTACTATTTCATTATTTTTTTCTTGCTTTTGTTACTTAAAATTGAGTACATCCTTACTTTTTTGTAAATTATTTTTAATTTATAATGTAGCTTTATTTATATATTCAAGTATATGAAATCCGTCAATACATACTTTGAGAATTAAGTTTTTTTGTCTTTTTATCAATTAAAAATGTATACGTTACGCGTTTTAATAATAAATCTAACTGTATGGGTTCACAGTAAAACCTAACAGAATATTTTTACAAGTACCTAACTATCTCTGTTTTGTTTTTGTTTTTAAAATCGCGAAAATACACATAAATTATTACAACTTGTGTTTGTTCGTTACATGTAGTCTTGTAATATTATATATCGTTTAATATGAAGTCATAACATAATTAGTTTGCATGTACTTCACTTTTATTACAATATATTGCAATCCCGTGATTCATGCACTAGCCACTCCTCGTGTATTAGACCATTTCTAATCCTCTTTATCCTCATATTTTAGACAATCCGAAAGATCTTTACAAAATGTAAGATACAGGATTTGTTGTACTGTATTTAAGTTTTTTTAAATCGTTAGAAAAACTAAAATCATATAATGCATTGAACTACTTTTAATTTCAAAGATTTTCGCATAATTTAATTAAAATTAGAATTATGCTAAAACTAATTAATCCGATCGAGCTGAAATTTTGTACGAATAAAGAGTATAATAGTCGTTTTAATTTTTCAAAACTAGAGTTCTAAATATCAAAAAATAAAAAAGTTAGAAATTTTTTAATTAATTTCAAAATTTGCTGGTTTTTGGAAATTAATTTTTTTACTTCTAATTTTCTGATTGGTTTATATAAAAATGAATTTTCTTTACAATTTCATTAGTTACAATTGTCCATTGATACTATAGTGTTAACATTATGACTTTTCATTTTATAAAAAAAAAGTTTTAAAAAATGCATTTTTTTGTTAAAATTGTTAATCAAAAAAAACCTTAAATACCAAAAGTGACATTTTAGAAAATAAGAATCTACCGATTCTTGATCTACTTTAACGTATCCATAAGAAAGATTTTAGTTTTTTAAATATCCGCCAGATTTTACGAATATAAAATTTAACACATTACATATGTGATCTATTTTTTCATTTCGTGCTTATAACATTCACAACTTTGTCATTCATATCTACTTTAAGGTTATAACCTTGTGAATTTTGGTTATAAGACAAGTATTTCTACTTTATTGTACTTATTTGTACAATAATATAAAGAATGCCAAAAGTAAAAAAATTAAAGCGTAAACATAAATTTCGAGTAAACGTTAACAGAAAGAGACTTAGAAATAAATTACGGAAACTGCCAAATATTGAATGGTGATTCCCAATTAATTTTTATACTCATTTTTCTATTATTAAATTAATATTTTGTTAAAATTATATCATTTATGTGTAATATTTTAGTAAACAAATTAAAGAAGCATGGAGTTTCAAAAAGACAACTATCAATAATTTAACACAAATGGGTATAGCATATGATTCAAATAAAGCGTTTAAAGTTTCAAACATAAAAGATGAAATACTTACTTTTACCAATAATAAAGATATCGATAATGAAAATATCGAGCCAAATAATATTAAAAAGCAGAAAAGAAAATTACATGTAGTACAAAGTTTAGAAGAAGAAGCAAAGCAACCAAGAGCTAGACTATTTCGTTTACCTCAAAATGAAGTACAGTTTGCTACTTACATGATGAATAAGTATGGAGAAGACTATAAGGTATAAAATTTATTGTTTTTATAATAAATTATATTAGTATATAAATATTTGTATTTATTTTAAAAGGCAATGGTCAGAGATTGCAAAAATCATAATCAATTGACTTGGAAACAAATAAAACGAAAAATAGACAAATTTAAAAGTATTCCTGATCAATATAATGAATATTTAATTGAAAAAGGAGAAACTATTCCACATTCTACCTAGATATTTAAGCTTTTCATTCAAGACAAAAAGAAAAAAAAAAAAAGAAAATCTAAACATGCAGAATTAATTGGTTAACAAGAGATTTTCATAATAAACAATTATAAGATAGAAAGTAAAAGAAAAAACAAATATTTTAAATAATTAAATAAATAATTATAAATTAAATATATTTTTAGATAACATTATGATTGGTAGTGATAAAAATAGTAATGAAAGTACAAATACTCTGAAATGAATCAGATTTAATAAAAGTGAAAAATTATTCATGTTACCACATTGTAAAAAAAAACATTAAAATTTTAAATATTTATAAATAAGGAGAGTTTATTACACTTGACATTATCCTTTAATATCAGTTAAGTATTATTTCCTTTTCCTTTGATATTATAATTTCACAGAAACTGGATTTATCATATAAAAAATATAAATTTTTATGTTTGTGTTATATTCACATATGTTAAACAATGTTTTCTTTTTTATTTGCAATTACAGCATCACGTAATTTTCTTGCCTGCGATACTAAGTTCCTCACATTGTCTGATGATTTAATGTAATAATTTTCTATATAATTTATACTGTTTGATTCAGTTTCATTTAAATAATATCTATAAAAAAAGTATATATATATATATATATATTATATGGTTTGGTCTGAATGTGTATACATACAAGGAATACAAATTAATAGATTAAATATAAATTTTGTGCTATACGTGCCTATAGTTAACCATTATACCACAACTATTTTCCATTCCTCTTGGCGAAACATCTGCCAACCAATTTATTCTCCACATAATAGCTCCATTTCGAAGATGAAAATTTCCTATTAAAAGAGTATTTTATATTACAATATTAAAATTTTGTAAATAATTAAACTGATAATATAATAATTTTTTATTTAATAAAAGTACAAGTCACTTACCAACATTATTTAAACAATAATTTCTTCGTTTTTCTTGGAATAAATACCAAGCACAAGAACGCATTAATGGATTTTTTAAAAGTTCTACTAATTTTTCATTTTTTGGCCAAAAAGAATTTCTAAAAATTCTCTTTAAATCTTGGTACAAGTTTACTTCTGTATCAATTATTTGTTCACATTCTATATTAGATTTAATATCTTGCTGTTCACATTCAGTAAAAACCATGTTAATATCTATAGTATTAAATAGATATAAATACTCATCAATTATTCTTTTTAATTATTTAGCTGTTAAAAACTAATTTATATATTTATTTTATTTTGTTTTACATAAAATTGAATTTTACCCCTCTTCATTTGATCTAGTAGCCATAATCGAAAATTTGGTATAGGTGATAAACTTGAAAGTTGATCTACCATTGGAAATTCTGAAGTTATTTGTTTTGCTACTTCTTTTATTAAATAATTTCCTAATTCAATACCCTTTAAATAAAAATCAATTTATTAAAAAACAAAATTGTTATTATAATTTAAAATTTATACTTGAAGTCCTGATTGGGTTGAAGCTATAGAATAGAATATAGCTGCTTTAATTTTAGTTTTGTCTTCTATTCGTTCTTCTTTTGGTATTATCTTGCCAACTATTCTATTTTCTGCTTCTTGAATACCACTTACACTATCTACAAATAATTTATACATATATATTGTGGATTTTTATTCATTATTAATAATTTACCAGGAATAACATCACAGAGTGCAGTATGTAAAACAACTAAAGGTTCTCTGGGCATAGATGGATGAATAAATATAAAGCATCTTCTATATGGTCCAACACGTTTTTTTAAATCTGTCCAATTTTTTATAGGATGAATTGCTTCATAATCTGAAATCTGTGATTTATTTTAATAAATAAAATTCTAATTTTTTTTAGATATTACCTTTTGTAAAATATCACACGAACTTTGCCAAGTAATTCGTTTAATTTTCATAAATCCCACAGAAAACCATAAAAATAATAAATCTTTTAATGTTATATCCATTTGTACAAGAGCAAGAATATCTTTTGAATCTTTTGAAGATTGATTTATTAGATCCTAAAAATCATATGAATAAACAAACTTTGCTTGTTTACTATATAATAATAACTTTAAACTTTAAAACACTTACTAAAACATTTGCTCTTAAATCAACCAGAAACTTAACACCATATTCTAGTCTTCCAATTCGTATAAATAGCCAATGATATGGTGGTATGAGAGCATCCTTGAATTCTTGTTCTCTTGTAATTAACTGATTTAGATTATTTGCCTAAAATTCAAATATATTAATTAAGAAATATGTAAAACTTTTTAAATACATATTTTTAGAAACCTTGTAGCAAGATAATTTTGTTGCTAATTGACAAATTTTCTCATGATTGACAGCATATTTTGAAGCAATTGATGATACAAATTTTATTTTTTCTTCTTTGAAAAGTTTATTATAATGTTGACAGAGAGAATCCACTTTTGCCTAAAAAAAATTATTTAAGGTATTCATCCAATTTTAAATAATTTAAAGAAGAATATACTTTTTTATTCTTGTACAAGAAATCTTAAAATTAAATAATTTACTAATAATAAATTTTTAATATATCATTAGTTTTCATATAGTTTTTCACAAATTATAATATTAAATAAATAACTGAAAATTAATGAATTGTGATACATTAAAATTGATAAATACTTCAATAATCCAACTGCTTGTTTGTTTAGTTTTGAAGCTTATAATTTCTTCTAATTTCTTATTAATTGAAATTTCTTCTTTCAAATCAGTTTTTTGTCTTATATTTATTTTAAATATATTGAATAAAATTGAACGTTGAAAAAGATTAGATGATTGAAAAATTGAAATCAGTAGTTTCATATTGAATAATAAACCAATTTATGTTTTACCTGTAAATTGTACAATAATTTATTTATTTATTGTACATTACTGGAGTTAATAAATTTAATATGTTAACTTTAAATAAAATAAAAATTTATAACTTTGATTATGTAAATTGAGGCATAAATTGAGCAAAACAACAAATAAGAACATAAAAATGATATAGAATTATTTTTTATTTTTATAAACATGAAAATAACTATAATTTTAATTTTTATTCTACAATATAAAAGTATAAATATAATATTAAAACTCATTTTAATCATTGCTTTAATAATGCTAATAATTATAATTGTACATATTTTTTATTATTAATTTATATATACATTTTCATAATCAATATTAATATACAATTATCAATATTATCAAAAATTAAATAAATAAAATAAAGTTTTAACTGTAAATAGAAAAAAGTTTAATTATTATATCAACTATTGGTATAAAAAAATTAAGTTTTTTAAATGTTTTTATTATTACCAAGTTTATTATTGTTTTAGAAATTCAATTTAGTTTATTTTTAATAAACTAAATAAACAATCTTATTAAACTCCTTATTTTAGGAAATCTTATGTCATGTTAAGGTGTTATTTTTATTAGTTTAAATATTTTCATTTCTTTCCATTTAAATATGTATATATTAAATACATAATATTCATCATTAGTAAAAGGCCCAGTAAAATCAACTCAATATGCAATGATGTACACTAAAATACAATGCAGAGAAATATTATTGCAAAATAAATAAAATTGATTTTTGTCTATTAGAATTTTTAAATTTACACCTGTTTACACGTTATATCTGTTTACATCTGACTTCAGTACACCTGTTTGCTGATTAATTTTTGCTATATAGATGTATTTTAAAAAATAAAAGAGATGGTTGATTAAAAATAGATTATAATTAAAATTTTCTTTAAAAATTATATTTCTTAATATAAATTTTATTCAAATTACAGTAACAAAATTTTTCAAAGTAGATCATTAAATTTTTATAATTTAAGAAGAAAAATTAACAAAATGAAGGAAAAAATTAAAAGGAAAATATTAAATATACTGTAAGAGCCTTTGGATTGCACTTTAGTGTAATTAAGAAACTAGACTTATGTCTTCTATTATTTAATTTATTAAAAAAAATGTTGATTGGGACTTGAAATTTATAGGAGATTGAAATACATTGTTTATTCAAAATTAGAAGATGGTTTTAATTTGTAATACGAGTTGGCAAGTATAAGGTCAAAAGATTCAATACTGTTCTGTAGAGTCACGTTTCTTTGATTTATTGGTTTATTGGCTTTTTGTTATTGTGCAAGTTTTATATGTACGTAACAAAACATGTATGTTACACCAAAGGTAAACAGGTGACAACACACAACAGATATTATGAGTGTAACCTAATATCTGTTCAGTGATGTGATTGTACTTGTGATCTAAATGTTCTATTATTATTAAATATTCTATGCCTGTGACCTTATAAAATTTAACATTATTTTAATAAAATAGTTTATAATTATGATATTCTTTATAAATTATATATATATTTTTAAAATGTAGTTACATATAATACATATTAACGTGTGGTATTCACCAGATGATGAATGTCAGAATCTCAGAACAGGTTGGCACCCCTGTTCTGTGTTCAAAACATTTAAAAAATATGGTAATATACTCTGTCATTTATTATAAAATACCGATACTTGTTGAGTACAATATACAACAAAAATTTGATTGAAAAATAAAAGAAAAATTGTTAATTTGTGATCGGATGTACAAAGAAAATTATAAATGAAACACGAAATAAATTTAAAAGATTATCGTGTGACATTCCGTTTATAATTAACGTGTGCTATCTCTTAGCGGCTGTAAGTTCTTAAATAATCTAAATAAAAAATTTTTTTATTTAGATGATTTAAGATGATTTACCGGCATGTGCGCAATTTCATTTGTAATTTTAAATGTTTAAAACGTAAACAAATATTCGGAAACATGGAACTCTGTAACATTTGGTTTCTATTAATCATTTTTCTAAAATATTATTAATAATTTATAATTTTTAGTGCTACACACACATACATTTTGTTGTCACATGTGATTTTATATAATACTTTGTCATATATATACATACGTACATCTGAAATCAAAGTAAAATAGTAAGACGTAAGATGGTGAATAAGAGGTACGTTTTTTAAAAATATGAGTAAAATATTGATTACAGATTTTTATTTTTTAGGAAATGTATCAAATAAAAGCATTGATGTTTATGTCAAGCGAGAATAAACTACTATATAATTACACAAGTCAACATAAATTAAGTATTTAATTGTTGGATACGGAATTTTCCTAAGATATTATTTCGTTTTATGATATTAGTTTACAGGCTTCATTTTGTTGCAAATAACCAAACTATTATAGTTAATAACATTATTTATATTGACAATGGTTAATAATTTATCAGAACCAAGTTACTATTATGCCTTATCTGGCGCATGCAGTGGATGCATTACCAGATTTCTGTGCCAACCTTTGGATGTGGTTAAAATTAGATTTCAGGTAGGATCATTATATATATTTATACATATATATTTAAATAATAATAGATGTTTAAAAGTTAAAAAATTTAAAAATTTATTTTATTTTTCAATCAAGTGAAAATAATTATACAATACAATAAATGGAATCCCTAAAGACATTTTTTATAGGATAAATCAGATGTTCTTTATATCACATGTTAAAAAATTGAAAACAATGTTTTATGTAATTAAAGCACTTAAGTGTATTTAAAGCAGTAATAATTATAAAAAATATATAAATTACAATACGATTTTGTGTACTTATATGCCATTTTTTTATAGTAAACTATTTTTATACCATTTTTTAAAAATGATGATAAATGAATTTTAAACATTTTAAATGTATATTAAAAAATAAAATTATTTTTATTAATTAAAATAATTTTTTATAATATTAAAATAAATATTTTCTGAAGTTAATTTTGCTGATTAAATTGCATAACTCATATGTATAAAATTAAAAAAACATATTCTATTTTTTTTTCACATAAATTAACTAATATTTAGTTTATATATATTTTAAATATTAAAAAAATGATCAGAGTATCTGTAAAAATATTTAATATTTTTTAATATTTCAAATTTTCTTATCAATTTTTAAGTAAATATTTGAGTTATTTTTTTAGTCTGATCTGAAAAGCTGAAATCTCAATTAAAATATTAATATAGAAATTGTTGGTTTTTGTTCAAATAATATGCTTCTAAAAAATATATTTTTCTTTTACAGTTGCAAGTTGAACCAATAAAAAAACATTCTTCTAGTAAGTATCAATCAATGAGACAAACTTTATTTCTTATTACAAAAGAAGAAGGTATTTTTGCTCTTTGGAAAGGTCATGTTCCAGCTCAATTATTGTCTATTATTTATGGAACATGTCAAGTATATACATATATATATTATACAATTAACTTGTTGAATGAATCTAATATAATCAGTATGCACATAACATTTTCGTGATAGTTTTATATGTACAGCATCATTAATCAACATTTGACTAGATTTGGATTTTTAAATGATAGAACAAAATCAATGCATTTGCTGAGTGGAGCTTTAGCAGGGTCTTTTTCTACTATTGTTGCCTTTCCTTTAGATATAGTTAGAACACGTTTAATTGCACAATCCTCTCAGCATCGAGCATATACAGGAACCATTAATTCGTGTATGTAAGTACCAGAATTCATTCAATTTAATAAAATTATGTTATTGATATATATATTTTTCTTAAATCTATTATTGTTACTAACATTATCAAAATATATTTGTTAATGTTCATTTTATTTTTATTACCGTTAAAATTAAATAATTTAAAATATATTTGCAGGACAATTTACAAGTCTGAATCTATAAAAGGTTTTTATCGTGGATTGTTACCAGCAATAATTCAAATTGCACCTCACACAGGTTTACAATTTTGGACTTATGAAGTAATGAAACAAATCAGTTTCTTTCCACCTAATAAACCAAATGATATAGTAAATTTTAATTATTTTTTTTATATGAATATAAATTATTTTATTTATATGAATTATCTTAAATTATTTAAAAATATTTTAAGAATGTTTCTTTTTATTATTATTTTAATTAAAAAATTTCAGATAATTCAATTTGTTTTACATAAAATAAAATTTTTAATTTTTAATAAACAAAAATAAATTTTAAAATTGAATATTGAATTATATTATGAGTATTGATATTATATTTGAAAATGAAGTGCATTATCAATTTTAAGAAATTTTATTTTTTTCAGGTTTATCATAAAAGAGTAGGTGTTATAAATAGTTTGATTGCTGGTTGTCTGGCTGGTGTAGTTGCAAAAACTATACTTTATCCTCTCGATTTAGCTAAAAAAAGATTACAAATTCAAGGATTTGAGAAAGGTAGAATAGGTTTTGGAGGATTTTTTCACTGTAAGGGATTGATGAATTGTCTGCAATTAACAGTCAAGAAAGAAGGCATCGCAGGTCTTTTTAAAGGTTTAGGTCCAAGTGTATTTAAAGCAGCATTGACAACTGCATTGCAATTTACATTTTATGAGGAGATTTTACATTTATTTCGAATTTGGAATAGATAAAAATTATAAAAATATATTTCACTATTGAGAATATCTAATATTCTTTTTTAATTAAAATATAGTTAGAAAGCTTTTTTTAATTTGCACTATGATGATAGTTCGTCATGATAGTTTATTTGGCATATTTATTTGAAAATTTTTAATTAATATTTCATATTTTTCTTCATCATATTATCTAGTAAATATTTTTCTATATTTGTTTATCATTTATGTTTTTATATATAAAACAGTATTTATTAGAATTTATGGAAAATATATGCATTTTGTAGATACTTTTTTATGATTGCTAATATAGAATTCAAATTGTATCATAAAAACTTTTATTGAAAAATATGGACTTGGACACATTTAATAAAAGTTTAAAAAATATACAAGAAAACTACAATTGAAGAATAACATTTAGTACAAGTATATTTTCTTGGAATTTTTAAAATTAAAATGATATCAATAAAATGAAACCAATTTATTTATTATTTAATTTAGTGTGATAATATGAGTAATAATCTAGAATTGTAAATATTAGTTTTATTTTTATTAAAGATAAAATTTTAAATAATTAAATAATAAACGTAAAATAATATTTAAAAAATTCTAAATAATTCTTGAAAACCTCAGATTTATAACAGAGTAGTTGATTTATGTAATCTTTAGATAAAGAAAATTAAAGATGAAAAATTAAATTAATAGAATGTTTATTTACGTTGTAGTAGAACTAATACATTATTATTACGCGTGTATAAAATATAAATTTAATTATGAAGTAATGCGTGTGATGCTCAGAATAATTTGAAAAAATTTTAAGAAGAAAATCGCGTTATCGAACAAATATTTATATTTACAAATAAATGTAAATAAAAAATATATAGCATGAAGATTTGGTAAAGAACGGTACCTGTAAAATACATGGAAAATAAAAATGAATTTTTTTTTTTTTTTTTTTTTTTTTTAAATGAGTGTCGAAACCTCTTATGTGGTGGACACCAAGAAATATATTACTAGCCCCGAACAGAAATCATCAAGATCACTAGGTTAACGCATAAAATTATTGGTTAATCCAGGTTGAGCCTGAGCTCAACTCACTTTAATCCCTTAAAAATAGTTGTAAATAATCGCCGAATTCGTTTAGTTAAAAAAAGAAGAAGAAAAAATTTGAAAATTGCATAGGTGAGGGTAGAGAAATATTTTCATGGCCGGTGACTACATTCCTGGGCGTCCTTAAGCGGGTAGTTCAAAAATGAGCCAATCGCCGGCTCGCCGGCATCTATCCAACGACAACGGAACTTATTATTACGGCCCTGGCCGAGGCAGATCTGGGTAACTCAGCTCTGAACTACCGGCGACGCCGCGTCCATTTTTTCCTGGAATAAAGTAGGGATCCCGCCTCGCCGACGCCGGTGCAAGCTATTCCCCTTCGTAGTAAGTTCTTCAATAATATCGTTGCTATATTGTCCCCTTGTTACACGTACGCACAGCCTAATCCAGTCACGTTTTTTAAGATAGGTATATTCTTTTATTAAAATTTCGTTTTTCCCCTCGTGTCTATTGTTTCCCGAAATTTGGTGTGTGTTTCGAATTTATTTTCTGCTCGTTGGAGGGAAAGTTAACGGAAACTATAAAAGAGCGCCATTGGTTTTTCTTTCATTAGGCTTGTTCCATGATTTTTACTGTGTGTGTGCCTATATTGGGTTAGTTTTGTGAGGACGGCGTGTTACGGTATGGTCACAGTGTCTGGGTTAAGTTTTGTCTACAGTCTAAATTTTATTTTGCGTACGAATATTCGCTATTCCATGTGCTTTTTTATATTAAATGAATTCTTTTAATTTTGAATCAACTACTGTTCGCTCGATGTATTTTTAATTGTAAGATGTACAACTCTAGTATTTAACGTAACTAACATAAATATTTAACATAGTTTGTTCAAAATCAGCAATTTTATATTAAATATTCTGTAAACACTTGAAATTTTCCATTCATTATTAAATAAATGATTCCTTTTTTATTGCTTATTGTTTTAGATTGAAAATTTTTTTTTCTTTTTTTTTTATCAATTTCAAGTTTATTTTTATTTTAAGAAACATAATTGATTATAATGTTAATTTTTATAGTATGCAATATGTGTAATTGATAATCATATTTATGTGCAAAAGCAAACAATTTTAAATATAAGAATTAAATAAAAAAAAATAAATCAAAGTGATAATAATAAATTGACAGTATTATTTGTGTTTATAAATTGTTAATTTGTTCAAATATTAAAATAAAGAAGATTATTAATATTATAATTATAATAAATCTTTGTCTTAATTTTTAGTGTGATTTATTTTTGTTTTGTAAATTTTTAATTATTTCAATATTTTATTAATAAGAAACTTTAAATTCACATATAATTAATTATGAATATTGGCAACATGATTTTATTTATTTTTTAAATATCAACAAATCCATTAAATGTCAACTTATTTTAAGAAATTTTATTAAATTATGAGAATGTGAAATGTGTGTATTAGAATGACTTGATAAGATAGTTTTGAGTAAATCAAAAAATTAAATTATACTTTTATCATTTTTAGTTATCTGATATTAAAAATTACACAAACCTTCTAATATATAAATAAAATATTTTCATTATCCTTTTAAATAAGTTTTTTATTCTCTTATAATTAATTTGTTTATACATTGAATTATTATTTTACAGTTAAAATTTATTCATATAAAGGATTATACATATACATATATATATTGTATTAAAGATAATGGCAGATTTACAAGGAGTGACTGTAACACAGGATGCCTTGTCTGTGTCTCAATTGGAGCTTGGTGGTAATCCCAATGCCCTTGCGCTTCGTAGGCCTTTTGATCCAGCTGCTCATGACCTGGATGCAACCTTCCGCTTGACGCGGTTCGCCGACTTAAAAGGATGAGGGTGCAAAGTCCCTCAGGAGATTCTTGGTAAACTCCTTGAGGGACTGCAAGCCGACGATGGTAGTGCCCAGGATCATGAGCATGCTCACTTTATGCATATGGCTACGCCTCGCATCGGTATGTTTTCTTCTTTATTTATTTACTTAAAAATTTTAGACTATAATCTTATAAAAATTGAAAAATATTACGAAATATAAATATTTTTTATGTATGTTTTAAACAAAGAAAAGTAACATCAACAAGTAATAATAATAATAAGAAATTAACAATAAGAAATAAAATGTGGTATGTTATATTAATAAATAAATAAATTTACCGTAAAAAAAATTTATTTATATGTGTAAATAGAATCGCAGATTGTTTTATTAATTGTTGTTTTAATGATATGTATAAAAGCTTTTTTACAATTTAAATTAAAAAATTTATATACTTGTGATATTAAGAATTATTTTTAAAAGTAATTTTTTCTTGCACTATTAAAATAACAAATAAATTTATTTATTTCAGGTATTGGTATGGATTCCTCTGTAACTCCATTGAGACATGGTGGACTTAGTTTAGTTCAAACAACAGATTTTTTCTATCCACTTGTTGATGATCCATACATGATGGGTAAGTCAAAATTAAAAAATTTATAATTGTAAATAAAAAATAATTGAATTAATTATTGAAGGATTAATTTAATGAATATTAATAATATGTTTTTATGTAATACAATATTGTTTTCTATAAAACTAAAAAAAAATTTATAATTAAAAATATATTTCTATTTAAGATATTTCAAATAAATATTTTTTTAGGTAAAATTGCTTGTGCAAATGTAGTTAGTGATCTTTATGCTATGGGTGTAACAGAATGCGATAATATGCTAATGTTATTGGGAGTAAGTACAAAAATGACTGAAAAGGAAAGAGATGTAGTTGTTCCATTGATAATGAGAGGCTTTAAAGATTCTGCGGTAGAAGCTGGTACAACAGTTACAGGTGGACAAACAGTTGTGAATCCATGGTGTACTATTGGTGGTGTTGCAACAACAGTTTGTCAACCAAATGAATATATAGTGTAAGTTGGAATTGAGATTTTTTAAAAAATATAAATGTTTGATATATACAAATTAATGTTTTTTTTTTTTAATTTTCATATTTTTAAAGAAGAATTAAAATTTATTGAAAAAAAATAATAAAACTTATTATTATTTAACTTTTCTACAATATATTTATATTTAGTCTTACTAAAAATAAGTATATTTATATTTTTAGATAGATCTTTTAATTTAAAATGTTTTTTTATATATTCTAATGATTGGTATAAGTTGTTATTTTATATAAAAAAAAGTATGTATTTTGAATTATTGAAATATTTTGGAGGCTAGATAAAAGTTATAATATGGTAATAATGTTTAATTTTTATGAATATTATTACGAGTATTTAATAAAAAAGAGGTATGCAAAAAATTTTAATTAAACAAAAATATGTTTATCTTATATATTTTATAATTTTCTTTTTTTTCTTTATTAGGCTTTTTAAATCAAGTAAGATTTATTTCAGCCATATTTTATAATTTATAATTTTTTATTTTTAATTAAAAATTTATTTATAGTCCTGATAATGCTGTAGTAGGAGATGTATTAGTACTAACAAAACCTCTTGGTACACAAGTTGCTGTTAATGCGCATCAGTGGCTGGATCAACCGGATCGCTGGAATCGTATAAAGCTTGTTGTTAGTGAAGATGACGTTCGTAAAGCATACCAACGTGCAATGGATAGTATGGCTAGATTGAATAGAATAGGTTTGTCATTTATTTTCATAATTATAAAAAGGTAGTTTATCTAAAAAATTATTAAATTAGTAAATCAATTAATTTTTATTTTATATAAAGTAATTCAAAACTTAAATTGAAGTTTTATCAATTTTACAAATATTAAATAATTATTTGATTGATAATAAAATAATTTTTTTATTTTTTATTATCATTTCTTAAATTTATTTATTGAAAAGAATAGATAAATATAAACAATTGTTATGGAATAAATTGGTTAATAATAATATAACTAATGAGAAAGAATTTCCAAATAATAAATTGGTTAATAATAAAACAACTAATGAGAAATAATTTCCAAATAATAATTGATCTAGATAAATAAGTTATGTTATATGTATGTTTTACATCATTATATGTAATCAGAATTACATCCAAAGCAATAATTAATCCAAGTTTATTATATTAATCAGAATCATATACAAAATAGTAATTAATATCAAATAGACATATCAAAAATATTTAATGATTATTAAATTAAATAATTATTAATTTAATAAATATTGAAAATTAAAAAAAAAATATTTTTGTTTCGTATGTTTTTGAGAACATTTTAATATAATTTATATTAAAATATTTAAAATATTTATTCACATACATTAACAAATATATAACCTATTTATTAAAAATAGAATTATGTATACTATTTAGTAATTCATTTTTATATAATTTTATTAAATTTTTATATAATTATTCAAAAAAATTTAAGTAAAATATAACTTTTATAGCTGCACGTCTTATGCATAAATATAATGCTCATGGTGCCACGGATGTAACAGGGTTTGGACTGTTGGGTCATGCTCAAAATTTGGCAAAGCATCAAAAAAACGAAGTATCCTTTGTTATTCATAACCTTCCTGTAATTGCAAAAATGGCTGCTGTTGCAAAAGCTTGTGGTAATATGTTCCAACTTTTGCAAGGACATTCTGCTGAAACAAGTGGAGGACTTTTGATTTGTTTACCTCGAGAACAGGTTTGACATATATGTTTAACCTAATAAAATATAAAATGCAATATTTTTATTAGTTTATAATATTTTTAAGCCTGTTACTTTTAGAATATTAAATAATTTATGAAATTATATAATTATTAAAAAAAAATATAATTTGTAAATCAAATTTTGAAAATCATAAATTTCATAAAAATCATTTTTTAATATAAGAATTTAAATATCTGATTAATTAAATAATTAATATAAAATAAAACAATTTTTATTGTAACTTTTAAATAGTACATGTTGTGAATAAAAAACTTCCTTTGATGGAATAATAAACTAGGTACATTAAAGGATGTAATAATTACAATTTGAATTAAGAATTTATATACATATTTTTTTGTAATTTTTATTTACATTTAAAATGCACAATATATTTAAATTATTGCAGCTTTATAACTATTATGAAATTGTAAGTAAGCTCTAGTAAATATTGATCTATCACTTTAAGAATGAATATATATTTGTATGAATATACAAATGGCAATTTGATTGATTACAATTTAATATAAATATTTTTTTTAAGCAAACCGTAACAGAGAGTTCTATTGTTTTTCAAAATACGAATACAATCAATACAATAATATTAATTTTTTAATATATTTATACTGCACTATTCAAATCTATTTTATCTGCTTAAATTACATGTCTACAATTCTATTTCCATGACTTGATGGCCATTTTATGGTAATATTTTATTTTGTACATTGCTCATGAAGAATTCTACTATTATTAGTGTACCATGCGTTGTACCTGTGCGCTAATTATTGATTTGGAATCGATTTATATCTACAAAATTATGAAATTTACATTTATTCTGATAAAATTCATAGTTTTGTATTGATAAAGTTACATTAAAAAATGTATCTGGTTATTAAAAAATAATATGTTTTTATAGGACTATATTTAGCGTTTGTAGAATTTAAAATTATTATTGAAATTAGTAAGAAAAGGCCCGATAATACATTAAAATCGTGGGATTCGTTAATGCAGAAAATGTTTGGTTCTTTATAATATGTTTAGTTTGATATTTACAACTTAACTGTATTGATATAGAGTAGTCTCTCCTAAATAGAGATTAAGAAATAAAGAAAGTCCTATAATTTTTTATTTTTTTTTTATTCAATTATGAAATTTCACAATTTAATACATTTTATATATAAACAAGGTAACAAATAGTTTTTAAATACATAAAATAGATAATCATGAATAATTTTAACAAAATGCTGATCAAAAATTTAATTGATATGAGTCAATTATATTATTTTTATCCATTATGTTTACAATTAACTTGGTGCAAAACAATATTTTTTGTGATTACTAATTTTAAATATAATTCTAAATAAGGTAATATCTCGGTTCTGCAATTTTCTAAATTTGTTCTTAGTTTTTTCGTTTATATTTTTTAAATGCTTTTTTAAGTAACATTATCTAATAAATTACTGAGTCAGAAGACATTTTTTAATGTATAGAAAAATTATTTTCTATTAAAAATACTCTTGTTATTATATGAATTATCTTACTAATTTTTTTAAAAACTTGATCAATATTTTTTATTATTTATTAATTATAATATTAAAAACATGTATATGAGTTTATGATTATTTAAAGATTTGTATATGTAATTATTTGGATTTTTTTTGGATAGGCCGCGGCATACTGCAAAGACATCGAAAAGCAAGAAGGTTATCAGGCTTGGATTATCGGTATTGTTGAGAAAGGTAATCGCTCAGCACGAATAATTGACAAACCTCGAGTCATAGAAGTTCCAGCAAAAGAAAAGGATGGAGAACTCTGGTAATAAAATAAAAACAGGACTACTAAACTATTCCTGCAAAAAGAAAAAAAAGAAAGTTTTTTCTTAATGCTTTCTTTTTAAGATTATGAAAATTATAATGTGAGCAAAATTGTGAGCAAGTGTTTTCTTGTCCTGATTTTTTCTTTTTTTATATGTGTAATAAAATTTATAATTATCAACAATTTTTTTTTGTAAAATTTTATGATATTAGTTGTTACTAATATATTTCCAAAATGAAAAAACTTCATTTTCTTTAACTCTTGTTTCAACTTCGATATATTTTGCAATTAATACATAAGGTTATACATTTTTTGTCGCGAAATTTTTTCCTGAAGTTTATTAAGAAAATATTCATAAAAAATGAATAAAAAAAGTTTTTTAATGATTTTTAGTTTTTCGGTAATGGTTAAAAAATTTGTAAAAATTTTATAATTATATCTTTACGTAAAAGGAAAATTTGAAAGTCATTAAAAAAATTTTGGTTGGGAAAAAAGATTTGGATGTTGTCGATGTAAAAATAAATTAAATACTTTAATTTAGCTAAAACACAACAACTCTGAGAGTTATTTTATATATATTTATATACTAATTAATTGAATAATAAGTATTTTTAATAATATAATACAATATTGCCTTTTTTTAATGTTACAAAACAAATAAAGAATAAAAGTAAAATTAAAGTAGTTTTTCAAATTTAGAAAACCTCTCTAGTTATCTCTTTTTAAATAGTTTTAGTTGTTTAGGAACAATCAATCAGTAATAGCACGACTGCAATAGGACGACTGGATTGGCGTTGCTGAAAACAACACCTAGCCCAAACGGTAGGAAAGAGATATAGTACATGCATTGCTTAAGCAAACCCCAAAACATACATAAACTTAACATTCCCTTCCTTTGGCGGATGCCAGAAGTTAACATGTCAAGAAGAAAAAAAATCTTCAAGACACTCACATGCGTCCCTTGATTAAGATGGCTCGTGGGCAGTATCAGAATAACCTACATAAGATTTGCCGACTATAAAAATCTGTAGTCTACTTAAAAACCCTTGTTCAAAGGCATCATCTTAATATCTGGTCCCAGTTTTATAGTTGCATCTTACATCATCAAAAGGTGTACTAAATAAGCGTGATTCCTTTTTTTGTCATCCTTCTTTATCTTCTTAATTCTGCTTCAGTTTTCGTGGCACATCAAATACTACGTAACACAAAAATTAGAATACTACATCATTACTAATAAAGTGCTGTTAAAATATTATAATTCATAAATAATAAAAATAAAAAGATATATATTATAACCAGTAAAATAATCAATTAAAAATACTACACATATAAAAACTATAATTGATTGTGCAAATATTTCATTTAGGCGAAGGTATCATTTTAGCTTGCTATCAATTTTGAAACCACCCATAATTTACGACTTTTTCCCTAGAGGGCGAACGCCCTTCTTCCATTGATTTGTTATGCAAGTTAATAAAGAACAAACAGTATTTGCCGTTTGATGCTCATTCGTTCCATTTACTCGTGCACAAGACAGCTGCGTGAAATTACAAACATTTGTTCATTATGATGACGTTCTTTCGATCGTTAGTGCATATCACAACTTTGAAAACTTTTAAAGATTAGAAATTGTTTCGTAGTATCTAATTTTCGTTCATCTTATCAGTAATTAGATAGTAGTTCCCATTATCGAATTATCTTTCGTTTATTTTATCAAGTCGCTCGCACTTGATTTATTAAATAAGTTTTATACTACTAACAAATTTTTTAATATGCATGAAACAACTAGAGATAAAATTTATATAACAGAGAATGAATTTTAAAAATAGAATTAATACATAAAATATTTTTAATGATAAATACATATAATTAAAGATTATTATTAATATGAAAATAAAATTCCAAAATAATATTTTTTGATTAATTATAATTGTTAATTATATGCATGCTTCATTAAAAACAATATTTTGAACTAAATATGTTGAAGCATACAATAACAAATACAAATAATCCATACAATTTAACAAAATCATATTTTTCTAAATGTAAGATAAATGAAAAAGACACTAATGTGGTAAACATTAGTATTTTTTAAAGAAAAAAATTAGTTTTACTCTTCATAGTCGAAAAAATTGTTTTCGTAGATAAGTAAATACATAAACAAATAGTTCTATTACCGTAGCTACTCTTAAGTTTAAATTTTAGAATTTAAGGTAAGATAATAAAATTATTCATTTGTATTTTAAACTTATATATGAAGATTTTTCAATTTTTGTTATAATTTTGTTATTGGAATATTCATAGATAAATAAAAAATTATGGTAAAAAAATGACAAATTTGTGGAAGAAAAAGAAAAAAATTACATCAATAATTAAGACTAATTAATAAAATTGAAATATCAAAGCCACATAATCAAAATGTAAAAACTTCAAACGGAAACTTAACATGTAAGAAAAATTGTAAAAGAATAGAAAATATTATTTATTTTATAATTGAATGGTCAGTGACATAATAATGTTAAGTTTCAATTTATTTTAATGTGTAGTCTAATTCGTGATTAATAATAAGTTGGACTACTCATTGAATTTAAGGAGGATGAGTACTTAATCCAACAACGTATTCCTCTTAATGTATCTATGAGAATGATTTTAGTTTTTTAAATGTCCGCCAGGTTTTCCGGGTACAAAAATGTAGCATTGCACCTGTGATCTACTTTCTCATCTAGGTTTTTTATTTCATTTTTAAACATTTGTTAACACAATAAAAACAATGAATTTAATGTAAAGTTAATTGTAACATAGGATTAACATCTTGTTTTTTTTTATTTTTAATAATTTATAATGATTGTATTGTTTTTAATATTCAGTTAATGTTCGTAAAAAAACTTATGGTTATTAGAAACATCAAATAATAACAGATTATTACTAACTGACTTTTATTATTAACTTGATTTATATTTCTCAATGCAGTACTGTATTAATGTTTTTATAATTATTAATTAATTTTTTATTATCGATTTGAAACTATTACAATACTTTTATTTATTTAAATACAATATAATTTCAGATATAAATATAAAAAAGATGAATATTTATCTTAATTTTGAATTAATATTATTAATTTAAATTTTATGTTTAGATGAATTTTAATTTGAAGATAATGAAAGAAACATTCTAATCATTTAGAATATTTTGATGTAAAACAATTTCTTTTTTATTTATGCAATGGTTTTTTTAAAATAGTTTTTTATATATATTATATAAAACTGAACAGAAAATGAATATGAAATATAAAATAAATTATTAAAGATAAATTGCAGAAACAAATTATGCTTGAATATTTCATAAAAGATATTTTATATTAAAAATTAAATTATTTTATTTTTATTATTATATTATTTAAAATATTTTTATATTCATATTATTTTATTAAAAATAGCTTATTATGTATTTATGTAAAATTTAATAGTGTAAGGATTTCATAGGATAATATAAGCATAATTAATATAAGTGTGTTTTTAATAATTATTAGTTACTAAGTACATACATTGAATAACAAAAGTAAGTTCTAGTCAATATTTCTTTATTGAAATAAAATAAAAAGAAATTAAGTAAATTATTTCTTGAATAGTTGAATTAAGTAAATGAAATATTCATATTTAAAACATATATTAATTTACTTTGTTTCAATTAATTGGATTCTGTATAGTTACAATTGTATGGTGCATAATATACTGTTGGATCTGGCATCATAGATTATTATTGAAATATGTTATTTGACAAATAACTTTTTTAGTAAGTAATATATGATTAACTTTAGATTGATAATTCATTTATTTACACATATCTATAATCATTTATATTTTAAAATTTATTCTTTCTTTCTATTATTCCTTTTTCTTAAGTTTATGTTTTATTAATTAAATGAAATAGCGTACTTATTAACAAAAATTGTTATACAATGAAATTGCAAAAATTAAAATTATTTTTAAATATTCTACAATAATAGAGTTAATTATTTTTTATATAAACTGAAAACTTCCGTCAAAATTGTTTATTGAATTATGAAATGAGTATTTTACATATATTATAATTATAAGTAAGTATATATCATTTTGAATTTTAATTTTCAACAAATATTTATCACAATAGACATGTTTAATAGTGAATACAATGATTGTGTACAAAATATTATGTACCGTAACAATTCATTTTTGTTATTTTATTTTATTACCACTTAATTTAAATTAACTGAAGTTATTAGTAATAATTACTATCATCTAATTAATATTTTCTTTGTTAAACAACAGTTTTTATTTATTTATGTATTTACATTAATAAATATAAATTATTTCAGAAATTAATAACATTCATTAATGTTTAGTTTGTAATTGTCCTCTAAGTAAAAGTATTTTTAAACTGTTAATTTATTTTACCAATAGTTAAAGATAAATTACTACTGCACTAAACTACTAATAAGTACTAGTAACTGTTAATTATCAATAAACTATGAAGTATAAAATAAAACAATTTATGAAAATCAAAAATAAAAAGTTGTTGCTAAACTGATGTAAAAAGGTATTTTTTAACTACAGAAATCTTGGTCAAATTTTATGTGAATTAAACAAATTTCACCCATGAATAAAATTAGTTGAAACTAAAATTTTATGAATAGAATTTGGAATGAGATTTCAATTATAAAGTTTGGGTCATAATATTTTTTATTTTTTTTATCCAACGCTATTTAAGTTGTAGATAAAGCTTTATTTTGTAAATGTCCATAAAAGTGATTGAAAAATTCATGAAGTTTTCTTTTTTGCAGATAAATAGTCACTTTTAAAGATAAGCGTATGATATAATTCCCAACACTGGATCTACTTTTTTATTTTGACAATTTTAATACAATTTATTTACTTTTGAAAAATATTTATCTATTGTCCTTGTATTCCTACAACGGCGCTTCTGTCGTTCTACAGTGACGTAAAATTTTGATATTCAGTTACAATTTTACAGTTTAGGCGTTCGGTAGAATTCGCTGATTCGAAATACGGTAAGCAAAATTACTAAAAATTCAAAATTAAAAGGGCAATAGTATTGTGTTCTAATATATATTGTTAGCAAATAAAGTACAGCATAAATCTTTAATTTTAATGTGGTTGTTATTTTTGTACAAATATTTGTCTATATACTATTCATATTGTATTAATCAAATTATAATTTATATTTTATATTTATTATTCTCACTGACATTTATATAAATAACATATTAATTATTAATATCACAAATTATACTCAAGCAAGATTTTATCATGATAAAAATATAATCATAGTTCCAAAGTTCAAGAATAAATGTAGAAATTCCAGATTAAATGTAATGTTAATTATGATAAAATTATATCGTGGTCATATTTTTATATATGTATTTTATATATGCCTATATAATATATTTTTATTTTTTTTTCATTCGAATCTATTCGTAAAATAATTAATTTTTATTATAGACCAAGCAAAAGAGCACTTTTTAGAATGTTATCGAAAAGCAACTAACCACATACATTAAAAATCGTATTAAAGTCAGTAGATTCTTATTTTCTAAAACGATATTAAAAATATTATAAGTATTTTTTTTATTATAATTTTAAATAAAAAATACATTTTTTTAATACTTTTTTTTGTTATAAAGTGAAAAGTCGTAATTTTAACACTGTAGTGTCAGTGGAAAAATTGTAACCACTAAAATACGAAGAAAATTCATTTTTATATAATCTGATTAATAAACTAAAAGTAGGGAAATTTTAAAAAATGATGAAAACTTGTAATTTTGTCATTTTTTAATGATTTAGTTTTTAGAAGTTTTAGAAGTCTAGTTTTGCGAAATTAAAATTACTATTATTCGTACAATATTTCAGCTCGATCGGATTAATTAGTTTTAACATAATTCTAATTTTAATTAAATTATGCGAAAATCTTTGAAATTAAAAGTAGTTCAATGCATTACATGATTTTAGTTTTTTCAGCGGTTTTAAAAAATATAATTGTTGTGCAATAAATCTTGTATCTTACATTTCGTTTAAATATTTCGGATTGCATAAAACATGAGGATAAAAAGGACTAGAAATGGTCTAATACGCGAGGAGTGACTATTGCATGAATCAAGGGATTGCAATATATAGTAATAGAAGTGAATTGCGTGTAAATTAATCCCTCACCTCTTTTTTCCCCATTCCTTGTTGAATTTTGCGCGCTTGACCGTTGTTGACAAATTTTATTCGCATATTTCAGATTATCTAAATGATTTTCACAAAATATTAGATATGGAATTTATTTTAATTATAATTACATTTTTTTAATTAAAAAATAATATTACTGAAACTAACTATTTTTGGTAAATAGTAAATGTTTGAAGAGTCATAGATAAACATCTAATAATGCTAATAGTTTTTCTATAAATAAAATATTTTATGCTATGATAAAAATAAAATAATGCATATTTAAATTGATTTATTATTGCATTAAAAGAATTATTTATTACTTCTTGAAACAATTTCACTTTCAACCTCTAAATTATTAAGAAAACTTAACTGTAATTACAATAAAAATTCATTCTAATTTTATAATAGTTGAAAAGTCTACTATAGCGAGTTTGTTAATACTATTCTATGTAAATGAAGTAATATTGTAGAAAAAAGTTTTTTAAATATATATAGTAGTAGATTAATTGTTAATTTTTCTTTATTTTAATTAAGTATTATACAATTATAATTTATTAGGCACTCAATAGATTTCAAAACATGTTACACATAATATTATCAAGTACATTATCTTAAAAATCGAAAATGATTATGATACTTGTCCTTTTCAAGTTGTTCGTTTAAAAAACAGTGATTGAATTTTCGTGACGTATTCTCCTTTTGACACACGCGAAAGGTAATCAGGATAATAAAAAAAAATAATCACCACTTGTATTATGTTTAGCGACAAAACGAATATATTTAGCATTAATATAATAGAATGTTTAAATATAACGAGAAACAAGATAATAACAGTTAAAATCACGCGCTGCGTATTCGATAATGCGGGTCGATAATATACTTGTTATTCGAACGACGAGTATCAAACTTATGGCATTGGAAGCTTTTCAAAAAAAAAGAGGCTCGCTTTGGAATGCATGAAAAGTAGGAAAGAGGGAGAAAGCACATACACCTTTGAAGTATTAGTTTTCATCTGAAAATTACTCGCGGATGTGAGCGTAAACAAAGGTGTTGTGATTTCCCTCCTCAATTTGAACATTCCTATGAGTTCATGAAAATACGCATATTTTCACTGTACACAAGCGTTGAAAAAATTTGAAAGTTATGTTTTTTTTAATTATTTTAATTTAATAATAATATTTAAAATTTGAATAAATTCTACAAGATTATTATTATCAGTTTTAATTATATTAATATATTTGTTGATGACATTTGATCTTCAAATTTGCTTAAATTAAGACAGGAAATTAGGGTTATGTTTGGATTTATATTAATAAAAATGTATAAGCATAGTATATATTTATATTATATATATATTATATATATTAAATTATATTAATAATATATATATATTTTAATATTACATACTATTATTATATATTATTCTTTTAATTGAGTAATTTTGAGATATTATTAGAGTTTGGCATTTATATTTAAAAAAATTAATGACTTTTGTAATTAATGTATGAATAAAATTTGCTTATAATTTAACAGTTTAATGTACACATAGTAAATTTATTATTTGTATAATAATTGATTAAATTTAGGAGAAGGTGAATTTTTTATACAATTGTTATTACGTGTTATCCAATATCAATTTTTATATTAAAAATATATTTATAGACACTTTTATTGCAATAATTATTATTAATTTATATTTAATACAAAATAACGACACCATTAAGTTAGGGGATGTTGAACTTTGAATATTGGGCATGTAATTAAATGTCTATAAAGCTTTATTGACAAAAGTTTGTTCAACAATGATCGAAAAATAATTTGAAAAAAACCAAATTCAAGGAGTGATACGATGGTATCATTATCGAATCGCCTATCCAAGGCTGCAAAGGATGCCTTCAGAGCTGTCATATTAGGTGCACCAGGTTCGGGTAAGGGCACCATATCAAATCGGATTGTCAAACAATTTAATGTCAGTCATATATCTACCGGTGATAAGTTAAGGCTTCAAATTGCAAATAAGACTGGTAAGTTAACGTATTTCTAATATGTATCAATAGTAAGAAAAATTATTTAAAAGATTTTCTAATATATAGGAGAAATATTTTTCGCGCAATGAATGCAAAAATATATTTATTAAATAATTTAATATTTTTATTATTATATTTAATTAATATTTTTAAAGATTGTTAAAATAATTTCATATTTTTAATTGGATTAATAATATTTTAATTCATTCATTTTTTTGATGTAGACACTCTGATATAGGCAAGTTAATTTGATCTATTTTTCTATCTATCGCGGGTAAAATAGAAGTATAGTTTTTTAAAATTTGAAAACATTTCGAAGAAATACCATGTAGTATAATTATAAATAAGATAACATAATCATTTTGATGGTATTATTGAGATAGAAATAAAATTACAATTTGACTTTTTGAAATTATAATTTGACAATGCTGCATTAAGGTTTACAAGGTAATAAAAAAATATACATGACATTTTAAAGTTAAAAATTGTAATCATTGTGTAAGAACTAAAATCCTTTTTTTTTAAATCTAATTCAAAATATTGTTTGTTTAAATTTGTGTGAAATATTTTTTAGCCCTTATCTAATTAAAACATTGTTAATTTCTTATGTACTATGTTTCTATTTTACTCTATCGAAAAAAAAGAATCCATCTAGTTCAATCTTTTAGTTAATATTACTTTCTATATTTTTTAGAGTACTTATTTTAATCAATTAAATATTTTATTTTTGAATTAAATCTTATCGATATTTTCATATTTATTCTTCAGAACTTGGTAAAGAAGTACAAAAATATTTGGAATCAGGAGGTCTTGTACCAGATAAAACAATGATAAATCTCATAAGTGAGGAAATAAAAGCTATTGATAGTCAAAATTGGCTATTAGATGGTGAGTTAGATAATACTTTCTATTGACTTTTTTGTTTGAATTTGAATATATTTTTTATTTTATTATGCATAAAAATTTTAATCAATAAATTATCTAAATATCAGTATATTTTATTGTAAAATTTAATTATTTATTTAAAAAATATAACTTTAAATTTGTAAACGCAAACGGGCCTCCAGTGTTGCTGACGGTTTCGTAGGGTTCCTGGGAGGTTGATCAGATGCAGAACTTAGTGTATTAGTTGCTTTTAAAAGCCGGCGCTTTATGTATTTATTTATTTAAAATAAACATTGAATTTACCTATTGTCAGTTACAAGTAGATGTATATGGTCTGTCCACGAAGTATCGAGTTATTTTTTTTTTTATTTTGCGACTATTGGTTGTAGAAATTTGGAAGGGCTTTTAAAATATAAAGGAAAGCTTTTTTCGTTTGTCTCTTTTTTTTTTCGATAATTTAAAGGAGCAGGATTTTACTTTGTGCGAAGCATGTTTTTTAATTTTTGGACACAGCACGATGGAGCGACTAGTGGACAATGTTACGCGATAAAATTTTGTTTGCAACTTAAAAAAAACTATTGAAACAGTTAATATGTTACAAGAGGCTTATAAAAATAATTGTATGTCAATTGATATAGAGCTTTTTAAGGGTTGGGAAAAGATAATCGACGAGTCTTGATATGGGCGCCTAAAAAGCTCTCAAATCGCTGCGAATACCTGCTGCATGCTAAAAATTTTAAATTCGGACCTCCGATTAACAGTTAGAGCATTCGCGGAAAAACTGAATTTAACGTGATCTACGGTATACAATGTAGTGCAAAAAAATTTTTAAATGCGAAAAACTTGCGTAAATATCAAAGCTGAGGAGTTTCAGGCTGCCTTTAGGACCTGGAAAACTCGCTTTCATAAATGCAAGAGGAAATTATTTTGAACAATTTAAAATTTTTATTTCAAACTGTTTATAAGTTCAATAATAGATAATATTTAATTTAAAAAGGTAAGTGTTTTTTTTATATAATCTTTAAACGAAACATTCTCGTGTAGCGTTTTTCCATTAATCGCTTCCGCGCGCCGTGTCAAAAAATTGAAAAAACACTCTTTGCGCGAAGTAATATCCTGTCGCATCTAATTATCGAAAAAACAAAAAAAAAGTGACAAATGGAAAAAGCTTTCCTCTACATTTTAACCAAACCGTTGCCATCAATATTTGTCAAATGAAAAAACTCCACACTTCAGAGACAGACCATGTATTTCGTGTTCTTCTCTGGAGGTTCATATGCCGGTCCGCTCTGACCTAAAGCTGCCTTATACGCCCATATGCGCAGTCGTTTCATACCAATTAGAGTGTAGGATATACTGAGCTATCGGATCCCAATCCTAGTGGTCAATTCTAACCAACAACAGGGTGTCGTTACAAAGTAAATACTAAATAACAAAGTTTTATGTATTCTTTAAAAACATTTTTGCTTTAATAACATTCTATTTATTGAATAAAAAATATATTTGTTATTAATAACCATAATTATGTATGATCCTGTTTTAATGTACAATATGTTCGAAGGAATTCATTATTTTAGATGTTTTTACCTGATAACGAGTAGCTAAGTGTATTAGATGTATAATTTAATTTTGGGTTATGTTTGCTTTTCGAACGTCAATAATGTATTCACTCGATTTTTGTACCTTGCTAGGAAGAAAAACATCTTTCAGATATTATGTGTCAATCGGAGCAACTAGTAAACAGTGGTAAAAATACCTGAATTATAAGAAACGTTGGAACATTATCTCCTATCTATTATTATTAAATAGTTTTTTAAACTAATTTCAATATTTGATCTAGTCTTGCTATAATATAAAATGAATCAATCGTGTTTGGTCGTCATCATTAGCTTAAATATGTTGATATCACACTGACATCAAATATATGCGAATAATCAATAGTTTTACTTACATAAAGTTTTTACATTTTCTTAGAGAATGTTATCAACAATAGTTAAGTCCGATCAGTTCATTTTTAAGGGGTTATGGATATCTATACTATGATTAATAACAAATAAATATTCAATACTTTGATATACGATTATAAAAATACAATTGAGGCTACATGACCTTCCCTCAGTTGAATTTTGCTCGCTTGCTTCAAGATTCACAAGATCAGGTACAGGGTTCAGTGTTTCTTACAAAATAATACGCAGTTACGGTAAACATAATTTTTTATATTAAAAAAAAAAGAGAAAAATAATTGCAATAATTGTTATATAATTTAGTTAACTACTCGGCGCAGTAAATACAAATTTTTTATTTAAACAAACATCTACTAATGCATTATATTGGGTGGCGTGATAAAAGTTAACATAGACAAAATTCTTTATAAAAAAAATAATACATAAACAAATTCTTTATATATATTTGTAAATTCAGGAAATGTTATAAGCACAGAACAGACACTAAGAGAACGCTAGGTCCCGTGTTAAACTGTGGCGACAAACATGGCGGCAGAAATATCTTCTCTCTCTCGCACATATAGAAACACCAGCGACCTCTGAAAAGGCCATGGCCCGTACTAAAATTTTTTATAAGTGCCTTAAAACCTATTAAAAAAAAACGCTACCACTACATGTACGAAGCAAGAGTATATTCCCTCGAGCTTCGTATATGTACACTTAGCATTTTTTTTAAATAGATTTTAAAGCTCTTATACAAATTTTTAACTCGGGACACAGCATCTTTAGCGGTCGTCAGAGAACCTATAAGTGCGAGAGAGACAGAGCATATTTCTTCCACCATGAAAATACAACTACTTAATTTGACAATTTGTTGATTCGCATCACTCCTTATTTTTATTGAATAAAATAAAAATCACTTCAAAATTAATTCACACTATCTTTATGACAAACATTAATTAATAATATGTTTATTTACATTAATATTTACTTAGAAATTAATTTATATCCGTTGCACCCGAATAAATGAATTTTTCAGCTTCATCTACAAAGAAATTTTGTAACTACTAAAAACTCGAAATCTGTTCTCGACTACAAGAGTTTGAAAAACAATAATGTAAACACACGTACCGGGTTACCAGTATCGGCACACGAAAAGGAACATATGGGGTGACTTTATTTTGCTACATTTGTCTAAATTGTTACTAATAGTAATGATAGTAAATAAAAATTAGTTTTTAAATTGAACAAAAGAATTTTAAACAAAAGTATACGTTGTTAATATAAAATAAAAAAATTTTCAAATTATTATATCGTGAGAACTTTTTTTTTGCGTCACGACATGAAAGTGGTCCGTCTCTACGTTTGTCGCCAGCTCTCCTATTTAGAGTTGACCCCCCGTGGTTATAAGTTAATATATCATTATTTGAACAATTAGAAGAAAGCTTTAGCTTTAGCGCTGCCTGCTCACGTAAAAATTTTCCAATTTTTACGTGAGCAGGCAGCGCTAGGCGTTTCGGTGCCAAATGTACCCCGTAGTTGCTAGTGTTTTGGCGCTGCATGGGGATCAAAAATCTAGTTCTCCACGTTCGATTCTTCGGTTTTCTCATGCAGGATCAAGGCGCGTCGGAGATGGAGATCCAATTTCCTGTGTGCTTTAGATCTTCCTGGGCTACTTCGTTTGCACCTGCAAATAGAGGACCAGGTCGTCGGGTCAGCGTGTCGAGTCGAAGGTGAGCAATGACTCGCTCTTCAAGGGCCGGGTGTTCTTATTTATTTAGTCAGCCGGAAGAGCAGCGGCTCCGTTGAGCGCCGAAAGTGTGTGAAGGTAGGGTGCCGCTGGGCTGCGCAAAGTCCTTTTCTAATGTCCACCGGCTGCGCAGTGGTGGAGGTTCCATGGGAATGTGGACGGCGGTGGTGGGGGTTGCGGAACTAGGCCCTACTATGGCATGCTTTTACGAAACGAAAAATCTTTATGACATTACACGCAACTGTCACACAATTATATTAATAAAATTTGAAGATGAATCTGATTTTTTTAAATAATTTATTTTAAAATTACAGGGAATTTATTTTCATGACTTTTTTCCATAATAATATAAAGCAAAAATATAATATAAAGTTTAATGTTTTAATTATTTGTTCAAACAGGATTTCCTAGAACTGTTGCACAAGCTGAGGCATTACAAAAAATCCATCAGATTACTTTAGTAATCAACATTGATGTACCTGACTCTGTAATAGTAGAGAGAATTAAGAATCGTTGGATTCATCTTCCAAGTGGTAGAGTTTATAATATTGGGTTTAATAACCCCAAGATACCGGTGAGGAAAGAAAACGAATAATTTATTTTATAATTAAATTTCATTAATCTTTTGTAAATTATTGTTTTATTAATAACATTCATTTAATATTTTTTATCAATACATGCTATGCTTATTAAAATAGAAAAATTATGATTTTACATACATTTAAAAATTAATATTGAACTAAATCTATATGTGGATGTCTTTTTATAAATATTATATGTAGATATAAATAAAAAGTAGCTTAATAAATATGTAAAAGTGAAAAACTATTTTTAATTAAAGTACAACAGTTTTATGATGGATTTCAAAGAAGTAAATCATAAGTAAAGTCATGCATATGGGATCGAAAAACTATTTTTTTCTCACGTGCTGGTGTGATATATAGTCTTTTATTTCTTGCTTTCGAAGCATAAAGTAATATAATAGAATATTATGTAATTTAAAGCAATGTTGGTAAATAATTGTCCTCGATGAATGGAAATATCTAAAATAACTAAAATCTTAAATAGCTTAAATAGAACAAGCCTTTCTCGAAAAACTTTGTATGGACTGTAGTCATAATATTTCTATGGAAAGTTTAAATATAACCACAAAGATATTACATATTTCTCTCACTCAGATTCGTACGAATTCTTGTTAAATAGATTTATCTAGCCAATATGTATTAAAGTTCTTCTGTACCTAATTTGTATAAGAATAATATTAAATAATTTCTGAATTATTAAATAAAGTATTTTAAATATAACGAAATTCATATGAAATGCAGACTTATTAAACAAACATATTTACCACGAATTAAAGCTTATATAAATACCGAAAAACTTTATGCACAATTAAAACTATTTTATAAGTTAAATTTGGTTTTTTGGTATCTTTTATTATTACGCTTATATATTTTCGGTGATATTAACGAATAATAATTTAAAAAGGAATAAAAATTTGCCTGTTTTAAATTATTACATTTTTGTAATGATTTATTTAAAAATTTTATCATTTTTTGTATTTTTAACAGGGCAAAGACGATGTAACTGGTGAAGCTTTAAGTCAACGTCCTGACGATCGACCAGAAATAGTTAAAGCCAGGTTAGATGAGTATACAAAAAAAACTAAACCAGTTATTGATTATTATAAGAAATTAAATGTTTTGAAATCGTTTTCTGGTGAAACAACAGACAGCATGTGGCCAAAAATACAAGAATGTGCTAAACAATATATATAGAATTTTTATCGTTTTTACGATAAATTTTAACGTTTTTAATAATATTAAAAAAAAAAAACTATTATATTTAAATATTTTATTATAATTTTTTTTAACTTTTTCCTACTGCGCAGCATTAGATACATTGTATACAAAAATATTTTTTTATCAATAATTAAATGTTTACTGTTATATTATTATATATATATATTTTTAAAATTTAATAAATTTTTTATTAAATTTAAAAACAGTATTTTATTTTATTACTATGCTTCATTATAAATATTTGTTAAAATTGAATAATAATAATAATAATTATTATTATTATTACTTCTTAATACCTGTGTTAGTTTTTATCTCAATCTTCAAATCAAGCTTCAATGATCACTTAAGAACATTTTTAACTCATTCTCTGTTCAATAAGCAAAAATATTCTGGAGACTGAAATTCACTTGTCCGCGTTTAAGCAGCTATAAGCCGTATTGTTTGACAAGTTCCGTTTAGTTTATTATTTTCCTAATGATTCCTTGTGACTCTGCCTACCTTCTTCAATCAATAATCAATAATTATTTATATAATTTTATAACATATTTTAGATATATTATTAAAATCTTTCAGTAAGCAAACATTGCAAACATTTAAATGAAATAGCATTCTATTCTAAATTAATTGCATCTGCTTTATTTAAATTACGATTTAAAATTAAATTGAAAATGATGAGTAATAATTAGTATAATGAGTATAATTTTTTTGTAATATGTTTTAAGTTTTGTCAATACTAATGAATATTATTTGATTAAATATTGTTCTTTCTAAAGAAATTTAAGTATGAAATATTATTTAGTTCATTGTTTATTAAAGGTGAATTCGTTTGTGCGAAGTGAGTAGAACCCGGAAATAATTTTGTGACAATATTATCATTGAAATGGTTTGCGAAATTATTATTTAATTATAGAAAAAGATTATATTAGAAATATTATTAATAAAAATAAATAATAATATAAAGAAATGATCAATGGATAATGAATATTTAAATTCGTAATATGAACATCTATGAGATATTATTTAAAATGTATGTCAAAATCTAATATAAGTCAAGAAAAATATTCGATTTATATTATTTGCTAAGTTGTAACTTCACGTCATTTTATACGTAATAATCGAAAAAAATTTTATTTGTAATTATTAAAAAACAACTTATTGCAAGGTTAATTTTATTTATATTTGACTTGTATTTATTTTTTTCTACGTTTTTACAGAATACTTTTTTAGAAATAAAAGTTTCGTCAAGGTCGTTCCTGTCGCAAACCTCTTATCAAGACGTCAATGGTTTTTAATTAAATAATATTTTAATTTATAGTCAGAACTATATTAGCAAATCAATAATTCTTACATTTTTACAAAGTAGATACATTATTATATCCGGGTGGACATATTATAAGTAAAAATTGTTTATTAGAGCTTATTATTTTGCATCTGCATTGTGCTGTATATTGAATATCAGTTTTGGTTGCCTATGTAATAATATTTTTCATTTTTAAAAGTCATAATTTAAATTATCACTTAACATTGCGATCCATGTGTGTAATTTTGAGAAATTTTGCAAAGCGTCAACCGCATTACAATACTCATGTCCGTATAAAAGAATTAAATTAAACCAATGCATATTAAAATAACACAAGAGAGAATAATTTTTTATAATAAGTTTAAATATTCGTAAGAATATTATGAATCGGCGAGCCGAAGAATTCTTTTTTATGCAATATTGGTTTATGCAAATGATCGACATGTTTACACAATATATGTCGGAAGTTTAATAATAAAAGAGTTTGAGCAGCTGAGTTTTAGAGTTAAAGGTACAGGTCGGCTTTAGAGTCAATTTTGATAACAGACTTTTATCAAAACAATAAAATAAACAAACGTAAAAAATGAAGCGGAACTTAAATAAATTTCGTTGACAGCCCTATAAACAATTATAATAATTGTAGAAGGAATGTATAAATTGGCCGAGACCGAGGTTGCGTAAGCAAATAAGAATTGCGAGTCCTCGAAGGTCACCCGAAGAGCCCTTGCCGTTCTTTCTAGAGGCGAGGGCGAACTCTTGCTGACCTTGGAAAAATAATTAACCGTTCGGTCAGCCAGGCAGTGCGTCCCTTTTTTGCTTGTCATTTCAAATCCTTTTTCCGATTTAGCCGTATGTAAAATAGCCGTAGAATAGTCGTAGAATAGCCGTAAAATAGCCGTAAAAAGGGAGTTGGCATTTCTTCGCGTTTGGACTCGATGAAGAGAAAGAAAAGAAAGGTTCCTCCCCAAAGATCCGTGCAATCGCGAGAGTAACTCGGTAATAACTTGAACAAAATTATTATGCAATGTTTTTTTTTTTTTCTTTTTTATCGGAGGCAGAGTATTCCTCAAAGCGCGAATGTTGGCGTTTTTAAGATTTATTGTTATCGGAGTAAGCGGTCGTCGGTCGTCGGTCGTCGGAGATCTTCGCTCATTTATGGCAGAGCTGAAATACTGATTAGATGAGTCATCGTGAATTTTGCACTTTGTTATGTATGTACTTTTTTGCTACGTGTAATGTGTAGACATGTAATGCTCGTCGATTTATCTGCGGAATAGAAAACTCCAAACTGCGCGGACTCCAGCTGTTGGTTGATTAGTCTTGGTTCTTTAGTCGCCTCCAGTCCCCGCGAATCCCAGTTGCAGTCTAACCTAACCATTAGTGACCAATCAGTGATAAATACGACGTTTCCTTTTCGTCTTTCATACTTTTCATACTCATCTGCATCTCGCTAATCGGAATTCTTTCTCCTCGTTATGTAATATTGTCTCCTGCGAGGGACCGACCAATTCGAGGGAAATGCGCCGTATTTTATATTTTGGACATAACCAATAATCCGAGTCTCGTCGTTTCCCATATATTTTATATTTCAGCAAGTTTCCTTTAACGTCCGAAACTCCTTTTTAATACTTTTTAACCAATTTTGAGTGCAAGTAGATGGGACGAGTAGTACGGGAATGTAGAAAAGCAGCTCAGGTGTCTTTGTTTTGTTGATAAGGATATTAATAATAAATTAGCTAATGTAGCAGAGGATTTTAGTGCTGATAGGACTCACGGATATGCGTATGTAATTGTGAATATGTTAATAATAAAATAAAAAATTACGAGCCTATTAATTTTTTATTGCAATTATTTTAAAAGGAAAATCATTGTTAGTTAATTTATGAGCGATATAGTTAACTTATGCTTTACATGGAAGAAATTAAATTTAACTGTATTATTCATTCATTCAGCTTCCAACTTGTTATTAACTTGAAATAGTTTTTACTGTATATTTTATAAATTCATGGATTTTAATTAATGTTTGAAAAAACAGTTCAAGTTCAATGTGAATAATAATTTGTGTCTTAATTGCAGGTATTGTTACACTTGCATAGCTTTTGTGTTTATATATATTATGTATAATTTTTAGTATTTGATTTTTAATCAAATAAATAATAAATAAATGTAATCTTATTTTTATGATTATTTTGTGTGATCTCCGGAAAATGAAAAAATTTAACATATTAGATTCATTTTTATATTTAATTTATATTTATTTAAAGATTTTCTCACATTTCTAACCTTGTCATTGTTAATTTGATCAATAATGTATTTTGTTAATTATTTTAAATCAGTGTCCAAGCAATATATGTACAAATGAAGAGAACCTTAAGGCATATAATTTTTGTTTTTAAAATGCAAATTTAATTTTCATTATCTCATAAATATATATTGATACAGATATTAACTAGTTAAATTTATTAATATGTTTCTTAGATCCATACATTCCCAAACACCTAATATGAACAAATAATAAATAAAAAATAAAGAAAAACATTAAAAAATTAAATACATATTTACTTTTATGGAAAAGCATTTATAGTTGTTAAATGGGATAAGATAAGGAATTAACGGATGTGAAAAAGTAAAAAATGCAGGAGAAGGATGGAGATCTGTCTTATAGGTCGGTTCTACTCAGTACCTTTGTCATTAAAAAGAAGAGATGCAGAGTATATTTTCACAGGGGTACCTTAATATGGGAGACTGAACGTCCACCATACAGTAAGTGTTAATAAATTGTATAGTTTCCTCTTTTCTTTTTAATCATTCTCCATTGAAATTTCAATAAACTATTGTGCAATATGTTGTATTAATTTTAGATTTATGAATTTATTATTCAGGTGTTATTTTTGGTGCACGAAATAAGTTTTTAAGTCAGAAAAGCAGTAATGTTTTTGTAACATATATAAGAATGATTTAAAACCAAAGAAATATACATAAAAAAGCAGATATACACACATACAAATATTATATATATTTATATATATATTTTTTAAAGATAAAGTCTATAAAAAATAAAATATATAATTTAAAAATATTATTATTAACATTCATTACTCATATTATTATCATTATTATTATTATTATTATTACGATTTTTTAAATGATTGAATTATAAAAATATCCAAAGTATGGATTTATAAATGAAAGTAAAAATACCATTTAAGCTATATGTAAGATTGAATATGTGTATTCATAATTTTATATAATATCCACCACTAGAGATATTTATGTGCAATAGTTTTATTATATTTAAAACTTTATTATTCTACCGAAAACTCTTTTTATTTATTGAATTTAAATATGAGATTTATGCTTAAAAGTAATTATATTTTATATCAAAAGAAGTTTTATTACAATTAAATGTCAAATTTTAATGCCAAATAGCTATTAAAATACAATTAAGAATATGAAAATGTTTAATGCACAAATAAATATGTATTCACTTTTTATAATATGTTTGTAATCATGTTAATCTGAATAATCTTAACAATGTTAATTCTAAGGACTCGAGAAAAATACCCTCCATATTATGATTTATATTAAATTTTATAAAATCTATAATATCTGAAAAATTAAAAATAATTTTTGTCAAATTACACTAAAAATTGTATGGATTTAGATTATATTTAATTTCATTTTATTCATCTCTTCATATATTCATATCTCAGTATAATTAATTTTTATCCTTAACATTAATATTTTGTTCCAAAATTGATTAAAAAAATAAAAATAAATAAAACTTTAAAATAATTACAATACATTATTTTATATAAATAAAAATAATTTTTTATTAATTTTATTTGTGTATAAAATAATTAATGTAGCAAACTTTTTTTTAAATATTTTGATTGTTACTGTAAACTCTATAATTTTTAAGTTATTTTTAGTAGAAAGAAAATAAATTTCTAACGTTTATTGATTATTAATTTTTTTTTAATATCTAAACCTTATTAACGAATAAAGTGCAATATTTGATAGTAATTAATGTTCCTGTCCATTGAACACATTTTCCTTATATATCTGGACTCCAGCTGGGAATTGTAATTTATATTACTTCAAGCGTCAAAGTTTTGTAATTTTAACGCAATTATTTATTTCTTATTTATTTTAATTTTCGTTTTATCTATCAAGTAATTATTTTTTTTATTGCACTTATTCATTTTTTAAAAAAGCATTCACTTATCTTTTTACTTTAATATGATTTTAACGTAAATAAAGATCAAAGGTCAGACTCATTGGTTGTACTCACAGTAGGTGACCATATTCTTTTTATAGAGATATATATAGAAATACTTATATTCCAACAAAAACTAGGTGAGGTAAAATCTATCTTTCTTTATTTTTTACTTTTTTGTGAGACAATTTTTCATATATATTTGTGAATCCATGGTTTTTGTTCGTTTATTATCCATGTCTTTTTCCATTAATTTATATTTTTAATTAATTTGTTATGATAGCCCTAATTTTACTTAAACATAGTATTATTAAGTTCGTTACCAATAATTCGCATTATGTTACTTACGCAATTCAAAACCGCTGAAGTATTAAGTACTAGGGAGCCACTCCAGTTTATGTATTGTTCGCTCATTAAAATCACTTTTATAATTCATTCTAAGTTATCTTCTTCTTGAATTATTCAGTCGTTTGCATTTAATCTATCACTCTATTTTTATTGTTCTTTTGGAGCAATGAATTTTCTGCTTCACTCTTCAGGTGTTCCGTCTTGTTTGTATTGAGCAATGGGATTTGTGAAGGATATCAATTTAAAAAGAAACTAAAAAAGAAATGATTTAAAAGAAAAGTGTCTCACTTATTAAAGAAGATAGTGAATTTAGAGAGGATAAAAGACGAGATTTGTAAAGAATATTTTTCTTCGTGCAAATTCGTAGAAACAAAGAAGGTGTAGGTATAGGTAACGCAAGGAGGGAGGAATGTCAAATGAAATAAAGTAGTTGAAGATGAATCAATGAACCATTGAATCCGAAATTTTTTGCATAATAATTGGAAATTTTTACGACGTCGAAGAGTTAAGAATTGTAGTTCTTAACGATAAGAAGTAATATGAAAATGATGTTTAAGACTTTTCATTTAGCTAATGTTGGGGTTAGAGACGTGTAAAAAACAAAGCTCATATTCATCCATTATGTCTCTAAGAATAAAGGAGTAATAATCGAGATGAGTGAGAAGAAGTGTTCGAATTAGATGAATATAATCGTAAAATATATTATTTCACGCTAGTAGTGAAATTTGTACTATGATATTTATAATCTACGGTTCTTTCATTTTTCTTAAAAAAAAAAAAAAAAAAAAAATAAATTAATTAAAATAAAATAGTACTATAATATAAAATTGTGAAATATCACATCACACGATCACTTTGAGAGTATGAAGATACAATATTTAAATTTTAGCCGAGAAATAAAAATTTTGTTTATTCATTTCTTTACAGAATTGAAAGCATGCCTTGTCAATACCAAAATAAATTAATTTGTTGAGATTGTCTTTAACATTTCTTAGCAATTATTTATGTGGTTTTTCTACTATGAACATTTAAAGTTTTGTAATAGTATAATTATTGTAACAGTATATCTTAATGGAATACTTAATGGTTGGATAACAATATCTTTTACAATTCATACTTCTAGACAGTACATATAGGTACTTTTCAATAATTTCTCCTTTTTGTTATATTTTTTAATTTTTTAAATACTTTTTGATCTTCCAAGGTTGTACTGTAAAAGAAGTGTTTTCTAATATACTTAACCAATTCTCAATTAAATTACAACAAATCGTGATATCGCACTACTTAGGTTTTAATTATTATCCGTTGAGTAGTCATAAAAGAATATGATTATTTATGAGAAAGATGCAGACAACGAATCGCTGGTGTAATTTTATCTTAATCATAATAGCAATTTTTATTAGAATAAAGTTCTTTCCAAATTCTTACACTTATTATACTGAATGTACTGGTTTCTTAAAACTTCATTTCTTTATTATTCATACTTTAAATTTGAAATAATCTTAATAATAATAATATGATTGATTTTAGAGAATTTAGCAAATTTTTTAATTGTGAACATTATGTAATAAAAAACATTTTTTAAATTAATTATCAAATCAATAATGATAATATAATTACATACATATAATTTAATAAATGAAGAAAATATTAATAAATTATAGTTAAAATACTTATAATCTAGGTAAAGTTATATTATATGTATTATATTATATTATATTATATGTACAATTAATTTTTTTATAAAAATAATTTATTGCGTTGTAGGATAAGATTTTTAAATCAGATTTTGAAAAGAAATACAATCTTTAATAATTTTTATTTTTTAGCGCGTTGGACTTTACCGCTTACTGATGTATTGACAGCTAATTATGGCCAAGAAAAAATTTCTGATTTTGAAGTCAATAATAGGTTAAAGAATGAGAGGAAGGATTACGTTGCAACCTCTTCTACATTAACAACAGCGAAGACAAATTTATCCACAAGTTTCGTGTTACATTATGCAGCTCGTGGTAAAAAAAATAAATGGAGTCATCATAGCGTCACGATGAATCACGATGATCATAGACAAGTCAATTCTTGGGTTAAAACCATTCGTAACTTCTTGAAAAGTAAGTTTGTTTTAAAATCATAAAGTAATAAAATTTAAAATATTGTTTATTCTTTAGTTCTTTTTCTGTTTAAACAAAACAAAGTTTTTCCTATAAAAAATTCATTGCAAACACGTTTCATACGTAAAAAAAAGAGCGAATACTAATGCTGTGTACATCAAATATGTATTTTATATATTTTATCTTTTGTCATTTTAATTAATATAAAAGAAGATTTCATAGGCATAAGCTTATAAAACATATAGGTTTAATATGTTTTAAAGTAACAATTTTCCTAAAAATATGCTCTATATACTTACATTACATTACATTACATTATATTATATTATATTATTCTATTGATCAAATACATTTTGACGGATTTTTGATTCACTTTATGATTTGATTGAATATACGCTGTATCGCATAAGTATCACAAATTAGATTATGCAAATTATTTTCATGGAGAATAATGTATTTTGATGTCGAATGGGTGAAAAAACGAATAATTATGTATAACTCAAGAGACCGTGGTTTATTCCAGTTAAAACAAAATACTATCTATAGAAATGCGATAGAAACTGAGGCTTGTAGTTTATCAGATAACGTACTTTTACACCCTCGACTCTTTATTTTTCTTCTTTTCTCTTATCTTCTTATCTTCTTTTTCTCTGTTTATGGGTCGCTAATTTTTTCTATTCGATTGTTGAAATTTTTTTCCTACAATAAAATGATTATTTATTTATCGCGAAAGATAAACAAAGATATTTTATGATAAAGAGGAATAAATCTGCCGTTCGCTAGACTCACCACTTTCAATTACAATCCTACATTTTTTATCAATAATCTCACCTTTATACTAAAGATTTTTTTCATTTAGACTTTATCGTAATGAAATAAGATAAATCATTAAAAAATTTTTGCGATTCAGACTTTTTTCATATATCAAGATGCAACCGCGATATCGTATAGTCTATTGGATCCGATCGCGACATAAGTATTTTTTTAAAATCAACACTCAGTCATAAAAAATATAGGAAACTAGAACGCAAGGTATATGAGGAATCTTTAGAGTGGAGGGAAACTTTAGTGTTTTTTTTTTCGTTGTGTTTGGCCAGGTCGATCTCACAAGATCTTTTGAGTGAAATAAATTCATCTTCCGTACACAAACATTGCAAATAAGACCACATGTTAATTTACACTTACAGTTTCATTATAGTTATCTTATGTATAGGTCCATATGTTGCATTTTAACAATTCAGTTTGCGAGTACTAGCTAGCGAGTGATTTTTCTTCGAGTTTGACAACAGGTCGAACTTTTCTTAATTTTAGATTATTATGAGAGGTATTTTGCTTATTTTTTAAACAAAAATTGTTTGAAAAGTAGGATCCTTAATGGGTGTTATAAGGTAAAAGTTGTCAACCCTTATTTTTAATATTTTGTGTTGACATTTTGATAATTTTTATCTGTCCACATTAAGGTTGAATTTATTATTTTTTTCTTAGTTTCATTACATGCGTTTATTTCAACTTATCTCTATAACAAATGATTTTCCAAGATATACCCATCGATGTTACTTTACGAATAAAATTTCTTATACATATCTTTAAAGAAAAACTAAAGAACTACGGACTGAATAATTTATTGAAAGTATATACAGTTTTTGCTTATGAGATTGATGTGTTCTCTGTATTTTCTGTATGTATATAATGAAAGCCTACTTCAAGAGTTGTCCAGATTGGTTCATTGGTTCATCCGAACAACTTTCGAACGGACTTTTGTTGACGTTCACTGGTGCCATGTTAGTTGTAAGTATATAGGATAGGATCAAAAAGTAGTAGAACTGAATTTTTATAGCGTGAACGAAGCGATGGAGGATGATCAGACCACATAGGCATGGTAGCGGAAAGTATTTTGAACAAACCGATATTTTTTTATCGACACCGAGCAATAGGAGAGTCATCTCGTTGATTTACGTGAATTTTTATTAAATTTCTGTTTACATGGTTCAGCTTAGAAAAAAATATTAAACAGCGCTATTCCATTAAATTTTGTCAAAAATTGCTGATTCTTGGTAGCTTCATCACAACAATGCCCAGAACTACATTACGGTGCTGGTCAAGGAATTCCGGCCCAACCACGGGGTTGCCACGTTGTCCAATACTCTTATAGATCAGATTTAGCACCGCCAAATTTCCTTTTTTCCTTGAATCAAGCGGAACCTGAAACAAAACAATTACAACTGCATAAAATACATCTAAGGAATCATGACGGTATCACTGATGAGGATCCCGGAAAACGATTTCTAGAAGATATGTGTAGGTGTACGTGTAATAGACATCGTGTTATATAAATTTGCCAGAGTACAAGGATGCTATGTTAGCGGATTATTAAGTATTTCTACCAATTAATTGAATAAAAAGTTTAAAATAATTCAGTCCTACCTTTTAATTCTACACTATATATAATATTTTTATTTTGTATACAAGGTGTCTTTTACTCTTGTAATCCTCTCTTAAATTTTCATTTTTATATTTATATTAATCAGAAGCAATGTAGAAGTATGTCATTGGAATTCCTAAATTAAACAAGTGAAATTTATGACTAAATTTGTGTGAAGTTATTAAAAAAAAAAAAAAAAAAAAAATTTATGCACTAAATGCCACTAATATTCAATTGAATTTATTGTATTATTGAAATATTTTGTTGTTTTTATTTTTAAAAATTAATATTTTATCAATTTATATTAAAGAAAAATATTAACATTTAAATATTATTTTTTTTACAGATTTTTTACATCGTCCACGTAAAATATTAGTTTTTGTTAACCCTTATGGTGGAAAAAAGAAAGGATTAGAAATTTGGGAAAAACAAGTTCAACCACTAATGAACATCGCTGGTATTGAAACAAAAGTTGTTGTTACAGAACGAGCTGGTCATATTTCTGATACATTATTGACAAGTGAATTAGACAATTATCATGTAAGATATAATTTCTTTCTTTGTAATTTTATTTGGCATACAAATCCTTTTATCAGAAAACAATAGAATAATTTAATATAATTCATAAATAACTACTATTTATGTTTCTTTTTTTAAATCAAAAGTATAAATCATTGTAAATAATATATATTAAATACCTTGGAATATTTTTATAAAAAAGTAATGTATAAGTCTAAAACAACTAAGAATTTTTATTATATTGGCATTTATATTTATTATATTCCTTACGTAGAAAGCTTAGATTTAATTTTACTTTTGTTTCAAGGTGTTTGGTTCTGATTCTTCTCTTTATACTTGTTCCTACATTTTATCCGGAGATTAATAATGTTATTGAATAATTAGATATCTATTTAAAATAATTGAAAACAAAATGAAGATTTCTCTCAAGCTAAAGAGTGAAAATACTAAAAACATTGAGATTTAAAATATTATTGATTTTGAGAGAACCTTAAATAATATTATATAAATATGGGGATATTAGTATCTGGCATCTAATTCAATGTAAAAGCTATACAAGTTGTCTTAATATTCAAAGACAGAAAAAAAATGTATAAGATCACTTCTTAAAATGTAGGTAGTAAAAATTATGGAAAATTTATATGTAAATTCTTGTATTAATTTTTCTTTTTAATATCGAAAAAAACTAAATGCAAGTTTAAAAGCGCACGTTACTACTGGCATTCCATGTTTAGGCTGAGACAGCACATGAATGCCTGTCATTTCACAATCATCTGTCTTGTAAATAAAATTCTTGTCTATAATTTTTCATTTTTTGATTTACGTACCTGATTTGAAAAGTATAAAAATCTCTTATTAATTCAAAGGCAGAAAAAGACAGGCTCGAGAATAACTTCTTTGATGATACACGGGCCGGGTATTCCATTTTGCTGCAAAATATGAATAAATAGTATTCATGACAATCGCTAATTTAATAAAATACATAGTTATCTTAAAATAAATATTAATAATAAATTATAATAAATATTAAATTATAATATCTATGATTTGATGTAAAAATCGTAGGATTTTTATTCCAGCATTACAATTTTTTATTATTTAAAAAATAAATTAATAGGCGTTAATCACCTAATTTATTTTTAAAACTTTAACAACAAGTACTATAAAAATTTTTAAGTTTCAATTATTATTGTTGAGTTTGAGAAGATCAGTTTCGTTTTAAATATCAATATTTTGTTATTTTAATTTAATCTTCGCGTGAGATATAGAGTAATTGCATAAAAATGCGATTTAAATTTCATAAATATTTAAGTGAATATTATAATATGTATACAGATAATCATACCTAATATATCAATAATATTAAAATAATCAAATGGTATATTCATCGAATCAATTTTTTTTATCTAATAATTATATTTTCTATATGTTCGTTCATATTTTTGTAGAATTAAATTCACAATGTTTACTAACAAGTACGAAATGAAATGAATAAAGATTGAGTAGTTGAACATAAAGCGGATATTAACTGTTTGAACATAAGTACAATTGAAGTTAATTACATTAACTGGATCAAATTCAAGAATATAAGTATGTACAATATCCCTCACATTAAACCGTCTGAAGCCTTAGTGTATGAGTAAACTCGGATTAATGTTGGTTGCCACTTAAAAGGAGATGAACTTTATCAAATACATCAGATTTTATTTATGTAACATAGTAACATTAAAGGCATAAAAAACTAATTAAAAATAAAAAAATTATGAAATTTATTATCAATAATATTATTTAAATATGAGGCTTATTTCTTTTTTGATTTTATTTTTGTAGGCAGCTGTTTGCATAGGTGGAGACGGAACTTTCTCTGAGCTTTTTAATGGTCTAATAGCACGAGCGGCCCGTGACCAGCGAATTGACCTTAATGATCCAAATGTCCTTCTACCAAAACCCAGTCTACCCGTTGGTGTTATTCCCAGTGGTAGTACCGACACTTTAGCCTACAGTTTACATGGCACAACGGATGTCGAGACGGCTGTGATTCATATTATTTTTGGTGATTCAACTGGTCTTGATTTGTCCTCCGTTCACAGTGATAAAAATCTGCTAAGGATATATGCTAGTATACTAAGCTATGGATATCTAGGTGACGTTGTAAGAGATAGTGAGAAATTCAGATGGATGGGTCCTCAAAGATATGATTATTCTGGTGAGATATTCGTTCATTCATGTCTATTTAATCCTCATTGGCAATTGCAATCTTTTATAATTTTACTATCTTTACATACATTTTTATTATCAAGTAGTATTATTAACGCAATATTTTATTCACTCTCGTATCGCTATATTAACATTTTTTATTAGATATCACATAATTATCAGCATTAGTGGAATTATACTGATTATATTAGTTCTTGTATGTACATATACATAATGATAATTATTTTATGCACTTGACCCAGCGTTCATTATTATTTTTTCGTTTTCTTATTCATTCTCTTTGTTACATCACATGCTTATGTTTATTTTATTTATGAAAAGCCTCATTCAATTACTGAATTGTAATTTAATGATGTTTTAATGTTATTGACGGTCAAAATACATTTTGAATACATGCTGTTTATATTATCAAAAATATTTAATATATCCTATTTATTAATTCTTATAAATTGTAGTTGTAGCAGTAATAAAAATATATTGAATTCTGATCACTTAACTTTACATTTATTTCTTAGTTATCAATATTGATTATAATTTTGCGACTGTCATTGCAATGCTTAATTTAAATACTTAATTATATTTATAACTATATCATCGTAAAAAAATATAGCAATTCAAATCTGTATTTTATCAATATAAATTATAATAAAAATATATAAGAACTATATAAACATAAATATAATTTGTGTTTATATATATATTAGATTAAACTATATTTAGTTATATTTTTTTTATATTTTTCAATTTTATGTTTTTGAAGTTTAATTTTATACAATGATCAATGCACAATAACTATTTTTTTACAACATTATAAATTCAAGATTTTTACTTTAATTTGTATAGTTACTGGATTGATTAATTTATTTAATTTATAGAGATTTAATAATTTAATAGATAGTAGAAATTTAAATTTTCACAATACTTTATTAGTCAATGATATAATTTAAAGTAGTGTAAATATTGTACATGTGTTTTAGGATTTAAAAAAATAATAGCTAATAGAGGGTATGAAGGAGAAGTTGTACTATTAACAGATTCTGATCATCCTGCGGCTTGTTCAAAGTGTATAAAAAATTGTACACGTTGTATTGAGCGAACACATTCCAGTAATACTATTAATAAAATTTCAAGTAAGTAATTATAATAATACAGAATAGAATATATTATCTAGATATATTTATTTTGTTTAGTATCAGTTGTTATTGAATACAGTAATTATGCAAAGGAAATCTTCTAATCAAAGAGTAGATTCATACATAATAACAATTTTTTATTGAATGGTTGAGCAGAATATCTTATTGTTTACAAAAATTAATCTGATTTTCTGAATATATGTATATATCTAAAATATTTTATAGTTCTGAATAATATTATAATTCTTTTTTTATTAATAAAAAATATGAAAACTTTTGTAATTATAATAATAGTGGAAATTTGTATGTAAAGTAGACACCCTAAATGATTTTTAAACAATATAATAAAATTTTTTATTGCAGCATGGCTAACAGTAAAAGGAAAATTCTTTATGGTGAATGGAGCGAATATATCATGTGCCTGTTCTAAAAGCCCAATGGGTTTCAGTCCACACTGTCATATTGGTGATGGATGTGTTGATGTTATTCTTGTCAGACATACTTCTCTGATCAACAATATACGAATGCTACTACGATTAAGCAGTAAGGATAAGACTTTGGTAATTAGACATTCTTATGTTTAATAAGATTTTTGTAAAAGATATTTACTTCAACTGTAGAATTACTCATGAACAACAAAGATATTTTTAAATTTTGATCAATAATAAAATTTTATATTGATGGCACTCTGCTAACAATCAAATATTTCATTTGATTGTGCAACACTTAAAAATAATTAATTTGTATATTTAATTGAAAATCATGTGTGTGCGTTTATAATGTAAACCATTCAAATCTTTATAATTTAAAAAACATTTTTGTTTTAATAAACAAATCAGTATTTTTTTTTCTTTTTTATCAAAATGATTATATATAGTTCTTATTTAAATGCAATCAATGAATACAATAGATGTCAAATAAAAAATTAATTCTTTTCACAGTATGATCTACCATTTGTAGAGGTCTATCGAGCTCGAGAATTTACGTTTCGTGCATCAGATTCTCTAGGTTTGGAATTTCCGGTAGATAATGAATCAAATTCACGTTCACAACTGAGTAATTCAGCCCTTAGTGTATGGAACTGTGATGGTGAAGTCATCGATGCTTCTAGTGTCAAAATCAGGTATTAAAAAACATATAAATTATAACGATCTTGTAGATAAGACTTATGTATAATATTAAGATTCCCTTCTTCCTTTGTATTAAAGTCGAGTATCAGGTTTATGTATGTTACTATAAACTTATTGTAGATGGAATCGCCATTATTCAATCAAACACAATATTGTTTTTTTTTTCAATGTGATTTTGCATTCAAATTGATGAACTAATTTCACCAAGTGATAATGATGATTTTTTTACGCCTTAATTTTTCACAAAAGAATTATTTTTCATCGCTATTTAATATAAAAAAAAATGCTATTCTTTCTAATTTTTAAAATATTTCATAAATTTTTCATTTTTCATTTATCTTTCATGCAGTTTATAGCACCCGTTTTTTAGTTTTGTTTACTTTTTATTTTTTATTAAAGCAGTGCGTACTACACACGTTTGTTATTTTATACGAAAATCGATATCTCCGCTGAGACTATAATTAAAAATCTATGACGTTATTATCTATGTTTAATATATTACCTTTTTTTTTTAAATGTTATTTATGGTTGATAAATAGCATATATATCAAATTATAGAATTTTATATATTTGGTTGATTTAATTATTTGAGAAACCTGATAGAACTCATTTATATATTTAATATTTACAAAAACTTTGATAAATAAATGCCAGGTCATTCAACACATTGTATTTTGTTTTTTTCAATATTTTTTACGGTTCCTAATATATTGTTTAATGAATAAGTTAATCTCAATAAAGTCTCAACTATTGCTTTTATAAATTATCTGCAACATCCGTTTTTATTAATTGAAAACGCGTGCAAGCGAATGCAAATAATGTAATACCTCATCTCCTTATTATCTCAACATTAACCCAGGTAAGAAAAGAAAAAGTTTAACTGTGTTTCGTTTATCCTTTCCACTGTATCTGCTTTACAAGTAATCTAATTTTTTTTTCACAACTGTTTATACGTTAATGACTTTGTATTTTTCAAAGTTCTCATATCTTAAATATATCGTTATTCAATTTTTACTTTATTAATTTTAATTTAGACATATCATTTGACATTTCAATTTAGATATATCATTTAATATTTCCGTTTTATGATATCATCAAAATTTATGACAAATTATTTAGTTAAAATTTGGAAACGTTGCAATGTTCAAAAATATTTTTTGAACAGCTTTTTTAAATATTATGATAAAAATATTATATTATAAAATGGATATTTTACAGATTAATTTTTTTACAGTATTTTTTATAAAATAATTACTTCAATCATTTTTTTAAGTATTAAAATATAATATTTTTTTCAAATAAAGATAATTAAAAATAAAATTAATTAAAATACATATTTTTTTACCAACACAGTTTCTTCTTAACTGTTCTGTTTCTGTTTATTACTTGAATTATATTATTAAAATAAAAATTTATAATTTTTTACTAACTTACACGATTCAAGATCATAATGTAAATTAATTTCGATATAATATTAATAAAATTAAATAATTAATCACTTACAGATTTTTACAAGTTTTTTTTTTTTTTTTTTTTTTTTTTTAAAGAGTACAACTATACTTTAACAATTACTTCAAAACCTATTATATTTATCTCTTTCAGTATGTGATTAACATTTAGTAAACTATAAGTTAAATAATTAACTAAAATAAAATAAAGTATACGATTAAACTTTTTGCGTAATTTATTTGTTATGTATTTATTATTATTGCATGTTCTAAATACAAGCTAATCGTTTCTATAAAGATAAAAAAACTTAATTGATTATTTTCAGGGTACATTGTCAGCTACTGAAAGTTTTCTCGAGACGAATGCTAGCGTCGACTACCAAAAGTTCTTCCTGTTTTTGTTTACTTTGAAGAATTTTACGTCTTTTGATAGCCACCGACAACACGTGTGTGACGCTGTCCTTTGCAATACATATACGATATGATAATTCTGTCAAATATTATGAGAGCTTTAATGAGATATAGCTTTCTGAGGTTTTACAAAGAGTAAACCAGGCTGTTAACACAAATGCGTATGTGTACTTTGAAAATCTCCTTACATTGTGTAATCAGAATGTAGAAACTGTATGTAAAGCTAGTTATTATTTATATTTACAAAAACAAATATTTGAAAAGTAAATTATTATTTCTATTTAGTAATGAAAAACGGAAAGTATTTGATTCAGAAACCGATTTTTTTTTGTTGTAGAAAGAAAAACCAAAGATATTGAATTGCTTTTTGTGTATATTTTTATTTAAAAACCTAAATAATATTTTAATATTTTGTTAAATTCGCATTCGATTGACTTTTATATTATTAATTGAGAAAGAGATATTTAAAATAGAAGTTAAATTGTATTTTATTCATCTAGAATTAGAGGAAAAATTTTTACATTTAATATTTAAAAAAAAAATTGATTTTTTGTATATTATCAATAGTTAAAAAATATTATATTAATTATGAAAAGAAAAATAAAGTTTTTAAAATATGCAACTATATATTTTAGTATAAGTTACTAAATATTATGTTTTAATTAAAAAAAATTGTGTTATTATTATATAAGACAATAATTATCCCTTTGTTGCAGAAATTATCGTATTAATATAAGAATTTTATTTTATAATGAAAAAAAAATTAGTATTCATAATTATTGGTTTCAGTCGATATACTTATAAAAAAATACTACAATAACTTATAAATGAGAGTAATTATTATTTTATAATAAATAAACCTTACGTGCAGATTAATGCAAGTAAACAACATATGTCATTTTAGGATAATTGAGATTGTATACTTCTGAGTAAATTATATAATGAATATTAAAAACAAACAATTTATTATAATTTTAAAGTGGAGGTATTGACAAAATCTAGGAATTCATTGATAAATGAGATGAATTCTCTAACTGTTATAGATATGCTTGATCAGATTTATAAATGATTACTATATTATTGATTCTTTTTTTTTTTTTTGTTTTTTTTTTTGTTATTTCTGATTATTTATAGTTTTAATTATATAGTCAATACAAATATCTAATAGATATTGCTATTTACTTCACGTATTTTCATTATAAGAAGGCTATGACTTAAATTGATAAATATCAAAGCTATTTTTGGTCTTAATTGATTTGAATAAACTAATCAATTTTTTGAAAAGGTATTACTTTAGAGATAATAATATGTAAAGGTTTTTTAAAATGATACAGCTTTATAGTTGAAGAGTTCAAATATAAATCAAATATAAATCAAATTCTACTTTATGGTTTTTTGTCACTGCATATCTGAAAATGAAAATTTGTCAAATTTAATAGTATTTTAGATATGAGAAAAAAGTAAAGCAGTTTTTTAGTTTTAAAATATTTACTGACAATGCTACTTTTTCTTGTTAGATTGAACTTTAAACATGGTACTCGATTTATATTAAAGAATTTGCAGGCATTTTGAATTAAAAAGAAATGAGTTATCAGAAACTTTAAATGGACGACCGACAGCATATAAATGATAAATACGCAACTATTTTAATAAATATGATTGTATGCGTTGTATTTTGCATCGAATTTGATACAGATCTATTATAAAATAAGAGAAAGTAATGAAAATAAAGCCAAAAGAGTAAAGTTTTTTTTATATATATTTATAGAGTAAATTATAAAATAAATTATAAAATAAATTATAAATAAAATGTCTATTGAATTAATAATTAAATTTAGTTTTAAAAAAGTTTACATAATCTATGATGTATAAATTATATCAGATAAATTATTTTAATAATTTCTTGTTTTGAATAAGTGTATTTTGTTTATTATTGTTTTAGATGTAAATTTTGTAAAAGAAAATTATGTACATTAAATTTCTAACCGTTCTGTTTGTAATGTAAGTACCGTTTTCAACCTTTTTCAATAACAATCTATGTTTTGCTTTCTTTTTTAACATTACCTGAATTAGTAATTAGTCTAATAGTACTTTTTTTCTTCTTTTATTAATGCAATTTTTTTTCTTGCTGATGAAGTAAATTTAATTTCAAACATCTTCAATACATATAATGCTCATCTACAATTTACACACGAGATAGACACAAAAAAAATCATTGTCCTTTTTAAACATTTCAACAATTAATAAAAACAATAAAATCAAAGACAACAGAAAAATAATACAAAATAATATAAGCTAAAATATAAAAATCAAATAAAAACATATTTTTATTATAAAAGAATTAATAATTTCGATCAAAATAGAATTTGATGAACGATTAACGAAGTAATTATTGTAAATTTAGGCTGCAATAACGTGGTTTATTAGGATTTTTTTTAAAAACTAGCTCAGCTTGATAAATTTCTTGAATTTTGCATAATATATTAGATTAATAGGAGAAATAAGATCAAGAGGGTTAGCTTTTTTTAATACTAAAAAGAATATATAATATGAGCTACAGTAATTTAAAGCTGTGAAATAAAGAAAATGGTTGATTAATGTGGTTTTAATTAGAATTATTGAGACTTATAGAAATTAGGAAGCAGAGATCGAGTTAAAGTTATAAGTAGCGAGTTAAAATTTTTTATAGTTGATACAATTAATTTTTTAATTAAGAATACCTTTAAAAGAACATAAAGAAATGATTTTAGGAAAAAGTTATGTACTATGATATGTATTTATAAGCATTTACTTAAACTTTCTATTAAAGGGGAGAAAATTAACAGCAGGTCGTTGAAATATCTCTTAGGTAATAATTTTCTATTAGAAGATACTTGGCAAGCCGAGTACGAATAGGATGTAGAATCAACAACGGATGCTAGGAGACTAGAATGTTTGTCTCAAAAATTTTTCGTTAAAAAGGGAGACAATATTTTTTTTATGAAATTATGAGAATTATTATTGGGAATTATTAATAAGAAAAAAGTTGTAATTATCATCTCAATGAACGAGGAAAAGTTTAGCTTTTATGGTGTTTGAAAAATTTAAATAGTTCCTGAAAACCATGAACTTTAATAGCAATATACGTAATATTTGATTGTTTTTTTTTATTTTTTACTTTTTTATTTTTAAGTTATTTAATTTAATTCTATTAATAAAATGCTACTTATTTTATTTTTATTATATTGTTGTTGAAATTATATCGTTCCATTAAGTTATAAAACAATAACAAATCTGATATGAATACTTAATAATAAAAGATTCACATGTATTTATTCACAGGTGTATTTTTTAAGGGCTTACCCAGTTTTGCATCATAAAAAAATCGATTTTTATTTTGCACATCTTGATAGTATACTGTTTCAAAAAATTTTTTCCAAAATTTTATAGTAATATCATAAATGTGTATGAAATGGCAGCCTAATAATCGTCGTTTCGCGTCGGGAATTGTCTAATTTTGAAAATTGCCTAACCTTTCAGTGGACTATTATATACAATTCTTGAAATATTATGATGATTTCAAGAATTCCAGAATTTTTGAAAAGATCATTCAAAAATAAACATGTAATGTCTCCTACGAACATAAATTATACTATTCATATAATGATAAATAAAATTAATATGAATAAATTAAATTTTTATATGATTTTACATTATGATGAAATTATAAATAAAATCTTTATTTAAAAAATTTTATTTATTGTATATGAAATTATTTTCATATAGAAATACTCATATATTTTATTTTTCGGATTAAAAATGTGTATATGATAATAGAAGAAGGAGAGGAAGAAAAGGGTTCGTAATAAAAATATTAATTAGATAAAGTTTAAATTTTATTGATATAAAATAATAAAGATTCCAAGAAATTATGTACTTGATTACTTATGTGTACATAATCTATGCAGTCCCCGTTATATAATAAATTTTTGGATAAAAGAACGGAATATATAATGTTTATATCAATTTCTTCTGTGTTTCTTCATGAGTGATACACTGTAAGATTACTTTTATTAAACTTTCTTAATTTTACATTATATAATCTATTTTCGCAAGACAAATATAAATATCATTTATATGATAAAGCGAACATATTCATATATAATATTCAGGTTCAAAACGTCAAAATCCTTACACAAGTTTCAATTTGTTCCCGTGTTTTATAACTTACTTATACACTTAACATAGATATTTGTATATTACTTATATATAAATTTATTAAATAGAGTAAATAAGTATTTATTTAATATTTTTTTGTAACAACTCTTTTATTTTTAATTGAAAGTTATGTAATATATAAAACTAAAAAATTCATTAAAAAATATGAAAATAATACATTTTTTTTCATTTTTGTTTCATTGTTATATTAATATTTCAACTTATTTTTTAAGTTTACATAATACATTTATAATTAAAAATCCTTCAACACTTCTTATTATTCTTAATTATACGGTTATTTCACATTTATGGTATTACACGATAAACGTTAATAAAACAAATATTTCAATGTTTTATATCTACCCATTTAAATTCTTGTTACTCAAATATTGCTTACCACATATTTATAATAAAAATATACGTTATTGTCGTATTAAAATCTTAATGTATTTTTAAATGAAATATTGATTTTTTTCATAAAACAGTTTTATTCGTTATATAATGTTTATATATATAATATATATATAATTTCGATAAATATATATTTATCGAAAACTATTATAAATGTTCTTGAAAAAGCATTTGAATTTCTTTAATATTGTTTGATATTTATATGATAGAAAGTAGATAACAAATATGCAAAAACAACTGCAAATTTATACCTTTTTTTAATAATAAACGATCAAAAAGACATTATTTATTACAATACTGTGGATTGTCTTTTACATAAATATAACTATTATTGTAAAATTGATTGTGCACTTTTGATATTTCACTTTTACCCGAAGTGTAGATGATATACTAATTAATCATCACACTCAACTCACAAAATTTTTAAAACATTTAATGTATTACATTTTAATTTTATAAAATATATTGACTGATTTTATAACTAATTAAAATTCTCACAGTTCCATGAATAATATTAAAAATGTTTCTTATGTGTTTTTAAAAATTCGATTTGATTTTGAAATATTTCTTTAAAAAATAAGTTTGTAATTCTTAAATATTTTATGTACATTCATAGGTGTGCATGCTATATGCATAGTATATATTTGGCTATTTATTAAAAATCTATAAATAGATATTTTTATAAATTCAAACATTAATATACATGTAAAAACATTATTTTTTATACATATTTTTTCCATATATCACAAACATTTTTTCTTTGCATTCGAATTGTAATTATAAATGTAAGATTTAATTATTACCTTACAATTTATAATACTTTTGTATTCATTTTAGATATCAATTTCATTAAACACCAAAAGCTATAATTGTAAAGTAACATTCAGCATTGTTTAAATTTTTTTTTATATTATAAGTATTAAATTATGTAATAATTTAATTTAAATGCTTAATATAAATTTAACTTTCTATACTAAAAATTAGTTACAATAAATTATATTATTTTTTTAAAATTAACTACATGAAGATTTTACAAAGTAAATAAAATTTTTATACAAGTTTTTTATATAATTTTAATTTGAAAAATATTTATTTAATTATAAATTTAAGATCAAATGTTAATGAATTAATTTTATAATATTTTTAATGGAATAATTAACAGTTTTATTTATGAGTACATTTTTTTGGCACTAATCAATATTTTTTGTTCAAAATTAAACAACATTCCACAAATCAAAATCAAATAAGGATAAATAAGTTAAATATATGTTATTTATGTAGTTTTTTTAGAATTAAAAATAGTTTTAAAAAATTTAGATTTAAGTATATTTTTAATAATTTCTGTTTCATAAAAAAAATGGTTAAAAATTAAATTTTTATATTATGATATAAAATCCAGCATATACATTTTTTAATTTGCTTCAATAATTAAAATAATTTTTTTTGGTTAAGAATTTAATAATTAAAATATAAAATAAAATAACAATGATTAAATGATTACAGTTAAATACCATTTACAATTATTAATACAATAATATAGAACAATAATAATAATTACAATAATAATCTGTTATCGAAGAGAAATTATTAAAAAAAAAAAAAAAAAAATTGCATTATTAAATGTCTTTAATTCAACTTTTAAATTTGTTTCTAAATATATTTTACAAATTTTAGAATATAATAAATTATTTTTTTTATTACTGTACTGTCGCAAACCTTTCTTTTGATTTTCGATTTTTAAAAATTTATCTATAAAAATTCTTTTTTTTTTTATCAATATAACTACTAATAGTTTAAAAATTATTGGTAAAATATATCTATAATAAACTAAATAGAATCAAAGATAGCATTATGAAATTAATATTTTTAGTGTAAATTAAAATACGCAGTAAAGTCATATTTTAATACAATATTTTTTGTGTATTAAAAAAGTTGTGACTTATTTTATTAAAAAAAATATATATTAAGTTATTGTATTTTTTGGAGATTTATATAAAATGATTGATATGCAAACCATACAACGGCCATATGTGGAATCCCTAAAATGATTGATATGATAATAGCGTAATGTTTGTTTATTTAATTTCATAAATGTGGAAATTTGGTCAAAAACACATATTGTAATGCTGAATATTATACATTATAGAGCCAGATTAAAAAAAGAAGCTCAGATAAGAATTCTACTTTAAAATAGGTATCAAAATAAATTTAAATTAAAAATGTATGTTTAAATATCAAAAATTTGAGATTATAGTAGCAGATTAAAATTAATTATTCATTTAAACATTAACCGAATAAATTGTTATTTTGTATTATTACATTTTCTTTTAATCTTGCGATATTCTACAATTCTTATTTACTAACAACAATATATTTCAAAAATGTATTTCTGAGAAAAGCACCTTCAAAAACGTAAATCAGTAGTAGTAATAATAATACTATATAAATTCTATTAAGAAAATGACTCAATTCATTGATATAACTTAACAATTCATTTTAAATATAAACATGCATACTTTTCTTTTTATAAAAAATTAAAAAAAAAATGAAAGGGTAAAACTTTTATTAATTCTTGTTTTTAGATGAAGAAAGATAACTAGCTTAGTGTTTAATAACTAATTTAACTTAGAAATTGAGTCTTTGATAAACGTTAATTATATAAGTAAATAATATAGCAGTTCATTAGAAACTAGAGCTTCTACTTGAACACATGATTCTACCAACAACTAATGCAATCGTAAGTAGGGCCATGTGGGATTAGACAAAGCTATTGAAAAAGTTATTTAATTTAGTTTACGGTAACTAGACTATTCAATACAAAAATCATGGTTGTTTTTCTTTCGAATTATAAAACGTGTAAGTTCTCGCAATTTTTAAATTTGCGGTCTTCCTTGCCAAAAAGCCATGTGAGCATTTGACGAGCCTTCATACTTGCGCGCACCACACCTCTTGATTTGTACCAGTGATCTGAGTCTACGTTTGATCCTCCACTACCTGGTCCGCTCGTATGGCCTTGGTTTACCTTCAAACGAATTTGACTAAGAATGCCCACAAGGAGGTCATCAATATTGTGGCTTATACCAACTGAAATTTCTGCAAACTTAGACCGGAAGGTACAGGCTAGGCATTTACCATCTGTGAACAGAACGATTTTTATTGTTACGACATTTATATTGGCTCAGGTTCAAAACTTTTATCGTATTTAATTAAATTCTTAGTCAAATTTCACAATTTATATGTTTTCATTAGCTATAAAGTCAGTAGCTTAGCTAATATATTATTTATTATTCTTTATTTTAAAATTCTTGCTTAGACAATAAAATCAGCAAACGATTCTGTATTTATAAAGTAACTGTAATTTTAGTGGAATATATATTTTTTACATAAAATATTAGTTTTAAAGAATACTGTAATAAATAAAAATAATAATTATAAATTTGTAAATATCCAATAGTATTATTTATTATATAAATCACTTAATTACTTGATTGAAGATTATATATCCCAAGATTTATTCCAATAAATTTTGGGTATTGTTTATATTGTAAAATTATAAATTAGTCGTTTTAAATAAAAACATTTGTGTTTATTAAAATAAAAATAAGCGCTTGGTACTTTAGTTTTTTTTTTTTATATGATTAAGTTTTTTTCCCTTTGGATTATTTATTTTCCATTTATTAAATATTTTATTTATAAAATTATTTAGATATATTTGATTTGTATGCTTACCTTGAGCAGAAACAACGCGAGAGCGTACGAGGTCGATCTTGTTACCAACAAGAATGATTGGCTTAATTCTAATATCTTGTTCGTATAATCGAGAGAGTAATTCCTCGGCACGCTGGAATGATGCCTTATCTATTACTGAATACAAAACAATATAGGCGTGTGATTGTGGGATTTTTTCCAATTCCTAAAAAAATATAAGTGACGTATAAGTTATGATATTTAAATTACATTTATTGATTTTGCATATATAAATTTTACTTATCACACATAAAATATTCTATTACTATTCGATTTGTTAATAATTAGTTATTGTAGAATTTTATGTAAAAGAAAAAAATTAAGTGATTATAAACAAAATTCTAAATGTTCACAATTACCAGCTTTATTTTTATTATTTGAAATTTTAGTGTTCGACGCATTTTTAGCTTGCTGCAAATAAACACTGCAGAGTTTAAAATATATAATTTTGTATTAAGCTATACTAAGGAGTGAAATGTTGGGAAATAATTTGACCCTTATGGGCCTCCCAAAAATTTCTTCACTTACTTCGTACCTCTGGGTTTACAGATACACACTTGTGGTTTTTATGGTATTATAAACTTTTTTCTTAGTATATAAATTTTTTCTTTTCCTATATGGCTCTGATATACTAAAATTCTGATTTTCAAATCAATCGTTAGTTGCAGTTTAGGACCTCTTTTAAGCAGACTTTGATATTATCTACGGCAAATAGAATTATCTGTCTATCAGACCAGATAATGATGATATATTCCGTAGTGTTCCTATTTAATATTGTTTTAATGCTTTCGGTTATGGTTTTTATTTTTTCCTGGAACGGAAAGGCGTGATTATCCAGATTGTGAACTCGTTATAGGTTCCCAAGCCTCTATGCCTGTTTCGTGTATATTGTTGGATCCACCTGTATATCAGATTATGTTCTTCTTCAGGAGAGTTTTTTTATCATCCTATTTTGTTCTGTGCTGGATAATAACCCTGGATTGCTGATAGTATAGATATATTTTCGAGATATTATCACACTTAGTATTGCGTGTATATCTAGATGTGAAGGGATTTTTGTTGTACGATAAAATCTCCTTAGAACCTTGTTTATTCGCAGATACCTATAGTTGACTTAAACTCTTATTGAGGCAGGTTATTCCAAATGGAAAAAAATTCTATTGAAATTGTTGTAGTTTTCATGGTTCTTGTCATGCTTTATTAATTTGGTTTATTTATTAGGTTGAAATTTGTTCTGAGTTCGCTCTTGTGACCTGAAACTATGATCCAATTAAGGAGTCTAGGTTTAACGATCACATCGTATATTGATTTTATTGAATCTGTGTAGTATTGCCGAAGGTTATACTACAAAGTAGGCATTAACAGCTTTTCAATACTTCATTTCGATACGAGTGTTACAATTGTATGCCATATTATTCTCAGGTATTTTGCTGTGTAAATGTTTTGAACTGAGCGGTTGTTAGCTTACTGGTTTGACTTTATATCTGGTTGTAAATGGAAAAACATTGACCTTAGTTGGATTGTCTAATAGTGTTATGTTTCGGTCTTATGCACCGACAAGCTTAAAATCATATTAAATGAGTTCCTTTACCACACATTAGTCGTTTCCCCGTAGCTGATGAGTACTTCATGACGATGGTTGTTCATAGAACCGATTATTTTCTAGTACGGAAAGTTACTTGTCTATTACTAAGTACTAAAGTATAGATCATATGGTATTCTTTTTTTACACACCCAAAAACATATGAGATATGCTCCTTTGCGCCTTAATTTGGCTGGTGTTAATTATATTCAATACTTAACTTTCGGCTACGTTAGAAAACTCTTTTATCTCACAAATATTTATCATAGTCGGTTATAATAAAAAAAAAAAAAAAACTATATGTATATTTTATTTTTAGTCATTAAATACTTTGAATTATACGTTCATTATTAATATAAAATTTATTTTATTCTTGCATTATGAGAAAAATACGAATTCTAATACAATATATTGAACTTAAGAATATGACTAAGCCAATTAAATATAATATATAAATGCTAGATAATGTTAAAATGTAGATAATGTTAATGCTATGGTCTTGTATAGAAGTTTTTGGTTAAAATATAAATGAAAGCGTTAAGTTTGAACTGACCTTTATATTCGTAACGTCCACAAAACGCAGTTCACTTTCCTCGCCATTCAGCATAACAAATACAGACTGTTCGCTAGGGCCATCTGTAAAAAATATATTTATATATATATATATATATAAAATTGTTGAATTTAAAGAATCATTTGATATTAAATAATAGTTCAATGATAAGATAGACCATTGATATCCGTGATATGAACGATTAGTAGCTCAAAAAGTTGTAAAAACTCACGAAGAACGCGAAAATGCGGATGTATAACTGTGAGAGAAATAAGAAAAATGTAATTAATTAAATTCAGATTTCACTTAATTTACTTATAATAAATGCATTACATTCACTCAAGATTCGCTCGGAGCGGGTTACGTTTAATTTACAAAAATTTATGATCTTAAAAACCACATGTAATTATAAACGCTTATTACAATGTGAAGCTTTCCTTAATAAAAGTTGCGATTGGTTTCTGTTAAGTTTGGCATTTCATTCATTTACATCTCGATGGTTGATTCGATGTCAGATTTTCGGATTGAATCACGGGTTAACTGGTGTTCTTCTGGAGTTAAATTATTCAATTAAATAATTAAATACACTTGTATCAATTTAACTGAATGCATCGTACAAATATGTTATACTTCGATGCAGTTACAAATCTATAAAACGCAAATTGAACACAATGAAGAACGAAAAAAATGCAATAAGAATGTTTAAACGTAATCAATCAATCGGCGATCCAACCAAAGGAAATTGCTCAATCGTCAATCAAGGACTGAAGAGTTATTCACACGGTATAATGAAGGGAAATCCTTTGGCGACAGCTAATCAAATTTTCACTGACTTCCCTTAATTTTCCTCTATTTTAAATCTATCTCGATCGCAAACGTGCAGTGCATTACATTACATACAACTACTCATTTTTATACGTCTAAAAAATCATAAAAATTTTTTCAGATCAAACTTGATAAAATAAAACAATTATAAACCAGTAAACTGCGAATATAAATCTTAAAAAAAAATAACTTTTAATATTTCTATATTCTTTTATCTTTTGATATATAATAAGAATGAATTTGATATTTCATTATTATACTTTGAAAGTATAAATTTTAAGAAATTTTTTGCATCTTCATTAAAAATTTTAATTGTTACTTATTAATAGGTTATAAAAATATTAATTACGTTATCACACATATTAAAATGAATATTTAAATGGATATTTTAATTTAGGAGAAATAACTAAACTGATATATTAAACAAAATTTTATATATTTTAATATATGTTTTAGTTATAAATTACACATATTAAAATAATCATATTTACCAACAGTCATATTATTACAGTCATATTATATTATATGGTATTGTTTATAATTTTTATCATACAGAACCTATAAATTTCTGTTAATAATTTATGTTAATAAATAAATGAGATAAATTTTAGAAATATATGTTTGCAATAAACAGATGTATGTACTAATTTAATAATAATAATAACTTGATACAGTAGGTACTTTAACAAAGAACGTGCATTATTGTATATTTTATGCATTTCTTTCTTAAAGTGTATCCTAAGTAGCAACTGAACTTAAGGTAAATATAGTTACAAAATAAAATTATTATTCTAAATTTTTATTATTCTAAAAATATTTAGTCTTAAAAATGTAATTTTATTAAAATTACATTATAAAATTTTCAAATACACGATTACGACTCCAAGAATGTACTATAACTGATTAAACCTTATTTATTATTAACAATTCCAAAAAGTTTTTCTTAATATTGGATAGTGGTATAATGAAAATAATTATAATTCTTCATTTCTCACCTTTTGGACGCACATGTTCGTAAGCATTGATACCCTCACTAGACATAAACTGACTCACAAGAGCAGATTTTCCAACACCTCTTGCTCCTAATACAACTACGTTGTATGATGTGATTTCCTTTGGTGGTGATGATTTATTGGTTTCTTCTACATCGGCGTCAGCAGGCGCAAGTGAGTTTGATCTTGAACGCTTCTTACGGAAAGAGTCACCTCTATTTATGACCCCTGCAAAGATAAAAATGCTTTATATATATATAATTAAAATCGATAAAAATTTATGGATTTTAAATAAACATATTATTTAAAAAAAAATTTTTTTTTTGAAATTCAATTTTTGCCACGTAAGATTTAGGAAAATATTTATTAATTCTTAATGTATTAAAATAATTTAATTAGGCTCAATTTATACTAAAAACTCTATAATCTAATTCAAGAACTCATCTCTTTCCAAGACCAACAAGATACAAAAAATTAAAGATTTAATTGTCAGACTCGTCTACTATGTAAAAAAAACGGGCAAAGATAGAAAATGTGTAGTTTCTTATTTATTTCCATTTTTCTTACGAGTTCACTTAACTTTTTATCAAGAGAAATTAATACTTTGATTGTGAATTATGTGGCTAAAAGATTTGAATTGGTTAGCTGCAATATTAAGATTCACATGTTAAGAAATATACTTCTACAATACCAAGCAACGACAAATGTAGACATTCCAAATGTAGAAAATAAGGATATCTTCCAAAATAAAATTAGGAAAAAGGTTATCGATGTAATTATAACCACCATTGAAATGATAGAAACGCTTTAACAAAGTTCTACAGCTTCCTTAAAGAGCACAAAAAAAAGAACTCTGAACTCGAGCCCTTGTAAAAGGAAATAGAGAGACAATATAATCTGTCATGTAATAAAAAAAGGAATAGGAATAACTTAATAATTAGTTAATAAATAAAAACGTATTAAAAAAGTATAAAACAACGATAAAAAAGAGAAAGAAAAAAGTGAACAATGGACTCTGAAAATATGAGAAAAATTCTTGACTCTGCCATACTCTATTGTATATTACAATACACCCTCACAAATAGTACGGATTCGATCCCCACAGAAAGTGGAAAATAGAATCGTAATATTAATGTCATACTCAGTATCTTGTACAGACACATTTTCCGAGATTTATAACAGAAGTTAAAGCTGGAATCTCAAAGTCGGAAATACTGGATAAGGTTGAAGACTGACTAAACTGATAATAAATTTGAATAAATTAAGTAGTCGCTGCAAAGCTTTAATCCATAGAAATCCGGAAGACTTAATTATATTTTCCTTTGCAAAATACAGTTTATAATCGTAACACTGTTGTTTGGTTTGTTTACAGTTCGTGTATCAAACCAAATATATAATGGAATCTTGAAAATTAATAAGAATATTCTTTTTGTCTAAAAATTTGGTTAACCTCGCTCATTAATGGATACTAAGCACATAATTTTTAGCTGTATACTCATTTTTTTCATAATTTTGAATCCTTATTGAATCTCTTTATATCTAAACCTAACGAAATTTGCAATTAATCTAAAATCTGTGTGAATTATATTTCAAATCTCTAAATTATCTATGAGTTATTCAATAAAAAATGAATACCATTTCATGTAGATGAAATTTTTTTTAAATCAATTATTGGATGCGTCTAATCGCATTTTTGTTCACAACTTTAAATTTTTCTATGTACCTAAGATTACCGTCTATAAAAAAAGACATAATTTCTTGTTCTATTGTTTTCATCATTTCTATTTGCTTACAACTTTATCTTTCTGTACACATTTTATCAAAACTCTTTTAATCCTTTTTCTCAATTACTAATTCGTTCTCTTTACGAAACAATTTACTGAATAGATTTTTCATGTTTGTTATGCCTAATAATGGTTTTTGATTTATACATATTTGCGACATATACTATCACTATAGTTTTTCATATTTTGAAGAGCTGTAATGGCTATTATAATATGTTATAATATTTTCTATGTATAATATTTACGAGTAGTTCTTTATTATCTTTTAAAGGAAATTTACCAAGAGTCTCACTCTAATAAAATAAATTTTTCAAATACAAATTTCTATAATAAAATATTTAAAAATTAATATTTTAAGATATTAATGGTGTAATGCAAATATTTTTGAAATAATAAAGTAATAAATTAAATTAGATCGATGTTCGCGCGGGATAACATCTATGATTATTATTTAACTCTAATATCACGTAAAATAAAATATAAATATAAGTCAAATATTTTCACACAGAATTAATGCAATTTATTTAAACTTCCGAAATTATTGTAAAAAATACAGCTTTTAAACGTTTAACAATGAATGAAATAAATTTATGTGAAAATTTAAATACTTGAAATTATATTTTTGGTTTTGATCAAGAACTAGGAAGAAATTTAATAAAAATAAATGCACGCAGGAATAACTTATGAATAATTAGAATAATTTGATGAAATACAGAAGTGCGAATGCTAAAAAACTTGCATCTTCATAAGACACCGAAATAATTATTGAAAAAATAGATTATTATACTTTAATTTTTTCAATGTATTCACTATAATTAATACTATTATAGTTTTTAAAAATTAGTAATCAATATAAAATTTAACGAAGTAAGTTTAACGAGCTTAGATTTAAAAATTACTTTGATATCCAATTATGGTGCCAATTACATTGAATATTGTTTAAAAATTGGAAAATTCTATGTAATTAATTAGCGTACAGTAATGATAATGTAATTTTTAGATATTGAAAAGGTAGCAATGAATATTTTTTTTGTCTTAATAGATATGGAAAGTATATCATTTAAAAACTTTTAAAAATTACTTTAAAAATATTTAAATCAGTTTTTAATCAGCGTGTCAATTTTCTATAAAAAAAATCTTATAGAAAAAAAAAAGAAAAATCACATGATTGAAAAGTTTGAATATTAACTTAACATTTTTCATGAGTGATACATCGACATAGTTAGCGATTTAGTGTTATATATTTTGTGAATAAATATAGTTGAAAAATTAATTATACAATTGTGATATTAAGTTATTATAAAGCACGTACGGTCTGGAGTAAAAAACAAGTAGAAGATCCAGAAACGTGTGGTGAATCGATGTCAAATGATCATAATTACCAATCTTGATGAGTTGGCGGCGTGAAAGAAATATTCTCGCTGAAAAAGTATAATGTAAAGGAAACTTATTATATAGTGATCGAGAGTGTGCAATTTTTAAAGATGTTTTTAAATCCCTATTACATGTCTAGTAAAAAACTAAGATGCTAATTGAATATTAAATAGAAAATTAAAAGGCTGTACCAGAATGAAAAAAGTGAAAATTATGGGAGAAAAAAAACAATATAAAGTTGATTAAAAAAATTGTAAAAAAATGTAAAAAATATTATGGTTTGGCCATAATAAGAAATTGATAAAATCTGGGAAAAATACACCAAAAAATTTAGGATAATAATGGATTCAAGTAATAAAAATCCACAGAATCAAACTACGTATCGACTATTATATCTTCTATCAAAAATCGTTAAATATCAACTATACATATTAATACCCATTTGGTATTGATATCTGGTACTCGTATTATTGGGCTGAAATTAAAGGTATTCATATAAACATTTTTAAAATAATTATGTTCATATTAACCAAATACAAAGGCAACAATAGTTAAATTAATAACAAAAGTTATAATAATTTATTATAATACTCTGTAACAAATCACCTCATAATTGCTTAAAAACTATTGAATTATCCAATTTTTTGTTGCAGATATTTTCAATAGTGGCATAAAGTCAATACTATATATATTTAAAATAATAGGTATCACAATTAGTCAATATTATATGGATTTAATTTAATGAGGTGCGTAATATAATGCGTACGCAGATATTCGAGGATATGACTAAAAAATCTTAGGTAGCTCATAGGAAAGCTGTAATAAAAAAAAAGGGATATGGTTTTGAAATAACGTATAAACTAAGAGTACATAAAAATTTGGTCTAAAACATAAATATCATTCATAAAAATTTTCAAATTATTTTTTTCTTAACTATATTTTTAAAAATGGTTAATATTTTGACTTGAAAATAAATTATTTGATTGATTTGAAATGTTGAGGGAAATAATAATAACACTTTTTTATATGTAGTTAATTAAATTTTTTAATATTTAAAACATTTTAAATTTGGTATATAAAAATTTTTTTTATAACATCGTCATTTTATCAATTTTCAATATTTTATTATTGTAATTACATTTTTTAATTGAATTTATTTATATTAATAATTGATTTTTATATGATTGTGTAATTTAATAAGTAATTTCTTATTAAATATATTTACGTATTGTTGTGCACTGCTATTTTGAAGAATTTAGCCATTTCTAAAATTTGCTGTTAGCCGAATGATAATAATGCTATTGTTAATAAATTATTCAAGAAATATAAATTATTTGTTTATTTCATAAAATTTTTTGTTTAAAAAAAAAAATTGAAGCAAATTAAATCATCACTTAATAGCCCTGCGATATTTGTGAATAAAGAAGTTTACGGATAATTAATAAGTGTCTATACTTTAATTAACTTCATTTAATTAATTTTTTCTTATTACTTTTTTCGTGTTTTGGTTTGTTTATCTTAATTTAATATCTATTTTTGATTTTAAAATTAAATTTATTTTTATTTTTAATATTACCTTTTCATAATTAGCGTTTTAAACATTTATTATTTTTTGTAGATTAATTTATTATAATAGAATGGAAACGAAAGTTTTATTCCTAAATATATAATATTAATTGTCAAATATGATTAATTTTCATATTAATAGTTATAAATTACAGTTATATTAATCCAATCTTTACATATGATTTTACGGAAATATTATGGTCTAGTAGAAACTAGCATCAGACGAGTTAGAACTAGCTATACATCAGACAGCGCAGAAGAAATCAGTGGAGGTTCTCTGGATTAATAATAGCGTGGCGTCGCAGAAATGATTAGTCTGATGTTGATTGGCGTAACTAAGCTTAAGCTCCGAGAATATAAAGGAGTCAGTCATACACCAACCTCTAATCAGTAAATATTTATAGTTTTTTTCCCCATGAAGAGGTATATTAATAAAATTAAAGCAATCTGAAAATTATTCTCTTTTACTTTCCTTCTCTCCTAATTCTATAGTTTTGGAGGATTAGAGAGGATAAGTCGTCGAAATTGTGTACAGAATGGTGGAAGAATGAGTGATAGTGCAATAAGTGATAATATACAGGTGTTTATATTTCGGTGTCCATATATAAATATCTATATCTAAATATTTTAAAATATTAGACATTTAATATCTAAATGTATAAATGACAGTTTTATTTCTACGTGCTTTGAGTGACAATAGTGAAAAGTATGGTAGACTTTTTTAATATAACTACTCACAGGTTTTTAACATTTAATTACAAATAGATCTTTGGTCAAATTTTTAATTATAAAGTTTCGATACAGAAATTTTCTTCCGTAGAAGGTATAAACATGAAGAACAAAATTATTTTTGGAAAATATATAAGTTTACGATTAATATGCTTTCACCATGTTAAAAACATTACTTAAAAAAAAAAAAATTATATGCCTTTTCAGTTAAGTATAATTTAAAAAGTATAATACAAACTATTTATACATAAAAAAGAACTAATTTTTAATATTCTTTAAAGTAAGTATTAAAGTTAGCTTGTATTTTTCAATAAGCATAATTTTAACGAATTTAAAAGATGATTTATATATACGTATATATAAATATAAAAAAATATGAAAAAGACATGTAGTACTTTTATGTATACATTTATAAATGAAGAAGAAAAAAATTAGGTTCTTTTAGAGTTATTGATGTAGTACACCTTTCTACATTTTTTAATATTGAATAAGCAAGCAAATATTTGATGCACGATAAACATGATTAGATTAAATACATTATTAAATATAGTATACCTTTACTGGTAAGGCTGAAGCTTCTGAGTCGATACAAGTCCTCATCAAGAAGTTCATCACGTTGTACTGAGGTGTTCGTTTCAGGAACATCGAGATAAGCATTAACTTTACGATAGTGGGCATGATGAACACTTTGTCCACGACGGCTTCCTCGTCGTCTTAATCCAGGACTAACATCATTATCGGTTAGTTTGGGTTCGCTAATGCAGTGAGCAGATCGCACTCCTGTGCCTTCCGGTGGGTAATCGTGCTGCGCTGCTGCTGGAAAGGTAAAAGAAGTATGTGTTATTTATTAGAGAAATATATTGCTCGACCATATTTAAATTATTTATTTCATTAATAAGCAATAACATTATAAATCATAGATTGTAAATGATAAAAAATTGAAAATAGGCATGATGGAGGGCTACATAAATATCATCAAAAGTTTTACTTTTAATGATGTCTATGTAGATTATTGACGCTTGTGGTAATTAGATATATTATTGATACGATTGCGCCATGCTTCGGAACACGTATAATAATTTATGTAAAGAAACTTTTTTGATTAATTAGTTCTTTTGAGAATTCTGCCTTCTGTGCAAGCATCGTTCTCTAAAAAATCTATGCCCAATATACCTAACTATAACTCTCTTCATTATTTTAAGTATAAGTGATGTGGGCAGATAGGAACAGAAAGGTGTTTAATCCTTTGGGTAGTCATGGTAATCTCTACCTGCCTTTGGTAGAAACAGAATCTTGTCCAGACTTCAAGATTGTGGTATGTAACCAGTTATAAGGCTGACACTGGAAAGTCCAGACAAAATGTTGGGTATAAGTTCACTTTCTCTTGGCAATAATTTTAGGAGGATGTCATTTGGTCCTTCCGCTTTAAATTACTTAAAACTCTTTATTGCTCATTTTGAGGCCTATTATTTCTTTCACTCGTCTCTAATCAAGCCCACAATTCACAATTTGTTGGCTATCAATACCTGTTACCCCATTGAAGTCAGGAAATGTATGAGTATGAGAGATTTCCTCAACGTTCTTAGTCTATTTTCCGTTTGCCATTCTATTCTGTACAACATCGTTTATTAAAATGTTTTGAAGAAATCGGTAGAGCTTGGCTGCTTTCGAGACTCATAGTAGGCTCTCACAATACAATCTTTAGCCTTACTCCTCCTCCTATTTTCTTTAATAAAAGTAGTAAGAAAATTTGTTTTGTGTTTAAACGTGATCAAAGAAATAATACTGCTTAATTTTGTGTTAAACTCTTTCTGAAATTTGCTCAAGTCGGTCCTTTTTGGATTTCTAATGGGTATCTTTTCTTCCTATTTGCCGTGAATAATGACGATGACCACCAATATTTTATCCGCGTTTCAAAATAAAATACTTAAGTTTTCTGTTTGAATAGAAATCATTTAAATGATTATATATAAAAACAATTATGGCTTAAATCTTAGGATACTGCTTCATTATTCATTTAAATTTAATGAAATTAAAAACAAATATTTGAAATCATAAAAATGCATACATAAAGTTACATGTTATTAAATATTATGTTTTGTAAAAACATAAAAATATTATTTCGACATAAAAAAATAAAATAAATAACAATAAACGTACTATTATTATTACTTACTACTATTATTTGGAAACAATTTTTTTTATTTTAACATATTTTGTTGCAAATAAAAACCCTTAAAAAGCAAATATTATTAAATTTAGAGAATTAAATCTTTAGTATAATTATGTGTAATGATAATTCATCTTTTACTTAAAAAATAAATAAAAACCTTAAATTTTTTTTTAAATAAATTTATTATAAGAATATTATCATATTAAATTTATGTTAAATTAAATTAAAACTAATTGTTTATAACTCTTTTTTCTTAAAATAAAATGAAACTAAGAGTGTTAGATTAATAAATCAACAAATAAAGTCAATCTATGTTACTTTATGCGTTTGTGTTATAGATAATTTATTAGTAATCTTCGACTATTTATAATTTTTCAATTCGTTAGAAAAATGGGAAAAAAATCTAAACATTGAATTAATTATTTTTCTGGCTATATTTTTCCCAATAGTTTTCATCTAATCTTTCTGCTCTTTCCATTGCTATATATATTGATTATCGACTTCGTTCTAAAATTGTACACCACATTTTCCTTCGCTTCGCCTCTCCACTCCATGACGATGACATTATTATAAAAGCGTGGGTACATATTCATAAATACATAAATCCTGTTTTAGTTTATTACGATTAGGAAAAAGGGCTGTTTAAATTCACGTTTTAAAAAGTTTTTCATATATATGTAAATGCAAAAAGAGAATAGTTTATCAAGCCATTGATATACTATTCCATTAAAATATGTTTTATTTTTTTTTTATAAAAAAGAAATTTAATATCCATTTCATTTAAATAAATAAAAGTTATTATGTACATCAGTGATTTTTATATTCTCTTCATCAAAATGTCTTTCTTCATGATAATTATATAGATAGAAATTAAATTGTAGTTAATTTTAAGGAAAAATATGTTTGAAATAACAATTTTAACATATTTTTATAGTAAATATATAATTAATATTAAGATCTATAGAAGCTGAATATAAAACTATTGTAAATAAAAATTAATAATTTTTTTTATGTTAAAGCGAAAATAAATGATATATAAATCAAATAAAAATTTAAACAATGAAGAAAAATAATAATTATATATTAAATATTTATTCATTAGTACTCATAAAAAGATGTTTATTAAGTTGTAGAATATATGTTAAACAATAATATCATTTTAATTTTTAATATACTGTATATTTAACAATACAAATAAAATAAAAATGATGATGACTTTTATAATTGAAATAAACTATATTTTTTTGATAATATTTTTTTGATTGATACATAATTGTAGTTAAATTGGATTGTACCTTGAAAGACATATTGAAAGAATATATCTCTTTTATAGAACTATAAATAATTTGTGTCAGAGTGTAAGCATAGTCATTCGAGTTGCAAACATTTACAATATTGTTAAAGATTAAATGAGATGATAACGTCAAAAAAAAACTTCCAAATTCGATCTTAAAAGATAGTCATTTAAAAAAAACATCGACTAGGTATAATAGGCGCTTCGAAAAATGTTATGCATTATACATTGACCATAAATTCAGAAACGAAGTACGTGTGAAAAAAGCACACATGAGACCTTATTGCTGATAACTGAATCAAAAAATAAACATCATGAGGACGTTTCAACAGAAATAATTATATAGCTTTCAAATAATCAAATGGAAAATAAACACGCGAGTATAGTAAAAACGTATATTATTTTACTATGATATCCCAACCGCGCATACATTAATTATTGTATTGGACAAAATCAATAAATTAAAATCCCAATTGTTCCTACATATACGTTATTAGTCACATTTAGTCTCTTCCTACTTTAATCCATTTTTAAACTTGAATAAAAATCTCATTGGTCGAAAATTTGTTATCGATGCGATAGTCGAGTGTGTGGTTGACGGGTATTTTGAAAAATTTGATAGTTTTTAATCTGATAAAAATATCAATGATATTGAAAATCCGGATTGGGAAAAGTGCATTGATCAAATTTGTTATTAATAGTTTTAATTTTTTAATAATTGATGTTATTCTTATCGATAATTATAATTTAATTAATTGATAATTTAATATGACAATAAAAAAAACAAAAAAAAAATTGGAAAAATAAAATTTTTTTTACTTGAGTAAATGATAATAGTTTAAGTATTTAATTATAATAATTTAATTTATATTTCAGATGATTCAATAATATTTTTCATTTAGTTCTAATGCACTAATATCTTCTTTGTCATAGGACCTTCTCGTCACCAAGATATTCCTCGCATTCTTTATAAAGAGAGTAATATATTATTTACTCTAGTTTGAAAGTTCTTGTTGGTAGGTAGTAGAAATATTATTCAATATCGAGAATCTCCTAGTAAAGTATAAATCTTACCCTTCGCCAAAGTTTCCATTCCTTGACGAAGACACCCAGATAGAATGTTATCCGTCTGCTTTCAAATCCATATCCTGTTATGCTCAGTAGCTTTATTACCGAGATACAATATTATTGATTTCACTATAGCCCATAATCAAGCTCATAGCTTGCATTACGAATCGTCCCCAAAGCTTTCATCCCGTAGCTCGGAAGGTTATCCGTAACTAATCAATAAAACAACCATGCTAATTCACTCGAAAATTTATCGATTTTGTCTCGTACGTAAAACGCGTAGCATTATACGGGATTTATTAAATAATAAATAATAATAATAGAAAAAAAAAAAAAAAAAAAAACAAATATTTTTAAATTTTATTATTAATTTTTTTATTAATTTTTTTTATTAATTTTTCGACAAAACTTCATTTTAAAATATTATTCTAGAGCTAATATACGTGCTGAGATTGATTCGGAGTTTCTACAAATAGTTGTAGAAAGGCTAAATCTGTGTAGAGGTCACAGTATGTTCGTAAAACAATGAACATCTTGTGTTAAAATAAATCAAATTTTGATAAAGAAGGAAAATATAGTATTTACGTCAAATGAGTAAATTATTCAAGAATTCTCGAAAGTTTACTTTGTTTGTTGTAGGCCATCTTCTCTTTCTTTATCAATTTATACATATTGTGAGTTACAGTCACTTATCATTTAACATCTCAATAAAATTCTATATATCATCATTTAGGATCTTTTAAAAACTATCAGAAAGAGATAAAATAGCGTCATTAAAGCAAAAAATTCAATTTTGCACAAAAATGCACCTATTTTATTAAATATCAAATTTTTATTTTTATAAATATAAACAATAAATTTAGATTTTGGTACGTGAAATAGTATTTGTAAGATTTTTTGAGAATTTCAAATTAGTTAGTTAATCAACCATCAAACTAAATGTCTGAAAAATGGTTTGACAAATGCGTCTAAAGTTTTGATCAATGATTTCTATGTTACAAAATGAAATTATATTACATTGTCACATCATATGTACTTATAACTATTCTTTTGTATTTCGATATGTTATTGTTGAAATAAAAAACTATCGAAATATGCAAAAAATAATTGATTTGTTTAAAAGTGAGAACTGGGCAGTAGTTAAATATGCACCGTCAATATTCAGACATCCGAATATAAGTTACCTAGAAACTGGTATGTCCAGTTAATTGTAGTCGACACGATGAGGTCACATTTCTAGTATAAATATGCACGATGAGAATATTTTCTTTCACACCGGAAATTCAGTTGAATGATACGTGAGGAAGGTCTTTGAAGCAGTTCACTTAATAAGCCGACTTCTGCAAATACCTGCACCTAATTTAATGTAAGCGTGAATTGTCGAGTATTTTATGTAATTATTACGGACCTTTTTATTATATACATATGTAACGAACTGTAAATTAATTAACTTCCTAGTGATACCTACTCTTTTTTTCCTTGCATATCGTACCAAAATCTCGAATCCTCCCACTTATGTTCTTTTTAGGCAACCAAAAAAGAAATAGCTCAGAAACAGGCGTTTCCGCGGTTATAAGCCAATGAAGCAACCTGAATAGACTGAGTAAGAATCGGAAGGTAAGCGTAAATTCTATGATGTTCAAAGTTTAATTATTTTTAATTTAATCATTAATAATAATTATTATAAAGAGTAAATCCTCCTAATAAATTATTGATTACAAATTATTACATACAATTAATGACGATTCTTAAGCAACGACATATATTTTGCTTTTTGAATTTTATAATTTAAAAAAAAAAAAAATAAAAAAAAAAACCATCAGTAGTACATAAATAATAAAGCATAATATACAAATTGAGAAAAGTGTAATTAAGAATTTTTTAACATATTAAAAAGCGAGATAAAAAAGGCGATACATCTGGTTCGCAGATTGATCACAGATTAACTAGAGATTAAGCGGTAGTCAACTGCGGGCCCTGATGAAAGGCACGGAAAAACAATTTAATCTTCGCATCGATGTTTTATCTCATTGTTATTGTCTACATATTTTCAATTAATGTTCAATTTATGTTCAATGTAATTACTCTTTCTCAAATATTGTTTGCTAGTATGTAGTGCAAGCTTTACATAAGAATTTTTTTTCACTAAACCAAGATTAGTAAAACATAACAACAATATAACAATAGTCCATTCAAAGTGGACGAATGAAAGATAAATTTTTTTTTTATAAATAAAATGTGTAACAAACTTATAACGATTAGAATATTTTGTCTTCGGGCAGCTTTATTTAAAAAATTAGACAGGATTGTTCATGATGATTAATCTCAATCAATAATGGTTGTATTATTTGCATTTAATATGAAGCTTGGAAAAATAGTTCACCTAAATAAGAGTGGTTCATTTTTATCGAAAAACTAATTTATATTAATTTTTAACATATTGATGAAAAATATATGTGTTTAATTTTAATAACTTGTTATATATATAATAATTAATAATTTGAGTAATTATAACATTATTAGTTTAACATGGAATTATATATGGAAAACGTAATATAATAAAATTAAATATACATTTTGTACACTATATCAACTATAGAATCATACGTGCACATGTCCATATACACGCATATTATAATTTTTAATTCATAAAGTACTTTAATTATATGTAAAATGTCTGAAATTCTATTATTCTCGTTGAAAAAGGGAAGTTATATAATGGAGTATTAAAATAAATTAAAAGTGTTAGATTTGCTTATGAATTTACTAATTAGAATATAGTATTGAAATTCCCAATTTAAGAGCTTGGTTTTTCCAAAGCTGTCATTCTTAGAAAAATAAGTAATTACAAGTGCACGTCTAAGTACATCAAAGTAGCAGGTACTTTAAAGATTTCTTTTCAAGATCCGGATATCGATGTATTCCTTCGATTGGCCCTTTCATAGAATTTTTAATTGCTAACTCCGATTTTATTTCCAATGCCCTCTGCTTAGGACAACGTTGACACTTTATATTTTCTCTTCCTATCGAACGGTCGATAGTTAGCTCGTAACGACGATCTTGTAATTCTTTATATTAATTCGTTATTAAATAAATTTTATCAAAAACTCTATCCTGCAGTGATTTAATTTAACAATAAGTTATAAAGAAAAATCACTTAATCATCAATCAAAGACTAATAAATTAAGAAAAGAAACATAAGAATTCAATGAATAAAGTTTATTAAAACAACGACTTCAACGAATTCCTATTTATTATAACAAATGTATACCAGACAAAAATGCATTCTACAGATATAATCGCCGTCGTCATCAAGTGGGAATTTTCGTTGTTTATTTCCTATGGGAAACCCATTTTACAGGGAATCGATTTAGGGATTTATATTTTTTGACCAGTGTAATTTTCTTAGAAATTAGAAAAACAATTTATATAGATAATATATAATTTATCATATAAGCAACTATTCTTTCATTATTAATTTATTATAAATTTTTTTTTTTAATTTTTTAGATTTAATTTTTTAAATTTAATACCAAAGATTGTATTTATACTTTAAATTATAGTAACATTCACAAAATAGTATCAAATAATTATTAAATAGAAAAGCAAAATTTTATTTGTTAAAAATTTATAAATAAATTTTATACAAAATTTGTAACTATAATAAAAAAGATGAATAATTTTAATTTCAAAAAGTAAAAAATGATTATATGTTGATAAAAATATTCATATATTATGTTATACAAATGTTAAATTATAATTTTATTATTTTGTGAAGTAAGAATATACGAATGGTAAAACGTAATAACAGAAATCACGATAGTGCTTATATTAGTATTTAATAATGTATTTGGTAATATTTTAAAATTTCATTTTAAATTAAATGCAATACACAAAATTTATAATTTACTACTTTTTTAAATTAGTTGAATGGTCGCCTAGATTGTGAACACAAAAAAATTATTTTAAAGGTAATAAAACTAAGCACGCATGTATACATACAGGCGTGTACGCACACAAACATATGCACATAAATTCACGTATATACTCTGTTTTGCACATAATTTGAAATCGTTCCAAAAGTCAAAATGTCTCCATGAGTACACCTATAAAATATTATAGGTTATTATAAAAATCTATATTTTTAGTTTTGTAATTATAATCTGAAACTATTTATAATTTATTCTCAATATTATTGCGTTTTTAAATAAATACACAAAAATATTAAATAGGAACTAGTAAATTAATATTTAATCATTTTTAATTTTATTTTATTAATTTAAAATATACATATATATACATATATATATATGTTTATTTCGTATATTATGTAAATAAATATATTTGTAATATATAAGTGAAATAAAATTTGCTAATAGTTTAATAAAATTCCATAAATTAAATTAATAGAAAGTGACTTTATCTTTTAACATAGATTAAAATTTTAATCTCCTAAACTTTTATATTTAGTATGGATTAAATTTTTTTACATTAAAGTTTTTATCTTGAATAGTTTTACTACATTTAATTTTAATTTTAAGTTTAATTAAAAGAATACATTTAAAAATAAATTAAAATTATTTATATTCATTTCATATAAATATGAAAATTCTCTAAAAAATAATTTGCCTTTACTCAATAAAGTTTTACACATTTAATTATTTCGGTATATTGAATATACAAACTAAATGCGTACACAGAATACAATTTATAGGGTTTCAAATTAAATTGTGATGTAACAATTGTTTCTCGAGATAAGGTAATGAACAGATGTATAATTTGTACATATGTTTATGTAAGTTTTAAATAAAATAGTACGATAAATCTGATATAAAATTTATTTAAAAAGAAACAACATTAAAATTATAATAGAAGGTTTACTCCATGCGTGTTTTTAAGCCAATATAATATAATATAATATGAATATGTTGATCTTTTTAATATTCTACGAGGACAAAACTAAATTTAATAATTTATACAAAATTATAAAATTAAATTCGATTGATTTTTAAGCAAAAGCAATATAATTATTTTTGTTTTAATATTGATGCCGTTTTCTTCAGCTACTGCTTGTTACATTTTATATAACTTTATATTCATTCAAAAGCCAACGGATTGTTTCAAATAAAAATTATTATTTTATATTATATAATAATAATATTCTATTAATATTACATAAATTATTTGATTTATTCATATATATATATATATATATTAATTTTTTAAAAAATATAATATAAAAAAAAGATAAAGTAATTATTAATATTTAATTGTAATACGGTTGTATTAATTATTACTACTCGGTAAATTATATTAAATTTAAATTTATTATTTATTGTTTAATTGTAAATGAAAATTTATACATTATAAAATCATATACTATTCTAAATTCTAAAAAATTTTCAATTTGCCAAATCAAATAAGTTTTTCAATATTTAATTTTTTCATTGCAAATATCCCAGGACATTCCTAAAATGAATTTTAATACGGAAACGAATGTGTATTACGAGAGCAATTGAAATATACTAGGTAAACTAATGATTATTTAACTTACGAATTTGGTTTATTGAATTATTTTTAAATTATTAATGTTTGATTTGAACTACTTTTTTTTAATCATATATATAGTTCTATTTAATTTATTAGATAAATAAAATTTTAGTTTCGTTATTTCTGTATTCATAAAGCTAATAATAGTATTGTAACGATATGGCCTTTATTGACCGTGTATAATTGTAACCTATTCTTGTTAGAACTTAGTTAATAATTCGTTATATTACTTCAAGCTAAAAAATTCAAATAAATTTATAAACTGAAATTAGTATTTATTTTAAGTGAGCTTAAATAGAAATATATATAAGAATAATTTAATTTTTATAAATAAAAAAAAAAAATAAAGTAAATGTTAACCAAATAATTATTAACTCAACTATGCAATTAAATAATGTACTATTAGGAATATTATACATAATAAATGCATTCTACTCGAGAAAACGATCAAATATCAGTTAGGATAATTGTTCGATTGTTGGTGTGCCTTATTAGAGTTTTAAATGATTATTTATAGAAACATCGTATAATTTTCGAGAAACAAATCAAATGCAATAAAGACAGATTGCTTTGGCTTTGGATAAATATGCATAAAGCTTGGTACTGTACCTTGAAGTGCACATAATAGAATATTGAAACTCAACATGCCTCAGAACTTGAGGCTCCAAACCTACGTAGATTACATATTTCAAATAATAATCACTCATGGTTAATGCCTGATTTAATTTTAATATCCAACCATATAATCGTGAGTCACATTTAATATATATGATATAAACCGCACAATGAGCCGCGTAAATTAATGGATGTACTATTATGAACTTCAGCTTATCATACAAATGACGGAGTTTATATTATTCAACATATACAGACGAAGTTACAGATAACATCTGGAGCAGAGGGTATAAAAATAATAGAGGAAGTTAAATATCTACAAGCGACAATAGATATAAAAGTAAAATTACCTTTTAATTCATTTCTTAAATTTTAATTTTATATATATAGTAAAATAAATTAAAACATAAAAAATATATCTTATCTTGGGTCTACTTATGATTATTAAAAATAAGAGAAAAAATGAATAGAAGAATGTTAATAAAAAATCCTATATAATAATTCTATTTTACAAAACAGAGACAGTCGAAAACTCATTAATATTAAGAAATGTATTAAATGTACCCATCTTAAACGCTCAATGATATTATAAATTGCATGTAAGATACCATACTGTCCCATAAATCTTGATAATACTAATTAAGGATGTCAAACAATTGAAAGAAATGGTTGAAGTATATAAAATATTATGATTGAGAAGGTTAAATTTATCATTGGAAGAGTAGCTAATGCGACATCTGAGTGGGTGAAAATCATATAGCCATAGGAGATAAAATGAATTGCCAATAATCAAGGCCAATGAAGTGACGACCCGATTCCGTTAGTATACTAGTAGAGTGATAGAAATATCTATTTTTAATTTTTGCAGTTTCTATTAAAATTTGTCTATATTCGATTTGATCTTTACAAAATGTAAAGTTATATCTAACCTGCAATTATATGATAATGTAAAATTTATATTTTGCAATTACAAGTGTTGTAAAAATTACAGATGTTAAACAATATAATAAAATCTATGATGATAGATATTATGTATCTATAATTTTTAGATATATTAAAAATGTGTTATGAAAGAAAAAATAGATGTTCGGAAAATTTAATAAATGAATTGAAAATTAATTTTTCAATGAATTGAGTATTACAGCGCGCGCGCACGCGCTCGTGTATGTATATCATCAATTGAGTACTTACCTTGAAAAATATTTCATTAGAAGTAATGTGTAAAATATTGATTCTGTGTTTAAAGAGATATGTGTTTAATGGCTAGAAACTGTCGTTGCCCCAAGCTTTATATGGTATTAATTATAGGACTTTAAAAAAAGCTTATATTGATAACTGTATGGTGGAAAATGTACATAATACTCTATACAAAACTTATTTTTTGATTCTTTTTGCAAAATTTATACTCTGCCTACCACTTATTTCGCATTCACTTAAAATATTTATGGTCTATAAATCAATAGATAAATTTTATTATTAAATTTTATTAAAATATTTTAATACCATCATAATGACTATTCGGTAAGCTATACATATATGGTATAGTTATTCAAGATTTTTGTATTAAAATTATTTAGTCAAAATATTCGCTGTCTAAACCTAAATGATTACTTAATTATTCATACCATTAAATATTAACTTTCTCATATAATAATAATTTTGATTATAATTATAATTATTTTTCCTAAAGCTTAAGAAATTTAAAGTTTATAATTAATAATGTGTCTAAAATTTAATTATAAACTTATAAAGAGATAAATTAAGGCCCGTATAAATATATTGTTGCCCTTTGAACTTTTAACATTCTTGTTGTATAATTCTTGTTGTATCGAGAAAAACACGTATTTGAATGCAGTTATTTGAAACAGCAGTCATTAAAGAAACACTAATGGTTGAAGACATCGAATAAAAATTATATTTATTTGTTCCATGATCTCTTTGAATTTGAGGGTTTTCTAAATGTAATAGCGTGTGAAGTGTTTTTTTTGCATTTCATGCAAGAGAACTTAGTCAAACTTTTGTTAACCATGTATTTTTCCAAGTAATTGAAATATAATTGAAGTTTCTACAACAACTTTAGACTTGTTTCTACTAATAAACCTTTTCAAAAAGAATTAAATTAAAAAAAAATTTTAATTTATACTCATTTTTGCAATGAGTATAAGAAACGTTTCCTATTTACATCGAAGTTTAATATTAAGACTAATGTGCTTTGGGATTGAAACTTTTATCAGGAAGTAGGTCACTCATTCTATATAATTCCAATGTGATGATCTGAGAAGAAAGGAATTTTCGTAATTGCTCGAGTGTAGGTGGTTCTATTGAATCACCTAAGTATTTTTACCAATCTTAACCATTTTGGTAATCGAATTTCGCAGTTTTCAAAGTTAAAAAAAACATCACCATCAGACATGGATCTGTCCAATGCTGGAATAGAATTGAGGGGGACCAAACATCTCCTTAAGTATTCTTTTGATTTTCCATCAATTCCAATTACAATTCAGAATTTGTGAGGTATACTTATTAGTAATTCTAGATTAATTGTCGTAATAATGATTGATCATTTCCGAAGTCTATTCATAATTCTTCTTAGTGATAGATATATTACGAATTAACTCTGATGCTTCATCAGCAAGATGAGCTCTCAAACACAGCTGCTTTATTACGGAAAGGATATTCATTTATCTATTAATTAGAGGTCTTAACAAATTTCTAAAGTATTTCTAGTCATCGAAATTATCAGAAAAAATAAGAAAGTCAATACTAGGTAACCCCGAGTAGTCAACATGAGTAGCCGATTCTACATTAGTTCAAGGTGATTTTTCATTGTTAGAGGTTAATACAGAAAATTGGATTAAATATATATTAAAATTACCAACATTTGATTTAACTTTACTTTTATATCTTTTATGGGCTCATTTTTCTTTCTTCTTTCTTATGGCCTCATACAACTTGACTTCATATCATGTTTTTTACGAAAATTCCTCAGCACATTCCTCGAAAGTGTTACAATCTATACTGCCGTTAATATTCTCATCAAATTAATAAAGATCGTAAATATTTTTAAGATTAAAGTCTTTATTTCTGTTGCACTAACTGCTTCTATAGCAGTTACTATTTGGAAATATTTTTCTACAATGTAATATTTTATTGCATTCAACACACTGTATTACTCTTCGTATCCTTAACTATATAAATTAAAAATTTAATTTTTCATTGATATTAGGAGTAAATTTATATACAGAAACCAAAAAATATATGTCTTTGTTTATTTGTATTTCATACCATTTATCACCACTTCAGAATCACTCACAAGAATTCATCTCATAATTTTGAATACCTTCCATTACCATTTAACTCTACCTCCACTTTGAAAATATGATACCATTGATGATTCTGATACATAAAATGCAATTGTTGTTAATAAATCTAATTTTTATCTTCTCATAAAAATTTTAAATAAAAGAAATTTATAATTCGTGGTACAATTTAACCTAGTTCCTACAGGTATTAAAGTACGCGGTAATATTAAAAGAACAAACTATTATATTGTTTTTAAATCTCTTGATAACAAATTTCAGAACTTTCACAAAAATTCTAGATACAATTTAGATTAACTACTAGAATAAATAACTCACTAAAGATAAAAAACTCATTATAGTTCTTTACAATGTTTCATAAGGATATCAACGAGGATATTATGCAAGATATTATTCACTATTTAAAACCAATTTTTTTTTCCTGTAATCCCCATTCTTTAAAGGGCTGTCAAAATATTTATCTACTAATGGCATTGTACCTCAATTTAACATCTCTCTAAATTAAAGAAATTTCCAATTTACATCAAATTTACTACACCATTATACATATTGAAATAAAACATACGTCTATTAAAACCGCTTACGTTTACTTTTTTCATAATTTAAAAACACGCCTGAATATTATAGTTCTTATATATATCTGAGCCTTCTATGTTAAATTAATTTTACGGACATAAATTTAAATGAGAAATCTATATTATAAAATTTATGTACAAATGCAAAAAACTCCATTTGACAACTCACTAAGATTGTACCAAGTTTCTGAAATATGCTATATTCACATAGCAACTTTTTTAATTACCTGTCTTCGATCCAGATTACTTTTTTATCAAGCTAATCTTATTCATTTAATTAATTTCCTTAATTAAAAATTATTAATTACAAATATTTTTAAATCATCCAAATGAGTGTAATAACTTTTTTATTACTGTTTTTCAAAACATAAGAAGAGTATCTAGATTTTATAAACGCCTTTAAAGTGATAATTTTCAAAAATTGTTCTGAGGCTTGATGGAAGCAAGTAGCAAACTTTCCGAAACGTCGCCAGTGACACAAAAATAATTAACTGTTATTTTTTTACATCCAAGAAGAATCACATTTCATCTTATTATATTAAAAGATTATAAAATGAAAAATAATATTAAATCCTATATTTTAATTAGATTAGAGTTACAAACAATTATTTTTTATTATTAGAAATAAGAAAATTCGCGTCATATTGTAATAAGATAGAAAGTTCTGCGATTGAGCACGCAAATGTTTAAACATAAAAACATATGTGCATTTGCGCACCTACACATTTAGAGATGAAATCGGGATAGTCTAGATGATGTACAGAAGCTCCCACTACAGCTTCAAGTTTGTGCACATTGTATGATCACAGAGTCCGTAGTCCAAGTGCACGAGTAATTCAAACATACATTTTAAACAAACACATTATTTAAATTTAAAATAAATATATTATTCAAATTTAAAACAAATAATGCATTATTTAAATTAAAAATTTGTATTTGAATTATTGGTACTTTGGATTACGAACTCTCTGGCCATATAATGTTTATGGACTTGATGCTGTGGCTTCTGTCTGGGGTTTCTGTCACCCTCATCTTGACTATCGCAGTATAACCTCTATGCGCACGGGTGACCACCACATGTACATATGTTTTTATTATTTATATATTTCAGCGCTGATGAATATTTTTATTTTACAATAATATTTCAGATCTTATAAATAATTGACTATCAAATACATTAGAAAATGCTTGACTAATTGAAAAATATAAAAAAAAATCTAATAACTACTATTACGGCAGATTTGTTTTTTTAGAATTTTTTGTAGAATTATTGATGGTTTTTTAAGATTATTTATAAAAATAATTATATAATACTCTCACTAATTACTCTATATTATACATTAGTGTTGTAAATTATATTTTTACTGTACTAAAGTTTAGAACAATTTTTTCAGCTTTGTTTGCATTACTTTTCATCTACCAGAATTTTTTCCCCCCCTTAATATTCAAGTTTTCAATTTTAAAAGTAAAAATTATTCTATTATTGAAATTTTATCCAATATTAAAAAATATATAAGATAAAAATAATGTTTGAATTTATAATTTTTTATTTCAATCATTAATTGATGTACACATATTTAAATTTTTATTGAATAATTTATATAAAATGTTCTGCACAGTAACTAATATAATAATTAAAGAAGAATAATGAAAAAATTTGAGCTCATTTTTACAAATTTTTTTTTATGTATGATCAAATAAATATAGAATGTATTTTAAGAAATTATTTTAAAATGCTTAATCAATTTGTTTAAATTGAAAGTATATAAGTTATGAACAATAACTTATTCATTGATTAAAAATTATAAAATCAAAGTACATCACATCTAAAGTAAGTAGTCTTTTTTTTTCTTAAATAAATAAATATTTTATTCATTTTTGGTATAATATGAACACATCATCAGTAAATGGCAGTAAATTTAACATAGTATAAAGTTTACATACTATTTTAAATGAGTGAAATATTATGTTTTATAATACGATGCTAATTAAAATTTATCGATCACAAATTATTATTTTGTTAACATTAAATTTTATTGTTGAGCGTGTAAAAATTAAAATTTTTTATTGATTCAAGTACTGAAACATTATGGTGTACAATCTGAAAAACAAAACTATGATTATTAAACAATAATAATTATATTAACATGATAAAAACTGTTGACATCTCATCAAATCTGTATTATTATTGTATGTAACAACTGCATTAAATTGTAGTAAATATTCTTTACAAAAAAAAAAAATTGATTTTCCAAATAAAAGCACCTACAAAACAAGATGAAAAATATCTAAATTTAACACCAATTTATTGTTTTATTTTAAATTGAATTGATACAATAGAGGGTTTTATCAGTTAATATTTGTACCAGTTTTAGCGTCGTAAATGACAAAGCAAATTTTACAACTTTTCTTCTTCGTGCTCTGCTGCTAATAGCTTGTATCTTTAGCTAGCCTTACCATAATTATACCTTTCCATAATTATTATTAAAAATGTGTGCCAAAAAAATTAAAAACTAAAAATCAGCAATTATTATTATTATTATAATGATTATTTTAACTCGTTAAAAGAGAGAAAGGCTCGTTTAAAAAGATATTTTTGGTTTCATACGAAAATTGCAAAAATGTTCGGTGTATGTGGAAGAAAAATCGAAGAAGAAAAATTGAAAGATCACATTAAAAATAAATAAAAAGGAAAGAATCAAGAAAATCAACAAAATCGAGAAAATCGAGAAAATCAACAATTGGGAGTACCTTGTTGAGCTGCTCTTCTCCTGATGCTCTTGTTGGCCCCCGACACCCTCGCGCTCTGCGACCTCGTCGCGGGTCTCCTGCGCCTCGTGGGGGTGCTGCTGTTCTCGGGGGTGGCGCTCCCGCTGTCCTTCTTGCTCGCGTTCACTATTCTCATCTCCCTGCTCTCTTTTCCACCGAGGGGAGGCATGGTATTGAGCATCTGCTCCATGCTGGAGGAGCCGGGTGCACATATCGATGCCGAGCGCGTTTTCCTCCTTAGGCTGTGATGCTGATGATGTTGGCTCTCGGCCATCATCGTTTCCTCTACACTCGTACTCGTTCTTCTACACCTTACAATTAACTCAAGCCAACATCTCGAGTATGTTAATCGGATCTAGATAACTTTTTCTCTCAATTCTTCCTCAATAGTTCAATCGATATCATTCACTCCACTGACTTTATTTTCTTTCACTTTCAGTACAAACGTCACACTCCTTCTTATACTTTCATCCTCGCTTTCACTTTTGCTCAGCAGTAAGTGACTGTGGCTCATTGCATCTTTTTAGATTAAATTCATTTTATTTATTTGTATCAAACCTTATTTTTTTTTAGTATCTCATTTCAAGTATTATTCAAAGTTATATTTTAAAACTTTCATAAATTTTATTCCACAAAATTTTTACCTTGATATACTTTAAGCACCTTTTATTTTTTTTTTTTTTTTTTTTTTTTTTTTTTTTTTTTTTTTTTAAACTAAACTGATATCAGTAATTATCGATTTTAACTTTTCTTTTTTACCTAATAATATAGGTATTTTGTTGACACGGAAGCTTCGGAAACCATTATAAGCGTACAAATATGTTTTATACTTTTATTCAGATAATGGAAATATTTTTTAATAATATTAAAAAAGGGTTTAACAAAGAATGTAACTATACAAGAAGTAAAGTTTTTATTTTTTACTTAATATGTATACTCGTATCAAATGCTTTGTATGTGTCGGTCTTATCTATTCATTGCACTACTCTTCAATATAGCATAAAACAATTGAGCTTGTTGAACTTGCGATGTGTCATTCATTGAAAACTAGATATTTATTACAGATTACCATATTGATATATAATCGCAACTCGCAGCTTTTGTGCACTCTATCGTATTCACTTTATCATCAGTTTTTAATCGAAAAAATTAATTTTATAAATGTCATTTATTTATTACTTTAATTGATAATTTTACACGAAGCAATCCAGATTTGTAGTTATATTATTTTTAGACTTCCACGCTTCAATTTACATCAATGTTTATACACATCATAGCTATTATTATTATTTGCAGATTATTTATTTTTATTCGTTTTTGCTTTTTCTCTTCTTTTACAACACTTCCATCTCGCATTTATTCACAATACCATGCGGTTTTATTTTTACGCGCTCAACCATGTGCAGCGTATCCGTTTTCTATCTTCACCTCTCCTTTCATTTCTCTTTTTTCTTTAATATTCAGTTTAGAATTGATGCATGGACCTGTACTATTTAAAATTTTAGATACTTTGAATAAATTGAACCCTCTTTTAGTCTGGCATAAAAAAAAACAAGAAAAAAACAAGAAAAAAACAAGAAAAAAAGAAAGAAAAAAAAGAAAAGAAAAACGTTTACACCACCAAGAAACTATTTTTTAAATTGGAAAAAGTAGCGGAGAGAAAGTAGGAGAGGGTTAAAATGTTAAGATCAGTGTTGCTTGTTATATTCGAATGTGTATTCGAAAGTTTGTATAGCTATCCGTGTGTCACCGAGTACCTTTATGCGACAGCCGGTCCCATGCTCTCTTTATGCGTACGGTTATTTTCGGATGAACTGCTGATGCCGTGATGTGCGTGATTTGTGATTGTTTCCACCAGAAGCGGCAATTCCTTAAAGGCAAATTTATAATTGCGACTCGTGTTCATTTATTTTCAAATGCTGCTGGCATGGCGCGCACTTGATTCTCCCTTCTCGTGAAATAAAAATAAAGGACCATTGATCTCGGTGGAATATCACTTCTAGGGTTTTTTGAGGCTCGCTCGCTCGCTCGCAAATGAGTGTGGCTTTTCAAAAGTAAATGGATGATGGATGGTTGGGGAGTGGAAAGGCCTTTATTAGAAATCACTGAGCACTCGTAAGATGCGAGGAGGAGACGCGAGCATTGACTAGTTCCACTTTCCCCATTGACGCCCCCAACTTTCACGAATTTGCGTAAAATTCGAAAATCAGGATCAAGATCACGATCGCGGTTTGTTTAAATTAGTTACATTTGCAAAGGCAGGCATTCGAGACTGCGGATCGGAGGCTGCGGGGTTGGGCGCAGCTCGGCTCTGGATTAAAAATCATACGGTCAAGCGCAAACAAGGCATACGATACAATAGAACAGAGCAGAACAGAACAGAACAGAACAGAGTAGAAATATTCGGAAATTTGGTCGAGAGGTTGAGTCGTCGTCGTCGTCGTCGTCGTCGTCGTCGTCGTCGTCGGAGGAGGAAAGCCTCGCCACTCCGCCACGCCGATCGACAATCTGATTGTGCTGTAAAAATAGAAAAGAAAATAGTTACGAAGCACTTTTGAGTACCGGCAGATACGCCCAAATGGGCTTCTGTTTCGCGAGGCACTGGTCGTCGTCGGGGAGCGACGTCCGCCTAAACGCGGTGGAAGACTATCGCTTTCTGTCTTTGTTTTTACCTCCCCAACGACGTCGCGACGCCGTGCGCAGCTTTCGCCCCTCCCACGATACTTTAGACTTCCTTTTGCTCTTAGTCATTTGCTTGCTCTTTTTTTAGCTTTTTCTCCACTGCACACTCCGTGCTTTTCCTTAGTCTATTTTCACATTCAAATGTCGTGAAATTGGATTTTCATCATTTTTTTCTTTTTCTCTTTTCTCTCTTTCTTTTCTTTCTTTTCTTTCTTTTCTTTCTTTTCTTTCTTTTTTACTCGTCGCTCCATTCGCTCGCTCCGTTCGCTTTTGCCCCCAATGAATTATACAGACTTCCAAATTACATCTCTCCTTCTCGTTTATTTATTTTTTGTTTTTTCTTTTTTCTTTTTTGTTTTTTGTTTTTTGTTTTTTGTTTTTAACTGAAATCAATGTCGGCCTCGCAACAGGCTAACCACTCCAACACTAGCCTCTTGACCACTTTTCCTTAACGAAAACTTGTGCCTAGTCTCGTATACATGACCAAGAAAATTGAGCATTCCAAAATAAAGTATAAAAATACATTCAAACATTAGTTTATGCGTTTTAAGAAGAAAATCGCCAAATATAATTAATCTATAAGGATAAAGCATTATTTTAACAAACAAAGATAATTCCGTACTTTTATAATTAATTATTCATTGAACGTTTAACAATCTTCCAATTATCTACAACTTTCCTTTGGCATAAACTTTACTTTTTAACACTCAAGTGTCATTTATGTATCTGTCAACTCTAACTAAATATATTTTTTAATTCGACAAAAGACTTTTTTTATCTCTTTCAATGAATTATATTTCGTAAAGTTATTTACATTTCAAAAAATTATTTACATTAATTAAAATAGTTTCCTCAACTAAATTAAAATTTGTTATGCGTATGAAAGTATTAATAAAATTCTACAAAATATCTAAACAATTTTGTATATATATATATATATATATATAGTATTAAATATTTTACCATATTTTAATAATCATTACTATTTTTATGATTATACAATGTGCTTTAATACCTTGACAATTTCTTTTAATTTATATTAATACCTCACTTATTATTATTTATTCATAAATCAGATGTTAATATTTCTTGAATTTAAAAAAAATATTTAAAAACATATCCATTAATTCAAGTCTATATTAAACTTTATTTATATTTAATTTTCATACACCGGGCGACTTTTAATTATAATAACAAGTAAAAATTGAATATGTCAGTTGCATTGTTAAAGACATTTGGACATGATTTCAATATCAGTCGTTATTTTACAATAATTGACCCCTCAATTCAAAACGAGTGATTACAAAAATCCGAAAAACAATGATTCGTATAAGTTTACGTTTCAAAAATTAAACGAAAATGCTGATCAGATTAGTATGACAATGAGAACAACTTTCATGTAAAAGAAGAGAAGCCTAAATAAGCAAAAAAGAGATTTATCAAAAGAGGTAAAAAGTAAAAAAAAGAAAGTTTAAGTCAATACATTAGAATTTCTATTGGAAGTTGAATAACAATAGAGATATAGAATAAAAAGTTATGTATGAAATCGTACGTAATTATGTAAAAGAATTCTCCAAGTACAACTCTGTTTAATACACGACATGACACGACTCTAGCACCGACTCACACACACACACACACACACACACACACACACACACACACACACATACCTCTATTATATGTTAAACTCAAGTAAGTTTCAATATCAGACTTAATATTTAATATTACCCTCGCTTATGATGCCGAGCAACTTTATTCTCTAAACTGACAAGTTGATGAAACTCAGGATATTAGATCAAAATTAAAATCAAACAACATTGAAAATATTTATATATTCAAAATTTTTTTTAAATTAAATGTCATTAATGTAGATATTCATAATTACTGTTGTTAAAATTGTTTTTAATTTAAAGAAGGGAGCTTTATTTAAATAAATGATTGATCGACTGTTAAATATCTAATGTTTATTAACAATGGTCTAGGAATGCAAGTTTATTCAATCAGGGCTGTTGAAACGTGAACAGTTAGTGTTCATTCTGTAACTTTTTGTTGATAAGGAAAAGATATTTTTAGATTTTGTATTTTATTGCTGTATCCTTTTTTTATTATAGTTCTAAACAACAGCCAAGCTCGGGCCTCGCCGCCATGTCACTCGGTTTCTGAATAATTTTACTTTTGAAAATATTTTATAACCTATACAAACAATAAAAATATAACTTTTTTAAAAACAATAATTAAACAATTATATATTCTGTAATTATGAATAATAATTATTTATAAATACATTGCAAATGATAACAATGTGTGCATAGCTACGTATTTATTTATATTTAATATTCATCATATTCATTTGTTTGAATATAAAATATGTTTATTATAATAAAAATTATATTACTGTAAACATAGAAAATTTATTATTAAATAAAATGAAATTTCAATTAATATACTGATTACATTAATAAAATATATTAAATAGAGGAGAAATTTGCACTAATAATATAATATCGTTTCATAATAGAATACACACAAATGTAGACTTAATTAAAACATTATTTACTTTATATAAATTTAATTATAATTTATAAAGTTCAGACTCAAATAAATCGAAATATAATTCCATTAAATTTAAGAATTTATTTATTTGAAATTTTAATGAAATATACTTTAAAAAATGTATTCTCCTACATTCAATATATTACATAGAATAAATCTAATAATAATCCTTGTGTATCATAACTACATTAACAAGTTAAACCATTTATTCCAAAACATATTCTAAAGTGATTTCATATTTATTTTATTAATTATGAAATTTCATTAAATTTTTTATCAATAATTTTATCAATTACATCAAATTATCACTAGATATTAATTAAAATTATATAAAAAATTTAATATATTAACATATATTCTTCTCGATTTTTTTATAATTTACAACAAAATTATTATTTGAATAAACTAAGATTATTATCAATTATCTAAATTCATTTGTAAATTATAAAATAGGTTATCGATTCGATCGATATAACAAATTTTTCATTGATTTTTAATTATTTTTAATAAATTTTTATATTACGTTTGTAATTATTGTATTACTATATCAATATTAAATGTGTTTTATGATAATAAGTAAATAATGAAACATTCAATAATTTATTACTTTTATAAACTTTAAATTGATAAATTTCTTTTTTAAAATATTTTAATAAATTTTCAGAAATAATGATTTTCTAAAAATAATAATGCACAAAAAAAATTTTAAATACAAATATTCAGTATAAAATTTTTTTTTTTGAAAAATTTTTATTTGAAAAAGACATAAATGATATAAAATTATTAATAAAAAAATCGAAGTATAGAATCTCATATAACTTATAAAATTAACAAGAATTAAAACATGATAATTATTATTTAAAAATAATATTTATAATTCAAATTAAAATAATTGATATAAATATTGTGAAATAACATATTTATAATTTAAACTTTGCTCAAGTTTGGTAAGTATATATGTGAGACAATTCTTTTACACATCTGCATTATGCACACTCATACTTCATACAACATTCTATTCCGAACACAGACTAAAAGACTTTTATGTAAAAATTTGATAAACTGTTACATTACCATTGATTAATGTGAAATTATTTATGAAAATATACAAAATTTTTGGTCATATAGGAATAAATAATTTCTTTAGATTAAATTTCTTTGACTGTGTTTCTCTTGCCTCTTCATTTCCTTTCTTTCCTCTTTTCTTGTTATCTTTTATCTTTCTGAACGTTTCCTTTCTTTTTCTACCATGATATCTATTAAATTTCACAAATTCCAAAAGTTCTTACATTTCTATGTTATACTTTTTAATTTCCTGTTTTGGCATTCAATACTCTCCGTAGCTCTTTTTACCCATTTCACTATTTGCTTTTGTATTCTCTTTTCATTATATTATCAATCCTATTCTACGTAGATATTGGATTTGCTATTTCCTTTTATTTTTCGATATCGATTCCTTATCTTCTCTTTTCTTTAGTTTCATTACCAAAACTCCTCCACTTCTCCAAAACATTATCGCCTACACTTCCGTTGTTAACCTTTCTTTTAATGTCTTTCCTACCAAATATTTCATTCTTATTCTTTCCATTTTATAAAACGCCATCCTTTTCATTACTGTATTGTTCTCTAGTCCTTAAGTTTCTCGGTTTAACGCTGCCTTCTTTGTCTCTGGAATTCTTCACAACCAATTCTAGCTCTTCTCCTCCACTTGGCTTACTATTAACCCTTTACTTATTGTGTTTTTTCTCAACAAAAGTATGTATTTGTTAGTTAATATTCTATGCTATGATATTAGATCAACTATTACAAATCATACTATAATCTCAATTGAATCTACGTAATATATGAACTTTACAAGTAACTTTATTGTATTATTGTAAAAGTGTAATTACTTCAACATTCGAACTTTAAACCTTGAACTAATGTTCAATATCAAATCAATCCAAATAAATAAAAAAAAATAAATTAAGTATTTGATGAAAAAACGAAAAAACCAATCTGATATGTAAGCAATTCGAGTACATCTGTACACCAAAAAAACTAATGACTCAAAAATAGGTCTTGTGTTAACACATACAACAGCATTTAATGCAGTTCAATAAAATTGAATTAAATGAAATAATACACATGATAATCAGCAGCGGTCTAAGCGGCAGAAGCAGCCGCTGCCATATAAGCATATCATCCCAAGGTACTTGACATCATTTATCAAGTATAAATAATAACCGTTAACTTGTGGATTTATGATTTGTTTAATTTTGTAGTGGTATAAATGAGAGAATATTAATCTTCTCAAGTTTGAGAAACTCATCGATTTGGACAATTGCATCATTAAGCCAAGGACAAATTGCCTAATACCAATTATCACATTGTGACCAATATTAAAATGTAATCTGCATAAGCTAGAACATATGTTTCATGATTTATAAATGTTCTATACCATATTAGTATACCACAAGTGGTGAAAGGACACCTCCCTGTAGATAATCTTTACTAACTCTTTCTGCGATAGTAGCTGTATTCTATTTTACCACATAATTAAGTACATTTCAGATCCAATTTCTAAATATGAGGAAGATACTCCCACTTATTCATACATTTGATATAGTCTCTTGAGGGATGCCGTCAAAGATGCCCTAAATGTCCAACATTGTTGCTAAAACTGTACTTCGATTTTGCAAACCTTTTTGTATCAATCCAACTGTTTCCACCAATACAAATCCGCAGCCTTATTTACTTGATAAGATATTTTATTCCTGGTATATCCATCCACTAATCTTTCAATTGTTTTAAGCATGAAACATATAAGACAGAAAGACCTAAAATCTTTAGGAGAATTATATTGTATTCATTCAAATTTAGAAATAATTACAACTTTAATTATGCTCCAAGATGTTGGAATCTACTCAGTAATTAGACTAGATTTCAAAAAATTAGACGAGATGTTGTATACTAGTTTGTCTCGCTTTTGAATCAAATCTGAAGAGGTATCATGTGATACTGCTGGTTTGAAATGCTTAAAGCTGTGCAGGACGGATTTGAATTTGACTAGATTTACTAGACGTCTTATCATGTCCCAGTCATAGCCCCATTAGCTCGTATCATTCGGTGTATTAATTGCAGCACGTAACAAGAGAAATTAATATATCCCGCAAATTTTCTATTATATTAACCATTATAAAATGTTTGTATAATTGTATTAATATTTATTTGCAATTAGCCTTTTAGGTTTAGTACTGTATTATAAGAATAATATGATACCATTACTATTCATTACCATTACTATTAAATTAAAATGAATCTTATAATACATATTTAATATTAGCATTATTAATGGAAAAAAATTGGTGACTTCATTGTGAACGTTATTATGTCTCAATATGTCAGAGGCAAAAAAATTGGTGACTTCATTGTGAACGTTATTATGTCTCAATATGTCAGAGGCAGATAAATGAATATTAGTAAATTTTTTTATGTGAAATAATAATTTATTCATTTAATATAAATCATACATTTATGAATTTATCTTTAGACGTTTTACTTTAAGAAAATCAGTAAGAACAAATATATAAAATAGAATTATTGCAAAATGAATTACACTTAGTTATCGACAACTGTACTTTATATTACTTGTATTATAAGTTTCGTGCCAATTGTTGATTAGTGAGTGTATTGTGCGAAAAAATGATGTGAACAAATTCTGTATCGACAGAAGGCTGTCACCACTCCAGATTTCTTCTAGGCTTGGACAGTCCTCAATGCTTGATAATAACTTGAATTTAAAGTACACAAAGTCCAAAAGTAAAAAGCGGTTTTTTGCGTTTTAGTCTACTTTTTATATCTCGTATAAATTTTATCCCTTATATGATACATTATAATTATTAATATTAGTTGATAGGTGTATGACCTTAGTTGATCGCCTGATATACGAAACTTCTTTATTTTATTTCTCTATTTTCTTTATATTAGCTTGAGTAATTCAATAACAATTTGTTCATACTCTTTTAGTTCGAATTAGACATCTTGTTTCATCTACTCCTGTCAATAGCTTATTAATATTGTAATATTTCCAATGGGACGTCCTTGTAGTCGTCCGTCTTATTTTTTGATGAAATATAGTATTTCATCTTTATTATCTTACTTAGTTATGATTCACGGCCATGGACTTTTATAATTTGCATTTTTCAAGAAGATCAGAATTAGACGAGGAAGTGTTACTTAACATGCAGGGGCCTCACACTCTAATTCTACAATGTTTGCCTTTCACAATTGAATTCATGATGATAGTAATTTTAGTTTATAGAAAAATCCACCAAGTTCACTTTGTTCGATGTTAGAATTCTTTTTTAATAATGGATAAGTTTTTCGTTTTTATTCCAATGTTATACAAATGAGATCTGTTTCGCGCGTATCATCGTGGACCAATTGCAGTATTCCACGTAAAAACATCGTGTGAATAGTTGTAAATATAAAAGATTTGTCAACCTTTATAAATATGCGTGTACAGCAAATTTAGACTAAAATAATTAGCCTTATAGAATTGATATATCTAGAAAAACATTAATAATTTAAAGTTAAAAAAAAATTTATATTTCGTTGGTTAAAAAAAAATGCAGAAAATACTAATATGTAAGTTTTTATGTCAATATTTTTCGTTTCCTAAAAGCCGGTTTTGGTTAAATTTGAGTAAATATTTTATTCTTATTATATTATTTTTATTTTTACCGATTTTTTTAAATTTATTAATATTATTTTTTCAATGATTAGTTGTTTACATTTTTTTATCAGCATTTTACGTAAATATTGCTACCTACAAATTTTTTTATTTTATCAATGTTTTTATAATGTAAATTATTGGGTTGTTGTTTTCCCCTTATCATATTAAAATAATTGTATTTAACAAATATTTAAATATTTTTATATTATTAATCCTTCAAAATATAAAAATAATTTGTAAAGTTACTTCATTGATAAAATTTTTTTGCCAGGTTTAACATCGATAGTTTTAGTTCTAAATGGAGTACAAAGTATGTACGGATCAGACTCCAATGTCGTTGAGTTAACGCAATCTAATTTTGATACCCAAGTTGTAAATAGTGATAGTATATGGATTGTTGAGTTTTATGCACCTTGGTGTGGACACTGTCAAAAATTAAAACCTGAATATGAAAAGACTGCAAAAGCATTAAAGGTATGTTAAAGTATTAATTATTTTCTACAAATTGTATTGTAATTAAAAAAAAAAAAGTTCTTTTTATTCTACAATTTTATTATCTCTTAAGCCATTCTTTTTGGTTTTATATAAAATTGTCTTACAGCTAAGCAAATAAATTTTGTTATTGTAATAACAAAGTAAACTTGCATGACGTTTTATTAAAATTTTTTATATTTTAAAATTTTAAATATTCTTTAGAAATTAAATATAAAAATAAGTAATTTTTATGAATTATAAAATTTTAAGTTTGCCAAGTAACAAAAATATATTAACATCTTAATTCTAATAATTTGTAATCAAATAATTAACAAATATATACATAACAAGAGATGCAGTATAGCTTTTAAACTTCAAATGTCATTTAAATTTTAAAAAGGTAGAAAATCCTTCAAAAAATATTAACATACAAAATATAAATTTGTTTTTTATTTATTGAATGTTTATTTACTCCATTAAGTGTATTATTAAAATTTGAACTTTGATTGTTTCAAATAATTAAATAAATAATTTCATTTAAAAGAATTTGAGTAGATATTTCATTTTTTAAATAAAATAATCTGATTTTATAAGAAATCGCATATCATAATATATATTTATACCATAAATTTAAATTGATTCAGATAAATGTTTATAAATTAAATAAAAAAATTTTTTAATTTAATATTCATTAAATATATTAAGTATTAAAAAAATAGTGTAGTTTTAAGATTAATGAATTATAATTAATAAAAATGATAATTATTTTAATAAATGAAGCTTATTTCAAATTTAGGGTATTATTAAAGTTGGAGCTGTTAATGCCGATGAATATAAGTCTTTGGGATCCAAATACAGTGTTCAAGGTTTTCCAACCATTAAAATTTTTGGTAATGATAAAAGTAAGCCAGATGAATACAATGGACCCAGAACTGCTGTCGGTTTAGTTGATGCAGCTCTTAATGCTGCTACCCAAAAAGCTCATGCTAAATTAAACATTAAAAAGTACGGTGATTCAAAATCCCAAGGATCACAGGATTCCAAGGATGTAGTGGAACTTACTGATAGTAACTTTGATCAATTAGTATTAGAATCGGAGGATATGTGGTTAGTCGAATTTTATGCACCATGGTGTGGTTATTGTAAAAAACTTGCACCTCAGTGGGCCACTGCTGCTTCTGAACTTAAGGGAAAGGTTAAATTAGGTGCTGTAGATGCTACTGTACATACTCTTAAGGTAAACTTAATAATAAGCATAACTTAACTATGCCTGTTTTGTATTTTAATTTTTGTAAAAAAAATTTAATAAGCAATTTTGATAAGCACAAACCAACTTGTTGCAATATCAGCATATAATTAATAACAACTGTGATAAATCATTTACATATAAAAAAGGTTCCTTTTATTCGCTTATTTTAACTTATGTACATGTCTATACATTTATGAATTTGTATTTATCAATTTTATTATTTTAATTCAATGTTCATTCTGTATAATTAATTTATGAAATGATAATTTCAAATAAATTTTAACGTAGTAATTATAGAAAAAAAAAAAATATTTAATCAATTATATTGATTTTCAGAGTACAAAGTATGAAGTTCGTGGATATCCAACAATCAAATATTTTGCCCCTGGTAAAAAAAATTTGGACACAGTTGCGGATTATGATGGTGGTCGCACAAGCAGTGACATTGTTGCTTGGGCCCTTGAAAAACTTTCAGAAAATGTACCAGCACCAAAACTTTTGCAACTTGTCAATGAAGATAGCTTTAAAGAAGTTTGTAACAATACACAACTCTGTGTAGTTTCTGTGTTGCCACATATTCTTGATTGTCAACGTGATTGTAGGAATGAATATTTAAAAATTTTATCAAATCTAGGTGAAAAATACAAGCAAAAGATGTGGGGGTAAATATGTTTTATTAAGTATTTATAATTATTTTTTCATTATTGATTTGTAATTAGTAATCATTAATTAATATTTAATAAATTAATAACTTTTTATCAAATATTAATGTGATTGTAAAAATAGAACTTAAATTAATCTTTAAATTAAAGTATATCTCACTTTTTATTATTTGTATTATAAAATATGTTTAATTTTCTATTTCTTTTATATATTTATTACTTCATAATTCTAAGGTTCTTAAAATTTTAAATATTTATTAAAAATAAAACTATAGAAAAATATAATTAATTATAGATATATTTATAAAATAGGAATTTGTAGTCTTTCAATGTTATATTGATTTGTTTATAATTTTTTTTTCATATTATTTATAATTAAAAATTTTAATCTATTCTGATATATTATATAATTAATAATGAAATTTTATAAATTAAAAAAAAATTTGTTTATCTTAGGTTTATTTAATTATTAAGATATTGTTGTTTTTACAGATGGATGTGGATTGAAGCTAATGCTCAGCCTAATATGGAAAATATTTTGGAAATTGGTGGTTTTGGATATCCTGCACTTGCAGCTGTAAATTTTAAAAAGATGAAATATTCTCCACTTAAAGGTAGTTTTTCATATGAAGGCATTAATGAATTTTTACGTAATCTAAGCTATGGAAGAGGTAGTACCTTATCTTTAAAGACCGATGGAGTACCAAAAATTTATGATACTGAAGCTTGGGATGGCAAAGATATGGAACCACCAGAGGAGGAAGATATTGATCTTAGTGATGTTGACCTTGATGAAAAGATTGAGCTTTAAATTAGAAAAAACAATAAGCAAACTGAAAGTTTTTTAAATATTATATTTTCACATGTTTTTCTTACATAATTTTTTAACAGTAGTGACCAAGTTTGTGAGATTAGGTATGCAGAAGAATACAACTTTTGCATGAAAATTATAAATTAATTTTTATATATATATACTCTATACTTATTGTTTTTTATTATTAAATTCATTACAAACAATTTTATAAAAAATTAAGATCTTTATTTTTTAATAAATTATTGTACAAATTTATTCATATATTCAAATACTTTAATAAATTTTTAAATTATTAAATTAAAAAAAATTTTTTTTAAAGTTTGATAAGTATATGTTAAACATTCTGTAAATTAAAAATTAGTATTTAATAAGAATATGATTAAGAAAAATAAATTTTTAGTAATTTTCTTCTATTGAAGTATTTTACATATAACATTTATTAATAATCGATATACATTTTCTTGTAATTTTTTAAACTTCAAAATGTATGTACAATCATAGCATATTTTTATTAAATGTAATTTTTTTGTATGACGATTTATACTTGTTTTTTCTACAAACTTACAAAGAGCAGTATTTATAATAAGGTTTTGACTAATTTTTTTACTCGCATATTAACACAAAATGTAAATGTACTAAATGATGTAAACTTTTGAAATTATGTATGATAAATTATACATGGCTTATTGTGGTTTGATAGAAAATTGTGTAACTTCTAATAATTTACTAACCAGATATTTTTATCTTGATTTTATAATGTCTTGTTTTTATGATGTCATTGATAGAACATAAATTTTTGATTGTGTTTGTAGTAATAAATATGGCATAAATGAAAGAATTTCAGAAAATGATAGTAGAAGACTTGTATAATATATTTGATAATTTCAAATTGATTTGAATCGTGTTAACATTTATGAATTTTTATTAATACAGAAGAGGTGTTTATATTTATAAAACAAACAATCCAAAAAACATAACTTTTAATATCAATATTTGAGAAAAATCAACTGTCTCTAATTGCAGACATAATTATAAGAAATGTAATTAATAAGAATTAAATATAGATGATAATTATAATAAATGTAATTAATAAATCTAGTTATAATTTAATTAACAAACAGAAATATATGTCTGAAATAAAATAATGTATTATCACTACTTCATGATTGATACCATTCAGGTTTGTGTTCATATTGTCTTGTATTATAATACGTCTATTCTTTTATTACTATCAAAATTCGAAGGGTTCGGCAATACAATATCAATTATATTTTCACCATAAAATTAACTATTTTTTTGTCTTATTTTTTTACTTAACAATTGTATTGTCATTGAAATAAATAAATTTGATAGATGTATATAATAATAAAAAAAAATTTACTTATACAATATATTTAGAAAACATTAACATCAGCTTTTATATAATTCATAACAAATCATTTTTTTAAAATTAAAATAATTACTTAAAACACAAAGTCAAACAATTCTACATCTAAAATTTATTAAAAAAAAAATGTATAAATATATGTACTTCCATTAAATATTCAGGAGTATAATTTGTATATATATAGTACTTATACAATCTTGAATTTATTCATCATTTTCTGTTTTTTTATTTTCTTTTTTATATGTAGCAAATTTAATTTCAAAGTTAACTCCTTAGAATGTCGCTTAATATTTTCAGACAAAATTAAAAAAATTTCATATTAGAATAATACAGGAGGAGATTATTTATTTGGTAAACATAAAAATTATACAATACATAATAACGTAATAAAGCAGTAGTTTACAACATATTGACAGATTTATTAAAAAACATTAATCATTTATTTAAATTAATTTTATTTCAAAATGTAAGGAAAGAAAACAACTTATAGTTAATTTGTTTTCCATGTTATATAAATAGAATAAAACAAAAATACAAATTATAAAAAAAATTTACATTTCCAGGTAATAAGTAAATGATGTAATTAAAATAATAATTTTCAATACAGGTATCTCAAAATATTTAATATATTAAAAACAATTTATTTAAACACGTACAATATATAATCTAGCAGCTGATGTAAAGTTTTTTATATTATAAAGTTATTCAAATTTTTTTTTTATCTAAAATATAAATATATGAAAAAAATCATCTTTAAAATGAATATAAAAATAATATTATAACAAATTAATTTAATTATGCCTTAACAATATTACATAAATGTATGTTTCTATTAATAACTTAATGACATTAAACAAATGTGCGCTGAAATGTAACTATTCTATGTAATATTATATATACACGATGTGTACGAAAAGTAATGCATTTCATTTTTTTTTTTTTTTTTTTGAAGCCACTATTTAAAATAGCAATTTCAGAGAGATCGAAAATCCAAGAGAGTTTTTTCTATTTGTCCCTTTTTTAGATCATTTGGAGGATTTTCTTTAGCGTTAAGCGTATTTTTGAATTTTATAATACAGCGCGATAGAATGACTGATGGAAAGACATTAGGTAACAAAGTTTTGTGTGTGGCTTTTAGAAAAGTAATTAACATTTTTATATGAAAATGTGATTTATTGATAAGAATAGTACAAATTTTATAATTAAAATTTAAAACTCTTCAAAATAGTCTCCTCATCAATACAGTTACAACAGAAAAGTTCGAGGTTGTTTCTAACGCTCTGTCAACTCTTTTGATACGACCTTCGCACAAATTCTCCACATTTATAAATTTACTATCACTATCTTATGGACCACAGATGCTAATAAATTCAGGGTGTCATTGATTACTCCGATAATTAATCGAAGGTTCTAATTAAAAATTTTGTGTAAATGCTGGGTGTTGATATCGGTTCACACTGTTTTAATTGCCCTGATCGCATCAGGTCAATTGTTCGAGGGTTCGTTACGCATGTTTTAATTTTTTTAAAAAAAGTTATTATATTTATTGAAAATTATTTTGTCCTATGTAATCTGTTGAACATACTTGTCAGATCAAATTTTTTTGTATACAATACAATATAGATCCTCTGATATAGATTTTGAAGTAAACGCATTCAAATATATTATTGGATTTGCTCTCTTTCAATTCATAATTCCACATTTATCCTCATTCATTGGTGGGGCACGATTTTGGTACAATAAAAATCCTCGAGCTTCGCCACAATCTATTTTCTTTTTCATCTTTATATCTACGTAAACAAATAGGGCCTTAATCCCCAATCCTGAAACGTGTATATCACAAAACAAAGTTTTCATTGTTTCTCAAATGTGCCACAAATTCAAAGAGAAAGGCGCCAATAAATAAGCACATTGTTATTTTTAAAACGTTACATCATAAACGGCGTCAATAATATAAAATTATAATTAAGTTCGAAAAAACAATTTTCTGTGATAGAAACATATATCTTTATGGCCATAAAATATTAACTTAATCCAATAAAAGTTCAATGAGTATTTTACATTATCGATATAAATAATGTTATTGACAAATTTCAAATATTATACATTTTTAAATTTACATTATTTTACTGGTACAACAAACGATATTGGAAGATATTTATTTTAATATTTTATTTTACACGAATCCACTTGCATTTTTTGTTTCGAATACGTTGTATTATAAAGTAATTTAATAAAAAATACGTTAAACTTGCATAACAGTGAGGTTGAATCCATATTTGTTTGCTTATATATTTGATGTTTTATTGTAAAATGAAGATATTTAGAACATTTTATTAAGAATTGTTTTTATTAAATTTTGTTAATCATACTACTGTTAATATACTTTATTAATTTTGATTATGTCAAATGAAAATTAAAAATGAGTACAACAACACTGAGAAATATTCACAGTGATTTAAAACTTTTGATTACTGCAATTAGTGGTTTTAAGGTAAAAATATTTACTTTTACTGTTTTAACCTTAAATTATATTTAAAATAATAAAGTAATTTAATTTATATTTTATAATCTTATATTAAAGTTTATGATTAAATGTTTGAATGTTCATTGTTAATAGTAGATTTAATAAATAACATTTTTTTTTTTAATATTTTATCTTATATGTATAAATTCATGATTATATATTTATACTTTTATTTCTTACCTTATTATAAAAGTGTTATAAATGTATAATTTATTTAAATAGGAAGGTGATGAAGCTTTTCAAATCTGTGAACGTTTTGCATTATTTCAAATAAAATACCATCGTTACCTATCTGTTAACAGTAATACAGTCAAAAATGAAATTGAAGAGTTAATTAAAAAATTTATTATTCATGGAAAATATGACGTTGCCAAAGAATTTCAGAAATTAGTTAAATCTTTTTTAATAAATTTTGACTTTGAAAGACATTCAGAATATGATGTACAATGGTCATTATTATCATTGCTCTTAAATTTAGCTACTGAAATAAATGAATCTGAATTGAGCAATAGTTTACAATGCAGTCAAGATTGCAGTAAAAGTATTGCACTCGCTGTTGAAAATGAAAAATCTGAAAATATTAATTGGGAAGAATATTTAAAAGAAGGACAAGAGGATTTTTTTAATAATTATAACAGCAGTAGTGATAGCGTAAGTAATTGAAATTTATTTTATTGCACTAATATTTATTATTATGTATTATATTTGTTTTTCAATTTTAAAAAAAAATTATAAATTTAATTATGTACAAACTTTTATCTTTGAGTTTTAACAACAGAATTATTTCAAACAAAATAATAGTTTTTTATTACAGATATTATATAAACACAATTTTAATAATAAATTACATTAATTTATTGTTGAAGTTAAAACGATTTGTTATTGTATAGAATTATTAAACATATTAGTATACTATCTGTGAATGAAAAATTTTATAAGTAATTTAGTATATAATTTTTAATAAAAAAATTGAACAGTTTATTAGTCACTATGAATAACTAATAATAATAGTTAATATAATTTATGTTATGAATTTATTTATTTTTGTTTGTTACTTATTCCAATAATTATTGGTTTTATGATTAATTTAAAGCTATAAATATATAATAATGTCATAATTTAAATATAAATTTTAGGATTGGTCCAATGATGAAGATGATCATCAGTTTGATTTATCTTTACAAAATCAACAAAAAGCATTTGCTACTGATAAACGCGCTACAATTTCTGATACAAATGAGCCTAATTTATCATTAAAAGAGCCTTTAAAATATTTATCTCAAGAATTAGTATCAAAAATTTGGTTAGAAAATCATATACAAAATTCTTGGTGGAATCAATTAGATTCTTATAAATATAAAGTTGATAGTAATTTTGAAGCAGCTCATTTGTATAAACTTTGGCAAAAAAATATTTTAAAAAGTAATAAAATTATTAGAACAGTTAGTGAATATCAAGCATGTAGAGAATTATTATGGATGTTTCATGCAAAAATTATAAGGGTTTGTTTTCAAAAAGAATGTAAAACTGATATGTGCATTCACAGTCTGTCAATACCTAGTTTAACTGAAGTAAGTTTAATTAGTTATTATTTTTGTGTAAATAATTAATTAACTATATATTAAGTAAAGTAAAACTTCTTTTAAATAGATTTTAATTATATATAAATTAAAAAATTAATGTTAATCTAGGTAGCTTATAAAAGTATGCTATTGTACTACGAAAATGTTGAAATGATGCAAGAGATGGAAAGTTTTCTTGATAAATTATTTAAAAAAAGAGATGTTTGTGATGTAAGTTGTAAACCTTCGTTTACTTATGAAGCATATGCAGTTGCTTTACAGAAGGAACTGCTCAAAATAAAAGAAGGACTTATTGAATTTGAAATAAAAATTATGAGCCAAGGTAAATATTATAACTTATTTTTTTTTTTTTAGAAAATATATATTTGATTTATTGCAGATGAAGATCAAAATACATTTTTGTCTATTTCAAAAACATTGAAAAGATATTTAGACAGAATAAAAATTATTTTTGAAATTCATAAAACTGTTGATAATGATTGGGAAAAATTAAGTAATTGGCAGTGTGCTTCCAAATTGCTTTCAAGTTTATATTTTAAAATGCAAAATTCTAGCAATTATGAAACTATAAATTTATGTGCTAGTTTATATTTAGCTAGTATATCTGCATATCTTAATATTGTAGATATTTGGTTAAGTGAAGGAAGATTAGAAGATTGGAGGGAGGAATTTATTATTTACAAGTGTAATGAGTAAGTTTTTCGATTTAATCTTTTTATAATATTAGAATTTATATTTTTAAAATTAATAATTATTTTTATACTATTAAAAATAAAATATTTTTATATTTTGATCTAGAAGCATAGAATGTATTAGTAGAGAAGACATTAATGTATTACAGGGATTTGCTTGCCGGAAACTTGATTCCTTGTGTTTGAAAGATCCAATTATGAAAGTTTTATTACATAAAGTTTATCAAATGGGTCAAAGTGTTCAACTTTTGGTTACATTAGATCGTATTTCAGATTTATGGTATAAAATTAATCGAGAAAAAGGTTATTTATTATTTTTAATTTTGAAGAGTTTATTTACTTCTAAATATAATATTAACTAATATAGTACTAAAGATATGATTTATATTTTTGTAATTAGTTTATTGTGAAGGTTTAAAACCAGGTATTTCATAGGCTTAGTTCAGATTTAAATTAATGTATATTATCTTATAATAATAAAAGTATATTTTCAAAATAATAAATAAATTTTTCATTTTTTCACAATATAATTAGAATTTCATATGAATTAAAATGATAATGTTTTTTATAATATAACTTATCATATTAAATTATAAAAAAAAAATTTAACTTCCAATGCATAATACAATATTTTAACTTAATTTATAATGAATTTTTTTCAAAAATATAATGAAATTATTTTATTTTTAAATATTATTAAATTACATAAGATATTATTATTACAGTATTTATGAAAACACTAAATGAAGAATGTTTAAAAGAAATTTTATTTGAGTGTTCTAAATATGATTGTGCAAGTTGTGATTTGTCTGATACACATTCATTGAATGTAATTGAAATTTCAATACCAGAATTATTACATGATGATTTAGAGCAAAATATTATGCAGCAAATTTCAGCTACAAATAATCCATTTCTTACCAAAGCTTTAGAAAATTTTATTTTACCAGAATTAAGTTCAAATAATTCTAATGAAAGAAATAGATTAAAGTCAATAGAAAACACAAAATGGGATCAACATTATAAATTATTTAAATTTTTATCAATAACAAAGATTATTTTACCATGGAAAAAGATTTTTGAGTCTGCTATTAGTAAAGTTTTAGAAATTAAATTCAACAGGGCAAGTAAACTAGTAAAAGATATTTTAACAAAGGAATATAAATTAGAAGTCCAATTGAAATTGATGAGATCAGTTTACATGATGGAAATGACTCATGTTATGAATAAATTTTGCAAAATTTTCTTCACTAAGGTTAATTTTTGTCAATCTATTTATAAGTTTTTTTTTAAATTATTAAATTAATTTGTATATATAAAATACATATAATTATAAAATTAACTAAAATCGCACTTATGAAAAATTTAAATATTTTCTTCAATGAATATATAACTATAACAATATATGTTATTTTATTTTTATTAATTAAATAAAATTTTGTTTTAATAGTGTCATTTTAATTTTGAATAAGTAAATGAAAACTAAATATTAAAATTTAGATGCTATTTAAGAATTTGCTTTGAAAAAATAAGTTTTATTATTAAAAATGTATTATATTTTATAATAATTAATTTGTTAGATTGAATCGAATGTAATGTGGAATAATACCCATTTTGTCACATGTTTATTGGAGGAAGTATTATCTCAAGAATGGCCAGACTCAACTTCTAGATGGTCAATTTTAATTTCAAATAATAGAACCACAAAAGTTCTTGAGGCTGTCAATGGCATAACACTATATTATGCTGCAGGTTGGCCTATAAATATGCTTTTAAATGAAGAAGCATTAGATAAATATAATCGTATCTTTAGGTTTGAGCTCAAATTAAAATGGGCTTTATGGACACTTAATACCCTGCGATTTTGCGGTAGGTATATAATTTAAAATTGTTAAATTAATCTTTAAAAAATATCTATATTTACTTAATGTATATGATTCAGTATTAAGTATTTATTACAAATTAAATTTATTAAAAACTTTATATTTACTTTAAATTATTATATAATACTTACAATAAACATTAAATAGGTAAAAGGGAGTAGTTATATGTAAATTTATATAAATTCATTTATACATTTAATAGTAATCTTTATAAAGATTTTTGTTTATATACAGAAATAAATATAAAATTTATAATAATAATTTAAATTAAATTTCTAAACATTAATATATTGTAGGCGTAAAGGGAAAATAATCTAAATAGCTCTTTATTATTCAAATGACAAATGAGTCAAATAACTAATACGAGGACATTGTATCTTTATGTTCGTTTGCAGATCTCTCAGAACAGACCGACTGCACTGTTTTTTATATTATTCGATATCGCTCCGATAAAAATTTAAATTATTATATTGTTATTAAAGATTATAAAATATTATAAAATTATAAAAATTATAAAAATTATTATCCCCTTTTTAAAGTCTTCCCTCGGTTGCGCGTCACACTCAAACCTTTTCGTGTACAATATATTTATTAAAATTTAAAAAATATTTTGATTTAATTTATATGTCAAGTCACAATATATAATTTTTTTTGTTTAATGAAGATTTAGAGCGTTTTGATGAGTTAGCAGTTCCAGATATTATTCAGCATTTTCATATTAGAAGACTTGAGAGTTTGAGATTCTGGTTATTGCATGCTATTGGATCAATACATGCTTATTTATCAGGTCAAGTTTTGCAGAACTTAGGTACATCATTGGAAAAGGCTCTTGTTCAAGCCGAGAATCTGGAAACTATAGTAACAAGTATTTGTTTCAATTCTATTGATAAATTTTAAAAGGATGTGAAAAGTAATAGTTGACTTCGCGAATATAATTCTTTTATTTTAACCATTTATCTAATAATTTTTAAAATTTAAATTATAAATAATTTTTTTTAAACCAATATCCAGTCATATTGCTTTTCACGTCCTCAAAATGTACATATAATTATTGAAATTAATCATTCAATTTTAATACGTATAATATATGATTACTAATAATTGCAGTAGGGCAAGAAAAGTTTGGTCCTTTGAAAACGTGTATTTTTTGATGTTTAAACTTTTTTTTTCAAGTATAAATATGAAACTATAAAGTTTTTGTAACAGTACGATGTATATATTTAATATTATTAATATCGGAATAATGCAATTGATAATAGTTAGCATTCAAGTAAGAGTGTACGACTGATTAGATTTTTATTAATAATAACTACACAGGATTCAAAGAATGAGAACAAACAAAAAAAATAACAAATTATTTATTTATTTATCGTAAGCAAACAAAGTATTGTATAAAATAAAATGATAAAACAACTATGTATAAGATTATATTATAAAATTTATTTCACATAACTGAAAACTGCGCATTAAAAATTCTTAAAAGCAACGATTTAACAATCGCCAAAGCATTACCTTTGATTCACACCGGAACCAAGAGCTTAATTAGATTTCAAACGTTTAAATTGAAAAATCCTCAAGCTCTTTTCGTATTTTTGATGTCGCTCGGTCGTTTACTCATTTAAAATGAGAACTTTACGTGCCTTAATTATTCGATTAATCAGGAATTCTTTTGCGTTACTACTCCGTTAACGGGAAGAGAGCAACAGGTGTTTTTAGCGTGAAGGGCATTAGTGCGAAAACAAGCAAATTGAAAAATCTTACTTGTCAAAAGAGAGCAGTACCTTTTACGATTGTAACTCCGGTATAGATTTATTAAAAAATGTATTACAGTAGTTCAACATATTGTCATTAAACTTCTGTACTAAGACAACGTAACCACCTTCAAAAGAATATATAGTATGATATTTACAATTCAATTAAAAAGCATCATTAGAAGCATCCAACTATTTTAAATACAAGGAATCAATATAATTAATCATTATACTTACATAATTATACACTTAAAATTCTATAATTTAAAAGAAAAAGAAAAAATCTAATTCAACTTATTTGTATTTTTAAAAATATTAATACACGTTCAAGTTAAATAAGTAATATAGTAATTTATATATCTTATCATTTTGTAGTTCACAGTGAATACTTAAATAATGTACATGAGCATTGTCTTCAAACAGAAAAATTTGAAGATTTGAACAAAATTATATATAAGGTAATTTTTTAATTTATTTACTCATTATTGCAATAATTATTCTTATTCATAAGTATTTTAAATTAATTCAAATATTTGCTCAATTTTATTTGATTTTCAAATTTTAATAAGAGAAAAAATAAATATTTATTATTGGGTTCTATAAATATAAATATATATATATAAATGATTAATAAAATTCAACTAAAAAAAAGCATATTTTTTTATAAATTTTATAGATAATATCTAAATAATTTTATAATAAAAATATTTATCATCTTCCCAGTATTGAAATTATAATATTAAATTGAATACTTTTTTCTAAAAAAGGTTATTGTTAATAAGTGATAATTAAGTAAACATATTTTAATATTCTTTTTATTAATATTAAATAAAATATTACTACAAGATTTATGTCTTATTTTTTTTTATTATTTAATTAAAAATCAATAAAATTTTCAATAATTGAACAAAATAAAATAAAATATATCATATTTTTAAAAATATTATATTAATTATCTACTAAAATATAAACTTAAGGTGTGTAATAATTATTATGATTAAAAAAGAAAAATATTTATTTAACAGTTGTTGGAAATGTGCGAAGATATTCGAGATAAATGGAATCCTGAATCTCTGGTTGTTATTGAAAAAGTTCTTGATCGATTTGAAAATGACTACGTTAAGTACCATACGTATTTGGCATTAGGTTTGCATAATGCAGTCCAATATAAAGATGCTGATTACCGTAAGTTTAAATTTTCTGATTTAATTTTTATAGTATTTGTTAATTATGCGTATAATTATGGTACAAGTAAATGTTTTATCTAATTAGAAGCTTACAAATAATTTCGGTAAATCTAAAATACAAATTTATGTATATTTTTTTATTATCTTTAAATAATAAGCATTTTACACATTTTATAATAAATAAAAAAATTAAAATGCTTGTAATTAAATAATTTAAGTTTTGAAAAACTACTGACACATCTATATGGTTTTTTTCCAAGTTTTATTTTAAAGTTACGATACGTGCATAAATAGACTATTTTGTACGTTGTCTTTTTTTATCTCAACATTTTTAATTAATTGTTACTTTAATTTTTATTTTACCCGTGGTGAGAATAAAATTTTACTGTTAACTCTGTCCCTGTATTTAAATGTTATTGTCTAATGTCATAATTTGCAATTGTTTGAGTGTCGTTTTTAATCTTCCACCGATAAAAAAATTCTAATTTGCGCATGAATAATTTGCCTGATTAATCATTTGATTTTTCGGGAAGATCTTATAGTACACTATAGACATTCAATCATATTTGCGGAGATATGTTTATAGATGCATTTTTGCATGTAATTTTATTTTTATATGAAACCTATTTAAAATAAAAATTAATTGAAAAAATAGAGTTAATATGTAATATTTTATATTGTACATATAATATATAATGATATAAATCTTCATATTTTAATATGAAAATTTAATATTTTAATTTTTAATGTAATTTTTTATTGATTTTTTGATGCAATGTATTTTTTAAGTAGAAATCAATAATTATGTAATTGATTGATATTATTTATTTTTAATATTCAATATTTATCGCAGAAATAAATAACAATGTTTTATTAAAACAATAGATATTTATATAAAATATCTTAATGCTAATTAAAATCTTTTGAATTATTTTCATTCATGAATATCTCTACAAAAAAGTTTTTATTTCAAATTTAAAAAATTGTAACAAAAAAATTCATTGCGTTAATCTTTTTTTTTTATATATGAATGAACTAATAATCCTTGTAATTTACTACCTTGTTTGCAGTAACTGGTTTGAGCTCTGCCTTTAATTGTAGTATGCCATCAATTTAATTCAGTGACATCTTTACACTGATGCATAAATAAGAATGTCTAGGTTATTCTTATAGAATATAAATTATTTTATTTTAAAAATATAAATGTAATGAAATAATTTAATTATGAATTTGATAGAAAATTTTCTGCACAGCTGTTTTTATATGAATTTGTTTAAACTTTTATTAAAATTAAAATATTTTATGAATATTTAATTATTTCTTTAAAAAATATTTTAATATTAATATAATTTGTAAATTTTATTTTGATAAAATAAATCATTATTATGTTAATTATAATACGTTATTCTCTTATTATATTAATAACAGCTTAATATTTAAAAAAAAATAATAATTATGTCTTTGTTACGCCTCAGAAGGTTATACAAATATAAATAAATATAAGCTTGATTTTATTATCAAATTCAATAATTTATTAAAAAATTAAGTACAGAGTTTATATGGTTTAAAAATATTATTTTTAAAAGTGAATTTATATTGAATTTTATCTTTGATAATTAAACAGTATAAAAAAGTTATATAAAATATTAGTTTATGTTGGATTCTTGAATTTGGAAGTTGGTGAATTTGTAGAGGTTCAAATAAATACTCTTCTATTTTAGATCCAACCCCGTGACTCTCTGTGCAGTTATTTTATTTTATTATTTTATGTATTTATTTACAGTCTCCGGTCTTTCGGCCGAGGAGCGAACTTTTTATATTGTGTTAGGTGTTGGTTTTAACATTATAGTTTTTAACAATATAATACATCTCTATTTACAACATTATTTATTCTATTTATCTTACTTCTTTCCGTTACAGTTTTGAATCTTCCTTCTGTTATCTGCGTTCAGTTTCTGTCTTTCTGTCTCTCCGGTTATCATTTATTGCTCCTTGCTTTTATCTTTTTCTTTTCTTTGATTATTTCTTTGGTAATTTTTCTTATTATCTGGTTCTCTTTTCCCTCCCTGAATTCTTTTAATACCTTTCTATTATCCCATTCTTTCTCCTATCTTACTTTTACTGTTATTTTTTCTATCTTTTTGCATCTCCCAATCAGGTGCGTCCAGTCTCCCTCTTCTTCTTTACTTAGTATGCATTTCCTCTCTTCTTTTTTTAGCCAGTACTTGTTGCTTTACGTTATGTTTCCATATCTTATTTTTGCCACAGCTTTGATATCTTTGATTTTCTTCCTTCTTTTTAAGTATCCTGGCAGTTCTGCCTTTATAATCTCTTTATATGTTTTGTTATACTTGGCTTGTTCTATTCTCGTGTATCTTTTTTGCCTATGCTTGTCCTCCTCTCTTCTTATTTCTCCTATTTTATCTTTTCCACTTTCATTCTATATTTCTATCTGCTTTCTACTAAGTCCTATGCTATTCAGTCATTTTTCCGTCATGTTTGTTGTAATCCTCTCTTTCCACTCCTGCTTTTTTCCTCTAGGCAGTACCAAGTTAGTCTGTTGTCATCTAAATTCTCTATTTTTTCCTGGTACTTTAATGCCCTAATTCTCCATTCTTTTTGCATTTCAGTTTCTTTTGTTTCCTCATAGATTATATACCTTTGGGTGCAGTAGTTTAGTTCTAGTGTCCATCTGAGGTAGTTTTTCTTTATTTTTTCCATTTTTTTTTGTATTCTACATACCCCAGATCTTGGCACCGTAGCTCATTACACCCCCGACTAGGTATTCGAAGAGTTTTTCCTTCTTCGATAATCACCCGCAAATCTTCGCTCACCTAGGCTCCACGTTTTCTTTGCAGTCATCCCTTTTTGTCTCCTTTCTTCTAAATGTTCCTTATGGTTCCCCTTTCTGTTAAATATATATCCAAGGTATCTAAAGCTCTCTACACCTTCTATTTTTTTCCCTTTCCATTTTCAGTCTATGCCTTTACTTTTTTCCTTTCTTAAATATCATAATTTTGTTTTGTCCGTATTCATTATCATCTCTCTGGTTTCCAGGAATCTTTTAAGCGTGTGCATCATCATCTGCACTGACTCTTTGTTATCCGCCATCAATACCACATCATCCGCATAAGCAAGTGACCAAATTCTTCTTTTCCCCACTTGTATCCCTCCTGCTCTTCTTTTTTTCAGCATATCTTCTAACCCCGCACTGTATATGTTGAAAAGAGTTAAGCTTAGGTAGCTTTTCTGTCTAAGTCCTCTTTTGGTTCCAAATTCTTCTGAGTATTCTTCATTTGCCTTTACTATACATTTTGTCTTTTTATAAATGTCCTTAATTCTATCTATAATGTGCGCCTCTATCTTTTTCTCCTCCATTATCCTGCATAATTTGTCCTTATTTATCATGTCAAAGGCCGCCTTTAGGTCTATGAACATAGCATATAATTTCTTCCTTTCTCTTATAGTTCTATTGACAATGTAATCTAGAACGTATATTTTGTCTACAGGAGACCTGTTTGCCCTAAATCCTACCTGTATTTCCAGGATTATATCTTTCTTTTCTATCTCCTTATCAAGCCTTGCCTTTATATACCCTGAGTATATTTTGTATGCTGATGTTAGCATCGTTAGGCCTCTATAATTGTTCATATCTTTCATGTCCCCTTTCTTAAATATCGGTATTATCACCGCCGTTCTCCATTCTTTTGGCATTTCTTCCCCCATTCATATCCTTCTTATTATTTCTGCTATTTCATTTTTAATCTCGTCTCCCCCGTATATCCACGCCTCATTAGAGATTCCGTCTATTCCTTTTGCCTTTCTTTTTTTTAATCCGCCCCATATTTTTTTTTTATCACTGCCCTGTCCAATTCCTTGTCGTTTTCCTCTCTAATTTTTGTTTTTTGTGTCTTCTCTCTTCTTTCCTCTTTCTAACCGTTGTCCTTGTCTTTTCCCAACAATTTTATGAAATGTTCTTTCCATTTTTCTATTCTTATTGTTTCTTCATTTTTCTTTTTGCTTTTCCTATCATTATTTAGATATCTCCATATCTCTTCTTCATCTTTTTAATTTCTTACTGCTTCATGTTCTTTCTTTTCATTCTCTTTCTTTTTGTTTTTACATGTTGTTTTCCACTCTCTCCTTGTCTTTATATATTTTTCTTTCGTTTCTTTCCTTTTCTTCCATTTCCCTAACATATTTTTTACCTTTCTTTTTAATGACTTACATTCTTTGTCCCACCACTTTGTAACACCGCGAATTTCTCTTTATGAAAAACTCCCGAACGGCGTTGACAAATTTTTATTATTAATTTATTAATCACAACACTGCTTAAATAAATAATTTTCACACTTTGAATTAATATCCCGCACACACTTCTGAATAAATATTTTATTAAATTCGGGACGAGTTCCGTCGCTGATTGATTTGCCGTCGGGCCGACAAAAATCTCGTGGTCTCCACTACCAATAATTTTAAATTTATTTTTATATAACAACACTACTAAACACTTAATAAATTTCGGATAGTTATTCGTAAATAAATTTTTATCATATCATAATAATAAAATAACATGTAAATATATATAAATGAATATTAATAATATTAGATAATAATGGAAAGATCTCACCAATTACTATAGTGTTATGCGGTTCCAATAATTAATGTAACGTGGATATATTAAAATGGCCACCTGCTTTATATTCTCCTCATGTTCGATTAAAATCAATATTAATAATTGTGATAAATCAATTTAGATCCTTCCTCGATCCTCTCTCTCTCTCTCTCTTCAATGATATCAGGTTGGATTTTTTATATATATATTTGATTATATTTTCCAAATAACTACTTATTTTTAACTTAATTGAATCACTCTTTATATTACTCTCTTAAACAGCACGTATCACTCAAAGGTAATAATTTTACTGAAAAATGGCTTTCCTTTCTCCTCGAAAGGAAGCCAAATTTCCAAATCCACACTACTTTAGCTTTTTGAAATTTTCGTATAATTACACCTGAGCTTACGTGTATAACCCTTTCTCTGATTGGTTAGACCCCGTCAAGCTCCCCCCTGGTCCTGTGCTTTTCTAAATCGTGAAATCCTATTGGCTGTTTGAAAAATGCTGCAAAAATTACACGACTTCATTTACGATTTAAAATTTCTACATGATGCCGGTAATTCCGGGATTGGCATTACCGGTCATCTCGCAGAGGCACAAAATTAATTCACGACTCACTACTACATAAAAATCTCAGTATAACCCGATATATATGTATATTTCAACACTCCATGCTATCTATCTCTCTCTCACTCTAACTTACACTACTGGGTATAAAGAGCGCGTCGATTCGAAAAGAATTCCGGTCACATTCAAAATGCCGGCCGGCCGCGTGACAGTTAGTAAACAATACGACTTCTTTTTCAACTGCACGACAATTCTCTCCAAAGCACGAATATTCCCGAGGAGGACTCGTAACTATTTATTATTTTATCTTTTACATTATTTCCCCACTGTCCCTTTTGTTTCCCAAATTTGAAATTTCCAACAATACTAATACAACATATTTATTTACAGGTTAGTAGTGATGAAATAAAAATAACTCTTCATCACAACTTCCTATATCCGATTTGTTATTCTTTAATTTTTATTTCTTTTCTTTGTACCACCTTATTGATCTTGTCTTTTAGTGCTTCCCATATCCTCTCTACTTCCATTGTAATATCACTTTCTGTCTCCTTTATGTTTGTTCTATTTCTATATATTTCTCTATTTTCTTCGTTCCATAGTTCAATCCACCTTTTTTAATATCTTTACCTCTCTTCTGTTTATTTTTTCCCCTTATCTATTTCCACTCATATTCTGACTGGCGCGTGGTCCGATTCAATCCTTTTCTCTATTTTTATTTCTTTTGTAATTTCTCTTATTGTCTCGTCCCCGATAATAAGGTCTATTACTGAGCAGCCTCTGGACCCGAGATAAGTAAATTCCCCTCTACCATCTCCTTGTACTGTCCCGTTGAATATGGACCAGCCATTTCCTTCTACTCTTAGTACAAATTCTCTTCCTTTCTTGTGCAGTTTTCTGTCCTGACTTTTTCTTTTCTCCTTTATTTCATCACCCTGTTTCCTCATATATTTTCCTAGTTGCCCTATTCATGTGTTCAGATCTCCCATTATTATGATATTTGCTTTGCTACTGGTGAACGTAGGTGGAGAACAGCTGGCACGCATACAACTGCCGCGTCGGCAGGGTTGTGCTGCTGTCCTGGGCTTCTGGGTGGAGCGATTGTCCCACTGACTCGGATTACGTCAAGTGCATCGGTGACATCCCGGTATCCTTCGTCGCTGTAGGCCTCGTTCCTCTGCTTTTGGAACCTCGTCCTTCTCGTGATCGCTTCTCCGCCGATCCCCCACTTCCTCGTCCCGAGGAGCTATTCCTCGTCTTTCTGGGTCCTATTATCAGTACGAATATAATGGGATGACTCAAACCATTTTCAATATTCAATTAATAAATAGTTTATTATATGCAAACAAAACCTTAATTAAATTTTACAACACACACAAATAAATAGTCTTTACGCGAAGAAGGTTTTACGCAAATCGAAAATTATTTCAATTTTACCCTAAAATGCTAAATTTATGATTCAATCAAATTAACTTTGTTTATAACGGAACCAATTTATTGAATTTTCAGTCCGCGAATAAAACATTTTACATAAGGAAATCGAAAATATTATTTTAACATTCACTAAAAGAAAAAATTAACAATTTAATCAACTCAAATTTACTTATAACAAACAAAAATTTCAATAAATTTTTACCACGCATAATTGAGATTTTCCAACGAACGGAAAAATTATTTATATTTTACACTAGAAAATAAGGAACTAATGATTTAAACAAATTAAATTTATAACAAAGAAAAATTTCTAAAAATTTTTAACACGCACTATCAATAATTTCAAAATACAGAAGTTTTCTTAGACGAAAAAAATTTGTTAATTTTACACAAGAAATAAGAAATTCATAATTTAAAAAATTTAATTTATTTATAACAAAGATAAATTTCAATAAATTTTTAACACGCACAATCGAAATTTTAATGCGCACAATCAAATATTTCAAACAGAAATTTTAATATTATTTATTAACATGATACACCCCAGATCACGGCCCAGGGGCGGGTTCCGTTACATTTATTTATATTGTTTATTTACATTTTCTATATCTAAATATATACAAACATAACCTATGATATTACTTATATAATATAATACATATAGCACACTTTGTACATCATCTATATCACTTTGTTTTTTTCTTTCGTCTTATCTACAGCTATTCACAGTGTTTATGTTGGTTCTTTATTTCTTTCTTATTGTACTTCCTCTATTTTATCAACCCTGCTGTTATTATCTGTCTCGTCTAATAGTTTCATAAAGTGTGCTTTCCATTCATCTCTTTCTATGTTCTCCTTGCCCTTGTCTTTTCTTTTTCTGCCCTTGTTAATATATTGCCAAACCTGTCCTTCATTTTTTATTTTCTGTAACTCTGCTTCTTCTTTGTCTCTTAGTCTCTGTTTTTCTTCCTCACATATATTTTTCCATTTCTTCCTTTATATCAGGTATTCATCCTTTGCTGCCTTGCCTTTCTTCCATCTCTTTAATAATTTTTTAACTTCATTCTTTTTCCTCTTACATTGTTTATCACACTTGTTTTCCTCGATTTTCCACACTTTCTTTTTTATTTCTTTTCTATTCATGCTTCCATGGATCTTGTCCTTTATTTCTTTCCATAACTTGTCAATGTCTATACTTTTGTCCCTTTCTTTCAATGTGCCGTTTGTTTTTTCCTTGTATTTTTTAATACTGTCTTCGTTCCATGTTATTATCGTACTGTTCTCATCTCCCTGTTTGCTCTCCTCTTTCTTTGCCCAATCCTCTGTATTATAGCAATAAAGGGTAGGTGGTCCGACTCTATTCTCGTATCAATTTGAAATTTCTTCGTTCTCTTTCTTGCTTCTCTGTCTGCTAGTGTTAAGTCATTGTAGCTGCCTCTCTCTCCAGTTCGTACGTTGAAGTCTCCCATTATTATTTTTTCAATCTCTCTGTAGCTTTCTTCTTTAATTACTTCCCATCTCTCGTCCATGTTCATTCCGTCACTGTATATTCCCCATATGTCCAGCTTTTTCATTCTCTTGTCGATAGCGATAGTTTGTTCTAACTATCCCCTCTTCTTTATTCCTTTCCAGGTCTTCCTCTTGTGCCTTCCATTTTTTATTATAAACCTACCTTTTGCTCCGCTCTTCTGTTCAGACCGTTTCGGGATGCGTACCCAGGTGCGGTACACATGCCTCACGCCTCGGGTAATATACCCGGAATGGGGAAAACCCGGGAAAGCCGAAGTGCGCCGACCCCAGGTAAGGTTGGACCGATTGGACTACCTGCAGGCTGATAGCACTTCACTTGGCGGTAGCGACTCGATAGCGACACTTCGAAACCTTAATCTTTGTAATTTGCGCGGCGTTTGTTCAATTGTAAATTTATTTTTAAACTAGCGTGTGCGTGGCGAGATTTGCGCGTTGTGAGACAAGTGTGAGTTACGTGATCTATGGATCACGGGTGCTAGAGCACCTACGATAGCTACAGGGCACGATTCTTGCCTGCATAATCGCAAACAGCATCTTTACGGACCTACTAGAGCACACCCGAGCCACATTGGCCATCTCCACAGCGACGCCAGCACACCCGACTATAAGCGAGGCTTTTTTCCCCCGAGGGGGTTTTTTTTATGTCGACTGTAATTGTTTGAATTTGGATTCGAGGGATGATATTGAAGGAGTTGTAAAAAAGAAGCACTGACTATCGGTAAGCGACCTAAAACACTTTATTCACAAAAACAGAACAACACGATTATACAATTGCACAATCGCACTGTGCCGCTGTGTCAGAGCGTCTGACTCAAAAAGATTTTTCCGAATCTAATTAGGCCGTTCGATTTGGCCCCGCCTCTCTCGACTCGCATTTCTTTTGTTTTTTCCACGAACCTAAGGACCGTTGGTCCCGTTGTTTCGGTCTCGCGACATCTCGAAACTTCCGATCACACACCGCGTTCACACTCTACGCACTTTTCCTTGGCGTAAAAAACTCCCGGCTTGCCGGCGGGAGAAAAAGCCAAACAAACTAACCATTTTCTCACGAATTTATACAATTTTATTAAATGCAAAGACGGTACGTCTTCGCCTCCGAAAAACTGAAAATTTGGAAAACATTTAGCATGCGTCGCGAACGAGAGAGAGAGAGAGAGAGAGAAAACGAGGAAATACGTTAATTAGAGAAAGATAAAGAGAGAAGTTGAATTTTTCGCGAAACATGCTCGCGAGATAGAGAGAGAGAAAAGATGGAGGCGTCCACGAGTACGTCTACGCGTTCACTCACACAGACATTCCCGCATATCTACACATTCGATTTTACACACGGCGAACTATGCGTGTGTCTCTTCGAGCTTACAGCTCTACGTGGCCAAGCGCACAACAAATTTGCGCATTTTGATGGCCCTTCTCAATTTTCCATTGCGGGCATCCCCGAATTCCAGACACGCCTATCTGGGAAACAATATCCCAGTTCCGTTCCTAACATCCTCCTTCCCGTAAAAACCATTCGCGTTTGTACCTTACAATCCGATTGGACACAACGAGCTGTCCTTACCAAACATCATTGCTATGCAACAGCGCACCAATCGCAATGATCCTTCAATCGTTCGCTTAAAATCCATTTTCTACGCGTCGCTCATCTTACTCTTCTAGCAAGGTGATCAGCTTGTATACCGGTCGCACATATTCTCCGCACGCCGTACGCACTTTCGCTACTCGTGTTTGTCCGTCTTTCGCCGGGAAGACTTCGATAACTTGACCCTTTGGCCACTGGTTTCGCGGACTATTGAAATCTACGATTAATACCGGACTCCCTACTTTCAGCGGCGTCTTGAGACCGGACCACTTAGATCTCGTGATTAACGTTGGCATCGAGAGAAACATGAGTGAGAGGTCGCGAATTGACAGAATGTTCTATTTCTGCGAGGAGCGTATGTAACATCTCCTCGCTAGGAGCTTGCTCTCGTAATAAGGTTTTCAGCGACGTTTTCACTGACCGAATCAACCGTTCCCAAGGCCCTCCCATATGCGGCGCTTCCAGAGGGTTGAAAAGCCATTCGATTCGTTTCCCACTTGCATAATTTGTTAACTTTTCCCGGTCTAATTGATCGATCGCTTGTTTCAGTTCGCGACTTGCCCCTCTAAAATTTGTACCGTTGTCGTTGTACAAAATAGACGGAGAACCTCTCTTAGCCGCTAACCTTTGGATCGCCATAATCGAGGAACTCGCGGACAGATTACTGGCTAATTCAAGATGAACTGCCCGCGTTGTTAGGCAGGTGAATAATACCCCCCACCTCTTCTCGTGTCGACGTCCTATCTTAACATGCATTGGGCCGTAATAATCCACCCCGCAGTGGGTGAATGGGCGCTGTAGAACCGATACGCGACCGGCAATCAACGAAGCCATCAGAGGGTTACTCGGTTTCCGCTTGTTTACCTTACATCTCCAGCACCGGCTCTCTACCGTTTTGATCGCGTTCCTAATCCCTACTATATAATATTTTTGCCTCAATTCATTGAGGAGTGTCTCGCGGCTTCCGTGATAATAACGCTCGTGGTACTCGCGGATTATCAGTCTCGTGATCTCGTGTTTTCCGTTCAAGATTATGGGATTATTATTGAAACCGTCCGGAGCAGAATTTGTTACCCGACCGTCAGCTCGTAAGATTCCCTCTTCGTCTAGGTACGGCGTCAATTTCGCGATTTTGCTGGACTTCCCTACTAACGTCCCTTCGCTAATCGCTTTCTTTTCCGCGGAGAAACAGTCGCCTTGGATAGTCTGGACCCAAAAATTCTACACCTCTACTGGATGGACTGTCTCTGTTCGTTTCCTCCAACGCCTCCCGTACCTCAGCACTCGACGCCCGAATCTTTTCAACCCCTTTATTCTCAGAAGACGATACGGAAGTGGTAATACGAAGCTTTTACTGAAACTCACGGATAATGTATATGCGGCTCCCATCTCTTGGTCGGCATCCATAATTTCGTCTCTGTTCTCTAACGCAGGTTCCCTAGGACATTCCCCTTCGGATTTCTGTAAGAACTTTGGACCTTTAAACCATCGCGAGTCGTTTCTAACCGCGTTGTTTGTTCGCGTCGCGTCGTCTGCAGGGTTTTCGCCCGTCGGTACCCACCTCCATTCTGATTTTCGCGACAGTTTCTCTACCTTTCTCAGCCTGTTCTGAACGTATATTTTTTTCACCTTTGGTTCCGTCCTTATCCAGGCTAATACGATGGTCGAATCCGTCCAGAACCATCATCGATCGATCTGAATTTCGAGTTCGCGCTCGATGTAGTGTGCGAGTTGCAACCCTAACACCGCCGCCTGCAACTCGAGACGAAGAATGGTCTGTTCCTTTTTCGGGGTTATACGATTTTTCGCCATGAGCAAGACGACTCGAAGTCTATCGCTATCCGCCTTTTTTATTCTTAAATACGACATGGTCGCGCAAGCCTCTTTACTAGCGTCGCAGAACGTGTGTAATTCTATGCGACACTTTCTCCAGCCTTTCCCTATTATACCGCGGTGAATCCTTACATTCCTGACGTCCCCTAAGAACTCTAGAAACTTCGCGTGCTCTTCTCTGCGAACCCTGTCGTCCCAGCGCACGCCGCTTCGCCAAACGTCCCGCATAAGGATTTTTGATTTCAACACAAACGGAGATAACAAGCCGAGCGGATCGAACACCGACATGACCACGCTCAGCATCTCTCTTTTCGTCGGGATCACCTTCCCGTTCAGCACGTTCTCGGAGATTCGTTTAAACTTTACATCATATTTCAGCTCGTCCATTGCGGTGTCCCAGTACAGCCCCAAAACCCTTTCCTTGCTCTGGACGTCCAGGCTGACACCGCCCTCATTTCCACCCTTTTCCCGCGTGACATCCGGCAAAACTCGAGGTGAATTGCTGGCCCATCCATACATCTTAAAATTTGCCTCCGCGTTTATTGTTGCCACGTCCCTGATTAACTCGACTAACTCCCTTTCGCCGTCTCGACTAACCAAAAAATCATCCATGTAACTATTTACTTTAATCGTTTTCACGGCCTTGGGTTTTTTCTCCGTGAAACGCGCGGCATTTTTGTTTTTTACGAATATCGCGCTGCTGGGCGAAGATTTCGCGCCGAAAATCAATGTATTCATCTCGTAAACCTCCGGAGGTTTTTGACGGTCTCGACCGTGTCAAAGAAAACGCTGCGCGCCTTGATCCTCTTTCCTCACCTTAACCCGCAGAAATATATCTTTCACGTCACCCTTGATTGCCGTCGCGTGTTGATGAAAACGTAGCAATACCCCAGGCAATGATTCCAATAAATCCGGCCCCGCGTCCAGCTGATCATTTAAACTACAGTTCCTCGTTTTCGCCGCCGCGTCGAAAACCAGTCGCACCCTCCCTGGTTTGTTCGCGTTAGTGACCCCGAAATGTGGTAGATACCACAATCTCTCACTGGGCGCACGAGATGCCCTTCGTGCGTATCCCGCGTCTAAAAAACGGTTCATTTCTCTGTAATATAACTGCGCGTATTCGCGGTCGCGATCCAAACGTCTCTCCAGAGCGTACAGTCGCCTCAAAGCGGTTTCGTATCCATCTGTCGCGGGTCTAAAGTCGCGTTTCCACAGCAATCCTATTTCCCAACAATCCCCTTTAAACTTACTTGTTTCCTCTAAAATTTTCTGCGCGTCCGTCCTGTCTTTGTCTAACTCTAACTCCGCAATGCCCTCGCATTCTAAGTCAAAATAATCGCGCATCATTTCATCTAAACGCGAATCGTACTCCCGTTAGTCCGCGTCCGCGTCTTCTTCGCCGGTCAACGTCATAGCGAAGTGTGATTTCACGCCTGACCTCTTTCCCGCACTAGTCATCGGACCGTGTAACGCCCAACCTAACCAGGATCGTGACGCCGCTAACGCGTGATTTTTTAGAGGTATTAATTCGCGAGTAGCTATCATTTCCCAATTGTTCTGCCCTATTAGGATGCCGACCTTCGTGTTGTCGTATGGCCTTAGACAAACCTTCTCCCGATCGAACTCTAACCCCCGGATTAATTTTTCGTCTAATGTTTGCCTCGGCAACTGCAAGTTTTCCACCGCGATTACGTTTCTTATTTATCCCCTGGCGAACTCGCCCCGGATCCCCACCTTGACTTTCTCGCACCCTTCGATCTCTTTTTCACCGTTTATTCCCCGCAAATTTAATTTCAGAGACAAACTGTTCAAGTCGCGAGCAATTCCCTTGTCCAGCAAAGTCACCGAAGACCCCTCGTCTAAAAGCGCGTACGATCATTTCTTTTTTGCGCCGTTATATAAGTCGACCGGGATTATTTTCAAAAATACGGTACTTCCGCGTAGTCAACTCGTCCTCAATGCGGTGACGTCTTCCGCATTGGACGCCTCTTTCTCCTTGTTCGTGTCCGCATCATCATGTAACAATACGTGATGAGACCCGTCGCACCGGCGACACTTACCATATGGGCACTGCTTCCTTGTGTGCCCCGTGCCTAGGCAGCCGTAACACAGCCGTAGCTGTTTAGCCACCCTCCATCTTTCTTTCAGGTTCTTTTGGGCGTAGGCGTCGCACCGCCATACGCCGTGATCCCCCTGACAAAATTCGCAAATTCGCTTTTTACTGCTGCTTTTGGTGTCTTCGTTCTTCACCTCCGTCTTTACCGCAAACGTTTGTTCCGCGTATTTTTTATTTGATCGCTCGTTTTTACCTTTTCGCGTTTTCCCGGAGGGTTTTAATAAAGCCACGCAGGACTCCGCCGCGAGCTCCGCCTGCTGAGTTATGAAATCGCTCATAACCTCAAGCTCGGAGACGTTGTTGCCTTTATTCCTTGTTTGTTGGACGAAGCTTAACCTCATCTCCGACGTCATTTTGCTGCATAAAATTTTTATAAGATAGGGGGAAAACAAATGCCCGGTTCCATTTAAATTTCGAAAGGTGGACGTCGCGTTCTTAAGTTTTGAGGCGAATTTCCACAAACTGGTCTTTCCGGTTGCTAAATCGGGAAGTTTCCGAAGATCCGATATTATTTTGTCGGCGATCATATTTTTATTCCCGAACCTTATTTCTAATGCGCGCATTATGGACTCTGCATTCTCCCCTGACGCCAGGGATGTGTTAAGAACCTCTCGTGCCTCGCCCTATAAAGATTTTAGAAGACGTGAAATGTTCTCCTCATCGCTGCAATCTCCTAGTCTTGACGAGCGCTCATACGCCTGCTTGAAGGTGAGCCACTCGTCCGCTTCCCCTGAAAACGCCGGTAATTCGCAAGCACGTTTGGGTTGTCTGGAACTGCTAGAATTGGACGACGCCGAAGTTTCGCAAAATTGTTTCAAGCGTCCGCTCGATTGCCTTTATTAGGCCCGCATTCGCCTCGCTTAATATAATTGAAGGATCAGATACGCTCACCAATGTTGACGCTGCCATCGCACTCGACGCTGTTTCTCTCTCGGTCGCGCTCGTGCTGATCCCCGTCATGGATCCGGTCGAAACATTTGTCCTTGATCGATGTGTTACCGACCGCGTGTCGGTAAATCGCTCGGCTGTAGAACGGTGCTGCTGCTGCTCCGTGATGGCTGCCGTTGGCTGCTGTTGCATGGCTGTCGTCCAAGATGGCGCCGGGACCTGTGGCGCCGGAACCTGTGACGGCAGCTGGGTGGCTCCGTCGAAATCATGGTGTTGGTCTGTAAGATGCCCACGGCGAAGCTGTTGTCGACCGCACCGTCGATCCCTGGTACGGCGATGACGTAGGAGGCGAGGGTACCCTGTACTCCCCCCCCCGGATGGGTGTGTTGGTGACGTCCCCGCATCCTTCTTGCTCATCGGTGATGGTCTTTGGGGTCCCCCTCCTCTCCGCGCGGCTCTTCCTCGCGGCCGCTTGGGAGCCGGCGCCCCACTTCCATGTCCTGGGGAGATGGCTCCCACCGACCTCGTCCTCATGGCGATTGAATTTTTAGGTTATGCCACCACTCTCGAAACAATTAAATTCAAACTTTTAGAATTCTGAAAATTATTTTTTTTTTGTTTTTTAAATAATTTTTAAATTATTTATTAATTAATTTTTGCTAATTTACCGAACGCGTATGCAAACCAGGTGACGTCGCGAATCCGAAAAACGTGGAAAAAAACGATTCTCGCGAAATCTTGATTTTTCACGAACCCGGAATTGAACCTCGGCCGAGTGTGTTATGAGGCCCCCGCGCTATCCACTAGACCACGGGGGGTTTTTTTTTTTTTTTAAAAGTAGTTTATTTAGCTAAAAGAATTTTTTTATACATTTTTTGTTTATACATCAGAATAAATGCTGATAATTTGTTGTACAATTTTTAAGAGTTCAACCTAGGACTATAAGGGTCCTTTACAGTTATAAAATTAGTGATTGGTGAGTAGGTTTTTACATTGATTTGCTGATTGAAGTTGTTATTTACAATTTGATGTTAAATATAATTGTCTTTTGTAATTTACGATCCAGGGTAAAGGCTTAGAAAAACCTGGTTGTGATTCAATTAAGCTTATCTTAAAATTAATGTGCGCTTAGGATATATACAGAGGAGAAGGGGTTTAATAACTAGCTTTTATTTACATATATTTATATTGCAATTTTGTATAGATTTTTGACAAATACAATGATTATATCTATGGTTTTTTTGTCCACCAGTATTTTTTCTTGTTAAATCTGTGTTTGTCAGTTTTATCTTTTTTTGAAATGGCTATGCTGTATTTGAGTGCTGGAGGGGTTGAGTTTGGATGAGGGAGGGTGATTGAACGGTTTTTATGGGTTCTGTGAGTATGATAGAATATAGGTGTGTTGTCAGGGTTTTGAAGTAGTTGTAGCTGATCTAAAAATATGAAGGCTTCGGGATGGATGATGCCAGTGTTCAAACATTTGAGGAGGTATTGTGGATTGGGATATAATTTGTGTGAGATTAAAGAATTTTTGATGGAGGTGCATTTGGAGAAGTGGTTTCTACATATTTTAAGGATGTGGCAGTCAATTCTGTTTATGTTTGCTTTATTGTAGAGAGTATGGTTGGAGTAGGCTTGAAGTTTGTTGTGGATTTGAAGTGAAGATTGGTACAGCTGCGTAGACATTTTCTCTCAAAGATTCTTAATTTTTCCATTAATGACGGGGGATGGAGTACCAGATGGGAGCGCCGTATGTTAGGATGGGTCTGATGAGGATTGTGTAGCAAAGGATTTTTGTTTAGGGAGGGATGTGTTGTGAAAAGAAGATGTTTTTGATTGAGTATAGTGTTTGTTGCGCTTTATGTAATTGTATTTTGAAGTGTTTGAGGAAGTTTAGTTGCCTGTCTAGAGTAATTCCTAGATATTTAACTGAATGTTTTTTGGGGATGGTGAAATTATTATTGATGGGTCTGATTTTGAATTTGTACATAGCACTGGGGTTTTCATGGGAGAGTAGCTTGGATGGGGGGTGAAATAGGATGACTTCACATTTGTTGTGATTTAAAGAAAGTCTCCAGTTGTTTAGGAAGATGATAATTTTTGAGAGTGTGGATGAGAGGTTTTGATTTATGGTGTTGATGTAGTGGTTTGATAAGTATATGATGATGTCATCTGCGAATGCTAGTGATTGTGAATCGAGGTTTTTGTTTGTGTTGGATAGGAGAAGGACGTCACTAATGAAGATGTTGAAAAGAATGGGGGAGTTTATGGCTCCTTGAGGTAAACCGTTAGAGGTGGTGAAGGAATGTGAGGAGAGGTGTGATTTGTTTGAGGTGTGGTAGCTGTGATTGGTGATGAGATTGTAGATGAGCATAATGAGATATGGAGGGAAGTTTTTTTTGATGAGTTTAAATATGAGACCGTTGTGCCAGACGGAGTACTAGACCTCGATATATGTCGTCGAATTACACTCGAAATTAATCGCACTTCAATTAATTAATTATTTGTTATTATTTATTGTTGTAAATTATTTAATTATCGCGATCCGAGATTTTGTTAAATTATTTCCGCTCACGATTTACTAACAGCTAACGATCGAATCCTTTTATTTTTATCGTAAACCGCACGTTGTTAATATGTAAAAAATTGTACTTATCCGTTTCGATGATACTTATGATAACTTCGGAAGATACGACCTTTTGTCTCCACCCACGTCGGCTGTGCTGAAGTTGCCAATTTCCAACCTTCCTTTTCCCGAAGAATCCTTAGTCCCGCCGATGTGTCCCAGGTTTCGGCACCACTTTGTAATTGATTGAAATTCAGGATTCGGGATGATGTTGAAAGGATTGTAGCAAAAAAAGGCACTGGTTATTCGGCAACCCACCAAGACACTGTATTCACAAACGAAACACACGATGATACAAAATGCACAATCGCACCGTGCTGCTGTGTCAGAGCATCTGACTCACAAGGATTTTTCCGAATCTAATTAGGCCGTTCGATTTGGCCCCGCCTCTCTCGACTCGCATTTCTTTTGTTTTTTCCACGAACCTAAGGACCGTTGGTCCCGTTGTTTCGGTCTCGCGACATCTCGAAACTTCCGATCACACACCGCGTTCACACTCTACGCACTTTTCCTTGGCGTAAAAAACTCCCGGCTTGCCGGCGGGAGAAAAAGTCAAACAAATTAACCATTTTCTCACGAATTTATACAATTTTATTAAATGCAAAGACGGTACGTTTTCGCCTCCGAGAACTGGAAAAATAGGAAAAAATTTAGCATGCGTCGCGAAAGAGAGAGAGAGAACGAGGAAAAGCGTTAGTTAGAGAGAGATAGAGAAAGAAATTGAAATTTTTCACGAGATATGCTCGCGAGATAGAAAGAGAGAAAAGATGGAGGCGTCCACGAGTGCGTCTACGCGTCCACTCACACAGACATTCCAACATATCCACACTCGCTTTCACACACACGGCGAACTATACGTGTGTCTCTTCGAGCTTTCCAGCTCTACGCAGCCAAGCGCACAACAAAATAGCGCATTTTAATGGCTCTTTTTCATTTTTTTGATTTTTCCATCGCGGGCATCTCCGCATTACAGACACACGCCTATCTGGGAAACAATTTCCCAGTTCCGTCCCTAACACCGACAGAGGCGATAAATAAAGGTATAATTTATACAAATTTGTCCACTGATTATTCAGCTCTTTCCTTGCCTTATTCACTTTATATATTGTTATAGTATAAATGCAACACCTTCCTCTTTTCTCTTTTCGCCCCTATGATTTTCCATTTCATATGTTTTGGGAGTATTGTTTTGCAACTTTCTATGTATTTTTCTTCTATCCATGTCTCCGCCATGCATACGTATTCCATCGGGGGATGTATTCCCAGAATACTTCATCCTTGTTCCATATCCCTAACACGTTCCAGAAAAGTATCATTTCCTCTGTTCTATTCTCTTCTTTGTTTCCTTTCTTTTGTATTCCATTACTTTTCTTATTATTTATTTCTACTGTGCTGTTTCCTCTTTTTTCTCTCCCACTACCATTCCTGTTTTTCTGTCTTTCTTTCTTGTCTTTCTTTTGCCGTCTCTGCCCTTCGTTGTTTTTCTCCAATGCATCTGTTCTTTTCTTTTCGTCTTTCCCTTCCTTCTTTTTTGTTCTTCCCTCTGTCTTTTTATCTTTATTTTCAGTACTATTCTCCCTATGTTTTTCCTTTTTTTCATGTAACTGCGGTTCCCGTCCCTTGTTTACACTAAATTTTCGTCGTGTTTTTCTTTTCTTTATCTTTTCCTTTGTCTTTATCTTTTTCTTATTGTTCCTCTGTTATTTCGTTTTTCTCCTTATTCTGTTCTCTTTCTTGTCTCTATTTGTTTTCTTTTCGTTTCTCCACCTCTGTTTCTCTGTTTTTCTTGTTACTTTCCAGTATCTCTTTGAGCTTATCTTCCATCCATTCCGTGCCCTGCCACCATTCCCATTTCTTATCTATAAATATTTTCTTTAGCCCAACTTTTGCCATGATTCCGTTCGCCCTTGCTCTCTTCATCCATCCTCTGATATCGTCCTGTGTTCGTCTCTCTTCGTATGTTAAGTCAAAGTCGAAGTAGATTTCCGTTCCTATGAATTTTTTTCTCTCGTCCCATATTCTGTCCCTTCGAGTCTGTTTTAATCACTACCACTTGATCATGCACTTCTAATGTCTTCCTTTAGGCCTAGTTTCTTTTCAATAAAGTCTTTGGCCCATTCCTGCACTCCTATTTTCCTTGCTTCCCCCTGTCTTTTCTCTCTCTTTCTTTCATCATCTTTCTCAATCCTTCCATTTCTCTGTCCGTTATGTGCTCCTCTGTGCCTCCACTTCCAATGCTTCCGCTATTCCATCTGGAGAGATCCGTCTTGCCTGTTGCTCTGCTGCTGGGGCGTATGGATTTTCTTCCTGAGCCTTCTGTTTCTTCCCCGCTGCTTTGCGTTTCCTTCCCATGTTCTCCCCCTTGTTGACTTTGTGCCCATTTCTCTATCCCTGCTCTCTATTCACTGTTCTCCATTTTATAATAACATTGACGACGATGCTCGCTAATTGAGGTCTCCTTCTGACTCTTAAGTTTTTGTGCCCCAAAAAAATTTTTGTTAGGCACGACTCCTTTGCCACAGGTGCGATCTTTCGAAGAGCTGCAATCAATCCTTTGAGCTCCTCCAACTCTGCTCTATTTATCGCCACGTTGATGCAGTCACTCTTCAGGGCTTCTTATGTGATTCTCATTTAAATGTATCATTATATTCAAATATTAAATTATTAGCAATCTAAATAAATCTTAGTACATTATTTAATAACTATCTGTGATTATGAAAGGTCTGAATCAAAACATTTCTCTTAATATTAATTCCTCTTAAACATGTTATTACTCTATATTAAGAATTGTAAACACATCACTCTTAATATTAATCTACCTCTAATCAAAATAAAATTACAAAATAATCTTTAGACTCTACTTGTATTTGATGGTTTGTTCACTTGAACTTTTCTATCTATTTTTTTTTTTTTAACAAAATCATTCACAGCAGTGTTTATTCTTTAAACTCTTTTTATTAATCACAACACTCGTTCAAAAATAGAGTGGGGTGTGATTGTCCTCTTGCTACTCTCGACTCTTTTAGCAACACCGGCGCAGTGGAAGGGTGCTGGGCCGATAAGCTGTTGGATTAAATCCTTAATTAAACTCCCTCAGACTTCCCTCTTCGATGTTACAGCAGGTATTTAATCCTCGTCGAGCTTCTACTTTCATTTAGATGAAAGTATACACATTGAGACACCGTGAAGCTTTTGCTGGCTTTCAGGATTTTTATAACAAACTAACCTGTCAACCTCGTGCACTCTTAAAGGGTGCACGGTGACAATCAGGAATAATCTGTCAAGCCCAAGGGCCGTTTGCTCTAGTAACCGGTAGGAAAGCTATCTGCAAAACACCCTACCGCTTCTCAGATGTTAGACACTTCTAAGAAGTAATATTTATGTCGGTGATCATGTGGTCGCTTAAGTTGTATAATTCCTACAAGAGTTTCTATATTCAATTAGAATTAAGCTATCTTTTGTGAATTTTTGTTCTAACGTTATATTTAATATCTTGAATTTTTCTTCTTTCAGCTGTCTTTCACCATTTTTATTTTTGACATTATATTTTATAATTCTGTTTTGTGGTGTCATCGAAATTTGTTAAAAAATTATCTGTCAAATGTTTGACATGTTGAATATTTCCTAAAATATATTTTATGATTAATTAGTTTTCTGTTATTATCAAAGTTTGAATTTCATAAATTTTTTAAACATTTAATGAAATTCAAAAGATATACAAATTATTTTTAATACAATTATATATTAAAAAAATAATTTAAAAATTTCTTAGCTGAAAGATAGATTTTCGATATTCATCACTTTTTGGCTTTTGACGATTATTTAATAATTTTAAATATGAAGTAAAATGATTGAATTTAAGCGTTTAAATATTTTTAATCCATATATTCAATAGAAATTTTTATATTAAATTCTAAAAATGAACTCTTTTTAATAATAGCTGTAAATTTGTACGTATTTGAGAATATTAATAAGATATGTTATTTATAATAAAATCTCAATTTTATTCTTTGATTTTTCTGTCATTTAATGTTATTAACAAGAATTATTTATAATTTAAATGTAATTTTTTATCAAAATTGAACGAAATAAATATATTTACAAAGACAGAATATTAATTAATAACATGTTTAATGAATGTAAAATTATTATTTATTAACGAAATATAATGTTAAAGTGTAATTATTAAATAATTCTATTTGTAATAGAATATAAATTAAATAATAATGTAAAAGTTTATAAATTTTAAATTATTTCCCTTGTCCAAATCCTGTATACTTTTTTCAGATAAACTAATATTTCCTGTTTTTCCTTCGTTGAAGAACAAATTCCATTCGATGAAATTTCATATAACGGATCTTTCCAGGGATATATTAAATGAATTAGCCTATCAAAGTTTTCCACCATCCGGTATATTAATGAATTTCGAAAAAAAAGTTATACACTACAAGTAAAATAGATTTATTACACATTGAACAAATTTGAAAATTTTATTTTGACCAATACAATGTTTAATAAATAAAAATTACATGATTGAAAATCTTTTTATGTTCAATTTAAATTTTAAATATAATTTTTATCATAAAATTTTTTTCTTCATCAAAATTTTTCGTCAAAACATTAATATGTAATTTTTTTTCAATATTTGTTTTCATAATATTTGAATTTTTGTTTTGTTTTTTAAGGTAAAATTGATTCATGTTTGATTGGTTTAATTTTTGAATAATAACATATCAACCTTATTTGAATTGAAATATTATTTTATTAATAATTATTAACTTATTAAAAATTATTTAGTCATTATACAATATATTTAAATTGAATTATCATCTAAATTTATACCTAAAATAATCAATAATTTATTTCAAAATATTCTTTTTATCAATAATAATAATAAAAATTTTATTTTTATTGTACCTAATTTATTAATAAATGTGTGTTTTAAACATTATTTGAATGCAATAATAATGATTAAATTTTATTTTTTATTTAAAGTAATTGATAAATTATCTAAATCAAGCAAATCAGTTGTGGAATAATTAACCAATTTTATATATTTTTTGTATTAATTCATTTTGTTATTGTTAGAGTACTCTTTCTTTTATTACTCGCTCTACATAAAATTGTTTAAAACAAAATTAAAATCCAATAATTTGAAATTAATTTACAGTAATCTTAATATATAAAATTGTTTAAATTTGTGCAAATTAAAAGGTATACCTAAAAAATATATATAATTTCAATAAATTAATAAATAAATTTTATATGATATTGTTACGACAACATTAGGGATAAATTAACTCCTTAAATACTAATAAAAAAATGATTGTACGTGTGAATCCAGCGATTCTGATCAATTTATTACCGTGGATTTTCTTACTTTTCTTTTATTTTTTATATTTTCTCTCTCTCTTTTACGCTTGCGACTAATTCTATCTCCTATCTAAAACCAAATTTGCTCAGATTTCCTCTAATTTTCATTTTTATAACTATACACAGCTTATGAATGTTGTCGCAAATAGTGCAGTTTGGTATTAGTTAATTTTTTTATTGTAGAATTCGCATAAACACTTTGGAAAAATGCTGATGTGGGTTATCATTCGGGACAATAAAATATACGCAGGGATACGAAAGTGATTTTAATAAAGAAATTAATTAGATAAGAAAAGAAGAAATGAAAGTGAAAAAAAAATTGAAACAATTGAAAAAAAAATTTAATTATTTGCGTGTTTTATTTTAAATTTATATATTCAAATATTAGTTTCGCATTTGATAAAAATTTTCTTCGTTTTTTTCATCGAGGGATTTGAATGCAAAAAAGGTAGGTATCTTTTCGATTCAATTTTCGAAACAACAGATGTAATAAAAAAAGAGATAATATAAGATTCTTATAATGACATGTTTATGTTTATAAAATTGTTTAAAACAAATTAAATTAAATTAAAATAATGTAAAATAAAATGTAATTAAATATCTCTACAACAAATAAGAATTCATAAAATTAAAAATAAGTTATCGTATTGTAATTTAATTATTAAATCATTCCCCGAACAGGTTTCATCGAAAAAAATTTTAATTATTATTTTTAATTTCTTAAAAATGATTTCTATATGGTTACTAAAAAATTTAATATTATTTAATATTAATTTATTTTTATTTAATGGTTAATAAAAATATTTTAAATTAAAACTCATAAGATGTTTATAAATATATTTCAATAAAATGTACATTACATGAATATTTTTTTTAAAATCACTTATATTTCTTATTATTAAATCTGGTCTATATTTGTACATATCATTGTTTTATACATTATTGAAATACAAATATATAAAATATTTGTATTTAAATAAAGTACTGTTTAAGATAATTGACTTTTAGAATAAAATATTTTAGAATAAAGTAATTTATGTTTGTAATTTTTTTTTTTTTTTTCATATTTTTAAATCTTAGTATCTTTTAACAATTTTGATAAAAAACAATTACGATTTAGTTGAAAATTATACTCCCATTTAAGTTTTGTTTTTAAAAAGTAACACGCACAAATTTGCTTTTATTGATCTGTCGATATTAAAAAGAAATATAATTCATCTAAAATTATTTTTTTATCGTTTTTTAATTTTATTATAATTATTTTTTTAACTATATAATATTTTAATTCTAATTTAACAACATATATTAGAGTTATAAATGATACTTGAAAATCAACATGCGTTTGGTAAGTAAAATAGTACATGATTGATGTATATCTCAAAAATATTTACGACATAATTTATATTGTGATCTTAACAAATGTTTTTATTCTTTAACATGTTACTTGACGTATGTTAATTTTCATACAAGTACTATTGCACTGTTGAAAACAAATTCATTAAGTTTGAGCGAGTACGATAGTTCCATTTTGGGTAAGAGTCCCAATGCTCGTGGCAACTGCCTGTGCCGTTATCATAGATTGTGCCATATTTGTATTAACATTAGGTGACTTATCTGTCACTTTATTGATTACAGGTGAAGATGAGGGATCATCAGCGTTTATGTTGATTATATTATTACTTGTGGCAGCAGCCAAGGCTTTGTTGCGCAATTCGAAAACTTGCTGAATAGCATTGCGAAAACACAGAAAATTGTAATCAATTACACCTGTAATTGAAATTGAAAAGTTTATCTTAATCTTTAATGAGTATAAATTTGAAGAAATTATAATTTATAAACAAAAAAAAATATTTGAATTAAATATTTCGGAATAATTTTATCATGTTAATATTTACTTGGATTCATCTTAAAATAAAATTAAGTGAAATCTCAAGATAAAGTAAATTAAATAATTAGTTATGAATTTTCAATTATTAATTAAAAAAATTTTTTAATGTTGATAATTTAGATATATTTATATAATAAATTTATTGCTATTTATACCTTTATTTTAAAAAAAAGAAAAAATCAATAAAGTTGCAAAGATTTTAAGTAAAAAAAAATTTTTGTTTTAACCTCTTAATGTAGATATAATGAATACATGTTATTTTTATACATATTTAAATAATAATTTCTATTCAATACAAATAACTATATATAGTCAATTTCAAATGTCAAACCATAATAAATCAACAATTTTTATTTCATATTATGATGATACAAAAACATTTCAAAATATTTTAATTAATTTAATTTTTGAAAAATAATATAAAAAAATTAAATATGTATTTTTATTTCATACTTAACTATATATGTATTTTTACTTACTTAATTAATTTATAAAAACATACCTTGTCTCTCAAAATTATCTTCTCTTAAAATACATACAAGTGCAAGAAATTTATTAACTTCCCTTAAGTATAAAATTGTTCCATTATTTAATTTAATTAAACTAGAACTTTGGCTATCAAATGCTGCTGCTTCTAATTCTTCTCGTAATCTTAAAAAAAGTTTTTATACCATAAGAATCATTTATTTTATTGGTTTTGTTTATTATGATAAATTTTTCTTTTTACATAAATATATGCACAATGAAAAAAATACGATGTATAACAATGTTTTTATAATATGATATTACTACAAGTATTAATTTGAAAAACCTTTCATTTAATTGAAATAAAGAAATTGATCTAATTGTGCAAATGAAAAAAATAATGATTTATTCTTTGATTTATGTCGTTTCAACAAGGAATCTTCTCTATTCTAATCAAATCTGTTTATTAATATTACAATTATAATTAATAAATAATTAATAATAAAAATAATAAATATTATAATTAATTATGTCATTTAATACACAACAACAACAACAACAATAATAATAATAAGGAATTCCTTGCTGAAACTTTAATATAAATCATAGAATAAACCATTGTTTTTAATCTTTTGTATTTTATTAGATCAATATTAATTTCTTTATTTCTGATATAATTATATTTCAAAAATATGTTCTATTCAACTGATTACACATGATACCTTTCTTTTGATAAAAAATATACATCGATATTTATTATTTAGTTTTAAACTTAATTTAATAATTACCCATATATACAAGAAACATCGATTACAACATCAATCATATCACAACACAGTTCATAACTTTGCATATCAACAGGAGAACTGTCAGTTGCAATATATATTTTTGAAACTACATCAAAAAGAAATGCTTTTTCTATGGCTGAATTCTAAAAAAAAACAAAAAAAACTGATTTTATTTTAATGGACAAATATAATAATAAATAAATTGTCAAAAAATAATATTTAATTTACTGAAATAAGTATATTCAATAAATTTTCCAGAGTTGGTAACTGAGGTATTAATTTTTGTACAACTTTACTAAATGCTTCAAATATACTGTGATCATAAATTGAAGTTAAATGAAAACTTAAATGTATTTGATCGCAACCTAAAACAAAAAATATATATATATATATATGTGTGTGCGTGCGTGCGTGCGTGTATGTGTTACATACTTATGTATTAAATATTAATAATATAAAAAATGACTTGTATTAAATAGATGTATACCGTGTATGATATAAAAATTGTTTTTACTTTTAAAATATATAATGCAAGGTATAGTTTTCTAAAATTTAAATAATTTTTATTTTTATATAATTTTATATAATTGACAAATCATTAAATTTATGTACTAGAATTAGTAAATTTATTTACTATAACAATTATAAAATAATTGTAATGAATTGCTATTATTCAATTTATAAAATTGTATAGTAAAGTAATGCTTTTAAATTTTACATACCAGAATCAATCAAATCATCATTTGCTCTTGTATGTATATCTCTTTGAGTTTCCATTTTATAATCATCTGACAATCCATCAACTTTGTGTATAAAAACTTCAAATTTTATAGCTTGATTAACTTTGAATGCTTTTGTAACAGTCAAGTGTAATTTATTTAGGGCTTCCATGTAATCATCTTGGGCATCTATAACAAAAACTAAGGCTCCACAACCACCAAAAATCATATCACTGTCAAATGTAGGATCAAAGAAATCTATTTGTCCAGGAAAATCCCAAATTTGAAATTGAACAAAACTTGAATTGCAAATATCATCTTTGATAATTTTGTTTGTGCTCTCCAAAAAAAGTGTTTCATTTGGTGACATTTTGTGAAAGACCACTTTTTGTATCGATGATTTCCCACTTCTAATTGTTTAAAAAAAAAAGTTGAAACCATACTTCTGTTGACAGTCATGAATTATTTTTTTTTTTAGTAATCGAATAAAAAAATTAAAACACATAATACTATTTTTAAATAAAGAAATACTATACTTCAATATTTAATTTCCAAGGGTCACGACTAATTAAAATAAAAATTATAAGTTATTAAATATTCAAGTTTTTTAATACATACCGTCGAAGACCCATTAACAATATTCTAGGTTTTTGATCTCCTATCAATGGACCTGTACAGCCATCACCATCACCATCAAAAGGTGTATATCCAAAATCTTTGGGAAAAGAGCCCACATTATAACCTGACTGATATTGATCATCATCATCCTATATTAAAATTGCTTATTATATATCTTATGCAAATCTTTTATTATAATATTAATCCTATTAAATTTCATAATTTTCTATATGTAAATAATATTCTATTTTTGTTGATTCTAAAACAGAATTCATATTTCATTTATATTAAAAATAAAATTGGAAGTACATATTAATATAAAAACAAAAATAATTAAAACCTTTAATATCTTTCAATGGTTTGCTTAAAAAGCAACCTGTTATGTATTTATTCGTCTAAAGAAATTTGTATTATTGATTTTATTTAATATAATCATAAAATATAAAATTACAAAGATTATTTTTGCAAGAACATAGATAAAAACTATAAATAAGTACAATAATATTTTATTATTTTTGTTTTATTTCTGTTGTATTTAATAAAAAAAAAAAAATAATGTGTACTATATAAATTAATAGATTGCAGTAAAGATTGATAAAAACATAGATGGAATAAGGTTATAAAATTAAGTATCTAAGAGAAACTGACCATTTTTTAACGAAGCACTTTTTTAATTATGTTTGATTTGTTTATCAAGTCTGATACATAAAATATTTGTCGCTTTTAATGCAAACGATAACTTTTTATCGTTAACACGTTACACAAAAATTTCTTTACAATCTTTCGTTTACTTGCTGTTTGATGAAAATTCGAGTTTAAATTGTATATATTGATTAATTACTAATATCAAAAAATTCGTAAATTATATCATTTATTCATATTGAAATCCTGTTGTTACCCTTGCTATTATTTTAATTTTTTCATGCTGATTAGAAGGAATCACATGAATGTTTTTTTTTCTGTTTCGTTTTTAAATTAATATAAAAATTAAAATATCATAATTACATGACACAAAATATTGTAAATACATCCATACATACACACATATACAATATCCATAAATAGTAATGAATAAAAAAAATCACACAAACATGTGAACTATTATACCACCGGAACACAGTGGATTTTTTAGTTACTAATTTTATTTTTAAAAAGTCTACGGAGTGATAAAAAAAATAAAAATAAATTATACTAAACAATTGTTTTTAAATATGTTTTAGTTACTGATGAAGTTGGTTAATAAAAATTAAAATAAGCCCAAACCAAAGTTAAAAACACTTCTTTCGTAATATAACAATATATGAAATTAATGAAGCCAGCTTTGTTCTTAAAATTCAATATTTCAATACAAGTGTATTTATTATTTTTAATTTTATTTAAATCAAGTTAATTAATAATTGCTTATAAGTAATACTTTATTTTATCAAATAAAAATACATAAATAAATATATAATTATTTTGTAAGATTGAACAAAATATTTATTAATATTTTAATAATTATTATTTAGAACAATTTTACATTAAAAGAAAAATATACAGTTCAATGAACCTGCTCGAAAGTAGTTGTAAAATTATAAATAAATTTAAGTATGAAGAATACTCTGGACTACATATTTGCAGGTTTTAAAAAGTATCCTCTCCGATCCGGTTCTTGAAAAATTGTAAGCCATTTTTGGAATTCTATGCACATGTATGTCTTCTAACTCGAACCTGCCCAACTACTGCCCTTCAAATTATATCTTTAGTTTTTTATAAGTAATTTTCAGAGTGAATTAATAGATGGAATCAATATATAATAATTTTCTGTATAGTAAATAGAATACATATTTTTAAAATTTTATAATTTTTGAATTGTAATTGTATAATGTTAATAAAGGTATTTTTAAAACATAATTTTAGTAATGTAATCATAGAATCACTTGTGTAATGAAAATATACAAAATTATATATAGTTCTAAGTAATTATTGATTTTTTTCATATTTGAAGATATGGTAGAATAAGGAAAAATCCTTATTCTAAGAAAATAATAATAAAAAATATATGAAAAGAAAAAAATGTTTATATATAACAAACATTCTCCTTTTAATTGTAACGAACAATAATATTTATAAAAAAAAATTACCAAGAGCCGATGTCCTTTAATTTCGATTTGCAACCTTAAAAATACAAATAGAAAATAACAATAGATTAATGTGCGTGAATTTGTATTATAACTTACAATTATTAGATAAATTTAACGTTAGGAATGGTAGAGTTATTTATTTTCAAAAATATAAGTCACCAACTGTTAATAATTGTGACTGCAAACGGAATTTAGTTGGATTTCGTAAATAATTTACTTATTTACAAAAATTTAAACATCTATACGTAGGTTTATTCGCAGATGAAATGATCTTCGGGGGAATCACGCATATAAAAAATAACAGCGATGCGGCGGCACATAAAACCTCTTAAACTATAGGAAATTTGGATAACTATTTCGAAATAATTATTTTACAAAAATTTCATACACGTGAAAGAATTTCGGATAATTGTTTCAGTTGTCGAATTATTGCGATCACGAAAAAAAAATTAATAATGTACGGCGGGAAACAGAGGTCGGTCGAAGATGCGATGGTACGATAGTAATGAATCAGTGGACAGATTGCTACCGGTAGAAGTACCCAATTGGTGGGGAACGGAAAGGAACAGGAAGGGTCGGTTTGTCGGAGACGATGCTCTAGGGATGGTTAAAGAAAAACTTCCTAGTGCAAAGGGAGGTTCAACATGAGTCAAAGTATGTATAGCGGATGCGAGCGTACACGCGACGGATGCAATTTACACCCTCGGTAGATCACTTTTAACGGGTCGAAGAATGTTTAGTTGACTAGTAACTAATATTTCGTGAGTGGATCAATGCGAAACTATGAGCAGCAGGAATATACGAAAAGGATGGAGCAGTTTAGCCTTAAGCCAGGAATGATCTCTCCAAGGTGGGAGATTGTGGTCTGCTTTATAGGCTCGGTTTCTCGGCGCTAGACTTATGCAGATTACGGTGCGGTGGTCTTGTAACGCGTTAATTGGACAGGAGGCAGAAAGGAAGGTTGGGATTAGTTGACAGTTTTTGGTCTGTGTGGAGAAATCGAGTTCTCGTGCAGACTGTAATGATGGTGTCCTTTCACGTGACGACCCATTTGGTCAACTCCCTGGGATGGGTACGGCTTGTGACGCAGCATATAACAGTATGCATGCTAAAATTACAGATCTTATGTGCCGGAAGACCAGATCGGTCGCACGTGTCCGTACCGAAAGTTTTAGCAACGAGCATGACTCGTTGCATAATAAAATATTTATTAAAAAGCATAATAATTAAATAATCGAAATCATATAGTCATAAAAACCTAATTTAATGAATGAATTTCGCTTTTCATGGACTCTAATGAATATTTTGATGAGAATAGTTTTAACCAGAATCTTTCGCAACGTTGGGATTCTTTTAAGGATGTGAGTGTTACGAATCAAAAACATTTATTTTAATACTTAAAAGCGCATTCGATATTTATTTAACAATTTAGAAGAAAAAGTTTATGAATACAATTTAAATATTATCATGGACCGCAGGAACTTATGGATTGAATTAGTTTTCTTTCATTTATTCGCTGCAGTTTAGTCGTTTTATACAGTTATAGACATATTTACAATTATGAATATGAAATATAATATATATTAAGTTAAATATATATATATACTAAGTTAATAATGATAGTGTATTTGACCATAGCGATTCTCAGTTTTCCGCAATACAATTTGCTAAGCTAGAAGTTTATAGCGGACGTATATGTATATATGTGCAACATTACGTACATGTAGAAATTCAGTAGTAGTTAAAACTTTCATGATGTAGAAATTCTTGTCTAGATTTACCTCATAACCTTAGTTTTCTCTTTTATTTCGCCTTGTGCTTCGCTTCCTACTTTACAGCTTTTCCACTGAGCTTGCCATCTTTTGCTACGAGTAACAAACGACACCTGTCCTTTGCAAGAAGACTCCTGCAGACTCTTATATAGGCGCGGTTAGTAAGAATGGCACCACCAGCTCCTTTTAGTATAGGTTCCCGTTGACAAGACACCTCGGGACTGTCCTTTTAAAGGTAAACGCGAGTTTATTTATTTATTTGGTTCTTTTCAAAAACTTTAATTTATGCTTACTTTTTATTTACAATTAATAACAGATTATTTAAATAAATTAAAAGTTAAGATAATCTATTTCAATGTACATTCTGAAAAAAGTATGCAGGCACGTTATTGAGCACATCTTCTCTTTTATGAATGAACTTTTAGAGATGTACATACAGAATTATACCTTGAAACTAACTATATGCCCTATGTTAAGCATTAGAATTTGGTAGGGAGAAGTGTCCATTGTTTCATGCACAGTTTGACGTTTCTCCGATTGTCCCGATTAGACACATCATTGTTGTTTTTAAAATCCACCAGGTTTGCAGTGATCGAGCGCACTTTTCATGTGTAAGATGCGAATTCAATCTTCATTTTTGGTACAAACTTTTGTACGTTAAAGCGCGATAGTCGCGCTTTGCGCCTGTTGATATATGACTCGCAGTTCATTTGTGATCTATTTCTTCATTTTTGATTTTATGTTGTAAGACAATTTCCGTTTCCCGCCTTCATTTATTCAACATGTGCCAGTTTATGATTTAAGAATAGATTATTAATTAATTTAAATTTAATTTTATGTAACATTTATAATCATTCATATTAATAATATTATAAAGTGTATTTAATGCAATCTTTAGTTGAGTGTAAATTTGTTTTTAAATGATTTCTTTTATTTGTAAAACGAAATTATAATGTACATCTATGATATGTGACTAATGAATTTTTAAATATTTCTGTAAAATATATTACTTTAAAAAAATTTTTTGATTTATATTTTTGTAGAAAAAAGATATTAAATACAATAAATAGAAAGGTGAGAATAATTTTTAATTTTTTTTTAGAAATTCATTTTATTTAATCTACTGGATTCATTTTTGTACTTACTCATTCATGAAACGTGTCATAAAATAGGTATGGCTGAGAAGAAAGTTAAATCTACAAACTCCTTAGTCAATTTAAATGAATTTCATAGAAATTTACGTCATTCAGATAAAAACATTAATTATAATTATGATGATTTGGAAAATAAAAAAATAAACTGCAAAAGGAAACGACGCATAGAGGTGCAAGATTTACACAAAAGTTCACACGAAGAAAAATTAAATGATAAAAAAGTTAATAAAATAAAAATTAATACTAAAAAATTACCAAAACGAACTAATAATAAACTTAAAAATTTAGAAGAAAATAATAAAATATCTGATAATGAAGACGAGGGAAGGGAAAATGAAATGTTTAATTCAAATTTAAATTTATCTCCAAAACGTATGAAAACTAGGAATAGTTCAAAACAAATAGATACATTTTTAGAGCAATCACAGCAGCTATCAGAAGATCTAAAACTTCTAAAATTGTCTAAGAATTCATCTACACCCAAATTAAGATTATCAAGAAACTCATTAAAACATAATACAAAAATATCAATGAATAAATCTAAAACACGCCAAATGATATCTAATGGTATAAAGTTTGATATATCTTTAAAAAATAAAAGTACATATATAAATTAAGAAGTAGACTTTTAAGTATTATGATTGATCTTTACAGACACATCTATTAAGCGATTATCAAGTTTAAATTTAAAAAATGTTTTATCTCCATCAATACACCAAAGAAATGCAAATATTGAAAAACCTATAAATTCATTACAAGAAGTAAGACTTAAACTTCATGTTAGTGCTATTCCAAAATCATTGCCCTGTAGAGAAGAACAATTTAATGATATATACAATTATTTATATACTAAATTATCGGATGGTAGTAGCGGGTATTACTTTTTTATTTAAAATTTTTAAGAAAAATTAATTTATGTATTTATTTTTAATTCATAAATATTTTATAGATGTATTTATTTAAGTGGAGTACCAGGCACAGGTAAAACTGCAACAGTGAATGAAGTAATACGATGTTTAACAAAAACAATGATTGGAAACAATTTAACAAAATTTAAATTTATAAATATTAATGGTATGAAATTATCTGAACCACGACAAACATATGTACAAATATGGAAACAATTAACTGGAAAAATGGTGACATGGGAAGCAGCTTATAAACTGTTGCAGAGTAAATTCACAAAAAATAATTTGAAAGATGACATGATTTTACTACTTGTTGATGAGGTTCAAATTAAATTAAAATAGAAAACTTTTTATCTTCAATTTAAAGAAAAAATAAAATTTTCTTTTAGTTGGATATTTTATGTACAAAACGTCAAGATGTAGTTTATAATCTTTTAGAATGGCCAAAATGTTCACACGCTAAATTAGTTGTAGTTACAATAGCAAATACAATGGATCTTCCTGAAAGAATTTTAATGGGTAAAATTACGTCACGTTTAGGCTTGACTAGATTAACATTTCCACCTTATAATCATAAGCAACTTGAACAAATTATATTATGTCGATTGCAAGGTTATAATATTTTTAGTGGTGAAACTTTACAACTAGTAGCTCGGTAATATATTTAAATTAAAGCATTTAAAATTGACAATGTTTAAAATTGCTATTTTTTATTTTTTAGAAAAGTTGCTGCAGTTTCTGGAGATGCTAGAAGAGCTTTAGATATTTGTAGAAGGTCAACTGAAATTGCAGAGATGAATGGTTGTGAAATTGTTTCTATGGTAGATGTTAAAAAGGCTTTGGATGAAATGATAGCTAATCCTAAAATTCAAGCTATTAAACACTGTTCAGACTTGGAAAAAAATTTTCTTAAAGCCGTTTGTACAGAAGTTAATCGTACTGGAGTTGAAGAAGTTGTTTTTAAAAATGTATATTTTCAATTACACAACTTATGCACATTTAATGGTAAAAATATTTTTTCTATATATCAATGTATTGATTAGATATAGAAATACTTGGACTATTGATACTTGTACATATTATATTATATTTATATATACAGTATATATATTTTGTTATTTAATTAAATATAAACACAATTTTAAATGATTATTTCAATTTTTTAGGAGAAAAAGTACCAAATATTACAGAAGCCCTCACTATATGTGCTAGACTAGGTTCTTGGAGACTACTTTTATGTGATCATTCAAAAATGGATATTCATCAAAGATTATTATTAAATGCAACAACAGATGATATTTATTTTGCTATAGATACTATTGGAATTTAATTTTTTTATAGTTTGGTTATCATGTAAATTAATTTATAAATGTAAGTAATTTTCATTACTTTTTGCATAAAATTTTCATATTTAACAATGGGACTATATATTATTAAGATTAATATATGTTACAATTAATTTTAACATTTGCTAATATGCATTAGTATTAAAATTATATTGGAGTATTGTAAATCTGATAATTTTATATGTTTTCAATATAATTAATGCCAAAAATAGAATAGCAAAAAATACTATTAAATCATTTAAAAAATAAATAGAGCATATAGTATTCATATAAGAAATATTTCAAAATTTATATAATAAGCAGTTATAATGTTTATATGCAATTCTTGAATAATGCATTTTTAATTGTGATTTTTATATTACATATTATGCAATTATATCAAAGTTTCATAATTATTTGTATTTATATATAAAATATTGAAGAATATTCAATTAAGTAGGTTTTTATAAAATAAATAAAATAAGGGTTTTATAATAATGATGAATTACATTATCACCAAGATCTCTGATTGCCATGCTTACATATTTTATCTGAAAAATTTTATAAAATCTTTAATTTGAAAATATGTAGGAATATTTATTAAATTAAGTTATATCTTTTAGGTTGTTTGATTTAATTAATATATGACTCATAATGTAATGATTTTTGTGAATGAAAATATAAGAGAAACTGATTTGAACAACCATATATATTGAATGAAAAATATAATTCACTATTTAAGGTATGCTTATTTTGTGATAATATATATTACAATTTATATCATCGTTAAGAATTTAAATTAAAAAATTTATTTTTTTATAACAATGATGACATTGATAATCACCAAGATCTCTGATTGCCATGATTACATATTTTATCTGAAAAAATTTCTAAAATTTTTATTTTAAGAATATGTGGAAATATTTATGAAATTAAGTTATATATTTTAGGTGGTTTATTTTAATTAATATATGATTAATGATGTAATGGTTTAGTAAATCAAAATATAACAGAAACTCAATTTAAAAAGCTCATATACAATTCAGTACAGTCATTGTCAATGTATATATAAATTAAATGAAAAAAGAATTCATTACTTGAGGTATGTTTATTTTATTATGATAATAAAATATATTGTTTCATAATTATCTTCTATATTATCACCGAGAATTCTGAATGTATTGATATATTGAGTTTTATTTGTTTGAAAAAAATATAAAATATAAAATAAAATATTAAATTATATATTAAATTAATAATTATAAATAAATTCAAACACAATAGAACTTTTATAAGAAAGTTTATTCATATTTCATTATTTTTACAATAAATTTTAATGAATTTCAAAGTTCAGTACATTTTTTTATTTTTTGTACTAAATATTTGAAAAATATTTTTTGAGAAAAATAATTAACAAATTTTTTTATAATTTTTAGATTCATGTTGTGTCACGTTTTTTTGTACATTACACAAAACAAAAGCAATTGGGACCTAAACTAGGCATAATTCAAGTATTTGTTTGAATACATAATTAAAATGGATTTTTTTGAAGTGGTTTAATTTTGTATCACGATGTATTATTTAAAAATATTTATTTAATTATATTAATTGTTTATTTAAAAAAAAAGTAATAAAGATAAAATAGACGTGAAATAATTATGATGAAAAGCTTTTTGTAACCCAATGAGTCCCTAAAACGATGTATTTTATAAAGTTTAATATTTAAAATGAATATTACAAATGTTTGGAATATTGATACATTTGTTTTTATTCAATCCCAAACTGGTTTTTTATGTGCATATATAATAATTGTATGAAAATAGCGAATTTATTTAAAACTATAGTTCTTTGGTTATAAGAATTATACGAAATTGAATTAATTAGTATTAATAAAAAAATCTGGAGAGATAAAAATATTAATAAATTGTATTCACAGTATTGTATAAAAGTAATAGCAGGATGTCGAACAATAATTAGGTATTTTAAAAAAATGATTTCTTAAGCCTATGATTTCAATATTGAATAATTCAAAAAATTAAATATAACTTGTAATTTTTATTTAAGTGGTTAATTAAATTTTTTTTTTTTTATTTCATTGTACAGGTTTTCAGTGATAAACTATCAGTGCGAATATAAGCACATAAAATATTAAAATTAAAGAAAAATTCAATTTTGTATTTTTTGATTTTGATTTTTTAAATATTTAAATTCTCTTGGTAGCCTTGAGAGGGTGTATTCAGAGGCTGATAGATCCATTATTTTTATCGTAGTTTTTGCTGCATCTCGGTAAACATAATCTATTGATAGTTTAAGGCAATCGGTTGATACGTCTAGTCCTGACTGTTGATCTTATTAACAGATATTTTACCGTTCACTTTTTACTACCCCATGTGAAACTCTGTATGCTAATTGTAGAAGCTTCTTTATATTATCTGCTCTCTTGAAATTGAACAATTAGTATTTGAGGTCTTTGTAAACAAGTGGATAATGAAACAATATTGCCAACAACTGGATAATATCCACGTGAACGTGGTTAAAACGATCATTGAGTTCCTTAGGTGCTAACTTTTTTATTTATTGTACCTGGGAACTTTTGCCTATCGGCACGTTTCATATTCTATTTCTTGATCTGCGTGTATTTTGTCAATGCCCGAACTATAATTTTTTCTGAAATCTACGTCGGCGTTATCCTGACACTTCAATGTGACAGTCGATGTAGTGCTGTCAAGGATACTCGATGAAATGATTTACATACATATGCCCTGAACATTCAGATTGAGTTGTTGCAAATAATTGTGAACCCTTCAATTTTCAACCACTTCAGCTTAATAATGCCTTGTGTCTTATTTCTATTAATTTTGGATCGGCTTTTTGTGCGACCCTTATCTCTTTCGATACAATGACTATTTTATTTATAGTTTTAAATCATCTGTATTAGAAAACATTCATATACATAATTCTTTGTTCAATCATTAATCTTTAAATAGAAACGAGAAATGTAAACAATAAATCAGTATTGTAAAAGTTGATTCAAGGCACCTTTTATATTGTAGTATGTAAAGGAATCTTTTGATTATCTAATTCTCCGACTTTTCGACAGGAGATTATTTAATTCATAAGAATACATTGAATCGGTAAGGTAAGATACCCGTAATCCCAATAATCTTTTAGCACATTGTTATATTATGGGTACATCGTTGCGACAACGTAATTGTATTTTACAACCAGTCAAAATAAAATTCTATTTAACAATTTCAAACCAAAATGTTTAATGGTATAGATTCATCGTCGAAATATATGGGCTAATACTTAAATTATTTCATTACTTTCAATATTGCTTGAAAATTGTGTCCATATATAGAAATCCCAAAATCCATGGAGACTTTTGCGAAATAATCACAAACTTTTATTTATTAAAAACTGAACCTTTAAAAAAAGACAAAACCATGAACTTTTACTTTCATTAATCAATATTAAATTTTTATCCCTTTTTTCTAGTCTTTCTCCATTTCTAATTCTGCATATCAAGGATATCAAGAGTGGATTTTGTTTTCATTTTTAATTATCTACAATTCATCCATTAATAGTATTGTGTTAATTTTATTACTTTTTATTTTATAATAAAAAATATTTTAAAAAATTTATTTTAATGAAAAATTAGTTGATATTTTAAAATTATATTTAAAAAAATAATGTACTACAGATCTATGTATTAAATCGCATAGATGGTTTCCGGTGTCTCATCACTTTCGTTTAATTAATATTAATTTACTGATTCATATTTAAATTAATATATACTGGAAAAAATTATTAAATTCATTTCTAATCCATTATTTATATACTTCAAATTTCTTGGTTGGGCGCGATTTTAGTTTCTGTAAAACCCTTCAGATTCTCTATGATCGGCATTGTAACATTTAAGATGTAATCTTCCTTCATGTAATCTTCATTTAAGATGATATCATCTCGGATTGCTATTATATTCGAATATCTATTTTTTGTTTACTAAAAATATTTTAGTTTATATTTATTTTTAATTATAAAATGATAACTTAAATATTAGTCATATTTCTGTGATAAGTCTAATCAGTTGAATGTTTCAAAAAATTTCATATAGACCATATTCATTTATATTAAGTATCATTTATATAACATTATAAAATGTTAAAAAATATAATCAATCAAAAATATATAACCAAATTGATTTCATCAAAAATTTTATTAAAAAATATTAAATGTAACAGTAATTCTATGGTAGAATTGAATCGTATAATTGATCATGAATTAAAAAAAAAATCTAAGGAAAAGAAAAAAGCATTAAAAAACATTATTATTGAAAATATTACAAAAGAACAATTAGAAGCTACAAAATTATTATTAATGGTAATATATTTAATGTATAAAATTAAAAAATCAATTCATATGTTTATTATTATTAATCAAGTATGTACTTTAGAAATATAATGTTGACACAACAGAATTGACAATCGATTCAAAATTATTTAGTATACAACCAAATGTAATCGAACAAAGAATAATGTTACTACAAGAATTTGAAGTTTCTAAAATAACAGAAAAACTTATTTCCAAGTATGTATCCTGTATAAATGTTAGATTTTAAATACTAAGTCAATTTATTTTAATTTATTTATATATTTAAAAAATATTTTAAAACTCGTAAATATAATTTTTATATTTCCTATTTTTTTGGATATAATATTATTAAATTATGTATTAAATCTTATAAAATGTATTAAGATATAGAAATAATTTTATAAAAAAAATTTTATGTGTTTTATTTTTATTTCAGTTTTGAAAATCAATTAGACATGCCAATCATTTCATTCAAAAATTTAGCTTTGATTGATTCAAAAATTAAATTGTCTGAAAGTTTACTTGCCTCTGTAAATGTAAAATTTATAGATACATCTGAATCAGATAGCATGAAAATAAAACAAGCTTACATGTTAGCCTTATATTACTACTTAAAACATAATTTAAATTTAACAAGTGATGCAATACACAAATTTCATTATAAAAAAATACGTTCATTTTATAATAGTTTCAGATTAATACACAAATTATTAAATATATTATTGAATGAATTAAAATTCGACAATACCATTGTAAGATATATTACTAAATTAATTTGAAAACAATTATTTTTCAATTGTAAATTTGACAATAATTTTTTTTTTTATTATTTAAATTTTGTAATAATTCCATAATTTTGAATATTTGGCAAAATATATATTAAACATTATATGTTTTTAATTTATTAAAAATTCATTAATTTTTTATTACGTATTAAAATACTTACATTTTTTTTTATAAATAATTAATTCTTTGATTATTTAGATAACAAAAAATAAATGTTTATTGGGTTGTCATCCTAGTAATATAAAAGATATTATTAATATACTTCAACACAATTTTAAGGAAAGTTTTTATGAAGTTATTCGAAAATATCCACGTATTCTTATATTTGATCCACATGATCTCCAAAATTATATGATACTATTGACAAAATATAATATTTCATTAAAGACAATTCTAAAATACCCTGAAATTTTTAAGTTTAATTCAATAGAATTCAAAATAAGATTGGAATATTTATTAAATAATCCATTAACATTCGTTTTTAAAGAAGATCCATCATTTTTACGTTTAATAATATGTTTTAAGAAAGTTTATCCAAGACTCAGATGTCTTCATGATAATAATGTTAAGTATGTTAATATAAGTGCTTTAACTAAGAGACGTACCAATGTGAAAGAGTTAAGTCTATAAATATTAAATATTTAATTTTTGTAAAAATTCTATAATAGTATTATATTATATTATAAATTATATTTTTTTTTAGATTGTGTGCTATAAAGAAAATTAAATCAACAACCTTAATTTGTTTCTTAAAAATGAATTTTCGTGATAATATTGAAAAATTATTTGAAGATATTAAAAAGCATCCTTACTATGAATATGTTCCATTAGTCCAAATGTATCAAACACTTCAATTTCTGAGACAGCATTTTCCAGAAGAAATTATCTATAGACATGTTTATTCAATACTTTATCCCTTGTAAGATTTTATTTATTTACTGTAAATATTGAATTATAAAATATTTATTAAATAATGAGAAATCTAAATTTTCAATCATTAAATATAATATATCTAATACATTTTTTAATTTAAAACATTTGTATTTTATAAAAAACAATATTTTTCAATCTTTAGGTTAGATGTGCAAATTTCACTTGAAACATTACGTTCAAAGCATAAAAATATGCCTCTTTCACAATTGCTGGCACTTTGTATATATTCTATAGAAAGAAAATATAATTTTACGGGTGAATGTGTTATAAATCAAAAGATTCAAAACAAGCATGAATGCAGATATGAATAAAAAAATAGGAAAACATTGTTTTACTATGTATTAAATTGTTGATTTGTTTAAAATATATATTATTGCAGCAATATTTTTTTTAATTCATTATTTAAAATTTTCTGTATTTAAGGTTTACATAAAGTATTGAAAAATTCAATATACTTGGTCAACAAGAAAAAAGAAAAAGATAAATATAAAATAAATGAAATAATATAACACAACAATTGTATAAAGTGTAAAGATGAGGACAAATAATATTTTAATCTTAATTTTTTGTGATAATACTTTCATTAGATTAAGGGTATTGTAAAATGGCTGAGGCGTTAAGTGTATATAAAGATGGTTTACTTGTAAAAATATTTATATTTATATTTTTGTATATAAATTAATATATAATATTAATATTATTATATATAATATATTATTATATATTATATATTATTAATTGATACATATGTAAATAAAATAAAAAATTAAAAACATTTAAGAAATATTATTGATATCCCTACTGTATGTTTTTCCTACAAAAAAAATTTTTTTTTTTTAAGTAATAATAAAAAGTATTGATTAAATATTATTCTATTCATTTATCAAAGATTTATATGTTCAATAAATGTATATTATCTTTAGGAATTCGCATTTATTCCCTTTAATTATTGTTAACTTTAATTCAAAATTACTTTTTTAAGAAAAATATTTGCATCTAAAATATAATTATAGAATTTAAGTAAAAGTTAAGAATTATTAATGTTTAATAAAAATAAAAGTACTTTTTAAAATTAATGTTTATCCAATCAATAAATAATGATTTCAAGGTTTTGATAATTAAATTCCTTTAAAAACTTCTCCCGAGGGATGCCACCTTGTCGTGGTAGAAGGGCTAGGCTGTGAAGGTGGACTTCGAAGGTGGCATGGCTTGGTTTTATTTAAGGATGAGTAAATGTGGAGTCCTCGTTAAGTCTAGGCTTTCCACGTGTAAATGGGTACGAAAGTAATGTATATGTAAAGCACCCCTAAAAAGGGCTCTTACGTCGAATGTTTTTAAGATGCCCGTAAAAAGGGCTTGAGTGGGCGAATGAGAGGTATGTAGGATGTAGCTTTGGTGCACAGCCAGCTTGATTTCGGGGCTAGGGTATGCTGAGCAGCCTTATCTTTCCTTTGGGATGCGAGGGTTGCTCGAAAACACCTTGACGACTGTACGAATGAGGTAGGGTCACTTGGGAAATATTGCACAACACCTGTACCACTTACTCACACCCATTGGGGAAGAGGCTTCTAGAAGTCCAAATTCGCAAGGTTGAGGATGAGTTAGGATCGAAGTTCTGGAAGTGCCTGGGGAAAAAAAGTTACAGGGGAAAAAGTGAGGGTCGCGCTCTCAAGCTTCCGGATAATATATGGACCCGGAGCGGACTGTCCCTGTAACCATCCAGTCCTGGCTGCTCCACCAACCCGTGAACTCGAAACTTAAGATCTCTGCTTATTGGGACTTGATCAGTCCTCGGTGCTCCAATGTGTAAAACACTGTTTGAACTTTATCGTTACACAAGAGAGTTACGCAAATGCATACATTAACGTCTATTGTCAATGTTATTTAGTTAGTAGTGAGCGTTAATTCACATCCAATTAGCTTTATTTTGAAATAATATTGTATTTTTAAGAATAAAATTGCGCGGTACTTTGAGTTTACACCTTTCTTTACATGAGATAATATTCTAACTATTTTTCTTAGCGTTCTTTCTTATAAATGACTTACTTTCCCATACTTAGATGTTTGCTGTTTTATGTCTACTCTATAGGGCACAGTAACACACTTTTTTTAGGACACAACTATTTCCAATTGTTTTAGTATTTTGATTATCGTGAATCTGAATTCGTTGATCTCTTGAAGTTTGCGTTGATGGTGTCACTTTAGAGGGTAATCTCATTAAAAATTGATGTAAACGTAATTACTACTATTGAATTAAAATAAGTCTTTTTTATAATTTTTACTTTTAAATTGATTTTATTAAAGTGAGTAGGATTACAATCCAAATCATGAATTCTTTCAATTATTTAAATAAAAAAATATCAATCAAATTAATTATTTTATATTAACTATAATAATTAAAAATGTAAAATAATTCTTGTATTTCATTGTTTTGTTAAATTTATTAAGAATTCATTTGGGGAATTAATCACGATTCAATGACGACAAATATATCGCATGTTTTTTGTATGACTTGCAGTTATTCTTACATCGCATTATTATTCTGATTTATATTCCTTATATTGCAGAATGTTATGTGCATAACAAAAAGATATTTTCACAATTATAATATAGTTTAATAGTAATGTTCCTTAAATTTTTTTGTAAGGATACATTCAAAACTTTCTACTAATGTTGAAAATTCTAATTTTTTGATTATTATTTTTATTATATCTTTTAGGATTTTATTATTTATATTATTTATATTATTTACCATATCATGCAGTATTTTTACAAGAGATATGGTAATACTCTTTATACTGTTTTGGGATCCAGCAGGTACTTCGTAATTGTCATATGATTCCATTGTCACAGAAAATTCATTGTTATTAATTAGGTATTTCCTTTATTTTTATGCGTATTCTTAGGAGGAGTTGAGTTGGTGCGCATATTTTTTTCATTTTTGGTCTTACCTCTTTTCTCTTTTTGATTATTTAGTTTAGCCTTTTATCTCCAATTTTTAATGTTTACTTTACATATTTTATTACCCCTTGAAATGTTACTCATACTTTATTGTTCCAATGATATTATAAATTTTTTTTTACATTTTTAATTGTTTGTGGCATTGGAAAAATTGGGATGATAAAATAAACTAAATACCATGGTTCTAAAAATGCGTGATATAAAATAAATATTTTTGGGTCCAATTAATTTTTTTATGATAGCTAAATAGTTTTTATTTGAAATCCGTTAATGGAGCCAATTGTTTATTTTTTTCTTTTTTTTTAAAGTATAATTTGTTGAACTATTTCCGCTTATAATGCTTTGGAGTTTAATATTTTTAAGGTATCTAAATTGAAAAAGATAGAACGATTTCTCACAAAAGAAACGCTCGTTATATTTTTAAATGTAGCTAACCACTAGATGATGATGATATACTTAGGTACAGCTTTTTTTTTGTAATTGTAATAATGTTCGTCACTACATATTAGAAAACGTACATTCATGATGCACTAAAGCACAAGATAAAGATGTCTTGTCAAACCAATTCGTATACCTACAGAATTTATTAAATTAATTAATTGTTAACCCGAAAAAAAGTTGATCTTGAATTAATTTTAATTTATAAATATACTTTTTTAAATTTGTCACCACAGCTAATAAAATAGAATAGTTATATCGAAATCTATTTTTGTTTTAATCTAACAAAAATATTATTACATTACTAAATTTTTATGTAAATACTTTTTTAAACGTTATAACCAACGAAATAATAAAAAATAACAATATTAATAAAAACAATTTTTTATAAAATATTCTGTTTAAAGATTTAATGAGATATTTTTTTACTTTAATATTATAAATACTTTTAATAATTGTTTTATTCAAATTTTAAATTCCAAATATAAATTTCATTCATATATTAGATTGGAAAACATACAATAGAACAAATTTTTTTAATTATTTCTTAAAATAAAAATAATTATCATGATATTTTAAAAAATATTTACAATGTAACATATAATCACGTAGAAAAATATTTTTTTCCTCTAAATTACTTAAATATTTTTTAATTTAGATGACTTAAAAGGTGTAAAGGAAAAATTATTCAATATGTATACTTCACATGTACTAATGCATTATTTATTTCATGATCATTTAACAATCAAATAATCAATAAAATACTTAATTTCAAATTTACTTTTAGATTATTTTGTCGACTAAATAGTGAATAAATAATTCTTATTCAAGCATTATGACTTTAAAAATCATATTTTATGTATTGTATATTATGTTTAATGCAATTAAATACTTGTCACGTACGAATACTGTGATAAATAATAACTATAACAAAATCCTGCAATATTAAGTAATCTCTTAGTAAAATGAATAAAAATTAAAATAGATTATGAAATAAAATTAGTATTAATACAAGTATTGATATTAATCTATTGGTATAAAATTTTATCAACTAAGTATTTCAATTTTATAATAACTATTAGCAATCTAAATGATAATTAATTGATAGCTTAATAATAAAGTAAATTTACATTATGCATTGATCGATAAGTATCGAGCAATAGTTAGGATTTCAATAAATATCTATATTTAATAATAAAAAAAAATTTCAATGTCGACATTAAGTTAATTAATAAAAATCTCAATATTTCTTTTAAAATACAAACATAATTAAAATATAAAAAAAATTATAATTATAAAAAATTCTTATGAAATTATAAATAAAACGAGTATATAAAATTAATATTTCCTAAAAAATTATCCTAAGTATTAGAAAAAAGAATTTCTATTTTAATATAATATTATGCAGTTGGTAATAAATGAGAAATTTACAATTTTAATGCGTCTGTATAAAATTCTGTAAGAATAAAACAGAATCTTTTTATTTAAAGAAAGAGAAGAAAAGAAAAGAAAGAAAAAAAAAAAAAAAAAAAGAGAGAAAAGAAAATGACAATTTAATATATTCAACAGTAGAGCATGAAATTAATAATTGATGATTTAATTATAAGATTTAGATAATCCGAACCGAAGGGTTCGTGTCAATTCAGAAAAGGAGGCAACTGCACGTAATTCTGTTGATTTCCAGATTCATTTTTTCCAAGTGTTTGATCTTTAAGAGCCTGTCTTGTCGGCGAATGCAAACCATAATCATTCTTATGTTCTTGATGGTGCTGTTGAGATTGTTGTTGTTGCTGTTGTGTATAATCGTTTGCCTCATGTTGTCCATACTTATCAGGTGAACTCAATGCACCCACATAGTCAAGTTTTCCCTGTTATTTGTTAATTTAAATTATTCATTATGTGAATATTATATTTTCTGTAAAATTACGTAATAATCATTATCGCCTGTTTTTAAAAATAGCCATTACCATTCAAAACAGCTTATAAATTAAAAGTGCAAGTCCGAAAAATAACAAATTTTTAATATAAATTTGAAGTTCTGAAATTTAAAAGTAGGACAAAAAATTGTTATCGTAACAAAATAACATTTTAAGCGGAATCAATCAATTAATTAAATTAAAAATAGTAATGTGTGTATGGACTGTATATGACTCAATTGACCAAGAATTATGTTTGTGGGGAAGAGATTGAACGAACGACGAATTAACAAATCTATCGTTTAGAGGATGGCATTGGATAATTAAATTTGAATTTAAATTTAAATTTAAATTTAAAAAAGCAACTCACTGTTTGGTGGTCATCCTCTGCAGCCAAATGCGTCGGTGGTGAATGCGTTGTGATCATCGTCGGATAATCGCCCCTTGACATAGTCGGGGGTGGACTGTTGCTCACGTTTATGTAGTCTTGGTGAATCCGCATTGCATTGCTGGCAGGTCCAGCAAAAAGCGAAGAATCGTGCTGAGGTAACATCGTTGCGTAGGAGTAGGCAACCGCGGCAGCAGAGCCATTATTTCCGGATCCACCAAATGAAGTAGAATAAGGGGAATTAGATGGACTTAGAATATTCAAATGAGGTGCGAGGTCGTATGCCGGCGAATACGCCCAAGTGTCCGGAGGCGCGGTACTCGTCGTCGACGAAGAGAATGGATTCAACGTGTTATTCAAAGAGTTGTAAGAACCTGAAAGAAATTCTCAAGTATATCAAATAAATATTATGTATGCAAAACTATGTAAATATTACTATAAAACTTCGTCTAATTACTATTTAACAAGGAAATAATAATGACATTTAAAAAATTAAGTTTTCTTTTTTTCATTCAACAGTAAAATAGAAAGTTATAGCTAATCAGAATGTAATAATCAATTTTTAATTTTTAATATAAATATTAATGTAAAATAAATAGGAAAATCATGGATGTAACGTTAACAATTTTTGAACCACTGGAAGCTTGAAAATTCTTTTTCAACTGATTTAATTCTTTAAAATCCAGAGGAAAAATGCTAGCATAATTCATCATGACTTTTATTTTTATTTTTGTATTTTTTTTCTATTCACTTGTAAGGGACAAAATTATCAAAAAATCCACTAGCTTTCAGTGATAGAATCATTCATATATTTATTCCCAAAATGCCTGTTTATCATTACCCTTATTTCTTGTAATTTTTTGCAATATAAATTTTTGACGGTATTGCAGATATATCATGGCAAATAATATAATTGTAAGACTATAACTTGTAAGGTGTAAGGATAATTCCAAGATAGGGCAACATGGCAAAGTTATAGCTGTCGTATGTATTTCAATAAACACAATAGTTGAAAGGAAAGTATTTTTTGTTACAATGATATATATCGTAATATATCTTATGCCGGAATACAACATCACATATGTTGAAACTATCAGCTAATTTGTATTGATTTTTGTTTTTGACAGATAAACGTATTAAACGTGTTTTTATGATATTTATTATCAAAAAAAATGATGTGTTTTTAAATATTTGTGAAAAATAAAATTAAGTGTTCAAATGTACTCTAAATTTTGACTGCAATATTTGGTGGATCCATATTGAGGAAAAAAATGTTTGAAAATGGTACAAGCTCTTCATAAAAGATCGAGATTTTTACGAAAATGCTAACCATTGATATTGGAGTACATCAACAATCAGTGACAATGTTGAAGATGTAAAGAAAATTGTAACAAAGAATCATTTAATTACCATTAGAAAAGTTTTTACACAATCTGTTTGGGCAAATTCTGTTTTAGATACATAACAAAATTTTGTAAAACATCTGAGCATAATTTTATGGTCTATAAATAAGCATAAGTTAAATATTATTGTATTAATAAAACAATAGATAAAATAAGAATAGTTATATTTTATTTACGATTATACAAATAGCTTTATCTCTAAAATAAAAAGATTCTACCTTATATTAGTATTATAATTTATAATATTAATCCTGTATATTAATTCTTTTCATTTCGATTATTTTTAATTATTAAAATATACTATTTATTAAACCATACAAATGATAGCATTAAATTTTATGAATAAAATTTTTTTTTAAATCTATTTAATATATTATTTGATAATAATGCGAAAAAATAAATGTTTATTCATACCAATACACGCCAAATATTTGCAGAAAAATATCTGTCGATGGATAACTTGAAATTTATGTACAATAAAATAAAAAAAAATTTTAATAAATAAAATGAATTAAATAAAAAATTAATTTTGAAATTTAAACCAAGGTATATAATCAATTTAGTTGCATTTAATAAAAAATTAATTTTTTTTTATTACTAACTTTCTGATTCTGAAAAATTTTCTATTTTTTTTCGACATCAATGTTAGAACCGCAGAAGAGTTAGTCCTGAGAATTAGAAAAAATCTAATACAATGAAGCAATAAAGAATAAAATACTGTCTTAGCAAAAAAGGTCGAGAATTTTTTAGACTATCTATGATACATCTAGTATAACTATTGTAAAAATAAATATTATTATTGTTAAATATTGAAATAACATTAAGTCAAAGATTTTATATTAAAATATTTAATCAAACTACTAAATACTGATGGCACCTAATATGTACTAGATACTCAACAATTTAACAAAATATAAGGAGTTTAACAAGGGAAAATATCTCAGAACATAATAATAAACTCTTAAAAGTAAACCTAAAAGTACTTATAGTACTCTTTATTGGATTCTATGCTTTTGTAATATTTCAAAAATTTAATGACGAATATTTTAAATTAGATATTTCATAAATATTATTTATAAATGTCAATAATTAATAATATTATAATCAAAATAAAAATCCGCTTACTAAATATTTAAAAAGCACATTTAAAATCATATGAGATATACAACAATATTTGAGCTTATCCTAAAAAATTGAATTCATATTATAAGTTCTAATATTATATTAATATTAGAAGTCAATTATTAACAATATTGAAATTAAATCTGTAATATTATATTGAAGAATATAATGATTATTATAGATATTGTTATAAGTGTACATAATTTTTGATTTACAATCAATTTAGATTTACATAAAAAACGAAAATAGTATTTGTTTTATAAAATTTTTAATTTCTTAGAACAATATTAAATTAAAAACTAACTATTATCAATCAACAGCATACAATTTTAATATTAAAATTTATGTATTTTGTTATAAACGCCATTGAATGTTTACTTGGTTGCATAATATTATCAAATATTATAAATATTTACTTTGTGAAAATAAACTTTAAAGAACAAAACATATTATAGCAATCATGTATATTTTCATAATAATAAAATTAAAAAATTATATATTTTTTTTTCAATCTATTGTTTAAAATTTTTCATGACAAAATGAAATTAGTAAATGAAATTTCTTTCCCGAGGGTTAATTTGTTTACATATATGTTTTAATTAATCTTAATTTAAACAATTTTACGAAATTAATTTATATATTACATATAGATATTCCTTATGTATTATAATTGACTGATGAAAAATTAAAAAAAAATTTTGTCGGACTCAATGAAATTTTTATTTTTCAGTTAAAATGACTGAAGTTCGTACACAACATCTAGGGTACTAAAAATTGATTTATTTCTATTTGTTGATTGGTCAGTAAATTTTATAGTTTTAATTTATTTGTATTTTATAATACAATTTATATTAATAGTATTTGTAAAAGTATATTTTAAAAGTTAATAAAGTACTGTTATGTACAGCAAAAAATGTTTCATGATAATTTTATTATGCCTTTATATATCAATTTAATAAAGTTATTAAATTAATAACATAGATAAACAGAAAGATTGCGAAGCTGCATTGAAACCAGAGAAATCAGAACCATTGAATCGGAGATGATAGTATGCTAAACATTTGTATCACCAGAGTCTCGCGAATTTTTCATTATTTAATTTCGTTCTTAAATAAACCTTGTGGAAAAGAAAATTTTTAAATAACTTATCATAAGTACTACTACTATTTTTTCAATTCCCTTACGGTATTTTTAAGAACAAATTCAAAGGAGTAAAAACTAAATATAAAAACGTTGGAATATATACTGATAGTATGTTCGAGAAATGACTCTCGAAATGGTCACTAGAGGATGTGTTGCAACCTTTTGAGGTTACTGCACGCTAAAGTAATAAGTATAGGGGCAACTAATGACATGATACTCTATAATTCATTCCTATCTTACTCATCGTTCTTTTTCTGTCATAGTAGGTAACTCTATTTCATCTGTCAGACTTATTCTTGTAGGAGTTTCTCGAGGTTTGAAACTTGCTCCGTTTCTTTTTAACATTTTTCATGCTTATATGCCAACTATAAACAACTGAATAACTGTACTATATGCAGATGATATATCAATATTGGCTACTAGCAAAAGCTCGAAGCTTTCTATTCTTTAAACCGACAAATACTTAATTGTTAATTCTAAATGGTTGAAACTCTGACGTTTGGAACTCAATCCGTGTAAAATCTAAATCAATTTTTTTTAGAAAAAGTATTCCTCGCATTAAAAAGCCATCCAGTATTATAGTTAACAGCATTCATATTCTGCGGTCATCTTCTGTCAAGTATTTCGGCATTACGTTTGATCAAAAACTCGTTTGAGGTTCCCAAATCCTTCATGTTAAATCAAAAATCAATTTTTTCCATCATCTTCAATTTTAAAATAACTTTAAAATCTAGAACCCTAGTTTTCAAAGCCATCATTTTTGGCCTCGTTGTGTATGCCATTCGTAATTGGAGGATTATTTCTCGTTGCAAAATCAACACCCATTAAATAACATTCATGAAAACCCTTCGATTACTTATAAAAGCTTATATGTATATGAGAAATAATAGAGTTCTTTTTGAACTCGATATTCTTTCCATCTATTTCCCAGCTTTTTTAAGAGCTAAAGATCTACGCAAATCTACCTGTTCACATTTTAATCCCCTGATTTAGGCTGTTTTCAACTTCTAACCTCATCCCAAAGATATAGTTAAGAGACCCTGCTCACTAATTCCACAGTTATTCAATGCTATTTTATACTCTTTTTCTAACTCTTTCGAGTTTCCTCTCTTATTCGTCTCTTCGCAGCAGGAAATAAATAAACTCCGTGGTTATATATCCGCCTCATGTGTCGGAAAAGTTTAATAGGTAAAAATCGACATTATCTACCATTACAGGTATTTTTCCTTATAAAATTCTCTCAATTCCACGGCTTTCTTTGCCAAAATAGAATTAAAAAAAAAATGATTTGATACTTATCTCATCGTAGTCATCAGGGAAACCAACGAGGATCTTATGGAGAATTAACTCTTTAAAAATCTACAAGAGTTTGACTACCTCGTGACCCGTGACCAAGATTCACAGTATGAGGTGTGGCGACAAACTCTTGCCCGCTATTACAATTCTTCTCGACATAATTAACCCTTCGCTAACACTATTTTCAACTTAAAAAAGATAGACCTTTTTTCAATGTTATCGTTGAAAAGAAGAGGAAAAGTAAGCTGGTTTTCCTCAATGCCGACGCTACCAATGGTTTATTAAGCACACCTCGAACTTATTGTACTGCTACTTGATAATGTAAGTTCTGAACACTTTCCAACGCTAATTTCATTTGTCCCGACAAGGATAAATCTAAGCGTAAACCGATCTCCACCAACTAGTTCGGTGACCATTGGGCCACCTACATTGGTTGTCCCGAAGCTCTTCGTGGGAAATAAAATTTTGCCCTTTACAAATAAACACCTTATGAAGGTCGCTCCTTCTCCAAAGACAACCTCAAAAAAGCTCTTCTCCACTAACCGACTAGGCCGTGCAAAATTTATTCCAGATATCGAGTTGGTTGCCAAAGCCTATGTCTCCATTTTACAGTATATTTTTATACAACCTTTTAAGCCCTTTGTAAAAAGCGATAAATTCACTGATTTTCTAAAGGACATTGTTATATTTATCAAATTTAAAAATTCTACAAGGATAAAACACTGCTTTATCAGTGATAATTCCATCGTTAACGATTAACAGTGTCAACGAGGAAAGTCCTGCTCTCATTTAAGAAGGGTTTTTTTTCTAGTTTTATATTTAAACTACAGAGGATAGCTATGCCAATATGTGTAAGGTCATTAAATTTGATAGACATTAACAAAAATATGAATATATAAAAAACATAAAAAAAAATCTGAATTCGACATTTTGTGGCGAATACAGCGAGTAAAAATAGATATAAAAATAAGAGCTAATGTGTTACCTGTGAGTCCGGGACTAGCTGAACCTGAGGCCATGAAACTCGCAGTCTTGCGAGGCGGTTCTCGCTTTCGCCACTTAGCCCGGCGATTCTGAAACCAAACTTGCACTCGTGATTCTGAAAGTGCAAGCTTCAATGCGAGTTCTTCTCTAGCAAAAACATCCGGATAGGGCGCGCGCTCGAAAGCCCGCTCCAGTTCCTCCAGCTGGTAGGCAGTAAATGTCGTTCTACAAACATTGAAAACATAAAATTCAAACAATAGTCGAATTCGAATAAAAAATCAGGTGAGAATATTTGATTAGATTCATCGACAGTCGATTCAATGAAAGTGTTTAATAACAAAACAAAAAAAGATATCCAAATACAGATTTGCGACACGTTCAAAAAATCACAGTAGGGAGAAAAAAAATAGCACGTGCGGGTTAAGAGATAAGATATAAAAGCCAAAGTATCTCAATTGAGAGAGCGTTAGACTGAAGACCTAACTGTCTCCGGTTTGTTCAATACCCGGTTTCGGCAAAACTTTCTTTTTGTAACTGAAATTGCAGTACAATACTCCGTAGTTTTTATGGTCGAAATACAAAAAAATAAATGTACTTAATATTCAATGAGATGGTAATGAGTGAAATGATTAATAATCACAAAAGATATTGTCAAGTATTTATTTTTTTGTATTTCGACCATAAAAGGTAAGTAGTATTATGCTGCAGTTTTAGTGACAATATTGTTAGATACGTACATGGTAAAAAACTATTTTTATAAAGTGAATGTAAGCAAGTTCTAAGTAATCCACTTATAAAAGAATTTTTAAATATATATCAAAAAGTAAAAACACAATTTATTAACTTAAATATATAATTTCTTTACATGCACAACTTTCTTAGCTAAAATTTTTTTTAGAATTTATAGTTTTTACCAAAAATTGATTTTCACGAAATTATAAATTTTGTATATATTTTCGGCATTGATTTATTATCTGATATTTATTTATTTGATACAGAATATTATTTAGAAATCAAAATTTCTATACTCCATTTATTAACTGACATTTCATGTTATCATAAGTCTCTCATAGTTAGACTGTAGAAAATAATTATGAATTATTTGCCGTTTAAAAATAAAAGATTTTTATTAATTTTATTTAAATCACCCAATTTGTTAAAATTTTTTTATCATTTAGATAAAAAAAGTAGTTGTTATATTACTGCGGAACTATTCTTTATATATTTAAAGAATAAAACTATAACTTTAATATTTAATATTTTTAATTATAAGTATTGTTTGAATTATATTTATTGTTCAAATGTCATGTTAATTACTAATATTAAATTTAAATTTGTATAAAATGATAAATATTTATAAGAAAAGGTTGATACAAGGAAAAAAAAAAAAAAAAAAAAAAAAAATTATGGACAGAATTAATGTGCACCGGTGATCGCTAATAGGTGGTATTATTAATAATAAAATTATTAATAATGACGTAATCTTATTACGTATATATAATAAAAAGCAAACACATTCTCATCTGTGCTAACGTCTTGTGGCATTAATAAAATTTGCTAAAAACATTAATAATACCAGTAGTGATAAGCAATCTTAAATGCATCTAATCACCGTGCCACGTAATTTATGAAACTATAATCATCGGTAGAAGGCTCGATTTCTAATTGTTTCGGTTCTACCCTTATCTGCACAAATCATAAGCTGTTGTCGAGATCCCTTTGTATCTTTTAGAATAAATGAGGTCAGCAATTGAGTACTTCAGAGTGATGGGATACAGAATAATACTGGTAGATGAATCGGTCAGCAGGGTTCGAAAAAGAGCATGAAGTTCATGCGGGAACCCACACATGTACGTTTATGTAGCCTGGACTGACTCTAATATCATTCCATACATCGCAATGTCATATTTCGAAATATAATATTAAATTTCTATTTTGTACTATATTATTACTGTTGTTGCTGTTGTTATTATCGGTATTTTTTATTTAAATCTTATACTTTTGATATCACACTTATTAGAAAAGTTATATTATTCCCCAGATTAATTGCTATTTTTTTTTTTTTTTTATAAAAGCAACTTTACTTTTAATAATAAAAGAGCAAATTATTTGTCAATTATTTTACCTGGTTTTTTTCTTCTTAATGCCGTTGTTTTCAGTTTTCTTTTTTGAATCCTTTTTTACAGATTGAACTTCGTTATTTACTGAAAAAATAATAATATTAAAATTTTTTTTTTTTTTAATGCTAATGAATCGTATACTTAACTTGATTGTTAAATAAGAATAATTAAGACAATACTTTATGCAAAATTACTGATTTTCTTAAAATTTACTCCATTTGATTTGTCAATATTATATATGTTATATATACACAAACATTATTTTCTTATTAGAGACATATTAAAATAATATATTCACTTAACTTTTATATTACATAAAAAATTATATAACAGTTAACAATTATTAACCAACTATAGTTAAATGTTAACCAATATTATATTAAGTTACTTGCCGCAATGTTACCATCTACTAGTCGATGTTGAATTATTACAAAATACATGCAATTTTATTGCTAAAGAATTTTTTTTTAATATATGCAAAGATACAATATAGAATCCTCAATATCCAATAAAAATATACTTCTTGTATTTTATATAAGATTTGCATATTATTGCAAGTGAAAAATAAAGATAATTTACATGATAAAATTAATATTACTTTTTTTATGTATATAAAATTATATTACATTTTTTGGGTAATAATAAAATACTGTTCATATAAAATTAAACTCTAAGAGTTTTAAAAAATATTGTTCTTAATGAAAATTTATTTTTCGAACCATTAAAAATTCACACGTTATTATTTATTTATTAAATTTTTATAAATAATTAAAACATAAATATACAATATATATAACATAAGTATATAAGTGTAGAAATAAATTTTTTATCTTATCCTTTTTTTTTATCCTAATTATGTCACAATTAAAATACATTTAAAACTGTTTTCTACATATAATTTGAGTTCAACAAATATTATTTTCAAAAATATTTCATTTCAATATAATTAATTAAAGAAAGTATTTGTAAAAAGTTATTTATCTATCGTACATAGTTAATTATAAAAAATATAAATTATATATTTAAAAATACTTTCGTTTAATAATAATTTATTTAATTTTTCTTATAATAAACAGAAAATTTTGCAATTATTTAATAAAAATCAAGTTATAAAAATTCCATTATAAATAATTAACAATGAGATTAGATATAGCGTCGAGTAGAATTATGTATTTATAATAAATGTAAATTAAAAAAAAAGGAAAATTATTTTGTGCAGAGAAAAGCATATGTATTAAAAAGAAAAAAACGGTCGAAAAAATTTTGACTAAAATTTCATGCATTATAAGGTGACTAAAATAATTGTCATAATAAATTTACGTATTATTTACATAGGTTTCATAAGTTTTTTGTAGAATTGATCAATCTCAGTGCAGATAAGTTTTGTGATTTGTTCGATTAAAAGTTTTTTTTTTTTCTATTGTCAGAGAAAAATGTTAAGATTTATGAGCTTTTATGTGCATTAATAATAAATAAAGATTACGATAAAAATGCTAAAACTCGAGTAGTTTAGAATTATTTATTATTGCGTAAACTGATCGATTTTCTAGTAACCACAAATAAATTTAAGATTCATATAGCTATAATATCGTAATACATGAGCAACGAACCTGTTGTTAATTGACCAAGCGGATCATCCTGTTTGCGTTTAATAGAACTGGCAATCTGAAGGCTCTGCTGTTGCTGATGCTGTTGTATAGTAGTAGTATTGGCGGAAGCGCCTACAGTTGTTGATGTTGTCACATCCTGCGCTTGTGCCATTGGCGTGTACATTCCGAGTTCAATTTCTTTGAGATCCTTCTGTTGTTGCTGATGTTGATGTTGATGCTGTTGTTGATGGTGATGGTGGTGCTGCTGCTGCTGCTGCTGTTGTAAGTGGTGATGTGTTGTTTGGTGGTGTGGTGAAGAACTACTTGGTGAATCTATGATTTCGCAGAACCATGAGCGAAATTAGCTTTATCATTACCGAATGATGTTTATAAATTTTATTAGGTATAAATTACTTTTTTTTTTTAATTACTATTTAAATTTTTTACTTCAATGTGCAAGGAGTGTATCAACAAAGAAAAATATCCTTGAAAATAAAGTCAAGTGCTGGCCATCCAGTACGATCTTCTTTTTGTTTGAGTTTAAAATCAGAAATTAAAAGCACTTTAACACATTTATTGTTTTTTCTTAATTATTTATTATTATATTATACCATTATTTATTATAAAGTAGAAGCTTGATATAAGAGAGTTGAATTGAATTGTATTAAACCGAAAATCTATGTTGTATTATACCTATTTTGTGCATTGAGTAATTATTTCTTATCTAATTATTTAAATTTATCTTTTTTTATTATATTAATAATTATTATTATGCTAAGAGGAACTTAAAAGATACTCATTAATATGACATTTGAATATGATCTATTCAATGTATTTTACGCGCGTTATATAAAAATAAAAAATACAAAATTTATTTTCAAAAGATTCAACAGATTGAATTGTTAGTTAATTGCTAATTTCAATTATGATTGCGAGACAAGTGAGAAAATAAAAACATATAATCTTTATATTTGTAGAAATATTATTACACTTTATCAAAACAAAATTCTAACAGTGTAATAAAGAAAGTAAATATTTTTTTACAGTAGATTAAATAGCACCACTTTTTTTAATAATTTTTATGAAAAATTTTATTTTACAATATCTACTAATAAGGATTTTGAAATATGTGTTGTAAGAAAACGTCATATATTTTGGATCGACGCAAGAAGATTCTTTTATGTTTACGCATTGCCACTAAAGCTGTTATTGTTATGGAATGAAAAGTACTTAATTACCTAATTTGTGAAGATGTCCAGCCCCTGATGGCAAAAGTTCAGATCCATGATGATTGCCGTGAAGGCCAAGCATTACTTGGATGCTGTGCACGCCGGTGCCACCACGAGTTCCAAAGTCCGAAAATATCGGATCATCAAATGGACCATTATCCATGCCGTAGAGAACTTCAATGTTGATTCCTTGGTTGCAATTTCGTCGACTTAACAGATCCCACGTAACTTCGTATTTTTTTTTTTTTTTTTTTAAAAAAAAAATCGACGGATAATTGAGAAAAAGGGAAGATCCAGAAGATTGCGCAAATTACAAACTCAATGCAACTGAGATTTGAGTGAAAAAAAACGAGCACTATTTCGAAATTCTCTTACTATTTTTCTAGAGTTATTGCTGATTTCCCAGTTGTCGAGGTTTGCGGTAATTTTGAACAGATGAAAAAGTCGGACAGGGCTCTTCTTCACACACAGGCATTGATTTCATCGAGTGCCAATGATCTGAATCAATAGTTATAAATGGTCCATATGTATAAATTGTCCGGTCTCGCACACGTATTTACGAAGGCAAGTGGAGCGATGCGATGAATAAAGAGAAAAACAAAGACTCCGATAGGTGTTTCCACGTGAACTACCAATGAATTATCTATCTATTTACATCTACCTATTATTATTTATTTTATTCTTCCTTAATTGGCGTTGCTCGATCTCTAAACCGGTCCTTTCTTCTTCAACACGAACAAATTAAATAGTTAAAGAATAATGGATAAATGCAAAGAAGCTCGCGCCGCGACTCCAAGTCAAGGGACAACTCCGGACCAGCGAATCTTACTTCTCGACTCGCATCTGTTCCCTTGACAAGCCCGATTCCTCGTCTATCGGCCCGAAGCCAGAAGCATCAACGTTTATATAATTTTTTAACGAGGCACAGCGACGGGTGCGCGAGAGATTTAGTCACGGCATTGCGTCGACCAATGGGGCAGAGCCCTGAACTACGACCGCCAATCCCCGGCGAGCTTACCCATACTGGGTTGGACGACGACAGCCAATCGCCGTTCAGCACCCGACCTACCTACTTTTATTGTCTCGCACAAACCTCCTTTTTATCCATTCTTTTCGTAATGAGCTTCAAGCAACATGCGCCCTAATACGTGATTACGTAGATGTATAAAACTCCCTCAAAAGCACATACAGCATACATCTTGAAATCTTTCGTCTTTTAAGAAATTATGGAATTGACATTATCGTTGAAAATTTAATAACTATTTTATTGATTAAAACTATGTGAAAGAATCAGAAAACGTTCGTTGGCGAATTAAAGCTGCTGCAAATAGTACAAAGCCGTTAAATATTACAATATCTCGTCCATTCATATCCTTCAAAAAGCCTTGCAAATACAAATAATTATTATAATCGTCTTCTAGAAAATAATTATACCGTGTAAATACATTTTTGTATTGAAAGTGAGCAAGTCTCCGTTCTTATAAATATTATTCCAATTCTACGGCACTGCATATATAATTAATACTAACTTTAAAAGCATCCAAATAAAATATTCACATCTATATCAACATTGTATTTAATTAAATTTCAAAAGTTTAGTACACATTAATTACCCTTTTATGAATTAAATATCGTTGTATTTAATGATAAAAAAACAATTGCAAATTTAATATTAATATTTACTTAAATGATATTGTTAAATGATATTGTAAATAAAGTACTACCACAATCAAAATATCTAAATATAATTTTATTAATTTGTAATCTTAAAATATAGAATTTTACAGAAATTCATATTTTCGAGGACAAATATTCTCTTAATTATTATTTTAGAGTATTTACTGATAAATTCTTTTATATGTTTCTAATATTTTTGCAAATTGAAATTGAACGTTACATTTGAATAATACGCACAGTTAACATGTTTAATTAAAAAAATTTTATAATTCCAACAATTTTTATTGCGTTCATATATTTTATGAGATATTTACATTTTTTTTATTCGATACATTAAATAATTATTTTAAAATTGGTTTTGTTGTGAATATTATTTTTTGTTTGCAATTAAATAAATTCAATTTCTCATAAAATAGTTTCACATTATATTTTCTTTCGTGATATACAAATAAATATTATGGTACTGAAATTATTGTAATTTCATGGATTCCGTTTTTTTATACAGTAGAAACAATTTATATAACATTATAAAATTAGTTATCAAATTTATTTAGAGAAAAAGTCTTTACATATGTCTTCATCATTTTTTGTACATAGTTTAATTTGATTAGATTGCGATTTAGAGTCAAATATGATTTGTCAAAAAATAATTAAAAATATTTTTAAGTTATTTTAATCAAATAAAAAATGAAAAAAAAACAAACTTATTTTCGATACAATGCTTTGACGGCCTTTTTTCTTTTTTTTATATTGATTATTATCAAAGGAAATTACAAAATTAATAAAATAATTACGAAAAATATAAAGAAAGCTAAAACGAATTATAAAAATATTTCTTATTTATTATAAATTTTGAAATTTAATTCATACAAAAGTTATGCTTGATCAGAATCATTAAAGTAAATATACTATACTAATTGAGGTTGAAATTACTTGTTTTCACAATTCTATTTTAAATTAATCTCAATAATTCTACTTGAGATAATTTTGTATTAAATGTTTGAATTATAACATTAAAAAAAGTGATTTAAACGTTATTTCAGTATGCTTAATTTGTCAAGAGCAACAAATTATACTTTTTTATTGTGTTCATAATTCACAAATTTAAAATTATAAATATTTTTATAATTTAAATTTTGCTTTTTTTATATTGTTTATAGTTTTTATATTAAATAAATTTAATGTTTTTATATTTATATAATTTTTTTAAATAAAGATAATTATGAGTATGGCTAAAGAAATCCATTAATTAATTTGAGATAGCTATATACATTTTATAAAATGTTTATTTATGCAAGATTTCCATTACTAAAAATGTATTTTATATATAATTAGTAAGGCTGCTATTGTACTACTTATAATTAGGAAATCAAATTTGAAAATTCTTGTAAATTTTATATTATATACACTTAACATATTAATATACACATAAAATGTATTATTTTTTATAATTATATATTTTATTTTTATTAAAATTTATTGTTATTATTCTAATTTATATATTTATGAATGTAACAGATAAAAATATTTTTAAATACTTAATTATTTTATACCTAAAAATGTATTTATACATATAAAAATTGATATTAAATTTTAAGATAATTCAAAGTTTTATTACGAAATGTAGTATTCTAAATACAAATTTAATTTATAATACAATCATAACATGTTCTAATTTTATAAAAGTAACAGTTACATTAAATAAATTGTTTACATTGTAATAAAATATAAAATTATAGATTTATTATGCTTATAATATATTGATAAAAAAATTAAAAAAATGAAAGAATAACAATATATAATAATTTCACTAATGTTTTTTATGTTTTTATAATACTCATTTTATTATATTATATTATAACAAATTCTTTAATAAAACAATCTTGTGTTCTATGACTTTAATTCTAAACTATTGGAAATAAGATTTATTTTACTAATAATATTAAAAGTACATACATTATCATCAAAATCATATTACTTGTAAAATATTACAATTTATTTTTTATTCTTATACATTAAATTACAAAATAAATTCTAATGTTACTAACAAAATAAAAATCGAAAAGCGTAAAATTTTATTTAGTTAATATTTTTAGAAATAATATAACACGATTCATAAAACATTATTACAAAAACAATACGTAATTTTTTATATTTGTATAATTTACTCATGTAATGAATGTATATTTTTATGTATTTAGTGTAGAATAATTTATGATTAAAATATAATTACTAATAATAATTTGAGTATTTTAGAAATTTTTGAATTTAATAAATCATATAAAACTTTGAAATTAAATAGTATAAACAAAATTGAAACTGTTTAAAATAATAAGAAATATAAGAGATTTGTAATATATTAGAATTATAATTTTTTGATTAAATTTAATTTCAATAATTTATCACATAAACTATTTATTATATGTTTAATAACATTTATTATACTATATAATTATTTATTATACAATTAATAATATATTTTAGAAAATTATTTAAGGAAATAAATAACAGAATTTAAAGTTTTAGTTATTTTTTCAAAAAAGCATTAGGGTTAAAACACGTAAATTGAATTGTATTTCGAAATTCTTCACTAGTAATACATTAAAGTAAATATAAATATTTGCTTTAATAAAGAGTAATAAATAGTAAATGTAAATAAATGTTGTCAAGAGATACTTATTTGCGTTACAAATTGCATCATGAATTTTAATTTTAGAAAATATTGTTATTAAAATTAGTTTAATATGCTCATAAATGATTAATTACATATTATAAATCTATCATAATAATTAAACATCCTGAAACTAAGAGGATATATCACAAGGTGATAGTTTAAAAGAATAGAAACATTATTTTCACATTTTCACTAAAACACCGTTTTAACTACGTTATAAATTTATATTTCAAGCCTCGTCTAACATTTTGAGGGGTAGAAATAATTGATAAAAGTTGAAATTATAGAAAGGCTATGTTTACCTTTTAACTATCCTCATCACTGTGCGGTCAATGCAATCAATTTGAATTATTTTGTAAAATTAAATTGTATATCGAAGCATCTTTGTTCTTCATTTTTCTTGGATATAAAGTTTGTCATAAAATTTGCTTCCTAATCTTTCAAATTCACCACACAGGAAGAATAAGTTGGCTGTAGATCTTTATTAATTCCTTTGTAGGTAGGAGTCATGTCAATGCTTCTCCGCGCTTCCCTTCTTTTTTCTTCTTTTCTTTTTTTTCTTTCGGACGCATGTGTGCATGTTTGATCTTCACGAGTGCAAACCCGCCATTTTTAATGTCGCCATTGGGAGGCTTCCGTGTTTCTAAGAATTTACGATGGAGTCGAAAAGGCCGTTTTTTATGAATAACGCGAAAAAGAAATCGAGGGGAATGATGAGGAGCGTTTAACTGTTGTTGGAACGTCAGTCCACGTCGGTTGGCTGACGGCATGGCACTGAACTGTCGTTATGAGCTCTCAAGCGCAAGCTCAATGAAACCGACAATCGGCAGGAATTGCCTCGAATTGACCCAATCATACTACCCCCATTTTTTGTGCATGTGTGTATACACGCATGTCTTAACGGCTGATTTTGATCGAACTAATTAACACTCCGAGTCTAGATCTCGCGCAGAAACTCCGTCCGAATCGACGGCCAAACGCTCACAACCGACAGAATACAAATTTTGACCACTTTATCCTGGGGTTAAATATCTGGAAAAGGTGTTTCGGGGGTGAAGACGTTTTGGGGGGATGCTATCGAGCGATTTTGATTTTGGATAGGTGACGCATCGATACCTACTCCAAGGCCCCAGACAGGTAGGTTTAATGTCCAAGTTTCATCGAGCTCAGAGTGTTTCGAGTGAAAAATGTGTGTCGAAGTGTCCAAGGGCCCAATGATCAGCCTCGGGGATAAAGACGAATTTTTTTTTTTTTCTTTTTTTTTGCTCGAATTCAGCCGGTCATTCACGAGAATCTTTTCAATTCAATCTCAACAAACAGTGATCTCCTCTGCATTACCTATCCCCTCTCCCTCTCCAATTATACATTATTAGATATTGGTATCCAAAGCTATATCGACAATAATGTCAACTCGTCAATAAATTTTTACTAATTCTTCAAATACAATCTCTTTAATTAATTTGAATGTGTGGTTATATAATAAAAAAATGATAAACGTTAATTTAGAACTGTTGGTAAAAATAAATTAAATATTTTAAGAATTTTATTTCAAAGATTTTCAGCTTTTACTTGCAGAGTTAAACATGTAAAATGAATTAAATTATTAAATTAGAATATGAAATCAGCTCTTTACCTGGGACAAAATCTACTTTATATGTAAAACGTAATCGAATAGGTTGCAATTGTGGCTTTAATTGATAAAATTTGTTCAAATTGCTTGTGATCTGTTTCTAATATTATTTTTAATTAAATTATGTGTACCGAAAATAAATACAAATTATGTTTTATACCTTAATTATATTTTTATATGCATGGAGAAAATCTACGCGATCTATATTATACAATTTCATGCATATTTATATTATTATTTTCTTGTATTAATGCCACTATTAATTTATATTTGGTCCCATTAACTTGCATAATTTCTTTTGTTTACTCGTAATAACCTAATATAATCGTTTTCTTCGGTTTACTTTTATTTTCTTTTCACCGTTAATTTAGTCAAGAAAGATGAATATTGTTTTTCATCAAGCTACCTTGAAAAACGATATTGGTGTCTCTTTGATTTTAGGCGTTGAAAATTTTATAGTAGCATCGTCACGTTTTGATCATATGGTAATATTTTGATCTGAAATTTTTCCTTGTAAAAAATTAATTTCTTTTATTTATTTTTGCTTTTATTTTTATTTAAAATCACGCCTCCCTTCTTAGCTTAGATCAACATCTTTCTTAAATATTTACTATGCTCTTCATCTATTTCTACGTATAATAAAATGTGGTTGATATGTACATTTATTACAATATCAAATACTCATTTTATGCCGAAGATAATATAGTACGCATATAACAACCAAATAATGTTAAAAATGTAGTAGCGACTTATTATTTTTATCTTATTTGATTTAATAATAATTCTTTTTTATATTAAGTTTAAAAAATATTTTATCGTTTTTAATCTAATTCATTTTTGAAATCAGAAAAATTGCATAATTATGCTTAATATTTAATTTTGTATTATAGGAACATAAACTAAGTTTAGCTGGATTTTTCTAAGCTAAGATAATTAAACTATATTAATCTATCAAGAAATTGACCAAAAAAACAGCAAAATTTAAGAAGTTTTTTAAATACATTTCTACATTAAAAGTAAATGTATATGGCTCACTCAGTTGTTATCATATGCGGTTAGCACATCGTTTTAAAGGTATTTTTAGTTTCCTTTTAAATTCACCTAAACCCTTAAAGTCACATTTGTACAAATTAAAAACTTTATTTTTAGTTTTCTTTACTCCGTGAATAAATAAAATTTTATTGGTTAAAATTTTATTTGCTTTTATTTTAGTCTAGCTAATCTATTGTAGAAAATTATATTTAAATTTTTGCGTCTATAGTTTTTAATTTATAAAAAATTTTATTATAGATATATTAAAGATATATATATATATATACATATCCGATTATATTTAAACTTTTATTATTAGCTGCATTCATTAATTTGTTTAACACAAATATTTCGCAATTCATGGGTACATTTTTGAATCTATAAATGATCAACGCCCATTCAAATTTAATAATAAATTATAAATTTAATATTTTCCTTATAATTATTAACTTCTACATTTATATAAAAATTATTCTAATTATAAATGTTTTTAAATTTTTATGCAGCGCACCCTGAGAATATGTTTTTGGTATCACGACTATCATCCGTTTGCACGATACAATACATATTATTTTTTTTTGTTGCATACTTTATTTCAATGAGTAATTTTTTTATTCTAATTTGAGGAATATTGTTGTGTATGTTGATATCTTTTGTTTCTATATTCACAACGCATCTCATTTTTTTTCTATTTTTTCTAAGCTCTCTTCCTTCAATGTGCTCCTTTGTTATGCAATACTTTATTTTTTATTGTTGTTATCCTCCTATATATCTTTGCAAAAAATTTTGTTCGTTTTCCTATTTGTCTCTCAATGTAATGTAATCTATCTCAAATTGATTCTTCTGATAGTTCACGATAATCACATGAGTCCATCAATATATGCAAATGCGTTACAAGAATAATGAACTTTTTCATCACTTGTTTGAACAGCTGTATTGAATCAATGACATTAAAAAATAATATTTTTTTTGTTATAAAATACGCTAAATTTTTTTTACCCCTTAATAAGTATTTACGCTATTTCGAAGTAGAAGTCAGGGCAGTTTTTTTAAGATAACAATAAGCATGTAATGATTGAATATTTTTATTTATATAAATCAATATTTTAGTTTCGTAAAATCAAATTCTTTGGATTTATGAATGCCCATAGAAAGATTTCGACCGCCAAACTACGAGTCTTCTAGGATTTGTACTTATTGCATTATTATTATTTTTTTTAAATTATAATTGTATGCAATAAATATATTTTACATCGTTATACTTTATCTTTTAATATCTAATACCATGTTTCGAGGTAAAGATGCGGAACAAATAATTATATAGTCGATTTTTAATTAAGCTTTACTTTATAAGTATGTATTCGTATAGGTACAAGTCAAAACTAATTTTTGTCCCTTTATCTGTTGTATATTATTCATATTTTAATACTACTGACATTTGTACAGACTAAAAAACTTTATGATTAATACTTAATAAAAATGCATCAAAATGAAAATAAATTAACGTCACAATTAATTATTATTTAAATTATCTTGTAAAATTATTAATATAATATAAATGTATATTCTAAAGGATGTTGAGAATTATAATTAATAAATTTTTATCGATAAATTATATTACAAAATGTTGCCCTTATTATTAATTCTTCGCATATGTTTATGAAATAATGAAATTTATAAAAATTACGTTTATAAAAAATGATTCTGATGTTTTCATAAGACAATTGATTTTCTTTTGGATACTACGGATAATATTATTATCTTGTTAGAAAAAAAATTCAATGATTGGTGATTGGTATCGATTTGAATTCATTCGCGAATCATGATTTAAGTCCTAAACGTACCGACAAACATTATGGATAAACAAAACGCAGTACTCACCGGCTCTCACACAAAGAAAAGAGTTTGAAAACAATACTGCCTACAATGCAACTGTTCGCCCTATAAATGACGTTTAACTCGATGTGATTTTGCTGGCGAACCACTAAATTGAACGAATACGAACTAAACTGAACTCAACTAAGCTAATCATATCACATTACTGGACTTGGTTATTAGCTTGGCAAGAGAGTGACACAGACAGAGAGAGAGAGAGAGAGAGAGAGAGAGAGAGAGAGAGAGAGAGAGAAAGAGAAAGATAGCGAGAGAGAGAGCAATGTAGATATAAGTGAAGGTCTGTTGATGCTGGAGCTGCAGTTATCGGCGCGGCTCCTGCACCGAAACTTCATCCCCCTAGCGAATTCAGTGCGCGTTTTCGACATGTTTCCTTCCAGGTTACCTTTTTCCTCCTTACAAGTTCGGTGTGCCTTTGAAGTGGTGAAAGTTTTCGTGTTTACCGCCTCAGTAGCCAAATCATTATTTGTACGGAAAGCAGTTTACCAAATCTACTTGCAACTCTAATACTTGATGCAACAATCGTCTACCAAAATAAGATTCTTCAGTGCACTGACTTATATGTTATTTAAAGTATCTTTTTCATTGAATAATATCATATCTACTAGTTAAAATGTATTTGTTGTCGTTGTCGTTGTTGTTGTTATTGTTGTTGCTGCTGTTGCTATTTGTTTTTTCGAATGTTAATTAAATTTTAATATTATAGGAATAATAACATTTTTGTTTGAAAATAAATAATTTCACACACAGTACGAGCTTTTTTTAAATATATATATTAAGAGAAATCCAAACTTTATTCGTTGTTATGCATTGTGCACAAAACCAGAACTATTAAAATTAAAATGTGAATGGAATATTAACAATAATTTCATACAAATGTTTAATATATAAAATATTTAATTTCATGTTTATTTATTTAATAAAACTCTAGACTCAAGGCGACGTGTTAAACGATTAAAACCATGTATTTACCAAGACAAAAATGAGTATCCAAGGTAATGAGATTGCAAACAAAATCATGCGTGTAAACAGAAATGTTGCACCATTATCATTTTGTATTTTAAAAGCTTTTTACTTCATAAAAATGTTGAGGCAATTTTTGAACGCCGAAGCATGGTTTTAAGCGACAATCATGTAAAAATACATAGGAAGATTGCTGATAAGTGTTATACAACCGAGTAACATAATAAACGCATGTGCGTGACCCGATGTGATGCCGAATAAACGCACGAGCTTTGGAAGGGGATTAGCTCCTCCCTTCATTACTTCTCGGCCAATGAATGACCGACGAACCAAGAGTTGACGCTCCACTCTGCAACCATCATTAGTTTATCGTGTTGCTTATATATATATATATATATATTTTTTTTTTTCATTCAAACTTTTAATATCAAATAACTGTTCTAGGTGCCGGGGTTCATTGATTTTCTTTCCCCCCCGCCGTTTTTTTTTTTTTTTAATGCTACAAGTTCAATAATTCATGAATTTTTCTCGACAACTAATACATTCAATACCCATTCTCGTAATCAAAGGTAATAAGTAACTAATTACCCTCAAAATTGACATTACAAAATTCCTCAATGTTGAAATAAATACCATTTACATGTAATTGTTTTATTAAATCGTATACTTTATTATTTACTCGATTCCATACTTTTGTGATTTTTAAAATTATCCTTTCAAGGTAAAAATCTTAACTTATAAATTAAACTAAACCGATCTATAAGTAGTTTATCTTGTATAATTATTGTCACTGATTTAATCGTTACATGAGTTCTAATTTATTTGTTTAAATATCTTTTCTAATCCCAAATACTTTTAATAATAATAGGAAAAAAAGAATTAAATACTTATTAAGTTTTTATTATTTTTTATTGAATTGAGTTTAATACGATTGATTAAAAAGTAGTTTAGTATCAAAATTATTTTTATTATTTTATATTATATTATACTCTATCAAGCAATCGAGAATTCCTACAAATCTTTGTTAATTATAATTTAATTTTAATTTAAGAAATTTTTTAATACTGTAAAAAAATAATCAAAATAATTTTTGTTTTAATCTAAATATGAGTAAAAATATTTAACTAAAGATTATATTTTTTGTAGATTGAAAGCACTTTTTTTCAAACTTTTTTAATAAATATTTTTTAATTGTGTAAATAAATAATATTTAATATTTTAAAACAATTTTAATTGAAACATTTTTAAATGTTTTTTTTATAAATGATTAATATATTTAAATAATCTTTTGCTATAGCATTGCAATTTTTTTTTCGAAATCTTTCAACATTGTGTGTGCGTGCGTGTGGCCTCAAGTATGTGATTAACTAATGTAAAAATAAAGAATACATATTATAATAAACATTCGTCTCATTTCCAATTTAATAAACATTGAAAAAGTATTGTTTAATAAATTTTTTTTCTTTTCACACACAAGTTAATCTACGACTTTTATTATTACAATACTTTTTTCATAATAATATTAAGATTCAAATTTGTAATTTTAAATTATTTAATAAAAAATTTATACTACATTTCAATTTAAAAATAAATTATTAATATTATTTTCTATAGAAATATCTTCAATTGAAAAAATTATTAATGAATAATTTGAACTAATTTACCATAAGGAAGTAGTTAAGGCACATATGAGCATGAAAATTTATGTAGTGCAAATAATATATATCACAAAGTTTAATGTTTAAAAAGTATATTCATTATTGTTTTATGTGAAGAAAAATTTAATTTGCACATTGTTTTAATTGTTTAAATGAAAATCTTATGATACTCCGAAATTAAAATTTAGCTTTTCTTTTATAATATTTCAATTCATGTATTTTACCCTATTTACTGTGTGCAATAAAAGTAAATCATCTATTAGAAACAGAGCACATTAAAATAACGTAGAATATATAATAAATGCATAAAATGTACCATTTACTGTAAACATTTTTTAAGCTAAAAATGATTATAATTTAAAATTACATATTATTTTTAAAACAAATTAAATATATTAAATCCAAGTTTATAATAACAAAGATAATAAATAATTATTAATATAGATAAAATTATATATTAATGTTTTAGATTTTTTTTGGGTAAGTTCAACAGATTGTTTTTTATCTTACAGTTAACAAAAATGTATATAATTTTGATAACTTTTTTTTTATATAAAAAATCAATATATTAATATTAAACAAATCATATTCCAGAAAATATTTGTTACAAAATAAAATTGGAAAAATATTTATAAATATCAGTTAATTACATAATATATACATGTATATAGAAGGAAAGAAAATGGAAATAAATGTATAAATCTAGGAGATTTTAATATATTACTTACAATTAACACGACCACTAATTAAAAAAGTTGTAAATATTTTTTATAATTTTTAATTTTTTGAAACTAATAAATACTATTTAAAAGAATTTTTAAAATAACAAAAAGATAAATTTTATCGAATATTTTGATTTTTTATGTTTACAGAAGTGAGCTATAGAACATACAATAAATTTTCAATTTTCTCAAATTTTACGTCTGAATTCTCAGATAGAACTATAACTTTGGAGATGTTCTAGATTAATCATTGGCTTATTAGTACGTTTGAGAATTTTTTAGATATTTACAATATTCTAGAATCATTTGTTTTATTTGTTCTATTGATTAGTAAGAATACTCACATAAACTGTCTTCAACTCTACCATATTGACATATTAACTGGCTAATTACTTAACCGAATATTCACACATTCTCATTTAATTAGTTAACAATACTCGAAATCTATTTTTATATTTGATTTGATTTGAATGGATTTAAAAACTGAATAACCTAAATATTTTATATACGGCTTATTGCTGATGATCACATAAAAAACTAGTTTTCAAATTATTTTTATCAATCACGACTCAAAATTTTATTTATTGAGATATTTATTGAGAATTCAACATTGGTATTTTATCATTAAGTTTTTACCGTTACAACTATAATCTGAGTCTTGTATGATTTAAATTAATGATAGTAGATTTATTTTTATTATAATTTGCTTTTTTTTAAATCCCAGAATATATTTCGGTTTTTTTACTTTTGTTTATACTCAGTTTTCTCTGTCTTTTCTCCTTTTTATTTAATATGTATTGGGTTCTTAAGTTTATTAAATTAATTTATAATTTTTTTTTCATGCTCATCATATTCCACAACCCTTAAATATTTTTGCACGTAACTAAAATTTCGGATTTTTCAATATTTTGATCAAGAATCAAATTACTTGAAATTATTTAAATTTTTGATTAATAGGTAATCTGATTTACTAATTTCAATACTTTGTAACATATCTCGAATTTCTTGAAGAATAATATCATTTTCTTTTTCTATGGTTCAAATGTAATTACGCTAGGTCAACTAATCATTTTTATGACTAAAGATATCCTTATAATATAATAGAAGTTTATTCTTCTTTGAAGGATGTATACAAAATTTTATAATTATATCCTCGTGTAAGAATTATATTATTAATTATTTATGTTTATATTTATGTCTATATATAAATACTACTATCACTATGAGTTTTTACAATGTAAGGTGAAAAAAGTGTAAGTAGCTCATCTTCAGTTAAATTCTTGACAAGTGACAAATTGAGATTAATATTGTATGAATTTCTTCTTTTTTTCAGTTATTTTTTTTATTTTTTCTGAAATACTGAATTTGCTAAATAGTTTCGTGTATAATAAACTTTTTATATTGATTAGTGACAATTTAAATATTTCTTTTTTCTTTGTTACTACGTTACAAAAGTTTTTTTTTGTAGATTCTTCTTGCCAATCTAAAATATATTGTTGAATTTTATTCGCACCTTCCTAATTTCTTTAAATTTCATCCCTATATTCTCATTTATATTTAAATTTTTATATATTCTCACGGGATCATTTAAATAAGTATGTTCATAATTTATTGTTTCAGTTTTTCGTTTCATTTCTTGGAGAAGGTGATAACATCTTTATTAGTAAAGACTAAATTGAAAAATTACGATCTGAAATTATTGGGTACAGCGTTGTTTTTTTCCGGCTTTACATATATAATTTAAATTTTTTTCATTGATTTGGATGTTTAAATATAAAAATCGTTTTTTAATTTTGTTTTATTTAAATAAAAAAATAATAAATCTTTGATCCTAGCAATTACTGTACTACGCATAAATTATTTTTTGTTTTTTTTTTTTTTTTTTCATAGTAATGGAAAATTCAGAATCTAAACATATGCACTACACGGAAAACGTTCCGAAAATATATATTCGTTGCATTTTTACTTTTCGTAAAGTGTTCAAACTAATTCTGGAAATTAAATGAGAGCTTTAATTTGATAGTATTACAATGATTACTCTGTTATAAGTCACAAAAATTAGGATAGCTAATTAAGTACATCCTTACTTTCAGATTTCTGACAATGTGTGATATTCCCGAACACCATTAATCTAATTTTGCACAAACTCAACGAAAGCTGCTCAAATAATTTATGAATTGATTACAGAGAGTCTGGTTTATTAAAAGTGCAAGTTTCCAGGTGAGTATAGAAGTTCTACTAAGGTCAAGAAAAAAATGTTGGAATGAACATACCCCGAGTAAAATCAATGCCGATTATCTTTTACAATATTATGTATTTGGTCCACAAAAAAAAATTTATATCAAGAATAAACCATTGCTGTTCTACATTGTACAGATATACTGGAAAAATTAAGAAATTAATTAACCTTATTCATTAACTTTCTTGACATTTAGGGACTGCATTTTTACAATGTGCTTTGACAAAAGTCTGCATGTCAGTCATTTTCCGATGAAACACAGAATTAAAATGCTGTCACAATTACATTGCAGTTCCAACTTGGGTTTGGATGACTTTTTTAGATTATGAGGTTTAAAAGGGCTTCATTTTGAAAGTATTGTTGTATTTGTTATTCAAGTAAATGTGACAATAGCTTTAAAGGAGGTTTCCGTACAGGCCTTGAAAAGAGTGTACTGTGAATGAAAAGATCAGTGAAAGATATATGCAGATGCTCGTAAAGATTAATTTGAAGAATATAAGTAATTTTTATTGATACTGTTAAAATAAAAAAAACTTTTTTTAAAATATAAAAATTCTTTATAATCATACCGATTAATTATGCTTATCGTTGAATATCCTCCTTGACTTTTTTTTGGCTGATTATGAGGACATTCTTGAATTCTACATATTATTGAGCCGTGATGAAAGCTCAATCATCTTTCCTTTGTTGTTTTTATACTCCATATCCATCTATCTTATTTTTTTTCTATATTTGAAATATTCAAAAACTGTTTTAATTCTTGTACTTTATTTTATTTTTATTTTTACAATTAAATTTATCATTCTTATTTTTATTATTTTTATAATTTTTGTTATAATGACACTGTTTTTATACTTCCAATCTCATAAAAGTAATTACATAACATAACTTCTAGAATTTCGTCAATCATATATTCAATAATCATTCCATTGATAGAAATCTTGGTTTTTATAATTGTTTTATTACAGAAATACACATCATAATACTCTGGAATTTTCCATATTCTAGTTTCCAAGATACTTTTTCATTTAAGTTTCAATTTTTGACTAGTAAACATTTTTTTATGCCCATAAGTAGTAATCTGTTGGAATTGTTATTGTCACGTATGTAACGTGATATCTATGTATTTCATCTTTGAAGGAATGCTATGCGTTTTTATAATTTTTTACTTACTAAAACTCATATATCATTTTCATATAATTTAAAAATACGACTTAACAACCGAATAAATTGTCACTATTTCATAAAATTTTTCTTCTTTTTACCGAATTCATCGAATATATATTTTATTATATTTATATTTATACTACTTGCATTTCTATTTTCACTTATATTAGTTATTATTTTAATATAAGTATGCAATTTTTTCTTCTTTTTATTTTATTACTATTTTTTTGTTATTTTCTTTTCTTTTTATTGCAGTTCTAATTCAATTTTAAAAAATAAATTTGTTTTTAACTAATTGAAATTTATTATATTTATTATTATTTTATTGATTATTACATTTTATTGGTAATTTATAATTTTAATTTCTTAATAATTGAATTTTTAGCCGACGCTCATAACTATATTCGTTTTTTCTACTTCAATGACACCTTAAAATTCTTTCTCAATATTCTTCTGTTCTTCTCAAAATTATCTAACTTGTTTAAATCAATATTAATTTTGTTCAAATTAATAATCTTTTTCACTTACGCAAATGTTTTTTCATCTAATGTGTTCAAAATGTATTAGGTATAACTATATTATTTTTCAATAACCTTTGAGGATTAAATTATATAATGGTGTTTATATTTAATATATTATTCACAAGTGCATAAATACATTCAATTTTTATCTAATATCTTTAATAAGTATTTTAATTATGACGTAAAAGTAATGTAAGAAACAATTTTCAAATGTTTTCTTAAAAGTTTCTTTTTTAAATCGACTTTTGAAATTGTAGGAAATTTAAAATAATGACAAAAAAAAAAAAAAAAGAAAGAAAAAGAAAAGATGAGTAGTATTAAAATATTTTAATTTTCTCTTTAGTCTATACAGATGAATTGTAAAACGTATAATTTAATTCAATGCTTGGAAAAAACCTAAAACTACTATTTTGAAAATATTTTATTGTTTAGTTACTTTCAAGTTTTACTATGCTGATATTTTATTTAATAGCACATGTCTATTAAATTATTATAAAAATGTCTGTATTATTTTAATAAATAAATATATATATATGTTATGTATCAACGTATTCATAAAAATGTAAGTAAATATTGTTCATTCGCTTATGAACATAAATATAATGTTTTTGTAAGACCAAATGTAAATATAATATTTCATATTTTATGGTGAAAGAAGTTTTGTGAAGAGGTTCGTAATTTTATTTAAGAAAAATGTGTACAGCTTGAATATGAATTTTTTTTTAACCGTATCTTAATTCTTTACTTTGTAACAAATATTTAAAATTAATTTTTCAAAATTTCGTAAAATGCCAATGAATTTGTAAGATTACATTATCCGTACATTAAAATTATTTTGTCTGCAGCGCATATTTAAAATAAAGTACGCATTCAACTTGAGTATTTTTTCGAGTGGCAGCTAAGTTTGCGTGGAAACGTTTTTCAAGTATTAATTTTAGATTATTGTAGGATTATTGTGGCATGTGATGTGAGTGTAGGCTTGGTTAAATTGGTATAAGGTATTAGCCTCGTGTTGGAGTCTCTGTCATACTTCGGCTCTCCGAGTGTAAAGACTCGTAAAAAAAAGCGTAAACTCCATTAAAGAGCAATTATCCGAAGCGTTGAAAGAGAGAAAAGCAGAAGATGGAAATGAAAATGAGCAAAGCGAAAATCAGATTGAGCTGCGAAAGGCGAATTTCCGTTTTCGCAGCTGCGAAGTGCGCGACGAGGCCGATGTCTTTGTCTCGAAAGAATGTCGTGCAAAGAAGTTGCAAAGTTGCAAAGCTGCAAAGCCGCGAAGCCGCAAAGCTGCGAAGCTGCGAAAAATGGACCGATTATTATCGAAAATGGGATTGCGTGAAAGAAAGGGAGTTGGTTGGCGTTAAAATAAAAGAATGCCAATGATAAAATTGGTGGTCAGGTAGTGGCGTGTAGCAGACTTTCCTAGGCTGCTGCTATTATATCCAGAGCGAGAGCATAGAAACGCACTCGCGTCATGTCTCGCGACTGCCGCCAATTGAGCGAGTTAAGTTCCCCCTTAATTGATACCAATCGCCATCAATTGAGCGCAATTGCACGAAGGCAGTCGTTTCTCTTTCGCGCGTTTTTATTCTCCGCACTCGTCTCTACGTACGTCAGCATCCTTCCATAACTCTTTCACAATTTTTTTTCTCTCTACTTACTTGTTTATAGGGTGTCCAAAAACACGAAAGCACCGGGGTAAGCGCTCTTGGAATTTCAAAAAAATTTAATAACCATTGAAAGTAGTCTACACCGAACATTCCATCCATTAAATTTTTGTCAACTCCTTAACCAAAACCAACAAAAAACCACAACTCCCAATTCCTTCGTGATCATTTTTATTTTTAATTTATTTTTCCCGAGGAATTTCACTCGTCTTCAAAAAAAATGTCTTACTAACGTAAACGCAGGGAGAAAGCGCTATATTTAAAAATGACTTTTTCACATTACAATTGTAAATTTACACACTTTTCATAAAATAGAATTTACATTTAGAAATATATATCACCACCTTCATTTTTTAAATTCGATACTTAAAATTTTTAATATATATATATATATTGTATTTATGGACGTATCGGGAATCTCTGAAGCTCAAAAAGTTGTACTAACATGTGTCGGTTTGATACTTTAGGGCCCATCAAATCTTTTAATTATTTTTTAAAAAATTGTTTTAATCTAAATATTTTCATATAAAACTTCATTCAATACATATTTTATGTGTAGAATAATAACTTCGAAATATAAAAGAGACTTAAAATACATAATATTAGCTTCAACTCTAACTAATATAATTACGGAATTAAAAAACAATTTTAATGAAAATAATTATAATTAGGAGCATGCATAATTTTGTAGTATATTTAGAGACTTATTAACGTTGAATTATTATTTAATTATTTATAATTTTATTTATCATGCAATACAATAGAATGCTTTAATTGATAATTTCTCAAGTTTTTAATAAGAGTTGTTTAATATAATATTAATGTTTAATATTATAATTAAATATTTGTAATAAAATTTTATATGATATTTTAAAAAATATACAATTGTATAATTCAGTCAATTAAGTATTAATTAATTCAATAATGTTTTCGATTTTAATATACTGTTTTTGATGCACCTCTTTAATTCTTGACACCCTATGTACATGCTCGTTCAGACAAAATGGAAAACATTACTATAGTGAATGTGATTGTTCATGATGTATGTCATACTTATGTCTTCTGAAGAATTTCGTTATATATAACTTACGGGTTTATACATACATTGATGATATATATATTTATTATATTAAATAGAAGAAAAAGAGGGTTAATGATATTTTTAATATGGTGATAACGATTTTACAAAAAAATATCACCTTGCTTTTTTTTATTTTTATACTTGTTATTGTAGAATATTTCGAAAACAATTTTTTGTAAGTCTGAGAATAACAATAATTTGTACAGTATTTTAACTATACTAACAAACATTATTAACAAACGTATAGTGATATTAAAATTTTAAATTTCAAACACTTTTTTTTTGAATTGATTGGATATACGACTATAAATTACAATATTTTTATAACAAATTTATATCTTATTTGATCATATCTTTTTATGCGTATGCTAATAATATTCAATATTTAATATAAAATTTCAATGGTTAAAAAATTTACCAAAACAAACTATTATTGTAGGAAATTCTTAAATTCAAATGGATTAACGAGACTAATATTACTTTTTTTTTCATTTTTTTTCATAATTTTCCATAGAATACAAGAAATTTTTCATAGGTCATGCAAAAATTTCAGTAATGGAAAATATGAATTTATATGTTATTAAATTTTTAATTTTAATAACATATAAATTAAAAAAATAATAATAAATTAGATTAAGAGCGTTGTATTCCTATTTTTAGTTTTTAAGTAATATATAAATTTTGTAAATAAATAGGACAAAAATCTAAGAGATAATAATAAAACGCTCATTTTTTATTTTTTATATTTATTATAACTGAAAAGTAAAAATATGGTATTGATACACATAAAAAAAAAATTTTATTTTGTACTAATTTAATAATAAACATAAAAAACGGTATTAAAAAAATGATTTATAATTTTCACTCATTCAGAATATAAGTAAATTGTAAATATATTCTAGTAAATAAAATACTTCTGAGAAATAATAATTCTTAATAAAATTAATATTATATTTAATAACAAATATTTACAGTTTTTCCAAATTTTAAAAATTTTTTAAAATTAATTTTAAAGTTGCTCTTAATACATAATTTGTTGAAATATTTATATTTATTAAATATATTTTAAAAATTGAGTTGGATATACAAAATAAAGTCATTCATTGATTTATTTAATAATTATTTCAAACAATACAAATTTGCAAAATTGCTTATTTCACATAATTAATTATAATTTGATTATGCAAAATATTAACCATAATATTAATATTAATAAATAATAAAACAATATTGATAAAGGAGATTAATCGTAAACTATTCATAAATGGATACAATAAATGATGAAAAAATAAAGTTAGCTGGATTGGTGTTTATATGATTGGTATATGCGATATATATTTTATTTTGTGTTATTATTTGATTCATGTGAAAATAGATTAATTATTATCATACGAATAGCGACTAAAAATATAATAAGAAGGTTGGAAAAATCGAAACTCGAACTGTGGGAAAATTCATTTGAAGTCACAAATATATGTGGGTAGTAATGTTATAAATGACTTCAAAGATTTATATATACATACATAATACAGTACATTCATAAACTCATATAAGAACCATATTTTTATTGAAACAAATATAAAATATTATTTATTTTAATATAATAATTAATAAATGGTGACATAACTATTTACATAATTTTAAAAAATACATATTTAAACTTATGTCTAAAGGATTCTAGCTTAAATTTTGTTTATATAAAAAAAAGGTAAACGAATAAAAATAAAGTAAAAGAAAGTAAATAAATAAAATAAAAGAAATTTTTTTTTAATTATTATCGGTCGTAAGCTATTTATCTTTTCTTTTTTTTTTTTAGCAGTTATCATGTATTTTAATAATTAGTGATGATATTTAATATAAATGTATTACATTCGTCATCTAAAAAGATTTACTATTTTAATTAATACACAATCTTTTATATCCCTTAATCAAGTATAAGTTTAAAATATTTTAGCTATTAAGGAAACAATTATTAGTATTTTTATTCAACACAAGTTCTATTTAATAGAGTTTAATAAATAGAAATTATATATACTTGTAAATCATTTTCTTATATTTTGAAATATAATGTACATTTACGATTGAATTTTTAAAATGGTAAATTATCATTTTATATTTTTATAAGAAAATATATTAAACACTGAATATTTTCAATATTGTTTGCATAACTCTCACGAAAAATTATAGCATTAATTATAATTAAATATATATTATATTTACTAATAAATAATTTATAATTAATTATTTTTAATAATAATTTTTAATTTGAATTGCAATGGCGAATAATAGAATAATATTAAACATTTTTTGATTAATTAAATTTTTTTTAATTTAAAATGTGGTTAACTTAAATGAAAATGAGGTAGAAGCTAATTTTATAAGATCATAAAGTTTCTGTTTTTAGAATTATTATGAATAATGTTTAATTAAAAAAATCAAAAAAATTACTTTTATTTATTTTTAATTTATGCTATACCATATATTATTATCTATCAAAAACAGAGTATGCATTAAACTCTTTTATTTATAACATGAAGTGAAATTTTCGTTCAAAATTAAATGTATTTTTTAAAAGTTTTTGTTTTATTAATTGATTGTATTTTTCTTAATCTTACTTTCAATTATTTTATTACTGAATATATAATGAAATAATAAATGGCCATTAATGAAATAAAAATAAAAAAATCTAAATTATATCTGTATAAATATGTGTGTAAATTAGATACAATAGGTAAATTTAAAAATGCTTAATGGTTTATAAAAGTATTATTGAATATGTGTTTCAAATTATTTATCATAAATAAAAATATGTAGTATTTATAATGCTGATTAATATTATTATTTTTTGAATTATAGGTTTACATATTATATTAAATATCTGATCTCTTATTATGATTGAATTTAATATGTATTTTTGAACTTTCAACATTAATTATTTGATCAAAGTTATAGATACAAATTAACTCAATAATAATTAAGTAATTATAATCGTGTAAATTACGTATAAAAGATATTTTAAGTATTATTATTTCAGCATATTATTAAGTATGTCATTAGGTTAATAAATTTTTTATTGATTTGTTAACATTATTATACTTTATAAATTCTGGAGATAATCTCTTAATGTTTAATTGGCAATATCAATTTGGTGTGTTGTGCACATAATCAATTATCCTAATAACGCCAAGTGCAATAATTTATATTTTTGATGTATAAAGATCGGAGATAAAGAGCAGATGTATTGTACTGATGGTGGAGGAGAGATCATCGGAAACAAATTAATTCGGCCCCAAATGTGGCCCACATAACTCGTGAGAATCACTCTGGAGTTTGGACCTCGTCACGAAAAAATGAAGGGTTATCCTCCCGCATACAGAAAAATGACGTTCACTGCTTCTGATACTGCGGGTATTGCCTTTGAAAATGTCTAGCTACAAACAAGAAAAAGGAGAATTTCTCTGGGGTGACGAGAATTTCATTCCTCAACTACTTTAGTGCTACATAAATGGATTTGTGAATTTTTGTTACATTTCACGTAACGTAATACGTCATTTAAAAGTAATTCAATTCATTGATAAATTTAGATAAATTTGAATATCTTAAGAATCTTTTTCTCAGTTATCTTGACACAAAATTAATAATAAGTATTACAACCAATAATAATAATAATAATAATAATAATAATAATAATAATGAATAATGATAATTGGCGTTTTTATACAATAACACATTTTTTACTTTAATCAATACGTGAACTTCATAACATATTTTAAAAATTATTAAATCATTAAAAAGCAATAAATATATTATGTGACTATTAATAATCAAGTTAATTTTTGGCAAAATATCGAAAAATATATTCGTTTGCAACAACAACAACAAAAACTATTGTATTATTAGTATTAAATAGCCAAATATATTATTAATTATTAAATATTCTTGTACAATAAAAATAATTGTTGATTCTTTATTTATTTACATATCTATGTTGATTTAAATTATTTAAATATTAAGTTGAAATGGTTTTTTCCCTTCATGTTAATAATTGTATTGAAATACACGAAGGTCATTCTGCAGAGAAGATGGCTATTATTATTAAAATTATTATTATAATTAAATTAATGAAATTTTTTTACATGATTTTATTGTAGGTTTTAGCAATGAATTTTAATACGTGGCCATTGTTTATTAAATTAAAAAATAATTATAAACGCAAATTAAATAAACTCAGAAGAAGATATAAATATAAATAACAATATAAATAAAGAAATATATAAATGTATTTTTCTCAAAATAATTAACACGACAATTATGATAGCATTAAAATTTCTAAATAAATCGAATAATATAATCGAAGTAATATTATCCAATAGATCTAATTATACTCAAATTTTTAATCGTATTTCGAAAGAATATTTATATTGGTATTTTTTTTGGAAAATATAGTTGTAAAACTATCACAGCGTTCTCGTTGAAGATTTTTTGAATCATCATCATCAATCCAAAAAAACACTCGAGCATCGAGGCGAGTACTAATTTTTACGGATATCAATTAAATATTATTTCACTTATATTAATGGCGAATGGTGGTAAATGGTTTATTTCAAGTGATGCCAATATAAGTATAGATTGTAATAAATAAATTTATAAATCAATAGTGGAGTTTTAATTTATTGTTTTAAATTTAAATATATTTTTTCTTTGTTACACCTTATCATTGATATTGCTATATCAAAAATTCGTTGAATCATTAATGTCCCTTAGTTCATGATGCGCTTCCTAGAGTGCCAGAGCCTATATTTCATTAGAATATCTTCTAAGAGGTTATAAATAACTGAGTGTCTATTACTGTGTAATTGATATAGTTTCAATTACACGTGTCTAGCACTAATTCTTTCTCTTTAGTGATGTACAGTAATCGACGTGGTTAAAATCCTCGCGTTTCATTTAAATATTTATTGTTAATGTTAAATACAAAACTAAGCTTTGGATTTCACATACATAATACAGATAATAAATATCCAAGAAAATAAAAGTCTTGATTTTGGCCAACATAACCTGACTAGAGAACAGCATTCTATTATTGATAATTAGAATAATGTATTCGATTGTAATTTACGAGGAAGTGTGCCATTAATTTAAACTGATGAAGTACTGGTTAAAGAACTAGTGAAATAAATGACTAGTATCTAAGAAAATTAATATTATTAAAGTAATTTTGCATGTGCGGTATATATTATAATTATATTATATATCTCTAACTGACCCTGCTGTTATACTAAAAATCTGTAATATTTAAAAAATGACAATTTTTTATGATATCTTATCTACGCTATTTTCAGATTATTACAAGATTTTGTAATACATTTTGTTCACAGATTATTTAATATTTATTAAAATCATTATTTAATATTAAAAGTAAGGAAATATTGTAGGTACGGTGGTCGTATTTGAAATGTATAACTTTATAAGTAAATTTTTTTGTAGTTGATTTATCTTTAAAAGTTATTCTACATTTTTAATTTATGTATTTTTCCTTTTGATATAAAAAAAATTCTTTTAAAATTAGTTAAAACTTTCCAAAACTATAACATTGATGTTTATAAAAGAACAATTATAATAAGCAAAATTGATAAAAAATTGATAAAATAATTGGTAATGAATAAAGTAGAAAAAATATTTTAGATAAAGTTATGAAAAAATAAAACAAAATAAGATATAAACAACATTAGTGTTTACAAAAATAAAATAAATTATTAAAAGAAAATTTTTTTAATTTTATACTGAGTTCATTATATTACTTTCATTGTCTAGTTTTTAATTACATTTATTTTTTATGCGTATATTAAATTATTTATTTTACATAAAAAAGTATTATTAGTGAGAAATATTATCACAAAAATATCGATAAAGTTATGGCGTTATTATTATTTTTGTTATTGTAAGAAATATACATTAGATTAAATAAAATAAAAAAAATCTAATATTTATGTGAAATTGTTGTATTAATGCGTCGACTATTTTCATTAAATTGTTATTTAATGTATTTCTAGAATTATCATTTAGTTCATAAAGATATAAGAGATATTTTTAATAAATAAAAAAAATTATGCCAAAACAACGTTCATTTTACTTCTGGTCATGCGACATTCGAGATATTTTTAAATATAATTAATGTTAAAAATAGTATTCGTAATACTGCACATAAAATTTAATGTTCAATTAAAAAAATTTATAAAGACATAAAAATTGTTGCGTAATAAAATTTAAGAATATATATATATATATATTCAACTATATGGTCTAATATAATTCTGCACAAATCAATGCAGTGACACAAAGAAAAAAAAAATAAAATATTACTAAATCCTTTTGTGTACATTCAAACTCACATTTTTACTTAGCAATAGTAAATCTTTTGTGAAACAGAATTCACAAGAATTTCGATAAAAATGCGAGTTGGCTAAATTACTTTCGTAAATGCGTGAGAGGATACTTCTCTATAACTATCATGCAACCGAGGGAAATCGCTAATGAGGATGTGAGCGATCAAGTGAACGTGGATTCTCCTACTTGGACGCCTCTCCTTACTCCGTACGTACAAAAGAGCTGAAGTATTTACTCTCGTGGAACTAAGAGAGATCGTTTGTATGGACGTAGACGCCCGAAAAAGAGAGCATAGGTTGGCGCACGGGGGCGGCCCTAACTTTGTGTACGTGAGACTGAGCACGTGCTCTCCAAAGCTCATAGAAATGCATAGTATCCAAGTACTGCATAGAAATATGCACGTGCGTGTGTGTGTGTGTGTGTGCGTGCGCGCGCGCGCGCGTGTACGTGTGGTTTACAATTGTCTTAGGTGTGAGGGTTGCACTGACCAGTTAAGCGTGCTGTTACCAAGCGCGGTTTCTCTGCGAAATTTCGACCGAGCTTACTTTTCAACCAGGTATCTTCGGCTTAATAGGCGAATTGAAATTCAATTCTCATATTATTATATTATTGACATCATTTATTATATTGATTTATATTATTGCATCATAAATTAATTGTTAAGATTGCAGTTGTTATTAGTGTGCGTTTATTTAATTTAAAGTGATATTTTTTCGTAATTTCTGTATTTATTCATTTTTTTAACCCCTTTGTTTTCAAGATCTTCAAGTTCCTGGCATAATTTACAAAAATAAAATTAGAGCAGTATTGATGACTAACCAGCTTTAATATTAAAGATATATATGTATGTATTTATTGTTGATAAGAAAATAGATACGATGGATATTGTACTAGGAATATGGAGTTGTTACGGGTGTTCACAATAGGAAGATGATGTGATTGAATGTATTTATGATAGAAGAACATTCAAGAAGAAATTAAAAGAGACACAATTCGAAAGAGCAAAAAGAAGATTTATTACGAATGGGAAAGACAGTGATTCTTTAGGATAAAACAAATATATGTAAGAAAGATATTGGTACGAAATTGTGGAATGAAAAAAAAAATGGGTAGTTGTAAGATAGGAGCGACGAGTGTCAATGGAATACGGTAATTTAATAGTGGGATATTTAGTTTGAAATATTTTGTAAAGATAGCATAAAGATTGAAACTTCCTCAGATATTATGGAATTTTAGTTCATGATCATAAAGAGTAACATGGAAATATTGTATAATACCGAATATTTATCGAATACCCCAGTTGGAAATGTGTAGTATACCGAATTCTTATTTGTCATATATGTTTGTAAAAATCAAAGAAAAATAATCGAGATGAGAAAGTAAAAGTGTCTAAAGTAAGTGGATGGAACGGAATAAATGGATGTAAATGGTAAAGTTTGCACAGACGGAAATTAACTTTTTTAGATGTGTGGGTAATATTGGGGTTTTAAGATAGTTTATACTCGTAAACGTATTAAATTGTAATCTAGTCTGTCAATTGAAAATTAAATGTACAACTACAGATAATTAACATGTAAAATATACTTCTTAACTTCGTTAAAATTAAGACAAATATCATCAATACATAAAATGAACAGAAGTGGAGCAAGCATGGATTCTTCTGAGACACCGATATAAAAAGTGAAATATTATTGATTTTATGGAAATAGGAGCGAATACACGTACAGTTTATAGTTAAATACAAGTAATTATTTATTAACTAATCACACACGGAGAAAATATATATATGAAAATGTGATTACAAAAGATAGTATATCGTGGTTTAAGTTTCACAGTGAACTGACTATCTTAACATGAAAATTTAGCTTCTACAAGTTATATCGTCCCTTCTACCTTTTATTACTTTATAACTGTCTATGGAGTATCGTCATTTCCAACACCCTTCATCGATACTGCATGGACCAAATTGAATTCTCTTCTTAATCTTTCCATTTTTAGTATGTTTAGTGGTTTTGTTAATAAATCGGCTAACATAATTTCCATCGGGCAAATTTTCTTCAAATTTTCTTTTCTATTAGATCTTTTACATTATGATATTTTGTATCTATATGTTTCATCCTATTCCTTAGTTTATTATTTTCAATGAACTTTATATATCCTTGATTATCTTCGAACATTATAGTCGGTTCAATTTGTTCTTCGCCAAAATCTGTCAATAGTGGACGTAACCATAGTGCTTCTTGACATGCATCCGACAACTCTACGTACTCCGCTTCAGTTGAAAAGAGCGCGATGCATGTTTGCTTTTTGCCTCTCCAGCTCACACAGTTCCCATTAAATTTGAAAATGTTTCCACTGTTTGATTTTCGATTGACCTTATCTTGTGCTCAATCAAAATCAGCATATCCATGTAGGTTTTCTATTTCAGCATATGAATTTCCAAGTTTCAATACTATATTTTTCATCCCTTTTAAATAACGCAACGTTCTTTTTGCTTCTATCCAATCTGCTTGTGCTGGATCTTTATTGCCTTGACTTAATATAGTAACCGTTGTACTAATGTTTGGTCTTGTGTGACATTCAACATATAAAAGTCCGCCTATTAATTGCTGGCAAACATGTAACGCCCCGATCTCTATATAGATCGGGACCAGGATTCACTCAGTAGGAGGACGGGCACAACAAAAAAAATTTTAGATTTAATATTCAATTTTTCTTTATTGTACTTTGTACAACTATTAAAGTTTCAAATTTTAGCGACGATTTTCACATCGGCTTCCAGCTGTGGCTCCTCGACGGCCGTCTGGTACAAACCCAAATATCGAAGGTTTATTCACCCTTTCAATAATAAATAAACGTTAAACAGACGAGGGTACTTGCAGTTATGACACAAGACACGTCGTTTGTTGACACTAGATATTAACTAATATTCGACGCCTCTGTTGTTATGACCCAGAGTGACGTCGTATATTATTTTCCGATACAGCTGTTCTTGCTGTTATGACGCGAAGAACAGTAAATCGTTTGCTTTCTTTAATTTTCTTTTTAGAATTATCTCAGTGCAATCACGGAGAATAAAACCAAAGCGCAGAAATCTTTATTCTATATATTACTTAGTTTTGACTCAGGCACACGTGTAAACATGATAGCCTCGTTCCATATTCTAAGTAAAAGAGCTCCCTGTCGACTCAATTCATCCGTTTATATATCCGCGGTTTACCGCGTTTTCCGTTTTTTCCTTTCTCCGGCGGGGGTACTTGATTTTAGTTTTCGGGGAGAAAACATGCCGTCCGCATGTGATTTGCGCGATTTTAAATAAAACGTTATTAAAACCGTTTTGCCTTTAAATCCGCATATCACTGGTAGTTACTATTCGGCCGTATCACCGTGAAATAAATTTCCTCTCCGCCGGTAAGGTGGTGAATTAACTAGCAATGATGAGGTTAATAAACTTTTAACCTCAAACTGGTTACGCGACGATATGCAATATCGTCGCAAACATCACTCGAACATTTTTCTTCTTCATTTGAAGTCCTTAAATATCCAGGATCCATGGGTATTGCTGATGACTTCGCATTTGTCATACCAAATTTTGCAAAAATATATCAATGTATCGTTCTTGATTTAAATAGTAAATACTGTTTGGGACGGCAAGAGAAACTTTGGCGAGGGCGGGCTCTAATTTTATGAGGGTCCGAATCTTCCCGAACCCGGAAGTTCCCTGACCTTCGCGCGCGGCTTGGGCAGTTGACTCCGGTCGCCTTTCCTCGCAAGAGCTTCGCTACGCTTAGATTTTCTCGCATAAATCTAATCACTCGACGGCATCTTCTGACGACGCGCGAATCAAGATAATTCGCGTGCTCTCACAGTGATCGGGTTGTGTGGATTACCACCCTCAAGGGACACAGCGGAACTTCGCCCGCAGCGGCGATTCTCGCCCATAGCGGCGACTCCTGCACATTGCGGCAATCCACCACGCCGAGAGCGGCGATCACAGGCTGAGGCGGCCGATATCCATCGTCTAAGCGACTACGCGTCTACGCCCTGCGTGGCGTCACCCGAAGCGGAGGACGCCGTGCGAACAGGATTGTCTCCTGTGCTCCTCCCGCATTGTACAATTTGCAGCTAAGTAAAAATCTGTATTGCGCTTTCTCACTGGCTTTTTCCCTTGCTTCGAGAGGGGTTTTTGCCGTTGTCACGCGGAGCAAATTAAATTCTTTTGTTAATTCTGTTGCTCAATTATTGTGTTTTATTTTCCCGTATCGTTCCATCCCGGATCACCCCTTTCTTTATAATCACATGCATGAACAAATACCATCGCTATCTTTTTGTATTTTAATTCCTTGATGCAAAATCACGAATTTGCTTCAATTAAGGTATTATTTTAATTTTTCAGCTGTTTCATTTATTATTCTTTCATTTTTACATCCTATAATGAAGTCATCTACATAAACTATCACATACATGTGATTCCTTTTTAATATATAAACAAGAATCGGCCTCATTTTGATCAAATATTTTAATCCTGCATTCAGTGTGTCATTCCATGTCTTAACTGCTTGTTTTAATCCGTATATACTCTTGATTAATTTACATACTTTATATATACTTTCTTTTCCTTTATACCCTCCGGGCTGTTCCACGTACAAATTTTCCTTTAAATTACTGTTAAAAAAAGCAATTTTCGCATTCTAATGATATGAATGCGTCTTCTTCATACCTGCTATTGATAATAGTATTAATAAGGTTTAACGCTTCACAACGGGAGCAAATACCTCATCGTAATCTATGCCCAATTTTTGGGAAAACCCACATGCGATGAGTCTTGTCTTATAACAACTTATTGTACTATCTAAATTCATTTTAATCTTGAATATCCATTTTAATTTTATTACATTTTTATCCTTTGGATGATCTACAAGCACTCAAGTTTTATTTTTTTTCAAAGCTAGAATTTCGTCGTTCATTGCACTTATCCATTTATCTTTATCAATCCTTGTAAGTGAACTCTTCCTCCGTTCTTAGATTCTCGTAAATCGCTAAATTTATTTCTCTAATATAATAATCCGAAGGTACGCCTTTATTTATTCTTTCGGACCTTCGAACTTCCTGAGTTTTTGTTTGTTCATTTATATTATTCAGTTTTGGATTATTATTTGAACTATTTCTATTTGCTTTATTTTCAATGTGTACATCACTATTGATATCATTTGCAAACGGATTTTCTCGATTAATAATTACTTCATTACTGCATATTTCATTCAGATACAATTGTTTTTTAATTCGTATTCATAATTGGCGAAAATTACGTCTCGATTAATTTTTATTTTTGACGTTTTAGTGTCAAGCAACCGATAGACCTGGGATTCTTCCGAATAAATGTCAAAATTTCAGATTTTGGGTTGAATTTAATACGTTTTTCTTTCGGTACATGAATGAAAGCACTTGCTTCGAAAATTTTAAGATGATTTATACTTGGTTTTTTATCAAACCATAGCTCAAATGGATTCTTATCAATGGGTTTTGATGGTAATCTATTTGGTAAATAATTGAAGTTGCAAATTTTTTTATCCCAATATTTACGATCTTAATTTGTACTCATCAAAAATTATCTAACGCTTCAATCAAACTACGATTTTTTCGTTTTGCGACACCATTTTGCTCAGGTGTATAAGAAGTCATATATTGGGCTTGAATTCCTTCTTTTTTAAAAAATAAATAATTTTAATTCATTATTTACAAATTCAACTCCTCTATCAGACCTTATAATTCACAGTTTTTTCTTGAAAGCCGTTTTCACCATTTCAATGTATTGTTTTATTTTTATATCTGCTTCGGATTTGTGCACCAATAAATACACATGAGAGTACCTACTATAATCGTCGATTATGGTTAAGGCATATCGTTTATTCCGAGGAGTGGGCGGATTTATTGGCTCGAAAATATCCGTATGAATTAATTGCAAAATTTCAGTTGAATTTATACCTGAATGCTGTACGACCGGTTTCCTCATTTACTTGCCTTTCGCACAAAGTTTGCAGAAACTATTAATGCCGCATTCATCGATGTTCAGATTTTTCACCATATTCTTCTTCGTCATTTCTTTTATTGCGGTTATACCTCTATGTTCGAAACGTTCATACCAAGCATGTTCTCAAAAAATGTTTGTGATTAAGTTGACATATAATTGTAAAGGCTTTACTTATTTTCAATTCATATAAATAAGGTGATAAACTTGCTGTAGCTTATACATGCCCTTCCTTAATAATTTCGCACTGTTGTTTTTGTGTACAAAACTTCACATCATAACTGTCTTTTAATAATTGTTTCACCGGCAAACGATTAGATATCAGCTTCGGCAAATAAAAAACATTTCGGGACTGTGATTCAGTCGTTTTATCTTTTACATTATATTTTAATGCAATGGAACCTGAACCCAAAACATTTTCTGATCCATCTTTATCTGCGAAGTGAACTATTTCCTTATAATTTTCATAGAATTCGGTAAAAAAATCTTTAGAGTTCGTCACATGTGAAGTGGCGCTTGAGTCGACGATTCACGATTTTAATTTTTTGTATACACTTTTTAGGCATAATTCAGTGTTCACATAGGAAACCACGTTACACAAGTCTATGATTTCTTTTACTCTATGCGCACTATTCCTTTTATTTTGTTGCTTGGCCTTTCATTTGGCAAATTTTTGGTATTCCTGCTTATTATGGCCTATTCTTTTGCAGAAAAAATATGCTTGTTTATTAAACTTTTCCAACGAATGATACCCTTGAAAATTTTTTTTCATTGCAGTTTCTTTAACGTTCCTTACTTGATTCTATTTTCGTTGCTTCAATTCATCCCTTAACATGTCTTTTACAAATTCGAAAGTAAAATCTTTATCAGATCTGCTTTCGATTGCAGAAATCAATGGGTCATATGAATTCGACAGACTTACAAGTAACATTGCAGGTTGCAATTTATCTTTGAGCGATTCGCTTGATGCAGCCAATTTATCTAAAATATCGGCGTACGTTGCTGTGTTATTTTCCATATTTTCACCTTTAGTTAAATGCAGCGTGCACTATTGTTTTAATAAAAACACAATACTACTAAATGACTCCTTTTGGTGATAGTTCTTTAAACGTATCCAAACCTCCTTTGCAGTTTCAAATGCACGAATATGGGAAATCTGATTATTTTCTACGTTTAATGCGATTGATGATAATGCTAGTTCATCTTTTTCTGACTACTTTGAATCCACTGGAACTGGAGGAGCCTCCTTAATCACATGCTATAATTTTTCCTTTTTTAATAACATTTCCATTTTATACCCACACTGCATAGTTCTCATTATTTAGATTCTTTACTATGTATCTCAAAATTGTGCTTTAAGCCATTTTTCACGACACTTTAATAAACTATTACTTAAAAATTTAACAACTGTTTTTGTTTTTAACTTGCAAAAACCCTGGGCTCATAACCTATTAGAAATAGGGGCGGATATAATGAAGACACGTACAATTTATAGTTAAATACAAGTAATTATTTATTAAATAATCACACATGGAGAAAATATATATATGAAAATGTAATTACAGAAGATAGTATATCGAGGTTTAAGTCTCACAGTGAACTGACTATCTTAACATGAAAACTTAGCTTCTACAGGTCAAATCGTCCGTTCAACCTTTTATTACTTTATAACTATTTATGTAGTATCGTCGTTTCCAACATATTTTGATAATGAAAAAAATTGTATCTGAATTGAGAGATAAGATGACTATTGCAGGATCTACGAATACATTTTATACCTTGAAGTTTTCTTAAAAAAATTATATTACAAACAGACTGAATAGCTTCTAAAAAATAAAATAATAACAGTATGATAAATTTGATAAAATGTCATACATGTAGAGCTATATATAGAGGTGCTCTTATATTAATTTTTTTAGTACTTTTTAGAGAACATTGAGGTGGGATGGTGTAGATTACGTCTTGTTTCATTTACAGGGAAAATAATAGATTTTTTGTTATTGGTTTTTTTTGGGGTGTTAAATGATGACATATATAAAGTCCACTGGAAGCAAGAACAGATGCAAAAAATAGTTGAGAAAAATTGTATCACGAACTTGGGATTAAAAGACAAAGATTTTATGTATCAAAGCTTAGTAGAGAATATTAATGTATTCGTTGTGGTATTAGTATTATAATTACTAAATGTAAAAGAATTAGGCTTTAAAAAATCTGGAACTGAAGCAGAACTAGAACTGAAGAACAAAAGGAAAATAGAGATTAAAATCAAACGAAAAGAAATTATTATTGAAGGAGCTTGGCCTTGAGAAATTATTTGGTATTGAATAACAAAGAATTTTTCCTTGATTTTTTGTGAATTATTTCTCCCTTGCACCTATAACTTCAGAAGTGGGATTTAAAAAAAGGAGTTTTTTTCTTTTTTGTTCAATCTAAGAAATTTATTTATGATTATTTTTTTGAATACATAATTAAAAAGAATATGTGGGAGAAAAAATTTAGTGTATAAGATAATGTTACAATGGCTCATTTCGTTGTGCCCCGATTAACAGATCTTTTACATGAAAGAAATTTATCACTGAATGGTTTAAAAATTGAATTAATCTCAAAACTGAAAGATTTTGATCTAAAAATTTGAGTGAATATAGATGATCGGAATAACGAGAACGAAAACTACAAGAAGAATGTGCTGTTGGCACAAAAAAATACCAAGTTATAAAAGATACTGAGTAAAAATCAAGAAGAATTATACAGATATAAAAAATAAAATGATTAGAAAAGAAAAATGAACTATTACAGTGAGAACTAGAGATATATTGCCGTGAGTTTTAAAAAAGGTCAGAAAATTTAGAAAATACAGCATACACCGAGAGTTGAGATTCTTTCTCATCAAACTTTTCCACAAAAGGAATTAGTGACATGTTAGAAGAATTTCACGAGCGAAAGCACTTGTTGAAGATGAGAAAAATTAATAAAACACTTATAATTTATATATAAAGTAGTTGAAAAAGATTTAAGATTGATCATTTGTATAAAATTAACAACTTTGCGGCAGATTAGCTACACTCGAAAACAAGACACTTAATTTTGCCAATTCATGATTTATTTAAAAATAGATGTAATGTTTGATCACAAATTAATCAGCTCATACTATACAATAATTTTTAGCAAAGAAAATGGAAAATTAGTGAACAATTTGTAGAATATTTCCATGATAAAGTGATGGTAGGAAATCGGCTTATTAGTCTCACAAGAAGAATTAACCTTCTATTTAATTGACGAAATTAGGGACGAATGGCTATAAGATTAAGTACAAATCATGAAATTTAAAAACTGTTGGATTTGTTGAAAGCTTTCGATATAAGTTTTTATATGACGAATCAACAACAACTTGTGTGGTAAGTGAAAGAACAAAAAGAAAGCACGAAAATTAAATGCTATAATTGCACCAGAAATGGCCACACGTCTGCAAATTGTTTAAAACTCAAAAAAGATAAAGAATGTTGTTTTATATGCTGATGAATATTCCATATTTTTAAGGATTAATATAAATTAGAAAAACTATATGAGAAGAACGAGAATAAACGGAACAAGCAATCAACAGTCAACGTCATCGAATAAACCCTATCATTTCCGTATGATTTTGGTAAATAAATCAATTTTATCAACAGATTCATCGAAGCTAAAACTAAAAATAGTATTGTGACATGAATAAATCAGGTTTTGGTACGATACTAATGCAAAAGGGAACCGATGGATTCTTGAAGTAAATAGTCTTTTACAACTACATCGACCTGAATGTATATGCTTTTCTACATTCAAAAATAAAAAATTTCTTTGGTCTTAAATATTTTTTTTTATGCTTATCTCTATTCCTCGTATTCTTAAAATTTTATCCTCATATTTATTTTAATTTTGACTTTTAATAAAATTTCACCTGATTGCGAGAGAATCATCGAAACATTTTAAACTACATCGACATAAATGTTGTTTTAATTTTATAAAATATTGTTTTATACAAAAATTATATATTTCATCATTATTGTCATCAACTAAAAGATCAATGTCTTAATATCCATGATATTTACATCATTATTTACGTTATTTTAATTTATTATTTAATGAAATATCTTGTATTTCATTATAATAATTTTTGATATATTTTACAACGATTTATATTAGTTTTATATATTTTTCCTATACGAAATTAATATTGTAATTTATTAATTTATTTGAATAATAACGTCCGATACTGAAATATCGCCGGAATTTAATCAATTGCATTTATTTTATTACACCCGTAAACAATTTTACAATATTATAATACAACATGGAATCTGTCCTTTTTAATAATTTTGAAATCCTTTCCTAGTGGCTTGCTTAATACTAAAATTAGTTTATGCAAAATCCACCAGGTTCGCATGAACTGACGCTAGAATACAATTGTGTTCCGTGCTTGAACGCTTTCGCTAATGAATATTCATAAAGCGTTTTAGAAGATTTTCATATATAACCTAATGGTAAATGATAATGAATAAAAATGTTCTACTTTAGGTGCAATAGATTCAGAATAGTATAAAACTAGGTCGGGGTGAAGCATTAATCTTTTAAATTTAGAATCACGGTCAATGTTTAAGAACTTCCGTGCCCTTTGCCAAGTCTTGTATGCATCTTCCTGTGTTTTATTTGCTGTGTTATTAAATTTCAGAGGAATCAATTAGTAATTGATTGTAAATTGAAAACATTTGTAATAAAGTGTATTAGAAGTCTAACATTGGTATATTTATTATTTTTAAATTATATTATAAATTAAATACATTTATCAAAACAGTAGTATATTTTTTTATTATTAAATAATTATAATACCCAATATTTTCTAATTTGTAAAACTTCCAATATTTTCTACACATAATTCAAGTGTATTTAGTTGATTTTTACATTTATTTTTCTCATTTTTAATTTTTATTATACTTTTGAAAAGAAGCCAAATTTGTACATATTATCTTACACTTGATGCTAAAATAGGTGTATTGCACGTATGAATATATATTTTTATTGAATAAATATTTTTTTTCTCCATTTTTTAAACCAAAAGTTAAAATTTTTAAAAAACTTATTTTTTATATTATATATTTATAAGGTATACATAGTCATAAATATATTAATTAAGTAATGAAATATAGTTTCAAAAATTGAAAAAATATGTTTATTCAAATAGATTGGTAGTCAGTTTACCATTATAATTCTATTATATTTTGTAGTGGAAAATAAAAAAGTTTAAATGAAAATTTGAATATATTTTTAGAATAAATTAGACTTGGCATTTATAAAATAAGAAAGACATGGCATATTTCTAGATGTTTATAACTTAGATATTGAAAAAGGTATCATTGTTAAAAAAAAATTATTCTTATTAAATTTAAAAGTTCCATATAAAACTTATTTATACAATTAGAATTATATTTTTTAGAATAAAAGTATTATTAAATTTATAAATAAAACTGAATTACGGTAACAATATTTTGTTAGAATCAGTAAAATTAAAAGGAATTAAGGATGTTAAGAAACCAGTGTTCATTAATGAAATATTAATTAAATATTAAAATAATAAATAAAAATTATAAAGTTTAAAAAGCTATAAAAATTATTTTATATATAAAATAAAAAATCATTTTTATTAAATTAATTCAATTATATTGAATTTTATTAATGTTATGAATTTATGTGAACATATTTTTCCAATATGTATTTGAAATATTAGGATTAAATATATATTTTGTTATTTAATGTATTTAGAAGCATATATATATACATATAATAAACAGAATTGATAACTTACTTAACAAAATATTAAAATATAATAGTAATAATAATAAAAAATTATATTGTACATTAAGACTATGATTCAGAATACATTCAGTACGTATTACAGCAGCAGTACAAAAATGTATTTCTCTCTTATTAATTAAAAAACTGCAAAAACCAATTTAAAGGAAATTAAGTAAGAAACTTTAGACCTTTTGTGAGATTACGTGTAAATATATATAATTTTTCGTGGAAGAATTATATGTAGTTACCGTCGAAATGTGGAACATCAAAGCTGCTCTTGTCTTTGTTGACCTAGACCTTTTTCAATGTCATCCGCTATTATTTTAATCAATACAACTTCCACAAAAGTTTTATTCATCTACTGATTATTTTTATGTCATATGCATTGTGCAAAATCTTTTGCTTAATATTGTTACAATTTTTAAATTTAATCGGTATTATATAAATAATATTACTTAAAAAATAAATCACATCTTTGCTAAAAACAAATTTCATAAAAGTATCCAATTTTGTCTTTGTTTTTTTTCTTTAAAAATTAGTATTAATTTAGGATTTTTCTTTTATTGATTAGATATTTAATTTGCGATACATATTTTACAAAAATATTAATTACATTTATTTTAAAAAAATCTGGTTTGACTACCACCACCGACATTCAATTTTTGCAGATTTTTCTTTTAACAAATATGGTTATAAACGTATTGTTAAAACGTAGTTATAACCTAAGTAACTGTTTTATCATATACAATTTTACTTTTATAGGAAGTATAAATATAATAATATGCAATTTGAGTATGAACAAACAAGATTTTATTTCGTTAAAATCGGCCAATTAATTTATGCTATTTCTAGACAGCATAGTTTAAATAATTTTATTTTTGTTCTTATAGAAAGGTCATTCTTTGCGAATAAAATAAATTTTCCGATGTTAAATGTTTTTTTTATTTTTATACTAAAAAAATTCTTTTAATAACCATTTAAAATAATATAATAGAATATTTTAATACCCAATACTACTTTCAATTTATATTTATTATAAATTATAAGCATAATTCTTTTATGACAAATTTATAAATTATAAATGTAAATAAATTAATATATAGATCTTTCTGTGTATAGATATGCCATTAAAAATATCTTAATTTTCTATACATAATAATGTAAAGTTATTTGAAATATATTGACGCATAAATATTAAAAAATTTTAATTTTTATATTAATATGTAAATTTAAATTAGTAATTGAATACGACGTAATGAATTTATAATAACGTTTTATCAATCTAGTTGATTTAAATATTCATATTTTAACTTCGGTAATTGAATAAATCATAAGTTATTATTTGACAGTTAGTATTATTTGAATACCTTGATTAAAAAAAATAAAGAAAATTTAAGAAAAAAATGGGCAATACACAAATTAAAATATAATATTAGTTAGTATTTTCACATCTGAAATTATCCTGGTTAATAGTACAAAATACTGTTTTTTAATCATTTCATAGATTATTTTATCTTTAATAAAAAAAAAAAAAAATTTTAATTTAAACTTCTTTAGTTTAGCAATTGTAAAAAATTTAAAATACAGTAAATGAAAAAGTAGTTTAATAAATTATACTAACTGATAGTATTAAAAAATTTATTAATAATTGGGTGTAGCAAAAATGCTTATTGTATTAGAATCCATGTCCTTTGATATAAACAAATTGAAGAAAATTATTAAAAAATAAAAAATAATATATAAATAACTATAACTAATTATTATGAATTTAATTTCTTTCAATAAACAATGTGTGGTGTAATAGTACACATTATTATATATAAGTTTGTCTTACATTATAAATTATATGAGTAGGAAATATAAACCTCAAAATAAAAATTGTTATTTTAGGTACTTATTTAATAGTTTAAAAAAAAAAATTTTGTTATTTTTTAAATAAATTGTGTAAATAAGGACTATAGTATAAATTCAAATTAGTATCATTAAAGAAAAAATTTTTTTTAATATAATATATTATCCAATTGAATTTTGATCATTTTTATTATTTATCAAGTATAAATATACATATAAAAATATGAATATTTTTTAGAATAGACAAATACTATTCTATTATTTAATAATACAATTAATAGAATTTATTTATCTAAATATTCAATTAGCTTATAATTTTTTTATTCATATCTTTACAATCAGTAAGCTTATTTACATTAAAAATTATTTATAAATAAAATTTAATAAATCTTTGTAATAATGTCATTTTTTATTGTATTTTTTTTTAAAATATATTTTATTTGGATTAAAATGTATTTTAATGACAAACTGAAACCATAGAAATAATTTTCCACATTTATAGCTTGTTGAATCCATGTACAATTTGACTTTTTTGTTTACTTATTTTATTTATTTATTATCTTTATATTTATTGTTGTGAACAATTTTTCCCTTTTATTTTTTAATAAAACAAAATGCACAGTAAAAATACATGTACTGTAAATATTTAAGACTTATATTTTGAAAGTGTTTTATGTAAAATTAAAAAAATATGAAATCATGAAAAAAAATACTAAAAAAAAATAAATATTTATGATTTAAATAAAGAAATAAAATTTAATAATAATAAACTATTTACTTTAAATTTTAAGTATTTTTACATACATTTTAAAAAAGTAAAGTACATATTATAAAAGTTTACATTAGATTTAGAAAATTAATGATTATTTATTTTGATTAAAAAAAATCTCATTTCATAAATGTAATACAAGTTTTTATGTACAATATATATTGGATTTTTCAAATCTCAGGTTTTATTTAACAAATAAAACGTTTTTATGCAACTCTTATTAAATAATTAAAAATGAAATAATATAATGTTTAATTCTATATTTATTTAATTTAATTATTTTATTGTGTTTTTTTATTTAGTTATCATTTAATTATATTTGGTATTTTGTTCTAAAAATTAATAATTTTTTAATTAATACACTAATCTACTAATTCATAAATATATAAATTATATGATGTCATATAATAGATAAATTACTTCATATTAAATATTAACTTAGTATCAAAATATTAATGTTAATCTTGAATATTTTTAAATTTATAAAATTTCAATCATATTATTTGTTTATTTATTGTTATTTATTGTTTTTTTTGGTTACTTAATACACATTCACAATATTTAATAAATATAACAAATTCAGTAATTTCTAAATAGATAATACATGTTGTATACATTTAATTTTTAAATTTCAATTTTGAGTAAATCTAACCTAAAATATTATATATATAGAACATTTTAACATAATTCTCATAAATACTTATGTTTAATTAATTATGCTTATAAATATATTACTTATTATATTTGTTATATCTATTTATTGCAGATATTTAATATTTCTATTAATCATTTTTATTTACATGTTAATGACAAAACATAACTTGACACTTGATTTTAAAAATTGAAACAAAATAAACATATTTAACTTGATATTTTAAAAAAATTCCCTTTGAAATTAATTTCTATCTCTTCTACTATATTTTACAGTCTATATTATGCAATTGATTCCAAAAATTATTTTTAAAATTGCTTAAAACAAATTTTATAGTTTTGTGTACAGAGATAAGAAAGAACTTCATTGCAAAATAGATCACTCATTGATATATTGAAAATGCTTTTAAATTTAGGATTAATCACATATTGCATAAATGGAGTACAAAATAAAATATTATAATTTATTTAAATTTTATTTAAAAATTTTTTTTTTCATAATTGTAAAAACATACTTTAATTTTTTATCTTTTGTACAAACATACGGAACAATATTAATTTGATATTTTACACCAATGAATTATATGTTAAATTTTCAATTTTTTTTTGTGTTTAAAAGCTAAAGTCAAAGTTTCTAATAATAAAGTTAGCTGTCAAAAATAGAAATAACCCTAGTACGTAATTTAAAATTCGTATTTCATTTCAGCTTAGCAACAGACTTAGTAAACAAGTCTTATATAATACAAATACATATAGAAATCAAAATTAGTTTAAAAATGAGTAATAGTCAATTAAATAAGTTGTAAACATTTTCAGAATACAAATGTTATGTAGCATATATTCGATGATTTTTTTTATTTTACACAAGGGTATTATTTACATTAGTCAAAAATTATAATAATACCTTTAATTCAATAATATTTATGAGATAATAAATTGATTTTTCGATTAGATTTCTCTAATTTCTGTAATTTTTATAAATAAGAAATACATTTTAAATAAATTTAAAAAAAATTATTTGTATGTAAAATAGAATGTATGCAATTAATCAAGTAGCTTATATTGCACATCAATATATTATTTAATTTTCGTTTTCTTATTCGATTACCGCAATTCACTTTAAGGCATTTTTTTTCTTCTTTCTGTAAGTGTTACTATGGTAACTTTGAGTACATTTATTATTTAAAGTAAGTAATATAGAAGAAAAAAATTTTGAAAGTAAATTATTAAATTGTCAATTTGTAGTTAAATAAAACATACATGCTCATGTATTTTTAGTCAAAATCATTCTTTTTTTTTTTAATAATTTTGATATATGAATAGTTGAATGTGAAATAAAATCGATAAAATATTTAAAAATATTATTATTGAGTTTATTGAAAATAACCAATAATATTTTTGTAGCTATGCAATGATAATATTCGGTTTTATAATAATGTATCAAAAAATTTATTGAAAATATAAGGTATAGTTGGTAGATTATAAATGTCGTTTTTGTGTAAAAAAGAAAAAAAAAAAAATGACACGTAGTTATTTAATACGCTATAATTAATTATACTTTCTTCGTTTTTGTGACTATTTATTTTTTAAAATGTAATTTTTTGATAATGGAATAATAAAGAATTTATTTTATATTTATTCCATTTGTAATTTAGAAATAAATATAATGAATGATATTAAGGATACACTAATTTTAGAAAAGCACTTTTAAGTTTTTACTTTTTATTTCTGATATTCGGATTTAGACTTGAACAAAAATAGTAAACTGATATGTATAAATTGTTAAGTAAATATGAAGGTGTGATCCAATATTTGGATGAAGTCGAGCATTTTATTGCACGTTGTAAAAGTATATGCTAAGTACGAATGTATTTTAAATTGATATTTATACACGCGTATTGTTAAGGGAATTACAAAAATACTTTGGTACCCGCAAATAATGTTTAAACGCGATGATTTTTTGTATCGAATTTCAAGACGAAGAGTTGTAATGTGACTTAAAGGTTAACCAATATATTAAATGTGCTGATAAATTTTGATTATACTCGTTGTATAATTTCTTTATTTTCACTCGAGATAAGATAAGAATTTAATTATTGCCACCATTATTAGTTTGGCTCTAAATTTTCCTTCTCCAAATTGAACATGAGCGTAATTATAAATGCGAAATTGAGCAATTACCTCTCTCTTATCTCGCATCCGACAAAGAGCCGGGACGGGGGTGTAAAAATGTTAAAAAAAATGTGAAGAAATGTGGAGTAAAAGTTGGCAAAGGCGCTTCCTAGTTTGAAGGGAGAAAGAGCGAGGAGGAGGAGGAGGAGGAGGAGGAGGAGGAGGAGGATGAGGATTGGATTTGGATCTGTGCAGGAAGTGAGACGCTCGCGCTGTATATTGCAGGCAGGGTTACAGTCGCCGTTGAGGAAACGCTCCAATAGACGATCCGCGCGCTCTTACTGCAATACTTAGCGAAAGGATGCACTGGGCGGAAGGTTGCGGCGGCGGTGGCGGCGGCGGTAACGGTGGCGACGTTGGCGGGTTGGGTTGGGATGGGGGGGGGGCGGTGGCGAACGGAAAGGAGTGGGAGAGGTGGGAATGGGGCAGAGGAGGGGATGCCCGAATAGATTAACCGCCGTCGTAGCTGCGACGTCTTTATTTTACCGTTGCGCAGCACTTCGATCTTGGATTGTGTGTTAGCTGAACGCATTTACCGGCTGCTGCTCTCCCGCATCCTACTCTCTTATAACCTCCACGCATTGCGCAAACTTTGTTCTTATCGAGTGCGAAAGGTAAGTGCCATGATATAAATATTCTCGGGCATTTCCGCGGACACGTGTTTGCGGGATGGGGCTCCGTCGGGGCTTTGGGTCGGGTGTCCCCGCTTTTAGCCGAGGAGCACTGGTGCCACTCGCATTTTTCTATGGTTTCCCCGAAAGACGTCCGTTGCTTCGGTGCTCACCTCGCTCCTTCGGTTTACCTGCTCACCCCAAAATGTGTGGTTTTTTTTCTCTTTTTTTCTTTTTTTATTGACCGATTTTTTTTTTTTTTTTTTTTTTTTTTGATGTTCGTGTCCCGTGACCGAGCAGCCGCGCTCAAGGGCAGGCCTTCCTAATGTTACCTCAGCACCAATCCTTTTGTTTAATTCGAATTTGAATTTCACCTCCAAGGCTCTTTCCCCTCGTGTGCGCCGATACCTCAATGCTTCTCACCTGTAAACTCCAAGTCAAAATTATCAAACTTTTTTAACAACCAAAATAAAATTTATTGTATGCTTAAATTTATTATTTTCTTAAATAATGAAGTCGATTGATCCTTTTTTTATCTTCTTTTACAATTTAAAAATCAATTTAATTTTAATGCAATTTACATTTTATTTCAAGCCAGACATTTCAATTTTATTCAACGAATAAATTGGCGTCCATCCATAGGTTTATTTTCTTAATTTTTCATTACTAAAGATATGCTAACTTTGTCGAGTACGTTTATTGCTTAAAAAAAAAAAAAAAAAAAAAAAAAAAAAAAATACGCGATTTCATGCTTTGCCTCTCCCTTTACGACCCTCAAATCCTATTCATCACGATTGTTTCTTCCACTGAAGGAGTATTGGTTTCTCTCTAAAATCGATGTCTAAATTAATTTTTAGCATGGCAAATTTTTATGATTTTGGTAAACCGGCAGAAACATGCCAACTCAAATTCGATATATTGAATTTGTAGAGGGAGCCAGACATGAGTCAAGGTAAAAAACAATCGTTTTAATGAAGGTTATTTAACAGGAGCAGATTATTATTTATCGAAATTTATAAATTCTTTTTTCTTTTATTAAAGAAATTTTTTATTTCTTAAATAAGATGTCTGAAATAACAATTGTAATAACCGAGCGTATTAATTTTATAATTTTTTTTTTATATATCAATTTAATTACCGAAAAATGTTCCTCGCAGTACTTGAAACAATATTAATATATAGGATGCAATCATTTATAATTAAAAATATTAAAATATTTCCATTCAATTTAAAAATTTCAACAATACGGTAATTATTATATTAAAAATGCAGCCTTCCTTTATCAATTGCATTAAAATATTATCTAGGATTTTTTATTGAATGAATCATTTACGTATTGAAATTCATAATTACTAATGTAAAGGATGAATAAAAAATGAAAATTTTAAAAATTGTGCGCCCTTCTCACTATTGTACTAAAAATGTGTTACGTGACAAAAAAGCGTCACTTTTTTCATTCGCAGATCATTAGTTTGTATTTAAATTTTAGTATTTAAGCTGACGTGATTTTTTTTTTCGGACAGAAAAGACAAATAACACAAGTTCAATTAAACAATTAAATCTTTCGTAAAATACAAGTTACTTTTATTTTCTTCATAACTAAACAAAATTCCAATTATTTTTCATCAATAGCTACATTCTATTTCAATTGTTCTCTATAAAAAAGCAGAAATTGATACGCAGAGTAAGAAATATAAAGTTGTATTTGCATCTGATGTTGTTTATCTTCTTTATCACTACCATTTGTCTAATTAAAATTTTGACATGTAACCGCATGCGCCTTGCACATTCAAATTTTAACCTTCACTTAAGACTTAATTCAATTATATCAGTTCCATCTACTTTCAAACGATTTCGTGTTAAAATTTTTTTATATAAATTTTTCTGAAACTTCTTCGCGTATACCCCAAAAGTTACAGCTTACTCAAGGGTCATATTCTGATTGTATTCCTTGATTAGTATCTAAGAACCATAATATATATAGGTAGTTTAAATTAATTATAACAAAATAATGTTGCATCGATTTTTATGACTCACGTTATAAGTATTATGATAATAATTATAATTCTGATTTTTTATACTCTCTGAATTCTTTATCTTTTAAAGCATGTAGATGTATATAACTAAAACTTTACTGTATAATAATTATACTGTATATATAAACTCTAAAATTATATGTTTACTATTTTTGTTGTTGTTGTAAAAGTATATATTTCAACTGTTTTATTATAGATGCAGGTAATTTTTATTTAATTCATTATAAATTAGACATAATGGACAAATGCCAATTTAAACATTTTTTGTCATTTATCTGTATTTTATTTATTTTCAATATTCGTATCCATAAGTAGGACTGTATAAATTTTGGTACATATACATTAAAATCTAATATAATGTATAAAGGAAGCAAATGAATAATTTTTATGGATTATCTTTAATAATTAGAATGTATAATATGGATTTATAAGATGAATTACTTATTATTCCATAAATTTATATATTTTATATAAAAGTTTAAAAGAATGAAAACCGATAGTTTTCAAATGAAAAATTAAAATTTGTTTAGTGGTAGCGAATTCATATGAATTTACTTTAATTTGTTTTTTTTTTTGTTTTATGCGTGTGTACCGTATTGAAACATATTACATGCTCTTATTATACTCTTATCGCTGTGCACTAATTTCTAATAAATCGATAAATGAATAATAGTCCAAAATCTTAATGTATAGATATTGAAATTTAAAAAATAATATTTTGCTTGTTTATACTTTGCTTATAAATTATTAGAAAGTTGTTATTCATTTTTTAATTTGATAAAAATTGTCTTCTCTTTTATTAAATTTAATCAGTAAGATTTTTTTAAAACTCAATATAAAAAAGATTGAAAACTAATTATTATAGTACGTATGTACAATTAAATAACATACCTTAAAAAGTGCTTTGAGCTTAATCAATGTAGCAACAGATTTCGAATTTTTCATATTGATTTGCTAAAATTAAAAGTTTTTATAATTAGTTAATGAATTCTACAGATTTATATATTTTTATATTTAAATTTTTTATCCAATACTTAATATCATATTCAATTTTTGTTTTTTTAATAACTACAATATTTAGCCAGAAATTTATTTGACTAATATAATATTTACTGAATTTTTTCGCTTTAAAGTAAATGAAATATTGAATAACATTTATTTCTGATTAAATTTTTTAAAAATTAATTTCCTATAATAAGATATTATAAAAACTAAATGTAAATAATTCTAACAATACATTCTTACACTTCATTTCAATTATTGCTTGAATAAAATTTAATAATATTTATACATTTTTGTCCTTAAACGATTATAAAAATATATACGTTTTAAACAAAAATACATTCAGCTTTATAAAAATACAAATGTATTAAAATTATTGTAATTTATTTCAAACGATTTATTTTTATTGCAAATAAAAGTTTTAAAAAGTTTAAAAATTAGTCTTGTTGAAAATCAAATATTTATTCAACTAACATAAAATAAAATAATTAATAATATCGAAAAATTTACTTTCATATTCAAATATAATTAATCAACACATATAGTAAGATAATGTTCTTCTATATATATATCAGAAATATATTTTGTATATTAGAGGTAAAATTATTTTAATTTATATAAAATATGTGCAGACTATGCATTAGTTTATTTTGGATATTCAAATAATTAAAATTGATGTAAATGAAAACGATATGTTTACAAGCATTTATTTCAAAATGATTTATTATCACATTGCATAAATTTAGTTTTGTGTATTATGCATCATTAGAACAATTATACCATCGATATTGAAAGAAACTCTTAATTAATTTCAAATTGTTTCATGATTGGAGTCATTAATTGTTGAAAATAACTACCATTGAAAATATCTGCATAATTGTAAATTAAAACTTAAACCGTTATTTCTAGAAGTCTGATGCATTTGATAAAAATCTTGTGCGATAGTTTAAGCGTAAATTAATGTTTATCGATTTTGTATTTGCATTATTTCCCTTCGCTATTCCCGAGGTGTTACTACTAATAATAGTCTTCGTCATAATTTATCATATTTAACAGGTAATATCGTAAAAAGACGATAATACTATTTTAATTGTTTAGCATATATTTAATTTGCTAACCTTTTGTTACTCATCACTGAATAACATTTGACATGAATTTTATTAATTGAAATATTTCTTTCCTTCCATTACATTTCTTGCTAGAAAGTTTGTTTATTATTCATTAATGATTATTTATTAATAATAAAAAATGATTATGTCTTAAAATAAATTAAAAATTTTGTTAGTTGTATTTAATATTTAAATAAAGGTGGGAAGTACGTCGTGTTAATTAATTTATAATGCAGAGAATAAGCAGCGAATTTGATTTTTATTCAGCTTCCTCTATTATCTGTTGAAAGTCTTCAACTTTTTAAAAGATAAAATTGCGCAGGTATAATAGAGGAGACAAAAATCTTAGAATTCAAAAAACGAAAAATTGCTGGTACACCACTTTATCAGAGCGTAACATTTACTAAACCATGAAACAGTGCGCGCAACGATTTCAAGCAGCAATTACACTTTGTCTGACTGTCTGTCTGTCTGTCTGTCTGTCTGTCTGCACGAGTGCACGTGTCTCCAATGAGTATGAAGCAGTACTGATGCATTGCGTGGCAGGCTTAAAGTTATGACACTCCACTAATTGTTTCAGTTCGCAATATGCAATGTTATAATCTTTAATATTCAAGTGCATGGACTTGTGGAGAGATATTTTATTTTCATATTCGTGTAACAGTTTCAATGATCAACTAAGTTTTTGCAGTTACATAATTTTTGTGTAAACGCGTGTAAAGCATGCGCTTAAAGATGAGGTATTAAGTATAAACTTCGGGTGCTTCTCAATAACAGTCTGTCACCAAATCTTCTGGCAATTTTACAACTTCTATTATATAGAAATACAAAAGACATTTGAGCAATACTTAATGTAGACTCGATGATGATCTTTTTTGCAAAGTTAAAACTGTTAAAATAGTCTAGTTATATTAGCTGAAAAACAAAACATTTCACAGTAATTTTTCTTGGAGCCAATTAATTATTATGTACGGAAAGAAATATCGCTATGAAAATTGTGCAAATTTGTTTAAATTAGCGTTGATTAAAAAATTTCCTGTTTTTCCGACAAACTCCTTATATCTTGAAACCTAAGCCGTGCTCAATCTATTACTTAGAAATTTTCATACCGAAGCAAAATGAGATAGTTAAATTTTTTCGCCCAAAGTTTAGTTTTCGAGATAAAAAGTTTTTTTTTTTAAAAAAAACAACAATTTTTCAATGAATTCTAAATTAAACCAATTTCCATTGTTAGTTTGCATGTAGTATATATTGCATTTCTACGGGTCGTAACCGACCGATTCCAAAAAACATCTTGCGTGTTTTGTGCAACTTCTATTTTGACTCTTTTTTTTAACTAAAATAACTTGACTAGAAATATTACTTTTGAAGTTAGAAGTCGAAATATTAGTCAATGAATAGTTCATCCAATTAGCTTTAAAAAAATTTATGGAGTTTACCTAGTTTCTCGAAAAAAAAGTGTACATTTTTTGAGATTTAAAAAAAGGAAATAAAACAACTGTTTAAAAAGTTTTAGTATATGTTTAAGGAATTTTCATGTATTTTTATACAAAATTTCATTATGAAATATTTTTTCAGAATAATAATATATGTTGTACCACGTAACTTCTAAAAAGAAGTCGTAACATGGATGGACATTTAGAGATTCGTAGGGTGGTTGTACAGAGGTAGATAAAACTTTTTATTTTACCGATTAATGAAGTATTGTTTAAGAATTATGATAATTGTAAAATGAAAAATACGTGTAATGAATTATTTTATTTTATTTTAAATTATTTTATTTCAAATATTTATAGTAATATAATTAGTAAAAAATAATGTGATAAAAAAAATTTTCTCGATATTAAAATTTATTGTATAGAAATTTCTCTACAATTTTTTTTTAATTTAATTTTCTATAATTTATATGTATATATAAGTGAATGCAGATATTTTTAATTTTTTGTCTGTGAATTTAATATCATCTTCATTTCGAAAGTTGGTAGATTGATTTTAATGTCAGCTATAGTTCGTTTAAAATTTACTATGATATTTAGAGAATAAGAAAAAATGTAATTATAATCATTTAAATTATTTAAAGCTAAATTGGTTGCATCTATAATAATAATAAAACTCTTCCTAAATATTTGTATACATTGATTCAAAATTTTAGTATGTGATCAGAAATTAGGAGGTGATACAAATTTTTGGACATACATGTATATACACCACCTCCTATTTGCTCAGGATTGAATTTTTTTATTTTTATTTTTTTATTAATGTAATATTCAGATTTTCTTTATTTATATAAATTTTAAGATTGTTGAGTAGTTTGAAAAGAAGTTTGAGAGCGATGAGATTATGCATAAATCAATAAATATTATATGTATCTATTATAGTTAGATATTGAAATAAAAAATCATTATTACGGCTAAAGAACACAAATCAGTCAGTTTAATCTTAACAAAATTAATAATATAACAAAAGAAATAAAGTAATGTTAAGTATTATCGAAAATCTTTTCTTAATAAATTTTATATTGCTGAATATACTTAAAAAAAAAAAAAAAAAAAAAAAATAAAAAAAATAAAAATGAAAAAAAAACTGTTCACGAATAGGTTATCTTAGATATTAAATCTCTTAGATCATTAGTAAAACAATTTTTTGGGAAATTCAGCTAAGATAAAATATTGTTAACTTATGCTGATACGTAAATTATGAAAGCGACAAATTATTGAAATAGCCTTGAACTTACATCCAAAGTCAAAACATCTGGAAGTAAACGTATGTTTATTCGATGCGCAATAAAAATAATTGAAAAATATTTGAGTCAGACAACTTTGAAGGACGTAATCTTGACCTGCTTTAGGGTTGGACACGCGTCTGCGCACATCGTTAAAGTAAGGGATGAAAAGGAACAACGTATTACATGATTTATTTGGAAATGACAGACAGTTTTAATTATTATTATAATATCGTATACCATACAAAAATTTTAATATTATAGTGTTTGTATGTATTGGACTAATTAATTTTCACCTTCTTTAATCATTTCGTTTGGTTCAACACAATTATTGAATATGTGATTATTATTTCTGAGTTTCAATATTTCTTTTAGTATTAACATTTTATTTTTTTTAAATGCAGTATTTTTCATAAAAAGCTTATTTTAAAGCACAAAAAAAAAAAATTAAATCTTATTTTAGAATTAACTATTATCATTATTTATATTTCATGCTTTAACAAACTATTTATCAATATCAGTTTTAAAATTCTTAAAGTTATTCATATTGCAATTCCGTAATTAAGTTGTTTTTTTTTAAATATTAATTATGAGATTAATAATTTTAATTTCAAACACCTGTAATACAATTTCATGGTGTTTGGCCTTTAAATTAAATTATTATGAGATAACGGTGCATTTAAAAACATTAACGAATTGTATTTCCAGGTAAGAACTCAGCTACTTTTCAGTATTCACTTTTCAGTAACTGAGTTCTAATCTGATTTTTAAATTAATTACGCAAAATTACTTTAAAAGAATTAAAATATTTTTTACAAATAATTAACAAATGGGTCTTGATAGATATTATTCTATTTCTTTCTTTTTTTTTTTTTAGTAGAAATACACATATACAATCATTATTAATATAGGTTATTATTAAGGTTTTGAAGGGTTAATAATGATCGTATTCTCAATCTTTTAAATAATATCATATCTATAGTTGATTGACAATATCTACCAACTCACTCAGACGTATTGTTGAGATAATGTACTTCATTATATACAAATATTTTAGAATAGTGAAAATTAATTTTACAGTGAAATGAAAGTAGACACAACGTATAAACGTGAGGAAGAAAAACTAGTTAGCATTTATCTTCTGTCGCCTGTTCAATGCATACCCTTGTCTAGTAACATTTCACATATTGACCTATCGATCGATTTGATTGGCATTGTGGTTAACTCCGTTTAAACCTAGAGAGGAGACAGAAAGAGAAAAAGAGAGAACACGTGTAGTTACGTCAGATGCCACAGCTATGCACAACTTTAATATTTATATAAATATTTCTTTGAATAAATTCTAATTGACGTTGTCCCAATATTTTTAGCAGCATAAATATAATTAATAAAACAATATATTTATTTATGCAAATGTATTTTTATATTGAAATTTTTTAACTGTTGTATAATAGGAACTTTTGAATAGCTCGACTATTTTTTAAATACTTTCTTATATATTTGTATTGTATTGTAAAGGTTTGATTGAATTATATTTTAAATCTCAATACTAATCAATAAAATGTTATTCAATTATTCTTGTTGTTGTATTAATTTATAGTGAATTTCTATCATTCTTATAATATACAATTATTTCTTTGTATCTATTTGTCTATATGTCAATATTCAGTGATTAATTTTCTTAGTTATCAAGTAAAGGCATTTTCAATTTTGCAAATGAATTATTTGATATATACGCATACATGTTTTCGATTGTCATGATTTCATTATTAAAAATTTTTGTATTAAATTAATTACTTTGGTTTCCTGATTTAATTTTATACAATGTATCTACCTATAACAATTTTTTATTTTTCTTACAATGCAAGTGGAGTCGCAGAAAAATACATAATCCTTTTCTGGTGGTTTGTTTAAATCATACATATTATTGTGATCATTACATAATTTATATTTGTTCCCATTTTAAATATTTTTTTAAAATCATTTACCTTACGTTTATTTATCTAAGTTATGTAGGTTTTTAATAATATGCATTTGCGCACTCACTTATCGACAATACTGTACTTGTCACTTATAAGTATATCCAAAAATTTTGATTTTTTAAATAATTTAATTTACGGATTGAGTTTTAAAGTATCCGATAGGTGGGTACATCGTTTTTCCATTTCCAAAGACAGAAAGACACGTCGAAATCAAAGAGTGAGTTGCTTTGACGTGCATTCGTGGGCGTTTAAATACACTGTCAAAATCGTTACCGAGGAGTCTACTCTGACAAACTCAACCCAACACCACTAATATATTTATAAAATTTTTGTATTTGTAGAATGCTCGCACACTCTCTACCGAACAAAGGAGTCGTGTATTGTGGCGCAGGTTCCTCACAATATATAACATATAAATTTTTGCGTTTTAACCTTTTTGTTTATGAATGCGCATGTGTGTATATACAGGAAACATTATATCAATAAAATATTTCATTGATTTAAAAGCGATCTTTCAATTCATAATTTTCAGTCATTTTCAATGCTAGCCAAAATAAATTTTATCCTACTATTTCAATATTGTCAATGATGGAAAATTTTAAATTATAGTAATAGAGCTGTTTTTTGTTGATAAGAATGGTTTAAATAGTTTTTTTATTTTTTATTTTATTTATATTATAATTCCTTATAGTTTATAAAATATGTTCTAACGAGTTTAATTTTTTCCCGGATATGTATATTAGTGTCTTTGTTCAAGTATTTTTAGCCTTGCTTTTTTAGACTCTATTGTTCTTCCATTTATTTTTCATCCTGAAATCTTTATTTCAATTTTAACTTTTTTTATGCAAACCTTGCATTGCGTAATACTTTTATTTTATTTGCATTTTTTTCAACTATTTTTAGCTTTAACTTTTTTTATTTACAGTATAAATGTAAAAAATAGATGCTTATCTAGAACTTTGCGTGTCGAATTTTATTTTCCGTATTTTATTTTCCCATATATTTAGGAATTAAAAAGTTACGATGCATTTATACTCTTTCACCACACTTATAAATTGGGTTTTGAATCTTTTCTATACTAGACGTTTACTATAAAATTTTAAATTACACATATATTCTCGAAAAAGACATCTACGGAGTGAAATATTAATTCCACCCTATTTCAGTACCACATCATGGTTAATTTACGAAGATGTTTAAAGGCATTTAATTTTCATTGAATAAATTTATGTAGATATCATATTTAATTTACATAAAAATAAATAATAAAAGAGAAATACGTAGAGATCTGTTATAACATATATTAATGAGATTTAAATGAATTTTCCATTGTCTTTTTTTATTGATAATTTTCTATTATATATTAATAATGTAATTATGTTATTATCTTAAATTGTATTGCGGAAATTCTGTCTATTCAAACTGAATTTAGGAAAATAAAAACTTTTATGAATAAAAAAATATCTAATGTTAATAGAGTGGATGTTTAGTGATTATTTAGGAACTAATTTTAGAAATAATGATAAATTAATCATTTAAAATTTATTATTTAAATAAATAATTGATAAGTATAAAATTTATCAAAATAGTATTAATACATAAAAAATTTAAATTAATAAAAAAATTTATTTTATATGTATAAAATTTTCATTAAAATAATTCAAATGAAAGTAAATTCATATTTTAATAGATAGTTTTAATTATTCTATTAAGAAATTTAAATTGATTAAATAAATATCCATTATTTAATTTTAAAAATTTTTACTTGATTAATCATTAATGACTATAATTAGTTTTTAAATTTGAAATAAAAGATAAGAGATAATAATAATAATAAATATTAATTTAACAACATTATAATTAAAAATTTTTTAATTAATTATTAATTTTTAATAAAATTAATTATCAATTGATACAATTAATATTGTGCTATAAATATAAATTCTACAAAAATATTATAAAACTAATAATAATATTATAATTAATTTCGGATAACGAAAACATATATAACAATTATACGAAGTACAGCATCGTGGGTTATTAGTATAAAGTAGCAAATCATATGCAGCATTAATATTAACGGCAGATTGCATTTAGTATTGTCAGAAATAAACAAGTCAAAGCAACTTTACCATGTGTATTCCTTTTTATTTCTAACAAATTCCTAGAAATTTAAATTAAACAAAATAAATGATTTTACGCTTTTAATAATCCTATTTAATATAAAATATTTAATTTCGTTAATATAATTTAAAAAAAAAAAAAAAAAATTAATAATTTTTATTACTTTAGATTGAAATCCAAGTTATTTACGTCTAAAAGCTTGAAACAATGAAATTGTATTAAATAAATAATTATATTAATAAAATAAATTTTAAAATAAAATCTGTAAAAAATTTTACTCACTGTATTAAGTATATATTTGTCTTTTACTGTATAAAAATTGATAGCATATATATTTTTATATTTACATAACTTTTGAGTAAATATATAGATTGAAAACACCTTTAAAGATTCTTTCAATCTAAATTTATCGAAATTGAGGGTAGATATACATATTTCATAATACATATATTATATTTTACGAAAATTATTTTTATCTAACTATTTTTAATAAAAATGACTCAGTAAGATATAGAAATTATATTGTCGAAATTATTTTTGTAATTTTTTTTATATTTTCTGAATGAAATATGTATGTGAATGTAAAATTTTTCTGGCTACAAGTTTAAAGGTATATTTTGCTTTTTATTTTGTAATTAGAGTTGGAATTCCAAGTTCTACTAGAATATAACATGTTTTAGGTGCAATTAGTAATTATTGTATTTTGTTTTATCATAATTATGACTAAAAAGATTATATTATTATCAATTTTTATTTCATATATGAAATGAATACTGACAATAAATTTGTTAAAAATTTCGAAAATTTTGTCAATTTATTTGTCGATGTATCACATAGTATCATTAGATATCTAAAATCAAAGTGTGGAATGTATTTATATTGTTGCTTTAACATTAAAAGATAATTTATTTCACGATTTTTTATTACTAGATCTGAAATAATTAATTTACATATGTTAGTGTAAAATATGTATTGTGGAAAAAGCATTTAATAATATCTATAATTGCTTGAATCAGCTGAGGAGTTCTCTATAAATTCAATACATTTTTCAAGAGTTTTGAGTACTGAGTCTTGTGGAATATTAGTAAATAAAAAATTCTCTATTTATATTCAGAGTGAGTAACATAGAATCATTTGGAACTATTAAGTCATTCAATTTATTTCGTAATTCAAAACTATTATTTATCTTATATATTGTCTAAAACACCTAGCATAATTTTTATTAAAAATTATACGACAAAATTTTTTATAAATAATGTGTATGTATATAATACTACATTATCTATCTATGAAAAAGAAAATTGAAAAATAAAGTTTAATAAAGTAAAAATGAATAAAAAAGCAATCACTCGTCGTGCTAAGTTCGTATAAATTTAATTAGATGTGTTTTAGAGACGAATATAGGTTTAACTTATATAAGATTTTTTGACTTTATGTATTTTAAATAAAAAACCGGAAGTTTATTTAACCATGTTTTAATGCCATTTATTCTGGTTTTCATCAAGTAGTAGTATATTGTAAAATAAATTTATGCGAGAACGATTAAACAAAATAAAAATAAATAAATAAAAATAAACCTTCGCGTTACAACAGGTATACGATTGTGCCAATTTTAATTTTACATAATTTAACTATTTCTCATTTTTGTCAACATATGTTTTAATACTTTAAAATAATATATATATATATATATATATATATATTTATAATGAAGGTTTTAAGAGAACGAAAAAAAAATGTCTTAAAAAATGTCATGGAAAATTAAATTAATTTCATTTATTTATCTTTTTGATCTCATTTGAAGCTTCAATTTTTGTAACAAACTTTTTTTTTAAATTGAAAAAATATAATATCAGTTAAAAATGACAATATTTTGTAAATATTTTTTAGTATTATTCATGAAATAATTTTACAGGTGTGTGAAAATTTATGAAATATGTTTTGAGAATAAAAAATATTCTCTCTGTTAAGAAAATGATTATAAAATTATATTGTTATTACAATGGTTATTATTTAAGTTGTGTTTTATTGAAGATAATAGTAGGAGTAAATAAAAAACTTTAATTTTAAGGCAGTTCGAATGGTATCTACTTGTTGTTGTCTGTGATTCAATGATTGCTTGTCGTGCCATCGTCCTGCGTACAACAAATCGTACCAAGTGGGTACAAACTGCAACTTATCGAAACAACGTCCTCTACTTATTTAGTTCGCTTAGGTACCATGACAATTAATTCATTTATATAAAAAATTCAAAATTATGTATTAAAGCAATTGTTTATATTTTATTGGTTATTGCTTTAAACTATATTATCGTTTTAGTGTATCACTTGTATTACAGGAGTTTTTTTAAACCTAACTTTTCTACTTTGCATTTTATTTTTTTGATATATAATCAATCACTTTTCATTCATCAATATGAAATATTTTACTTATTTTCAGTAATACAAGAAAATATTTTAAATAAAAAGCATGCTTTACGTCAAATTTTGTTTTCAAAGATTAATACGATTATACTGAACTTTTAACTATAAGATATTTTGATAATATTAAGTACTATTATCGATAATTCTTATAAAAATTCTAAAGAGTATAGTAATCATTTAAAAAAAAATAAAAATATTATATAAAGATTATTTAATCTATTTTTTATTATCGAATTCTTAATAGATTCAAAAAAACAAAATCAATTAATTATCTATGTATTATAATTAATTATATTAGGTTTAAAAGTTTTTATAAAACGAAAGTTGTATACTTATAGTGGAATTTTTATTTTTATTACAAAAAATTGGGCTTGGCTTGAGCGCGTGTTATTACACGTCCCTGAGTAAAATACGTCACTCGTCCTTCTTTCCCTCCATCTTTATCCTATCCTACACAGGAAGACACGTATATATGTATATATATATATATGCACACACTTTGAATATAAAATAATATACTTTCTATTAAGGCATAAATAACAGTAGTTTGTTACTATAATTATCGTGTATTTTCTAAAATTGAACCTTCTACTGTATTAAAAAAAACTTTTATATGAATTGTTTTCTTATGCATTGAAATATCTTGTTACATTGTCTATTGGCAGCATTTGGCTCAATACTCAATTTTATTAAATAAAACTGTTAAGAATGTTTAATTAATAAATCGCAATAAAAATTCATTAATCAATATAACATTGTTAAGTTAAAAAAAATATTCAAAAATTACATTCAATAAATAATTTATCAACTTCACCAAATTCACGTCATTGTGTCTTAAGCTTAGAGATTTTTAACCAGCGTGTATTGAATTATAATTGTAGTTCAGGAAGGGTTATGGTAAAAAATTTCTTTTCCTGGCGTATTTAATATGTTCGTGAAAATCATTAAAATTACTATTTATTCAAATTTTATAAAAAGTTTTCATACCTAAAGTGATTAATTAAAAAAAAAAAGAAAATAGAAACTCAGTAAAATTTTTTTTTTATAAAATAAGGATTTACAAAAAAAAATTATGAAAATCTTTATAATTATTGTTTTATTAGACAAATAATGTAGAGAAATCAAAAACAGAATACTAAAGATACAAATTAGAAACTAAAAAGAATGTATATCTTTAAAAATATATCATTTTCATTGAAACACTACTATAATGTATTTTTAATATTTTTTTATTTTAATTATAAAAAGTATTTACTAATTTTTATTTTTCCAATAATTTATAAAGTTTCGTAAAAAAAGTAATTTTTAAATTAATAATAAATTTTTATAATAATTAGTCTTTAAAAAAAAAAAAAAATTTCCTTTATTTTTTTCGGTTTTAGTAAGCTTCGATAACGCAAGTAATAAATTATTATTATTTATAGAAAATTCAGCAAGACAATTTATTTACCGTACTGCATCATACCCATATCAATTTTTATTGTTTATTTCTTAACCAATTATAGAATTAATGTAAATTTTGTAATTTTACGTAATTTCTTTTTTAATCCGTTTAATGTAATGATTTTTTTAAAGTTTACACATAAATAAAGGTTATAAGATAATAAGATTTTCTAATAATAAAAATTTGTTACGGATTTAATTAATTTAAAATAATTTGAGTTCCTTCTTTACATTTTAGTATAGAATTTCAATCCAAGATTATATAGGAGTTAAATATTGAATAAACAAATAAAACTTTTAACTTAAAAAATATTTAATTTTATCAATATTTAAAAGAAATGTGTGTGTTTCAATATTAATTAAAAGGTATTAATTATCGTATGTTTTTAAATTATTATAGGCTTATTGTAGATCGAGTTTTGATGCATAACTTTTGTGCTTGCTGACATGTTACAGAATTATATTTTAATATATCTTCCTTACGGATATTATTTATTTTTAATATTTTTTGTAATTTGACTTGTCAGCTGTTCTGTTCTAGATGAATTTTTGTAATGTTCTTCTTTATGAAACTGTAATATATTAATGTTTGCATTTGATTTTTTAAATTTAAAACTTAAATGCTGATCCTGATTTGTTGAAGCTGTGCAATTTAATTGTCAAGTTGATTTAATTTGTCAAGACTGTTCATTTGTATCAGTTTCATTCAGTTAAAAATACTAAAATAGGTGACAAATAACACATTGTGAAAAGTACGTAACATCATACTTGAATCGTATTTGAATGAACAATGTGAACTTCTACAAGTTAATTTATTTATTTTATAATATATGTTTTTGTGATATAAATTAAAAGGTATTTTCTCATTATTCAACATATAAATAAATGAAAACGTAGATTTAAATAAAATAAGTTGTATTTATATTCCATAAAATAACTGATTACTTGATCGATAATTATTTTATCAAATAAATATTTTTCTGACAGAATTAAAGGAGATGGGAGGACTAAAATTTAACTATAGAATGTAATCATCTACAAATAGTTTTCTAAAAAGAATCTTGACGTGTTGTTTAATATAAAAGCAAAAAATGCGATGCATACGTGTATGCAGATAAACTGTGTATTGCATAATATTAACTAGTATTAGCAATAATTTCCCCGTGACTTCATTTTCATGCATTGAGCGGTAAAGAACTAAGGTTTTTAATTCTCACGATGTACATAAGATGAAAATCTTCGGCTTAGAGTTCTTTCTTTAATTACTTTTGATTATTTCATTCTCATAATTCTTTCGCACTTTTTCACTATCTTTGTCATGAGGTATTTTATTTTTTAAATAATTTAAAAACTTATTATAAGAGACAAATTAAGAATAAAAAAAAAGTTAGATTATACAAGACTTTTGAAAGATAATAATAATTTATAGTGGAATAAAGATTGATCTTCAAATTTTTCTCTAGTATCTCTGTACAATTGCAGTGTAATTTTTTTTTTTTTTAGATTATGTTTAATTTTGTGTTGACACCTTTTTTTTAAATAACATTTTAAAAATAAAATTCGATTTTCCTAATCTTCCTTCTCAAATTGCAAATAAGATTAAAGATATAATTGAGAGAGATGATAGGTCGGGGTAAGGCAAACTCAAAGCACTTGAAATGTAAAATATTGCAAAAGATTTCGACTTCTTTAAAATAAAATCGAAATAAAAAAAAAAAAATATTGGTCAGGTTGTGGAGCTCGTTGTGCCGGGTATCTCCATTTCCCTATCTACGTTCTCCTTCATACACACTTATATTTCTCTCTCTCTCTCCCTGTGTTGCTCTTTTAATACATTTTTTAAATTTCTCTCCAGTGTCAGTTTTCCATTTAACAACCTTTCCCCTCTTGTTCCTGGCGTTCACACACATGCACACGTACATTACTCGAGTGGCTCCCCCTTGCCTTGCGTCACCCCTTCCTCTCGGTTTAATCCGCTCGAATGTATAGGTTCGGTGAGAGTCGCCGACAAAGTACGGAAACAAGCTACACGAGCGAGAAGTCCGAAAAAGAGAAGCGTAAAGAAGGATGGAGATTGCATTCGTTCTGTACGGCACTTGGCGGCACACGCTGCATTAGTAATAGTGACAGTGCAGTAAGAGAGACGGCGGAGCTCGCTTTACATACATGTGTGTTTACATGGTCGTCTACGCGGAGTAAACAGCGCGTCTATTAATCCCCGGATCATCCTGAGAAGTGCAAGTCCGACGAGGGGGCGACGGGGCGAGGGACGTGGAGAAAGAGCACCGGCGCTAGTGGAAAAGCGTCGCTCTCGCTGACTTGCGGGTGAAGCCACGTAGATGGCGGAACAAGGACGTCTGCTCGGAGAAACGGCTCAAGACACGCAATAGGAGACTGTGAGCGCGTGTCAACCCAACCACACCCTTTATCGCGTCCAGAATCGCGGTTCGGAATCTCTCGTATCGATCCCGTCGCACGTGAGCTCTAGCCTAGAGGATAGCACAGAGTGCTTGGAGCGGCGGAAGGCGCATGGACCTACCTAAACCCGGAATAAATCGGAAGTAACGTTGACGCTCGCACCGCAAGCCTTCGCCCGTGTGCGAACTTCCGGGAAGCGTCCCTTGTGCTCTCCTTTGCCAGGCACCGTTCGTGTGTGTTGGTAAAAAAATGGGCGGCTGCACGTCCAAGGATACTGCCTCGAGTGACGAGTATGTAGCTTCTTCTTCCTCTTGTCTACACTTTCTCCGATTACCGGCCCGGTGTCCACTCGCCGCAGACCTTTCCTCGCTATCTCCTCCATCAATCTATTCCATTTCAAGCCGCGGCCCACACCCTCGTTCTTGCACCACCTCCTCGGTGCCGCTTCCCAACATCCAATTCCCTCTTCTCTAATTATTATAAACAATATTATAAACAATTTTACCTTCCATTATTATTTATACCATTTACCATTCATACTAATCCGCATTTTTTCCTTCTTTCATACGCCAACAACATTTCTTCAATGAAAACTGACCCATTTCCTTCTCTCTTCAATTTTTTCAATTTTGTTAAATTATTAACACTCGCTGCACTGTATTATTGGAGTATATTAGAAAAGCACCATATATTTGGTGTGTGCACGTACACATGCGCACGCCCCGGGGACGTGCACACACCTACGCCCACGTACGCGTACGTCCATCCACTTACTACACATAAACCATGAAACATTATTGGGCACTCAATAGGGACATTTTTCCCATAATTGTTCCAAATTTAAAAGCTTATTATTTTTGGTGACGCGTATCCAAGCTTATACCGGGTAACATAAACAATACTCTTGATGAAAAATTTCGCAAGCTCTTTTCGTACTTTCGCTACAGGAAATATAAATTTACAACAATACTTTTTTAAAGTGTCATGCTCGTTACATGCCATTAAAAAATACGTGCACTTTTATTATTTAGTTAATAATTTAATTATTTATCAATTACTAAATTAAGTATTAAATGCATTATTATAGATTCATCGTCACAAAATTAATCAATACGCTTTTTTCTATGTTACTCTACGTTATTTTATTGAAAACATAATTTTAATAACATTTTGGATGTAAATGCTGAAATTAATCGATATTTATAGTTTTTAAATACTTATAAAAACGAGAAAAGAATAAAAAGTCCCTTCAATGAAAAAAGTTGATGTTCAAATCATATTTCTCAATGTGCATCAACAGAGAATTCTTTTAATGCAGTTTGTACAAAAAATTAAAACAGTGCAATGTTCATTTATTCAATAGAATTCGTATACCCATTAACCGGTAAACTTCGTAGATATAATTAGTCGAATTTATTATTCATTTTTATTATGTTTCTGTGCTCACTTTTCGTTCTTGGTACGATGTTCATTTTGAGCACCAATAATAACACGCGACTGTAATAAAGTACTTAAAAAAAATTTTAAGAAAAACAAATTGAAGCATTTGTAAAAATAATTGAATGTGAAATATAGTCTGATAATTTTTTACTTGATTTTCTTTTTAAATATGAGCTTAAATAATATTTTTATCAACATTGAATATTATGAATATAATGAATGTTATGAAGATTATATGTAATTTTATTAAAAATTATCTTTTATTACTTATTAATATTTATTAATTGAGTCTCATAAATATTAACAATAATTATATTTTCAACCAAAAAAATTAAAATTTAATTTGGTTAACTTCTTTGGAGCATTTTTCGGTCATCTTATACATTTTCAAACTTGAGTAAATTGTAAATTCTTATGTGTATATAAAAATAATAAATGCTGTAACCACGACTATATTACCATTATTATTATTATTCTTATTATTCTTTATATTCAAATAATTGATTTGATTATTTCTGTGGATTACATTAAAGCAATGAAAAAATTTAAAAAAATTGAACACAAACATTTATTAATTATTTGTCAACTTTGAATAATTTATTGCTATTGTAACATTTACTTCATCACAGTTCATACTTTTATTGAATTGTATCTTTTTATTTAATTATATATAATTTATGAAAATTAAACAATATTTTAAATCATTTTTGATCTGATAGTACTTTATGAAAAATTTGATATATTTTAATCAGCGCACAAATTAATGCATTAAAATATATGAATTTGAAAATATATATAAATATTATTATTTAATATCCGATTTTTTGTCTATAATTGTTTAAAAGTAAACACCAATATAAAAATTACTTTTAATTTTTATTTTTATTACAAGATATATTTTTATTACAAGATAGTTTATAAGAACTTGATAAGTGTGAGATAAACATGAAATTTATATAGTTAGTCATCGTTATTCAATTTACAATGATAAAGAGAAGATTAAACAAATTTTGTCGCAAAAATAACAACCAATAGATTGAAATTTAGAATATTAGGAGGTGGTAAACAAGAGACCAACAGTATAAATAATATGTTTTTAATGTTATTAATAGATAATTATTTTATTAAGAAAAGCCATTTGTAAATAATCGTAAGATCTAAAAAATTATTTCATTCAATCAAATCAAAATACTATCTATAATATAAAAATATGATGTACGAGTGATTCATGGTTTCATTAATTTTTTTAAAGTGTTTTTCCAAATATTTTATGATTCACAGTATTTGTGGAAATATTCTTTTTAATTCAAGTTCTCAATTGAATAATATATTACCATAAACTTGAATTTTAATCTTACAATTTATTCTATTAATGAATTAATAATGAACAATTTGGTTTCAAAACATTCGTTAAAATAAAAGTACATATACATATATATATATATACGTGTATGCGTAAATGAATTATGTATACGATGTGTAAAACTATGTATACTAGAAAATTTGTTAATTTAGTTCCTCTTTCGGTTTCATGTTATAAAAATATATAATTTGTGTGCATGTATTTATATGTATTTATATATATATATGTATTTATTTTTAAAATATTCATGAAAAATTTTTTAAAAAATAATATTTTATAATAATAATTGGATAATGTTAAAACACTATTCATACACCGCAGGAATATTTATTTTTGTAAAAAAAAAACTTCGACATTCTTTACGTAGGATGTGATAAATAAAACAAAAAATTTAATATTCTTGTATCGTATAAAATTGTGTTTAAGCAGTTTGTAATTATTATTAAAAAAATATGATAATTATTACTCAAAATCTTCGAAAAATTTTAATTCAGTAGTTATATTTTCAAATAACTTATTTTGTAATAAATTATTCTGTATTTTAAGGTTTTTAATATCAAATATTTAAAATAAGGTAAATTAGTCGTTGTTTACATTTTGATTAATTCATAACTACCATACAAAGAATATACAGTAAAAATAGTAATTTAAAAAATAATCTGAAATTTTCTTTTCAGTGACATAAATTTTTATACTTTCATAATTTCAAACAATATAAATAAAAATAACTAAATTAATAAATTTTCAAAGTATACTGTATTTTTCATTTAAAATATTAAATAAAATACAACTGAATATATTTTTAATAACTTGTACATTTGTAAATGCTTGTTTTTAAATAATTCAACACAATATTATATACCAAAAAAATGAAATAACCTAAAACTGGAGGAATTTTAATAATTATGCTTGAATATTGCAGAACTTTAATTTTCATACTTTAGTATACTAGTTTACATAATATACAGCTGTATTCTTATTTTTAAATAAAGATTTGAAAACGAATCAATTAAATTTGAACGAAAGCAATTTATGCATAATAAAATAATTTACCACTGCTATTGTTTCAGGAAAAAAAGTGAAATGGTTGATCAGGCAGTATTAGATAAACTGGAGACTGGTTTCACCAAGGTCTCTGGTTCAGACAGCAAATCTTTGTTAAAGAAGTACTTGAGCAAGGAGGTGTTTGATGCTCTTAAGAACAAGAAAACATCTTTTGGTTCGACCTTACTTGATGTTATTCAATCTGGAGTTGAAAATCTTGATTCGGGAGTGGGTATCTATGCCCCAGATGCTGAATCCTACACCGTTTTTTCTGATCTCTTTGATCCCATTATTGAAGATTACCACGGTGGATTTAAAAAGACTGACAATCATCCACCAAAGGATTTCGGTGACGTTGACACCCTTGGAAATCTTGACCCAACTGTAAGAATGATCTCATTTCTTATTTTTAAAAGAAAATTTTAATTTGCATCTTTTCTCTAATTTTCTTTACAATTTTTTCGGTCCTTATTTTCTTTCTTTTAAATTTTCTATAAATATTTTTTATGAATATTACTATTTTTTAAACATTATAAAAGAGCACGATTGAGCAAAATTCTTTGATCCAACAAAAATTTATTCTGTATTAGTTCTTATAATATTTGTGATTTTTATTTAAATAAGTTAATATTTTTTTTTAAGATAGCAGACCAATAGGAGTAGAAAACATTATTAATTAATTCATATATGTTTTAATTTTAGTCAATGAAATACTATAAATCTATTATTATCAATTGTGAATAAATATATTAATAATTGGAGAATTTATTTATTTAAAAATTAATAATTGCTTTTTTTAAAAGTTAAAAAATACTTGGTATTAAACGATTATTAATTTACACTAATTATACTGGTTATATTTTCTTGGAAAAAATTTTTTTTTCTTTTTTTTTTTTTTTGAAAAGCAATTACATAAGAAAAAATAGCGAAAGAATAAATAAATAAAGGAAAGTTAGAATAGAAACTTTGTAAGCCCCGTGTAATATATTAGCAATATTGTGCTTTAATCGAGTAAACCAAGTAAGCATTCCAATTAAAAAATTATGAATTGTATATTAATTAGGGTGAATACATCGTGTCAACGCGTGTGAGATGCGGACGTTCTCTGCAAGGTTACCCGTTCAACCCTTGTCTTACTGAGGCCCAATACAAAGAAATGGAGGAGAAAGTCTCGAGCACCCTTTCAGGTCTCGAGGGTGAACTCAAGGGAACTTTCTACCCACTTACAGGCATGAGCAAGGACGTTCAGCAAAAGCTTATCGACGATCACTTCCTTTTCAAAGAAGGTGACCGTTTTCTTCAAGCCGCTAACGCGTGTCGTTTCTGGCCTACCGGTCGTGGTATTTTCCACAATGATGCAAAAACCTTCCTTGTATGGTGTAACGAGGAAGACCATCTTCGTATCATTTCCATGCAAATGGGTGGAGATCTGGGACAGGTATTTCTCTTTTTTACAAGTTTTATTTAATAATGGCCATTTAAACATTCATACGAGTGTATGACTTTTAAAATTTATTCACTTGGATTATATTAAAAAAAAAAAAAAGGCGAATAAAGTAGATCGGTTCACTTTTGTTTCATTATTATATCGTAGAAATGTTTTAAACTTGTTTTTTTTTTTTTTTTTTTTGATTTTTACTTCAATTGAATCAAAATTCATTTTGTATTTGATCAAGAGTTTTAAAATCATATAATATTCTTGTATTAAATTTAAAACATTGAATCGTATTTTTGAAGTACATGATCTTGTGTATAGGTATATCGTCGCTTGGTATCTGCTGTTAATGACATCGAGAAAAGATTGCCATTTTCTCACCACGACCGTCTCGGTTTCTTGACCTTCTGTCCCACGAATTTGGGAACCACAGTACGTGCTTCAGTACACATTAAAGTACCTAAACTGGCAGCTAACAAAACTAAACTCGAAGAAGTTGCCGCTAAATTCAATCTACAGGTAACTACTTATTATTTTAATTATAAAAATCATATTTCTGAAGTTATATCATCCTAAATACTAATTCAAATTAATTCAAATCATGTCCATAAAAATTTGTTCGAATTTTTATTTTTACTCACTGCATTTATCGCACTAGAACGGGATAAAAAGCGGTGAATCGTTTAAAAATTTAAAATATACTTTTCCAGTAACTAATTGTGCTAAGTTACTAATTTTTGAGAATATTTAACTTTTTTTAGTTATACACGATATATCTTTATGTTCGGTTGTTGTTTGTGTTTTTATTTTATTTTTAAGTTTATTTTAACATTTGACTACTCTAAATGTTTAGTTAATTTTTGACCAAATTTATATTATTGTTTTTATAAAAAAAAATAAAATAAAATTAAGATTATTTTTTTGTTATATTTTATGATTTATCTCTGGATATTTGAAGTTTGAAAATTAATTTTTTTTGTATTTATTTTTACACTAATATGTATAAAAGATCTAGGTATAAATTTCGTTAATTGTAAATTTGTGTTCCTTATACTAAATACCATTTCTTTCATTTCATATAAAGGTATATTTCATGTAAAGGTATACAGTACATATATATACATATATTTTAATAAATTAAATTTTATAGGTACGTGGAACTCGTGGTGAACACACTGAAGCTGAAGGTGGCATCTATGATATTTCCAACAAAAGACGTCTGGGTCTTACAGAGTATGAAGCCGTAAAGGAGATGCACGATGGAATTGCTGAATTGATTAAAATTGAAAAGGAACTTTAAAACGTTAGTATCAGTTTTTACTTAAAAAAAATGTACATATATATATTTCGGATTTGATTACTGGTACTTTTTTATACATTTAAAATATTTTGATCGAGTCAATAGAGTGAATGTTTTTTTATTGTATCTTTAAAATGTGAATTCCTTGTATCAATCTCATTTATTTGTACTCTAAGATATTTTCATAAAAATTTTAAATTTATGTAAATATTAATAAACTGCATTATTAAATTTTTTGTTTTATAAATATTAAAAAAACTAAATTATTTGGATCAAATTAATAATTAATTTTCTTTTGATCTATACTTTAACATTCATAAAAAAAAAAAAAAATAAAAATTTCGAAAATATTTTCGGTTAGATATGTTAGTATTTATAAAATCAACGATAAAAATATTATAATCAATGATAATTATAAGTATTAAAACATATTTATAATAACAGTTGAATCATCTTTTTTTTTAGTTATAATTTTATTTACAAATATCCGTGAATTTTAAATTATTCTGTTTCATGTATTTTTAACCACAGCTATACAAGATATAAAATTATAAAATATCATACATATTTTTTTTAAAAAAAAAAGAATAAAAAACATCTTAATTAAATAAAAATAAAATATTTTTTAATAACTATATTTTGGAATTAAATTATTTAATTTAATTTAATTTTTGATATTTTATATCATTTATGATAATTATTTACAATTAATTTAATTTCTTTTGTTGCAGGTACTCAGTTATTTTATGGAAGCAACAACTTTTTCTTTTCATTCATTCTTCAATGACATCTATTATTTCTTGAATTTAATGTATTAAGAAAATAACACAAAAACTTTGCAAAAAGTTAACACTTGTACGCTTAAATACCAACTTGAATAATATAACAAGAGTCGTAATATAAAGATAGAATTGATTACGTGCCATTTCCTAATAATAAATGTGTAACAGTGATAGTAATTTATTTTTGTATGTGTTTTGTGTCTATACACATACATGCATAATATATACACACGCATATATATATATATATTTTTTTTTTACATATTTGTGAATTTTTGGTAAGTAATTCATTCGTGGAAACGATTATTAAATAGCCTAAAAATAATTGTTAAATATTAAATATACTCATTAACAAACGTAAGAAAAAGAAAGCTTTAATAAATTAATAATTTATGTTGTAAACATATGATCCACTATTATAGATATAGTGATTAAAAATTTAAGAAGTTCCTTATATATCAGCAACAAGTGAGTATTTCATGGAATATATTATATTTCGGATTAACATAGATAACAAAAGTTTATTAAAAATGAAAATAGAATACCGTAGCATCTTATATTATGAAACAGTCTGTTTTAATATTTTGACTTCCCTTTTGCCTTTTTGTAGTATTGCATTTCTATAATTTTATGCAAGAAAAAATAGAAAATAAATTACTTGACTAAATACAAAGAATATATATAAAATATCAATTTGCTCTTTACTTAAATTTTCACAATAAATTTTATATTATTCATGTATAAACATATTGTATTGATTAACTAAGTGATTGCATATTTTTTTAAACTTTAAAATTTATAATAAATTTAGCATATTTTTGCTATTTGAGAGCTTTACTGTGATCATTTTATCGAATAAAGCACATGCAAAAAATAATTTAATAATATTAAAAAACATCATATTTTTAATGAAAAAATGAAAAGGCAACTAATGTTTTAAATTATTTAATTATGTTTACTTCTTTAGTAGGTATTAATTAGTTGAGTTAACAACAATCAAAAGTTTTAAATAATTTGAATATAAAAATATTTGACATTATAAATGTTATAAACTTTTGATTAAAAAATTTTTTTTATGTATTTAAAGATTAAGGTCTTTATTTACGACAAATCCTGGATATTCTATTTATTATTGTATTATTATTATACACATTTTATCTTTTTTAAGAATTGACAAAAAATAACAACAAATACTTTGTCTGAAGAATATTAAATCATAAAAGATGTATGTGTAAGCGTAATTTCCTCAAGTATTAATTATTTATTTAAGAATGAAAAAATGTATTAATGCAAATAAATACGTACATCTTAAAACAGACATTTATTTTTATTTATCGAATTTCCTAATTTATTTTTCAAATAAATAATTGTAAAAAAATTAATTGTATTTATTGTTAATTTTCATTTCATATTTTATTTTTGTAAAAAATTGAAAGATGAACTTTCACTTATTTTTATTAATAGTTAAAACATTTTCAGGGTTATTTTTGTAGTTTTTGGTGATAATAGAAAATAATTTATAAAATACCAATGCGAGAAAAAACATTTTAATGTATTGTATTATAAATTGATGTATGTTTTTATTTACAAATTCGCTAGCCTGTATGTTCTGAATACTATCATATAGTGGATATCTTTAAAGGATTGAAAAAGAATTACACACATCTAAGCTCTAACAGATTCATAAAGCATAGAATGAAATAGAATTGAAGGGAAAGAAGTTTTGAGGTTCTTGTTTAAGAACAGTTTGGCTGGTACTCGTTCCTGTGTTTATTATACCTTATTAAAATTTTCAATATATAATTTATGTATTTGTGAATACATATTAACTCATCGATGTATATTGATAACAAGCATCAACAAAGCGTAGTCGTAAAAAATAATTATATTTTTAATCATTTTTGTTTCTATATTTAAAACATTATTTTTAAATATTATTTTAAAAAGGATCTTATATGAGTGACGGGTGCTTCCTTACATTTTTATTATTCATTTATTTATTTTAAAAATACATGAGTTCTATATACATATTTGCACGAGCATTTAAGCTACTCTTATTATAATTGTAATTATAATTTCTTTTTTCATCACTGTGCATGTTTCTGTTTCAATTTTTTTTTCTATAAATCATTATGATCCTCAAAATACAGTAACATTACCATGAAATTTGAATCAATACTAATAACACCTTAAAAAAGTATTTTATAATTAATAATCTAAAGAAGTAATCTTAAATATACATATAAAACATTTTTATCGGTAACATTTAATATATTGATTTTCTTTTATTTAATATTTAACATATAATAATATATTGTTTATATAAAATAAACTACAATTTACCTTGTTGCGATAGTATTTATAATTAAAAAACGTAATGAAAAAGTTACATTATAATAACGTTTAAGATTATGGAGGACGATTATGAACGTGTAACTCGGTCAAGCGATAACGAATGTTTGATTTGAAAACTTCAAAAATTATTGAAACAAAAAAATAATTAATGGGAGATTTTGGAAGAGAGAGCACTTACACGTAATAAAGATTACATAGAAAACTAATAAGAATTATTAGCGAGCATGAAGGAATGTAAATAAACACTCGCGAGAAAAATTATGCTATCTCATCTGGATAAAATATTTGGGAATACACAGGATGATCAGAGAATGCATTTTTACTGAATATACCCTCCTCGCATCTCTGTATTTTAATTGGGGGCGAGGAGCAATCATAAATTTATAATGACGTGTAATAGATTAATGAAAATCAAAAAGAATTGTCACTATGATTTTATTGAAGTTAAGGAATAAGGGATAAATTGGTTCGAACCGTTACGACATGAATGAGAGCATCCTTCCTGGGATATGATGGGCCATGAACCTGGCGATAACAGCTCATGAGTAACTAACACAATACCAACTTATTTAAGAGTTGAGAAATTACTTCATTTCGTCAATCTACTCAGAAGGAATTCTGTATCTAATTTAAAAGTTTACAATTGAAATTCAGTATTGCCTTTTGTGTAAGATCTTGTAGAGGTTCTGCAAATGAAATTGATGCTGATCCCACGAGGAAGTGACCTGGGATAAGCGTACAAGATCGTGAGCTTTGTTGATAAGGTTGATAAATAAAATGGAGAAAAGTCTAGCATAATGTAGGACAGTTGCGGCAAATGGATGTTGTTAGTATATTTTCAGAACAGGAAGCGGAAGTATCATCTACTGTTTGAAATGAGTCGTTCCATTTCTGATGTAAATCATGCATCTTAGCTATATCGACAAGATTACTCGATTACTTTGGATTATCTAGTATATTTGTAGAACAATACTTTTCATTATTTGAACGTGAAGAATTATGTAATTTTTTTTTCTTTTACCAAGAGTTACACGAAATACTATCATCCAAGTAGTGTAAGCAAGTAACATTTGCTTCTGTTAAAGAAACATTTTTCAATTTCCTACTGACTCTAAGAAGACTTGTCGTCTTTGAATGGAGGTAGCCCATGTGGAGGGCTATATTTCAGAATCTGCTCACCTACGAAGATGTAAAACATTTTTAAACCAAACTATCAATGATCAAAAGTGTATTTCGCTGTAAGCAATTTTTGAGCTGAGAGTTAAATGAAATTTGCAAAATATTTGCGAGTAATTCAATTTGCAATGAAGTCAGTTTGTTCAGTTCGTTATATTTCCCTCACCTGTCAGTTCTTAATGGAGAGAAACAGAGCTAGAGAAGGATGGGGGGATCAAAATTACACGTACTCAACAGACACATTAATTGATATACTAATGGATATAATTAAACAACTACACGGTTGGTCATAGCTCAACACGAGCTCTGGGCGTTGATGAGGAAGCGGCGCTCGCTCATGTTCTTTGCGCCGCGTATCTGTGAAATTTGAATCGGCATTAGTATGTGAATGTTGAGAGGAGACAATGCAGGGCATAATGTCTATCAATGGAGACAGGCTTTTCTGGAAATCATTAAAATGATGAAATGCGCACTAGAACTATTTAAAAATGCAAGCCCAAGGTAAGAAAACTTAGTACTCGACGAAAGATCATCGAGTTTGGGAGAAAAGTCATATCGTTAATGGTCGCACAAGAATTTTTATGCCCTCTCGCAGCGACCCTGTGCAAACTCTTTTTTCACCCCAGTAAAATGCTATACCGAGACGTAGGATTTTATAATGGTCTCCTTGCGCACTGTGGCGGTCAGTCAATTACGACTGGTCATGATTGTTTCTGAGTACTGACGCAGCACCAATCGATTTGTGACTCCAGCGAATTCGCCATTCAATTGATAGGACGAGGCTCTTGGAACAATTGGCAGTACCCATCGTTACAAGTATTTTTAATGCAAAATTTAGCCTATCATACGAATAATTTTGGATAATGATGAAAAGTTTAAATAAATATTAATTACTCATGAGTATTGATATAATCACAGCACATTAAACTCTATATATTATAAAATACGCAGTACATTCACATATTAATTATTTTTGTAGGTTAATATTTATTTCGTAAATAGAAATACACATAAAGAGGTATTAATAATATTATAATAAATAATTTTGAAATTTTATATAATATTGATCAATTATGTATGTTATTTCTTTAACTTTTTCCTTATTATTCTACTACCCATTTCTCTACTTTAGAATTATTATTTTTATAACCGTACACAGACATTCAAAAATATTTTGAAATTTAAGAAAAAATTGTATTTTTTTAAATTCAGGATTTATTGTAGAATGTATAAAATTTATTTTTAGTTCGAAAATAAACTTTGCTTCAAATTATTTAATTTAAAAGGAGCTGCAAAAATATACTGTAACTACATGTTGACATGAGTGTCAGTTTTGATGCCACAGAAAACTTTAGACGGGAAACGATTTCACAAATCTCATTTTATTATGTACATTTGTACCAATCCTATTTTTTCCTGATTAATTTCATGTCAAAAATTATAAGTTACAAAGGACACGAAAAGGCCCGCATCTGTCAGTTAGGATAGAGTTATCTTGGCTTCTACCAATCTCCAAACATTCTTACTTCTTGATCATTCGTAATCCCTTCTTAATTATTGATATTCTTGGTGTTGAATGTTATTCTTCGTTACCATTATCCCGGTCAAATATTTTTGATCGTTGAAGACCATCATCATCGAATGTTAATGCTGATTTAGTTCTCCTGGTTAAAACTATTCCTATCGAATATTCTTGCTCGATACTTGTTTATCTACGAACAATCGAACATAGATGAACATTCTTACTGGGTACCTGTGCACGATACTTAGTCTTTACCTGCGTAATGGTCCTAAGTGTTAATTATTTTCACTTGTTATCGTCGTCTCCCCTTATCATCATCTTTTATCAAACCGTTCGTTATTTTCTCACCTAAGCTGTAAATATTTTAGAATAAAGTAGTAAAAGAAAACCTTCGCCTATGTAAATATCTCTATTCAATAATATTTACAAGCGTTAATATTGATTAAATCTTTTTTACTAATTTACATATTACTTATAGATTATTTATTTAATATTTAGACATTTATATGATCGTTTTCATGTAAAACTTTTTAATTTACTGACTATTTACAAAGGAATCCAGTCAAATGCAAGATTTCATCGATTTTCTAGATATTTACGTATATAAAACTTTTACACGCTCCTGAATTATTGTCCACCATTTCATTGTACCGTCAGTACATATATGTACGAATCAAAATTAGTTGTAAACATTTTGATTTGTTATTTTTTCTATATAAAAATCTGCCTGGAATATAGTGTAAAATAGAAATTGTTGAAATCGGAATCCGAATATTGTAAGTAAACTTATCGAGAAAGGGGCCATTTCAGAATTATCATTTAAAAGTTAAATTTATATATTTTTGTATATATACATTTTTACACTTTTGCCTGTAGACTAATAATGAAAGGAATTGTTGAACACCCCATTGCATAAAACACCCACATACACAAACAGACATATTCCAAAGAAAAGACATCTAGAATGTTCTCTGAGTGCACACGAGTAAACTTTACCGATTACGCGGCTCGTGCCCAAAGTTACACACACCTATCCACAGACATTACGGGTCACAGCGGCTAAATAATAAGGCGGTTCGTTCCGATCTAGAGCATCCTTTTGCTCTTGGCACGTACTCCTACAAGATATTCCGCTTCCGTGCCTAGACAACGAGTCCAGCCACAGAACTTCAGCTTAAAATTGTACTCCTCCGAATTGTTCACCGAGTCCCCAACCATTCCCGAGCTTTACACACATACACACGCGCGTCCGCACCAATATCGAGCGATTAAAGGATTCATTCCAATGCATTTTTGTATGTTGTCGATAATCTAAAAAAACGGATATTATTTTTTGTATAAATAAATTGTTATTATTGTGTAGAACTTGACTGTTGCACCGCATCCCGGTCTTTATCCCCCGAATGAGAACCTATCCGTATAAGAATTCGTTTTATTCTATTAAATTCATTTTTATTAAAGTTATTTCTTTTATTAAATTTTCTATTTGCGAGTAAACGGGCCTATTACAGAATATATATTTCTTTTTTTTTGTATTTTTTTCTCAAAATGCTGCAGAAGTTCAAATAAATAAGGAACATTTATTAAAAGCTAAAATCACTTTTTTTTTATTATTATTTTATACATTCCAAACAATCTCCCTTCTCCTGGCTTAATACTGATTATAGCTATCGCGGTGATAATATAATTATAAAAGATCGACCCCGTAAGGGTCATCTCATTGAAAAATAATTGAAATTATTTCTTTTAATAATGTTTAAAATCAAGTAATCACATAAAATAAAAAATTTAATTAATGAATTATATCTCATTTTTAGAAATTATGAAGATAAGTTCCTTCCTAGTTTATATACGTACCTTTTCAACCATCAGTATCTTTATTGATCAAGATTGGTTAGGTGGCATATGCGAGAGTAAGTCTGGTGGAAAGGTCATATTCTTCTTTTGGCATTCTGATGTACGGGACCGAGAAAAAAAAGAAACAGAATCACGATATTTACACACATAAACATTCATACACGTAACAAACACACATGCAAAATTTATGTGGTGTAAATAATTGTAATATTTAAATATTTTATATATTTAAATATTTATATATCGGCTATTGCATAGAAATCCTCTCAAATAAATAATATTAGAAAGTTAGTTAAGCAATTTATTATTTAATAACTGAAGCTTTAAAAAAAATCATTAAGAAGTTAAAAATTATGCATAAGTGTTTGAAATTCATTTTTTTTATGCGCATTAGATAATTTCAGCTTTATTATATTACTGTTTATCTTGTTCATATTACTTGTATTATAATTAAATTCTTTTTTAAAATTGAATTATTTTATTTTTCATGAATAATTTATATTTGTTTAAAAATATTTAATTAAAACTAAAATTGATTAATTTTTACGAATTTATTACTGGTTTTTTTTTTAATATCAATTGTATTAATTTAATCATATATATATATATAATATATATATTATACAAAATATTAGATAAAGTTATTTAGTATATTAAAAGGGAAAATAAGTTTTTTCGTATTTTAATTGTTCTTTAAGATGATTCATAAAAAACATTGATTGTACTATATGTGTTATTTATTAACAAAAATAATAAATAAAATAATAAGTAAATAATAAAGTAATAAAAAATAGAAATAAATTTATTGATAAGGTGTTTGTTTTAATTAAAATTATAGTTATAAATTATATTTTTAATTTTAATAAATTATGTAGGTAAGTTAAAAGAAAATTATTGAATATTTAATATCTATTAAAATTATTGCTATTAAAAAATGATAATAGTGATAATTTTCAATGTTACTACATATTTATTGTGAAGTATAATTCCTAAATGTGTATAATTCGAAAAACAAACGTAGATTTTATTATCACGGTAAATATAATAGTATATTACGTTTTTGTTTATACAATGATTATTTTTAACATTTTTTTAATTTTATAATGTACATGGTATGAAATGTATTTTATATTGTAATGTTATATGACAATGATATAATATTTACTCAGTAGGAATCATTCGTATGGCTTTAATATTTAATTAATTATTATTGTAAAAAATAGATGGGGAAAGTGTTGTCATTCTATCATATCATACATATATTTTTAAAAATTTAATTATTTTATAATTTTTATAAAGAAAATATTACTTGTCTCTGACGTATCATTTATCTAGAAATAATATGTTGAAAAATGTAATACAAATAAACGTGAAAAAAAAAAAAATAAGAAAAACCTGAGCTGCTGTTTTTTATCAACTTCAAAGCGGACATATCCGGTGTTATGCCTTTTGAAGTTCTTGGTACTGCAATTTATAAAAAATTTCTGTACTTGGTGGCTGATTTGTCGGAACTTTAATTTCCACGAAGGTACATTATATGAATAAACTTTTTTATCCATGTTTCAATTAATGAATCTTCATTTTGCAATAGTTCTTAACTGTTTTCAGTAAATTGCAACTTATAACTCACTTAATTACAGTTTTTTTTTACAAATCAATTATGAAATATTTTAGCTTTATATTAAAATTGTATTGGTTAACTGTTGATTTCTAAATGAATGTACTTTTTATTATTATATTCTTTTTATAATAATTTGAATACAGTTAGTTTCATTAAAAGAACACAAATGTTCATTAATTCTATAGTTATTGATATTTTTCTAAAATTAGAGTTCTTGAATATCAAATATAATTATTTAAAATTTTTTTTTATTAATAATATTATATTATTACAAAAATTATGTATTTCAAAGCATTTATAAAATTTTGTTTCCAATTTACTTTCACATGAAAATACACAAATAATATCTATAATACTTAGGCACAATGTTATTAGGTATGGATGTTTATGTAAAAATAATGGAATAAAAAATTTTTATTAAAACAATAAATAATTTTGCTTATTATTACATTGTGGTAAAAAATAAAGCATGTAGAGATTCTGTCTTAATTAATTGCAGTATAAGAAAATTTAGAAATTTACAATATCTAAGATATAAAAATGTTTATAAAAAGATATCGAATTTTCTACATCAAAATTAAAATTAAAAATATCATCAGTGATTAGACAAAACCCCAGAAAAATTATACAGGATTTATAAGTATTTATACACTTTTATAAAGAACACTTTATTAAACGACCGTCGCCTACAGAAAATTTAAACTCACTGGATCATAATGAAGTATTTCTATAATTAATGTTGGAGGAAGACTGCTGATAAATTTACCAGTTAAGATAAATGAAGTGTTTATACGACGTTATCCAAATTGTTTTAATTTTATATCATTTGAAGCGACGTTGCGGAGGCGATTGTCTCTTAAAGGTATTAAACAGGGAAAAGAAAGATATGTCCAACATTTGAGAAACTAAATATCAAATTTATTTTATTTTAATAATATCCATATTAATATATATTAAAAAAAAAAATTTTGTTTAAAAAAAATATCACATAAACTCGATAATAATAAAAAATTTTATTTTGTTAAATTTACTTAAAATTAGAAATATATTTTTTATTTGTTCCATATTATGTTGCCTATAACTATGAATTATCATATCTGTCTCTAAAAATTTATTATATATTATTCAATGATATATTTCATAGATTGATATGATTACAGATATCAACGCGAACATCTTCGCTTTATTAATTTTCAAACATTCTTATCTCTCATGAAGTTTATAAATATCAGTGAATAAATAAGAAAACTTTAGTAAATTTCAATGATTTTTATTATAAATTGATCTTTTAAACAACTATTTTTATGCTTTTGGAACTTTCTTAATGACTCCAAAAGATATAAATCTTAAATAAAATTATTCACTATCACATTTTTTCAATAAATTACATTTGTTTTGTCAAAAATTATTTTATAATTTGACGTTTTCGGTATCCTGTTAATAAGATACATTGATTATGATTTATATACAATTAAAAAATATAAACAATAATATAAACAGAGATACAAACAATTAAATAAAACAAATTCTTTTTAATTTTTAATTTTAATTTTTTTGTTTCACTATTCATTAATTGTTACTTTTATTTCGTAATTAGACAAAACCTGTTTCAGATTTATTAATATATAAAAAAAAATTAATTTCAATTTCAGTTTAACTATTTCTTATTTTATAAATTATAAAGTTAACATTTTATGGCTTCGTGAAATTAAATCATTTATCAACATTTTATAATACTGATTTTTATAATTAAATTAAATTAAATCAACCAATTTTATTAGTCTTAGTTTTTTCATCACCGATTTTTAATTGTCTAATTTTAGTTTTTTAACTCTTAAATTTCTCCTTTCTAAATATTTTACTATCATTTTAATGATAATTATATAATTTTTGTTTATAATTTTTCTATTCTTTTATATAATTTTGTAATTCTTATATAGTTCTTGTTATTTTTTAGAATATTTTTCTTCGCCAACTATACATTTTTCATCATTTTAAAAATTAATAAACACTATCTCAAAAAATAATTTTGATTCTATTTATATGAATCAGTCATCGAATCATTTAAATAATCTTTATCTAGAAATGGAAAAGCTATTTAGTAAATAAAAAGAAATACAAGACTGATGATTTAATATTTTGTTTATCATGTATGTGTCATCGAAATCGCCTGTTATTAATTTCGGCAAATCACGCTTTGTAAATTGTCGCTGCTGGTCCCCAGCACCACCAGACGGATAGTAAATTTTAAATATTTTGCAATTAACCAATGAACTACTTTCACGTGACAAGATCAGCGTTTGTGCAAATATTACTCACATCTAATAAAATTTAATAATTTAAATATTTAATCCAGTTGCACTGGTTTGGACCAACCAACGATCTTCATAATAACTTTTGAGTATGCATAAAAAAAAAGTATAATAAAACTTTACCCGATTCCCAACAACACCACTTCATAAATATCTCTAGAGCATTCTTTAACTGTATGTATTAAATTTATTTGTAATGCTTGCGTTACTGGCTATACTACTGTTATTGCTTATACCACACACATGAATAGTTATACACACTCATATCACTAGACACTTTCATGGTGTTATACATTTAAATCACATTGTACATTATATCTGGCAATTCTAATTCATATATATTTTTTACAAACATATACACAAGTCATGAATCTAATAATTTTGTTTGTTTATTGTATTGTTAAGGATGGATAGAGGTGATATATTATATGATATATTAGATGATTTATGGCCGATTTATACCTAAATTTTTATTTTTGTAAATAATTTTATATATATTTGTGTTATAGCCCTCTCGAATCTTGTTTAATTTTTGCATTCCAGTTTTTGGATCTTATTTTATACATGCATATACAAATACTTTTTTTCTATTTTTATGAGCTATATATAAACTTTTTTTACTTTTCAATATCTATCCATTTGGTCTAGTCTTCTTTATCATTTTAAGCTATACTAAAGTTTTTATAACATTTTTTTTATTTTCTCTTTTATTTTCACACACGTGCTTTTCATTTACAACCTTTTCTAAATTGTTTCCTTTAATTTTGTCTAATATTTTGACGTTTCTTTTACAAGTTCTAAATTCATTTAAAAAATTTGTACATCTGACTCTGAAGAGTAAGGATAGATTATTAAAACAGGAATTGTTCAACCTTGAGATAAGAGAAGCAAATTGTCAGTATAATAACATCTAGTAAAAGTGCCGAAGAATGCTAAATTAAGACTAATGAGAGAAAAGTCTCTCCAAAAAGTAAAAAGTCAAAATTAATTTCACTCTTTATAGGTCAGAAAAATACTTGACATTGCATATGCACAATTTCGTGACTATATATGCAGAATAACCCACCAATTAAAAGTCGTTCAGAAATATTCAGAAAAAGAAAAGTGCTTGCGATAAAGGGAAAGACATAAAACACAAAATCCTTGTTACCAATTTCAAATATAGTTGACTATAAATTCCCTATGGAGATGAACTACAGAAACAGTTTTTCAAGGATGGAACATACGTGTACGTTCTAGCAGCTTGTTAGTTTCAAGACGTTGGAAGAGGGATATTTTTCTCGATCAGCCATTAGATCTGAATGAGGACATTTTGGGTCATAACTAAAAGAAAAATAATAAATTATATACATTGTAACGCTGTGTGAATTTACGTCGATTTCATCGAGAAAACCTATTACCGGGACGTGTCGCGGATTGTTAGAAGAACCCTTTGTTCCGCGATAAAATGCGGATCAATTGTAATCGTGCCTTTGACACATAGTCTTCGAGTGACGAAAAAAAGATTATTAAAAGACTATAAAAAGTATACGGAAGTTCGTGAGAAGTGTAGGAGTGCAAATAAGCGAAGCTACGCAGCTGAACGAGTCTGCGCACCTGGAGTTGCAGTGCCACTCGTGCAGCACCCGGGCCTTCTTCTCACGGAGAATCTGCACAGGTAACACCCGAAACAGCAACTTATCAGGAAAGGGACCCTCGGCAGCTAACCCTTTACATAAGTACTGGAAGCAAATCGAATTGCAAGATTTTTTTATTGCTATTTTAGTAGATCTCGATTGGAATTATTAGAATTATTAGAAATTATTAGAAAAGTGTATGTATTTGATTTTGGTGTAAATATGCACGGGTGAAATAATAAGTTAAACAGTCTCGCGTTATTGTTCCTGATATTCACTATAACTCTACCCGATAATCACCTGTTTACCGAATTGTTTTTAGGTGAGAATTTTCTGATTGATCGGACCCTATCACCTCCATGAAAATTTCTGTTAAAGGAGTGACAGTTCTGATCGATCAACACTGATAAGTGCAAAAGATCATTTACCTCTCTGAAAAAATGCAACTTAATCTACTTAATTTTATAATGAAATTTATTATAACGGTACAATTGCCTGTAACAATTTGTCAAATTTTTTATCTGTATTATTGTAAACTTTTTAAATTCAATAATAAATAATGAATTTTATTATAATCAATATAATTTTATCAATATAATCAATATATATTTTCATTCCTTATATATATTTATTATTTATAAATATATATATACTGTAATTTTTATTCCTTTAAACATTATTTATTTTGTATATATCGTTAAGTGGATGCATTCTTACATGGCACCTTTAAAAATAACATCAATAGTATGATAATAACATTATAAATAATGATGTGACTGACGATAATATTTGTTGATCAGGTATTAACTGTTGTTGAATATAATTAATTGTACATAGATAGAGATTTATTTTTGAGGCTTGATATGTTATAATATTTGCACAATTAGTATGAAAAACATATAATGTATTTTAAAAGGTAATTATATAAAAGAAAAATATAAATTTCAAAAAGAAAAACAGTTTTTTTTATATAATCTCATACTACTAATATATTGAAATATAAAATGAAGCTATTTCAAATTAACTAAAATATTAATTAAACAATCTTTATAAATATAAGATATTCCATTCAATTAAAATGAAACAATTAAGTGTACGTGGGAATTTAACTAAATTTTTGTTTTTGTTTTGATGAATATCCAATAAGATTTTAAATTAGGTGTGTATAAAATTAGAAGAGGATGTAATATTATATATTATTATAATATATATACGTTAAAAAATGTATGAATTTTAACATTAAAATTTTTCAGTAATTGAGTCGATTTAGATCTTTTCAACAAGTTTTGATTTTTTTGATTAAAATACACATACCATGTTTTAAAATGTTTAATTGTAAGGATTTTCTAAAATAATAGAATTTATAATTTTGACAAATAATATTGCGTTGAGCAAGCCCGACGTCGCAGTAACTGCTCAAGCCAACTAACTGCTTCTCCTTCCATTCAGACGCTTTCATTAACCCCGTGCACCCTGCAGTCAGAGCGGCCCAGGAAGCACCTGGTGCAACCAAGCAGTGTCCGTTCCTGAGTCTACTGCTACAACTCGCTATTCGGCGAGTAAAGAGTGGATAAGAACGGGTCGATCACGCAACAGCGCCTTTATGAGCATCAAGTGTCTCATCTCTGTAGCAGATAAAGAGAGCCTATTGTGGCTTACGAGCGCCGTAGAGGTCTCGGAGACTCAAGGAAGCAGCAGAACTGGTTAGGATCCTGAAACAGCAAAAAGCTCTTACTCTCTTGGTTTCTTACCCTCACTTCTTCCTCACCTTAATTTTGTAATTTATATTGTATTAATGTACAGTGTAATATTAATATATGTGTGTGGATGTATTAATTTTTACAGATAATTATTGAAATCGGGTGGATCGGAGTTCGGATATCTAGGAGTGCCTGGCGTTCTCGTGCAATGTCCACATAAAAGTAACGTTGTTGTCTTTTTCCAGAGTAATCAGGATAATTAACGGCATGTAGTCTTCTTTAGAGGGTTGCCACTTTGACATAATGGAGGGACGTGGCTATATAGGGTATGCGAGGTCGTATATTTTTGGTTTGGCTGATATGTGTGTGTAAAAGGATGAGTAAATGCGGATTCCTTAAAAGTCTATACTTTCTAAGTGCAAATAGAAATGAAAGAAATGTATGCCTGAATCGACATCCTTAAAAAGGGTTCTTTCTTGCATGATTGTTGAATGAGATGTATACAGGATCATGGCTTTGTTGTATGGTCGACTTGATTTCCGGGACAAGATATGCCGGGCAGCCCTATCTTTTCATTGGAAAAGCGAGAGCTGCACAAAGATACCTTGACGACTCGGACAATAACTAAGGGCAACCCCCTCCGCCCTAATTTGACAAATGCACTAGGATTGGTTACAAAATTTTTACAATGACTCACTCACACTTCAAGAAGATTTTCAGAAGTTTTATCTGCATGGTTGAAGATGAGCTGAGATCGAAATATCCGAAGTGTTTATTTATTAATTTATTATTTTTACATTTAATCCTTGTTTTATTTGACTTGAATATTCCTTGTTAATTCCATTTTTTGATGTATATATACATGTATATCCCACACGTGTACCGAATTATCAGTTCCTGTCACACCTGGATCGTATATTACTCCATCGTGTTTACTTGATTTATCTCTTAATTCACTTTAGTCAAACAGAATTTTTTATAGATCATGTTCTCAATATATTTAGATCAGATCAATACATTTCCCAATCAAATATACCTGATTAGTTTCATCCGTTATCAAAGCTAAGTAAACTACGAATTTTTCGTAAAAAGCCCTTGTCATGTCCCAAATTGGCTTATATGTCTTTCCATCAAACCCTATCAATTAGCCTCATGCGCACTCAGCTAGTTAGTGTTTTTCGTAGACATATTTTTCATGCCCAAAATAAATTGAAATCGGTTCAAATTTAACGAAAATTTAAATATGAAAAATAAATCAGAATAATAACTACTAGCTAAATTAATAAGGATTCTTAATAACAATATACTTGAAAAAATGAGAGATAGAAAGAGAGAGAGAGAGAGAGAGAGAGAGAGAGAGAGAGAGAGAGAGAGAGAGAGAGAGAGAGAGTATTATTAATTGATGTAATTAATACTCATGGTTTATTTTTTTTTACTTATTTTCACAAATTTTCTATTAACGTAATACCAACGAGTACCTTATATATTTACTTATCACGGTTTATTTTAGAAATTATTAATCAGTTTTAATGTAATAGTTTATATAAAAGTATTTTTAAACTTAAAAAAATGTCTATGTTTCTAAATTATGTTGATTAAAAAGAGCACAATTTTATGATCTTATTATTTAATTAAGTACTTTGCAGCTTTATTGCATGATTTATTGTTTATGTCATTAGAAAATGGATTTTTTAAATGCATTAATTTAGCATAATATTAAATTATATATTCTAGTACATGTACTTTATATTATATTGAGATTAGATATCTAAATGCAGACTTGCGCTTATAATTTAAAATTCGTTGGTTTAGAGTCTCTTGTCTATGAATGAAAGTTTAATTCATTTACTGATTGCATTGCAATAAATATTTTAAATCATGTTTAAAAGTATATTTATACTATTTATTTGTTGAATTTTATTTTTGTTAATTAAAAGCTATTAATATTTGGTAAAATTTATATAATTGAATATCTAAGACTGGCTTTTTTTATCTCTCTTCTTTCATTCTTCTGTATGAGTAGAGCTAAGCACTTAATCGCATTTATGTGCCTACACTCTATATGTAATCGAAAGATAATCGAGTTCGAATGTCTATTTTATTTTTTAGAAAATTATAGTTAAAAATGAATTATTGTTTTTTTTCGGATATCCTTTATCTGCTATAGGTTTTGAATAACGAATTATTATTATGATAACAAATTAATTATGGTTTGAAATCGAATGAATATTAGTAATATTATTTTATACTGAATAAAATAGAAAAAGATTATTTAATAATAATAAATTGAATCAGACATATGTTTGATTATAAATTAAATAATTATATTCTATATTTATTTAATATTCTACATAAGGAAATATGAAAAAAACGTTAGTATACTTAAGATTTATTATTTCTACGTAAATACATAATGTTAAAATAGTAAATTATAATGAATGTATGCAAATTTAAAAAAAAAAAAATCTTGTCAAGGCACCTAATTGATTTTCTGTTAAATAATTAATGGTAATAAAATTGAAGCAACTTTATATTGTATAATTTTTATATCTTTTATCTAAATAACAATAATTTAATATAAATATATTTTTGTTGTATAAATGTAATTTGTATGTTATAAAACGTCAGTTATTCGTATAAAATAACGAATTACCAACAAATTATTGTTTAAATTTTCTAAGAACAGCGAAAAGAGAAAATGCACTTTTTATCATCTAAAAATATTTTAAGAATTTATAAATAAAATTAATAAACCTAAATTTATATATGTGTTTATGACATACTGATCCAAAAGTTTGCATCGAAAGATTTATGAATCCTCCAGCGGTTAGCTGCATTGGTTTCTGTGCCCTCGTAATCATTAAACTCAAATTCTTGTCAATATTTGTTTGAATAATTACCTTATTTAAGCTTGCAAAATATGCAGCGTGTGCGATAGCATCACTCTTAAATATAATCACATAATAAGTAATATATAATGCAATAAGTATAATCAAATTTACAGTGATATAAATATTAGAGTTTTTACTTCTTCTAAAAGGCATTCGGGAGTCCATTGACAAGCGAAGAACATAAATAAATTAATTGAAAAAAACATGATGAATTTCATATTATCCTTATTATTCTGTTTTAAATATGCATTATAATAATTTTTATCGAATATAATAATAATATAATGAAATTGGAGAATTAAATTTTATTTAAGCTTTACTTACCTCTAATAGTTTTACTCCGATAATAGACATGTTATAAACTGTAGTGGCCACTGTCACTAAAAAAATGCTTCTCATAAAGTGTTCGATTTCTTGGCAGAATCTAATTAAAAATAACATAATTATTCATTTTTTTTCATTTTAATTGGTTTAAAAAATTTGTTTACCTCATGGTTTTTTGATGAAATTTTACACAAATTCGAACTCTATTGGACAGTAGTTTATACATATTATTTTCTTCTTTTTTATTATTATTCAATTCAGCTTTTTTCTGCATGACCATTATTAGTATAAGTCTCAAATAAATTGATTTTAAGTAACTACTAGCCATCATAATTAAATATAAGCCAACGGTTTCTATTCCTCCTACTATTACCGTAACACAATAAATAACTGTTGCTTGAAATATTGAGACAATTGTAAAAATTGGATTCTCGTGAACTTCGATATAAAATCTATGATATAAATTTAGGTTTATTTCCATAAATAATAATAAAAATCGTTAATAATACTACTCATATCTTTATTTAATTTTTTATTACACGTATGCAATATTAAATGAAAAAAAATATCATTATTTATTATTATTAAATTTAAAAAATATATTTTATCAGTACATGGTGAATATAATTAATAATAAATATATTTAAAAATATTTTTGATTTACATTATTTTCTATTTATAAATATCGTATGTATTTCAATAAATTCTTTTGTTAAAAAATTGAGATTAAATTTAACAAAATATTTATATATTAAAGAATTAAAAATAGTTATTATTTTGGATAATTCATGAATAAAAATAGAATATAAATAATTACTCGATTATGTAAAAAATAAAGTAAATATTTTTATAATAATTCAAGAATTATGTAATTAATTTTTAAATAAGATGGAGAATACAATATAAAAATACATAATATTTTTTAAACAGTAGTTTTATTTATATAACAAACTAACCTGAAAGTAAGTGATTTGGATAATGTTTCATTCATCAACACTGTAGGTTTCTTTAAAAAAAGATCTGTAAGGATCCAACTTGAGGTAGAAACAAATACACTAATAATTATAAAGGTTCTAATATAATAAGCTTTTCTTTCGTATATTCTAACAACGTAGGTTTCTTCTGGAGTTAAGTATGACCAAAGTCTTTTACACTTGTCCATTAGTCTGATAAGCTTCTTGCGCTTAAAGTATAGTAGAATATAGCGAATGCATATATTGTGAACAAGTAACAATTCACAGATAAAATCTATTTCAATTACCTTGAAAAATAATTATTAATTATTTGAGAAGTAATTATTAGTACAAGATTTTTTAATTCGATGATATTTTATATTGAAGAAAAAATATTTTGATTTATATTTACTTTTCTCTTAAGTAATCTTAGACCATATCCCCAGTAGAAAGAAGTGTAAAACATATTTACTAAATTAAAATAAAAACCAACTAAATAAGTACCAATGAAATTTAAGTTACGACCATCAAATGGAATAAGGCCAATTATTCTCATAATACTTAAATGAGGTGATGATATCTGTCCATAAGTCCAAACATTTTTTTTTAATTTTATTGTCATGCTAAAAATAATTAAGCATATTTTTGAACAATTGCTCTATGATTGCATTTTTATTTTTTTTATAATAAAAAATTAAACTTTTTTTTTTTTTTTAAAAAAAAAGTGTACTCTTTATGTATTTTGACATAAGTTTCAATATTAGTATTAAATTTGATTATTTTTAAATAATAAAAAAATAATATTCACTCTTTAAAATTGTGCATAGATATTTATCATTCAAACATAAGACTCTTATTAAAAAAATTATACATCTTATTAAACTATTATTAATATAAAATTAATTTTATCGATTATATATGTATATATATTTATATTTTTAAGTAATTTGTTTAATAATATTTTTTTGTTAATATGAAGTTTTAAACTAACTCGTTCATTTAATGCTTAGACACTTGAATTGATGGTGTTACAATTGATCTACTGAAACTTTTTCTATTGAGAAATTTACAAGAGTCTTTTTTAAGAATTGATCATGTATTTCATATTTAATAGTCTAATCATCCAATAAGAAATAATTAATCTACTTTTGCCTGGAATTGAAAATATTAAATAAAATTTAAAAAAAAATTCCTTTATATAAAGTATGCAATTGATAGACGAGATAATATTTTTTTTCACTGAATTAAAAGTGAATTATAGAAATGACAAAGTGATGTTACTTCCCTCTCTGATGGTATTATATAAATTATTGATGAATGTAAAGGCTTACTTTTAATATTCTTGTTTTATTTGCCTCCATGATTGTTTCATGAATTTTAATTATGCATAATGTACTATTAAAGTTTCTTTTATTATCACTAATACTGTAAAGTAGATTTTCATTATTTCATGAAAATTCGATTTGAATATTTAATACGCATCTAGTTATTAGCTAACAATACTTTTACAATACTTGGGGAATGTTTTTATGTATTTAAAGTATTAACAATTTGAGAATATTTCATATAAAATAAATTATGAAAAGCACATTGACTTAAAAGAGTTTATAATTTTCAATAAATTTTAAAACAAAAATACTTTACGAGATGAATGTTTTCTTAATATAATAAAATAAAAAATATTTTCTATTCATATATAAAATAATAACAGAAATTTGCTGATGTTGAAGTTATTTGGTCTAATAATTTTTTATTTTTTTTTATTGCATTAGATATTATTATATTTAAATTAATAATTATTATAAGTCGTTTCCGAAGCATATGAAAGAGTAAATAAACATTCAATAATCAGTTAATAACTCAATTAATTTATGTATTATAATCTGTCAAAGGATAATATTCTATTTTTACAAATTTATATATATCTTAAATTTAAACAAGATAATTGTAAACTGCTGTCTATATAATCTACATTAATAGTTTTTTTATTAAATTATATATCTTATCATATTATTTATTATTATATAATTATATACATAATATATTCATATTAATTGTTAAAACTACATGATCCTTTTAACATTAATAAACAAATTACAGAATGGTATTTTTTCTTCTATTTAAGCTCAATTGCCATTTCATTATTTTCCAATTAATTGATATTTGTGTTTTATTATTAACTAAATTTATTTTGATATATGATTTTTTAAATAACAGTTTTCTGACACGATTGCGAATAAATGATTTTTCCGTTTATTGCGACTAAATTGACGTGCGTAATATTAAAGTATATGTTAATTGTGGCCCTCCATCTTTGAACATCAGCGCTTGTTAGATGATTTTGAATTCTAATCGAATACAATAACGTCAAGTCTACCTGTTCTTTTCCTTTTACTAAAGGCATTAAATTGTCATGATGTTCAATAGCGTAACAAAAGCTTTATCTCAGTTACTCTAAAAAATTACATAATTTGCTCTGATAAAGATAATGCAAAAAGTATTAGCAGAACCCATCAGCAAATAATCCTCGTCACTCTTTTCTTAGCGTTATCAGTCCTCTTTTTCACAATATGGTTCCTTCTCGACATAAAAAAACTTTAATCTTACATATAAATAATTTATGTATGACACAATCAACTTTTTAATCAGTTATCATATACAAGTACTTTGAAAACAACGGCAGAAGGGATTTCATATTATACGATACTTGCATAATTATTTATTTATTTATTTATTTATAAGTTATTTTTATTAAATTCATCCTTTATTTTTGTTGTTGTTAGATTAGGCTGACATAAGTTATAAAGGTATTCCTTATTTTTATGTAACTTTGAATATTCTGGATAAAATGTATCTAATTTAAGAACATAATTAATAAAAATTTTAATTATATATGTACATATATATACATAATTATAAGATTATAACAATTTATCTATACATAATTTATTTGTTGAGATAAAATAATAAAATATTAACTTAATTTGTAGAAGGAAGGATTAATTTGATAAAAAATTTTATATAACTGTGAGATATTAATAGAATTAAGATGTTGATGAAAATTTTCTTTATAATAATTAATTAATCTTAAGATTGTATATCATACCATATACCATAATTATTTTATCTATTTTGCACTAAAATGATAAGATTTAATTACTATTATTAAAATATTGATATGTTATTTGTTTTATTGTATTCATAATTAATTTTCTCATTATTATCTTAAAAATATTATCTTGATGTTATTTATTTCTTTATTATCGTTTTAATTGTATTATTATATTTTTAAGTATCATTTTTTGTTTATATTTTATTTAATAAATTTTGCGATATATTCTCTTTTAATCACAAATTCATCTCCTTTTTCTTATTCTATTTTATGAATTTATAAATTTACAATTTATAAATAAAATAATTATGAGTTTGAATATTGTTAATGTATAACCAATATAAGTTTCTTTATCAAATTATTTGATTAATTAAAGTACATAACATTTTTTTTTATTTACAATGGTAATAGCACATGTAATTTAAAAATTTTTTTTTATTAAACAGTAATATTTGAGAATCCACTAAAAATACATAATGGTAAAATTACATTTTAATCTTTCTTGCATCATAAAATTATTATAAAATATTATTGGTATAATTATTACATTACCTCAGGTGTTTTTAAAGACTTCTTGTTATAAGTCGACAACGTTACAATGACATAATGTATGATACGTGGGAAAGAGAGAGAATCATTGTCAATTTCAATTCATTAAGTAACAGTATTTTTTGGTTTCCAATAAAATAGAAGAGATTATACTTGTTAAAATAACATAGATGGTAAAGTCAGGAGTCATTCAGCCATTCATTAGCTACCATTTGAATACAGTCATGAGGTGTAGGTAATGACAGTTAGTTATTCGTTGACTTTGCGAAAGTCAAAAACTTATTGAAAGTAAATTCGTACCTATACATTGAACAGTATTAACAAAAAGAATACCATTAAACTACTCTAAATCTATGATAAATCACTATTCTTTCACACCGCCTTTTCTGTGATTAGAATTATCACAAAATCCAGTATTATTCAATCTTAAAGGCATTAATTTCTTATTTTTTGAAATCCACTATAATTTTTTATAGTCAATATACGCAATTAAATATGGGATAATTCCACATACATCATTCAAAATAAAAATTTGTTTTATTAGTAATAAGAAAATAATTAATTAGGAAGAAATAAATATAAGAAGCTCTTTAATATCAAGAATTTATTTCACAAATATTACTTTATTTCGCAAATTTTTTTTAAAAATTCAATGCATATTGATTTGATTTTTTACATTTTTATTTGGCTAATTATAAAAAATAATAATTAATACAATTATTTTTAAAAATACATTTCTTAAGAAAAATAGTATTTATATTGGATTATTTATAACTTTATTAAAACATTCAAAAAATTCAACCAATATGACACAGATATTGAACTAATTCTTATATATAACTTAAATATTAATAAAATAATTATTAAGAAAAAAATGTAATTTTAATTTAAATTTAATTTTATTTCTTAATATTTATAATTTAAAAATTCAAACAGAGTTTTGTATGTTTAATGTCATATGGTATATGAATAATTATAAATTGCAATAAAATAAAAAATGAAATAAAATAAAAAAAAAATACAAAAACTCCATGTATTTTTGTACAATTAGTTTATTATAACTTCAAGAGTAATATAATATTTGTATCCAACGAAGAAAATACATTGTCTACGCGTATCAACAATATTCATAAAAAAATTTTCTTCTGTTTGGTTTACTGCTATGGTATTTTGAGTATTTATTCATTGGTCTATTAATTATAAGAGTCAATTATTGAATTCACTTGTTAAGCGAATAATAAATAATGTGAAATGGAAATAATGTTTATTTTTACTATGTTTCTAACAAAATTTTGTTATAAAAATGGAATTTAGTTCTTCAATACAATAATAATAATGAAATTTAACAAGTTTTTAAAATCGTTAAAAGTATATTTTGATTTTATCAATGTAACGTAAGTTAATTACAAGGAAATTTTAATATACATTTAAAAGTATTTTATGCAGTAACTTTGGTGTTCCGTTCATATATTTATTTTATTACAATGAAATCAATTATTTAATTACATAAACAGACATACAAATTTCAATTACTTTTAGTAATTATATATTTTTCCACAATAAATATTTTATACATATATTGCACCCAAAAAATTTAAATAAAAGTTACAAAAAATATGCATAACCATACTATATTTTTCAGATTAATATCTAATAATTTAATATGTTGCATAATATTCTATAATACTGAAATACGCGTATAAAAACCACTTGATTCGTTTCTTTCACTACAATCTACTACTAATTTAAGATCTTACAGTCATATTTATGCGTGCTATTATTACATTAACATACAATTTTTATATATGTGTCAAGTTTTTTGATTTATAATTTTTCAATAATGGTTTGCAAATACTGTACTGTTGCTATACTTTTTTTATTATTTTTAGAAGTTTATACTTTATCATTATAAAAATCTTTAAATTCTTTATTTGACAATTTTACATAGTAGATTAGTATACCATTTATACAAATTTAATTTGTAATGTTTTTATAATAATTTTGATAATCAAATAAATATTTCATTCGATTTAATATTTAATAAATAAAATTTATATTAATTAATATAAATTTTTATATTATTATTTATTTATTTATTGTCGCGTCAATAACGTGGTTATTAGCGACACTAATAAAAAATCATTCGATTTATTTATATACTTAATTTATGCAACCAACTAAGAATCTAATAGTTTAATAATAATAAAAAGTTATTTCTTGGAAAGCTATATTTGCACAAGTTATAATTGAAATAAATAATTTATAAAATATTGCAGACACCTTGCAAATTAATTTGATGATCCTTTTTCTAATAAATCATAAAAATAGATTATTTTATTACAATACTATGAATCTGTATTATACAGAATTTAATTTTATAATCATAGATTAAAAAATTTATATATATATATATATAGTAAAGTGGTCAATAAAAAAATTAATAAAAACTTAATAAAAGAATCAAATGATTTCCTTATTCTATGTTTTAATCGAAACTTATAAAACTATATTTAAATTTAAATTTGTATCTAACTCTTAATTTTTTTTTCTCCTTAATGCCAGTGTAAAATCAGTCTTTGTGAATCTTTTCGGAAACTACACATCATTATTTGAAATTGAAAATATAGTGACCGAGTAAAGAGCGATAATGATGTAACAAATATTAAAAAATTATTGAGGCACTGTATGTATCATTGACCATTGACGTCACATCTCTGCATCTTGCCTTTTGGCCACGAATTCTTTATTTTTTGCATGTAACCTAATAAATCTGTAACTCGGTAATCGGCTATGTCATATACAGTGCCATACAATCGCAATTTCTGATTAGAAATTGGTACAGAACGCACAACTTTTACGCGAATAGGCACAAATATTTCGTAATCCATGTTTGTCTACTTAGATGTTTGTTTCGTAGTTCATTCACGTAAAGATATTCAATAACTCTATTTTAGATTCTGCTTATCTTCCAACGAACATTCAACGATTTTTTTTGTCTTTAACTTTGATTAGCTCGTTAGATTCGTTATGTAAATATCCCAGCTTATTAAAGCTAGGGATAAAATTCATGCTAGACCCAATACTGATTTCTTCTTAGTAAAGGATTCGATGTTGTTCTTTGAGATGTCTGTGAGGGACAAGGTAGATCTGTTGTTTCAAAGCTACTCCACTCATCGATATCTGCTACTCCATAAGGATATCTGGCTGAAACATCCACCTCTGATCCTGTGATGTTTTCCATGGGACTCAAAGGTATTATCTTTTAAAAATAATAATAATATATTAAATTTTTATAAATATAAAAAGAATTTGAAAATGTATATACTTTGAATTTCTATTTAAGAGTACAAATTGTAAAAACTTATAATTTTTCAATTGTATTTTATTATTCTAAATTTGTTATTAATTTTTTTATAAATAACTCATAGAAATTGTTAGGGTTAAATAAAAAGATTTAATTTTTTTTTTCTAACCGTTAATGCATAAATAAAATTATATTGGGCAGTTAAATTTGCTCAATTTAAAATATAACAAATCTTATTCTTTACATTTGTGAATAATATAACATAAAATATATATATAAAATTTTATTTACTTTGCATTGAGGTAATGTTGAGGTTAGTGAAGGCATCATCGGAGGTAATGGTGTACTCGAGCTTAATGTATTATTGTGGTGTTCATTTGTGTATCTTTTCAGATGAGGGGTAGTTGGTAAAAGATGATCAGGTGGCCTTGGAAGAGGCATCACTGATGGTGCGGAATTTTCAACTTTATTTTGATTTTCTTCTTCATTTTCTTCTTCAGTATTTTTGAATCTAGAATGCCTGCATCTAATTGTTACAACAATGCATAAACCTAGGAAGAAAATTCCAAGAAGCATTGCTAGAAGCAGGGTATAGTCATTACTCATGTTAGGAGCTATGGCCATTTCACCTTCATGACCAACAGGATCCATCGGACCATTTAATGAGTTATTATAATATTCACTTAAAAGTTTCACACGAAAATCAAAAACACCTATTGCTGGTTGGAATCTAGGAGCACTTTGAGGTACTGCTAATATAAACTCAAAACTATCCATTACTCCATAAATATCATTTGTCGGTACTTTTTTACATATTAAGTATATTAATCCTGAAAGTATTTGTGAGTGAGTGAATTTCGTGATTTCCTTCTCTTGTAATCCCCTTTTTTCCCCGGAAGACATAGTCCTATTCATGATACGCATAATTTTGGCATACTTAGGCTTTGTAATTATTTTATAAACAGGATCGCTCTTTGCTAATTTAGCAAGAGGTGTTGCATCAAAAAATATAATGGATAGCTTTGTTCTATCACCAGTATAGATTTCTAAATTTGGATTGGTTATCATCAGTGGAACCACGCGAATCAATACTTTTATATTGCGAACTTCAAAATCACTAACACGAGCCAACATTTCAAAACTGTCATTGCTTACTGTCATATCTTGTTGTACATAAACAACATTTTTTGAAAGCAAATCCGTGTGTTTGAAATTAGACGTTTGTTCTCGAGCGTGTATGGTGCCATACCTAGGTTGCTTTGTTATTTCATAGCTGACTAAATCTTGTCTTACATTCGTATCTAATTTCAAGCTTTCAGTATCAATTGTTGTCGATATTAAGCCTTGTTGTAAATCTACTGGTTTGAGAATGTTGATACTGAGTCTGATGGGATGTACATTTATATTAAAAATTTTGTAAACAGGATTAAAACGTCCATCTGATACACGGAAATAAAACGTGGATAATAATAAAGGCCCTTTATGTTCATAAACTAATCTTGAGGAATCAATATCTCGCTGAGTAAATTTTTGAGCCTGATGAATATCTGAATTAGAATTTTGATCCGTGGATAGTAAAAGAAGTCTTCCATAAGTTGGTGCATTTATTATTTCGTAAATGATATCATTAGGATCTGTATCTGGATCTGTCGTTTGAAGATTATTTCTTGTTATTGTTTGTGTTTGATTCTGTACAACATCTATAGCATTAACGATTTCCAATTTAAATGGTTCATCGTTTATTGGTATTATGTCGACTAAAATCGAAATATTACACAGGGTTACGTGACCAGGAGAGAAATATATAGTAAAGTCTATTTGATCTTTTGTTGTATCTGAATGATCATGAAAATATGCTATTTTACCGCTCTCAACTTCACTCTGAGAGAAAGTTGTGAGATTTAAATCTGGTAAAAGCATTACATGCCCAAAATTTGGTTGTTTTATTAGCTTTATAGATATTTCTGGATTGGAAATAGCAACTTTCGTGTGCAAAAAAGCTAGAATTCCACTAATATTCATAGAAAATGGTGCTGAATCTCCTTCATCTACTCGAACTGTAGTTGTAGTTACATAACGATGTAAGCCACCACTTGATACTGATATATCTATTCTAAATATCTGAAATTTTAAGTAATGTTAATTTATTTTTAGAATAAATTTCAATGTATATTAAAATAAAATCAGTACTTTTTATATTAATGAAAAAGGATAATAAATATTACAAAACTAGTAACTATAAAACTCTATCAAACGATTTTATTGTTATTATTTGTGAATATAGAAATAATTATTAATAATCAATATGTAAATAAAATATATACAACATTTAAGTTATTAAAACTTATATATGACTTTATATATATATTAATATAATTTAAAATAATGTTTTGGTACCAGATTGACAATAAATAATGCAAAATAATATGCGTTAACTTGCATAAGAACATCTTAAAATATATTGAAATTACAAATTTTTTCTTTATATTATACCTGATTTTTTATTGGAGTTGCAAAATGTGTTTGAATATCAAACACAAAACTATCGCTTGCTGATAAATTATTAAACAGCTTGTTATGCTCATACGATACTTTGCTATTGTTAAGATCTTTTTGGGTAAATCTATCCACTTCGAGCCAAGTACCTTCACTTGTTTCCATTATAATTTTTCCCATATTCGGTCCATTTCTTATTAAATATTGTACATCTCGGTATACGTCTGTGCATTGAGATAACAGTAATTCACTGGTAATTGATTTTCTTGCCAACGGGAAGACATTCAAAATGTTATTTTTTTCAATTTTAACTTGAACAGGTTTTGTAGTAAATGAAACACTGTATAAATCAGTTTTATGAATTCCATCGCTTACAAAAAATTTAAATTCTGCTTCACTTCCATCTATAAAACAATCAATATTATGATACATTTATAAATTTTACACAATTTACCTTTTAAAATTTTTCAAATTAAATAACTTTATTTTCTTTTAAAAATTCATATGTATATATTTAATTAATAATTCAAAAAATTATGAGCAGTATAATCTATTAAAGGCATATATATTTTTTAAGCGATAATATTTATTTGAAAATAAATAAACTTACTTGTGTGTATAAAATAAATTTTGTGAGTATTGATCATTTCTTGCGAGAAATTAAAAATTTCCTGTCGTAGAAATGTATTCAATGAAAAATATCCGTTAATTACATTATTAACATTATAAATAAGGTCAGCTGGTATGGTATCATTATCTATAGCTGCTAATATCTGATTGGTAACCAGCACAGTACCACCCTGCCATAATGTCAACTTTGTCATATTCACAATAACTGGGACTTCATCATTTATTGGTGAAATATTGATCCATACTTTAAAAGGTTCACTAGTTTTATCTCCGGCTATAGCAACCATTCTAAAATAATCAATAGATAATTCGTCTCCATTATTTTTATAACTAATTTCATTTATGCTTAACTGCTGTTGGGAAAACTTTTTTGTTGGATTATTTTTTATATCTGTTATACTTCCATGTTTGGGCTTTTCTATTATTCTGTAATCTGTAATCTTACCAGCAAAGTAAGTTGTTATGGCATAAAAATCGGAATCATGCAAGATAATACTTTTGCCTTCAAGCACAGTTAAATTTTTCGCATTAACATAAAATTTATTAGGAATAATTACGATATTTATTGTTAAATTTTTAAGCCAAGTAATACTATTTGTTACATCAACTACAAATTTGTCATGTGTTTGATTGGGTGTTGATTGTACATAAGAGATTCGTCCTTCATTTATAAGATTTTGTTCAAAACGTTTTATTAAATGTGTATCAAAATCGTCTTCATTTTCATCTGTAATATCTTCATGCGATTGTACTTCTAAATATCCATTTTTTGGCCATTCTTTTAAGTAATAGGTAATTCTATTAGAAGGGATGTCAGAATGGCCAATTTCCAAACTTTTACGATTAATTATGACATTTGTTGCTTCAGGTACATATACTGTACTATTATTATGAATTACTAAGGTTTCCCAATAAATTTCTGGAAATACTTTAATTGTAAAAATTTTCATGTCTGCTGCTTCTCGTATCTTTACCTTCAATTTTATCTGTTCCTTATTTAAAGATGATCCAATGTGCTTATATAGAATTATTTTCCTAATTATATCATCTTTAGTAAAAGTTGAGGTTTCTTTATTGTATTTTAATAAGAATCCGTACTTAGGTCTTTCCAAAAGACTGTAGACAATATCTGTAGAATTTATTAATACATTTGTTTCTACATCAATATCTTTCAGAGTTAAAAATATTGAATAATTTGATTGAACAATAGTATTATTGTTAATTAACAATTTTACGTATGGTTGTCCTGCTTGTATTAGGAGTTCACCATTAGTAATTAATTCACCATCACTAACTGTGAAATTAATTCTTTCATATTTACCGCCTCGATGTTTATAAACAATCTGTTCAGAATCGATGTCATGTTGTGTAAATTGTTTGATTTGATATTTAGGTTCATTTACCTTAAAAATTTCACCATTACTTAACTGCATTATTGTATAAATTAAATCAGTAGTTTTAGTATGCAGATCTTCATCGATATATAGCAGATCAGTTCTAGTAATCAATTTTTCTGACCTTGAAACAACTTGCAAAATTCTATTATTAAGTCTTTTAGGTCGATTATCATTACTCAAATCGATTTCTACGTAAAATTTTCCAATATACATAAAATCAACATCATCAGGTGACATTGCTAAAAATTCAAAGGAATCTGTTTTTGTTTCTGTATCATCATGAGAATATAAAACAGATTGAGTTGCGAGTTCATCTAATGTAAAATAAGTAGTATTAAGTCTAATTAAGAATGAACTATTGCCTATCATTATCGAACCGTGACGCGGTTTCTGCGTTAAATTGAAATTTAACAGTGATACTCCAAAATTTTGATATTTTGTTTTCTTTATTTCAAGAGGTATTGTATGTCCTTCAACTACACGAATACTTTCTACACTGTTGGGTAAAATAAAATTTTTTGATGGTGAATAATAAAAACTGAGGGATGTAATTACATCTGAGCATTGATGAGCAGTGATTTTGAATGTGATCTGATCATCTATAGCAGAAAAAGCATGTTTAAAATGCTTATAACGAACTCTATTATTATCGATATCATATTGAGAAAACGTTTGTCCAATGCTAAGAATTTCATAATCCAAATAAATGTAACCAAATTTTGGTCCTTCTAGTAAACTGTACAAGATCATTTTTGTATCAGTAATAAGAGGATTCGTTTGAAACTTGAGTTTTTGTGAATTAAGAAGAACGTCGACATTATCAGTAAAGTTGATGCTGTTTCTATGAATTTCGAGAAGTTCTAATATAATAAAGGTGATATTAAAATCATAGACAGTAGACAGATGAACCTCGCGAATACTTGTTTGAAATTTAAAACCATCTTGATGTGGATAACCTACATTGTGAAGATATCTACAAAGATAAATAAAAAATTTATATGAATTGTAAAAATATTTAAATAATATTTTTATATTTAGTAATAATTAAATGTAGTAACTTTGATTGCAATTAGACGTCAAAATCATTGAGTTTTAATAAATAAATATAAAATAAAATTAAATTTAAAAAAATAAGAATCGAATTTGAAAAATAAGGATTATAACATAAAAAATATTTATTGAATTCACTCATTGAAAAATCTAACTTATTACGTGTTATTGGATTCAAAAAATTCTTTTGGCCAATGTATAATTTAATTATCATATACATGGCTAATTAATGATTATGGAATAAACCTTATAGATTGTTGTTCAAGATCACGACTAGTGAAGTAATCAGTGTTTGTCCATGGTTGATTGGAATCGCGTTGACGCTGCAAAATTCCATATTGAGGCAACCTGATGATTTTGTATTGGATTTCGATTTTGGGTTCCTCGGCATTTGTGACAAAAGATAGATTAGTTGAAGATAGATAAGAGAAAGATCTATGCACGACAACGAGTCCAGTGTTGTGTCTGAGCCTAATGCTGAGTGGGTAGGCGTTGATGCGCAAATACTGAGCTCCACTATTACTTTCACCGTCACTCAGTTTCAGCCCAAGAAATGCTTTGGTTTTATCTAAAACAATCATAATATTTGTTTTTATATTAATTATATTAAATTAAAATGCAAAGGAAATTCTTTTTTTTCTTCTTTTTTTTTGTTGGTATATGCGTGCATTATTAAAAAAAAAAAAAGAATTGTAAAGTAAGTGTAGCTTTAATTGAATTTTAATTTAAAATTGAATAGTGCTCAGAATTGATTGTGTATGACTTTTGAGCAATAATTTTTTATAATTACTAAAACAGTCATAATTTAATCAGTAATTAATTAGTATTATATAATTTTTATTTTTAGAATGTTAAAAGATTTTTTTTTGAATTTTTTTTATATGAGACGACTGAAATTAAATATGAAAATAATATTTTATATTATTATATTTATATATTGAAGATTAAAGTTATATAAGATTAATAGAAAACTTTAATACTATGAATCATAAATATTTTTGCATTATATATTATGAATTACATGTACTCATAAATTAAATATTTTGAATAATTTACTAATCAAGTGAATATTATTTTACGTACACGTAATATCAATAATATTCATGTAATTAATCTTAAATAATATTGTAACCGATCGATTGTATTGTTTTTTTAAACAAAAATTACAATAATAATCAAAGCTCCTATTTGAAAAAGCTGATTTTATATAAGAATACTTATGTAGGAAATATAAACAAGATTTTTATTTGCAAAATATTAGGTTGAACCATGCAAATATAATAGATAATGAGTGCGAGCACAATATTGATAAGTCTGTTATGTGGGTAAATTAATTATACAAGGTATTTCTAATAATAATAATATTATAATTAATAAATTTCTAATAATAATAAATTGTGATTATGTTTCATAAGATTTATTTTAAAATGTCTTCTTCATAAAACATAATGTAATTAATTTTTTAATTTGAAAGGAAAATAGTTTGGTGCGTTAACCGAATGAGAGGCTTTTTAAAAATAACTAAGACCGAAAACAAGTAATTTCTACGAAGCTAATATTTATTGAACTATTTTAAATTTTCCTACTGTTGGTTGATTTGTCTTTTAGAAAAACACGAGGACATTATTTCTTTTGACAGACCAGAGATGTTCTTATTGGAAGAAAAAGTTGTTACGAAGGAGAGAAGCGGGGAGGAAAGACCAATGAAAAATCTCATTTCTCGTCTTACTTTTGCCGCTGTGTACATAATCGATCGAGCCGCGGGTGAGTTCCGCTTGCGTGAACATACGGACAAACTGGCCATTGCCGTCGGCGCCGACCTTCTCCACGTAACCGACGTCGCTGTCGTTCGAGAGGACGGTGTACACCAGCGAGTCCACGGGTGTGTCTGCATCCATTCCCCAGATCAGATCCTTTGTTAGCGTCTTTCGGCTTCCCTGTAAAAAGTCCAACGTACTTCTGTTACGCAAAATCTGACGTCTTTGATAAATTTGCCAATTTTCTTTCCTTGCAAAAGTCTCCACGAACGCCACTAGCTTTTAAGTTTTGATTGGAAACATTTTTCACAATTGTCATTTTATTAATATATGAGTTTAATACATCATAAATTTTCAAATGATAGTGCAATTTCTTACACGTTATAGGATAATATTTCATGGTTAAATAAATTACAGCATTACTTAAGTTTTACTCAATTTTTCATTATAACCCGTTCCTTTCTTTTCAAAAAATAAAAAACTCGACAACAGACATTTGAGACTCAAACAAATTATATTTAATTGGCAAATTCTTTGGTTATAATTAATAAAATTTTATCAATATTTATAGTAATTACGAAGAAGTTATTACATTCAAAGTCAAAATTATCGTAATATTTTATCAAGATAATGTACATTTTGAAAATTGTAAATTATTCTAAAATTGTAATTGAGTTATAATTTGACAAAGAACTTTAAAAATTAATTTATATATACATGCCGGTTCTACAAAAATACTATAAATATATGAAGCGTTTAAAATTTTTTTTTTTATATTTTCATTTAATTTATTACCCACGTATTACACGTAAACTCTTATGATAATATTTTAACAGATATTTAAGAATATTTTTCAATAATAGAATTATTTATCAAGTATAATAAAACTGCATCTACTTAATAATTATAATAAAAATTATATTTTATAAAATAAGACAGATCAAATAAGCTGAGTAATGTCATAAAATATATGGAGTACATGCATAGATTTATCGCATTTTGTTTTATAAATTTTATTAATTATACGTGTAAATTATATTAATGTCATAACAAAAAAGAGATTATGGTTTAATAATGACAGTTTTTACTCAATATACCAGGTCTCAATGAATTATCAAAGATTAAAAACTGTAGTTTATACTCTTTTTACAAATACTTTTATATAATTGGAAAATTATAATTATAATCAATAATTTTAATTGGAAAAAAATTAAAAACATTTATTTATGTTATAAAATAAATTAACTTAATTAACTTATAATTTTATTGAAAATATTAAATTCTAATTGTTAAATTATTTTCTCTTAAATTACTTAAAACATTAATGATAATGCTACAATATATTTGTTTAAATATATCATCATTTTTTCATTATTACATAAATTACATAAAACTTATATCGGAGAGGTAGTTGAATATAGTTTGTATAAATATTTTTAAATTAATCTTACCGATTACATTCATTCTAGTAAAATATAAATAAAAATGTAAGTTCTTATAATTTTTTCAATAATTTTAAACACTTGTCCGTTTCAATGTAGTTAAATTTTGATGTAAAACAATAAAACAATCATTAATACAATTGAAAATCACAAAAATAAACTCACTTGTGCTAATCTCAAAATTGAATTTGGTGAGATTTCCAGGTGTGGTGGATCATTAACTGGAGTTACATTAATGTGCAAACTAAAACGTAGACTATCTTGAAAATATCCCGGGAGCGTGAGTCTCGAATTGGCTTGTAATGCTACTTTTAAAATCATGCTATCTTCCGTTGTCTCACTGCCGTCATGTAGATACGATACCTATAATTTTTATTAAAAATTATTTACCTATTTTAAAATCTTCATGCTCTTGTATGTATACTCATGCATACAAGCTATCGTTCTCACTCATTAATTAATAATACTTCTCTGTAAATTAAACTTCTAAAATTAATTTTATCTTTAATATTCGATAAATATTAATAATCTATTAACATATGCAAGTACATATATAAAACGTACATTATATTAATTAAAATAATATCATCAGATATGAAATTGGATACAAATATATTTTAAATTATCAAAGTTTTTTTGAACATACCTATAAACATGTTTCCAATTATAATTATTTAATTTATTTTTCTCTAATATTAATTTATGTTACCTAATAATACCCACTTTTATTATCATTATTATTGTTATTATTATTGTTATCGTTGTTATTAATATTATTATTACTGCTATTTTAATTATTATCTCCTCATATTTTTATGATATATAAATTACGTATTGATATTAATTTTTTGGAAACATAGATGCTTAGAGAAATTAAAAAAATTGATATTATTCTTGTTATAAGTATATTCTAAGTTGTTAATATTCTTAATTTTTCATTATTGTAAGAAGCATAATTTTTCAGTATTTCATAGTGTACCTACACATACTGTATACTATATAAATTATACTTTTCGATAAGCTACTGTATTTTCTGTATCATATTAAAAAATTATTGTAAAAATAATCCTGATTTTTATTTATTTTTTATATCTTAATTTTCGCTCTGATATAATTCCGTGTAAATTATTTATAAACCTTTGTTAATTAAGTTGTAATAGTTAATACAAATATGAAATATAATAAATTTTTAATAAAAATTACAAAATTTATTAAAATATTCATGATGATGTAGTTTCGTTCTTATTATAAGCCTCTTGTTAAATAAAATCTTTATTCTTCGCAAGCTGCTTTTACTTTAATCGGATAATTATTTTTATATTTGATAGAAATAATGTATAAATAAATAGAATGAATACAGAATTTAAACTTAAATAAAACATTAAATAGATATTGACTTTTTGAGGGTAAATAATACTAGTAAATAACGTCTGAATTTTTATGTAAAAAATTATTGAAGTGGAAAATATGATTTACGAAAATACAGAGAAATGAATTTATATGTGAACATATTATCGATTAATTTTACGTCAAATTTTTCAGTTACTTTTAAATGTCGTAAAACTTGGGAGTTGTATATTTACAGTTATTGCTATATTATATTTTTAGCCCAATAATAGCCATAAATAATTAATTGTTAATTAATAAAAATAATAAATAATTAATATAAACAGACATGGAACTCTCTTTGCCATTCGACAAAGTAGACTCAAATGACAAACCCACTTTATAATTATATATTTTATATACTTTGTAGTTTTTAAAAAAATGAATTATATTTATATATATATATTAATCAATTCAAATTACAATTATTTACTTTTATTTTGTTTTATTCTCTCTCTCTCTCTATCTTTTTCGATGATTTTGATTTTTATTCCTCGTAACTCCACTTACTTTCATTTTTAATTAATTTTTATTTTTTATCCTTCCGTCATTGAATTTTATAATAAGACTGATTTTCAAGGCAGGAATAATACGTTTTTCCATGGAAATTTAGTGAAGCATTGGTATGATATACGTTAGGGTGATGCAAAAAGATATCGAAGTATCAAATTTATATTGGAAAAAATTTATCGCAAATTATATGATAATTGTAAATATGTAACTCTTATAAATAGTTAATGGGAAAAGTGGAATGAACAAATAAAGCGTCATCCATTCCAAATACTCCAAACACAAAATTAGTTTTTAAAAATTAAAATTAAGTGAAATATACATTGAAATCGAAGTTAATTATAAAACTTAGTCCGATGATTTAAACTTAATTAAGATGCTAGCTTTTCTTTCTTATGAAATAAAGAAACTTTTTAGGTTTTAATAAACATTTTGTAAATCAGGTGGTGAAGTTGTGAGAATTTTTGTTTAAGAAGATTTGTTCTTGATTGACGTTTTAGACCAAGAAATAGACCACTTTTTAGGTCATGAAAAAAAGTAGTTAGTGATACACATCAAAATTCGTAAAAAAATCAGTAGATTCGAATTTTCTAAAATGCATCTTGTCTAATTTAGGGTTTTTTTACTTACAATTTTAAGGAAAAAATGTATTTTTTGTTATAAAATGAAAAGTAGTCATTTTAATACTATGTTATCAATGGACTATTTGTAATTAATAAAATTATGAAGAAAATTCATTTTCACGTAAACCAATCGAAGAATTAGATGCCAAAAATTTTTGGAAAAACTAGAACATTTTTGTATTAATTAAACAATTTTGTAACTTAATTATTTTTTAAAATTTGGAGCTCTAGTGTCAGGAAATTAAAGTGATTAATATGCATTTTATTTATACAAAATTGCAGTTTGATCAGATTATTAACTTTCGAGTAATATTAATGTTAATTAAGACATGTGAAAATTTACAAAGGTATTTTCAACTTAATGCACCGGACAATTTAAGTTTGTTCAACAGGCTTAAAACATATAGTTGTTGCGCAACAGATTTTATATCTTACATTTTTCAAAAATTATTTGGATTAACTAAAAAATGCGGATAAAGATGACCAAAATCTATCGAGTTTATTAGAAGCAGCGAGAGCAAAAACCGAGGGATTGTAATATATAGAAATAGAAGTAAAATTCGTGCTAAATAATCCCTCATATTTTCTTCTCCCCACTCCTCATCAAATTGCGTGCGTTCGGCTGTTTTTGATCAATTTAATCTTTCTATCTCAGACAATCCTAAATATTTAAACAAAATGTAAGACATAGGATATTTTGTGCAATAATTACATTTTTAAAACCTGCGAAAAAACTAAAATCGAATGATAAAGTGAGCTGGAAATAACTTCATAAATTATTGCATTATTTAATTAACATTAGTATTACTCGAAAAATAATAATTCGATTCAAATTAAAATTTTTTACAAATAAATTGCACATTGATTACTTCCCAAAATTATAGTTCTAAATATTAAAAAATAAAAAAGTTTACGGTTATTAGAAAATGATTTGACTTCCAATATTTTGATCGGTTTATGTATAAATAAATTTTCTTCATATATTTATTGACCACAATTCATCCATTTATACAAATAAGTATTCAAATTACCAGTTTTTATTTATAACCAAAAGTACATTTTTTTGTTAAACTTGTTAATAAAAAAAACCCTGAATTAGATAAGTGGCATTTTAGAAAATAAGAATCTACTGATTTTTTTTTACAAATTATGATATGTATCGCTAACTTCTTTTTTCCTGACCTAAAAAGTGCTCTATTGCTTGGTTTAGTTAATATGTATTTTTTTATTTATATTACGTTTTGTATTAATATTTTAAAGTAATTTAATTATTTAAGTTTTGTTTTATATTTTTATATATTTGTTTGATAAAAGTCATGTCAAAGATAGTTAATAATTGATTATAAAATATTATTCATATTATTTCGTTGCTATAAATAAAATATTTCAGTAAACAAATATTTAAATGTTATTCAAATACTTATAATATATAATTCAATGCATCATATTATATTTTTTTAATAATATATAATTCATTTCATGAAAACAGATTTTAATATTAATTAGGAAGATACAAATTTTTTCTCATTAAAAATTAAATTTTGCATCTTCTATAAAAAAAAAAAAATATTCCATTGGTTAATTAGAAATATTTTAAATACACAAATTTATAGAATATTTTTTATTTTTTTATTTATTAAAAATTGAGTTAAGAGGTAATAAATTTGTCAAAATCGGTAGCCGGGTCCATAAATGACTTTTATGTGAGATTTCAACTATAAGCATCCATTTGCAGCCACAGTATAACATTTTAAATATTAAATTCCTAGATAAGGCAAAACTTTTATGCGATTATTTAATAATAATTGTATATTACATTAGTAACAGCTATAAGTTTTAATATTTTTAAATACTCATTACATATTAGGTAAAATAAAAACTTTAAACCTAAAATAACAATAGAAACTATTTATAATGAATATTTTAAAGTAATAATTTAAAGTTTAACTATTGGAAGTATTCTCAAATAAAAATAAGTATAAGAGTAGAACAAATGAACGTAATCCAGATATATTCTACTTAGTCTAGTTCGTATGCCACTCACTATAAGGAAAGTTGTTTTAGTATGTATTCATAGGATTAATCAATTCAAGTGAGTTTCATTTTTCAGTTCAGTATAGTAATAAAATATCTTGTTAATCTTTATAATCTGACAATAAAGAAACTCCATTTATAAGACTTATTTCTTTCAAAAATTTATATTTTTTATTGGACCATAAAATATCAAATGTTTTTTTGGATTTATTAAAAAAGTATCATAAAATTATGCGAATAAACTTAATTTTGAATAAATATATGATTGAGATTTATTCCAATGAATTTTATTTATTTTTTTAGAATATTGTAATACATGAGAAATTAAAATTAAAAGAACAGATAATTGTGAAATAATAATTTACAAAGATTTACAAAGATACACACTTTTTGTTTTATATTATATAGAGGTTGTGTGCTCTTTATCATAAATAAATTATTACTAGCACAAAAGAAATCTAAAGCATGTTTGATTATGAGATAGAAAATAATATTCAGATCTGTGTATTTGTGACTTTATTGCAGATTTTAAGTTATTCAAAAGCTTCTTAGTATAACATAATAAAATTTCTTTTTTTTGTTATGGTGTTGTATAAATGTTTTATTTAACATGAAATAATTCTACTTTTCAATAAATTGTTTTAATGGTGGATTAATGAATTTGAATTAGTCGGATGACCGGGAAAATGTTGAAGCAAAGAGTTGGCAATTGAATATAAATTAGAAATTTGGTGAAAATGAAGAAATTAAAGGCTTTGGAATATTATCTTTTAAGACGTATAGGACTAAAATTATAAAGAGCGTCAAGTGTGCGATGAGTGAGACGTAGAGTGAATGACAGAACTGCTGTGTGCACGTGTGCACCAAAGAGTAAAACAAGCTGGAGTAAATTAGAACGGGAACAAAGGGACATGGCAGACCATACTCTAGACGGTTATACAGTGTGGACGCGGCTGATCCGTTATCCCCTCGGGAAAAGATACAAAAATAAAAAGAAAGGTTAATGAGCGATGACGCAGCCTGTAATTTCCTAAAAATAGCAGCAGATCCTCTTGTATTCGGAGCATAAGAGATGCACTTCTAAAGTTAGAGTCGGTCGTGACTTCCTCTGGCTTCTCATCTTCTATACATCACGTACATCGTGTCTTGCTGTTATGGTGCATGCAATACATTGTATTGATGTTGGAAGAAAAACACGTGTAATTTTCATATTAATTTTTTCAAAAGAAGTACTTTTTGAAAGGCCATTTCAAGCTAATGGAATTAAACGGGAAATTATTCGAAAAATGCAAGCTCCGGATAATTTTGGCCATCAAGTGCTGAGAACTTGCCTTGTTTTGAACTCGCAAAAATAAGTAACATTAAAGACCCTCGATGACACGCGAATTTCTTTTAAATTTCCATCTTTTATTTCTTCAAATTTTAATATTCATTATAGCTTTCTTAACCATGCTTAAATATTACAAATTAAAATTTAACATATATATTAGTAATAATAATTATTTATTATCAGATATTTTCTAAAAATTTTGCCTACAACAATATATAAAATAACATGAAATATGATAATAAAAATGTTTAGATTGTATGTATATCAATGGTCGACAAAAAATTGCAATGAATAATAAAGTTGTATGTTATTGATGAAGCGTTTTAAATTATATCAAAAGAAAATAATTAAAGGGTGGAAAACAGAGAGAAATATAAAAATTCATGAGCACATTAATGGGAAAATAGGTAAACAATATCGTATTGGTATTTATTTCAGATATTCATTTAACGTAATTACTTTAAACAATTTCGAATTCTGGTTTCCACGTAAGTTTATCTAAGTTTATCTTTCTTTGTCTGACATTAGAAGTGAAATATTACCTTATAATGTAGTTAAGTTTTAGAACCCAAAATAGTTGTAAGAAAAAGAGAACTTGTCATTGTTTGGAATTATTAAAGTAACACGAAGAGATTCATTATGTTGCCTATTAGGGAGCATCTAGCGACATGAATAAAGTGTTATATTTGTGTTTATAACCAATGAAATAAGAAAGAAATTCAAATCACTAAGCGAGGATGTAAATGAAGTATAAATAAATAACTAAAATAATATGCGTGCTATATGATGTTGTTGAAATTTTTTTAATTTATTTATGCATTAAAATTTGTGTAATTCAGTTTAGACGATTATATTAAATCGATACGAAATAGTTCTTAAATTTGGTGTAAAAACGCACAGAAAAAAAGATATGTTTAGCAAAAATGCCAAGACTTTTGTTTTATTCAGTTATTAACCAAATGTTTGTAAATTTTTTAAATAGAATTTTACTATATATATGATAATTATTGTATGTATAAAAAAGAATAATAAAATCTAATTATTCAGTAATAAATTAATAGTAAAGCTAAGAAATTTAAATAAATTATAATAATGTTTAGTTTTCTTTTATATTACTATTATAAAATTAAATTTATTTTATTTTATTGTACGTAAATAAAATGTAATACAATAATTTTTCAATTTAAAGTTAATCAAGTGAAAAATTTTTATACTATACGACACATGTGTGTATGTGTGGAGGTATAAATGTAACATAAACAAAATATAAATGTTTCATTTATTGTATTTTAATTTAAATTTTGGAATATATTTATGACATTAAGAGTAGTCAGTGAGAGATATCACAAATATAAATCAACTTGCACATTAAAAGTACGAGAATTTATATTAAACGAAGTAATCTTGATTTTATGTCATATTTAAAAATACTTGATAATACTCAACAGATAATAAGAAATTAATTGACCTTCGTATTTACAATCGAGCATTTAATTATTGACCAATGAATTAATGAAGTGAATTAAATTTAATGGCTCGATAGGTACAACTATTTTTTACATGAAACACATTATATTAATTAGCTCAATTTATAAATTTTTATTCTCTAACCTTTTTTTGGTACAGATCATATAGGGTAAAAGGCGATTTGACAGACAGAGCTAATCTATCCAAATGTAATGAGCCATATAATGGTGGCGACAGCAACACAAATGCCACAAAAGATTCGTTAAGACCAAACTTGGCGATATCCAGTGTTACAGCAATATTTCGCTTGCTAATTGCGACTCGCCTACCCTCAACAACATTCAGTGCATTCACGGAGAGAATCTCCAGATTTATGGGTAAATTTGTGGTAAACTGAAATAGAAATCATATATTCATGAACTATTTTGGTATCTGCAATGTGGTTAAAGTTGTTTTGATTTAAATAAATGTTTTTTGTCATTTTCAAGTTTTTAAAATCGTATATGTATCATGTATAAATTTGAATTTACAATTAATAAAAATACAATAGCTTAAAAGTGTATTCTTTACATTTATATTTTTAAATTATAAAATAGTTTATTGCAAAACTTGCGCTGATACATTTAAAATTTCAATTATTTTACAGAACTAATATTGCATTAAATGCTTATTTCTACAACAAATTCACTTTTACTTTATAATAATTAAAAAAAAAAAACAAAATGAAATATTTATCATTAATTTAAATTTGATGCAACCGACTATTTATTTGTATGTATATACATATGTATATATTTAAAAAAATGAATACATTATTAATTTTATATTTTGTTTTTCAAATTTTACTTAACCACTTTGCAAATAAATTTTACAATAGAAAATGATTAAATTGTATTTAATTATTAAAATTACAATACAATAGAAAATATATACTAATCGTTATCATTATCATTATTACCTTGTACTCATTGGTAAAATTAGATTTAATGCAGAGGCTCTCATCGCAAGTGCATTTGAAAGATCTAATTCCAAGTTGCGAACAAGTGGCTCCTGGTATGCAAGGCTCGGCCTCCACGCAAGGAAAACCCCAAACGCAATTAATGACGAGACCTTGGCTCACTTTGACGTGAGGCAGTCCTAATTCCTTACCATCCAATATCATATTCCTTAGACATCCTTTGTAGCTTACGTCACCAGACTTGATTCCTTTGCCTAAAGCTTTGGCGCGCTTGTTAAGTTCTGTGCCACCGATGTATAAAGTCTCAGCCAAGTCTAGGTACCGATTTCCTGTCGGAAGTGACATATTTCTAGTCTGGCCATCGATGCTTATGCCCACGAAACTTGGGCTGAAGTCCATCAGGACGTGGTGCCACATTCCATCAGCGACAGGTCGATTGTGTATCAGTTCTGTCGGGCCGTTGCCTTTGTTCATTAAAATCCGAATCTTGCCCTCGATGAGTTCCACCCCGAGGAAGTCAGCGTGCGAACTCAATCCAGCATTGAATAACAAAAGTCCGTTTTCCACTGCCGTTTTTAGCTCCACTTCCCATCTAAAGAATAAAATTAATGGTAATTAATAAATTAATTAATTTTTTATCTTCCTAAGCAAATCAATGTTTCGTTTAAGATTTCATTTATTAGATTATTATGCTTTTTCTAGTTTATGCAAAATAATAATAACCAGAAAGTGTTATCATTCATTATTTAATTTTTTCTATTCAACTATTATTAGGAGAAACAATCTGTTAGTTTTGTTGCGTTAATAAAGTGGGGATAAAATAATATTGCATTTTAAAATCGATATTAAAGTTGATCAACTTGCTCAAAAAAGTATTAATAAAATCTTATTGAAATTATTTTACGTATTTCTAATGATATATTCGGATATTGATTCACTCATCAATTTTCAGTATAAATAAGACTCATAATGGAATAGTAATATTTTATTAACATATAGTTTTTAATTTATCAAAACAATACATAATATTGAAAATTTGTAGTATAATAAAATTTAATACTTCATAAATACAAAGTTATAAATCTTTTTATTAAAAAATAATTTTTTTAATCAATAATTTATTTTGTATGTATCCTTTGACATTTAATGAATAAAATTTTAGTTTGATTTTATCTACGTAGCACTAAATAAAAAGTACTATAAATTTTATGTAAAAATACTGGAATTACTTTTTTTCGAATAATTTTTAAACATAATAATTCATAAATGAAATGGTTTATTTAAAAGAAATTATAAAAGTGAACATTTCATCTTTTAAAAAATTTTATCTGGAATAAAATTTTTATTTTTAAACTGTGCTGATTGGTATTCAATCAACAAACTCATACCTTTGGTTTAATATCTACTATTTTTTCCTTCTTCATTTTATGCAATTAAACGTATATACGCTAAACCAGTTATCGATTGAACATGAAAGTATTAGTTAAATCAAATATTAAAAACGTGCTATTTTAATCCCTATCAGGAAAGATTTGCCACAGCATATTCATTTCCAAAGCATTTAAGTTTATCAATTATAAAAAATCATATCCAATAATCTCACCTCGTGTTGTTCCTTTCGTACAAACAAAAACTTTTCACTGAATTTCAATAAAACTTGATCTAGCTAAGCTGGAAATGAAAATTCTTGGGGTGAAATCTACTTTCTGGCCTTACAAACCTATACCAGGAATTGAGAGATGGGAGTTTCTCCATTCCCCCACATTCCAACCCCATGACTGGTTTAAATGGCATTCGCGGTTTCAGACTTCGCCTTTGCAAGGATACACGTGCGACACTCAAACGATGTTTCGGACACTCAAAATCTTTCCCAATTCTGCGCTGAACCAGAGTCTAAATATTTTCATTACTCTTATTTGAATTTGGATCAAATTTTTCCACCGAATTTCGGCTACACGCACACATAATCTAGTCTTTGTTTTGAATTTTGAAATTTATTGCATTTTATTTTTTTACTTTCTAGTAAATATTTTTAGCATTTTAATTTATCATTATCTATTTAACATTAAAATTTGAAGTTAATTATTGGTTTATTGATATTCATGTATAATTAGCAAATATATTCTATCGAGTTTCCAGACAGCTTTAATCCTGTTTTAAATCCCATGTATTTAAACTAAATTTAATTATATACAGAAATTGAAATGTAAATGAATCAATTACTCAATGAATTGATAATATCTATTACAGAAAATTACAATACAATTGTTATGGTATAAAAATATAACATGTATTAAATAAAAAAAACTGAAATAACATTACAGCTGAGATTTTGAATAATAATTTTAAAGTGAACTAATTTCTATTTTTTTTTTAATGTAAAAAATGTAGTGAGATCAGAAAATTTATTTATTCTTAAAAATAAAATATTAAGGTTATTAAGTATCTATTCATAAATTATAGGAAAATAAAAATTATTTTAGGGTAAAAAAAAAATTAAAAGATTCTATTTATATATATATTTCAATTGAATATAATTTTGAAATTATAAAATAAAAATACAATACTTATTGTTAAAAAAATAAAATAGTCGACTATGATCAAGATAGTTACACATTAAAAATAAGTATATATATAATATTTTTTTCCCAACCCCGTAGGAATCAATACGACCAATTAATAAAATTTCATATTGTGGAAAATAAACAAGAATTTATAAAATACAATAATAATTATTACATTTACTATTTTTCATGTGAAATTAAATCATTAAGCAATATAATATTGTTATAAATAAAATCAAAGGTATAGAGTACAAAAGTGTGTATAATATATTTTATATTTTATTATTTGTATGAATATAACTTGATATTTTGTACTTTTAGAGTCAAACATTTTTATTATTATTTACATAGTACGTTAATTAATATTTAATTTGATATTTTAATAGATATTTTTATATATTATGTAAAATTGAATTTTACAAAAATTTTTATTATTTTTGAAACTAACTTATATATTCGTACATAAATAATAAAATAATAATAATTTACAAGAATATTTAACACAATAATTAGAAATCCATAAATTCGATAACAGTAATTGTTATTTTTTTTATTGCTAGTTGTGTAAAAATAATATTGAAAACGATTTTATCATCTTTCTATTTAAATTTGAATTATGAGTTCGTTTAATGTTACATCAAAGGAAATTTTAAATATTATTCAGTTCGCTTGTGTAATGAACAATAAAACTTGTATTACTTTCTGAATACCATTATTTACTGAACTATATATATCAAAATTTGAATAAAAATCAAGATGATTTTTGTCTTAACTGATATAAGAAATGGTTTTTCATTGCTAAAATATTTAAGATTAATATGTTGTTTCTCTAGTGGTTTAATAAATTATGCAATCATTAGATGTGAATATTTTTATGATCCAATAACATAGATATTGTTTTAAAAAATCTCCGAATAAGAAAATATGTAACTCAAATTATTTAATTTTATACATCCAATATGTCAAAAAAGCAAATATTTTTATTTTTAATTTAATTGCATTAAAAAAATCTGTCATAGGTTTATGTAAATTTAGATTTATGTAAAATTTAAAAATATATAAACATTTTAGAAATATTAAAAATATATGAATTATATTTTTTTATGTTACTTAAAATTTTAATTTTACAATTGGCATTATAAACTTCATTTTTCAATATTACTGAAAATTAAAAAGACTGAACATTTCTTGAAATAGTGTTGAATATTTTTAGAAATAAGAATATTATCAAATAAAATCTATGCTTATTTAGTTTTACATTTTAATTATATACATATGCCATAATTTTGTGTAAATTATTAAATTTTGATATTTAGTTAATTGATGAATCAAGATTGTATTATTTATATTTGATTGCAATATTCTTTTACTTTTTATTTTTATTATTATCCATAATTGAATTAAAAAATTGTTCAAATTTCATTTTCTGATTAACTTTTAGCAACAATTTTTATTTTTGTTGTTAATAATTTCAAAATACATGGTTGAAGATAATATAGTTTTAATTTTACCTTATAAAGCTGTTCCAACAGTCGTTTCATTGCCTCGTATTTAAGCATTAAAAAATACGCTTCTCACGAAAAAAAATTGCCATCGGTCTTTCAAGAATGAAATTATAATAAAAAACAATATTTTATATATTATAATATAATTAAATAATGAAATGCTTATTGCAAAAATTAAATCAACATTTAATGTTTTTACAGAAAAATAAAAAATTTGCACAAACTTTAACATTAATGTATTATTAGGTTTAAGAATATATATTAAAAAAGATATTCATAATATTTTAATAAAAATAAATAACATCATGAATATATTATTCAAATAAAATTGTTTTCCATTTAACGTAAAGTGTTAATTTAAAATTATTTGAATAACAATATAAAAAGAATGAGCACTAAGAGTAACTACGTAATAAGTTCATCCCACGATCAGTAATAGGTGTTGGATTAATTGAAAGATACATCTTTATTTTCTAACAATAATTCAGAAACTAAAATTTAACACAGAATTAGGGCGAGGGATATTATTAATAATAATTAATAGAATTATCTATGAAAGTTATAATAAAGCTTCTTAATGGATTACAATATTATCGTGGTACTATCTGGTTGTACATGAATGATTGGTGAAAACTTTCCACATTAGTTGAAGCATAATATTGCACCAAAGTATGTTGAAAGTTAAATGGACTTGATATTTTTTAATTTTTATTGGTTTTGGATAATATGGCTATTTGGGAGCATTCATTTGGTGATTTGGTATTTGAATCGAGGGGAAATAACTTTCGAGATAATGTAGAAAATTACTTTCCCGATAATGGTACATAACTAATGAAGGTTTTTGAAATAGTAATTGAACACCATTGTTAATTGGAAACGGTGTTTCGAGAAATTTTTGAATTAATTTACATAATTAAAAATTGTTAATGCACCATGTTATTATTTGAACTATTATTTGTGTTATATTTACGATAGTATTTCTTTGATAAAGAACCAGTTGTATATATAATTCTAATTTAATCTGTTCATGGTTTCCAGTATAGAATGTTAATTAATTGAAATATGTAATCATTTAGACCTTTTCATGTATTCATTATTATTTTTTCCAATTCTGTTTTTCTTAATATTTTAGATGCATCTAATGGGTTGATTTCAATTTCAAAGAATATTTATGATTGCTTTTTTTATAACATTATAACTCTTTTTGCTAATACCATCCAGAAAAAATGCTCTCCATTCCCTTCTCACCCTCTTTTCTCCTCCTCATATGACACCATAAATGAGCAGGTCAAATCCTTTTAGTCCTCTAATTCTGATATCGATTATATCATCCCCAGAGAGATCAAGAAAATTATTCTCTCCCGCCCTAACAGAAAAGCCCTGGGTCTCAACAGAGTTAATAATGAAATTCTAAAAATCTTCCTTCATAAATTCATCTTTCTCACAAACATCATCAATTGCTTCCAAACGACTGCAACTCTTTCTTAAATGCTCGAAGAGGGCTGTAGTCGTTTGTATCATCAAGAAAAGCGGAACGGATGCTACTGATCCATCCAACTACAGACCAATCAACCTCCTGACCTCCATTAGGAAGATAGCGGAGGCTTTCACCCTCTCTAAAATCACTAAATTTAATGAAGAAAAACAAATAATTTCTTCCTATCAATTCGGTTTTAGATCCAATCATAGCTTTACAAATCAGCTTGTGAGGATCTCTGAGCTCATCGCTAATAAATACAACCGGGATATACCTCAGTTATGTTCTTTTTGGATAACAAACAAGCATTCGACAGGGTGTGGCATAACGGGATAATCTTTAAAATGATTTCGCTAGACTTTTCGCCGTATCTTATCGATATCGTCAGATTATATCTCGACTCCAGAACTATACAGGTAAGGTATGGCTCTTCTCTATCAAAGAAAAGGGAAGTATTGTCTGAAGTTCCTCAAGGCTCCAAACTCTTTAATATTATCATTGCTTTTGCAAATCTGGTTAATGCATCTAACTTACTCAATGTCTCTTTGGTAACTCCGAATAAGAATACTTTTATCGATAGCGATTCTGACTTTTCTACGATCACAGATGACAGATTCACACTTATAAATAAGAAAAGGAGAATTTCTAGAATTAGGACTATCTCTTCTTCTACTTCTGAATATGACTGCCAAGTCACAAAAAGCCCATGTCAAGAAATCTACGCGCGCTTTCAGCTAGTATCGTCCTTAAACGGCAGCTAGACTTCACTCACACTATCCATGCAACCTTTCAAGCCTTAACTTCTACAATTATCAGAGACAAACATGCATTAATATTAGAACTATATTCGACTATTTTAAAATCACGAGCCGGCGCGTAACTCTTCACTCTAATTCTATAAAATTTCCACCAATATTTTTAAGACCTTGGCTACCTTGGTAGCATGGTACATTGATGAGGCGATTTAAGAAATTATAAACAAACAATAAACAAATAGATCAGAGCCACCGCTTACACACTAACAAATCATCTCTTAATAAACTAAGCTTAATTTACTAAATTAATTTTGTAGTTTTCAAAACTTTCAAACAGTTTTAAAGATAATTTTTATTAAATATGTCAAATTATAATACGATCTTAAGATTAACAAATATTTTTCTTCCAGCATCTATATAAATTTCAAATATTGTAAGTAGAATGACAACCATATCACGTTTTTATCATTACATCGACATAAAAAAGATGAAATGCATTTGTATGGCTATAAATAGTATTTACAAAATATCATAAAGCTTGAATTTGTCTTTCAATCAATATTGTTTAAACTAATGATTAAATTATATATTAAATTATAAAAAATAATATATTTTTGAAAAATTGATGAATACATTAATTAAATGTAAATGCAAAATATATATAATTATTTAAAAATATTGTAGTTATAAATTTATAAAATAACGATTATAATAGTTTATATAATATAAATAATTTAATCAATAATATAATAAATATATGTTAAAAATACGTTAACGTGATATCTAATGAAGTTGCTTACCATTGAATTTCCTTAAGGTGCATCAATTTTTAAATAAATATACATAAAAGTACTATTTTAATCGAAAAACGGTAATGACAATAATCTGATATATGTCGCAGATAATATATTTCACATATTGTTTATTTGAAAACTTAATTGTACAATATAAATTATTATATGTGGCTCTCTCGATTTAAATATATATATATATATATATATGTACATGTATACATATAGTTTGCAAAAAGTAGATGCACGTACCAAATAACGCTATGAATATTAAAACTTCTTGTTTATCATAACTATAATAAATTATTGATTATTCACGAGTACACAGTATATTAGTATGATTAAAAAGAAGGAGAAACTGATATTGTACTAATGACCTTAATATTATAATTAAATAAACGATTATTAACTTCCAATTTTCGTAATTTGTCATGTCTTTTGGTATATTTAAGAAAAATATTGTTCGAAAAATATACCAAGATATCAAATGAAATCTAGTGTACTTTTAGTGTCCCTTTTTATTTAGAATTATCAATTATCAATTATCAATTATCAATTATCAAATTAAAATTAAAATTTATCAAATTATCAATGCAAATAATGGAAAATTCATTTTTTAAAATATTTTATTAATTTCAAATTTTGAACCATGAAATTTAATTTCATTTACGCCATTTTATTATTTTATTTATAGAATGAGTTTTTCTTCTTTAAATTTTTATGTATTAATATGTACAAAAACTATTAAATAAAATATCAACAACGAAGCTTGTAATAATTATATTTTAAATTCATGTCAGACAATTAAATTATATACATCTTTATTTTAATGCGATTTTGATCAAATTAATTGATTTTTAACAATAAGATTGACTATTTTTATAGGTTAAAATTTAATGTATTTTTCAATATAATTTTTAAGGAAAGAATAATAATAATAAATTTAATAATAATTAAAATATTTGATTAACCTTATTTAAAAAAAATATATATAGTGTTTGTTTATTTATCTTCACAATGAACGTACCAAAAACAAATTTTATTTTATTTTTAAAATTATCAGTAAAGTTTAACTAAAACCATTGCATTTATTAAAATTTTAAATATAATACTAGATTTTTAAGTAAAACTTAGTAAATAAAAAAGAGATAAAATTAAAAATATAGTAATTGTAGTATACTTATTTTTATACTTATTAAATCTTAATTCTTGCAATTTAAAAGTCTATTACAATTTAAAAATCTTTATTAATAAATAATTAAAAATATAATTTATATTAAGATTAAATGTTTATTAAATTTATGTGAGTATAGTTTTAGTTAATAAACTTATTTGTCATATAAGTTTGGTTTTAATAGATTAATGATAAAATTTAATTTTATAATTATCTTGAATAAAATAGTAACTGTACAATTTTTTAAAATTTTATTTCTCTGAATTTATTAATAATTAATTTTTATACTTAATAATCTTCAATTAAAAAAATAAAAATTTTTCTCTTCAAAAATTATGTATTATTGTTATTTGTTAATTTAATAAATAAAGAATTTTTAATAATATTTTAAAAAAATGATGTTTTAAACATTTATATAAATTTAAAAACCAAAAATAAAGTATTTTGCACATTTCCTCAAAAATTATATTTATGCTATACTCATAAGCTGCCTTGCAGATTTTATTAATATTAAAAACAATAACTTTAATATTACATAAAATTAACACGAAATATATCAGTCAAAAAATATTATAATTTAATTACTCGCTTAATAATGTAATGTTTTATGTTTATTATTGTAATTTTATTTTCCAAATAAGTCTTTAGTTTTTTCAGATTTAAGTATAATAAAAATAGTGACGTATTGTTGCTTATAATTTAAAAATAATAACATCTTAATATTGCTTAACATAAAACTTTAAGAAAAAGATTATTAGTAAAGATTATTATTAAATTATTGTTACACGTAGATTTTATTAAAATTTTATTTTTTACAATTATGAATTGTTGATGACCTACAAAAGTCGATACTCATTATAAGTATGGAAACAGATTGGTTAAGATATAAAAGAATTTGCAGATTAAATTATAAAAGAGTTTTATTATAAAATGTTCAATCTTAAATTTCAAAGCAAAATTAATAATTCATATTAATATTAGGAGAAGTTTAAATATCTTAAACTTTTAAGCAGAGCAGCGAATGCTTCTGGTAAGCTCAGTGTACAATTAATCGTCGAACTAAACTAGATTTCCTGAATTTTCGCATTCCACCTTTTAAATTCTCCGAATTGGAGTACATTTCCGGAATGCTATCTGAAAACTTTAAAGGAAGGGTCGTGGGCATTTGTCAAACAGCAAGGTACCTAGGCATGCAGTTGGGTAGCGAGCGTAATAATGAATGGCATCCAGAGCATGAAGGGCTGAAGGAAAAAACCAAAAATAAAAGGGCAAAAAGTGGGAAACAACAGTAGAATTACGAATACGTTACCTCGAGCCGGAGCGTTGAATAGCGCGTGGAATAGCGGTAAATGCGCCGTCCTCGACGAAGCTGATGTCAGCCCGGGTGGTGGCATCGAATTCCGCGGAACATCCCCAGCTGACGGTAGTGGCCTCGGTGGAGTTCCTGCGGCTGCGCGCGTACTCGATCACGGGTACCCCGTTGTAAACTATGTCGGCCATGCAACCCCGCAGGTACTCGGTGTGGCCTGTGTCAGAATCATCACTTTTTGTCATTTGTACATTCGGGTATCCGGAGCTAAATCTTTGAGAAACTTACTATTGGGCTCGAATTTAAGGGAAGGGAATTTACATTATAAAACGCATCCGCGGATGACTCACATAATAACAATAATAATAATAATAATAATAATAATATTTAATGCAACGCGGTTAATTACTGATTACTTTGTTCTCATTCTATGAAGAAAATCGCCCGAGGGACAAAGCATTTCTGAATGTTACCCGAGTTTTACTTTCCTCGTTATAAGCTTAACCATTACAATTATCTTTAACATTCATGTTAGCTTGGGGATTGTAATGTTTTAGATCTCTCCATTAATTTAGAGCTTGTTGTTATTCGAATTCGAATCAGTATTAGTTTTTTAGTACAATGTACAAAAGTATATTAGACCGTTACAATTTTTAAATTATTTTGAATTTTGTACTACAATACTGAGGAAATGAATAGAAAATACTTTATGACTATTACAAAAAGCGAAATATATTATTCAAAGATTTCGTTATTTAGAAACATTAGAATAATATTCATTTAATCCTAATTACTAATCAGAGAAATGATGTAAGTAAAACATATTATATTTATAATTATAACTTAATATATTGCACTCCTTAAAAAAAAAAAAAAAATTAATAATGATTCCCATAATAAACATCATTTTATAGATATTTTATTCAATTAAATGTTTAACTAATAATGATAAACAGTGATACACAAAAAAGAAGCCTAGACAAAAAACATATGTTACTAGTAAGCTTTATAAGAATAACAGAACATAAGAACATCAAATTTACTCCAAACATAAAACCTTTCATTCATCATTCTGGTATATATTGTATTCAGAGAGAGGAATTGAAAAAGGAAATTATGACTTATGAGTAGTAGAATGTTTGATGTTCTGCTTCCATTAGAATTGAATTTAATAATCAGCACCTGGAATTTTAAGGAAACTCACATAACGTCTCTAAATTTTAATAAAAAATATCTCACAAATTTTAACTATATTGCAAAATAAAAACTTGAAATAATATGCGGAAATTAAAAGTCTAAATAAAGTTGAAATAAAAATTATAATGTCAACAAATTAAACTCATCAAAAAATAATAATTACGAAGAAGATTAATGAATACTTTAGGAAGATAAATGCAACAGAGGGGATACTGAAATCTAACATATAAAAGTAACTCGGAATGTCAAAACTTCTCTCTTATTACTGATCAGTCTAAATGCTCAACAATTAAAATTCATTAAAGCATCTTCTACGTACTTAGAAGCATAAAGAATTTAACTTACAATTATAACACAAGTCAAATAAAATAATATAATAGAAGGTATCGATCAATAATATACAAAAGAAATGAAAATAATAATTACAATAACAACAAAAACAACAACAATAATAATAATAATAATAATAATAAATATAGTGTACACCGTCAATTAAAAATATCTTTGGAACATACGAAGAACTTTAAATCCTGGATTAATTAACTACCTGGACTAGTGATAGAAGATAATAGTTGAACAATCATTACCCTCAATTTATTCTTTCGAATTAAACGAAGGCATTATGACAAATTTATCCTTCAACAAAAATATACTATCAAAAATTATCAAGTAATGTATGGCAACATCGATATATTATTATTATTATTATTAATTGAATTAGAATTTATTTCGTGAAATTATATTTTTATAAATTTATTCTTACTAATTAATTAATGAAAAATTGAACACTGATAGAAAAATTAATATTTATAAATTATATTTATTTATACTGTATTGCACTTTGTTGTATCACATATATAGTATATTATTAAATTATCCAGACTGCTTTTTTTTTTTGTAATTCGACTTTTTACTGTAGCGTTTTCAGAAACATTAGGAAATGTGTGGGGAATTTTTTTTCTATTTTTTCTATTTTTATTTTTCATTTAAGATCAGCAGGAGTGGCAGGATTTGCCTTTGCGCGAATTATATTTTTGAATTTTGTTATCAGCGTGGTGGAGCAACCGTAAAATTTTGTTTGTGACTTGGGGAAAGCACTGTGGAGATTTATAAATGTTAATAAGAGTTTTTCAGAGACACCGTAATCAAATGTTCATAAAGCCAGGGTCATTGATTGCCCTAATACTTAAATGACGCTTTAAATTCAAAATTTTGTGCACACATTGTTTGAATCCATTAGGGCCGTTTTGGGCGTCTCGAATGAGGCAATCGACAACCTTATTCAAGCCCTGCTTGAATGCCCAGTTCCAATTTTTGAATTATTATTTACATATAATTTTATGGGTAAGACATATTTAAAACTCTCCACTGTGCTTTTACCAAAAGACTAACAGAATTTGACCGTAAAAAATGGTCAATCACCTTATGTTACAAAATACAAAAAAAGGTTTCGCGAGAAAATAGATCCTATTGCACCTACTAATTTGAAAAGAAAAATATAAAAAAGTAAAGATAGGAAAAATTTCCCCGCACATTTTTCGAGCCGTCTGAAATTGCGACGACTAATAGTTCGTAAAAAAATAAACTTATCCCGGATACTTTTATAACATGTCGTGTATAAATTACATCAATTATTCCAACGTATGTAATAAAGAAAAAAATTGATAAATTGTAAAATTATATACAATATATTAATTACGACTAAGAATAGGAAAAAATATGTAATCATACTTAAAAAATGGTAATATAAAAAATAGATAATTTTTTAATACACATCGAGTTTAAAAATTTAAATATATGCTTTAATAATGGAAAAAAATTTTTATACTAAAATATTTTTTTAATAATTAAAAACTGCAATTAAAAGAAATTAATTTAGAAAATTATTTATTCTTTAAGTTGATACATACTTGCAATAGACACATATACATACATACATATATATATATACATATATATATATATATATATATATATACATGTATATTTAAAATCCCTGCAAGAAATGTTCAAACGCACAAATTAGATAATATTCGAGACTACTAGTTTAGAATCTCCTATTGAGCAAAGCTCTGGTAACATTTGTCTTTTGCCTTTCTTTAGAATTGATAATGCCATTTAATAAGACTCCAGAGGCTTAATGCAAGAACAGTGCTTTAGGTATACCGAGGTACAAATGAATTTGTACTCGATGAATATGGAAATTGAAAATTTTCAGCCCCAGTGTATACATGTGTATTGTATTTCTCTGTTATTTGTGTCAATCATTGAATTCTCACTAAAATGATAAGGGATCACAAGTCGACCTAATAATCTTTATATACTAAATACAGTACACAGTGAAAATTACTCATTATTGCATTGTTTGAAACCGTTTTGTTTTTATTCTCTCTATTATATTTGTACTTGTTTTACATTTGGTTAGTTCATTGCATTATATTTCCTTCATTTCACTCATTATAAAATTAAAAAATTTAGAATTTTAACTACTAATGATAAATAATATTATACAAACGTTTTAAAATACAAATCCATGGTTTGTCACCAAAGCATTGAATTTTTTTTCATTTGGCGAATATTGGTCGTAGCGATTTGTAAGCGATTTTAAAATGTAGAGTAAAACTTTTTTCATTTGTCTTTTTTTATTTATTCGTTAATTAGATGCGGCAGGATTTTCTTCGCGTGAAGGGTATTTTTCGATTTTTGGACAAGGCGCGCTGAAGCGATTAGTAGAAAAAAGTTACGCAAGAATATTTCGTTTAAAGATTATTAAAAAAAAAAAACACTTATCTTTTTTTTTGTGAAATATGATTTATTGGTGAAGTTATAAATAGTTTGAAATAAAAATTTTAAATTCTTCAAAATATTTTTCTTCTGTATAAACGCATTTAGGAGTTTTCTAGGACACAAAAGCAGTCTGAACCTCCTTATCTTTGATATTTTTACACAAACTTTTCGCATGTCTAAATTTCTTTGCACTATATTGTGTACCGTAGATCGCGTTAAATTTAGTTTCTATAACTGTTATTCGGTTATCCAAATTTAACATTTTTAACACGCTGCGGGTATTCGTAGCGATTCGAGAGCTTTTTGGCGCCCAAAACGAGACTCGTTGATTATCTTTTCCAGGCCCTCTTTGAAAATTCTGTACCATTTTATACATTGCGATTTCGACATACAATTATCTTTATAAGCCTTTTTTAACATTTTAAAAGTTTCTGTACTGTTTTTTTTTAAATTGCAAACAAAATTTTATCGTGTAATGCTGTTCAACTAGTCGTTCTATTGTGCCTTGTTTAGAAGCTGAAAAAAATCCTTCGCGTTAAGTAAAATCATGTCGCATCTAATTATCGAAAAAACAAAAAAAGGGGGGGGGGCAAATGTAAAAAATCTTTCCTCTCCATTTTAAGACAACATTTAAATAGCTAGGACCAATAGTCGTAAAATAAAAAAAAAAACCCGATATTTCGAGGATACATTGTGTATATTACATAAATTATTCAATTGTATCGAAATTGTATTTAAAATTATCTTGAAATATTAATTAAAATTATGGAAAGTAAACATTTTATTTTATATGAATTCATATTTTATCATAAACTATAAAGTCATAATTATTTCATATTTTGATTAAGATTTATTAGCTTTCATAAATTTAAAAAGTATAATTGATTTTAAATAAGTTGTCAAAAATCATAAGTTATGAACAAGAGTATTCTATAAATAATATGTTGTTATTTTACTCATATAATTTTATTATTTTAAAGAATATTTACCAAGCATATTATACTTATATTATTGATATATAATTAAAACTATGAAAATAATTAATATTTGAAGAAGAAAAAATTGCAATAAATTTATTTAAATAACATGAAATTTAAATAAAGGAATATTTAAATACATTATATATTTTATGTAGTATATTTGAATAAATTTGCTTGCGTTTGGAAACTTATGGTCGACAAATAATTATTTTCTAATACAATATCTTACATGTACAATATTCTAATGAATCTATGAATGTAGAAATATTCTAGAAATATTGAATTATAATAATGTATTTTCTTTTTGTGGTTATAAAAATCTTACCGAATTTAAAATGTTAATATAATGCATATATATTTAAAAAAAAAAAAAATTAATCGTAATAATAATAAATTCTATAAATTCATTAATTTATTATCAAAAAATTTATTTTTTAGATTATATTTGTTCTTAAGCGTGCAAATAAATATAATATATATGCGGTATAAATACGAATAAAATTGAAAATAAAATTTATCACATAAAATGTCATTTAAGAATAATTTGCTTTACAACATAAAGAATAAGTAATAATAAAATCTAATAGAACATAAACTGAAATAGAGAATGCCATTAAAATTTAGAAAAAGTTTTTTAATTAAACTATACAAAAACCTTTCTTCTGTACAATCTAAACTATTTCGAATATAATATGTAGTTACTAAAAATGTCTATAAATGTAAGATAAAAAGAAACGTAAAACAAATTTGTATAGAATCTTAATTATTTCAACTCTCATTAAATAATTTCTAAAAAAAAACATTAATTGAGGTATACAGTATTTAAAGTATATAGATCAACAATCGAGTAATAACAGATAATACGGTGTATTTATTTTTAGTAACGAGATAGAAATGCGCCAAATTTGCCAATTATATTACTGATATCTACATTATTTCATCGATACATTCATGATATTTACAATAGGACAATATGAAATCTACTTGTTTTCGTGTGAAAATTTATTTGATAATTTATTAAAAACTCTTGTGGTATTCTTTCTTTTCTTGCTCATTCCTTTGTTTTGATTCAATTTTTTATTTATTTTTACTGCACAAAGAACAAAAAATCTTTGGTTTTTAATAATTTTCTTTCTTTTGAGAATCCGTTTTTGCTAGGTGCATTCTAAATTCAAAATTCAGCAAATTAAAAAAAAAGTAAACGCCATAAAATTCAAAAGTTATTTTATATTTTATATGTGCTTTTTTTTAAGATATTATATTATCTAAAATATATTTATAAATTCTATGAAGAAATTCTTTTATGAATTTTTGATATTCTATGAAATAATTCTTTTATTTATGAGTATTTATTTAAATATTTAAGCAATAAATTGTAATACTAGATATTTATTATAATTTTTCAGAATATTCACATAATTTATAAAATCCGCACCTCTAGTATTCTTAAATGATGCATTATTTTTATGAATTGGCTGTTCTTGGTTTATAGAGACGATCATAGAAATTATTATATGAGCATCAAGATTTAAATGTATAGACAGTGAAAAACCGATAGTCCTTGGTCATATAAGCTAACTCATATGGTTAAGTTCAAGTTACCTGTGCAGGCATTGTTAATATCAATAAGGACTCCTTTTTAGTAGAATATTTTGGAAGTAAATGGCCATCCTCAATTCTGATCTTCATAATAGGAAAACTTTGTTGAATGTTCAACATTCAACAATGATAATGTTAAAATCGACAAAAAATGTTCACAGTTTATTTATACTAAAAGTATCTACCTAAGTATTTATAATTTATAATATAACAAATTTATAATATAAAAAAAAGGATACTCAAAGATAAAATTTGTAATTAATTAGTAGTACTATTTTTTTAGGATATTCGAGCGTAATTGATATTTTTATAATCATTAAAGTATATTACTATTTATTAAAAAAATTAAGTCTATAAAGTATAACGCACTTAGTTTAAAAAACAAACAAACAAATAAATAAGTAGATATAAAATAAAAGTTAAATAAAAGTTGTTTAAGTTGTATAAGACTAAAAAATTATTATATTTACAATTACCTAAAATAATTATTATGTATATTGTGTATTAAAGAAAGGTAATATTATTTAAATATAATAAAATATAATAGCGCGAAAACAATATTTTTTGAAAACAGCAAAAGAATAAGAAAGTTTATGCGACATTCTCAATGGAAGCACAATGCAAATAATAAATTTTGTGTTATTTTATTATTTTATTGTGTTATTTCAATCTTAATAAAATCATGCAATTCTAATATAAAGCTATCTTAATATTTGGATATATAGATAAAGTTAATAAATTTGAATAAAATTATAACCAAATAAATACATAGAAAATATTTTTAAATAATAGACTACAATAATTTGAATATAAATTTTAAATTAAACTCTAAAATTTTTAAAATTAAAAATTGAATTTTTAAAATTATTAATAACATAGTTACAATAACTATGGATTAAATCACAAATATATATATAAAATAATTAAATATTAAAATTAAATTTAAATAATATATAGCAATTACAAAATAGTGATTAAAATATAATGGTTTAAAATTTATTTCTAAAGTATTAATTTATATGTAATTTATAAATTGATTAAAAAACGATATCGTTAATAAGAAAATACATGGTTCATCCATGAAGCATCGAGTTTTTTTTTCATTTTGCGCCTATTCATCGTAGAAATTTGAGAAGGGTCTTAAAATGTCGACAAACTCTTTTCGCATTTGTTCCTTTTTTATTTTTGTTTTTTTTGATAATTAGGTGCGGTAGAATTTTACTTTGCGCGAAGGGTGTTTTTCAAATTTTGGTCATGACCCGATGGAGCGACTACTCGAATGACGTTTTGTTTGCAATTAATAAAAATTAGTGTGGAAACGTATAAAATGTTGCAAGAAGCGTATGGACATAATTGCATATCAAAATCTTAAAGTGGACAATGGTTCAGAGCTTTTAAAAAGGACCGAGAAAAAAATCATCGATGAGCTTCGATCTGAACGCCCAAAAAGCTTTCGAGTGGCTAGGAAACCCGGTGCGTGTTAGAAATTTTAATTTTAATAAGATTATATATAAAATTAATATTGCATAAATATTTTAACAAACGTTTTTGGACTACTAGAAATTAAATCCGTCTATATTTTCGAATATTTAACTTTTAAAACTCAACATCATAGTGATAAGATATTTTTAACACGATTAATACTGTTTGTAAATTAATTAGTTACATTTTAAAGAGTACTTTCTCACTATATTAAGTTTTACAAAAAAATTTTTAAATGTTAATATTTTAAATATTAGAATAAAAACCAGCTTTTATTATGTGATATCAATCAATCATATTTAAATTCATTTATCATATTTCTTTTGTACAGAGAATATTTCAGTCTATTTGTCATAAAATTCAATCATATATCTTTAATTATTAATATTCTAGCACCGAAAAAATATATTTTATATTATTCAACCGAATTTTCATAAAAATCTTAAATTGACTATGAGTAATAAATTAGAAAATACATAAACAAATAAAGTTTTAAATTAGTAAACACCATTTATTCGAAATAAGTTAAAAGATAAGCAGCATAGGAAATTCGCGAAAAATAAAAATAAGAGCTTGCAAAATTTTTTTTTTCTGGACGTTATTGAGAAAAGTCCTTTAATTGGTTAACTTTTTTGAAAATCATGTAACTTGGTGAATTCAATTATTCGATCAAAACTAGCCTTAGAAAGTCTATATAAAGACTTATAATAAATGCATGATGCTGTGCAATAAATATATTTTTACAACCTCATTTGGGGAGTTTTACATACATTATGTATACATACACAACTATATATATGTAAATAATACAAGGTGGTGACGATTTTTGAAAACTTAGATGTTTAAAGTTTTCAAGTATACAACTTAGGAGATCATTCCAGAAGAAGATATTTATGTATAGATATGGTGTCTTAGAAAGTTTTGTGAAATCACAAGTTTCCATTTGCGTTGAGTCAAAGAGCTGAAAGTCTGTTTCTAAATCTGTTTACTTTATTTTAAGATTTTTGTAAGCATGTGTTTGTATCACTTTTTTATTTTAATGCTTGATTGTTTTTTATATTTATGATATATGATTAAAATAACAATGTAAAATAAATTATTAAAACAAATTTTCAAATTCTTTTCAAAATGAAATCAAAGCGTTCAGTTTTTTTTATTTAATATAATTAATGATTAATAAATATTGTGTTTAAAAGCAAGAAATATATTGAATTTATTTCATGTACAAAGATTTTTTTTTAAATAATTGTGGCATACAGGACCTATGCGGGGAAAATTCAAAGCGAAAATGAATGTACGGGCTACCTGAATTTAGGTTTATTAAGCTTAAAAATAATTTTAAATTTACGTTTTTATATTTTTATAAAATTTGTACTTAAGAAGAACTAGAGGCAATGATATTTTATTATTTACGCCGTACCTACACAATATTTTATTTAAAAATAATGTAATATTACATTAAAATATTATTACTAAAATGCACGCTTACACTGACTTAATTTTTTACATATTTATGATACTATATGTAAATTTTTATTAAAAATTGACTTAGATATAAATTATTTTTAAATAAAGATAAGTAAATAAAAAAAGTTGACTATATAATTCGTATTGACTTCTACATTGTTTAAATATTGAACATGTACGTTTAAATTAGATAATAATAATAATTTTTTTAATGTTCTAATATGGCAAAAAATTTTTGTAACAGGATGATGAATATATACTATTATTAATAGATATAAATATATTTCGAGTGCTGCGGATTTTCATTAAATTGACAAGGAATTTACTATTTAAAAAATCTTTTAAAATTCTTTTCAAGCGCCCCCTACCGACAAATAATAGAACTAACGAGAAAAAGCGTGAACTGACCAACCATACATGCAGATAAAATGCGCATGCCTGGTCGATCTCGTAGGGTTTAAAAGGCGCACAGCATCAGATTTGGAGATCAGTCCAGAGGAGCTAATAGTTTGGAGGGATAGATCTTAAGTTACACAGTCTTTTTCGACCAATCAATTTTCGAGAAGAAGTGAGCTTGCTTATAGAAAGTGGCTTACAGCTTGGTTCACCGGCTATCCGAAAAAACCCTAAAATCGAGGGATTTAGGAGTCCTTGCTTATAGGAAATGATTCACCGTGATGGAAGCTTATATTATATTATATTGTAGAGTAGGCTTGCTTATTGCAAGGAGTCTCAGATGAACCAACCGACCGAACTAAGTCCGCTGATATCTGGTAAAGCAAATGCTTGTTTAACATCAGCACTCCATCTGATAGGGGTGGACAGGGCAACGACCAAACCCAGAGACGAACGCGTGTAGTAGACAGTTATGTAGTGTCTTGTACACTATAGAGAATTATGTTACCTGCATATATTCAGCCAATTCCTCCCCCTCCCCCCCCCTTTCAATCGTGAGGTGTACTTGCTGAGGGTGATACCCTTAAAAATATATTAGGATTCTAAAATTTCTTTAGTAAAATAAATATGTCTTTCGATAATTAATCATTTATTTATAAATTGCTTTTAATTAAAATTATATATTAAATTTTGTTTTGTGAATGAATATTTCAAGAAAAATAATTTACTAAATTAGCATATTTTCTTATTTAACATTATATAGAATTTACATCATTGATAGTGAATATATTTTTATTATAATTAAAAGGTAAATTTAATATTTTGTTCTTCAGAGTATTTGTTAAATATTGAACATCAAAAAAATATATTTAAAAATAATCTATCATAAAAAAGAATAAGACAAATATAGTTACAGATTAAACTTTTTTAAATATGTAAATCTAGTTAATTAAACTAAACTTCCCAATAATACTAATTATTATATGCCATGAACGAATGTATTAATAATATTAAACATATTAGTAATATTACACCTCAACATATATTTTTTTATAATTTTGATACTCATAATCACACTTTTATCTCTATGTATTCAATTTTTCATTTAACAACTTCTAAAGACAATAATTATTTGAGGATACATTCATCCATTTTTTTGGATAAAAAGTGTAATGGAAGTATATTTTTGGTCAAAATTAATATATGATTTTTCGAAAAAAGCTAATTCTATCATATTTTTTATTATTAATTATAATTACTTTATCTATTAAAAAAATATAATGTAATAAGGAAAAGAAATATATATGTATATATTAAATTTAGATTTCTAGATGGCGGTTCTCGATTAAAAAGCAATTAGGTATTGTTATTCTATAAAAGATTATTAATTTTTAAATGATTTCTTAAAAAATATACATTAATATAAATCTACATTTTTTTTATAGTAAATTATAAAAAATTGTACATAAATTTAATAAAAAAAATTTAAACTATTTATTAATGATACTCATACCAGAAAATATTACTGAAAGCGACAAGTGTAAAAAAATTCAAAAAATGATAAAAATTAAAGATAAAATTAGGTACTTTTATGGAACACAGACAAAAAAAGTAATTATTTATATATATATATATATTAAATTAAAAAGTAAGTTAATTTAAAATCAAGAAAATTATTAGTTAAGAAATAAACAAAAAATGTTGCTTGTTACATTCAGATAACATTATAGACAAGTGCGTACAAAATATATCTCATTGTGTTTTACTAGGCTATTTTACTTTACTTTAAAAAATTTGCCAATTACAATAGTGTTTATTAAAAGTATAGTATTTACTAAAAATCTCGAATGAATGATGTGATGTCAATAGCAACTTTTAATGCAACTAAAATATAGTCAATGTGACTTATTTAAAATGTTCATTTATATAATTTAATAAAATATAATTAATAAAAATATATATAATTTAATATACAATTAAATCAAACTTTTTCAAATACATATACTAGTTTATGAAAAATTGCGACAGACAAGTGGGTAGAATAAAAAAAAAAGCCAAGTAGACTTTTCTTGTGTGCCTGAGATGATAAAACGCAGTTCAATCAAGAGCCAAGAAATAAAAACCAACCTAAGAAGAGTTCATTAAAGCCCCCTTGTCCTGCGATGTACACCCCGAAGTTGATGTTCAGCTCAAAAAAGCGCCCTGGCAGAACGTCACTCATGCTGTGAATCACGTCGATCTTCAGGGTTATGTTAGCGTCACGCCTTGTCAGGTTAACCTCGTGCCAACTGAGGTCATTCAGCGTTAATTCGCGGGCACTTGCGAGCTCCTTTTCACCGGCACCCAGATTTATGTGGACCTTAAACAAGTCAATAGATTTGCATAAATTTCTATTTGCATTGCAAAATTCAGCACAATTTTCATGAGTCACATTAAAATTTTTTAAGAGATTTGTCGTATACATTTGACTCGACAAAATTACAAAATTAAATGTATAAAAAGTCCAGGAATGTTGTATATTGCTAATGATTTAGTTCGTATTATCTTAAGTCTTTTATATTTCCATGCAAGACCAGAATATGTGTTCACTTGTAAAATGAAAGCAATGGTAACTAAAATATTTAGACAAATAGAATTCTATTTAATTCCTTTACTTTAATTTTTAATAAATTCACAGATATTTATAATCAATTTTATAGTCAATTTAAGAATTTACAGTAGAATTTTGTTAATATTTGAAATTTTTTAATTACTAAGAACTTTATCACGGTAAAATCATAAAGTTATTATTCATTTTTTTATTTATTTTATTGTACCACATTGTCATTAAATATTTTGTACTTATCAATTTTCCGAATTTTTTATAATATTACAAATCCACAAAATATTAAATTTTAGTTATATAAATTATGCTCAATCATATATTGATTTTATTCTATATATATATATATATATATTTATTTAGCATATTTATTTATTTATTTTTTTTCTAAAAACATTATTGTAAAAATATTGTTAGTTTGTAATTTAATAAAAATCGATACATATATTAAAAACAAGTAGTTATTTGTTGCACATTAACGTAAACGATTTAATTATGCTGTTACTATAAATAAAATATTAATATAACAGACGTTTTTTTTTATAAAATTATTCTACTTTATTTTCATTTATATTGATTTATATTGATCTTTTAATCTGTTATTTCACTAGAAAATAACTAAATTGTTTTTTTTTTTTTTTCAACTAACCGTTCATCAATATTTATCGAAACTGAAATTAGGTTTCTGTGACTACTTAGTTATATTTCAGTTGCATTTCAAAATTTACGATCAAAATTTCATTTTATAAATTTTAAAATTCACTTTATCCGCTTGATGAAAAAGAAAACTTAACATATTCTTCAATAGGAAAAACATATGAATTTTGTAAAATTTACTATGCAAACTATTATAATACCACTCGAAGAAAAAAACATTATGTATTTACTATTTTATGCATGTCACATGTTATGTAGAAATATAAAAATGAAATATAGGTCAATTTAGGCTAATCTACATAAATATTATCTGCATATACCTGAATGAAGTATATGTATTAAACGTCAGTAATATAATATTGAGGCTAGTTTTATAATTTAAATATAGATATTTTATCCTCTTTTTTAGCTGCTCCTATGGTTAGTATAATTTAAAATTAATTTACTTTTGCATATACTTTATATAAGTTAATAAAAATTTCGATATTACAAATATATTGCTCACTGATAATTATTAATCATGATATATTTTTCGGTTTGATAAATTAAAAATGAAATTATATTCATGAAATAAAAATTTGGTAGATGAAAAAAACTAAAAAATTTTTTTATCGAATTATAATTCTAATAAATACAAAAATTTTAGGTACAAATATTGTGGAACATTTAGAAAATTAATGTACCTGTTATTTTAATTTTTTTTTTATTTTTTCTTAAGAGATATTTTTCAATACTCATCATTATTACATTTATTTACTTGTTAAAATTTTTTATAATTTTTCAATATTTCGTAATTGAACTTTAGTAGAAAATTTCTTTCTTGGAAATTTATTATAACCATCCAATTTTTTTCGAGGAAAAATGCCAATAAATGTTAATTAAATTTATTGTAAGGACTTATTAATTTTGTTTATTTCTATATTCTCAATTATAGAAAGATAATTTATAAATATAATCTTCGTGTTGAATTTTGACATGTAGGGTATAACGTTAAGAGCTCACCTACGATAGACATTTTTTTGTATTTGTCTCCAATTACAGAATCTTATATATATCTGGAAATAAGTCGATTGCAACACGATTCACCTGTTACATATCGATACGCATCATTGTGTTGGTGTTAATGTACTGTATTATTATCGCATTACACGGATTGCAATAACGACTCTAGAATATGAAACTGCTCCAACTGAGGTAACTGGATGTTGGAACAAGGTTCATTGTAGTGAATGAGTAGCCGGTAAATGGGATAACTCATAACAATGGTCGTTTTTGAACAATTTGAAACATTATAACGCCCCTTCAGTATAAGTGTGATAGGATAAGTAAAAATATATGTTACGAAAGTGTACAATTAAAGACATTTAAATAAATGAAGGCTAAGCAATAATTATTTATTTGGAGGATCTTTACTATTACTATCAGAGATGATACATTTTCAAGTAGATCAAAAGGCGGTAGTCGGCGATAATCTATGATGGGTATGTCCGATAGGTGTAGATACATCTAGTAAAATACGTATAAGTAATGTCACTGATAACAATACGGACGATGTATCGAATACTGATACTGACAATAGGCTGTGTAACGGGCCGAGGGAGTATCTTCTATTCAGCAAACTACACTCTGGCCAAAGCCATTCGAGACGATTTCCAGCCGAGAAAAGCGAAGATTTCCAGTTTTTCATAGGCTTTTATAACTTCAAAGCTACAGATATGTGGGCAATGTGGCTGACATGGACAATACAGTTACGCAGACATTTGTACTCGCGTTGATCCAACATTCACTTACTAATAGAATGGATGCTCTAGTAAGGCCAAGGTCAATTTTGGATGAACGCGAAACTTGTGATAATTATTTAATTATAATTATACTTGCAATAGAAAATTCAGCAACATATGATGAAAAATGTACAATATATTTTCAGTCATGTTGTAGCATTACTAATAACTAATGAATAATTTTAAAGTTCAATTAAAAATGAATATAAAAATAGAATTTTTAAGAGGTTCTTAAAATAAATTTATTGTATTAATATCTTTGTTTCTTTTATTAATTGTTAAAGATTTTTTAGTAAAATACACATGCCTTGTAACGAATGTAATTTTAAAAAAAAGTAAAATAATTTTTATTTATTTTTGTTAAGAATAAAATGGCTTCAGTTCTCGTCGTTTGTTTCGTGCTGGGTATTCTTTCTTTAAATTTTACCAAATAGCAAAGACTGATGATGCGCATATCGATTAATGATCTTAATGATCGATATTGCACAAGGCACGTGGTTTTCCCAACCAACGGCATGCTAATTTTCTCACGGAGTGTCACCGTCATTTGGTTTACATCTAATTGTTGATTAGAAGCAAATAAAGCACGTGTTCATGTATTTTAAAATGCATATTTTACAGAGCTGTATTCTTGGTATATATTTACAATAAATAAATCCATATGATATGGAGTGAATATAAAGAGAACAAACCCAGTAATGTGTGAAATATTTATCATTAACAATCTCTGGATTTACCTCCTCAATCCAGACATATTCTGTAACTGTTCTTTAAAGAGAATTTTATATTAAAAAGAATATACAATTCTCTCCATTTTATATTTATTTGTTACATATTAAATATAACAATTAAATTATAGTTTCAAATAGTCATTGAAATAAAAAAATTAGAATTTTTTACAAATTTACATTGCTACTTCAATCATTTATATTCCATGTTTTAAAATGCAGAAAAATAAATTTTACAATGTATAAAAATACTGATAATTTAAAAGAATGCAATTAAAATTCCTTTCCATAGAATTCTATTCTGATTGAATTCCTTTGCGCAAAGAATTTCACACCTTCTATTAGACTTTTATAGGAAAACGAGAAATACATAAGTACATTTCAGTACAAATATTTTTCGTATTACTGGAAAATTTTTCTTAAATGAAAGATTTTATTCAAAAAAATATTGTGTTTGAAAAAAGAAATTACAATAATTTATGATATATTTCAAGCGACAAGGTCAGTAATAAAATAAAATTACAAAAATACAAGGATAGATGTACTATTATAATTATTTATTAAGATGAATTTTTTTTAATAATATTGTTCCTAAATATTCATTGCATATTGATAAAAACAAGTAAAAAATTATATAATTTTATATAATTTGATCTAAATAGCCTTTATTATTAAATAATATATTATTTTATATATTTCTTAATTTACTGTTTTTTTACGAACTCATTTAACATTTATAAATTATAATATTATTACTGATTAATCATGAATATTGGTTTTTTAGAATTATATTGACAAAATAAGATTAATAAAAATAAAAAATACAACATAGTTTTTGAAATGAGAAAATATCGAATAAAATAAGTTTATTGCTATTCTTAAAATTACATGTACAAGATTGAAAGATTAATGTAACATTTACATTGTACCATTTTAAAAATCTTTTACTATAACTTTATAATTTAATTCAAATAGATTTGCAGATATATCGTACTGCATCAGATTTAATGTTTAAAGTTTAAATTCAAATATAAAATTGAGTTTAGCAAAATAAAATTTATATACTAAATAAAATAAAATAGTATAATTTAAGTTTTGAAAATAGAAATCAAAGCTTTTAAATTTTATAACATTATATAAAATTATATATAATTTTGGTAATTTATTAAAGTATATTAGAGTAAGTCGAAAATTTATAATATCTATTAATAATACAATAAAAAAAGAGATATTTATCATTATTTTTATAAAATATAGTTAATTTTCACGACATCTATAATACATCAATAATGAATATTTAATATTATTGTTAACATATTTTGAATATTGTTGATGTCAAAAAATAATATAATAATTTCCTTTATTCACGATTTCATTGAAGAGTGTTCCAGCATATGATTATTCTAATCTCAAATAATTTATTCCTTACTCATACATTTTTGCATACTTGTCTTGTTCAGAATCCCAAAAATTAATCACTTATAACAAGTAACTTTTGTCATGCGTTTATTTAAGAAGTTCCTTCGTAATAAAACATAAATTAATCATAGTAATTTGTAACGCACCACTTATCTATCCCACGGATTGGAGTATGCAATCGCTCTTGTTTTCTGTTTAGATAATTAATTTATAATTATAATATGTCGCCAGGATAAATGCCAACCGGTCTGCCAAGGATTTTGAAAAGTGACAAGTGTAGTCAATTAAAAGATTTGTTTAGAAAAGAAATAAGCCTTTAATGTAGCCTTATGGGCACCTTTAAAAAATAATAATACAAATAAATTACAATACGACTGGTTAAAATGATAAATAAATTTTTTAATAAAAGTATTTAAATCCAGTCCCGTCACTTGATTTCAAATTCCGAAATTTCGCAGAGTTTTGTACGACGTTCAGATAGATCTCGATACATTTAATAGTATTATTCGAGTACAAAATAGGAAATTTTGAATTCGCCAAAATTAAATAATTTGACACAAATTACATTTGCTTTTCTTTGTGTGAATGCGGTCTTACCAATTCTTTCGTACGGTTAAATCTTTTTATACAAACCTAACAACTCCATCGGTTTTCCGAATCTATTTACAAAGCGTAAACCGCAACATTGTAATAGAGACAAAAACGGAAATTTTATTGATAAGAAATGTGAGCGGGAAAATACAAAAAAAATATATTACACATAAAAGATTTATTTGTAGGTACGTGGAATGGATGGCATGAGAGTCAATTACAAAAAAGGTCGAGGTATCGGTGCAGAAGAAGCGGTTAAAGAAAAACTTTTTGTGCGGCAGGAGACTTCCCGAGTCAAGGTCGCGCTACGGTCGTAGAAGCAACGGTGACACCTACAGTTGATACCTACGGTAGATTGCACTGACTCTATAGAGCGGATGGCAACTCTTAGACAGTTGTTCTCAAGGATTGGGTTAGCGGTAAAGTGCGTTCAACTTAGTTGGTTGCTCGAGGTAAAGCACCCCAGGGGATGGTGAGGTAGAAATGGAGGGAGGAGGGACGAACCTAGAGCTAATCTTCGCGGCCCGCGTCTTTAACACGCACGGCTCACGATGAGCTAGACGAGTTCGGAGCGGGAAAACGTTAGGATTGGCTAAGGAATGGTTTATGTATTGACGTAGGTCCACCATCTCCCGCTCTCGTAAATTACGCGTGATAAAAAAAAAAAAATTGTGACGCAGATCCAGTAACGGTATCATGCGTCGCGGGGATCGGGTCGATGAGTCGAGTTGAGATGAGTGGGTTCGGCTCTTGTCATGGATTTCATCGCGGAACACGAGTGCTATTTGGGTTGTTACGTCACCGGAAGTGCCGAAATTTCTAACAATGAGAGTGTGGGTCTCGTTGCAATCTTAATAAAAAAATTCTCATTTTACTCTAGAGTAATTCGAAAAAGTAAATAGAAAGATACAATGTATTGTTTTGTGGTAAACATGTTTATACAAAATTTTGTATATTTTTTTTTATCTATAATCGCAAAGTCAAATATCTATATGAGTTTAAATAAATATTTAAGGGAATCGAAGGAGACTTTGAAAATTTTCATTTATTTTCATTTTACGGAATTGGAATTACAATGCAATGTAATTCTTACCAGATATATATATAAATATAAATTGTCGCTGAAATAAGCCCTTTTAAATAACATGAAAATTTATAGCTCACATAAAGTTTAAGCTTCTAACTAGGAAATAACATATACTTATTATATCTATATATAAGATATATATGAGCCGAGAAGCCGCTTTTCCCTAACTTAAATGCATTCAATCGTGAACAACTTTTTGAACAGAATGAATTTCCATATGGACAATATTCCCTTTGGTCGTTGATGGGTTTCCAATTGACGTTGATATAAATGATAGACAGGGCAATTCTCGTATTGATAGATTTTTGCATTGTCATCAACTTTGCTACTCTCTTCATTATAAGATTTTCAATTTTTGATTTTGTTCTTATTTACATGAAAGTTATATTCAGACTTTCAATGACGATATTCAAAATATTTAAGGATTATTCATATAAAAAGAATTCTAAGCCTTTAAGTTTCTTTCATAAAAAATTAAAATGTTAAAATTGCGAATAATTAAAATATCATAACGTACATCATTTTTATTTTATTTAATTAAAATTTTAATATTATTTAATACATTCCTCTTTATATAAATATTATTCAAATGTCATTCAATTATTGATTTTAATGTAACTTGATATTTTTTAAACCTATTTTAGTCGTATTTACGAAATTTTTGTTTACATATTTTAAACGTAAACATTTTTCAATATTTTTCTACTACTATTTAAGTGGAAATACTGTAATTTAAAATTATTATATTACATTTTTATAATTTTCATATTAATTGAATATAGTAAGGTATCTGTAATTTTATTATTATTGAATTCTAAAATAGTGTTAGGTGAGCAGATATTAGTTTATAAATTCTATCTCAAACGAAATATTTAAAATTAATTATTTGATATTATAATTATATTTCTATTATCCCAAAAAATTTATTGTTTTGAATTTATATATATTCAAGGAAGATGTTATCAAAAATTAGTTTTATATTTCATTGACAAAATAAACTTTTTAAAGATTATCATCATCACATTTCATTATTAAGTAATTGTCTAATATTATATAATATAAATCATATATTTAATACTGCAAATTTACTAACATCAATTTGTACAAATTTGTTTTTTAAATAAATATGATTCATAAAAAAATATATTAAGTTAAGTAAGTGATCTAATTCTAACTATTACTACAACAGCTATTTTATTATAAAAATTCTCCAAAATATTAACAATTAATATTTTATAGTAATGTTACATTTTTATAATTATAAAATATAAAATCATGTCATAAGTTTTTTTTTTAATTTAATAATTTTATTCATATTTTAGAAAATGTCTAGAATATAATATTTAAATATATAATAATAATAATAATAATTAAAAGATAGTTTAATTCAAAAAATTATTGTATCGACCGTAATAAGTGAAGTATACATAAAATGTGAAACCTATAGGCTTAGCTATTTTTTATTTATTGATATTTTAAATGTTAACATGAATTTAAAAACTTAATCGTCATTTGGTTTTGTGAGCAGTGTATTAGACCCTTCGTTGGATCTCTCTGTATTCTTCTCGTATGTATTTTCCATTTGTTACATTTCAAAATATCCCTTTTGAGTATACTATTTTGTCGCAGCGTAATTGTATGATTATGTAAGCTGCGCAGGCTAACATACTTTTAGTTTGGCTTGTCTTGTATTTGTGAATTAATAAGTATAAAATTGTTATTCATGAATATGTGATTTAAGATTCCATACTACAAATGATTATGAATCGGCGAAAGCATCCCTAAAAAGAGGTCTCTCTTAAATGATTTTGATTATAATGGATGTAGGATGATGGCAATAGCATATATTTAGCTTATTTCCTGTACTTATGATGTACCGTACAGTCCTCGATTTTTTTTTGAAAGTGAGAATTATACGAAAATACCTTTATTGATTCTAATAGTAGTTAAGGTCAACCCTCATTTAGCAAATTAAATAGTACTAAATTAGCAGATGGTATTCAGAGGTTCGAGTTATTTGAGTGGAGCTGGAAGAATAGCAGGATTTGGAACTCTACTGGAAGATGCAGATAAAAATTTAATATTGGCATTATGAGGCCACTAGATATAATAGAGGTGAAACTAACTAAATACTCTAACTAAACTTTTGGATATTTTACCAGTCTATGCATAATGGCCATTGTCGAATGGAATTTGAATTTTAGTCTGTGGTCCGAGGGGGCTTCATCGAAATTACAAAGTCTGAAAGAGTTCCAATACTACTCTATCAGATTTTCCTCATTTTACACTAACCGGCCGAGTTCTCTAATTGCTCCATACGAAAAATCACTAAAAAATCGTAGGAAATATCATCTTGCTCTACTGTAAAGATATATCTAGAAAAAATTATATCGAAAGAAGCGATCAGATTTTTTCTGAGCAATATTTCCTATAGTACCACTATCAACACTGAAATAAAGATGGCAATAGTACCTAATTAATAGTGCTAATAATATAGACAAGCTAATGGAGAAACTTAGTAATAAAATCAAGGCAGGATTTCTTCTGCTAGTTGAAATCTCTGTACGTCAGCTGGTGTACATATCCATGAATACATTTTAAATTAATATTGTTGAGATTATTAAATAATAATTCTGCTATCAGCCTGAAGTTTTAATAATTTACTGTTATTATCAGATGAAGAAGAACTAGGTGTTGAACCAGATTCCCAACCTAATTCAATATACAGATAACGGAATTCATTGCTATAACATGGCGGATATCATCAAGCTTGAAAAGGTATATTTTTCGAGTTCAATTAAACTTAACAATTATTAACTTAATTAAATTTAACAAGCTTTCATGAAAAAATCATACCTCTCATATAAAGAAGTAATGTATTACAACCTAAAATTTAGTAACTTAACAGACAGCACTTAGAATAAAGAATTTATTTTACTACTTCAATGGACAATGCTAAAATTGAAATTATAAACATCATAAATTTCAGACTACTGACTCAGCGAAATACAATGTTAATGTTAATGGAGAAAAATAACATAGATGGTTCTTTTTCTCTAGATGCTGTCCTGAAAATGAAAAATCCCCAATGTATACCACAGTAAGATAGATTAAGAAGGTCCAATATTGGTATCGGTAATTTTCTATGCTCATTCAAGACCAAGTTCTTACAAAGTAATGAGTATCATACAAAGACAAGAGAATAATAGACAGAGTCAGAAATTGGAACAACATTATCTCCTGTATATAATAGAAACAAGCAAAAATCTTTTCTTATTAAAGATCTAGAGATTTATCTTATCAGAACATTATAGTAGAGACTTGACTACCACAATCATCCACTATAAAAACGCATAGACATAACAAGTAACTATTGTTTCAGGTTACTATTATGATGATATTCTGGATTATCTACTGAGGGTTGGTGAGGTTGTCGTTTGGAAGATGTGACAATAAAGGAACAAAAGTGGTGAAAAAAATGATCAACTGAGATGCAAATACATATCACTCCATTGCAGCCAGTTTATGATACTAATGACAGAAGAGAATTACTTTTAAAGTATCTAGCAACTATACATTCGAACCTACTAAACATAGACAATCAAACTATCTTCAAAAACAAGATTAAAAATAAAGCAATTGATATTACATTGAAAGGACCTATGACCGGACATCATGGGAGTCTATATTTAGAACGACAACGAGCAGACACATACCGGAATCATTTTCAATTGAATTCTTTTTAGTGTAATTACGCAGTGCCTGTAAATTAATCATTTCATTAGTTGAAGCGCTATTAGGAGTATTACCTTTGAAAAAATAATTCTACCGTGAGTATTCAAAGGATAACTATTGTTTAAAGATCTTAAAACTGTTCGCCTTTTCGTGCACATATTTTTAGGTCAAAATTAAGATAAGTCAATAAAAAGACAACGAGAATTGTCTACCTGCATATAAATGGTCATACCATTTTCAGCACATATTTAAAAATTTAATTCGTGATTGCTGATCGTATTATTTTGAATTATTTGACAAATTTGAATGATATAACTTTAATAACTTCAACACAGGATGATTACATATAATAATAAAAAAATGTGTGTTTAAATAATACACTAATATATCCATGCTTGAGTTTGCTGTCAGAAAATTAAATATGTACAGAGTTTATAAAATAGTGCTGCATTTTTTTGGTTATAATCTTATATACAAACTTGTCATAGTGCCAGATAGTCTGCTATATATCATAAATTTCATAGCTTTTGATGGAATAAGGATAATTGAATCGAACAGTTTAGAAAAACTGACAGGAAGGACTACATAACAGAATATAACAGGACTAGAAAGTCTGACAAAATTAAATTGGATTGCGATGAACAATATGTGCCTTAACTATGATTAATTTTTTTATTTCATTTAAATTTTGCTACATCTACTAAAGTGATTTTCTTCATTTTTCTTTTTTTGTTGTTTTAAATTTTGTCTTCGATAAGTTTCTTGCTCCTCAAACTATAAATTCAATTATTTATGTTTACACGATTTAATTATCAAGAACAGATTCTGAACCAAAATTAAATAAGCCGTTGGGCGAATTCGCGTAAATCTGACCCTCATTGACTAAATCCCTATAGACGAGACGGTCTTACTCCAGAAATTACCGTACTCCTTGAATTTCAAAAGAGTTCATAAATAAATTTTGTACTATTGAAAATCATTATAAACAAATCAAAAAGTGAAAAATTAACATACTGTATATTGCAAAGATTTTCTAATTTATTAAATTATGAATAATATATAAAACATATAAAATAATGAATTAGTACATAAATATTTGAATTTTTATACGATATAATATTTTTCAATATATGAAAATAGTCCAGAAGATTATTATATTACATTGCAAGTATATTATAAAGAATAAAAATACATTTATGTTTTTAAATTTTAAGACAAAATTTATTTAATTTTGTTTATGAATTTAAAAATATTTTTTAAGTCTATGTATTCATTATTGCAATAATGAAAATAAAAGTTTAGTAATCTACTAAAATACTTGATATTGTAATTTTGTAATTTCAACTGTTCTGTTACTATTAGTCTTTTACTATGTGATCAAAAATCTGCAATTTTCAAACTTAAATATTTATTATATTAAAAAATCAACGTAGAGAAGAATATAGACTTTATCTACATTAAAATTATTATAATGTTACTTCATCTATCATGGTAATGTAAATAAACATTACTATACTTACATTCATCATCAGTCAATAAAATAATATTATAATATAAATAAAATATTTAAATGCGGAAATACATTTTAAACTTTTTTGATAAAGAAAGTTTAAATTTATTTAGATATTTATAATAATTTATAGCTTGAAATATGTGCATATGAATGTAACAAAACTTTTTGACTAAATATTTTATAATATATAATTTTAAAAATGGAATTTAACTAATTTTTTAAATTTTAATAATTTAATAATTTAATTTAATTTTGATTTTTTAAACATTAATTAGAAAACCAAAATATTAGATTTTAATGAAAATATATTATTTATGTTTATAAGAGTCCAAAATAAATATCTCAAATATTATGTCCTGAAGTTTTATACTTTTGTCTTAATGAAAATAGCTTGAGTAAAATTCCATTCAATTGAAATGTGTTCATATTGTTAAATTAATTTTTTAAAAATATATTAATTTATAAATCATTATTTTACTTAAATCATGTACTAATTTAAAAAAAATTATTTCATATTGGTGTTAAATAATACAATAAAATTTTATAAATTAAAAAAATAATATACTTTTAATGAAAATTTACAAATAGTTTGTAATTTATTAATCTTTGTATAATTATTTATATAAAATAATTGTTTCATAATTAATTTATTTTGAAATTTAATGTATTTAGAAAAAGAAATTTCTGTAATTCTCTGAAGTTAAAATTTACATTTTTCGAATCAATATTAAATTTATAATGATTATTTTTTAAACATAATTTATATTTTATTCTCTACTTTAAAGTTTGTTCTCTGATTAATAAATATTAAATTAAAATTTTTTATTGTATTCGAATTATTAAATTACAAAATAATAATAAATAATACAATTAATAATATGAATATTAATGAAGTATAAATTTATATTTTAATAAGTATATTCTGTAATAAAATTTCAATATGATTAATGTTTATACAAAGTATTTATAAAGGTAATTGTATCATTATTAAGTAAAAGATATCAAAGTAAATGAAATTTATTTCATTATTATTAAATTTAAGTGTTTAATATTTTATGTAAAATAATTATTACAAATTGTTCTATAGTATAGACGCATAAAAGTAAAATTAACTGGAATTAATAAGAAATTTTTTACTTTGAAGCTCAACTTGAAATGTGAAATCAAATTGTTATAAATAATATCCATAATAATAAAGTTTAATATTTTTATTGAAGAATTAAATACGCCAAAGTATTTTGTACGTGGTCAGTTATTTAATCAGTTATTTAATGAGTTACTTAACTCCATGAGCCACTTAATAGAGTTAGTTTTTATCATTATGCAAAATTGATAGAAATTAACAGGTAAAGGTAAATTTGTTAAAGCGTTCCAGAAATCACTTCCTTTACTAGGTTGACGTGCAACTGATCTATTTAAGAAATTTAATTAGAGCTGCAAGCGTAACACTCACTTCCAATTTTAAAATACATTCAGGGCGTAAAATAATTATATAAACGTTTATCGATATAATAATAAATTAATAAAATGGGAATTTATTTACAAAAATTGTAATAAATTTTAATAAATAAATATTTATTAACATGCCATATCAAATATAAAGACGAATATAATTATTTGAATTAGAAGATATTTTTAAAACAAGAATATAAAATTTTATGAAATATTATTTAATATTAATTAATTATGATTTAAATGGATTGTAAATTATTTTATTTGATCTGACTTCAATTAAATTAAAATTCATTTCGAGTTTAAAGGAATTAAATTATAGTAATTGAAAAATATAAAAAATGTTTAATATTTATAAATTCAAATGTAAAATATTTTTTGAGATTAAGGCAAGATTATGCTCAATACGATATGGCTTAAGAAATAATATAATATTTATATGTAAATATGATGTCTAAAATAAGAAAAAGTAAAATCAAGTTTAAACTATTTATTTATTTATTTTTTCCACTAATACATCATACATTTTTATTAAACTATTTATAACTATATATAATGCTAGTAATCGATTTCTTAAGCTCTTACTTGCATTGTTAAAATGTTTTAATTTATAAAATTTAATAAAAAATTATTAAAAATTTGAATTTGTTATATAATGAATATTCTATCAAATTGACATTGCATTTTTCTAATGATTTCTATAATTTGTGTAAATTCTATAGTATTCGAATATAATTGAAAGGAATTAAAGCTTATTGCTTTATAATATATAAATAAATTAAATAAAATATATATGGTTATAGTACAAGGAATAATACTACAAAATCGGTATATTCGTTTATTTTTCAAAAGTATTCATATTCTTCATTTTCTGTGAATATTACATAAATAATTTTATGTATTAATTAAAATCATAAATAAACATAATATATAAATATTTTTTCATATTGTTATTTTTCATATTAAAAGTAAGTTAAAATGAAATTACCAATTATTCAAAGTATCAAACTATATTTTAGATATTGTTTTTTTAATATAAAGATCAACATTTTCTTTATTTATTTATTTTAATAAGTTTTCTAAAATAAATAAAACATATTTTATAAGAGATATATAATTTATATTCGTGAAAACATTTAAATATAAAATGTTGAAATTCAGTATCTGAAAAATATTAATTTCAATAATAAATTTTCAGTTTTTCGATTTAATGAAAATATTGTTTAAAAAAACGAAAACTGTAAGCTATACAAAAAAAATTGCTTACGTATACTAAAGTATCCTTTGATTATGAATTCATACTAGCGAAATTATGTCCATGAAATTGTGAATAATCACGGTTAAATTTAAATTGTTACACTTTTGTTCTCTTTTTATAGAAATCATGTTTCAACCATTTTTAAATTAAAAAAAAATTAATTTCATTATGTTTATTAAATTTTTTAAAATTTAATAATTTAAATTACATTAAACTTAAATACCCGATAAACTTGACTTTAATTTAATTTTTACTTCAATATATATATTTAAAAATACTTAATTATAATCAATATATATGTGTTAAAAAAAAAAAAAAAATAAAATAAAATAAAATAAAATAAAAGTATTTAGACAATCCTAAAAAACATATGCATAGCTTTGTAAAATATTTACAATTGAACTTTAAAATTATTAATAAAAATAATCATGAATTAATGATTTTTTTTAATAATATATTTTTATCTGATCAATTTTATATCTAAGATTCTAGATTATAATCAAATGAGACCAAACAAAGTAAATGTATTTAAATTTTGAATAAGCATAATTAAGGTAAAACTCGAGAAAGATTTAACGAGGCAAAACAAGAGGCAGAATATAAAAGGTAGTAAAAATAAAATAAACACAAATGAAAATAAGCGCAAGAGGAGAAAAATGAAGGCTTTCGACATTGCTATATACATGTATAATGTTTCCTCTGTTTTTCATTATTGTTTCTTTTTCTGTATACATTTTTAAAATTCTACTACATTAGTTATAGTAAATAAATATAATTTATGTTAATAAATACTCGATACAATTTTTGTTTCAATTTCCATGTATGGAGAAGCTAAAAATTATAATAAAATTTTTGTAGTCACAAAAAATATTAAAACAGTTTTCTTATTAGATTATGATTGATATGTTTTTGTACTATTTTATTTTAATATATGAACATAATAAAAGTACGAGTTTATTCATAGATGTTTTATAATTTAGATTATTAATCTATATTTATTCAATTTCGCAACTTCATGAATTCAAATATATTTCATCTCATTAAATTACTATCATTTAATCGTAACTTTCAATCTTTTATTTAATTATTTACATATAAATATTAGTATGTCCCTACAAACATTCTTCTATTTTATGTGGTACAAGCTATTTTGAATATTATTTATGTAATATTTTTTCCCTTATTAAATTTGAAAAAGTTATTCATTTTTTCAGTTATTTTTAATTATTACTTTTAAAATTATGAATTTAAATTTAAATAATAATTTTTTTTATTATTCAAAATAAGTATTCATTGATTATATCTATGCTATAACTTCGTACAGGATAAATAATTATTGATTAGTTTAACTAAAAATTTAGTGTAATTTTTTGTAATTATCTTTTGTGCAACTATAGAATTTGCATAAAACTATTTATTAATTTAAAAACACACATGTATTCAATAGTATAAATTAATAAATATAGTTTATGAATATTACGATTATTTATAGTATTTATTAAATTATATGATACACGAAAAATATTATTAATTTTAGATATTATATTGCGAATTTCCAATTGCTTGATTTTAGTTATTACAATACTTCTATAAAAAATTGTAGAATTACTTTAACATATTGTTTTGTTAATTGTAAAAAGGCTTAATAGATGATGGAAAGCATAGACGGGATGGGTCTACTCCAGGACAAAATAGTTTAGATAATTTACCCATTGGTAAAATCTGCGAGACGGATTATTCTATCTATCAATAACAACTGGCAAATTAGGTAGAGTTTTTGCACAATAGATGCAAGTTCTAGTGGTCCAGGGCATGACATATTTTCGCATAGAAACCCTCTTTATTCGTCCCAAATCATGTACCATTAATAACTAGGGGAGTTTCAATATTTTTCATGAATTTAATATTTGTAATCCATTAATAAAACTTTTTCATAATACTGAGGGATTTTTTTTCCTTTATCTATGGAGTAGAAAATGGTTTGATGAGTATTCCATATTTTCAATATTCAAATAAATTCATCTTTATTCATGATATACTCTTAATGTATTACAAAAAAATATTTACAAAAGATTAGTATCCATCAGATAAAATATATATTTTTCCAAAAATGTCAAAAAATTGTATTGATTAATATTTTATAGCTTAAAATAACTGTAAATTTAATTTCAACATACATGAAATAATTTAGTAAGTATTATATTTTATTTAAAACTAATACATAAAATTAATATCATTTAAAGCATGCTTTAGAAAAATTTACATCGACATCAAAATTTTTTTTTATTATTTTCAAGATGATGTTAATATTAAAATTGTACAACTAAAAACAAAAGCAAATTTAATTTTTTATCATCTAAGATTAAACGCTCAATAGTCTAAAATTTCCTCTGTACTGTAGGAGATGGTGCTTATGAAAAACTTTAATAATTATAATTCAATAAAACATGAAAATTATTTTATCATGAATTAATTCTCTAATAATTATTGTTTACTTAAAATTAACTTTATGATTGCAATATATAAATGTACAGTAAAATGGATTTTATTCCTATGAATTATGAAACTTAATAATTATTAAGAAATTCTTTAAAAATAAAAAAACTATAATTTATACGTTATATTAATATATTAATATACGCTACATTGAAAATGTTAAATATTTTATTTATTATGATTTTAATATTAGTTCAAAACTTAGAATTTGTAATGAAATTTTTTTAATTCTAATTAAACTCAAGAATAAATAAAATGAAATAGTAGATGCAGTATGAATGTAAATTAAAATGAAAAATGTTTTAATGAAAAAAAATTACCCCTCTCTATATGCAGAGAAAATCTTATTTGTCTTTTCTAAAAAATTATCATTTTTTAAGAAGTATCTTTTAAGAAAAAGCTCTTTATCAATTATGATTTTTTCTAGTAATCAAAATAGTGGTCCAAGGATGTGTAATAAAATATATTATTTGTTATATTTTTACTGAAACACCATTTTGCTCAGGTTATGGTTGTTTTAGACCAAATCAATCATCAACCATTGTATCTTGTACGCATCGTAGTAAAATATAAGAGGGTGTGACAGAGATAAAAATGTTGGAAGTAAATACTGTTCACTTTTCATTTAATAACGCAATCACTGACTATATTAAATATTGTTAAGTATTTTATTATAGTATTTCGTTATCTTTTTATATTAAGTTTTTTTTATTGAAAGAAAATAATATACTTATTAATCTACTATTGATGCTTTTATTAATTCAAAATATTATTAAATATTTACATATAACTAATTATTAGTAAAATATACAATCTCTATTCTGATTCAATACGGTATTTTAGTGTTGTACGCATTATTGATAATATATCCTTATTCTCCTATGCAGGCTTAAGAAAGTTACACAAAAATCTTTTGACGAGTTAGACAGATTTCATCACTTACAAAGAAAACTCTTTTTTATTGAATAACTTGAGCTTTTATTAATATTCTTTATTGTTGTGGATATTCAAAACAAAAATTATGAATTTAATAAAATCTGCATATACTATAACGCATACTTTTTTTTACTTTAAATGATTTTAAATGTACATACATTTTTTTTACAAGCAGTATATTTCGTGTTTTTAATATTAAAAATCTATTTAATTATAAAGAAAATTAATACTATAAATTTAAGCTTAATAATAATGGAATTAAATTATGTTTGTTTTTAGTTATTTTAATAATTTTTTAAAGAAATTTAAAGATAGTGAATAAATTTACTAAAAGTAAACATAAATATTGCGTTGAATTATTTAGTATTTTACAAGTTAAAATTTTATGAATATTCAAAAATATTGTCTTCTTAATTTTTAAAAATTTAAAGTTTTCATTAAATCGTATTTTGAAATTTTAAAATCTCAAAATCTTGTGTTATTAAAGCATAAAAATATCAGAGTACTATGAAATTTTTAAGAACTACATACAAGAGTATCTTCTAAATTTATAAAATAGTAAGCATATAATAAAAAATTTGACCGAAATTCGTACTTCTTCTTGTCCAATATGGTATTTTTAGAAATCAATAAAGTAGAAAACTCCGGTTTTCTCAACTTAGGAATTCGGATTCAATTACTTGATATAATATGTTTTTTCCTAATAACATACGCTATCGGATAGTATTGGTACAACATTGCAGAAGAATAAAGAAAAAATTGAAGTTTGACTTTCGAGTTTTTTCCAGGCAATATCAAGTGCAGTACTGCGTATAATTTCAAGGGCGTCGAAAGCAGTGGAAAAAGAGGAACAGAAAGAGAAATAGTTCGACCTCAAGATTTTTTATAGCCGAAGACGCCCAGAGATTTTCTTTTAGTAGTTTAGACTACAAGAAATACATGTAAGAAATAGACCGTAAATGTATATTTTTACATATCTAGAATGATTTTGCTTTTTACTTTTATTCTTAGTAGCGAAAGAATGTTAAAGAAATATTTGAGTTATGATTCCTCTTAAAGTTTATTTCCCTCTATAATATCCGTTTCATTCAATGTGTCGGTCATAATTAATCAATAACATTGTTCAGCTAGTTTACCCAACTTATATTTTATTAATTTCAAATTTTGTACAAATATTAGCAAGACTCATGAATTCATAATCAACTATCCCTTAAGGTTTTATTTCTTATTAATGGCATTACTCGACTCGTAAAATTAGGATTTTAACGATAAAACCAAACTAAAGTATAAAATTGAAAAAAATTAATCTATTTAATTTAAAAATTTTACTCAACTAAATGATTACATATTTTTATATATATAAATATTTTAATAACAAGATATATTTTCATTTGATTTGTTTATGACGAGAAACACATAACAGTAAATACTTTTATATTTTATTGAATTGCAGGCTTCTCGACTTTCAAGTGCTGCTAATTCTTCCCAGCACACAATTCAAGTGTACACACATTTTTTTTGGTCATTTAGAATCGGTTCAATTTTTTTTACACTTGTTCATCAGTGTTTGTTGAAATTCGCAAAACACCGATTAAAAACATGAGAATAAAAAGAGCAGCAAAGTCAAACTGAAAATTTTAAATTTAATAAAACTTATCGTAATGAAACGAACCTTTAACCTGCCAGACTCCAATTTGATTAGGCAGTAATCCGTCCTTCCAGCAGCCAATAAAAGCATAGCGTCAGCAAGATGCGTGCGAAATTGAAAACTGATATCAGTTGCACTTTTGGCCTCTTGGATTGAAAGATGAATGTAGCTCGCTCCATAAAATGAAACTGCAAAACGATAGTGATAATATTTTCATGTGAATATGTACGATAAATTTTTGTATAGTTGTAGGGTCTTTATTCTGTAGCAATGACTAATGCTATATTTTCACTTCTGCTTTATAAAAGAACAGCATATTAAAATTTTTAAAACCATAAACTTTCAGGAAATTTACATAATTTATATTTTTTCCATTATTTCTATCTATTAAAACAAAGATAGTACTTTTTTTATGACAGATTGACGTATATTAAATTATTCAGGTTTTTAGTTTTAACTGAATATTTATAAATTATCTCAAAATAAAGAAGCACTTAATTTTTCAGCATAAAACCAAAAAAATAGAATTCTTGTAGCTTGCCTAAATTTATACTAAAAATAATTGTATGTATTGTTTACATAATTCATTATTGCATTATTTTTTAATTATTGTTTAATTATTTTTTGAAATATAAATAAAATCTGACAATTTTTAAATATTGAAATCACGCTTGTACTATTATTTATTTATTTTTTAATTCTATTAAATTATAAACTCAATTTCTGAAGTATATATAAATTTGCATATTCAACTTGAAAATAGCATAAATTTATTATTTAATTAAAAAAAATTTATGATTTTTTGCAGTAATTTATTTCTTATAATCTTTGGAGTACCAAATCGTAAATCACAACAAATAATATAAAATTATGATTTTGAAATTGAATATTTTATCAATAAAATGTTACGTAAATTTAACGTACAATTTAAATAATTTTGTTTAACTTCTATGTAAAATACTGACAAAAAATATTTATTTTTAACTTCTTTTATTTCATGTGTACAAACTTTATATTAGAAGATTGTAGGATTACAAATAATTTCGTAGATATTTTTAATTGTTATATTTATATTGTAAAAAATTCTATGGTATATTAAATGTAATTATCGTTTAATATTTGTAAAGCAATCAAAATATTATAATTTTGTAAAAAGACAGTTCGTAATAAATTGTTTTGAGTATTAGAACTTTTTTCCTGACATAAGTATTCAAAATATATACATTTATTTTGTGAAATTTACTTTATCCTTACGCAGCATACGACATTAATCTTGCATTCCATTAATAAATCCGTTCGTCAAGAAATAAAGTATATGGGATCACGTGAGTCATCGGAAAAATGGCATAAATCACCATACTTGAAGGCATTTATATACTGTTAGAGAAGGGGTTGAAAGAAAAAAGGGAAGTGAAGTAGGAGAAAGAAAAAAAAAATTAAAAAAATCCATGCTTTCACGTAAAGTATATTCAAACGTGTTTCGAGGATAGACGTTCATTGGGGACAAGAATATTGCAAAGCTTGTACAATTTGTTTATTCGCGTATTTTTCTCTTTCTCATCTATTTTTTCATAATTTCTTATTCACATTTTTTATGTAAGTTTGAAGAGAAATATATTGTACGTATTATCATTTCTATCGTTACAAAATGCGGTTGTAAATAAAAAGTAATATATAAATTAAGTAAAACATTGAGGTGTCTACAATAAATTAAATACAATAGAATTAATGTTCATAAAAAGTTCATGTTTATCTTAAATATCTCATTTATAACTTTCATAAGACTATTTTAACAAAATGGCCATAATTTTAATATATATTCATAACTTTATTTAGTGTAAATTTTATGAATATTAATTTTATTCGAGAAATATATTCAACATATTTATAGAAATCAATCCTATACTTAAAAGCATCAATATTAAATAAATGCAAGAAATTCGAAAACATTGTATAAAAATGCCAGTCTATTTCATAGTACTCCAACATTAAGAAATAAATTATGAAAATATAATATCACAAGTCATACATTATGTATCTGGAAAGAATCGTGTTTTTTTTTTGTTTTTGAAACCACAATTTTCGTAGCGTATTTGGGGAGGTTTTAAAATATATGAGGGAGTTTTTTCTATTTGTCTCCTTTTTTTCCCTCATTAGGAGCGGCAGAATTTTTCTTCATAAGAAGCATTTTGGAATTTATAATACGGATCGATGGAGCAACTGTTGAAATAATTTTTTAAATGGTAAAATTGCGTTTTTTTAGACCATCAAGGAGAATCGAGATGAGGTTGTCGATGATACTTGTTTTGAACACTCAAAAATAATCGAAACCGGTTCTAACATCCAGTGTGTACACAAAATTTTGAATTTAAACCGATGCTTAACAATTAGGGTAATCGATGATACTCAATTTATCCATATTTACATACAGTTATCTTTAAAAACCTTTTTTAACATTTAAAAATCTTCATAGTATTTTTAGTGTCGCACAGAAAATTTTATTGCATGTCACTGTTTCATTAGTTGGTACATTGAATCATGTTACAAGATTGAAAAACATGCATCGCTCGAAGGTAAATCCAAATAATCGAAAATAAACGGGGGGGGGGGAAATAGAAAATATTTCCCAGCACACTTTCCGACTTTCTCGAAATCGCTATGACAAATAGTGACTTAAAAAGCATCGATATTTTCCAGATATACCACGCACCAAATATATTTAAAAAAAATAAATATATATTACAAATTAAGTTAGCAATTATATGTTTTATAGAAATTAAACATACTGATGACTTTGTCAAATAAGAAATATATAGAAACCTAATTATATTCATTTATATCTACATACACATATATGTACAAAATATTTGAAGAATAACTCTTAATTATATTAAAAATTTTATATTACTCTTAAATTTATAAGAAAAATATGAAACAACAAATTAAGCGATACAAAATAATATCACAAATATTAAAATTTTTATATAATTATTACGCAGGTTACTAAGTAGAAAATATTTTTAAATACACTCATCTATAATGAAGTTTGATTACAATTTTTCTATTATTTCACAATTTTAGTTTTTCCGATAAAATAATGAATAGTCTTTTATTTAAACACGTTCTAATTTATTAATAGACAATATTTTTTAGATTCATTAAAAAAAAGAGAAGAAATTAAATTGAATAATTCGGTATTTTTATTCATAACAGAATTTTATGTATGGCATACATATATTACATGAAAAAAAAATAGGTATCATTCACAATTTATTTTATTTTAAACAAAGTATATTGATAATGGTGATGCCATTCATTTGAATCCTTTAAATTTAATTTAATTTTTACTTTTAAAAAAAATAAACAAGTAATTTAACATTTTTTAACAACATATGCATTATTCATATTTTTTTATATTTTTATTTTATTATTAATATATACAATTAAGCATAGAAAACTAATTATCTGACATTGAACTCATTTAAAAGTTACATAGATATTAGATATATACCGAAAGTCTTTCATATTTTAAATTCAATATCGCAGTTGATAAAGATACATTCAAGATTGATTTTACAAATTCTATCAGTACTGAGGGATTTCTCTTTTTTCTTTAACTAATTATTTTAGTTGTCATAAATACAGTAAAAGTAATTACTCATTTTCATTTCATCTTGTCAATGGAGGGCGAGATGAACGACCAAGTATTTAAGAAGACTCTTTGGTTCAAAGAATTTTCAATCATGGCTAACCATAAAACAGTTTATTTTATCTTTTGGCTTTATTCTTATTTCTTTAGATTGTTTCATTAAGCGAGTTTGATTTTTCGAATTATGGATTTATGTGCAACCGACTTTTTTCGTACCGCATAAAAATGCCATGAAAATACAAAATTCCTAAGGGAATGATAAACCTTTGAAATCTCCACCACCTTACAAATAGAATTTCATGAATTCAAAAAGAAAATTTTATTTTCTCGGTGACTAGAAAATTGAAAAATTTTCAAATGGTAGAAATAGTACCCTAAATAAAACTATGTATTCACACTAATGCCGTTCGTAATAGATTTGACGTTAAATAATGTAGGTTGTGGTCTATTATTTTTTGAGAAAACTATAGTATTTTTAGTAGGAAAAAAAATTAATATAAATAAAATAATGAAAATAAGAAATTGGAATCACGAATTTGAAAAAAAAATTACTATTAATAAATGAAAAATTCATTTTATTGATAAAAAATTGGATAATATAAGTATCAGAATTCAAATTACTTTTTTTTTTTAGTATATCAGATACTATCTTACTATTATTTTAAAAATATGTAATTTTTACATAAAAATTTAAATTTAACAATAAATTTTTATATATATTTAATTTTAATAGTTTATATAAATTTTATGAAAAAATTATGAGATATAAAATGAAGTAATTGATATTTATTAAAATATACACAAAAATAATATGAATATTATATAATGCTTGTAGGAAAAAATATTTAAATCAACTTGTAAAATGTAAAAGACTTTACATAGGTTAAAGGAATATAATTGGTTATAAATTATTATTAGTCTATTTAATTATTATTATTATTATTATTAGTTATTATTATTAGTGTATTTAATTAAAAAGTTATGATAATATATTGCATATTCATCTGTAAGTTTCAAAAATAAAATCTAAAAATGTAATATATTAAATAATTGGATTTTTTAAACAATTAAGATGGCAACCTAGTCTGAATCACTACATAAATAGCGATTATTTTCAAAATTTATAATTAAGTTTTTTTTTAAATATCGATTATTTAAAAATGTCAAACTAGTTTATCCCTTCAGTTATATTTAACTAACAAGAATATATCTTTCCTACAATATCATCAGGTAAAAAAATATCTAATAATTTGTTTAACATTAATTAGGGTTTTAATTATTAAGTAATTAATATACTTTATACATTTATATCATATAAGTCAATAGATTAGTTTGCATTTATATGTAAACGAATGTGAATGAAATATAGACCCATGCATAAAATAAACGATATGCAATTTCGTAACACACAATACTGTCAAACATGTCAAAACTAGAGATTTCAAAGCTAAATATTATATATTTATCTTCTTGCAATGTAAACCAATTCTTTTCTTATTTTAATTCAATTATTCATCAAATAGGTAAGAAATTATTTTTTGAATTTAATATAAAAATGTATGGTAATTATAAGTTATATTTCAAAATTATTTTTATAAATAATATAATACTCTATGCAGTCGTATCAAAAAAATATCAGTTTCTTATTCATTTACAATAAATATATAATTTTTTCCAAATTAAAATATACAGTATGTCTTGCTTTTGTTAAATATTCATTATGAAATATAAAATTTATTGTTTATTTATAATTTATTTACTTTTTTTATGGATAAATATATTAATTTTTATTTATTATCATTATTATTATATATACATATTTTTAATACAAAATATAAAGAACATTTTCTTGCTTTATATATATTTTCACATGTATATAACATCTGTAAATATTTAGAGTATCATTAGTAAAAATGAAAATTTTCATATTCTAACTGAGATAAAGGGGTACTTGCTGTTTCAAAATAGCGGGAGGGTTCTAAAAATTGCATCCCTTTGAATTAGTGAGTATTCATATTCTAATAAGTATTATAATTTATAAATTATCACGTAATGTAAATATTAATTTGTTTATTTAATAAATAACTAACCAACACATTGAATACCACGGTATATTTAAACAAAAAATTTCTATAAGCGTTCCTTGGAGCAGGATATTTTACGGTGAAGTTAATTTCATTATCAACATGATGTATAAACTGTATTAAATAAACTAGTAAGCTATTGCGTTTGTTTAATAACGCATTAATGATTTATGTATCAAATACCACGTTAATTAAAATGCGATTCCATTCTGGGAATTTGGATTTTTTATTATTTTTTCTGTTCTAGCAATGCTGAGTACTTATGATACATGAATTTCATTGTTAGACAACGTTACAACAATCCTCACAGTTTGAACGCTTCCATCAATTTAAAACTTGGCAAAACTAAACAGCAGACCATTTTGTATGTAAAATTCTTTGTTTGATGATGGTAAAACAACATTAAAAATGAGACGCTTTCATTACTTTACAACAGTATGAAATTATTATGGTAATATTGAACACTACAGCGTATTATACACAAAATACATTTGTTGATAATTTTGCTATAAAAAATTATTGTAAAAATATCTAGTATGTAATAAATAACTATTCAGTATACCTTTAATGACACAAATGTACAAGATTTAATCGTATGGCTTGAACTATCAAGTATTCAATCCTATCATCTTAAAATCTTGATTTATATTAATATGAAAGTAAATAAAAGTGATGAATAAATAACGATAATTAAACTCACATCTACTAAAGTTTTCCTATAATTATATATTTTAAACCAATCAACGGAATACTTTTTCGGCCTTTAACGAAAATCACTTAACTATATATACGAACAATCATAAAAAAAAATGTACATTCTTATTTTGTAAAATGCCACTCTTGATATTCAACGAATTCTTTTTATTAACAATTTTAATCAAAAAATGCATTTTTTTAATATTTTTTGTTATAAAATGAAAAGTAATAATTTTAACATTATAGTATCAATATACAAATTTTAGTTAGAAAATTAATTATTAAATAAACTAATCCGACAAATAGAAGCGAAGAAATTTTCCAAAAATTGGATAATTTTTAATTTAATTAAAACATTTGTAACTTTTTTATTTTTTAATATTTAGAACTCAATTATTGGAAAATTAAAGGTAATTAATATGAAAATTATTTGTACAAAATTTTAGCTTGATGGGATTATTACTTTTCAAGTAATACTAATGTTAATTAAAGTATGCAATAATTTACAAAGTTATTTCCAGCTTACTTTATCATTCGATTTTAGTTTTTTCGCAGGTTTAAAAAATGTAATTATTGCACACATATCCTATGTTTTATATTTTGTTTAAATATTTAGGATTGTCTGAGATAGAAAGATTAAATTGATCAAAAAAGGCCGAAATCGTGCAATTTGATGAGGAATAGAGAGAAGAAAAGATGAGCGGGTTAACGCAGATAGTTAAAGAGGATTTCACTTCGAACTCGGCCATCTTTGGACATCCGCCTTTTAAGATAATCCAAACAACTTTTGCAAAATGTAGGCTACAGAATTTGTTGTACAACAATTATATGTTTTAAGAGCGTTGGACAAACTAAAATCGTCCGGTGTATTAAGCTAGAAATAGCTTTGTAAATTTTCGCATAGCTTAGTTAACATTAGTATTATCCGAAAACTAATAATCCGATCAAGCTAAAATTTCGCACAAATAAATTTTATATCAATTATTTTAATATCTCAAAACTAGAATTCTGAATATTAAAAAATAAAAAAGTTATAAACTTTTTAATTAATTTCAAAATTTTCCGGTTCTTGAAAAACTTCTCCGCTTCTAATATTCTCATCGGTTTATATAAAAGAAAATTTTCTTCACAATTTTATTAGCTATAAATCACCTCATTGATACTATAGTGTTTTATAACATTATTATCATTTTATAACAAAAAAAGTAAAAAAAATGAATTTTTTTGTTAAAATTGTTAATAAAAAAACCCCTAAATTGGAGGAGTGACATTTTAGAAAATAAGAATCTACTGATTTTTTTACGAATTTTGATATGTATCGCTAGTTGTAGGGACAAGTAAGAGGCCAATAGCGGAGGCCAAATTTGCCTGTGTCTGAGAATGCAGAAAAACCCACTTATTTCGTTAAATAAAATACATTAACTCAACCTCCAGTCGATCGAATAATGGTATCGATCTCGCTGTTGAGGCATGCAAGAGATAATTAAAGAATAGTGGATAATATGTTGCAAAAAAACGTAATTAAACGTATTTTTTTATGAAGCTCTCTAATAGTTTTCGTCTGGATAAAAGTTGACAGTTATGAATCCTGTGTCTATTATTAGAAATATAATGACATTATGAAGAACGATGCTTACTCCCGTACGTAGATTACCTTGCGTCAATCGACTTCACTCAACAAGTTAAAATTAACTAATAACATATCCATGATTGACTCAAATTACTATTGTGGTTGATTTTGTTAACTGATGAGATTAAATTTCTCATGATTTTCATGGTTTTAAAGAGAAAACAAATGCAGTTTAACGTGTTTCTGTTCGAACTACATTTAGCGCCGGTTATCTTTCATAAACTAATCGCATTGTGATTGTTAATCCCAAATCACACGCTTTTTCATCGAAAACATAATCATCATGACGAATCTTTAAAAAAAAATTTACTTTATCAGGGAAGAAACATCTAAGTTTTTTTTTATTAATGTAATATTTAATTTCCTGAATAGGTGTCAAAATTAAACTCTATTCGAATGGTAAAAAATTTCATCTCTGCATAAACCAGTTATTAATCAGAACTAAAGCAACATGAGAAGATCCATGTGCATCCCGATAAAATCACGATTATGCAATCGATCACTCCATTCAAAATATCAAAAGCATTGATCACTCCGTCCAAAACATCAAGAGCTAAGTTGATTTAATAAAGATATTATTTATCGTTATATCGACAAAATCTCAACAATAACAATACCACTGAAGCAGCGCTCTTATACAAGTGATCTAAATAGAAATAGGGTGAAGACCAATAAAATATCTTTCAAAAAGATCGGAAGAGATTAAAAAACCCCTTAGTACTCAAGTATCCGGATTTTAGAAAAACTTTTATACTGCAGACGTACGTAAGTAATGAAGATTCAAAGGCTGTAAGATCTGCTGTGTAGAAAGTTTTATCGTGTAAATGTCTATAATAGTCTAAACAAAGCAATCATGGCTGAACGAAACAATAGAAAAGAGTGTCTTGCGACAAAATGGAAAATATCGAAAATAAGGGACCACTTTGAGGAATATCATATTGTTATTTCAATAGACTATTACGCATTTGAATACCTAAGTAATTTGACAACCCCCTCGCGCTTCAGGTATGGCACCAAAAACAGAAAGAGATCATCTTCTTACAACAAAATTACAATGTGAAAGAGTTAGTATAGAACATAGATGGTGAAAAAAAAATAAATAGTCTGTCGAGAAAAAATCCGATAAATATTCCAAATATAACGTAAGGGACAGCAGACTTCTACACAAGACTTATGACCTCCGGAACCATTGTAGAGGATGAGATTCATTTAAGGAAACGAGTTACATCCATCATCTGTATAGAAGTGTAGCTCTCAACAAATAAATAAACAGCAAACCAAAAAGGCGAAAAAATATTCTAGTTATATTTTATTTTTCTGATTTTTTTTGTTTTCCTCTTTTGCCATAAATGAAACAAAAAAAATTTTGCTCCGAAGAGCTAGCATCCAATAGTCAAAGTACATGAAGGAATGAAGAAGATTTTAAATTGACATTTTATTATGTAAATAAAGCTAAACCCGATAATATATTTGACTTTATTATTTTTACTAACATAAACAAAAATCGAACAGGTTTGAAATAGTGCAGTCTCATTTTTGTTTTAAATTGTTTTTGTTAGTCCTTAATCAATGAATTTTGATATCAGTGATTCCTTTAGTTTTCTCATAAATTAAAGCTGGTTTCATTTTTCTTTTTATATTTAAAAAAAAATATCACGTATACATGATTACAAAAACCTTATTTATGCGATATATAATCTTTCTTCTCTAAATGGCTATGTTCATTCTGTAAGAATCGTGTTATAATATTCAATGAGTATATAAACTCATATGGACCATTAAACACTTCAGAATATCGTTTCATTCTTCTACTATTACTCTTTTTCTTCTTTTGAGTTTCATTTCGAGAGTAGATATGCTAGTTACCTCTTTTTATTTTACCGTCGTAAGTTTTTTTTTTAGGAGAGTTCTACAGACTTTGTCTACATTGATATTTTTTTATTTAGATTCTATAATTCGCTTTTGAAATTATAGTTTTCACTTCTCTTTGCGATTTCTACTGAAATTTTAGTTTTTCTATTAATCCGTCAAATGGAAATAATTTTGTGCTTTATTACATATTACGATTTTAAATCAAATGATAATTGAATTATTATGTGTATAAATTATTTAAAAATATCGAAATTTAGTTTTTTTAATCATATTTTTACTCACAACTATTTTCTATAATTAATCTATTTTATTTGAATTGGGATTTAAAATATTGCTAATGTTTATAAGCTTATATATATTTTAAATGTAAAATGTAAGAATATGAGAGTGATGGATTTTTAAATATTACTTTAAAATATTAATATACTTGTATATTTTTTGTTAATGATAATAAAATGACGTAATATTTAAATATTAATTATATATAAAAAAAATAGTTTTTATTTCATATCGAAGGCTTTTTAGTGTAACAAAGTTAAAAAATAATTTATTACTCAGTTAGTGAATGTCCAAAAAATCTAAAAATTAAATGTAAGTTCATCGTATGTATATTTAATATAAAATCTGTAATAAGCATATTATTAGTAAATTAAATAGTTTTGTATGAATAAATGCTACTTTACTGTAATAATTATTAGGTACAGTAGATATTATTAATTGAAAACGGAATTTATATTTTTTTGTAAATTAAATAAATACAGAAGTAAAATTTAATGTGTCTATGTCAACCCCGTCACATTCACGAGCGAGTGCATATAGAAACACCTGATTGGGGGGGGGGAGAGGTCCACGAACATCTGATGCATGAACACATGTTCCACGGTCAGATACACCAGGTCACGAGTGCCTGAGTTCTGAGCTCGCGTCCAGCCCTCAGGTCGCTTATATTTTGGGCAAAAGGTATTCGAACTTGGACTGATGGTATCCCAAAGTATCTCACGTGGGTATCGAAGGTAATCAGATAAATTGATTTCACCCCTTCGACCTAATGGATATTTCTCAGGGCGATTAGAGAGCTTATCTTTCCACTGACGTTTCGGTATTTCCAAATGGGTGCATGCGTATCGGTCGCCGGAATGGAGCTCGCAAGTTTGAACTTAACATATTTTTAATATAAATTATTATTATAATATAAATAAATATATAATATAATATAAATTACTTAATATAAAGTTTTGAAACAGAACCTGATAGACTTCGACTCAAGAAACATCTGATTACTTTGTATTACTATTATTAGGAATTCTATATTATTATTCTATTCATAATTTAAAAAGTCTTTCCTTAATTTACAATTAATTTCCCGGAAATGAATATAATGTGACCTATATATAGATATAAATGATAAAAAAAGAAACTTTTAATTCTCATTGTTCATGAAGCATAGTTTTAAATAAATCACAGAATTGTTCAATAATAACTTGAATAACTAAATAAATGTAGAAAATATTTGATTTTATTCTGTTGTTGAATACATTATTTCATTCTTATATTATTATTTCCAAAAAATTAAGTAGTAAAAAGTATATATTGCATTACATTACGATGATAATATTCCATAAAACGTATGAATAATTTTCAGTCGTATAAATATTAATTCTCAAAGGTGAATAATATAAATCAACCTAACGACTGAAAGTATGCATAATCATTTATTATTAATTCAATAAATATAGCTGTATTAGTGCTCAACAATAACACATTATCCATAATCAACATTGCGTGTGGATCCAATAACGTAATCATGCGATTATATCATTGCTGTACTAAACACAAATCACTTATTCTTCGATCGTTAAATCGTGGTCTGAACATTTCTCTACCCCTGAAAACGCTATAAATTCAATCAATACATTATCGCTAATTTGTGAGAAGTTTATGTTTACAGTAATCTTTTGTTCTAATCAATTATATTGTGATGATAAATTAAAATGTTTATTTATATATAATAATTCCAATTATTATTATTGTTTAAATTAGTTTTGTACCTATATTTAATAAAAGAACAAATGCTGAAATATTTTTTAATAATTTGGTGAAATACAGACAAAATTTTGAACTAGCATATAATAAATATAAGAATAAAAATAAATACAATAATTTCCCCACGAAGATAGGTTTTTAGTATAATATATTATTATTGGATATGTATTAATTAAATTTACACAATATAAAGTTGTGAAATACCAGTACGTTCAATTGAAGTAAAAATCTATTGTAGATAGTTATTTCATAATTTATTATACGTTTCATTTTCCGTATCTTTATACTGTAAGTAAAAATATTATTAATTGATTGTAAACTTTATAAATCAAAAATTTATTTTTTGAATTTAAAGTATGAGAACATGACTCAATATTTCTCATTGAAAGGAATTGAGTGTCTAGACACAGTAATTATGGATAATTTTTTACTTTTCCATATTTTTCTTTCTGAACTTGTTCAGGTCATTCATTTATTTATGTTGATGTCATTGTTTATTAAATTTTTTCACTAATTTTCTTAATCTATATATATAATACTATTCATAACCATGCTCATAAATAAAAATCATTATTTTGTTATATATTGTCTAAATACTTTAATAAATAATAACATTTTTTAACGTATTTATGGATTTGTTAAAATTAAATTTATATTCAATTTTTAAATGGTATAAAATAATAATTACATATCTATTAATACAATATAAAAATATATAATAATTTTTTTAGATTAACTTTTTTTTATTTTATTTTTTATTTTTAAATATAAATTCATAAATTTTTTTTATATTATTTATTACCTTATACGAATTTGAAGATTTTTTTATATTAAAAAGGTATCCATTTTAAAAAAGAAAATGAGAAATAATTTATAGAGATTCTATGTATACGTTCCATAATTTTTAAGATTTTATGTAATAAAAAAATTTAAGATAATCACATAAAAGCCAGTACTTATTATGAATTTTTTTTTTTGTAACATTACTTTGATTATTTAAATAATTGATAAACATTCGCACCAAAGTATCAATATTTTCTTAAGTAGTGTTGTGAAATTACTTTAACAGTTCAATGAAATAAATTCAAATTCAATTTAAAATTTAATTATTTCTAAATACTTTTAAAGTATATAAAAAATGTGATAAATAAAGTATTACAATAATTAAACGTTTTTCAAAAATATATTGTAATTGAATTTATTTCTATTTTTAAGTATTTTCAATTTTTTGTTTTCTTCAAAGTATTTATTAAATTGAAATATTAAAACTACTAACATTCAATATAAAAAAATCAGTGTTGAATAATTCAACACACTGATTTTTTTATACCTTGAATTATTCAACACCATCTTTTTATATTATTTGAAATCGAGTCTTTAGATTTTTGAAATTTTTTTTTGTTCTCTACTTTCTTACGTTGTCTTGTATAATAAAGAATAATGAGAAGAAATTGAAGAAAGATTTAGGAAAGATCAGAAATTGAATTAAATTATCGCTTCCTGTCAGAAAAGTTTATTCGAAAGTTTTAACTATTACAACTGTTTCTTATTAAACAAAGAATTCATACGTAGCTTTATTTAAAAAAATATATACAACCCCACTAGTTAATTTTACATGAAAGCATTTAATATCATATTATTAGTTATAAATTTTATGATATAGTCAGTCAATATAAATAAAATCTCTTTGTACTTCAAATTCATTTTACGTAATATATAAAATATTTATCTTTTTCAATAAACAAAAAATAATTAAAAAAGTATTTCTGCGCCATTTTCATTTCGTCTTTCAATAAATAGTCACTTTGTGAATACAAATTGATGACATTCGATAATTCTTTAGCACATTTTCCTCCATGGATTTGTAATTATGCAAAAAAAGCCTAGTATTCACTTTATATTTATTCAAATAGATGTCTTTTATAGATTAATATCAGGTACAATATATTTTCTCATACATCGTACAATTTTGACTACATACTATCAAATAATATCTTGATTATTTACAATGAAAAATTCTAATTTGAGCTTTTAATTTCAAAAATTGATGATTTATTATTTATTATTATCAAGAATAATTTTTAATGTGAATATTATAAAAGTTATGTTTTACAAACACCATAAACATGTATACCATTTTCTTCTCAATAATGATAATAAGAAAAAACATTTCAAAGAAATGTAATTATAAAAATATCGCATAGGTTGTTACATTAAAAAAAACAATACACTAAAAAATTTAATTAATTTTAATTTATATTATTTTTCTATTGAATAAATTTATAATTCTAAAACGGATTTTTTATGTAAAATAAGTGTAACTATATAATTAATATTCTAAAGGATTTCTAATAAAACACTCTTGATTAAAACAGCAGACAATTAATTAAGACATACAATTTTCGTATTAAAATTCGAAATTTTTATTTATGAACAGCTATATAACTTTGAACATTCAATATTAAAAAGCAAATCATTATTAAATATGAACTTAAAAAATCCATTCACTATAGTTAAACTACGAATAATCAAGCTAACCTATAAAATTGAAAACGTGAAAATTACAAGTGCCGTGTTTCCGTTTGAGCAAGAGTAAGATATAATGAAAATGGAAAGAGGAACTTCCAAAGTAAACTCGAGAAAATCGTACATTTTTAGAGCTAGTAATCTAAAATCTAAAATTAGAAGGAAAAAGTCTCTTATTTGTCTCTTTTTTTCCGCCATCATACTGCTGGCTGACAACAGTTAGAAGAGAGAAGATCGAAGCGATGACTTAACCATTTCCCTTCCGTTTTTCATTCATTGTGAATTTCTTTACGGCGACTGCCAAGAAAAAGCTTATTTTTGCTTCCTTTCTTTAATATACTATATCCAATAAGACTTATATGATGCGGAAACAAAAAAAAAAATAAAAAATAACAGTCCATAATATCATCTTCTTATGACAGTTCAGTTATGAGTTTAGACTTCGCAGAAATATTTCTTTGTGAAAAAAAATATTAATACAACACGATTTGATCAAATTTATAATTAAAGTAAATAGTTATATAATAATTAACTACTATAAATATGATAATGACTTTCTACTGTTTAAAAGTAACTTATTTATTAAAATTGATTAAAACTATATAGAATCAAATTACATTTCTACATTATTTAATAAATATCAATTACCTTTTTAATCAAGAAAAATTAATGAAAATAAAAAATGCAACTTTCTTTGTTTAAATATAATTCATTAAATCAACAGAACTTGTGTATAAAATTCATACTCGTTATTAATCACAGTTTTCGCTCTTCATTCAAAATCTCTTTTCAATCGTATAATAAAATTATATCTACTTTTAAACGTATAAATCTAATGGCTATTTAATAAATTCAAATCTACATGAATATTTTTATCATTTTTAATGAAATATGTATTATTTTTTTCATAATTTCATAGCTATTTCACTAAATTATTAAATTTGATATTATGTTTCAATTTTTAATGCTTCATTTTTAATCTTTCATCGAACTCATTGAATTCATATTGATCTTCAATGTTTAAGAATGAAACTATTTATTCCAAGTTACTTTGTCACATGTTAATAGATTATTTACAAATTAAATTTGAAAATTTTGAGTTATCTTATCAACAACGTTTTCAGCATTAAAATATATTTGAAAATATTTTACTTCATGATATAAATTAATTTCACCTGAAACAGTTTCTTTTAAATATTAAATATAAATATGAGTTTAAGCATTTAGTACACATTAATGGAATTTAATAATTATTATTAATTGAAAAAGTTAGTTTTATTCATTATATAATTTTTTAAATATTACTTTGTTTCTAGGTAACATCACATTTTTATTTTATAATTTATTTCAGTCAATTTTAACGAAAAATATACATGTACGTTATTAGCTTCGTATAAATTATTTTTTTTTAAAACTTTTTTTATTAAATTTACTTAGCTATTTTTTAACAATTCTCTTCAAAAACATTTCTTTTAAATTTTTACAAATGGACTAAAATGAATGCGTGATGTTGACTAATTTTCCGTTTATAAATTCATAAACTATCTTCATTATGATAAATCATTTACTTGGTAAAGTGGTTTGCTGTGATGAATTTTTCTCTTAATAGAAAATTCCAAAAGTGCAAGAATTACAGGAGAAAATGAGGAGGTGAAAAAAATAAATAAATTTCAATATATCAATGGAAAAAACAATATCTATAATTTTTTCTATAAACACAAAGTTGCAATTACTTTATAATTATAAAATTAATAGCAGCAAATTAAATAATAAAAATTTAAAAAATGTTATTTAATACATAAAGTGTTGAATTTACGTATCAATTAAATGCCACTTACTCGTGAGTTCAACAGTGGCAAAAATTTCGCATAACAATCCTGTTTAGTAAGAACGATGCTTGTCATTATAATTTTTTTCATTATTTTCATGCTTATCAGTTAGTACAGCTCTTTGGCTTTGTTAATTCAAAACATCATTAAATACATTTATTATTATTTTTTAAATAATTGAAAGCAAAAGCAATAATTTTTTAAGTAACGAATATCTTTATATAAGTTTTAGTTTCAAAAATGAAAGCACTTTTTACACGGAATTTCCTGAGATAGATATTCACCAATTATCTCTTGCTATAATCAAGATTCATGGTATAATTTAAAACATTATAATTAATTTTTTGATCTGAAAAATTTTATATCCATGTTAAATTTTAATTCAATGAATTTAATTTATTTTTTATGCCTTCTTTTTATAGTTATTAAAATTCATTACATCCTTAAAATTTAAACATAATTACTCTGCCATAAATTAATTTAGTCAGCTACAGAAATTCGATTGTCTTCAATGTTATTGCACTTCATGTTTCTTATAAAGTAATTTGAAAAATGTAAATGCTTTTAATTTTTAATTAATTTAATATTTTTTATAATTAATATTGAATATCATCATTTTTTATTTGAAGTTTATATTTTTAAAGTATTCATTAATATTAAAATTATTGAAATAAAAAAAGTAGCACATTTTAAAAATATTATATCAAAAATATAATTATGTGAATATGCATTATACTGTAAAAAAAACTAAAATATTATGATATACGAGCTAAAATTATAAAAAAAGAAAAATATATATATATAATATAAAATTGTAAGTATAAACAAATATTTTCACGTTAACCTATAATATAATGTATATAGTATAATTACAATTTGATTCCTTCGTTATTATATTGCTATTAAATTCTGCATATATTCTTGCAATATTCAATTTGTTATATCTTTTAATTCATATGTGTATTTTATTTTTAATATCACGTTATTGTGAATAAATTTTAATAATAAAAAAGTAAAAAATACTTCTAACCTAATTGACAAAACATTTTAAAAGAAATCGGAGTATTTCAGTATAGATTACCATTAAGAATTTATGTTTTAAAAAATTATATTTCTAATAATATGAATAATTAATTTTATGGTCGAAATAACTTGAACCAATTTTTTTGTTTCAATTTGAATTAATATCATGAACATTTCACCGATGTTTCGACAGCAATAAGTTGTCATAATGAAATGAGTTGTTCTTCTTCAGACTATTTAACTTTGTAAAATATTAAAATGTAATTTTTTATAATTAGATATATATATATATAAATTTTGACAAACGATAAATGATTTTTTTATCTTATAGTGTGTAAAAGAATATTTTTGTTCGATAAGAAATTCGTAGACACATAGATAAATACGTAAATAAATAGATATATAAGTAGGTAAATACCAAAAGAAAGAGTGAGAAAGAGAAAAAGAAAAAGAGAGAAATGTGTTGGCACGTGATTATTAGGATTCATATATATCATATATACAGGGGAATACATAAGGCAGAGTCTAGAGGAGATGGAAAGTAATGTGGGAAGAGTTGAGGAAAATTCACAAACTACAGCGATAACACCACGATTATTTTACGCGCCATCGCCAAATCGCGTTTCTACTATTTTTCACTTGCGCATCGCTGATTTCCAACTTCCCAATTTTCTTTTTCTCTTTTTTCTTAGCTCGCTATTTTACGTGGGTACTGAGCTTTAAAGTTTTTTACTTAGCGTTTACGCGCATCAATCGTATTGTACTTTTTTTTTTTCTTCAAGTTTTTAGATCTACAATTTCGAATAATACTATTACTGCTTTGCTGGTGAGAATTTTTATTCCGGGTCATTTAATAGCGCACCAAATGAATTAAATTGAAATTTACTCCAGCATGGAATGTTAGAGCTCACTGCTGAGCCTTAATTGAGGGTAATTAGGCAAAATAATATATCTTTACTAAAAGTATCGATTTGATTTTTAACTTTTAAGAATTTTATTAACAAAAGATAATATTATATATAAAAAAAATTATTAAAACTTACAATATTTGATACGATCGCTTTAATAAAATGTAAACAAACTAAATTTTTTTTAATAAACCTAGGATAATGTTTTTGTCCTATTTTTTTTCTTAAAAACAGAAATAAATATATAAATGTTTATATAAAATTTTTATCGAATGAATAAATCTTGTATAAGGTTTATTTTTTATCTATCTTATATACGTTTATTTTTTTTTTTTTTTACTTAAACGTAATAAATATTTTTAAAAACATTATGCCATTCTCTAGTTTCACATTCAACTACTATATAGATATATCATATTATAATAGAAATGTTGAACTTTTTATATAAACATTTAAATATATTTTATGTATCTATGTAATAACACATCTTAATTATGGTAAATAGATATCTTTTTCAAATTCTGTAAAGGTAGTTTATAAATTTATTTTCTTTTATGAAAAGGGTTTGCAAATTTTTCAACTTTATATACATATTATAACATTTCTATTTTTAGCTTATTTAGTCTTAAAAATATAAACTTGAGTTAAATATTTCATTAATAATATTTTCTAGACAATTACAACTAAAAAATAATAATATATCATATTTTAACAATATAAATATACGTTCATTTAAATTTATAAATTAACTTATCATATTTAATTAAAAATATATTTTGCGAATGACTTGCGAGTTTTAAGAATTTATTTTTTTAAAACTAATTATTTAAAATAATTTAACTAAGAATAATATTTAATATGAAAATAAGAATTCAAGCGTAATAAAGAAAATTAATAGTTAGTAATATTTTTGTTTTGGTTTTGTTTTTTTAAATATTTTTTGGCAATTATTTATCAATCATATTTTATAATTACAATAGAATATTTGAAATAATATATTTATTTTAATAAATATGCTTGAATAGAATTAAATAAATAAAAATATATTCGTAATACACATTTTAAAAGTCAATCAGAAGTCTAATTAGGCAATTTCTTTTTAGTACAAAAATAAAATAAGTTAAACAATTTTTTTGAACATTTAAAAAAATGTACTATTTATATATCTTATTTTATAGTTGATGATAGTTTATAGTTTTTCTACGTAAAGGAAATTTATGTGATCGTGGGTGATGTGTCGTATAAAATGGCAGAAAACTTGTACTAAAACCCGTCAAACTTGTAAAGATTAGTGTAGAATTGTTACAAAGTTCTTAAACTACAGAGAATCTTTTAGAGTACCGAAAGAAGAAATACCAGGTAAATATATTCGAAGGAAAATCGCATAGTTGACGCTTTTAAAAAATAAAACTCGAATGGATTATTGAAGTAACACGAAGAGCCGTAATGATGTTGATTTTTAACGTAATACTAATTTTTTTAGCGGGATAAGCTAAATTGTAAAATTTTTTCGAAATATCGATAATCGAGTTTTATTTTAACTTTGATTGGGTATGTTATATACACCGAAATATAAAAATTTAGTAAGCATATTTTATCGGAAATGTGATTGTAAATATTGGACGCGTGTCATTTAAACTTATTTTTCAGTTCGTATCTATCAAATTTCAATTATGAATTTTTATCTCACCAAATACCCATTAATGTTGTTTAATTTCATACCGAGTTGATGAGGAAGTCATTTTTTCAATATAATACATAAATAAAAATGTCACTTTTCGAATAAGTATCCAAAAAAATCCCTCCCTGCAACATTTATAAAATTAAAACCGTCAGTCTGAAGTCGCGGACATTTAAAGTGCCGTTCCATTTGTCCGGAAATTTCGCGTTTTTTTGAAGGAAAATGGCTTTTTAAGCGCTAACCATCGAAAGCTAAAAGCCCCGCGATCTTTTGTTCGACACACGTGTTTTCGTGTCTCGTCACCAGAGTCACCCAAACAAGCACCTTACCCTTTTCATCAGTTTGGCAGCATTCCAAAAACATGCCGGCAGTTAACACGAGAAGCATCGCCGATACCAAAGTCGCCATATCGCCTTCTCTCTCGGTCTCCTTGTCTGGAGGATCGATGGACTCCCTCGATTCCGGATTTGGTGGTTGGCGCCTCGGAAATTTACTTCCTCTCTCGCACCGGGAGTTGATCGATTCGCTGGCGCGTTCGAAATCGAATCGGTAACCTACTTTATTTTTTAACTTTAGCCTCTCGTTGCTGTGGAGTTAGCGAACCGTCACCGAGACTCCGGTAAGTAAGCAGATCTCCTGGTGCAAACACTTTCCGCTCGAGGTGATTATCATCCAAGAGAAGAGAAGGGCTCGGGTAACCGGGGATTCGGGGTGAATAAGTTTTTCGTCTTTTCAGTGGAGTTACATGTCTAGAGGTTGGGTCGGAAAGCCGGTAGTGTCCGCTTGTAGAAGGCTCTACTAGTCAGAATCGTCCCATCCGGCTCTCTTCCTTTTTCCTGCGCTCTGAACCCTCGTCTGCATCTTCGTCCTCTCACATCCGGTTCGCTGCACTCGACTATTCATGGACCAACACACCTGGGGAACTCGTGTCACCTGTTCATCGTTGGACAGGGATGTTCTCGAGCCGGTAACCGTGTATCTTCGCGCGACGCCTTGGCTCAACTCCTGACCCTCGACACCATTCTTCGGTTACTGAACTGCCGGCCGAGTTATTTTCGGAAGCGGTTGCCCCCTCGTCGTGTGCGCTCGTCTGCCTGCAATATGAAGAAGAAAGGACGCGTTACTCTTTGAGAGAATAGCGGGCGTTTAGACCGAAAACTTAGTGCTTATGCGCCATTGTCGCGACCAATGGAATGGATCTTCACTGGCAGCCGGAAAAGGTTAGACTTTTATAACATTTTTTTTTTTTTTTTTTTTTTTTTTTTTTTCTATTTAAGCACACTCCCATTTTAATAGAGAGTTAAATGTGAATTTCATTCCATGCATTTATAATGAGATTATTGGGTACTTTATTCAAGATTATTTATGCGCTCTAGAGTGCCCGTAACATAAAGCCCAAACGTTACTTTTTTTTTTTATTAAAAAAGAATTTTTTTAATTGATGTCAATATTCAAATTATTTTAAAATTCATTCGACTGCTTTAAAACATTTGGTTAACAAATAATGAATGTTACTTTTTTAAAAGATTCAAATTTCAAAGCCACTTTTCCAAAACAATTGAGAATAAAACTCGTTAAAATTCTCCAACACCCAAACATTAAAACAAAACGCCTACTTTTTTCAATATTCTGAAGCCATATTACATCAACCATATTAAATCTCATTGTACTTGTCTTGTAGCTTTTAAAATATTTTACTATAATTTGCAAAATATTAAGCTTCTATTTTATACCGGTAACGAATATTAATTATTTATTAATATTGCTACTTAAGCTTTATATATCAATTTATAATGTATAAATTCTTTTACAGTCGAATAAAACGCATCGTTTTTATCAAAAAAAATCATATTTTTATCATGTTCTCAACACATCGCTCTGTACTACAAAGGTAATTAAATAAAGTTAAAAAAATTTATTAACCAAAATGAAGTTCTTTTTTTATTAAAGATAGATTATTTTATAATCATAGAGTTTTGTAAAACTTTGACTGGTAATAATGATCATTGAATGATATTGTAAATTCAATAATTAATGTATATTAATATTGATAATTTTATTCCTCATTTTTCCTGTATGCTAGCCAAAAAATAAACGTAATGATAGCAAATATCCTCTTGATATGAATCTAGCAGAAAACCCAAAACATGAGATAAAAATAGATAAAAAAGATATTAGCAAAGGTGAACCAATTTATTCACTGTCTTGTTTTCTCTTCAGAAATAATAAATCATTAAACTAAAATTTATCTGTTTTCTGTTTTTCTTTAAAGTTTGTTAGTATTGCAGTAAAAGTATTCGCCGTCACAGATACCGCACAATTCGATAAGAAGAAGAAAGAAATTTGTAAATATTTCGCCTCGGCCAAGGCTATGAAACATTCAGACCTAGTCGTAAGTAATATTCAGACTCCCTCTCATACCCCCATTAGATATTCTGTACGCCCAAGACATATTCTTCGGGGTTGGTTTGAACGCACAATGCGGGGGTTGAGTTTCCAAGGGTTAGTTACATAGACTTCTCCAACATCTAGGGTCGCAGACGAGAGAGAAAGACGGTTGTTTTGGTTGGTGGACGATGATGATAGACCAAGTTCAGAAGGGTGTTAGAGAATAAGAGAACTATTGAGTTTGGGTTTGGTTGTAGAGTTGACCTCCAGGATAAACACTAATAGGGTCAAAGATAATCCATATCCCAAATTGTTAGTAATACAATCATGGACTTTTGTTAGTAATATTTTATCATTTATTTTGCATTCTATTTAAACTTAAAAACACGAAAGGCGAAGGTAGAAAACCCTTCAATATTTCTTGAAAATTTAGAAATACTTCTTTCGTAACAACGAATTTTATTAGTACGAGAGTTATAGTTGAGGAAAACCATTTAAATTTGTTAAAATTTTTTATCTACTCCGCAATGCCTTATCACTATTCAACAATGTAAACAGTATACAATAACGATACTTTTACTTACTTATATTACCTGTTAACTATTTCATTTTCATTATTAAGAATATTTTAGTTGTTATATAGTTTAATTTATTTAGTTTAGTTTAGTTAATAGTTTATACTCTTGGGTTTAATATTTTAAAAAAAGAAATATAATAATTAATTTTAAATATTTATACTGTACTATCTTTTTATAATTTCTCTTCAAATCCTTCGCACAACTTATTTGTTTCATAAATTTCTAAAATTTATAAAACTGTGTATTTTTCAAATATTTTTGTGTGAGATTACTTAAGAATAATGAACGAATTTACATAAAATTTTCTGCGGTAGAAAATATTTGATTAAAATTTAGGTGCAACATGTTCTAATGGTTTGCAGATCTGCAATCTCATAATTTTCAAACTTTATTAAGGATTATGATTTATATAAAAAAAATTTTTTCACTAAGTATAATTTTATTTACTACAGTAATGTATATAAATTATATAATTTCAAGTAAAAGTGAGTATATATGTAAAAACAATAGTATAATTTTCAAAAATATCTTTATACAAATATACATTATTTTGTAACACTATATATTTTGTTAAAAATTATGGTTACTTAGTAAGAATGATATTTGCTTATTCTGCTAACAAAAAATAAAAATATTATAATTTAAAAAAATTATTTTAAAAAAATTTAGATATAATGTATTGACAGCATAATTTATATTTAATCAAGTACACGCTAAACTACCATTATTTTCCAAGCTTGATTTTATAAAATATATATCATTATATACCTTAAAACATTATAAATACTTAAAAATTCAACCAATTTGTAAATCCATATAAAAATAAAATTTGAATATTTGATAATTATTCGTAAAAATTGAATTATTATAATACAAAATCATGTGACTTAACCCAATATAAACAGTTAGATAAAAATAATTTGATCTGCTTAAAAATTATTTTTAATTACTAATATACTTTAATTAATTTTCATTACCATTTGATTTTGTTACATATTACTAATTAATAAACACTCATAAAAATCATATCTAATGAAAATGATTTATACAAGCAACTAATTATTTTTGTACAATTAATTTTTTTAAAGAATATTAATTAAAATTATATCATTTACACAAAAACAAAATTTTTAATATTATTCATATTTTTATCTTATTTATTTTACTGGTTTAAAAGTATTTACAATTAATTTTAAGTACTTGTTTAATTATAAAACAAACCAATTATACTTTGATTTTTCTTACAGTAAATAAACTTTTAATAAATATATATTTATATTGTTTTCTCTAATATTTACAAATAAATGAAATTGTGGGTAGTAAATTTATAATATATGATAGAAGGAGAATTGCTGAAAAGCGATTTAAGACTTTTTTTTCTTAACCTGTCTTATGTTAGATTCCCGATTACTCGATTACATTTAACATTGCTTCATACTTTTATCTCTTTATAGTTTTAGTTTAAAATTTTCTATTTTCGTTTATATTTTTTTATGATTTATCCAAACAAATTAATTGAATAATCTATTTTCGTACATTTTATAAAAAATATACTTTTTATAGAAGTTTAAAACTGAAAAAATTGATCTCTTAAAAACTGTTAAAATTTATTTTTAAACACGATATATATTTTTTTTATTATTTTTTAGACACGAGCAAAATTTATTATATATAAAATATCTACTAGATTTAAAGTTATATTTATTTGAATAATAATTCTTTTTTTTCAGATATATTATTAATAGAACATTAAATATTATTTTTAAATAAAATATTATAATACATTTTTTATGTGTTACATTATATTTGTGTTTAAAATTTTTTAAAAAACTAAAAATATTATTCAATGAAATTAAAGAATCTCTTTTTTCTGCTTTTTTAAAATTATTTTATACTTTTTATACCTACTATATTTTTCAACGTTTGTGTTACGTAAATAAATATTATTTTTTAAATATAAAATATCTGGTTAATCAACATTGAGAACAAATATATTGAACATTAAGTTATCAAATCATACAATTATAATGAAGATAAAAAAAAAAATCTAATTGTAAAGTTAATATATTTTTTATAAAATATACAAATTTTCTTGAGTGAACTAAAAAATGTTTGCGTTGTAAATAATCTAAATACAAACTTCAATATCTCTCATAATATACAGATATTACAAATTACATCCAAATCAATTCAGATGAACAATATATTAAATTACAAATTCGTCTAAGTTGTATTTTATATATATATATAGATGTTAGTTGTTGGCTTCAATCCTATATTGTAAAAAGTAGGTAATGAGTTATATTATCTTATATATAATTTTATCGTGATATTAAATTTAATACTTTTTATATTTAATATGATGTATGTATATAATTGCTGTTATAATTATAATATTAATATTAATTATAACAACAAACAAAATCTTAAATATCTTAATTCTAGATATCCTACTGTACAATTTTATTTTATAATTTCATAATGAATTATAAATAACTTTGATATACGTAAAATAAAAATAATCTGAATAATAATATTTATTTCATAAAATTTATAAAATTATGTCTAATCAGATTTTTTAATATAATTTTTTAATAAATTTTTTATTTATTTTGTAAATTTTTTAATTACATTATCCAAAATACATAGAAACTCATTTTAAATTTAAACTCATAAAATTAAATTTATAAAGTAAAATATAGTTATATATAAAATTAGAATAAATCACTGTGCAAATCCTGATTTACAATAAAAATTAAACTTCAATTATATTTCATTTGTACATTGTATTATAATTGTTTGTATAAGAAAACGAATAAATATATTATAAAATTATAATTGAATATTATATATTTTATATAATGAATAAGTGAGCTTATCAGATTTTTTTACTTATACTATTTATACAATAAATTAATGCATTAAAAAATTTTTTTTTTAATTTTTTCAAAAGTATTTGTCATAATGTATATACATTCTAATGTTTATTTAAAATTATATTTTAATCTAAATAAAATATATTTTAAAATACGATTATTTAAACTATTTTTATTGTAAAATTAGGAACAATTATAAAAATAAGATAATTATAAAATATTAAGGTACACGTCAAAAATGGTTTGCAATGAATTCAATTCTTAGATGAAATACTGTTCATAACATTCGAAGTTTAATATGAGATTACAAATATTTGTCAATAATTATGAATCAAGTCTTTAATATTTATATTTGGGAAATACTTTTATTTTTAAAAAATCTTTAATAATTATTAAATTACATATCAAAATAAAATTTGATTTTTTAAAAATATTAAACTTTTTTTATAAATGTAATTATAAAAGTTTAGTATTTTTGAAACATAAAATTTTTTGGCAATACTTAATAACAATAATATAATATAAGTTGTTTCTTTACTGATGCATAGTAATAATATTTAGTAAAAAAATATTATTTAAATATTTTTCTAAAAAAGTTATTACATTTACTAGTGCGATAATTAAAGAATTTTTAATTTTTTTATTTAAATATTCACTGTAAACGAATACCATATTAAACAAGTTTTAATAATAGATAAATTTATAAAATTGATTCTATTTGTCAGACGGTATTATTATTTATTTTTATTTTTTTATAGCCATGGCAATATTTTAGAAGTTTAGGGCTTTGTCTAGTAAAAGGATTTCTTTATTCAAGACTTACTTACGATTGGATGATCACCATCAATCATAAATAAAAAAAAATTTTTATAGTTTCAAATATAATATTCAAATAAAAAAAAATAAAGTAAAATATTTCTATAAAAAATATTTGCAAAATTTCTGTTTATTAAATGAAAACTCTGTATTAGAGAAATTCTGAATGTTTTAAATATTTATTCCTGAAATTTAATATTACCTGTACCCAATAGTTACTTCAACAATATTTTTTATATAAACAATCTTTTCATATGCTATTTTATTTATGTTTTTTGATATATTTATGATTATTGTAACTACTTTTTTTTAAAAAAAGTTTAATAATGAAAAAAATACTTTCGTCTAAACGCCCTTGCAGCGTACCTTAACCTATTTTTGATATTTATATTTAAAAACATTTTATTTATTATTATCATTATATTTCAAAGTAAAAAGTATCTTTAATGGTAATTTTGAATTTATTCAACCTAAATTTTGATAAATATACACAAGAAAACAAAAATTAATGTTTGATAACTAAAAAAATCTAAAATATTATCAAATTTTCAATTATTCAAAATATTATCAATTCAAAGTACTATAATTTTTCAAAAATATTCGATTATTGCCTATTTTACACTTCATGCTAAAATACATCTTTTGCGTTGTATGTAAAACAATAAAGCTAAAGTAAAAGTAAAGGCTAAAAGATAAATTACTGACATTTCAGTGTTTCGAAACGGATAGCTATAATTTATTTAACTTTTCTAATTATTTTAGAATCTCAAGTATTGACTGATATACATGTCTTATTTAAAAATACCATTACTGGATTATTATTACTATTATTAGAGATTATTTTTTAACATTATGAATATCTCTTTCATTTTAAAAGTTGTAAGGCTCTAATTTTAATTGCATCAAGTAGAATTTTGACTCCAACTTCTATAATTTTCATAGTTATCTCAGGATATTGATTATTGAGTCACAGGCGTTTCTAATTTTTAGGATAGATCTTCGGAAACCAAACAGAAAGAACGTTTTTCAGTTATATAGTATAAAATTTAATAAAATATTTATAAAATTATTAATTTTTGGCCAATAAGTTAATTAAATATTATAAATAACATTTTCATTAAAAAGCATAATGTACATATACATTTCCTATAATAATAATGTTTATTTTTGACAATTTCTTTTTATGTACAAAAGTACTTTAAAATACTAATCCGCGAAATACATAATTTAGTTTAAAACTTCACGACTGAATGCAACTTTTTCAATTTGTAATAAATTTAAATAAATCTACCTTCTATTCTATTCTGCTAAGAATATTCAATTGGAAGCTTTTAAATGATATATTATGTAATTTCTTATTATATGTAAAATGTCATTAGTTTTTGAATTTTTACATATTATGATTTATAAGTAAATTTTGAAATAATAATAAATTAAACGTTTATTTTGATTTATAATCCAGATTTTATAAATTTCAAAATTGTTTTTTTATTTTTTATTTCTTACCTTTAAAAATGAATCATTGTCTAAAACTTGCGATTTTTTTTCATCAAAATCTTTATATTTGAATTAATGTAATATAAATTATTAATGAAAAATGAGGTATATTTTCAATTTATTTAGCATAAAAGTAACATTTTATCGACTAATGCTATTTTCTTCTTTTAACAATTCTTTCTTATTGTATAATACAAATAATTGTAAATTAATTCATTCTCATTTAGATAATTATTAACACAGCATATCATTATTTTAAATCATAGGGAACTACAATAATCTGTTATGTTAAAAAAAAGGAACATAAACAAGTTAAACTATACAATAAACTAGTGTCAAAGTAGTAAGTTTTAAGGCTAATGGGAAAAAACCTCGTTGATTAAGAGATTCGCATGTTGCTGAGTTTCCTTTATGGCGAAAAATGAAAAGGAAAAAAAGAAAATGTTTTGTAAATAAACAAAATGTACAAGAAGTATAAATTTTTCATGAATTGTGTAAAACACCATTCTATTTGGATTATATTGTATTTCATCACCGTATTGTCCAGGCATACAATATTGGCAAAGTTAAAAAAAATTGAGAATAATCTAAAAATTGAAGTCTGGTCAATTTCGATTCAATATTAATTTGATTAAACTTTTGGAAATAAATTGCTTCATATATTGATAACGAAGTTAAATATGTTTAATTTCTACCATGTATAATTATATTTATTTTTTTATAAAATAACGAATCACAATTTTAAGCCTTTAGTGTGAATGAACAAGTTTTAGCTAATAAAATTATGAAAAAAAGTCATTTTTATATAAACTATTTGGTAAAAATAAAAAGGTTAAAAAAATTAAAATTATATAACTCAGTGAACTAATTTAAACTTAGAAAATGTTTGAATAATTTAATTAAAATTAATATTATGCTATAATTAATAAATCGATTGAGCTGAAATTTTATAAAAAAATATGTATATAACAATACCTTGAAATTCCTAAAATATTGAAAAATGACAAAGTTACAAATTTTTAAATTAATCTAAAAATGTTTCGTTTTATTGAAAATTTTATGGCTTTTAATTAACCAGGCGGTCTGTATAAAAGTGACTTTTCTTTGTAATTGTATTGGTTTCAATTCCTCAATGGACACAATAATGTTAAAATTATAATTTTATTTTATAATAAAAAACATAAAAATAAATCCGTTAAAATTTTTTATAAAAAAATTCCTAAATATTTTTAGTAGAATTTTAGAAAATAAGAATATACTGATTTTTTAAGGATTTTAAATATATGTGGTTGGCTGTTTTTCATTGACGACCTAAAAAATGCTCTATTGCTTGGTCCATATAAGAGCTGTTATTATACTTCAAATATAAAGTTCCAATATTTCCCTTAAATAAATATAATATGTGGATGTAAGCTTAAAATATAAATAATATGATATATTTTCTATATAAAAAGTAGTTATAAATAATAAAAGTATAAGAGAGAAGAATAGAATAATGAAAGTAAGGTTAAAATTTTGACATAATGTTTTAGGATTGAAAAATAAAGAAAAGTAAAAAAAATTAAATGACATTAATAATCATTCTCTTTCACCATTTAATAAATTCCTGTTTATTTTAGACAAATTATTACGTTAAATTATTTTTGTAATTCTTAATTTATTTTAATTACTTTCATATATCTAAAGTAATTAAAAACTTTATACTTATTTTAAAATTTTCACATAAATTAATAATTTTGTTCTATTAAAATTGTAAAAATTAATAATTGATAAAGATATATAAATGTAATAATTTATAGTAGAATTTTATAATTCTTGATTATTAATTAATTTTTATAATGTTTATCAAATTATATAAATATTACTTGAAAGTAAAAAATTGTAGATCATTTGCTTTTATAAACAAGCCAAATTTATTTGAAATATTAAAATAGTAAAACTAATTTCAAATAAAAAATATTCTTTATAATATAAATAAAAATGAAAAATAGTATTTTTAAATAATAAAAAGTTATAATAGTTTCAAAACATTTTATTAAGAATAAATATCTTAATCATTATTCTGTTTTGAATTACATAATATTTAAATGGAAGAAGTTATAAATATTATTTTTTTTTATGTACCTCTATATTATAAAGATTTTATTTGAATTCATTAAATATAGCTATATGTGTTTTAAAAATAAGAACTTTATCTTCATCATCAGCATCTAATTAGAGGCGAATTAGGGTAATACCGAGCTTGAGAGTCCAGCAAAGAAGCTTAACTCATGAATTCCAGTTCACGTGGTATACTCTATTAAAAATACTCCTTGAATAAGATTGTTGTACATATTGGACAATTTAGTACTAAGTGATTATACTAAATTTCTTTAATATTCTTAAGCTCAAAAGGAATTAAACGAAATAAATAATTTCCAATTACAATTGGAAATAATTGTTATATTTTTTATTTATTTCAAAAATATCGAAGTACTAATGTAATACATAATATTATTTTTTATTTAATATTTATTAATTTAATATTTTTTATTTTATTAAAGAGTATTTTTTTTTAAATTTTTTTTTCATTCAGTATAATATTTAGATTTATAATTAAAAATACTTGCTGATTTAATAAAAATGAAACGTTCTCTTTAGTATAGTATAACTTTTAAACCGATATTTAAACCAGAGAAATAAAATTGGAAATTAATTTCTGTACGATCAATATTTATCAAAATAAAAAAAAAATACAAATGATAACAATACTAATAATGCTAAGATGAAATAAATTGGTAGTTAATCTGGCAAGGAAATTATAGAATAAATACAACTGTAGGTATTTTTTGAGTAGAATTTGTGTCGTTTAAGTTTCAGATTTTCCGTTACTCATGCTTTGTAATATAGTTTTCTTCCTTTTATTTTTTTTCTCTCTCTCTTTTTTCTCCTTTGTTTCTTTTCTTTCCTTAAGAATACCAAAAATGCATTTACTTAGGTGGATAATGAATATCAGGCCATTACAGTGCAACGATATAAACATTTTATTAAAAAATAAGCACCTATGATTCTTACTTTCAATAAAATATTAATAGCAAATCGAACATTTACTACAGTAAAAACTATCAACAAAAAATTAAAATTTTTCAGAAATTGCACAACTATATTTTATATCAACACGAAATTATCAGTTAATGTTAATTTTTATTGTTTTTGTAAAAACAATTTTCGTAGAATAATTAATTCCATTTTATATTTGTATCGTTTGTTTTGCCAAGAAAAATTATATAAATATTTTTCCTATTAAAATTTTTTTTTTTAATACAACATTGATTATTTTATTAAAAAACACAATTTACTTGTACATAATATGATTAAAAGTTCTTTTTACGTTGTAGAAAATAGTAAATCATTAATGGTAAAAAATTTTATAGATATAAATTAAACATACAAAGTCGTAACGAGGATCAACATTTTTCATTAATTGTCATACGGTGAGTATGCGATTAAGCTGTGTAGGTGAATTTACAAAGATAAGAGCGCGTCAGGTGGATTAGTGTGGTATCACTGGATGGGTATGACCCGACATAGAACTCTGGCCCTCAGTTATGATAAGATAGAAAACGGAATTTTTCCGATGCAGTCATTCTAATGAAAAAGTCGACAGACAAGAAATATTTGACTGAATAGGAGGTGTGAAACGTGACCATGAGGTCGAGCCAACATTGTGACCGAGGCACCGGCTATCCCCTTCGAGAGGGACTCTCTGGAACTGCCCATTATGGTCGTCAATGACCGTTCTCAGCTGGTCCACAAATGCACTTGCCTACTCTCGAGGATAGAACCATATGAATAACGCTATGGATGACACCAAGATTTCTTGACACCTTGGTCAACCGAACTCGCAGAGGTCTCGAGTACCGTCCCGAGACGAACCATCAAACCATGCACATTCGGCCTGCCCATCTGCTCTACTTATACTCTCTTAAAATTATGAATCAGTGAACCACAGTGGCAGCTATTAAAGCCAAAAATTTCATTAAAATTTCATTGTTCAAAAATTGAAATATGGATTTAAGAAAAGAATTTTGACGTCAAATACCTTAAATAGAAAATTATATTGAAGTAGAACCATTTCAGGTCTATTATTCTTTTTATATTATATTATTATAACCCTTATTATAAAAATATGTAATTATAATACTAATGTAATTTCAGAAAACTTAATTGTTCAATCAAAATGTAAAGATTTTTAGTTTTATTATAATTCTTTTGCATTTGTTTTAGATCTATATGTTATTTTCATATTTATAAATTATTTATTAACTTTATACTTTGATACAACTGATACAACTCCGATCGCTAAAAAGCCAAAGAGCCCAAAAAAGCCCCCAATAATTAATAAACACCCAATTTATAAAGAGAATCTGTCAACTATTCTGATTCTCCCATCGTGGAAGCGTTCTCATTTTTTTAGGCTTGATTCGCATTACTTCAATATTCCTCAACATATTGATTAATAATTACGCATATCCAAATTGCTTTTCGACACTATAACGCTTGCAATTCATTTAAAATTAACTATCAGCTATATTTTATGCTGTGTTTTGTACTCCTTTAAATTAGTCTATCCAATGCGTCTTATTTTATTCGTTATGTCAATTTCCTGACATACGTAACAATATATATATATATATATATACAATTTCTTTATAAATATGATTAACCAACAAATATAAAGATTTTAAATAATAATACGAAAAAAATGATTTACTCATTTTTTCCCCTGAAAAACGCATTTTAATACTAATTTTTATTTATTAATAGTATTGAAAAATGATATTATAATGTATAACATGTAAAAAAAAAAATTTATTTCAATAAAATTTTAGTACAAATATACTAAGAGTAACAGCAATGGATAAAAACAAAATTATAGCTAAGAAATAAATAAAATTTTAAAGCACAAGAAGAAAATAAATAAATGCTTGTATATTTATTTTAGATTTTGAGTAAATCCGTATAATTATTGGTATGTAAATAAATACATACATATGCTGAGTTCATTAAAAATTATGAATAGTGGAGCTCTCCATTTTATATGGATCTGAAGTTAAATTAAGATAGACCATTTAATGTTTAGATAAAGCAGTTTTCCATCTTTTGATATACATATGGAGTAAGGAAAGCAAAAATAACATAATATGTTTTTCACAATTATCATTATGAAATGTCTAATAAATTTTTTACTACTTTATTATTTAATTATCGATTTTTTACTAAAAACTACATTTTATATTAACAAATAAGAATTATATACATATTACTATTACGTTCAATCATAACGTTGGAAGGTATTTATAAAACTGTATTCTTAACGTCTTACAGGTTGAATAACAGATTTAAAACAGCAAGTAATATTGTTAAAAAAAAGTTAAAAAACCAAGAATATTATTTTTCTTTGGTTAGTTTTTTAGTTTAAACTTAAAAAAAAAGCGAAAAAAGATTTAAATAGCTATTTCTGAAATTTTTAACTACAGAAAGTAATAAAGCGCTTATTCAATATTTATGCGTATAATCTTTTATGTATACTTATAAGTGTTGTAAATACACATTTCCTTGGAATTGTATTATTTGGATGTATTTTCCAATTTATGACTATTTTCGAGTGAGAAATATGAATATATTTATTATTTATAGCTTATACAATATGCATATTATGCACAATTGACTTGGACAAATACTACTATTCCTTTAAATGATCATGTATTACTAATGTGCACATCATCCATGATTATAACAAATTTATATTGATTATAATCTTTATTTTATTTTTACTTATAAAATAAAATATAATCAATACATACATAATTCAGATTTTATAATTTATAATAAAAACAATAAAATTATATTTAATTAAATAATGAAATACTGACATGATATAAATACAAATTCAAATGCAAATTCAATTTTATGTCATTTGAAAATAAAATATCACTAAAAATTGAAAAGATAGAGTTTTAAACCTCTATAATTAACCTTTTTAACATAAAAATTAAAAAAATTATTTAAATTTTTTATTAGAAAACGATAATTATTTTATCGCCTTTATTAATAAACTTATAAATAATAAAAATATTGAAGAATATCCAATTTTCTGATCAGAAATAGTCGTTTAATATGAAATACTCGTAACAATTTTTTGTTTTAATCTTTATAATTTATTTTAATTTCTTGATTAATTATCAATAAATTTTATGTATTTTTTTACTTAAAAAATAAAAGTTAAATTAAATGATTAAATTAACAAAAATTTGACAAATTCATGGGATATTTCAAATATTTATAATTTTACAGTCAAGAATTCTCTGTTTTATAAGGTAATAAAACTAAGAGTAATTTTAAAACACGAAGTAACAAGTATTTAAAAGTTATTATTTAATAAATTTATAAATTGCATTATATTTAAAAAATATAATTATAAAAAATAAATATAAATTTTTACTAATAAATATTTTATAAGAAAATAAAAATGAATTTTAAATATGCTGCATTCAGCAACTCAGTAAAATTATAATTAATAATTGAATTTGCAGTAAAAATTAATATTAAATAGCCTTTCATGGTTTTGCTGAAAATTTACATATAAATATATTTCTAATATTGGTACACTGAAAATTTTAACATCTATTTATAAAGCTACAAACATTAAGTCATTTAGTATTTTTGTAAATCTTTATTTTCTTGTACATTTTAATAATTTTATTAATTGTATGTTTTAAAATGTTTTACATTTATAATAAAATAAACAAGCTTAATATTAATGGAAACTGAATAATTGTCTATTTTTATTTCATGAAAACTTTTTTTTAACTATTTATACTAAGCATATTCTATTTCAATTTACGTTTACTTCACTTTAAATATGATATTTGATGTTTGATCTAAAAATATTGCACTTTTATTTAGTATATCTTTATAACAGTACCGGATTTAATGATATTAGTTATATTACAATTATCACATTTTTGTACATGTCATATTATATATAAAATATTAACACATAAGAAAGGAAATTAAAAGTCTATTGTCTGCAAGTTTTTTAAAATATATTTTTAATACATGATATATTTCCATATTTAAAATTTTGATTAAAACAATTTAAAGTATAAGATTACTTTTTGTAATTAACTCAATATTATTACAATATTTTATACAAATTAAAATAATATAATATATTATTGTAAATTTAAGTAACTATTGTAATAATTATTAGTATTTTAAAACAAATTATATAAAATAATAGTTTTGATATTTATTAGTTATTAATAAATGAATCCGAAAAGTTAATAAAATTGTTGATAAATTTTAACTATAATTAATAATATTTATATTTAATCAATTTTCAAATTTTGTTCTTTTTTTTAATGTATTTAATCAATATATTTCGGTTAAAGAAATTTAATGAGATTAAAATTAATATTAAAATTCATAATTATTTATTAATTAATAATTATTTATTCTCTTCATTATTTTTAAATTATTGTTCTGTTTTATTTTATATATAGAAGCATAGAATAAGTATTATTAAGGATTCAATTTATAATGTTTTCTTGCATGTGTACAAATCCCAGTAAATATGATTTGGTCAGAGAATTCCTACATTATGTATGCGGGGAATGTCTCTCTTTCACACATGCACACTAACACACGCACACACACATATATACTTCTTCTCTTTATCACCCTTCTAAGATTGTCTTTATGATTAGATTTCTACTTCGTATACAAGTACCGATTATTATATAATGAGTCTTATTGAATATCTTTAAAAATATAATTCATGCATTTACACGAAATTACATGAATTATGAAATTATGAAAAAAAGCGAAAGGTATCATTACTTAATCGTGTAAGAATTTTGATTAAAAGCTCATAGAATAAGTCAGGATCAAAGAAAGATAAATAGTTCGTTCAATTTAAAATTTATAATGAATTGAAGATCAGAGTACAGCTGCAACGCAGGAAGTTTAATAATTACTTTAATTATCTTTAAATATTGTACTTAGTAAAATATAAAATAAATAATACTCAAGATACAGTGTATGAAAAATTAAGTTCAATATTTATAAAAGTGAACTTGATAAACAGATCATTAATATTATAGTATAAATATAAGGCATTTAGTTTATAAAGAAGTTTTCTTCTTCATATACATGGTTCATCCACGAAGTATCGAGTTTTTTTTTCATTTTGCACCTATTCGTCTTAGAAATTTGGTAGCGGTCTTAGAATGTCGACAAACTTTTTCCGCATTTGTCCCTTTTTTTTTGTTTTTTCGATAATTAGGTGCAACAGGATTTTACTTCGCGCGAAGGGTGTTTTTCAGTTTTTTGAGACGGTGCGATGGAGCCACTACTCGAACAGCGTTACGCGATAAAATTTTGTTTGCAATTAAAAAAGCAGTGGAAACGTATAAAATATTACAAGAAGCGTATGGACATAATTGTATGTCAAAATCGCAAAATGAAAAATGGCACAGAGCTTTTAAAGAGGGCCGAGAAAGAATCATCGACGAGCCTCGATCTGAGCGTCCAAAAAACTCTTGAATCGCTACGAACACCCGACGCGTGTTACAAATTTTAAATTCAGAATATTTTAATGATTAGAGTAATCGTGAAAAAGCTGAATTTAACGCAATCTACAGTGTACAATATAGTGCAAAAAAATTTATAAATGTGAAAATTTTTGATAAACATCAAAGCTGAAGAGTTTGAAAATGCATTTGAAATTTGGAAAACACGCCTTCAAAAATGTGTTGATACAGGAGGAAATTATTTTGAAGAATTTAAAATTTTTATTTCACACTGTTTATAAGTCCACCAAGAAATTATCTCTCAAAAAAAGGTAATAATTTTTTTTTTTTTTTTATCTTTGAACAAAACATTCTGGCTTAGTGGTTTTCCGCTAATCGCTTCAGCGCGCCGTATCAAAAATATGAAAAACATCCTTCGCGCAAAGTAAAATCCTGCCGCACCTAATTATCGAAAAAACAAAAAAAAAGAGGAATAATGCGGAAAGAGTTTGTCAACATTTTAAGACCTCTCCCAAATTTCTACGACGAATAGGCGCAAGATGAAAAAAAACTCGATACTTCGTGGATGAACCATCTATAATGATACCTTTTTTTTACATGCCACTAATTATTATTATTTGAATCCAAGTGAAATTGTAAATTAGTAGACGAAAAAATCGAATAATAATAACCGATGGAAAATATAAGTAAAAATTTACGGGAGATGATCTAAAATAATTTCATATTTCCAAAATATTGGTTGGAAGTCGAGATGACTTATCAATACGCAAAATAAATTATTTTGTTAATTTTTCTTTTATTTATTTTGTACAAGTTTGGTATTAACAAAGTTTTAAATTCGAATATAAATTTTTATCTGATAAATGTAATATATTTATTTCTACCTCATTTTTATAGGAAATTTCAGAGATTCGTGAAAACCGTTGAAAAAGTGTTGTTATTATTATATGTATTATAAATTAATTATTATAATTTTAAAATATTTAATTATAATACAATATAATCATAAAATTTATCAATTTATATTGAAAAATTATTCATGCGAATTTAAAATTTATTTTATTATATTATTTAATCGGTATCAAGAAATTGAATATATATGTATATAATATATATAATATAAAGAGTTATAAAAAAAATTTTGCCAGACAAAGTTGACAGATGTTTTTTAAATCTTTTATTTTTAATGTTTCTAAACAACTTTGTAATGTACTCTTCGTTACATTCTGCATATTGCCATGAAATACTAACCAAAAGTTTTGCTTTTTGTAACTTTTTTAAAAAAAAATTTATAACTTTATCCTGAATCTTTTAAATATTTAATCAAATAATCGAGAATTATATGTTATTATATGTAAAAGATAATTAAAATATTATTTCAAAAAAAAATTAATGTTCAAGAAACATTTACGAAATTCATAAATCTTCTTTAATAATTTTAATTTTTCTCTAAACAACAAATTTTTAATTTGTATTTTATATTTATTTATACTTTATATTATATATAATATTTGTTTCGATAACAATATTTTGTGATATCTAATATAATACTTATTTGAAAAATACTTCATTTATGTGTTTTTTTACCATGTACCAGCTAGTTATTTCTCAATTCAACTCCATGTTCAAGCTATAGCAATATATGTATAATTAAACTTACAACACTGTAATAACTATATTATTTTTTAATCTTATAATTGTTTAACTTTACAGTCTACTTATCAAATATAATTTAATTCGATTTAAAATTTCATTGTTTCCTCGTATATTTTAATTTTTTTTGTATTGTATAAATATTAAATATTATAGATTTATGATTAAGAAGTTTATATAATATAACACAAGTTCTAATTTATACATTCAACTATACTTACTAAACTATAAATTTATTATTCATAAATTAAAATAAGTATATTGAGAGGTAATATAAGCATATATAATAATATATTTAATATATTTTCGGTATTTTATGCGTCAGATTTGCAGCTTTAATATATAAATTATATTTAATATTTATATTTATAAATTTTTTTTGTTCTTCCAGTAAAATATAAAATATAACGAAATATAACAAAGCTAAATAAAATAAAATAATGATTTCATTCAAGATAAAATACATATTTATAAAAAAATTTTTTGACGATACTATTTTAATGATCCGTAATTGACAATGTCAGTTTTCAATTACTATTATGTTGCAAAAATTAATATAATTATTATTAATATATAAATAATACCTCAATAATAATTAAATATATCTTGTAACAGATAGTTTTAATAGATTCTTTTGATGTTTGAACATTGAAAATTAATATATCTTAAAATTTTTATAATCTAATTAGTATAATTTAATTCTAAATCATTAAGTTATTAATTAATCCATGTATTGTTACTAATATCTAATAAAATATATAATGTAATTATTTTTCTAGACATATTTATTGAATATACTTTTAAATGTATTATTTATAAATATTATAAATTTAAATTAATTAAATTAGTGAAAAAACTTTTGAGATAATTATTCTGAAAATTTAATTTTCTATTCAATTTAAGATGTTTACAATTTAATATATTTGAGCATCTGTATTGCTTTATTAAAAGTTCTTTTCAATCGAGTTTTCAATAAAATTATATATATTTGTATATTTGATTGAAATTAATTCAAGCGATATATACGAAGTAAATACTTGGAGGTGTAATGAAACTAAAAATTTAAATGGAAAATTAAATGACATATTTAAAAAAACAAGATCATATTATATAATATCGTGTACATTTAAAAATATTTGCTAAAAATTAATGATGAAAAGTTAATGTGCATTTACTCATATGTAAATGCATAAAAAATGCACTATATATAGTGTTGTATTTTGATTATATTTTCATTTTCCAAGAATTTTTTATTTAATTTTAATTTAATTTTAATAACTTAAAATTTCAAAGTTTAAAAGAGAATTAGGGTTGAGTAAAAAATTTGCGAAAAAATATTATTATTATGTCTTCTCATTGCTTCCATTATTAAAAGAAAAGTAGAGATAAATTTTTAATATTTAAAAAATGTCTTTATGTAAGATTTTAATACATTTTTAACATCATTATTTTATTTAATCATTTAAAAAAAGACATAGGTCAGTAATTCACTACATTTTTTGCTAATTCTGATGTAGCCTTGCATAAATTTGCTTTAATACTCAAATTACAAATTTTATTTTGGTTCGCATACCATCAAGTGATTTTAAATATCTGTAAATGAATTTTTGTTTAATACTTACCTAAATGAATGCATTAAAACGGTTAAAAGAAACTAATACTTGTTAATGGTTAGTAACCATGTGCTGTATTATAATAAAAATAAAAGAAGAATTCTCATCATTACTTGTGAAAAGATATTTAAAATACAGGTAAAATCTGCCAAATGTTTCTTCAGATCAATCAAGAAAAATGTAATTATAATTATGTTTTTTAATTTAATTTATTATTATCAAGAAAAACTTATATCTAATAAGAATAAGGGATAGAAAAAGTTATAATGCGGTAGAAATGAAATGTTCTTAGTTGAGGACTGCACTAAAATATAACAAGTTGAATCATTGTTGAATCACGAAGCACATAAGGCTTAAACAAAATAATTCAAAAACAAAATTTAAGTATCATTCTTATCATTTTTCCTTTCAGCTTGGAGGCATAAAAAGTTGCATTCGCGCTCATCTCTAACTTTCCTAATTTTTCGCGTTAACGTTTACTCGAAAGTCTAATCATTCCGATAGCCGAGGTTCGCAAGTCTGGGGGATGGGGGATGGGGGATGGGGGGTGCGATACCCTCGCCGACACCATCGGAAATCGCAAACTGGCATCCACAGGCACCAATGACAATGGATGGCAAGAGTAAAGTAACTCAGAGCATGTGTGAATCCCCAAATAAGACTGGGCCAATCCCAGTCTCGCACTTTGTCGCGTGCAATTTGCGCGCGTCGACTCAACCGGCGATCGATCGACTCAATTTGCCTAATATGACTGGGGTCGCTGATGCAGCTCGGGAGGATGCGCCCGAGCCCGAGATTAACCGACTGGCATATCCATTCTCTGCGGATTTATCCTTTTCCCTGATCTTTCGGTCATTCCAATTTATTTCCCGTCGGCTCTCTTCCTCCTGCAGCTTTCCCAGCCACCCATGCCACAATAGAAACGAACCTTAAACCATAAATTTTGAGCATGTGATAAGGGTTCTATTGCGAGTCGAATTTGGATTTAAAGAGATCTTTTCCTCGAAGCTTGCAACTTTTGACATTCTTTCCATCCCTGGGCCCTCTTGAATGTCAAATGCCCATTTAATGGCACCAATAATTATACCGTCATTTCAGCATTCGCAACGTACATTACACTTGTAAGATTTTCTGAATCCTGATTTGTAAGTACTACCGGCGCAGTGTGGTCAAAAGCGCTCAAAATTTTTATAACTTTTGTTTACTTTCATGGGAACAAGAAAAAAGATGGATAAAGTTTGGTAATATATTTTAGAATCTGTCGGAAAAGTTTCAATTTGATCGGTTCGAACCTTGAATGTGAGAAAACTTCTTAAGCTTAAAAAATAAATTCGGGCATGAGTATTCAAAGATATGCAACATAAATCATATATTAAAACGGTTAAAAAAGTTATCCAAACTCTTAACTTTCAACAATAGTTAAAAATAGAAGAAGAAAAATTATTGATATTTCTTTTCTCTAAAATTAAACTATTCAACTCGTTTTTATGCATATCTTTATGATGGACGGATTTGATTGTAATCTATGTGTTTATACTTTATTCTGCGTAAATACTATTTTGCTTAAATACATCAAAATATAATCTTCTAAATAATAATTTTTAATCTATTATTTGTTTTATTTTAATTAATGCTCATGTTTTTTCTAATGACTAAAAGAATAAATAAAAATTCTATTATAAATATTGTACAATATGTATATATATACATATATGTTAAAAGGTACAACTTATATGTTATAAATATAAATTGAAACTATAATTTTCAAAATAATATTTTTATTTTTTAAAAAACTTATTCGAAATACATAAAGCATAAAAACATGTTTTTAAGTATGTTTTCATTTTAATATTACAAAATAAATAAATATGAAGATTTTTTAAATTATATGTATTCACAATATCTATAGAACATAATTTGTACGTTTTAAGAGACAGTTTTTTTGTAAATTAAAAAATCTTTATATGTATTTATTTTGCAATATTGAAATTAATACATAATTTAAAAAAAATTTTTATAAGCCTTATGTACTTGGAATAAGCTTTTGAAAAATAAAAATATTGCTATGAAAATTATAGTTTCAATTTTACCGTGAACATTAATATATAAATAATTCTTGCATATATCATTTATATAAATAGTTCTTAAATTATAGTAGTAAAATGAAAATTAGTTTAGTATATTTATTAGAAAAAAATATTTCTAATAAGATTTCAAAGCTTACCTGTTGTTCATCTAAATTTTCTTTATGTAAGATACATATTTTTGTATGAAAACCAGAAAACTACAATTTTTTTATGTATAATTATTTTTAGTAATTTATAACACTGTATATATGGATATTTCCTAATCATTTCTTTAAATATTGATAAAGATTAATAAAATAAAAACAAAATATGTAACTATTGCAACTAAATTCTGATTTTACATTTAAACATTAAAGATAATATATAATTCACAAATTCTTATTTATATTTGAGCAATCTGCACATGATTATTTGTATATATATTTGTATGTGCTGTTTAATAACATTGTGATAAAAAAAATTATCAAAATAATCTTTTAATAAAAAAAAATCATTTCATGTTAATGAATAAAATGACAATAATAGCTAACAATTATTTTTATTTCTTTATTATTTAAAATAAAATAATAATATACAATTAAAGTAATAATAAAAAATAATAATAATAAATAAATAATAAAAATAAGGCATTGAAATTGTAAATTTAATAATCTATACTAGTTATAACTAAATACAAATTAAATAAATTTATGTCGATGGATATTTAATTTTAAATAATATTATATATTTTAATTAATTAGTAAGTGAACAATAATTCAAATATATAATTATAGAAATATATTATATCTATTTATTTAAATGAAATTTAGATATAAATAAATATAAATATGTTTTTTTAATAATGGTATATTTATAATGAAATATTATTTTAATTCAATGTAATAACTACTTTTAATAATTTAATAATTAAACATTTTAGTAATTATAGTATGTATAATGTTTATATATTTTTTATAATAATTATAAACTGTATAAATAAGCAAATCAACTTATTATTTTATAATCAGAAATTATTCAAAACTACTATAATCTCTATCTATTATAATATTTTGTTATTAAGCTATTTATGTACCATTATTTATGTTTAATTTAACATGTAATATTTAATCTAAAATATATCAATTGAGAATATAAAAAGCATAATAATTAAAGCTCCATTATTAGTGCATAATACGAATTTTCAATTAACACACAGTAATTTACATATATATATATATATATATATATATATATATAAAGTTGTTTATTTTAATAAAACATAATATGTTATTTTAAGCTTATTATATTTAATATTTGAACGTTTTAATGAGTTCAAAAGTTTATACATATAATATAATTTTGAGGAAATATTTTCATGCATTCATCAAAGACAACTTTATAATTCAACTTATATTTTTATTTTAAGTCTAAAATAATTTTGTTTTGAATATCATAGTATTTCTGCTTCATTTTGAAATTATTGAAAATATTTGATTCATATATATGTATATGTATAGTGTATCCTAAAAACCTTATTAGAATTCTCAAAACACAAAAAAAAATTTTTTTCTTTAATAATACTTTTTTGGACTAACTTTAGTAAATATATAATAAATAATATACTTTTGGTAACAAAAAAAATTAATTTTCCCTTATAAATTTATGAATTTTAATAGTTAATGTATTGAAATATCAGTTATATAAGAAAATTTATATAATTAGTGTGGTCAAATTCAAATATATTGATGATTATATTTCTTATTAAATTATTGTATTATTAAATTATGTATATCCTATTTTAAAAATCAATAAATTTATTTATAAAAATCAGTTGAAAATATTTTAACATTGCTTAGTATTAAATTAAATAAAAATAATACAAAAAACTATACAGTACATAAAATAAACTTTTCTTTCTGATGGTATTATAAAAATTAAATTTGATATGATTATTTATAACGATGAAGAACTTTTTTTTATGATGAGCCATGATTAAATATGTTCATGCATACACCAATTTCGTTATAATAAAAATTACACTTACTTTTCTTTTAAAACACAATGTATTATCTTGCATTTAAAAATCTATGGAAGATGTAAAGATTCAAAATATTAAAATTAATAATAAAAAAATGAATTTATTTTTGTTATGTATAACAATTTATGTGTATAAAATAATTTAAAATTTTACTTTGACTTATTAAAAATGTTGCATTGGTTTTAATATTTAAAAGCAATTATTATAGAATCGGCGTCAAAAAAAAAATTTTCCTGCAGAGTTTAACTTTAATTTAAAATGCATTTAAGTATTATATATTTACTTTTATAATTATGATACATATTACCGTAACTTTTGAAAAATATTGTACTTTTAAATTAAAAATATTAAACGACGGTGAGACTTCAATTGTTGTAAAAGCTTTCCATTTGTCATAGCAATTGTACAAAAAGCCATTTCATTTTTTCAATTTCGCCGAGTACATAACAAGCAGTGATAATTGCCGGGGCATTTAGGTAAATAAAAATGATTTTAATTATTTATTGCCAGGGGCATTCCAACGAGAGATACTTACATACGTGAGCACATCGAACATTTACTAAATTTCAGATCGACCCTCACGGAAATTATATGCCGAGGGATCGGTGTCTGAAGATAAAGAGGTGAAGACAGAGTGTGCGGCATACGTGTGTGTCTAAGAGTAAGCGTGCACAATAGCGCGTGCGTGTATGTGTGCTCGTAGGAATGGAAATAGCTAAAGAACTGGAGATAGCGAGTTTTCCTCGAGAAAACTCCAGACATTGAATCATGCAGAAGCCACTCACTGTCCAGACTCTCAGCCGGCCAAAAGAAAAGCCTGTCGGCAACATCGACAACAACACATAAGGGCATATGCTAGTGAGTATGAAATGCAAAGCGATCCAAGAACCAAAACATGTGCCGGAGCTTAAAAACATCCCCTAACCGGTGTCACCTTTATTATCGGGGCTTATCTCGGCTTTCTCAAAGCGTCACGATATCCGAACCAAATTTCGAACCGCACACTGGTGTGGCACACGCGGTACGTGAACCCCAGGGAGGTGGAGACCAGGAGAGACCCGAAAACTGCGTCGTCGATCGTTAGACCTCGACCGCGGCTTCACGGGTACTGAGATCGTTCTCGTTCCCGGCAGGGAAGCTACGCGCAGGATCCGGCGTCTCTAGCTCCCGAAGCCGGATGCGCGCGTGCGTCTCGTTCGGGAACTTGGGATGCTGACATGTTTGCCGACCGTCATCCCCGAGTGTGAAAACGTCTCTCGCTTGGACGAAGAGAATTAGATTTTAATCCAAAAGCCCTCGTTCGTGTGGAAGGTGGGTATGCTGATCGGGATTACTCCCAGCTAGTAGCCAACGCACTTGGTCATAATTTGCCACAATCAGACCTCTACTCTGATTAATCATTGATAAATTGGAAAACTGGGGGACTCGTTTATTTGACAAAGCTCAATGATTTTTTGGAAAGAGCCGTGTTATACGCTTGCTTTTCATTTCGGTCTTGAATGCGTATATTTAGCATGTTGGCTCATTTTGTAAGACAAATCCAGCGAAATAAAAAATCTTTGCACAAATTAATATCCCTTGACAAGTGAATTTTTTCTAAATCGCATTCTCTCATATAAATTAAATAGTGAGCATTTAATTTTGTTTACATTCATAAAGGTAATAAAATAAATTGTAACTTTATTCGAACATTACACGAACCGAATGTCCAACTATATCATGTACAAACCAAAATAAAACTTGACTCAAAATTGTGTATTCTGTTCATTTATTATTCGTAAATTTGAAGGAAAAAAAAATTGTCTGTTTTATATTACGTCATTCTCATCTAAATAAAACACACATATCCGTCAGATCATTTACGCCCATTTGATGTTATGCTGTTTGTTCCGCATGTACATATTAAAAATTAAACTCGATACTTTAAGAAAGTTTTAAATAATATAATGTCTACACTCTGAATAATTTCTTTTTACCAATGATTATAAAACTGTATAAATTTTATATTTAAAAAATAAATGTATAAGATAATAATCTCTTACAAAATATTTTTGAATTGACAAATAAAATTACCATAATTATAGTATCTATATGTACCTGTATAAATGTCGAGAAATTCAGTATAAATTATACTAAATATTAAATTTCAATATTATGATTTATACTTTTTTAGGTGGGATGTTAGTTATTTTTTACATTTTCTGTATGATATTTAAATTTCATATTTAAAAATTATTTATTTTTTAACTCATTCATTAAATTCTTATACTTTGGAATATAATATTTCAATAACATAGTATAATATGTAGTTTATTATTAATTTTCATATAGAACTTTTTTGCTAACATTTATTTAAAATTTGATTATATATATATTAAATATATTAATACTATTGTATCTATGTAATGTATTTAATAATCCAACTTTTTCTTGAGTTTTTTAATATTTTGAAATTCTTGTTTTTAAGTGTACTTTGTTTCTCCAATATATTTCAGAACTGTAAATACATCTAGATGCTCAATACATCTGAATATAAGAAACAAATTTAGGATCTGCTTTAGGGCATAACTATTGATAACTGAAGGTTATTCATTGAAAAGAGTTAAAATAAATATAATTTCAATTGTTTTATATATTTCTTTAGAACTCAAAAGAAAAAAAGAATATTTTCATAACGTGTGAATAATATAAACTAATATTTACTTATCTAAAGCACAGAAACTCTAAAATTTAAAAAAACAGATTGTGCATGATACTTCATAATTTTAGCAAATTATACTCGGATGCATTTTAAATAAAATATTATGCAATATAATTGAAAAATATTTTAACATGTACAATCAAAATAAATAAGTTTTTCTCTAATAACTGCATAAAATAAAATTATAATAATAAAAAGATAAAAATGAAAATAAAATGACTTGGCTGTATAGAAGAAATATACACTTTAAAACTATAGTATGTATCTATCCATCTCATTTACAAAAGATACTTTATACAGTTATAAAATTAGATAGAAAAAGGACCGATTTGCGGAAAAGTAAATAAATTATTTAAACAATAATTTATAATGATATGTTTCTGAAAATAAATTGGAGAAAATGTAATATATAAATATTATAAATACAATATTGTGTATAATTTATATAAAATCTTACTAAAAATAACCAGTAGATAAACTTAATATATTTATATTTACGTTTTATTGTAATTTAAATTTAACTCTATGACAGTTATAGCCTTTGTAGTAAGTTACATATTAATTAAGCTAATAGTATTGTTTAATTATAAAAATATTTTTTACTTATACTACTGAATCTGTATATTTTGATTTTATTTATAATAATTGTCAATAGTATTTTTTTTTTTTAAACAAGGGTTAGTTTTTAAACATAGTTAAAAAACCTTTTTATTGAGACTTTGCTTATACATTTTCAAAACATTGTTTTTTTCTTCTTATATCTCATCTCTAAACTATAAAAAATTTTTTTTTAATAAATTATTAACATAGATTTTATCTATATTCTTATAATTTTATAGCTATAGAAATATTCAGTGTTTTACTTTGTAATTGGAAATTTTACCTAATAAGATTTGTATTTAAAAAATAAAATATTTGTAAATATGAATGCAGGCTTAATTTTTTCATAATATATTATTCTATAGTATTTTCAAAAAAAAATCTAAGAAAGGTCCTTTTCTTAATATTCATTTTAAAAATCAACTGACAATAAATAAAAAGTGGTTCTTAATCCTATTTGAAAATAACCGAAAAACGTGTTGCAAAATTGTTTCTTGTGATCTTATTATTTCTTCCCTTCTTTTTAAAAATTGATTCATTCGTTATATTTTTCTAACGTTTATTCTCTCTTATTTTGACTATTTTCATTCGCTTGATTATTTAGTTATGCCTGGCCATATCCTGCATCTATCACTTAAATTCATACAACAAACTAGTATAGTAATGAAATGCTGAATGGTTTGACCACATTTTTCTAGCTTTTATTTGACAATTTTTAAGAATTTGATTTTATTCTTTACAAATGGAGTTGTAATTTCTGAATCGCTATATAATTATTTATATATTTTCTGCATTTATTTTATTTTTTTATGATTTTTCTTATATATTTCTTTTTTCTAATTTATATCACTAGTGATTAAAGTTGTTCCGCATCAATTGTCTAATATACTTGCATTGTTTTATTGTCTCATTCACCTACACCCGACTTTTCTGCAATTTTCCTCTTTTTCTTTTTTCTCTCTTCTCTTTCTCTGTGCTTTGAACCTCTTTTCTCTCATTTTCCACTTCACGTCTTTTTGACTCATTTGTTGCCTTTCAGATGGTTCTTCTTTCTATTCTTCGAACGATTCTTCACACTTATATACATACGCAGTTGTTCTCATTTTCCACTTGGTCATCTTCTTTTCCATATATATTACTCGTGTTGTCTCTTGTCATCTTTCATTATTCTAGATTATTTTTATTTTACACATCTATTGAGATTTCATCTTTACATTATTGATTTTGCTTTTACTTTTTTTTTTTTTTAAAGAGTTTATTTAAGTTATATATATTCTTATATTAATTTTATAATAAATTTATAATATAATATTAATTTTATTAATTAATATCAGTTTTATATCAATAATAAAAAATAAAAAAAATTTTTTTTATGCACTATATATATAAAAAAAATAGAGAAAAAATTTATTTTTTAAAATGTTTAAAATAAAAACTAACCTATTTATGATAATTTTAAATACAATAATAATGATTTTTATATATAACGTGTAATATTTATATAAAGTTAGAAGTAAAAATGAATATATTAAACAAGATTAAAAACTATTATAAAAGTTACTTTTAAATATCAATGTTTTAATAATATTAATTAATTTCAGACATAATAATATATAAAATTTTTTGTTTGCGCATTAAAATTTTATTCTCCAGTTGTTAATTGACAATAGTATATAATGTTGTTAAAATGTCATAATATAAAATATACATTCTATATTAACTGTTTGTTAAATTATATAATTTATAGTATTTATAATGTGCAATTATATATTTTAATAATTTACACATTATGTATCACAATTTATTGTAATATTAGAATATTAAAATTAATAACAGTATAGGAAATGGTTACTGATATGTTTGACCATTATTATAAATAATCTATCTATAATATTTGTATTTTTAGCTTATTACTACAATTCATATTTACTTATTTATTCAAATTTATATGTTTATATTTTATTACTTTATTTTTTAGTATTATTTAAATAATATATATTTGAAGACTCTAACATTAAAAATTTTTGATTTAAAGTATTTGAAAATGAGCTTAATATTTCTAATAAAAAAAAGAAACTCATTTTTAAATTTAATAATTTTTACATTAAACAATTTGAAATTTTAAGCAGTATGGGATTTTTAATATAAATACATAACAATAATTTAGTTTTTTAATATTAATTGATAATATATTTAATAGTTATTTAATTATTTAATATACAGCACATAATTAAGGATGTATTTCAAATATACAATTGTAATGAAAACGCGTATTTTTAATTCTTATATTAACTACTTAAGTCATACTGATGTTAACATTTTTTGTTATTTAATCATGATAATTATAATTAAATGACTAATTGAGATAGTAATGTATAAAATATTTCAGTGTAATAATGTTATTTTCCAAATTATTTGTAAACTTTTGAAAAACAAATATATTCTGCAGAAATTATAGTTTGTTTATTATACTTTAATAAAGTCAATAAAAAATGGCATTCTTTCTAAATATAAAATAAATGTAAAACTTTTTGAATGGAAAATTACATGATTATGAGTTATTGAACTTTTAAAGTGACTTAAAGTTAGTAGAATTGGAGTCATTCAAAGTATAGTTATTTAGGAGGCCTATAAGTAAGTAGATATTTATAATGGCTTTGGGGATATCTAGATTGATAGATCGAAAGGGAATAATTGGCTTCTCTTATCGTAAATAACAATTTTCGCGTAGATAATTTCAGTTAGTTCTAATCTTATAGTCTTTCTAAAAATACAGACAGCATCAGTATCTGAAAGAATAAAACAATCCTTAAATAATAGTAAGGCCTTCTTTAATTGACTCTATAGTTCATTAAAGTGGATTTATCAGTGGATACATGTCTGTCACATTTGTTAGCCGTTTGTTTACAATTTATTACTATTCTACGGATCTTGATATCTGGGTAGCCAAGGTTATCGGAGTTGTTTTCCCACGTGGATTCGTCTGATGACTACGACGAGATATTTATCCACTTGTAATTGGTACGTTGTATATTGTATAGATTTAGTTTTGAAGAATGTATTCAAGGAATGAAAATCATCCTCTATAGAGAAATAAAATATTTGAAGCTGAGTATTGTTATAAAAAATCCATGCATCACTTATAATTACATAACTGGATGGCTTGTCAGTGTAAACGGCGCGCGTATTATGGTATGAGAATTAATATGTATTTAGCAATCGAAATAAGGATTTTCTGAATTTTGGTTGATCGATTGTTCTGAACGGCGGTTTTCGAAATAGCCAATCAGGATCAACGGTCTAAAAGCATGGAGAAGAAAAGGAACTAATTTTAAGTCAGAAAACCCATGATGAATTTCCGATAAATGAATACAAGTAAGTAAATGTATTTATTTGTTGGAAACAAAAATAGTAATTAGGTGAATTGAAAAAAAAACTTTCTGGAAAGAGGAAGAAAGTTTTGCAATTATAGTCTTGTACTCTTAAGTATAAAGATCTTTGAGTGTAAAAGCTGTATGTAATATTTTTATAATTAATTAATAGTGTTAGTAGTGCAGTGTTAAATAAATTAAATATATATTTATACACATATATCGAGATATATCTTAAGATTCCAATTAAATCGGTCCCTATAGTTTAAGTAAAAACATACTGTGTGATAGTATATTTAATGGAAATATTAAGTGTTTTCAAATTTCATAATAGTGTAATGATTATATTCTTATTTAAATTAATTAAAATTGTATCATAGTCGTTGATTTCAATAATTTGAAATCCTTAGTGTTACAAATATGCAACGAAATTGCATTCGGTGAGTTTAGCGTACATAATTTAAGCACCGAACATGCGTTTTCCCTTCATGACGAAAAGAGTTGAATGATCGCGCAACCACGAAAAATCGACCATTGGTCAATTTCAAAAGAGCAACTGTAAATCGATTGAAATCGACAAATAAAATTCACGACGACACGAGTCAATAGCCGGAGTTGAGACTGTCCAGCGAAAAAAAAGAATCACTGATGCCTAACACTGAGTGCACGAACAAAAATTAAAGTAGTTCCGCGGCAATATAAACAGGATATTCTTCCGTTATTTTCATTTTTTATTTTTATTATTATTATATATACATACTATATTATATATATATATTATATGGATATTCATCCTCTGCAGGAGATTCGCACTGAGATTTTTGTTAAAGATTGGCTCTAGTGATCAAACAAGAGGAAAAACTCAGAAGAAAATCCATAAAAAGAAAATTTAATAAAATTGTTAATAACTAAAACGAACTTTACGAATGCTTGTTCAAATTAATTTGATATTAGGTATTTTGACGGCGATTTATGATCATACCGTCATATATATAGTCAAAAATAAAAACGTGCCTGAATATGAGATTTCCGTGTCAATTGCGAAAGCAATGTTTATTCGATATCGATAATATGCGGACCAAAAGTCTCAATACCATAAAAATTAAGGTCTGGAAAATAGTGAAAGAAATATTGTAGCTTTTTAAATAAAATAAATGTAATTCCGTAAAAATAAAAATAAAATTGTCATCAAGCAATAGAAAACTAAAAATATGTAGGGAAACGTTTATCTTGCAAAAATAGTAAGGGAACCATTTGCGGACCGTAATTATCAAACATAAAAATCTATCCATCAGCTCCGAGTAAGGCGAGGCCCTAACTAGTCGGTGACGTGCAACAGCCGTGTCTTGTTCACCAGGTAGAATGATTAGGACACTTTAATTGTTTTAGTGAGGTTGGATTTCGAGGTGGCCGACGTACGACCTGGAATTATCTACCCAAGGAGAGGGGGTTGGTAGGGCGACGAACGACGTCCAGCCTCCGTCACGCATCGGAGTAGAGTGGGGACTATTGCAGTGGGGAGAGCCCCCGAAAGCTATATATACTCCCTAAAAATTGAAAATACTACTTTTTTGCATATTGCAGCTTGGTATCTGAACTTTATAAAATTTGCTAATTTAAACAAAGTAAACATTTCCCATTCATTTTGTGTAATTGTTTATGTTTTGTTCAATTTGAGAAAAACCGATATACTTAATTCAAAATAATTTGTGTAAATATATTTGTCCGAAAAAACGGAAATGTTGTTTTCTTTGGGGTTCTCTTTTATAAACCTTGTTAATTGTTGGATTGATGGAGGTGAAAGGATTGTCGAATAAGATGAACACTGATTTCAGGCAAGCCACAAATCGAACTTTATTCACCAACAAGCACAATGTCAGAGGTTCGCGGTGTCAGAGCATCTGACTCACACAAAATTTTTCTCGCGCAATTAGGCCTTACCAATTGGCCCTGCCCCTCGCGACTCGCTTTTCATTTGTTCTTTCTCGGAATTAAAAGACGGTTAGTTCCGTTTTCTCAATTTCGCAGCTTCTCGAATCTTCCGATCGCGCAATTTTCCCCCTGCGCCCGCGTACACACACTTCACACGCTGCCCTAGGCATAAAAAACTTCCGGCTTGCCGGCGGAAGAAAAAGCCACAACAATCTAAAAACTCAGCACTCTCGAGGTTCTATATATTATATTAAAAAACGGCGGTACGTTTCCGTCTCCAGAAAATTCTAGCAAAGACAAAGGATAGATTTTCATGCAGCGTGAATGCGAGAGAGAGAGAGAGCGCGAGATAAACGAGAATAGTGCAAGAGAGACAGAAAGATAGGGAAAATTATAGGATTCGGCCGAGATATACCCGCGAGAGAGAGAGAGAGAGAGAGAGAGGACATGGAGACGTCCACGAGTACGCCTTCCCGCTCATATACACATATTTTCACGCACACACCAACCCCCTCCCCGCTCATACAACCGGCGAAAACTACGCGTGTGTCCTTGTGGGCTTCCAGCCCTACATGGTCAAGCGCCCTGGAAAAAACGCGCTTTTCACTGACCCAAAAATGTCCATTGCGGGCGTCCCCGCATCCTGGACACACGCCTAACCGGGATCAACACCCCGGTTCCGTCCCTAACAAAACCCATTCGATACAAAATCTTGTACTTACACGAATTTTAATTATCCCCATACTTTCGATCTAGAAATACATTCGTCTATACATGCTTTGTCAAAAAAAAGTTTTACATTTGATAAAATTTGCAATAAATCGTTATCCATCATTATCCCGCCTTAAAAAGGATATTGACGGTCATTTTTTTTCAAGTCATTGTGGCTTGAGACTTTCCAGTCATAGCAAGGAAGTCATTATCACAATAATAGGTTCGATTTTAGAATACAATAATTATTTTCTTATAGGTCGAGGTCCCAGAACAACACACCTTGAAAAACGACGAAAAGGAGAGTAATATTACCTACACACTAGACACATTGCATAACATAAACTGTATATGCTCATTTACATGCTTAATAATTATAAACACAGCGATATGCGCGCCACCTTATGCTGTTTAAGAGCGTTTCAGAACGGTCATGCAACTTCGCAAATTTTCGTGAACGATCGGAAACTGCGAAGCTATTGTTCTTTTCAAACTTTTCCGACGACGCATGCACAAAGTCATTGCCGGTTTATACAAAGAGCTTATGAGCCAGCTGTTGTATATAAAACAACGCTTAGAGGCTCTAGGCACCTCATACCGTTCACATTCGTGTGACTGTCACCATCCTGATCCAAACCAACCTTTCTTACACTTTCTTCTTTTCTCATTCTTTTCCCAGCAGACCACGTATTGAACGTAGAATTTTTCTGTCTCGCACTCTCTCTCTCTATATATCAATAATCACTGCAGTTAATCCAATGCGTCTAAGCCCTTATATTTATTGTATTTATTCTGTATATGTCTGTAATTTTAGAGTTTAACCTGAGGAATCATAAGGATCATGACAACCTCTTCTCTCACGACCAGGACCACGTATTGATTGTACAAGCTGGTTAAACTCCTAGTAGCATTAAGCGAAGGTGTGATGTCCAACCGTATAGCATTCCACATACCCTGTTGCGTATAAATACCCGGTATCCTTGCACCTACGACAAATTTTATGCTTATTTACTCCTGCAATTAATTTTTTATATGTATTTTAATTCTACAGATTCAGCCACGAATAAATAAGGATATTAATCTTCTCTTTAATGTATATTGTAACGGGCTTTTCCGTTACAATAAATTTTTACACTTGGTCTAAAGTAGACCCTTTACCAAGTACGACTTACCTGGACCGGCCGCTCATGTCGCAACCTCTCTTACGCTAGGATGCCGGTGGAGGCGGCGGATTCAGAACGATGGGTTTCCTAAAAACGACACGAAGTCTTTTGTACGTGGGGAAAATGGAAAAAACGAAAAGGTTCGAATATAATGAAATTGAGTCGGTTAGTGATTTATAACTATCTTTAGCTTTTATTACATTGATCGTGTATACATTCCGGGAGATGTTCGACGGGGCCCGCGAATTATACAATAATTTTTCTTAACAACTACTTACATAAATGCAGCGCAACTTAAACTAAAATTTCCTTGATCTGAAGGTGCTCGAAAAGGGTACGTAGCTTCCTTCGGAAAATTCCGCGAGTCAGCCTCTCTTGCTCTCTTACTTCTCTGACAGCTTGTTCGAACCTCTAAGTCGACGTTTTTCCTCGTCGATGCTCAACCAACCTGATGCACGAATACTCAGGATCCACAACTAGCACTTTATCGGCTTAGAAATCAGTCGACCTCAGGTTCACACAATACAACTGTAGAAGAAGAACACATGGAATTAGCTTTTGGAATCCTTCCGTTCGAATGGTTCCTTTTTTCCTTTATGGACAAAGAAGTGAGTCCAGCACTCTTGTAAAAAAGATAGAGAGAATGCCAGGAATAATGTCAACCGGTCTGTCAGGGATGTGGATCATTTGGCTGAGTCAATTAAATCGTAAAAAATAGGAGTCAACGGAACACGATAAAACGATTTATTGGCAGCGATAACGATAAGGAAACAGGCAAGGCGGTGATTCAAGAGCGGCTAGAGAAAAGCCCTTAGTGTCAAGCGAGGCTCAGCACGAGATGGGTTACGGACAATGGAAACGAATGTAAATATGTCGAACGCAATTTACACTCTTGATCACTCCTAACGGGAAGTTTAGTTGACTAGTAACTAAACATTTCGGGAGTGAATCAACACAAAATCGTGAGCAATTCAAGGGGGTGCTAACACAGAAGCGTAATCAGTGGAGGTATTTGAGAAGGTTCCTGACGTGAAAATGTGAACAGCAGGAATAGGGGAAAAAGATAGATCGATCGAGTTGCAAGCCAGGAATGATCTCTTCTAGGCAGATAGTCGTGGTACCCTTTTATAGTCTCGGTTTGTTGGCGCTCGATTTGTGGAGATTTCGGTGCGCAAGTCGCGAGACGCGTTACTTGAATAGGGAGGGAAAGTGAACCAGGGATTAGTCAGGGAGTCTTTGGTTCGTGCAGACCGACGAGTTCCAATGTGAACTGGAGTTCTATCACCTAGCGACCCAATTGGTCGATCCCCCGCGATGGGCTCGACCTATGGCGCAACGTGTACCGTCAGGCGCACCAACATAGTGGCCCCAATACACCGGCCACACATGGTCACATCGAAACTTCTAGCAATGAACATGTCTCCTTGCAACTTTATGCAATCGTTGTATCTGACATAAACTTTCATACGTTCAAAAATGTTGTATATAAAAAAGAAAAAAGATCTACTATTTTAAATCAATTTTTTCATTTATTATATTTATTATATTCATATCATTTTCATGTATATATTTAAAATCTTATTTAAAAATATGAGATAAATACATTTTAAAATAAGTGAATAACAGAAAAAAAGGGAATTGTGTATTAATACAAAAATAACCGATACAGCATTCCAAATTTTAATAGATCGTATGAAAAGTTTCTAAAAATTGTTTTTTATTCTAGTCGAAATAGGAGGATTTAAAAAAATAAAACATAACGAATTAGAAACTAAACAAGCAAATACTCGAGAAAAGAGTAAATTAATGAAAAACATGTGTACAAATGTTTTTCTTAATTTAATTTAGAAAAACATTTACTTTGTGCTCGTTATAATAAAGGTAATAAAATTTGGTTATAGTATAGGAAACAGTAATAAATAAAATACTTAACTAAAATTTTATATAAACGTAAACATTTATTAAAATTAATATCAATATTATTATAAATCATTCCAATTCAAAATGATTATTATATTTTTTATATTTTACACTGAACATTTCTTTTATTAAATATATTCTGAATATATATATCCAATGGATATATTAGCATTTTTTAGTAACATAAAAAAAAAAATTATTGATTAATAATATAATATTTAAATTGATCGATTTTTATTTAACAAGTTTCATAATTTAAAAAAAACACGTCACTAAAATTATTTTTTATTCCATTTAATCATATTTTTATCGTACACATAATATGAATAAACATTTTAAAGATTAATATTTATTCCCCTGAAAAAGTATTAATAATTAATTAACAATTAACACAAAATATATTGGGAATATATATTAAAATAATTTATATCAGAGTAACTTCGTTTTCAATATTATAAATACTATAATATAGAGAAGTTAAAAAAACACATCTAATTGTTTTATATTTATTATTATTGATATCTATTTATTATTCAATAAAACTTATTTTAAGTTAAGTATCCATTTAATTATGTTTTTTATTTAGGATTTAAAAAAAAATATTAAGGTTCAAAATGTATTTTAAGTTTTATTGAGCATAAATTTTTGATTTTTAAAAATGATAATTTTTTTAGAATGATATATTGTACTAGAAAAAAATGAATAGAAATGGGTAAAATCATACATAAAATTATTTGAATTTAATATAGTAAATGTGATTAAATAATATAATAAAACTGTGATTATATTTTAAGAAATTTATTATGAAGCAGTAACGAAAGAATATTGAAGAATTAAATTCATTCGTACAAGTTATATAGTATTAAGAAATAAATCTCATAAATGAAGATTGAACAAAAAATCAAAAACATTGTAAAAACAAAATTTGATTTTAAAAAGTAAAAAAGGACAGCCGCAATTTGCACGTTAAAAATATCATGGAAATATAAAAGAAAAAGTGTTGGATCTTTAAAAGATACAAAAACATGAATCAACTTTTTATTGAATAAGTAAAAAGATCTAGAAAAAAACCAATGATATGATTTACGTCTCGACAAAATATAACGTTGTATGAATACTGTCATTCTATAATTAGAGATGGCAGTGTACGAAGAAGATTTTAGAATACGAAAAGTGACTCCTGTAACGTGATACAATTTTCAAACCAAGTTGTTGACTCGAACTAAATTAAGTTTGTTCTAGTTATACATGCATTAAAGTTGATTTACCGCAAATATAGTTATTGTATTGGCACAGTTATAATTTATAGTTTTAGGATCTATATATTATTGTTTAGAACATGATTGGAAATTATCTCTTGTAAGTAAAAATGAACCTTCAATATGTAAATATAGTGTACATTTATAAAAATATTTAATAGTTGTAGATAATATATAATACATTAAAAATTTTATCAAAAAATATATTTTTTCATTTATTGGATAAACATATATAGTCAACAAAGTTAATACCATACTCATTTATACATAAATACTAATTAAAAACTAAATGAGTATTGAAATGTAAATGAGTAGTTAAAATAAAATACAACATAATAACAATAAACTAAATTTGCAATGTAGAATATAGAATGTTTCTGAATATAATTTACTATAAATTTTAATAAACTATAAGAAATAAAAAATGAAATATTAAATTATTAAAAATTAAAGTGTAAATACTTATAAAAAATATTGAACTATTAATTAGAAGTCTTACATATTTTATTCTTTTATTTTTTATAAATATTTACAAACCTTCTTTATTTGACCATAACTGAACGATGTGTATTTTTTATATATTTTTTGATTTAAAAATTTTTTAATAAAGTTTTATAAAAAAATAATAATAATTTACTGTTGTTTAAGATAATCATTTTAATCACACATATAATGTCCATAAATGTATTTATGAAAATTTAATAATGAATATTAATGTAATAATATTCATTTTGTGAATAATGTATAAAGAAGAAAAATGAAGTAAATGATATTACAGGAACGACAATTTCATGTATATAATGCTAATTCTATCAAAGCAAATGATAATATGTGAAATGATGTAAATATGTATTGAGTAATAAATTTTTATTTCTATTAATGTCATATATTAAAAAGTTTTTAATTAATAAAATAACATTTATTATCTATTTCTGAGGTTTTGAAATAACCCGAAATATATAATTAATGATCTTTCAATTTAACTATTATGTTCAAAAATCAAAATTCATTTACATTATTAATTATCGATAAAAAAAAATTGGGAATAAAAACTAGAGCCATAAGCGAAAGATATTCATTGATCCTGTTACCTCGGTGGAGATAAAATTATGGAAGGAAGGTGGTCGCCCTCTAGGGAGTGAGTCGTGATTTACAGGCTTTTTCAGAATTGGTGGTCAGTCGAAAAGAAACATCATATTTTCGGAACCAATATTTGAAATATTTTTTTTCTACAAAAAAAAGAAGAAAAGATTAACTATGAGGAATTTAATCCGATCCTATTGAAACGCAAATGTTTCCTTTTTCTATATTTACATTACTTCGCCACTACTTGTATTTTTAATTTAAAAATGATTTATTATAAGCAATGAGAACATAGTTTTACATATTGTTAATAAATAAAAAATGACGCTGGTAATACATTAGACTATAAAGGATGCAGCATAGATGCATACAATAAATAATTGAAAAATAAATAATATTAGCGGATGGTTTTTTGCGAAAGCTGAGCTACAGTTTCTTATATGTTTTTGTGAACACCATAGTATTTATATATTCATGTTGAATTTATATATTATTTTTTTTCGAAAATCATTTATGGATAGTTTCAATATTTATTATAAATTTATTATCTTTTATTCATTTGAATATAATTTGTTATCAACAAAATATTTTGTAAAATAAAATGCGGAAAATTAACTAAAATTTTAAATCTTATATTTATAAGTTAAATTATAAATTTATGAGACAATTCGTGAGTAAAAAATTAGGTTAGATTTGTAGGTTGTAGAACATGAATAAGAATTTGAGACTATATTTGTTATAAAATATATTGATTTATTTTATTGATATATTTTTAAATTAAAGAATTTAATAAAAGATAATGAGAATGAAAATTTTCAGCCAATTTAATATTTCTTTTTTTTAAGTTATAATTTTTTCAAAATCTAACAAATATAAATCACTAAATATATATTATTTTTTTTTTAAATCTAATGTAATTATAAATCACTGTAAATATATACTTTTTTAAAAAACAGTTACATAAACTATAAAGTAAACAATTAGTAAAAATGACCAATGAATATTTAGACACATTGGGAGAAGTAGATGAGGATGTCATTTTAGAGGTATTATTGTTTTAGAATATATTGTGTTTATGATTTTTAGTAAATAATATTTAAATTTATTATAGAAAATTAAATTTTATTTTAACATGAATTACATTTTCAACTTTTTAATTAAGTATTTTATATTTAATTTTTTTACTAATATTCTATTTGTATATATAGTTAGAATAATTATTAAGAGTAAATAATGGAAGCATAAACTTTAATTTAATAAATAATTTTATATGCAGGGAAGTGAATTATACCAAGCTCTAGTAAATGCAGGATGTACTGACTTTAATGCAGTGTGTAGAGTTGAAACTAAATCTCCTATTAATACACCTTCATTGAGAAAAATTGTAATGATCTTTTTTGATGAGTTTTTTTATACATCAATTATTTAAAATTATATAACAATTTATTTTATTTTACAGAAAAATGAATTTGTAGATAATTTTTTAAAAAATAAAGTGAATTTAATCTATCTACATATTTTTGAAGTAAGAAATTTACTTGCAATTTAACTTATATTTCATATTAACAAAACAATAATAATATTTTGTAGGATACTAAATTAAAAAATGAAATATTGCAAATAATTTTGGAAGGTAATATTTTACTTGATGATCATTTAGCTATTGTAAATGATTTTTTTAATGAACAACAAATTTCAATCAAAAGGTTAGCATCACGGAGGATAAAATTTTTTGTACAACTTCTTAATTTTACATATAAATTCAAATATTTAATATTATATAAATTATTATATTTAAATATTTGTACATTTATGCATGTACATGTGTATATATATAACATTACAGAAAAATAATAGGATGGATTCCATTTATTACTTCTATATTTGCTGTACCATGTTACACATTAATCACGAGAAAACCAAATACTATTAGTAAAACAGTATTCTTTACAGTTTTTTTTTTTTATTTTTATAAAAAAATAAAATATTTGAGTACAATTAAAAATCTAAAGCATTGTATTACATTGCAAAATAAATTACATTCTTTACTGAAACAATGTCTTATAATTTTAAGACGTAATTATGAGAAAAAATTAATAAGTAATGAAATACATGAAAAGAAAGAGTAAGTCTTACATAAATTTAAGAATATAGAAAATGACCTTATATTATATTTTTATATTATTTTTTATTTTAATTATTTAAGGCTAATTGGTTCAGAAAAATATAATGTTATTCTTTTAATGAATCAATTAATGATAGAAATTTTTCAAAATTTATCCAATATTTATTATGAAAAAGCTAGTAGAATATTAAATAATTTGCCAGATATATTACACATGGAATGTAACTTAACAAAATTTGAAATAAAAAATCAGCAAGAAAACTGTAATGAAAATTATAAAAATTTAAAGGTATAAAAGTTAATATATATACTTTGTAATTTCTATTCAGAACTAGATAAATAAAAATAATTGTAAATATTGCAGAGTTTATATTACACTTTTATTCTCATTCAGTCTGAATTGACACTAATTATGTCACATGCTTATAATGGGAGGATAAAAAATATTATTTTTCCAATTCCAAAAACAATGCTGAATAATACTATTAAGGATTTGACAAAAAAAGTAGATATTTATTATACAGAATTATCAAAAGTTTTACTTAGTTATCAATCTATTAAAATTCAACCAATTAAACGAGTTTTCAGGTTTTTTTTTTTTACTAATTAATAATTGTTAAATCTAGTTGAAATTGAAAGAAATAACTATAAATTTATTTAAATAGAGGTATTCCAAATTCAAAATGGCAAGATGTATATATTCATTTAGATTTAACATCTCAAAGAATTCAATTAGCATACAAAGAAATTCTATCAATTTTAGAATCTATTGATGTTTATGATGAAAAACTTGATAGGAATTCAGACTTAACTGAGTGTGTTATACATAAAATGAATGAAGCTTATAAACAGATTGAAAATGCTAGAAGCTTTGCAGAATTTAGCACTTTACTTATGGCTAAGTTTCAAGCCAAACCACTAAATAATACAAAAGAAGATGATGAAACTGAGAATTTATTTCCAAATGAAAATACTAAAAACAATATTATAATTAATAAAGATCCTGTGATAGAAGATGAAGTATTTGAAGAATATATCAAAGAAGAATATTTAAAACCTTTATTTGAAAATGATAATGGCAATATTGTGAAAAATTTTAAATTTGATAAATTATTAGCAAAAAGTTTCATGATTGAGTTGAAAGATGCTTTAATAGAAAAACAAAAATCTATGAATGAAAGAGAAATTAATGCCTTAAAACGAATGTATGATAAAATATTAAACAATTCTTGTACTAATAAAAAAGAATCTGGTAAGTACAAAACTAATATATGTATAAAAATTACTATGCCTTTATATGTTTTTAGTAAAATAAATATTTTTAATTTTATATATTTTGTATAGAAAAAGTATCTGATAACTTATTAGTAAATAATTCTGTAATGAGCTCATTGACATCAGTGACACCACCAATACCAGTAGCACCACCCTTACCAGAATTACCACCAATACCAGTACCAGTACCATCATTTCCATCATCACTTTCATCAACATCATTAATGTCTACGAATACAATCTTAGGAGAAAAAAATACAATGAGTAATAAAAAACAAAAAATAAAAGGCCGAACACCAATTCCTCTTCCAAGAGTTAAAGTGTTACAACCACAAGATGTATTAACTACGGTAGAAAGGTTTTCTATTAATCAATGTATACCAAATCATCATACTCATTCATTTCAATTAACAGAAGAAACATTTTTGGGAAGTGGAGAAAACTCTGAAGAAGAAAATTCAGATAGTGATAATAACGATAATTTAGATTCAATTGAAAATTAGAGAATATATAACTTTAAATTATAATACTAAATGTATATATTATGACATGTTATAATACTAATTTCTGTAAATATTGTATATAAAATTTTGAAATATAATAACATGACTTGTGAATCATGAGATCACAAATAATTAATTTACTTTATTTATATATACTTTACTTTATTTGAAGTTCATAATTCGCGCTTTTTTCATAACTCAATATGGCGGTCCATAATACAATTTTGTATTTGTTTTACATTTTATCTAGTTTTCATATTGGTAGTATAAGTTTTTAATAATAAAATTCTATATAAATGTAAGATTAGTAATTAAATTTATAAAATTTGTAAGAAAAAAATACAAAATGCCTCTTCCAGCGGTTTTAGCAGCTCGACTTGCAAAACGAGGGTTAATAAATAGTAAAAAAACTGGTAATGTATAACCTTAATAATTTCATTAATTTTGAATTTTAACAATTAAACAAATGTAATTTTACTTAATCTAAAAATTATTTTTCAAAAATTTAGAATCGAAAAAAGAACCTAAAAAGAGAATTCATGAAGAAGTTATTGCTGAGGATTATGATAATGTCAAAGATGATATGACTCAGATAGATATTGCTCAAAAATTTATGGTTTTATATTTTTAACATTTCTATGAATTATGCTAAATATTTATTGTGTATAAATATTAAGAAATATGTAAAATTTTAGGGTTATACTGGGTGTCCAAATAAATATAATATTTATCATGATTGTACAAGGAGATGTAAAGAATTATGGGGTAAAGGACATGTACAACCAACAGAAAGGTATTTAAAAAGGCAAATGAAACTTATTCAAAAATACCCTTTACCTGAAACATGGAAAGCTGTATATGATCCTGGCAGGTAAGATCATTAAACTTTTTATTTATATTTTATTTACAATTTGATTAATATAATGCATTTTATTAAATAATTTAAGTGGAAGACATTACTATTGGGACTGGTCATCTGATTTAGTATCTTGGCTTCCTCCATCACATCCAAAATGTCAAATTTCACAACCTGCATGTCAATTACGTGAAGAATTACATTTAAAAGAAGCTGATAAGGATGATAATGTATCAAGTGATGAAAGTGCTAGTGACCAAGAACATGATCAAGAGGTAATAAAATTTGTAAAATAATCTTGTATAAATTAATCTTGTAACATATGTATTATTGAATAATTATTATGATAATTACTTTATAAAAAAAATTAAATATTTTTATAGGTTGACGAACCTGAAATTAAAAAAGATCGAAAAGAAAATCGAGAAAAAGATCGAGACAAATTGAAAGTTAGTGAAGCCAAGCGATATCATAAAGTAGAAAAAAGTAAAGAGCATAAAAAAGATCGAACCTTAGATCCAATGGATCCAGCTGCATACAGTGATATACCAAGAGGAAAATGGTCAGATGGACTTGCGCGAAATAATGAAGCAAAAACTGGTGCTGATACAACAGCAGCTGGTCCACTTTATCAAATGAGGCCTTATCCAAGTCCTGGAGCAGTATTGCGTTCAAATAAAGCCAATAAACCTGATGTGGAAAATATTTCTGTAAAACCAAAAGTTTCATTTCCAGAAGCTCCAGAATAATTAAAGTATTATTTCTATGATTTGTATAATAAATTATTTGTATAATAAATGTAATAAATTACTAAGCTTTAAATAAAATTTTATTAAAAATTATTTTGTACCAAATAATAAATTAAGAATGTCTTATTAATATTATTTTAAGTAATATGAAATAATTTTATTCTATTACTCATAATATTTCTGTTATAAAAATATAGTTTAAAAATAAAAACATTAATAAATCATACATCGTGTAATTTATGTAAAATAATTTTCAAAAGTATTTATTGCAGTCAATTAGTTTTATGAGTCAATAATGGCTATTTGGCCATTGTTAGAAAAATGGACGTTAATACGCTTCTTTTTGTTTAATTATAAGTGATTTTTTAAGATGATTAACATTCACTCTAAACATCCAAATTTTGTTACATTATTTTAACTTTGTTAAGTATGTTAATTTATCCAATATTATACAAGTATACACTTCAAAATAATATTTATAATTAACATACAAGTATACATTGATTACTTTTATTGTACAGAAAGTATAAAATGAAAAGTAAATACATTAATTTCTTATATTGATAAAAAATAGTAAAAAACATAGTTAAATTACATATTTTCCAATCAGTATAACTTCTATTAGGGCGTTTTAAAAATATATTAAACAACATAATTTATATAAAAAAATATTTTATTTTAATGCGTCTATTAATATTAAAGATAGAATCAAATAATCAAATCATAAATTAATATCAAGATCAGAACATAATGATGATATTTAAAAATTGCTTATACTCACAAATTAAAAAAAAATTACAGAGATCTACTGAGCTTGTATTTTATTACGTGGATGACGAATGCGCTAAATACAGTAATGCATATAAACATAATAAAACGTATAGAACATCTATAATGTATTCATAATTAAAAAATATGCAGTATATTTTGAATTTTATAATAAAAATTGAAAATGTGTTATTAAAATCGTTCGTAATTGAATGAATTGTTCATATCAACTAAAATATGACTTTCAATTACTGATATTGTACTATGCTTTGACTAATTTGTCACAAAAATATAAAAAATCATATCATTGTATTCGTGTACAATATTGGAGAATATTTTTATTTATTTTTAATTAACAATATTTTAGCGTTTAAAGGAACTTGATATCGAAACAATTAATATTAATGATTGTATAAGCTGAAATTAAATGTCATAAATATTATAAAACTTAGTATTGTCTACATATTTGAAAATATAATTTTCAATTAATCTTTATAATATATATTAAATATTTAAACAGTTACAAATTTTGACGAAAAAAGAGATGTTAATGAGAAATATATTCCATAACTAAATTTGCATTTTACTATGATGGTTTATTTTTTATTTTTTATTGGATAGAGAAATATTTCATCGTTACCGTATGAATTAATGTTAATAAAGTTGTAATTAAATTTGATCACGTCCTTACAATACAGAAACTTATTATACATTGAAGTACGATACTTGCCGAAACTGCTTTTATTGTATTTAGTATGCGTGCTTTAGTAAAGTTTGTTAACTTGTTCCCAGCAGCATTAATAATAAATATTGAATACCTCAATTTATAATAGCCTTTATTTACCAATTTCATTGATTCTTCTTTAAGAATTTGAGTGAACACAATTTATGTTTATTATACACTACCATTAATTTGCGAATACACTTATGTTTTTAATATAAAAATAGAACATTTAAAAACGAATTCAATTTTTAAATAATATTTTATATTTAATACATTTATAGTTTACTTTTATTACTAAGTTGTTTGTAATTTATTTAAATTCATATCCATTTTACACAGTAATGTAATCGAAACAAAATAAAACTTACTGCATATTTTTTCAAATAAAGTATTAAAATTAAATTGCTTAAACATCACAAATATAATTAATAATATAATGGCAATTCGATTGAAATAATAAGCCAATAAAAATTACTTTCAACTGAATAAAAATGGATCTTTTAAAGATTATTTTTATAATATTAAATAAGTTTTTTACTTAAGAATCAACAACAAAATATGTAAATGTAGTTAATTTATGGAGCAAAACTTTAGAATACATATGCGAATGATTTGAAATTTCAGTAAACATTAAGCATTCGCCATCTGTTTGTCAAAGCTTTTAATGCAATTGCCTAATTAGTTACCATGTGCTGGTAACTGATTTCTTTTATCAGCTTGCGTTTTAAAATAATTGTTGAAGAATATTAACATAAAGTAATGCTTAACATGAAAAATCTGAGATGATACAAAGGTGTCGCAAGCATTGAACGCTCTTAAATAATAATATATCGTTTCAATAATTTTTTTTATGCATAAATAATGCTAAACAGCGCTTCTTCTTTAAAATGTGCACTGCTCTTGTAGACCGCGGCTATTTTCCTATTTTTCCTATTTTTCCGGATGAATGGACATTTCAAATTTTACAAAGTTGCGGTTTATTTATCCGTGACGGAATATTAAGTGAAACGAGCGTGTGCGCATGAAAACGACGCATGCTCACACGCGGGAATGCCATTGTGTCGGAGGCCGTAACCGAGCAAACAAGCGTTTGTTCTTTCGTTCCTTCTTACTCCGTCAAACCAACAAGTAACGCCGCCGCAATAAAATTTGGAGTCAAGATTAATCTATAGGGTTAGTTGGCAATAGCCTCGGCTAGTGTGTGGTTGAGCATGTTGGAGTGAGTACGAGGAGGCGTGCGTGTAAGCGAGGAACGCCGGCAAGAACATTTTTCCCCATTTCCCGGGGAACAGCGGTACCGTGACTCAGAGGTACGGTTATTCGAAGGTCGCGCGCCTTCCACCGAGAAAGTCAGGAATCGCTCTTTTTTTATTTATTGCTATTACTGTTTTTCATTGTCGTGCCGAGGAAAACCCGCGCACTCGGAATAAAAGAGTCGAAGCAAGCGCATCGATTCGATTGTCAGCAACACTCCCCTTCTGCGCTTCACTTGTTTGCTTTTTTCCCTTTTTTTCCTTTTCTTCTTCTTCTTCTTCTTCTTTTTTTTTTCTTCTTTTTTATCCGTTTCCTCAGTTTTTCTTATCTATTTTTACTCGCTCCACACGCTCTTTCTTGAAAATAAAATCGCTTTTAGATTTCATAATGTTTATACGGTATTTTAGGCTGCTATACTTTTAAAGTGCCTAGTTTTTACTTGAAATTGTTTCTCTTTTTCATTATCTGTATATTTATTTGGAAAATTATTTTTTAAGCTATCATCTGCAATTCAATACATTATTTACAGTATTACACGAGGAATTATTTATAAATTAATATTATTTTCTTTAAGTTAGAAATTTAAGTACACAAATTTTTGAAATAAAAACTACTTTACTTTTTTTAATTCAATTTTATTTTAGAAATATATTAAAATACGTTTGATAACGAAGAGAAAAAAATTAATTTTTGATAAAAATAAACAAATTACATTTAAAAAATTTAAATTACTTCAAGTGTAAATATTAGCATCGACTTTTTAAAAATATCATACAATATTCCCATAAAAAATATTTGTCTATATACGCGTAAAAATATATAAAACAGGGTTTTGTTCATTAATTTTTATAAATTCAAAAAATTAATTTTCTTTTTATTTCAAATGATTGAACAATTATAACTATAGTTTCATATTGGTCTTATAATGTCGGAATTACTAAAAATCAATTGAGCTATTATGAATGATTAATATGTAGTGATTATTACACCATCTAATGAAGTAATTGATAAATTCGAATATCTTTTTTTACAATTTTATATTATTATTATTATTATTATATATTTATAACAGTGTGGTAATGAATAGTAAAAAATGGTGTATTAAAAACATGATCGATTGGTTGAAATAGATATAACGAGTATTAATTGTAAATATTTAATATTTAAATTGAATGGTCTTAAATTTATCAATTTATAAATTAGTATTTTTAGAACTATAAACTAAAGAAAAATCCGAGTTAAATTAATGTACACCTATATCGTATATATTAAATTGATTTTCTGAATGTAAAAAAACATGCAATCATGAACTTTGTTTCCTCTAGAATCTTGAACAATAAATTTTAATTACGTGTAAACACATATAAAGTAATTTAATAAAAATACTAAAAAAATTTTTTATTCTGATATTTTTTTTTAAGTATAAGAAGTTACATATTTTCAGACGCTTAAAAGATTTTGAATAGTAACCAAATGCGCAAGTAGAAAAACAAGGAAAATCTCTTGCTGAAAATATGTATATTTGATAAATTTATCCAACATGGAAAAAAAGATTTATTAATAATTTTAAAGAATTATTTATTTATAAACAAAGTATTTTTTTCCTAAATTTATTATCTCAAAATTTATAAAATTTAAAATGTTTTATTTTGAAACATTCAAAGCAAATACTAAATTATTTAATAATTATATATATATATGTAAATATATTATGAAAATTTATTAAATAAAAAAAAATTAAAAACATAAATTACGAGTATTGATTTTTCAAATATTTTTAAACAAATATATTTTCATTGCTTAATAAATTAAAAAAAAAACTTTTTTAATTATAAAACATTTTTATTTTATATATAACTCTAAAATAGTGCAATTTTTAATAACTTAATTATATAATAAATTAAATGTTTTAATAAATATTATTTTTAAACAATAGCTGAAGCGAAGGATTTTATTTTAAATATATAATAAAAAGAGAGCATAAAACCAAATCAAAATTAAATTTACATATGAAATAAAATCCATATAATCGAAATTACTCTGATTAATATTCGAAATATACGAAACATAATATTTTATATTAACATTATCATCGGTATCTATGTCAACAAAATTTGTTTTCTTGAATTTCTACTTTTTTATTTATTATGCTTTCTCTTTAATAGTTATATTTTTCTTTATTTCCTATTTTTTAACACATATTTCTGTCACATTAAATATTATATTCAATGTATAAATATATTTGTATTTCAAACAAAATCTATAAATAACTTAATCTAGTCTATAATAAATAATTATAAAAATAAATTTAGTATTTTCATTTAATGGATTTCATTAAAAATCCATAAAATATTTTAAACAAATTACATATAAATATTGGAATCCGACTTAATAAATGTACTCTATAATTATTTTTTAATTTTTATACGTAATAAATATTTATTTAAAATTTTTATAGTGTATTTTATATGGAAGTAAATTTACATAAATTTGTTTTATTCAAAAATAAAATATACAATACTGTTTATTAATAGACATCTTCCAAACATAAAAAAAATGTATTCCACATAAGATTAAATTATGGTGGTCATTGTACTATTATATACATGGTATTTTATGAAATTATCGAGGCTGAATTTTTTCTAATTTAACTATTTGTGTCAACGTTTTAGAAAAGGTCGGAAAATGTGCCGGGAAGACTTTTTCTACTATTTTTCTTTTTTCTTTATAATTACAAGGAGTGACAAAGTTTGTTTTCGCGCGAAGAGTGTTTTGGAATCTTTTAACATGGCGTGATAGATAAACTGATAAAATAGCACCACGCGGTTAATTTTATTTGGGATTACTTTGGGGAAAACATTGTGGAAACTTAAAATATAAAAAATCTTTAAGAATCCGTATATGCAAATGTTAATACAATGACACATAATTGATGTTCTGAACTCAAAATTTTGTGAACGCACTGACTTGTTAAAATCAGTTTGGGTTGTTTTAGTGCATGCAAAACGAGGTTCGTTATCGATTTCGTGTCGTTCCTCCTTGAAAATCTTGTATCATTTTACTAATTGGAATTTATACATAATCTTATCCTTAAGGACTTTTTTCTTTTTTTAACATTTAAAAGTCTCCACAATCTTTTTCCTAAAGTAGTCTCAAATAAAATTTTACTGCGTGATACTGTTCCATTCGTTGGTCCATGGCTGCGTGTTATAAGATTGACAAATAGTCTTCGCACGAAAACAAATTTTGTCACTCGTAATAATCGTAAAAAAAAAGGAAAAAAACTCCCCTTGTACATTTTCCGACCTTCTTTAAAAAGTTATGATAAATAATTGAGTAAAAAAATAAAAAAGCAACCTCTTTACTTTAGTAACACATCATGTATATTCAATATTAAATAGAAAACATATTGCAACACAAATTTAGTAATTTTCATTAATATTTTTCGACTGAGGGAGTATTCCTAATAATAGTAGACAATTAAAATATTAAAAATTTTTTTATTTACATGAATTCTTGTTGGCAAATATTGCTCTTTGAAAACATAAATATTTTTACAGGTTTAAACACCAGAGTATATTTGTATTTTCTAAAAATAAAAAAAAATTTTTTTCACGTATCCGTGGTATAAAAAAAACTTCGATTTATAATCTGCTATGAATAAATTAAAATTAAAAAAATTTATTCATTCATAAATAATTTACAATTCTATTTTAAAAAAATATAAATTACTAATATATTTCTACAATATTTTATAATGCTATATTATATTGACTTAAATCATTGAAACGTTTTTAATTGAATAGTTATATTTCGTACTTTAATTTTTATATTTTATAGAAATTATATATTTCATTCTGTCCATAATATTTATAATTATTTTTATACATCATTTTTTTTTTAAATATCGTATAAAAATTGATTCCTTAATAATTTAATTTTTAACATTTAAGAAAACATAACATGCATTAAAAATATAACATTAAAAAAATTTATTCATAATTTAATATCAATCTTTATTCGTAATTACATACATAATAAATGTAAGAATAAAATTAAAAATGCATTTACAACAATGAAATAAAATAATTATTTAAATAAAATAAATAATTCATAAAATTATTTAAAGTTATATCGATGAACTTAAAAATTACATCGAATAACGTATGATAAACTTATAAAGTAAGAAAAAATCAATATTTTTTAAAATATTTTATTGAATTCAAAAAATGATGCTATAGTTTAGTAATAATCAATTGTATCATAAGTTTTCGAAATGTGTTCATATTTTTTTTTCTTCAGTAATTTGAAAATATAAAATAAATATTATCAAACATATTGTTGTTATAATGTTATCATTATTATAACAATATACTGAATACAAAAATATATTATTATTTATATAAACATGATATTATGAATACTATTCAAAAACAAAAATTCAAAACTAATTTGAATTTTATTTGTATTTATTAAAATATCAGATTATTATATTTTAAAATCAAATATTTGTTAACATGTAAATTGTGATTTTTTTTATTAATGTCTATTCTAATAAATTGGTGAATGCAATTAATTTAATCGCATAGATCTCATTTAAAATTATCGACTATCGCTTAACTTACTTGCATTTTAAACAATTGGGTCAACATGTCGAGACAATATAGTGCTCTTATAATTGCTTTACCTTATCAAATTGAAAACATTAAATTCTAGTTATTCAATAACTTCTATTAAGAGAAAATGTTTTCAGATACATATTTTATACATCATGTGTTATGTATATATGAGATATATATCTTACTCCAATTGATTTTTATTTGTATTACTCAATATAAGTATTTAATATATATGTGTTTAAAAAAGTGTTTTATAGATTCAGTTAAATAGTAAATACTTCGTATATGTAAAAGCAATTACAAGACAAAAATCAAAATATATTTTTTCATTCTTTTAAATTCTTTTTTATACATTTATCAATATTTTTTTTCAATTAATATTAACCAAAGTCTAACTTATTAATATACTATTAATTTTTTATAAGTGCAATTCAAACAAACGTATTAATTTCATATTCAATGAAAATAATGTAAATAAATTTTTATTATTTATTTAATAACACACTTTTTAAAGATATCCATATTTGTTAATTCATGATAAAAATATTTTTTTGTTGTAGACTATCTCAATTTCTTGTACGAAAAAGTATAAGAGTCATAAATTATTTGATGTAATTACGCATATGTGTAAACCATCAATTCAGACTTTCCAAAAAAAAGGGCCGATTATATTTTGAAAATCGATAAATTAAACAGGATCAGTGGTCAAGAATGAGTCTCTTCACAAAGCTGAACGGTAAGTAATGGTATTCCCTAAAATTAATATAGTATATTCCGAATTTATTAATGAATTTAATATTATGTTATATATTTTTTAAAAGGTGTAAAAAAATTTACGTATATTGGGTTTTTATAATTCATATAGCACACAAACTAATATAAATAATCTCCGATAAGCTACTAAAAGAATTTTTAACATTTGGACATTTCTAAATTATTGTTTACAATGTGTAAAATAAAATAAACCTCACATAATTAGTACAATCACTTGTTCTGAATTTTAATCATATTTTATAAACTATATATTTGAAAATACAGCCACCCTACATAACCTCAAAAACATTTCATTTTTTTGATGATCTTCGTTTAAGTGATTCAGTTAGGTGATCTTGCCTCATTAAGGAGCTTATATAATTATGCTTTTCCAAAAATTCAATTTAATTTTTTTTATATTTCGATAGTATTTCATTTCAAAAATGTTTTTCCAAAATTTTATAGCGATATCATAAATATTTATGCAATAGCAGCCTAATAACTCAAGCCATGTACCCAACGCTTCAAACAGCCACGTACTTAGTATTTGTACTTATTATATTACTCTAGTATTATTATAAATCAAATACAAATTGTAAGAATTAGAGAGATAAACCTATAAAACACTTTGATATGGTGTAGGTGTGTCGGAAATTAAACTACGAGTTTATAGGTAGGCAGATGAATCAAGGTATAATGAAGTATAAATATAATACGAAGTATTCACTTCATTTCATTTTGAGAGAAAATTGCAGTTTTTAAAAGTATAAGGAGTGAATAAGATTTAATTGTTAATCAGAAAGACTCGAAATTAAATCCATTATTTAGGTCAACGAGCACTAAGAGGAAATTCTATGGGAATCAGCATACACTGGAGAATAGTATGGCATGCGTTCATGCACATATTAATAAATTTGAGTCTAAATAAGACACATCAATAAATGTAGGATAAAAATCAAAGTTATTGTATTCTTCATTTTTTAAAATATATTTTCTGTAATTAGTGCTGTCGTTTTATTTAAATATTGTGCATCAAAAATTAAATTTATTAAATCAATTTTGGTGCGTGTAATACTTAAAATAAATCGACGTATCAGTTTTTTGCAGTTAGGATTTTTAATTATATTATGCAGTCGGCTATGTAATTTTCGAGTATCAGTAATGCTTAATGAACACGATCTGTATCATATAGCGTTCGCTAACGGAATCTACAGTTGCCTATGTATATTTTCAAAATAATATGATTAAAAATTAGCCAATATTCAATGAATTATATAGAGAAACGTAATATAGCGCATTTACAGCTGGCCGAAAAAGACATTAACAGTCTTCAATCGGAGGCTCGGACAGTTTGTAAAAAGCCATAACTGAAAAAATGCAGTTTTTTGAGCGATAAAAAGATACATTACATGGACCTGAAATAGCAGACTAAGTGTAAGTATATAAAATTTGTTCTTTTATAATACAAAAATTATTATTTAAAACATTCAATACATTTTTCTCAAAACTACATTTTCAAAAATGGCTATCATTCTAGCGCGAATATAAATTATTCGATTAATTTGAAATTTCGAAACATATTTTTACATTCCGTGAATTTCAACTTTTTTGATATTTCAATAATTGCAAATTTGCTATGTGAAATACAAATGATTTTTTTAGAAAAGATAAAATTTTCTTTTAAATATTGCCATGTATTCAATGTTTGTAATTGAAAAGCACTGGAGGTTCACAGCATGTAGAATTTGATCTGGTTTACATAATAAAAAAAATTTTTTTACAGGTAACCTACAGACATCTATAACGGTAGCTGTTTTGTAACTTTTTGTTACCTCCGAAGTTTCTTATATTGTTGTATTAAAACGATATTTTTATTTCATGTTTTGTAAAAAAGTAAATTTGAAGTGTATAAATATATTTATAAAATTTTGGAAGAATTCGTTGATTAATATTTTTTTATAAGCCCCAAAAAATGACCTTATTTTGAGAATACAAAATTAGGTAAGATATTAACTCAACCCACACTATTAACTGCTGCTGCCTAGTGATATTAATCAGTAACAATAAGCACTACATAGCTGCGTATCAGCGTTGTACATGTATAATAGCTACATATCCACTATTTAAAAGTATAAAATAGGTAGTGAAATTCCATATCCAATGTCACTCGATGAACTGATTTCACGATTGACGCATCACGATAAATATTAACTTTGGGATAAAGAGTTAATCCAAAGTTCTAGGAGCTTTTTAACAACTCTCCTTCCTAGGACATTTCTATACATATGTTCTAAGATAGTTACGTTTAACAATTTAACTTTTAAAAGAACCAATATGTATCCCTAGAATACATATATAAACTTCGTGTATAACCAACTAGAAAGTCCAGATCTCACGAGATTAAAAACGCTAAAAGACCGTTGTGTGTGAAATTAAATAAATAAAGAAATGATATTTTTATAAATTCCCAACACGAACCTTATATAATAATCAACTGTACATGAGACCTGAGAGCAATACAGAAAAGTACTTTTTGAATACACATAGTTATGTAACATGGATTTAGTACCCTTCTATATGCACTGATATACAAGATAGAATATCCCTGCAATATATATTAAATTTATATACCTAGCTACCAAAAAAACAGTGACTTTTACGTCGCTTTACTTATAGCCTCTAACAGATTTTTCATATTAAGATGGTATATGCCCTCTAGCGGTCAGATCTGTACTTTATACCCTTTTTATAAGCCTTATACGATAAAGTTTTGATTCTAAGTATTTTAAGAGAATTTCGTTTGATCGCATGACATCGTAAATTTTGTGATAATAATGTTAACATACTTATATTCTTCGATTTTGTTTGAATTTTCTCCTAAATAATAATTTTTAAAAAATATTATATAAATTATAATATTAAAATTTAGAATTGATATAAAATTAATTAATATATTTAATGTTAATGACGATAAATTGAAATATTTTATAATTGTATTACAAAAATATTTTAATTTAATTGTACTGACTTTGATCGTGTACTTTAAAAATTTTTTTATAATAACTGTGTTAAATGTTGATGTAGCATTTTATAAGTTTTACTTTGACATTCTTTAAATATTGTTTTCCCAAGGATATAAAAATAAGAAGAAAACAGGATGAAACAACAAAATGATATCAAATGTTCAATACAAGGTTGGATACAACATCAAATCTATTTTTTTCTCATTTCATTGATCTTCTGATTTTAAATTAGTTTAGTCGAATAGTTTTATCTATCATTCATTTCTTATAGTACATAGAAATTCTTCTGATAATAAGCAGTGATACAAGTAATTATGCTATGTTATTGTTAACTGCATTGTATATATACTTACATTTTATTTTTTGAGGTGATGTTGAATAATATTAAGTAAAAAAAATAAGTTTTTTTTTAAATAAGTCTTTACTTTTTTGACTACTCTTATCAATAAGAAAGAACGAACTCATGTCTTCTATGATGCAAACTTTGTTTGTTCCCGTTAATTTACACTTGAGTTTAAAAATTTGATATGTTGCATAATCTAGTGAGCAGATTTGAGACCTTTAAGTAGCTCTATAAGATATATAATATACAATATATATATATATGTAATACTGTAGGATTATTCTCTTTATTCGATTAAATAAAATTTTCGTTTTTTTAAATATAATATATAAGATTTCATTTTGTAGGATAATTCATAAATATTTTTAATATATAAGTTACAGTCAGTAGCAATTATTATATCCTTGTTGTAATTAATATTTTCTTAATAAGAAATACAAATTTTTCAATCAATATATAATTAGTCCATTTAAAAAGTAGGAAGGATTAGTTGTTTTTAAAGCCGTTATTTGTTGTATTGATTCGAATAGGTCAGAAAATGTGCAGGGGAGCTTTTATTTACCCTTTTTCCGATTATAATAAGGCACAGGATTTTACTTTGCGGAAAAGATAATTTTTGAGTCTTGTAACACGGCGCAATGGACCGCGTAGTGGAATAGTATTATATTATAAAATTTAGTATGCGATTTGGAAGAAAAGACTTTGGAGATTTTTAATAAATTAAATGTTTAAAAAGATTTTTAAGGGTAACTTTATGCTAATTTTTATGAATTGAAGGTGTTATGGATTATTCTAATACTTAAATGAAGGTTTGAACTTAAAGTTTGGTGCAGATGTGCAGCGTAGAATCGATTCGGGTGGTTTTTGGGTACTGATGGGATAATCGGTGACCTTCTTTAAAGTCTTATACGATTTTTTTAGTTACGATTTGCATGAAATTTTATTTTTAAAGACTTTTTTAACATTTAAAAGTCTCTGCAGCATTTTATCAAGTGACAAATAAATTTTTACAAAACCGAAAAACATTATTTGCGCGGAGTAAAATCCTGTCGCTTATAATGATCGGAAAAAAAAGAGTAAAATAGAAAAAAACTCTCCCATATCATACGTAAATATCATTAGTACTTCAACTATATTTTAAAGTTTAATTTAATTTAATTTTTTTTAATTTTATTTAAAGATAATTCAATAATGAATGCAACTACTGTTCTGTTTTTTGTTATTACATTTCATTTTAATGACATATGTATTATAGAAATATATTACGTATAAATAACAATTTTTTTGGAAAAAATCAACGTTTAAGCTAAGACTGATATTTTTTTTTACAATTCAACGTATTTCTCACGCCACTGTTTTGATATATATTCTTTTGTTAATAATATTGCACTACTCGATGCTTCCCACACAAGCATTATCTCGTTCAAATACATATAACTTTTAAATTTTTTGCAGTATGTAAGTTAAATTTTATTTAGAATATTTATTTTACGGTACGGACATTCGAACAAATAGATTAAGATGAGTATTATAAAAAAAAAATCAAGTTTTTCGTACAAACATCTCGTGTATAACTATTTCAATATATTTTTATACAAATAATATATGTATATATGTATATGTATAGTATAATAATTTTATTTAAATCATTAATTTTTAATTATACTTGATCCTAAAAGTTTTAGAGCTAGTTAAGCTTTAGTTACCTTACCTTATTTTGGTAAAAATTTAACGTTGGTATAAATTATGTTTGATGTTTGATATAAAATTGATGGCGTGTTTGATTTTCATTGAAATTTAATAATATAATTGTCTAAATTGAAAAATATTTGTTTACTGTTTATTTAATTCGATAGGTGTGTAAAAAGTTATGTAATCTGTAAAAAATGAAAATTAAACGGTTATTATATAATTTAGTCTTGCGTAAGTAATTAACATTTGTATTAATTAGTTTTTTTAAATTTAGTGATCATATGTTTGGTGCCATGAAATTGGATTATATCACTGCATTTATTATCGACACCATCGAAAACGAGCACAGCAGTGCACTGGACGGAAGCAATTTATCCTTGAAAATTGTGGAATGCCAAAGATTTAAACACATATTTTTTTTATCGTGTTTGCAGAACGGATACCACGGCGTGCTGTTTTAGGTTCGCTCATGTTCTTTGCCTGTATGTTCTCATATGTCATCCGAACGAATCTATCCATCATCATCGTGGCAATGGTGAATGCCTCAGGTAAAAAAGGGCTAAAGGGACCAGAATGTACCTCGGTTGGATTAAATGCCACCCACACTGCACCACCCACGCTAAAAGATGTAATTATAAACAATATTATACTCCTTATTAGCGCCGGACACGCATTGCATTTTAAACAATATCTGCTATATCGAGCGTATTGATAAAAATACCTTATAAATATGCGCTCTCTTATGCAAAATTATGAAGGTGAATCATAAAATTGAGTGCAATCGCTAGCAACGATTATTATAACGTTGAGACATATAATTCTAGATTTTACAGAAAATAATTTATTACACAGATTCGACTTGTTGTAAAATTTTTATTATAGGTCATTATTTTTGTGTTATAATAATTTATTATTCTCAGCAATCCATTTTGAAAAAAGTTATTCTCTTTAAAATTGTTTTTGAACAATCAATCAATAAAACAACGTGTTTTAAAGATAAATTTAATGTTTTTTGTGTTTTCCGTTTGTGAATAAATAATCATGATTCAATTTTATCAAATGTTTGATGTTTGTAAAAAATGAGTAAAAAACAAATAATAATTCAACTTTTTTTATATACAGAAAGTATATAAATTATATATATATAAAAAAAAAAAAAAAAAAAAATAATTATATATAATATTTATGTGTAAAAATTTCTTGAAATAATTATTATAAAAAGAATTAATGTTTTATATCAAAAATTAATTTTATACAAGCTTAAAATGCATGATAAAGTAAAAAAAATAAATTAGTATTGATAAATATAAACTGTCATTAAAAAGTTATTAAAATATTCAATTTTTAATTCAACAATATAAAGAATATTTAAAAGATCCAAATCGTAGAATACAAAATTAAATTTGCATAATTTTATTATAATCAAAACATTTATAAGCATTCTAATCTCTTAAATTATCTTTAAATTAAAAAAGAAAAAGAAGAAGAGAAGAAGATATTTTAATCACTTAAGTGATAATTAGACCTCTTAAATAATGATTTCTTAAGAAATAAGTAGAAAGATCTTTAAATAATACAGTATAATGTTCATAAATGTTATTTGGAATTTAAAACAAGTGTATATTTGTAGTTTTAGACTTGAGTGACTTAAAAAATAAAATTTGATAAAAACAAAAAATAAAAAGTGCATTTTTGTTGCCTTTGCATTCGCCGTTTAAAATACAAATGGAAGTGTCACGTAACTAGGAAAGCCGCGAAATTCCATTCATTATATAAATGCTGTCAAGTGTAATAACAACACGAATCTATTTTTCACATTTGGGTAGTATGGGGAACGATACGAGTGGAATCAGCACATCCAAGGTCAGATTTTGGCATCTTATTTTTATGGTACACTGCCTTCGAGTGTACCTGCGGGAATGTTGGCCGAGAAATTCGGTGGCGCTAAAGTTGTTGCGTAAGTATGACTTTGTTTTGACGTCATTTTATCTTTTATTCATTCTGCGAATCATTTTACATTTCGACGTAATTTTTCTGCTGCAATTGACTTCAATCAGCACTCTTGATGAAGACGCATCTGTTTGCGCGCACTCTAATTTTTATTTTCTTTAGAATGCGGATTTATTGCAAGTTGTCAACTAAATTATATTAAATAAGCATTTAAGTTGCTTTAAACGACTTCTTGATTTAATCTTTCTTTCCACCCAACAAATTTAATTCCTCTATATGTGTAAATTTATCGCAAGATTGTCGTTTAAATACATAAATTAATGTTAATTAATTTATTAATACATTCTTTTTTATTTTTTGGGATAATTAGATTGATTGTATTGCTTTCAAGTCATTGCATAAAAGAGTATTATACCGTTTAGCACAAAAGATTCAATAAATGATTTATGTGTAAAGTGTAATTAGTAATTATTTAATGATATTTTAATAGATATTTTTTACAACTAATATGCAGTAATCTTAAATAAAATATAAATTTTAGTTTGATGAAAACTTTTGTAAATAAATTTTTAGATACTTAGGATATTAATCTTTATAGGTAATGTTTTTAAAGATTGATTTACTTGCAGATTCGCAACTTTGTTGCCAGCACTACTTAATTTATTGATGCCATGGGCAGCTGGCATTCATTATGTATTCGTTTTTATACTCCGTTTTAGTATGGGATTCTTTGGGGTGAGTCTTAATACTTAATTTATAAATATTATTAATGAATTAAAATAAGTACTACATAAATAATTGAGTAAGCAAATTATACTAAAAGTATAAGTAGTGTTATTAAGAATAATAATGCATTTTATCGTATTTATTATTCATTTTAGCTTTTCCTATTTTTAGACTGGAGTAGAGCGAAAATGTTCCTCCAAAATTTTGAGAAAACTACATTTTTTATCATCTCTCATAACAAGCTGCTGTGACTTCAGATCTGTTTTAAATGCCTGTCAAGTTCGAGAAGATGATACTCATAAAGCAGACTTTGATAGTTAGCATTGTTATTTATTATTTAATGGCAAAGATTCCGTAAAATAGTATTTTTGATTTCGGGATTAGTTTTTTTTTTTTTTTTTTTTTAAATTTATTGTTATTTAATAGTAATAAATTTAAAAGTAATTATTATGGCGTTGATATAATTATTTTTACCTACACTGAAAGTTAAGGAATAATTATCTGATGTTTATTTTATACTTTATATATTAGATATTAGTAGAAAATTGAAAATACAATAGATGCTCGATTAAAGAAAATTTTTAGCAAGCATTTTCTTAATTAACATATGATTAAAAACATTTATTTTATCATTTTTGGATTAAAATATTGTTTAAAATATTAGATTAATTTATAAAATTATTATCCAGAGTGCGGTGTATCCGGCTCTTCATGCTATGATCGCTAGATGGGTTCCACCGAGCGAGAAAGGAATATTTGTGTGGACAATGCAAGGTATTTTCTGTTGGTATTTTAATATCAACTTCAATTATTTATTTAAATGCACAAAATATTTTACGTAGCATTATTTAACAAAATTAATTAAATGTATTTTTAAGGTGGTCCATTTGGTACATTTGTGACACTTTCTCTGTGTGGAATCATAATTCATGAATATGGATGGAAAACTGCTTATTATGTAACAAGTGGTTTAATGTTAATATTTTATGCTTTATGGGTTTGTCTGGCATATGATACTCCTGATGTACACCCAACAATTACAGAAGCCGAGAAAAATTATATTAAACAACAAATTGGTTCTTCTGTTAGCAAACAAAAAGTAAAGTATTTTATTAAATTATTACTTAAAATTATTTTATTTTATATGAAAATAATTTGAAATTAATATTCATTTCCTAATTTAATATTTAATAATGCACTTCTATTATTAAGTTTTTAAATGTTAAAAATTATTCTACAAATAAGTTTATTAAAATATAAATTATATTTATAATTTATAGAGTAAGCTTCCTGTGAAATCAATCGCTACATCCTTGCCCTTTTTGGTGTTGTTGTTTGCACATTTTGCCAACATGTGGGGTATTTACTTCATTTCAACAAATGGACCTAAATACACTTTAGAAATTCTGGGTTTCGATATGAAAAACGTAAGATTATGAATCAATTGAATTTAAAATTCAATACTTATTAATAAAGGAAAACAAATATTAATTACTATAATATTATTTTATTATAAATTAAGTAAATGTTTATTTTTTGATATTATATTTTTAATTAAAAATAACATTACATGTAACTTGAAGAAATATGTATATATAAATAAAATCATATTAATTATATAGAAAATTAAATATTTTTCCAAAATTAAATTTCATTAAATAATTTTAGGCTGGAGCATTAACAGGTTTACCTTACATTGCTCGATTATTTGCTGGTGTACTTTTTGCTGCAGCTGGTGATTATTGTCGAAGAAAGGCTATTTTAACTCTCGGATGGATTCGTCGAATCTTCATGCTATTTTGTATGTACATTTAAATATGTTTAAACATTTTTAAAACTGAAATTTAAATATTTATAAAAACAGTACTAAATATATATATACATAAAAAAAAAATTAAAGAATATTTAGTTTAAAGTAATAATAATTAATTAATTTATAACAATAAAATCTAATAATTTGAGGGTTTGAAATTAATATTTAATTTCAAATCTTTGATAAAAGTTAGTATAAAGTAATTAATTATTAATTTAATGAATTACCTAAATATTTAAAAAATTGTACAATACATATATCGCAGCTTGTAAGATGTGATAAATATGCAATAAATTGTGTATAATTTTGTTTGAAAATTACTTTATGTGATTTATTAACTTTTGTGTGATTTTTTATGCAATTACGAAATAAAATCAGCTTATGGAAATTATATTTTCTTATGCAATAAGCACGAGTACATATTATCTATGTGAAATAATCAATGTGATGTAAGAATTATAATCCACCTTATAATCCAAAACATCAAAAGCTCTTATAAATTATATCATTTCGATTAGTTTAATTCGAGTCTAATTAGTTTTAATTGAGCCTTACCAATATTGCACTCATAAAAATAAAAGTTTTACGGGTAATTTAATTATGCAACTGTACAAACGAAAGACATTATGTGTTTTTTAAGTGAAAATATTTCTTTCGTGTAAATGTTGTAGCTCACGTCGGACCGGCGATTTGTCTTCTGGTGGTGACATATGCTGGCTGTGATCGTATTACTGCGGTAGCAATGATGATTCTGGCATTGACTTTCAACGGGGCAGCATGTCAAACGAGTCTTCAAAATCACCAAGATTTAGCGCCCAACTTCGCGGGTTCATTGTACGGTATAATGAACACTTTTGGAAGCTTTTCAGGTTTCATTATTCCTGCTATTATTGGTGCTCTCACCAATGAACACGTAAGGCATTTTTCTTTAAATTTTTACAAACATTAAAAAGATAATGGCTTGCTTTAAAATTAGAATTTGTTATCGAGTTTTTTTAAATATTTATTCTTATACTGCGCTTTCTTTGCTGCTTCCTATCCTTTTTTTCAAATTTCAAATGGCTGACGCTTTGAATATAATTCATGTACATTTTTTATCAACATTATTTTAATTCAATTAAAAAAATTACTCAAATTAATTTAAAAGATGTATGTATTTTAATGTTTATATACACGTCTGAGCCATTGTAAATTACGTCACTTATTTTATGCACTATGTAGAATGGAATTGAAGAATGGCGAGGTATGTTCTGGATATCAGCGGGAGTATTCGTCTTGGCAACGCTACTGTTTTGGTTATTCGGATCAGCTGAAATTCAATCTTGGAACAATTTGAATGTAGAGCCAAAAAGTGCTAATATAGCTATTGCTGATGAAGAAAAACAGATGAATGTTTCTAACAAGGAAGTGCAGAGTAGCGGTGAAGAGGATGAAAATGAAAGACTGTAAATTCAATGCTTTAATATTATAAAATTGATATCTCTATATTCTAAATTTACGGTCTCTAAAATAAATATAAAAGCATCAAAATGTAAAAATTAAAAAATTCATTAGAAACTATAATTCTCGACGAATAAAAAATATATGTGTCATGTTAAGATAATATATTAAAAATGAATTCGAATTAATATAATATAAAGATAACATTGGTTGTTATGAAGTTTTTTCATTTGAGAATTAAAGATTTTGCTAAAATTATACTATGTATACAGACTTTATTAAGTATTTAAAAAAAATTTTTTTTTTTTTTGTATAAATAAGAATTTACTAAGAATATCATTTGTAACCATAGTATTTGTAATTACCATTACTATTTGTAGCAATTAAGAATATAGTTTATAAAATGATCGAATGAAATGATCTGATAATTCTATAAAACTTAAATACAAGCTATACGTTTGCTAAAATTTGTGATTGTATTTTATGTTACACTTATTCCAATATTGTCTTACAGGTATTATAAATACGGACATAATTTTTTTAAATTATTCAAATAAAATATATATAATATGCATTGGCAATATCTTTATCGATATTTATTTAGAACTAATGCATTTATAACGTAAATATATAAAAAAAATTTATTTTTTATTTATTTTTAAATATTGTAATGAAATTAATGACAATATAAAAGCGACAATAATATTTTTAATAATACATAAATGCACTATTGATATAAGAATTATATTTATGATATTATAAATATTATAGTTTCTAGAAACTTCAAATTCATTTCATCGTTGATTATGATTGTAAGATCTTATTTATTTTATACAAAAAAATCATAAATAAATTTATGATCATTTTTAACATTTAAAAATATTATAAATATATTTCTTTTATATTTATTCTGTATCTTTGATTTTTTTTCAGCACAATTATACACAATATTTATATATATTTATTAACTTATTTAATTTCTTTTTTGTATAAAATTTTATTACAAAAAGGTCTTTTTCTCTCAAAATAATTTTATTCTATTTTTTATTATTATTTTTTTTTACTTATTATGTCAAAAACATATTCTATGAAATTACTGCGTATTTTAAAGAATTATTATATTATATAATATTATTAATTATTAATTATTATTAATTATTGTATTATATAATATTGATAAAAGTCTTTTATCTAACTTATATAGTTTTATTAAAACTAATGTATTATATTTATTATTATTTTCAACTGAATAAAATTTATCTTAAAAGAAATCTCATAATTTTCATAAACTTCATGATAAAAGAATTGAATTTCAATAACTGTTAGCTACAAAAATTGTATGATAAAAAAGATAATTTTATTTGTTTAAAGAAAAGCTTATAAAAATAGTAATGTTATATTACAAGATATTACTTTATATCTATTAGAGTTTTTAATATAGTTAAAAGATATATTGACTTTAATGACTTCAATAAATGTACATAAAGTAATATGTATTTAAGTAAGAAATCATTAATATTTACGAAAACAATATTTTTAATTTTAATGTTTTGTTTTTATGTAATAATTGTAAACAATTAGTCTGTAGCAATAAACTAATGTTTTTTTTTAAAGAAAATATATTTTATTAATTAATTTAAATTAAAAGTTTATTATTATTATTCTTTTTTTATAATAAATCAATATTTGTATTATAATTATGTATTATATGTAATTAGTGAAATGTATAAATTTAATATATATAATTATATATATTTAAGTATTATTGAGTTAGATTAAATAATTAATTTAGAAATTAATATTTTTTAAAATATTTAATTAAAAAATAATAATATTTACTTACACTGAATTTTATACCTTCTGTAACGTTTCCAAGTTTTAATGAATAAAATATTTAAAAATTTTATTATATTGTTAAGCCTTAACATTGATTATAACTGAGTATGATGTACATTATACTAGATAAATTAAATCGTATCGATATTACGATGATTGAACGCTTAAAAATGAAAAAAACTAAAAGGCTGAGCTTTAAAATATTAAATCAACAATATAACAAAAATTATGAATAGTAATATAGTAAAAAAAAGCGAATAGAAAAAATATGCAAAACTGAAATTATAAAAGTATTCAATTATGTAAAAATCTTGTTTTTCGCTAACAAACGATCCAATAAATTATTAACTAAAAATTTCAATAATTATATTAATTAATAAGTAATTTATAAAAGTGAAGACAGTATTTGTTAAATAAATGGATACTGAAGTAAAAAGAATTATATATAATTTTTCGAGAAAGCACAGATCTTCTGACAAATTATGATCACAAGTAATTCCAAACCCATATTGTCCTTTTCGATACTATAAAAAGTTCGGATTAATCAATTTTACAAAAATTTAAAACAGAGTATAGACGTAACTATATTTTTTATAAAGTGCTACAAGAGCATAAAGTAATATTTTATTATATTCAATTTTTCAAACGTTTTGTGAAACAAAATTTTATATTAGTTATGGCTTAATGTTGCATTATTAATATATTGTAAAGATAAAATTTATATATATTCATCTATAAAGATTAATTCTTGTAAATTCTATAAATTTTTTTCACTTAAAGTTTGCTAAAATTATTATATTTTATGATAAAAATAATATTGTAAATATTTAAATTTATAGTATCCTGAATTTAGACACTTAATTTATGTTTAAATATTTACGTTAATAACCTTAGGTAATTATATAAAATAAAAGGAATATACAAAATTACTTATAAAAAGTTAATATTTTAATTTATATATAATTGTATAATATTCAATAGAAATACTACATTGTACCTGTAATATACTACAATATATATAGTAATCATTTACCAAGATTTGTTAAAATTATGTTTACATATTAGATTTATACGTAGTGCAGGTTAAAAGAATGTTTTGTTATTCTGATTTAAAAATGATGTTCATATTTACCTTTACGATACATACTTTATAGTTTTTTACTGACTATAGTTGTGTTTTCATTAATAAATGTTCTATGAATAAAATATACAACATTTGAAACATATATTACTTTAAAGGTTAGTCGGTAAATTGTACACGAAAAAAAAGATGATTAGAATTAATTTTAAAAAATCTAATAAAATAGTGCTATCTAATGATAATAAAACATTCTTTTTATTTTTAAAAAGAATAAAATTTATGTTAAGGAATTAAAAAAAAAATCCTCCATTTATATACTAAGTTTACACACGGTTCCTCTTGAGTATAAATAAATAAATAAATCCTCTTTTGTAATTTTATTATATTTTAATTTAATTTAAGGAAAATAACCAATTTGCGGAAATGTTGTCACCTTAAAAAATTTATTTTGAACGATATATATGAAGAAACTTATTTATATGTATATATTATTTTTTTTAATTTAATAAATAATCAAGTAAATAGGAAAAATTAATTAAATAATTATTCATAATGTATTATTTATTTTACTTCGTTAGGTGTGCAAATACTGTCGTGTCGAGCTTGTAGTGTGGAGTAGGATTCGTCTCTTCAATCCACTTGTTTAGTCGGTGAGGAGTTTGGCGATTAGATAAAGAAATTCTCAATGGGTTTTAGTGGTCTATAATTGTTTACTAATTTGATTAAAGGGCTAGAGAAAAACGGTCCGAATATGTATAGGGCTATGCGTATCTGTATATATTATTCGACTTGACCGGAAAAAATTCCAAGCTATAATCTGACCAATTTGGAGGAAATTTATTAAGGTTTTATCTTGTTCTCAGGCTCATTTAGAATACCTCGCAATTTGCTACGAAATTTTTAAATCTCCTTGCTGGAGGGACCCTCGGATGAGGATCCGCGGGTCCATTCTGACGCCCGGACGCACCACGTCGGCGGATTCCGTCAACCAGCAGCCGTCTTTCCCGTGCTGCGACACCTTCGTCTGGTTTACAGGCGCTTCCTTATCAAAAAGACGTAATATGAGCATTTAAGCGAGATGCATGTAAGTGACGTACATAACAACTATAAATAATACATACTACGGATATAAATAATACTAATTGGTGTATAATTAAATAAATAAATAAATTAAAATATACAAGTGATTGGTGATATCTGAAAAATAGTTTTAAAAAAGATATTCTTATACATATATAAAAAAAAACTTGATATTTGTTATATTGTATACCATTTATATGAAAAAATTGAATATTTATTTCTTATAATTATTGGAAATACTAAGTTTAAATTTATGCATAAATTTAACAATTAAAATTGAAATTTGTAATCATTGGTTTCAATATATATATAAAGTAATAAGACACAAAAAGGCAAAAAAGTGTAGATAAAAATTATTTGTGCTTGATGGTTTTATTGCCGTGAGTAATATTAAAATCGTAATTAGATCCTGTGCACAGGTTTATAATAATGTTTGTAATGTGTGTTTCAATAAATTTGTTATCTGCTATTATAAATTCTACATTTATAATTTTTTAGTACATGAATGAATTGATGAATTTATTATCGAAAACATATGCGATATATCGTCTGATAATGTATTCTTATAAATTTATAAAAATTGAAGATACGTTAATAAATAATATAAAAACACGCGTATATATATAGTATATATAGTACATTAGGTATATAATGTATACAAAAGATCCTTTTCTAAGACTCAATACGTATTTAGCCTTTTATCTAATACATAATTAAAAAGCTTATTTTTATTTTAAAAAATGTACAATATTTCGTATTAAAAGTAAAAACAACATGGTTTCATTTATTTTCGCATACTCTCAGATTTTCAACTATTTTTTTATTTTATTTCGTTAAAAATATCATAATTTTAAGGAAGTACTTTAATTATTAATTAGTCACTAAAAAGATTATTAGTGATAATAAAAACAAATACTTAAAATAAATGAATGGTTATACATGCTTTTTAATTTTTGACTAATTTAACATTTTGACTGATTTTTTTATAAAAAAAAATTTCTTTTTTATTTCAGACTTAGAAAAGTGCAGTAATTAATGAAATTTATTTTTAAAAAGTTCGTTATAATAATTTTTAATTATCTTATTCATTTTTTTATAATAAAACATTTTTTTTTTTTATAATAAAACAAAACAGTCTTATTATAAAAAATTGCTTTTAAATAATTTTGAACAGTATATTAGTTTCTCAGTAAATAGAAAGTTTTGTATAATATTAAATATATAACGAGGCATATCTTATTTTCAACGCTAAGAATCTTTCATCATTTTCGCAACGCAGGAATGACAAAAAAAGCTAATACATGCTAACTCGTAAATTTTACCACCATTTTCTACAGGTTACTTATATATATATTACAGCTATATAGTATTCATAGTTTACTCTTGTAATAATATTTATGACAATACTGTAATAATCAAGTCTACTTGATAAATCTTTAATAATTATCAGTTTTGATGAGCATTTTAGTGCAACAATCTCCTTTACATTAACTTCGCCCATGGCCTAAATTTAATCCATTTACTTTTTCGTTTCTAATCCTTGAGAAAAGGATGCTACGAAGCTGAACAAACAAAAATACTGAATAATATCTTCCAAAGTTATAGCAGTTTATCGATTGCTTATTTCGGGATTCACTCGAATTGTGACTTTGTTCAGACCTGTAGCCAGCTTATCGACGTTGTTTTGTGCAGCAGCTTTAACATCTTCATTTTCTTGATTCGCTTTGCTAACTTCACCAGATGAATTTGAGATTTCATTTTCCTTTAAAGAAAATAAAAAAATAATTAATAAGGTATGATATTTCGTTTTCTTTTTTTAAGGCTTTTATAAATTTCATTAAAACATTTGTACTAATTTCAAATATTTATACAATATTTTAATAATTGTTATAGTGTATTCGAACATTATATTTTTTAAGCATAATCAATGCTTACACTAATTCACGAGAAGAGTCTGTAGCATAAATAAAGATTAAAAATATTTTTGCATCAATAAATAGTTTGTTTAACATACAGGTATAGAGTGGTTAAAAATAAAAATTGTAATCCATACCACAGTATTCTTTATGATACATGTAGATTTTGGAAAACGAAAATTATTCATATTTATTAATTTTATTATCAATAATAATATAATATCCAAATCAGGATAATTTTGATTTTAACTATGATTTATATAAGATGAATATTATATAATTAAACGAGTTGCGAAATTATTTGCTTAAATGAATTCTTTCATTAGGAAAATATTTTAAACATAAAGTACATGTTAATTTTTTCATAAATTTTGGAAAATAATTATTCAAGTTTTCCAAATTTAGATTTTGAAAATAAAATTAATCATAATTATATGGAAAATACAAAATGATAATTATTATTGGGAATATTTTAATACTTGTTTAAATTTATCTATGTGTGTAGGTATGATATATATATGCATATAATTTATATTTATTATATACTGCATACTTTCATAAAATATACAGTGAATTTATTTTAAGTCATAAAAATGAATTTTGTATATTAGTACAATTTTATTTTGTATAACTAATCAAAAATATTTTTTACCGAAATTGACTACAAGTGAGTGATTTCATATTGTATTTACAAATAATTCTAATTGCAGTTTATGAGATTTCATCGATAACTTTTAATTATGATTGTATACGCTATATTTATTACAATTTTAATAAATTTTTATAAATAATTAAAATAAAAGAATTTATTTTTATTATATAAAAAATAATTATTTTATTTTCGATTAAATTTAAATCAAAACTTTAGTCTAATTTAGTTGACATACACTTTTATAACATTTTTAACTAATTATATTATAAATACTAAAAAAATTAACTATTTGTTTATGTATTATGTTTAAAATAAAGGTTAATTATAATTAAAAATAAACCGTAATATTAAATACAAGTTAAAGCTAATTGGTTTTTACAACAATTTCTGGTAAACTTCTATATAGTATAGGTATATTTGAATGGATTAATATATATTATAATATATATATATATATTATATATATAATGTATAAGTATTCCTGCTTTTAAATCATTGCTTTGATAAGCAAAAGGGATGCTTTGTCGAAACGTAGGTATAGTAATCAAAAATAAATTTTTTGTTTTATTTAATCTGCACCTCACTGGATTTAAACAATTCTTTTATCAAACCAATATGATTATAATTATGTATAATAATGTAAAATAAATTTGTCTAATATATTTCAAGTTATAGAACATCGCATCTTAAATTTTTAATTATATTATAACAATGAATTATTTCCATTTGTTATAATAGTAGATACATTACATACCTGATTGATTAACCGCTATCGATAAATAATTTTTTTTTTACAAATCCTATGATTCATAAATAAAAGAATAGAGTGTAAGGAATAAAGAAGATAAGAAAATCTAGAAAATTAAAGAACTCACTGCGGTAATATCCTTTTTTCAAAATCCATTTGAATGAAATTATTGTTTTATATTTGTGAACTATACAAAGGAATTTTTGGTATTTTTTTAACCGTATGTTTTAAAAATTTCTATTTTCTATAATTTTTAATTTTTATTGCGATAAAAAAGCAATTAGCTTTATCTCAAGATATAACTTACAATAACATTGTTTATATAATGTTGACCAATGATACGTGCAAAAAACTATTTAAATGTTTACTTTTTTATAGGAACTTTTATGAAGGACTATAATTCATAAAAATAAATAAAATAAATACAAAACAAGCAAACGTTACCAATCAACGTAAATTCAATAACAGTCAATTGAAAATTCAATTGCAATCATATTCTTTAGTCTTTTACCAATATATAAACAAAACTTAATCATTAATTTTAATGATTAGTTTAATTTTCATTTTAATTTCACTCAAATGAATTTAGTAGGTATTCAAACTTAAAAAAAAAAACTCACCCCCTCCATATTTTTTCTCAAATTCGATCTCTGCAGTGTAGCGACGAGTTCATTTTGTAGTCGCGACACGACAGGCGAGCCTTCATTATTCGACTTACCCTCGGCTACATGGCTAAGAAAGCCAAGCCTCGAGGGCTGCTTCGCATCAGTCTCATAAGTGCCAATCTTAATAGCGACTTTGCTAATGGCTTTGACTTCGTTTTCACTCTGGTTAACATAGGTGGCGCTCGGGATTGGCTTGGGTACGCCATTTTGTTGAACACAGTCACCCCTACATTTTCCAGGACCTGAGGATGGGAAGTAGGTGGATGGAGGTTTCGGCACATAAATGGACGGGGATTCCTTTAGTTTGAACGACTCGATACTCTGCATCTCGACTGCGTCATCATTCTTGCTTCTTTTGTCCGGTTTCACTTTATCGGCTGATTGCCCTATCGCCGTGAGATTCGCGCGTTTTGCTTCAGTCTGAAATACGCGATACGTTGCTTTTTATAGGTGCGATCATTATTCAATACATGACCTTATAATTGAAAGAAAAATCCTTGGTTTAGAAGAAGATATCAGCAGTAATGAAGAAAGAAGAAATAATGTTGATCAAGTAAATGTTGAATATATGCGAAAGTTTTGGTAAAGGTTTTGTGCTGTGATATTTTAGTTAAATTAAAAATGAACAAGCTAGTCGAAATTTGAAAGATTCATGAATTTGAAAGAATATTAAAATAATTATTATTTGAATATTTTATGAGATCACTTGAAAGAATAATGATAGATATGTAAAATTTGCAAAATATTTGGGTGACGTATAATTATATATAAATAATAAATTGCACACTTATAATATAAATGTAAAAGTTAAATTGTATCAATTAATAATTATTGATAATAATTTATTCGGGAAAAATTAATCATTGATGTATGCAAGATTACTAGAAAAGGGATAAAAATTATAAGATATTACGGACAAATAAAACGCTCTTCAAAATTCATCTTTAGTCGATTGGGTGATAATAATGGGTTTAAAGAATTATTCGTTGATATCAATATAATCCAGTTTGCGTGTGTAAAAATGAAAAAAAATTTATACTTTAAATACATATTTGAAAAAAAAAATGATAATTTGATGGAAGTAATAAAATGAAAACATAACTGACATATTTATATAATTGTTTGATACCAGACATTTGAGTTTATACTTTTATATTTTTATTAAATTTGTGGAAACTAAATTAAAATTATAAATCAATTATTGAAATAAAAATTTATAATGATTGAATGAACGAATTATCGTGTACATTAATTTTATCAGTTTAAAAACAATAATAACAGAAACTCAACGTACGATATGCTGGTAATGAAATTAAGTGATTGCTAACCATATAAACTGCATAACTAAAATTAAGATAACTTATTTTTTGTATAAAAGTCGCTTTACTTTTTTAAGAAAAATAAATGTAAGAACTATACAAAAGCCTTTGATTAATTATATATATATATATATAATAGACCAAGTAATAGAGCACTTCTTAGGTCGTTAACAGAAAGCAGTTAGACACCTATATAAAAATCAGTAGATTTTTATTTTCTAAAATGCTACTAAAAATATTCAGGGTGCTTATTTTTTTATTAACAATTTCAATGAAAAAATGTATTTTTTTTTTATAAATGAAAAGTACTAATTTTAATACTATAGTGTCAATGGACGAATTGTAGTCAATAAAATTATGAGGAAAATTAATTTTTATACAAACCCATCGAAAAATTAGAAGTCAAAAAATTTTCCAAAAGCGAAAATTTGCAACTTTATCATTTTGCAATATTTAGAACTGTAGTTATGAAAAATTAAAGTGATTAATATACAGTTTATTTGTATTGAATTTTAGCTTGATCGGGTTATTAGTTTTATTGTAATGCTAATGTTAATTAAATTATGTAAACATTTAAGAAATTATTTCTAACTCATTCTATCATATGATTTTAGTTTTTTCAACGGTTTTGAAAAATATAATTATCGTACAACAAATCCTGTATCTTTCAGATTTGTAAAATCTTTCAGATTGGTGAAAATATTGTGATAAAGATGACCCATACGGTCAACGCGGCAAGAGTGGGGAGAGCAAGAACCGAGGGATTGGAATATATAGGAATAGAAGTAAAATACGCGCAAACTAATCCCTCGTTTATTGTTGTCCCCACTCCTCATCAAATTGTACGCGCTTAACCGTTTTGGTTATGTTCTAAATCATATGCGTCATTAAGTGATTTGAGAAAAAGTGAAAAGTTAGAATTATTAAAAAATAAATTTTGATACAAACATCGAGGAAATTTATTTATAACTTTTTAATAAATTTGAAAGATGTATTTAAATGATACAGATTAAAAGCTTAATAGGTTATATTAATTAAAAAGGGCATATTGTAATTGTTATTATTATTTAAATGTATGCGAGTTATTTACTAAATGTACTAAAGTATTAAGAAATATTGAAAAAATAATATGACTGAAATATAATAAAAATTATACAATAAATTTTTAACAATCATATATTTAGAAAATTTTAAAAAAATTAAAAAATTTTTTTTAATATGATGATTAATTAATTTTTAATGTTATAGTACCTAGTACGTAAATTAATATAATTATAAATTTAAATTATATTCTAAATAAATTTTATGTAATAATTATTAATCATCATATAATTTTTCTGTAATTTTAATTATACCTCCTGTATCGTATAATTATAAAAACCACTTGTATTTTAATATTAATTGACGATATTAACTTATTGAATGCTATAGAGGTGCCAATATTTTATAATCTGTTACTCTTTGAAATTTAAATCCACAGTAATACAATAAAGACCCACGGACATTGTTTTGAAATAATATCGTGAAATACACAAGAGTAAATGAAAAGAGATAATAAAAAATAAATTTCTTTTAAGATACTGAGAATCTTTCAATCGTCGAAAATCAAAATTTTGTCTAATGTATTAATACATATTTATAAATCCTATCATGAAGACATATTTTTCTCATTTACGAGAGTTGAAAAACTTTTTTTCATGTTTTATGAATTATAAGCTATACATATTATCTCATATTAGATTATTCAAAATATTTTTAATTGTTTTTAAATAAATTATACTATTTAAAACAAAAAATATAAAAGGATGATCTTTAAATAATTAACAAGAAAATATACTTTGGAATGTGCACGTTTTTTGTTAATGTACTCTAATACATCTCTAGAGTCATTATTGATATCAGTTTAATATTAATGTTAATAGTGTTTCTGGTTATTAAATATATAATGAATTTCATTTAAATGAATATATGAAAGTAGAATGCTAAGAAAAGTAAGTTAAACATAAAATCTTAATTAAATTTTAATTCTAGATTTGTAAGAAAATTTAATCATACCAATTAGTAGTTTTATAAAGAATACATATTTACATTCAATTTTGCTTTTAGCTATATTACATAGATTATTTTTCTATTATTGTTAAGTTGCTATCTAAATATTGAACGTAAAATAGATATACAAAATTTTTTTTTACTCCTAGATGCAAAGTACACTTAAAATAATAACTGAATGTGCTGAAATGTCAAACTAATGTAGCCAAATCTTCATATTATTGATTAAATAATTTACAATAGTAATTTAGAAGTTTATTTTATTAAATAATAATTATAAATAATTAAGATGAAAAGTATTTACAAAATTAAAATAGTTTTGGATACATTAATCTATACTATGATAATCGATAAACGTATCACTAGAAATTGAGATTTATCAAATCTCTTGGCAAAATGAAACAAAATATTTTTGATGCTTGGTGCATTGACTTTTTTAATCTGTTTTTAAGTAATCACCAAAATAAAAAAATTACAGGATATATTGCGTAAAGAGTGATAAAAAAAAGAGTCAATTCATTCCAATCTTACCTGTTCCGCATTTTCTTCTACCGATTGGTTGCGCTGCTGAGAATTACTGAACATCCTCTGATGGGCGCGTTTGAACTCTTCCATCAGCTGCACAAAATAAAAACAAAATAACATTTCTCAAAAGTATATATTTAAAATTTATTCTATTACGTAAACATTTGTTTTCTGCTTTCAATTTATTCCCATTGCACGTGAAGTATATCTGTGTACGAATGCACGTGCATGAACATACGGTAAATATAAAACATTTTTATTGTGACCCATTGCGACGTAAAAGTACGCACTTCCCGAAAACGGTGTATGAGAGCGACTCCAAGGACTGAAAAAATGGGTCCCACTAGGAACTGGGGAACAACTGTAGAGGTGCGCACAAACTTGTACAGAGGTGAGCTTGGAGTTGACCTACAATCCCTCTCCCTTTACGAGTGCCCTTACCTTCTTGGAACACGAAAAATCCCCACATGAAACCCGCTCTACATTGTAGATCGTATTTTTCCTCCTGTCCCTTGCACCCGCAGAGTAAGTAAAAAAAAATTCCCTATCTCCTGCTTTGTCGCTTGTAAAAAAATATGGAAATTTATTGCATGAAATTTCTCTACGTCCACTCGCAATTGAATTGATTGTGATCGCCGTACAACCGGATACCTTCCGAGGCCCCAGTTCCTCAAAAAGTGACCGATCTTACTACGTGGCGTATTAGTTATAAATTGTTTAAGATGACTCATTAACAAACAAATGGATCTACATATTTTCAAGCCCGAAAAACTCCAGCGAGCTTCCTCCGGGAATCCGGGATTTCTCATAATTAGGCAAAATATATTTTAAAATGTGTAAGCCTCGATACAACGGAGGGAATGAATGAAGACGTTGACAACGACGACGGACACAACGACTCTTTTTTCCTTTTTTCCTGATTGACATTCAAAAGGGAAAGCAGTTACGCTACCTCCCGTATCGAGCCGTGAACAAACGCCTTGTTATTTGTAATTATTAGTGAATTAAAACTTTCGAAATCACTGATAATATCAAAATCATTTCTGATAAGTGAATGAACCTCTTGATAAATAATTTACAACTTACATAAATCAAAAACTACTCTTAAAGGCATGGATTTTGTTATCAAATAGGATTTTAAATGCTACTGTAATTTTATAATATTATAAAATTTTAATTTTTTTAATATAAATTATTTTACGATAATAATATTTCTTTATAAAGATTTAACTATAAAATACAATATATATAAAATATTTATAATTATTATATAATATGGACAATTATGTATAATAATCAATAATACATATTTAATGTTATTTAGACTTCCTTTTTAATATGTCCTTCAATATTTCTGAAGTATTTGTTTATTTTTTTAATTTCAAATGATATATAATATATAATATTATTACTATCGACAACTTTATTACTAAAAAGTAAAATAAAGTACAATAAAATATATATATATATATATATATAAATTTAGAATACAAAAATAAATTATATTAAATTATATTTATTTAGAAGTCTCTTATCTTTCAAAAACATTAATAAAGTTTGGTCCAATGTCAACCATTTTTGTATATTTAAAATTATTTTAACTAATTTATGAAATTAACTATTTTATTTTACTCGTAATATGGTAAGTGGTATTTTACTCGATTAATTAATTATTCGGAATAACAAAAAATGCAATAAATATATATTGCAATATAATAAAATAAAATAATAAATAATTTACTGTAAATTTTAATAAATATTAACAAATTAAATATTTTTATCAATGTATCAATTAGCGTTATTTCCATAAAAATGATTTAGAATTATTGAATTATTTAGAAGTATTTGAATTGGTTCATATAGTTTTATATTAATTAATAAATAGAACTAATAGTCTAAATATAAGCATTTTAAGAGTATTTTTATTAAAAATCTCTTTAAAAAACAAGTAAGACAATTTTTTAATAATAATATAAGAAGTTATCACCTTTACATAAATAGTTTATGAGTACACCTTTCCATTAATATACGGTATAGTGGACACTATAATCTTTAAGGAATTAATGTCATATTATATGTTGAAATTAATGCAATTTCTCTATATCAACAACTCTAATAAAGTAGGATTAACATTGGATTAACTGTGTCGCCATTGGATATTTAGAAAAATGTTACGAGTATCTTGGTCTGAATTTTCACGAAAACAACTGTGCAAAAATAACGATTTTTATAGACTTTCTTAAAAAAGGCAGGAGTTGTTTGGACAAGCAGCAATTCAAACGATACCGAAGTGCTCATTTAATAACCAATAACAATAATAATAACAATAATAAAAAATGTAGAGGGGAGTTTACCGACCTTATCGTGTGTTACTTTTTGCTTCTGAGCCCTCAGAGTCTCGGAATTCAGCTTCCGGGTCTCTTGTGCTCCTTCTAGTTTATCGGACTGTGATGAGTTCTGGCCAGCTGCATTATTCATGCTCCTCTGAGGAAAATGCAAAGAGAAAGAATGATCGGTAAGTGATGTTGTCAGATTTGCGAGGATCGCTCCACCGACTCTTACGCACACTTCTTATTCTATTCCATTTATATAAAAATGCTTATTCATTGTTTTTTTAAATATTTTTAAATCCTACTTCATAAATGCATATCAAGTAAATAAACAAAAAATATTTTTATGAGATTATATTTTTCATTAAGGAATTTAATGCACAATCATAAATTTAATATCTATAAGCTTAAATATCAATTATTATTAAAAAAGGAAGATAAATAGTGTAGAAGAGAAATTTAGAAATTTATCGGGCAAAGAAAAAGTTAGAATTGCTTAAGCTGCAATGAAGGTTTTATGATAGGACCGAGGAAGGCAAAGCACTCTACCAGAAAGATTGCAAGTGTCAGTCTCAATTAAGTACTACTACAGATAGTATTTGAATAAATCGCGGTCTTTTGAATTATATGTGTGTGTTCGGTATTTTACTCCTTTGAGCTTTAAAAAATATATTTCTACATTTCAGAAACGGCAGACGTAGTCATACGTATCCAAAAAAAAATTTTTTTTTCTGTTTTCTCTTTATGGTATGATGTAACGTTTTGTTCGTCACGTATTTGGTGAAAAACACGCTTTCGCGATACATCGAGGAATATCTTCAAATAAACGCGAGCGTAGCGATAAATTGTAGTGAGCTTTTTTTAAAAGGAAAAGAAGAAGAATTTGTCCCTTCGTATGGAAATTTTGTTTTTTTTTGTTGGCGTGCACAGTGAGGGAAAAGAAGAACTTTTAGTGTAGAAAAAAAAATAAATTAAAAACTTTAATTATCTTAAATTGGAAGTTTGCTTTTTTGCATTTAAAAATTTGCGATATTAAATCATTGGACATAAATTTTCATCCCTTTTGAATGAGAATGTATACATGGTATATTCATAAATAAGTTTTGCCTAACAGTTAATATAGTATTTATAAACAAAGACTCGATCAATAGAGTTGTTCACAAAAAAAGTGATATACCTGTTTGGCTCGCCTCTGCAATTCTTTAGTAATGGCAGTACTCAGGTCGATTGATGGTGGAGGTGGAGGCGGGATTTTTCCTTGTGCGTTGTTGTTAGAACGAGTTCCTGGACGTTCCTGAGTTTTCGCACCCCCAGCTCCACAAATTGCTGCTGCAGAAATCGAGGCGGCGAATGCCACGCTGCTCACGGGTTCACACGAGGATGTCGAGAGTGACGAAGAGGTCGACGCTGTATCTTTCCCACCACAGGAGGACTCGAGACTTGATTCGGTTTCTGTCGATCCTGTGCTACCCATCGACATTGTACTTCCCATGTGCACCCCCATTGCGTTCATTGGCTTTGTTTCTGTAATCACGGAAAGATATTATTGATCAAAGATTTTCCCTTTGGGAGGGGAAATGGTGGCTATAATTTATGACTAATTATTCAATAATTATTCAAGTTGTTGTCGATTCATAAACCGAGTGGAACAGTAGAGAGTTATTTAGAATCTTTTTAATTATTCGTGGAATATCTTGTATTCAGAAACGAGAGTGAAAATTACTTAACCATTCTTCAATACAATTTAATTTTACAATTACCTAGTCTTACTACAATTTACAAGTTAAATTTAACTTCGAAATTAAATATTATTTTTTAAATTCCCAAACCTCCCTTCCTGTTATTTTAAAAAAATCTCATTATGGAAACTTTGAAATTGTGTATATTACAATAATTTATCATTAAATTAGTAATATTCATGAATAGTGTTATGTACAATTCTTATTATGTTTTAAAAATTATATTTCAATCATATATCTCTTTGTACAATTGATACCAAATTATTAGATTAAATTATAAATATGTTATACTTTTACAAAAAATAATATTTTTATTTTTAATCAATATTATAAAAAAATTTATTAATAAAAATTAATATTTAGAATTTCAATAATATAAATATAGATAATTTAATAATATTATTATAATCAATGATAATGGAATCAAAAATTAAAATTTTATCATAATAATATAGGTTATTAATATAAATTGTTTAATGTTAAAATAAATTTATTTTTTAGTTTTAATTAGTATTATTATTGTAAACATCTTAAGTATAACGAATGCAATCGATTCTATTTCGCGTTTTGGAGCCAAATTTGTTATGTCTCAGGCTCCTTTAATTTTAACATTTTACAACTAAATGGCTAATGAATATTGTAGAGGGTAATGGAGGTTAGTATTAGTCAGTTTCACTTTTGTTCGATTTATGCAGATATTTGAAAACCTGCTGGTTCAAATTACCATTTGGATCGATAGCGCTTGCTAGAATTTCCTAATTATTTTATAACGAATGAATTTATTAGATAAATAAATTAAAGAAAAGAAGAAAGAATATGATATTTCTAAAAAATATTAGGGTTTTTACGTTTGTAATGTAAGGCTTTTTCCTTTCGATATTTAGTGATGGGATTTTTATATCTAGTAAATAATTTTTATAATATTTTTACTTTTTAATATTTTAGACCAAGCAATAAAGTAAAATCAGTAGATGCTTATTTTCTAAAATATTAAAATAAAAATAAGATATTATAATTGAATAATGTTATTATTAAGTAATTAATACTGTTAAATTTAATGTAAAATTTATGTTTATATGTATGATTTATCTACTTATTTTTATTCAATTAATTTAAGAGTTTATATGTCAATCTAAAATAACTCTTCAACTGTTTGTATTTCGAAACACATCGTCACTAGTAAGCCATCCCTTGAAAAACAAGCATTCGTGTGTGAAATAATGGAGGGATGAAAAACTACTTTTCCTTTACTTCTTCTTTGAATGATATTGTGGGTTAGTGACATTACATAAAATATCCCAAACAAAGTGCCAGGTTACGTAAGTTCGGGCAAAATTAAACAAGGATTTACCTGCTGGCCACTTGTATGGCATGGGCGGTGGCATGGAGGGTGGTGTTGGTGGGCAAGGTTGATGAACTTCCACGGTTGTTACTGTCTTCCTTTCCTTTTCACCTTGTCTCTGAGATCCCAGGACAACGACGCCATCATTGACGCCTTCTCCGACGCTATTTGACTGTCCATTCTCCTGGAAGAAAACCGCGTAAACTCATTAGTTATACGCAAGATCGCGTTCTCAGATGAAAGCGAAAGTCCCTGTTTATTAACTGGAATTTTAATTAGATTGTTGATTGGTGAAACTGATTTATACGTCGTTTTACGTGTCTGTTAGTGTTAGTCACTCTAATTGTATGTTTTAAAAGCTCGGATAAAACTATTTTTATGCGTTTTTTTTATAAAAATTTATTTGTGTTATAATGTTAAGGAGGAAATTAATTGCTCGTTAAAATCAACACATCGAAAAAAAACTTTATCGATAGATTTTATCGCGCATAAAGAATTTTATACACACTCGAGTTTTTGGAATAATTAATTATTTTCATTTTTTTTTTTTTATAATAAAAAATAATTAGTCAAGCTTTAAATGCCATGAACAAAATATTTAATAAAATGAAAATTTTAATTTCGATTTAAAAAATTATTTACATGAATTGAGATTTATATTTAACTACTATTAACTTTAATGATAAAAAATTAATTAAAAAACGATGCAAGGGAAAAAAAGAAATTACAAAGTGATCATATTGATTGAAGCTTCTTTAATACATCTTTTTAATTGAATAGTTAATCGAAATTTAAATTCAGTCAAATTAATAGTATATTGTTCAATAATGAAGTCTCTAAAAATAATTCGTAATATATAGAAAAAAAAGTTTTATTCTAAATCTTGAAAGTTTGAATTCCTTTTGAAGTGTTGTTCTGCCTGATCGTGTAACCTGACGCAGATCCGGACTGACGCAATATCTGATAATCTGCACCCGGAAGGACAAGCCGAGCGTGCAAGGAACTTCCGAGTCATCAGATTGTCTGGGTCGACAAGACTCAGTCTAGTGACGATTAGTGACTGATAGTCATTAATATTAGATAAAGCAAATATCAAAAATTATCTTTATTTTCTTGCTTACCCTTCCCGCTAATTAACAATCCTAATTATAACAATGATTTCTACTTAAAAATTCTTTTTTAATGAATAAAGCATACATTATGTGAAAGCACTTCAAAACAGTTGTGTCAATGCAATAATTAGTTTCATTAATCATAACTATTAAAGAAACATGATTAATTATATAAAAGTAAAATATCTGAAATGAAAAATTTATACTTTATTTTAATTAAATAATATTAATATAGCTAATTATTTTATGACCCTGAAATATTGAAAGATTTTTTTTTTAATTTAACCCTATATATTATTTTTAATAAAATTTAAATACATTGATTAAATTACAAAATTCTTTAACGCTTTATTTATAAAAGTAGTGAAATATTTGTTAAAAAAAAAATTATTAGCCGATTTAATAATTTTTTAATTTAATATTGATTTTAAAATCGTTTTGAATGCTACTAGCATTCAAAAAATTGAATTCGAAATGTATCATTGCAAAAATTAAAGCAAGATACTTTGTGTATCGTGTGATGAAAATATTTTCTCAATTGTGCATCTCAATTTATTTATGTCCTAACTCTCAGGTACAATTAAAGAATAAAATTATTGTTCGTAGGGCGTGTAAATCAATTAATCCATCCCCTTACCTTGACAAAAACGCCATCGACAGTGGCTTCATTGAAGGGCGAGTCGCGAATCCCATGTTCGCGCCTATACTCGGCCCTGCGGTCGATCTCGTCTCTAGGGTTGGCGTCGAAATCGTGACACTCAAAGTCCTTGGGGGCGACCGGGTCGTACAATGGCTCTTCGTCTAGATCATTTGCGTCCTCGTAGTTTCCGGATCCACCTCGCGTTGGTTCTCGTAGTCCACGGCGGAATTGTTGATGTTGCTGCTGGGGATCGTTCTGACTTATTCGGATGATCGTTGTGTTGTTTGCCTTGCGTGTCCACTCTTGTGACTGTTTTCATGAAGATCATGTGAAAGAAAGTGTTCGTTTAATGCTCAATATGGAGAATTTTAGGTGGAATTTTCTGGATTTGTTTCGTGGAACTATATCAATCAGGGATTATTTATTCGAATGATAAAATCCGTGTAAACTTTTGATAAATATGAAGAAATATATATTGAATTTATTTATATTAGCGGGGAAATTAAATACAGATATATATATGTATATGATAATATTATAAATTATAAAATATATTTTACAGAAATATATATGTATTTATTACAGAGTAACTGTTGATAATAATAGATATTAATTAGGTAGCATAAAAGTTTTATAAATGTTTTAGAATAAGTTATTAATAGTAAATACCTCTATATATATATATATAATGAAATAATTTTACAGAATATGCGAAGGATGAATCTTTTATAAAGTGTATATTGTAAGTGACAATGATGAATAAACAGGTGATACTATGATTCTAGAATTAAATTTATGATGTATTGATTTACAATTTTTTTTTTATTTGAAATACAATAATTTATTTATATTTTTTTTTATTTTTAACTAATTACGTATATAATATAATTTATACCCATGTTGTGAAAGTAAAAGCGATAGTATACAAATTAATTTTTTTATTTTTTATTAAAAGATGTGAAAATTTCATAAATAAATTTATTTTTGAATACAATAAAATTATGTAATGAAAAATAAAAAAAATTTCAATAGTCTAATGCATAATATATACAAATGTTTCTATTGTAAAATATTAATTTAATTTAAAAATGTTATAAATATATGACCTCAGATTATTATCAAAATTAACCAGACTATTATTAATAATAAATAAAATTTCATTGATACGATTTATTTTATTTACATAAGAAAAAATTGTTCTTTAATAAACTACACTGATTTTAATAATAAAAAATCAAATAATGAATAATATATTAAATTAAACGAACCTGTTCCATATGACTCCAATCTGATGGACCTGAGACATTTGGTGGGTAAAAGTTTCTGAAAAAAAAATTAATTTTTTATTAATAATATTTTTTAAATAGTATTTCTAAAAATAAAAATGAAAAATTATATCAATAAATAAAGAAAATGATGGTCTTACCCTCAGTTAAAAATCGGTTAACTTTTCATAAAAATTATTTTCTGATATTTCGATGTTTTACATAACTCATTTTACTGACAATGAAAGGTAGTAATAGTACCATAAAGCTTTAGCTAATTTTTCAACGCAAGCAAAGAAATTTTTCAAATTGCATGCATAACTCTCACAATTACAATAGGCAAAAGTAAGTGTTTAAAAATCTTGAACTCATTACCAAGGGACTCTAAAAATATAGATTTTACGAAGAGAAAGGAGAAAAGAAGAAATATATATCGATGGCGTATTATTGTGAATCCATTTCTACTTATTAATTCGTGCACTATTATTATTTTGCCTCTGTGATACATTGGAGCAGAATTCGGTGCTTTTGTGGAGTTTATGAGTTAAAATATAGAGAATTTTTTATTCTGATGGTTTCAACGACGAGTTTATTAATTAAAATTTTTTAGTGATTATTTATGTAATGTTTTTTTGGTTATTAAGAAATTACAACAATAGCTTTCTTTTTACTATTACTTTAAATGTTTATAATGAAAATATGGAGAAATGGCTTTGGATGTTTTTCTTTTTTAATTCATGAAGCAAATAACAAAAAAAAAATCATAGTTGACTTAATAGATAATATTTTTCTATAGAATATATAAAGCTAGCAATGAGTTTGTTTCAATTAAAGGAATGAATATATTATTTCAAATAGAATTAATGTTTTTATGATTAAGAAATTATATAAGATATCATTTGTGAATGACTGAGAAATGTTTGCTTCTACTTTTGATGCAGAATGTATTGTTATATTTTTATATGATATTTTATCAAATAAATATTAATTAAATAAATAGACTTGTATTATAAACTTTCTTTTTTTATAACATAAAATTTTATTTCATATTTATGTATTATTTAAGTCTCTTTGCACATTAATTTTTTCTGTATTAATTATATCATTATATTAATTATATTTAACTGTGCCGTATTAATTGTAACGATTACTTTAAATCGTTGGTTAAGTAATTTGGTAAAATTATGGTTAAATACTTGGGATAAAAAAAAATTTTAATTTTTTCTACTATTTATAAATAATTAATATTAATTTATATTTAGATAGTTATAATATTCTAGTTATGACATATGATTATAAAAATAATACTTTTCTGCATACAGTTAGTGTGTAATTTTTTTTTATTTAATTAAAATTTATCATTGTTTATAAGATAATTTTTAAAAATGTTTTTAAAGCGTATTTTTAAAATATAGAAAAACATTAAAAATAAATTAATAGAAAATTGAAGTCAACCTTTTTCAATTTTATCACACAATTATTTTATTCAAATACAAACATAATATTGTTAATAATATTATATGAAGCTTCTTAAATATATTTTAAATAGATTTTTTTTTATTAAATTTAAGTACAAGCTTAATATTAATTATACTATGTATATTGAATTGCCTTATATCTTGTTATCAATCAATAAATTTAAATAATTAAACATTACTATAGCAAAACGTCGAAGTTATACACCCAAATACAAAGAATTAAAACAAAAAATAAAAAACAACAAATAAAAATTTTAAATTTTACTCTCTAGAAATTATAGAATAAATTTTTTGTTATAATAAAGAAAACAAAATTTATTTTAATTAGGTTTATCATCGATCTTTTTAAAAGTAGATTTACATGAAAATAAAATTTATTTTTGTGCTTCATATTAATATTAAAAAATTGTACACTACAAGTAATATAGTACGAATTTAAAATATATGTTTTTAACTAATATACATAATAAATTATTTTCTTAATAGAACACAAATATTTTCATTTAATAATTAAAAATCATAGTTTTATTTTTTAAATCATTAAAAACATAGAGACAGTTTTATTTTTTATTATACCAAATTCATGAATACATTACTTTAAGTTTAATTTAAAATAAATCTCCAATAACAAAAAACTTAAATTTCATACATTTGCTTTAAAATACGAAATAAATATAAACGTAAATTAAGTTTATTTATTTATATTTTTACTTATAATAAATAATTTACATTATTTTAAGGAAAATTAAGAAATTTAATTTTTATGTAAGTGTTACTATTTTATATAACAATATTGATTACTGTCATAAAACCATGAAGATTTCCAGAGTTGTAAGATAAAACGATAATTCAATATTTAAAATAATTATTAAGTAAAATTTTTCGATGACATTATCTCGGACAAATTAGAAAATTTTTCGAAATTGTAATAAGCTATATTACATATTTTACATGAAAATGAATATTCAAATACGACATAATAAAAGGCAATTTAAGAATTAAAATTAAACGCGATAAAAATTTTAAGACCGTCGATAATTAGAATTAGTATTATTATTATTATTATTGCTTATTACTTCCGGAAAATTAAAAATCTTACTCCACTCAGCATATAAACATAAAAAATAAAATAAATTTATCCTATTGTTAGTATCTTCTACGAGATTTATTGTAGTTAAAATCTTAGGTAGCATTAAGAGGAGCATTAAGATAACAAACCTGACGCCTCGTAAAATGCCTCTTACTTTTGGTTTCCTAACCAATGAAATCCATAATTTCGAGAAGGAAGTTCGCAATCTCAAATTCTCTTGCCTCACGATTCCCACAAATCAAATTTTTATTTCAGTTTGACTAGAAAATCGGAGTAGTTACCGGTTATTGCGACTGCAGGATTGTTGGTAGAGTCTGGAGTCGACGACTCGGTGTTGGGGCGAAGACGTCGGATTGGGAAGATGCATAGGGGGTGGACTGGGCCCAGTAATGCTCGAGCTCTCGGAGTCGTATCCACTGGAGCCGCGCATCCAGAGGGACTCGGGACTGTCGTAAACGTGGCTGACGATCGGTCGGTTCACCAGGAGGTCGAGGACCGACGCGTTACGCATCACCTCGATCGCCCGCTCGAAAGGCAAGTCCGTAAGACTTTGTCCGTTGCACCAAAGGATAATGTCGCCAGCCTTGAGGCCTGCTGCACGTGCTGGACCTCCTTCCCTCGTGCCCTAATGACGACAAACGTACACGTAATATGTAGTTTTAAAAAGTGAAAATCAGAGGAAATCTGCGATGTAAGAACTTTGTCTCTGTACGTGAGGTAGAATAGTAAATAAAATAATAAATAAACGTAGAAGAGAGGGATAAAATGTAGAAAAAGGATAGGAAGAGTAATTAAGCGCACACTGGTAGTTTAGCTAGAGACAACGAACTCACATATGTTCGATCATTTTTCTTTGAAACTTTAAGCAGCTAATCATCCCTAATGTATCCTTAACAATCGGTATTACAAAATCTACAAATGTCTAATACAAGAATATTATGTATTTATGTACTTTAATCGTCGTAACGTTTAGTATTATAGAGATTTGAGTTTAATTTAATTTAATTGATCAGATTATGTTTATATAATGAAAAAGTTATTAAACCTTATTTCTTAAAAGTAGATGAATAATTTCATATGTTTACTTGTAATAATAACATAAAAAATATGATTTTTGCATAAACGTTGGAAGTCGGTTTTAATGGCCCGACAAATCAAATTGCTCTGTACAACTTTTGAGAATATATGCGTTTTCATTTATCGAAGTAATCTATTACATAAACCATATATTAATTAATAATTAAAATCGAAACAATTTTCGAACTTAATCTCTTTAACAAGCGTTTAATAATATTTTCATTTAATTTATAATTTATCACTTGTAGGAATGAACATCGAGTTATAATGGTCCTTAGAATAAGTAGGTATAGGTTTTCGAAGGCTCGGTATTGTGTAATCGAGTTTTACTTTTGCATGATTTTCGACCGACGTTTTAGATTCATGCGGCTCGACTTTTTTTGTATAATTTAAAAATAAAGAATGCGATCTTGCGTTTTAACTTCAATGGACTACAATAATTCACCATAAGCATTTTCGGATATTACTGTATGAGAACACTTTTCTGCAAATTATTATAAATTTAACAAAAATATATTTCTTTAATCCTAAATAATTCGTGGATCATTATTTTGAAGTGCACAATTTTTGTATAATTGTTCACAATATTTTAATGCGTTTTTTTAAAAATATTTATATTTTTATAACGTATAATTTAAAAATACTTTATCATCAAAAAATCATTTTTTTTAATTTTAAAAATATTTTTGACTTTATCAATACATTGTAGTTAACAAATTAAATTAATTTTAATTATTTCTAAATGGACGTTGTTGGGTGATTTATTGTATCCTTTAATAATCTATTATTGCACTATCGCAGATGAGATTTTACTTTTATGTATAATTGTATAACTGATACTTATTTATAAATTTTGAATAAGCTGAAAGCTTAAAATACAATAATTTGAATAATCAGTATTATTACGTAAAATACAGGTTTTTTCATAATAACACGACACATATTTCAGAAATTGTATACAAATAAATAAAAAAATATTCATTCTATAAATATTATCATAATCTTAATCAGACAATAAATTAATCTTAACGTTATCGATTAATTAACATGACGCCGTACTGCACATGTTTTAAGTTTCTATTTTAATCATTAGATAGGATTTCTTAATTTATATGACGGTGTTTATCATATTATATATTAAAATACGTGTAATTAATTTTTTTTAATTTTATTACAGAATCATTATTTTCTTTTATTCTTTTTTAATATTATAATATTATTTTATTAGCTTATTCGAAAATATGTAAATATTCTTTAAGAAAATATATCAGCCACGTAAACAAGAAAAAAAAATAAAAATAAGTTTTACTTGAACAGTGAGTCCGGGTACTATTCCTCTGCAGACGCCACATCCAAGTTTGGATTTTTCTCCTACGATTATTCGAATCCTGATTTCATTGCTTACAGAATCACCAAATTGGAGTTGCTGCTGCTGTTGATGAACCATATGCCACGTGACCGGATCATTTGGATTACTATATATATTGATAATTGAAAATTTATGTAAAAATCGATTAAAAAAAACAAGATGTATAAATTCGATAAATATTTTGATAAATAACTTACTCTTTAACTGGTATCATTCCAACACCTAAAACACAAACATTTGATTGATATTTGAACCTTAATTTAAACATAAAATTTATACATACTTCTTATTTTTAAAACAAGAACTTGTTGATTTTTTGCAAGAAGTGCAACTTCTTGATGAACTGCATCTTCAACTGGGTATCCATTTACACGGAGTATTTGATCTCCCACCTATATATATATATATATATATATGTATGACATACTCAATTTTAAATAAGAAATTGCTTGCTGGTTTAATTCATAATTATAACTAAATAAATATCTTTTCTTTGTGCAACAATTTTTGCTTGGCAAGAATATTTGTTTCTCAGCTTTTAGTTAATATTTAAATATATTTTTAGTTTAAAAATATTTTTATAAAATTAAATCAGCTCAACTTTCATTTTAGAAAATAATTCACTTGAGTACCAAGAGTTAATTTGATATAATTAGTAATTATTGCGTTTCTTTATAATAATATAATAATGCAAAGTAAAATATGAAATAAAGTTATTAACAACAATTACCATAATGAAACAAATTAGATATAAAATCTGGAAATATGGATGGAATCATCATCAAATGGATCATCGAAATTTAAGTTAGGTAAAATGGTTTTAATTCAATAACTATTCAATAGAATTGTATAATTAAGAAATTTATCGATTCTAAATTACGTTGAAATTTTTTCTCTATTTTTTTTATGACAAAACAAATTAGTTTTAAAAATAAATTATTATAAAAGAATTATAATTAAAAGAAAGGTAGTTATTAAATGTTTTCGAATTTTATCCCAAGAATAGTAAAAAATTTTTTATGAAATTACCTAGCAGTAGTGAAATATTGAAGTTAAAAGAAATTTTTTATAGTAAAGACATTTAATTTAATCTTCGTACAACTTTCTAATCTCATTTTTATATTTAACAAAATATTTAAAATATTAATAACAAAAAAAAAAATTTACAATATGTTTGAAAATGCAATAAATATTTTTTTGGCTAATGGAATATCAAATACGACTGAATAAACGTATATTTTTTATTTATTATTGCAATTTATACAATATTATTAAAATAGAAATACGCAAAAAAATTTGATTTTAATAATAGCTGTTATTAAAAAGGTTAAGTTCATGGTTTTGCATTAATTTTTAAATATATTAAATTAAATATTGATTCAACACTATTTAAGGAAATATACTTTTAAAAGAATTTTTATATTACAATAATTATACGATATCTTTAATAATTTATCCCCGTGTAGGAGTTGAATCATTTGTATATTAACGAAAAAGCGAAAAAAGATATTTTGATCAATGAAGCAGCTTATCCAGCACCAACATTTAAATTAATTAAGGCGAAGCTTAAAATCATCGAACATCGCGACACAAGAACTTTGTCATCATTATTGGATTGAAAAGACGGCGAAAAGTTACGTAAAAATATGATACTTACCCTTAGACCGTTCCTGTGTGCCTCTCCACCAGGGACGACATCACTTACGTAGAAACCCGCAGCGTATTCACGACCTCCGCGCAGTGAGAACCCGAATCCCGAGGCGCCGCGACGCCTCAACTTAACGTTCCTGGTGACGCCGATGACAGCCATGCGACTTCCTCCTCCGCTCCCGGTCGTCGTCATCCCTGCCCCTGATAAACTCGATGTACAGGTACTTGAGACACTTGAGCCGCCAGCCCTAATAGACACAGAGAACAAAGAGGTGCTTAGTCCAGATTTTTTCACTCGGATTTTCACTTGCTACTTATCATCGAGGTCATTATAAAAAATCGAGGAATAATTTTGAAATAATATTCAATGAAAGAAGAAAGAAAATTTGCTTATTGAGGAGAGTCGTAGTGGAACTGGAATGCAATACCTTTTAATATTTATTGTACATAGTACTTGTTCTCTTTTTATTGTCTTTAGACTGATTATCGTGACAAGAAAGCTGAAAATTTTTTGTTTCTTATACATCTTTCTTTTTATGACATGATTAACTGCGGTCCTGGTTAATGCAGATAAAAAGTGTTAAAAAGAATAACTGACAATATCTCGATTAAACCCCAAGTTGAGCTATTTTTTGAATTGGTTTTACAGACGTTTAAAAAAAATTATGTGTATACATTCAGGTCATTTTTGTTTAAATAGATATTATTTGAATAACCTCGATAAAACACTGTATCTACCATTAAAAAGAGAAATTACTCTTTCATGATAGGTTGGATGCCGATCACGTTTTAAAAAAAGAGTTTCTTCTTTTCTCTTCAAAAGAATAGTCTTGTTCTTGCAATACTGGTCTAAATAGTCTCAAAAGTTACTTTTAAGCTTAAATTTCTTTTAAATAATAAGAATTAATCATAATAATAAATAATAGGGATTACATAGTGATAAATATATAAAATTAAGTATAATTCTATGTAAAGAAATAATATTCGATCAAAAGTACTTGTATTCGTAGAATTATTTCTTATAATAGAAATTTGTGGAGTCCTGAAATAAGATTGCGAATTAATATGTTTTATATAGGAGAAATAACATTTTATTTGAAAAACTTTCCAGTTGAAATGGATTCCTACTTATTATTATTATTATAAATTATTTTTTTGTCTATTATCTATATACATGTGCATGTAATACAGTGGGTTAATTTTTGAATCTGTATTGCAGCTATTATAATCTGTGCAGTCTACATTTTTATACCTATTCTATTCAAACTTTGTTTATTTCTAATAAAACTATTTATATTTATATTTAAACTATTTACAATGTTTTACTTTACTTTTAATTCTGGCTTTGATTTTCGTAAAAATATGATTGTAAATATTTAATGTGAATTAATTAATATGGATAATTTGCATGTTTAATTTATTATTTAGCGTAAATTATCGGTTTTTAAAAATTCCTGAAATTAAAAATACGCCATTATTCTAAAACATCTAAAGTTATGATGGACAGAGATAATTGACTGTTATAAATTGAAATCTTTGTGTAAGTGTACATTTATTTTTATGATAGAATTATATATTTTTATATAATTGAATTATTATTGGTAATGGAATATTATAATGGAATACCATTAATAATTTTAAAATTTAATTGAACTACGGTAGCAATCATATTGATTTATAATTTGTAAGGAAAGATTTTTATCTAAAAGGAAAACTTTATTTCAATAAGCAATCAAATTAATATTAAATATATTCAGCCTTTATTAATAATGGTTTAAAGTTCCTTCTTGACAAAGATTAAGGAACTGCCAATCCCTTTTATGTTTTCTTGGTTATCAAAAAAAAAATCTTATTAGAATTTCTCTTTAATCACTTTACCGTTTTTTTTTTATATTCCTTTTACCATACAAATAAATTTAACTTCTGTTATTAATTTCCTCCTACAAGATTTTACAAAATCCATATATATATTTATATTTTTGATATTTTTTTTTAAATATTTTAAATATTAATATTTTACCTGTCAATTATTGTAAATATTACAATAACGGATAAATTAAATATATTATTAAGATATAGATGAATATAAACAATATTAAAATTCTTTTATTGTTACATACTCAATTTTCTTGATATAAAAAAATTAAAAGGTAGCTTTTTCGTTTTTCTCGTGCAATTGGTATAGTATAAGACCTGTTGGAAATTGTCCTTATATTTTAAATCGACGTATTGACTGACATAAATTAGAAAAATCATTCCTCCTTTTACTCAAGCTTGTCATAAAATATGAGCAATTCTTAGGGCAACTTTTTTTTAAAACTCGTACCACATATGGGCGTGACGATAACTGTAATATTTAAGGATAAGCTTTAAGAATTTAAGGCTGATTTGAACAGTTTAGATTTATTTAGAAGCAATTGCATGACAATTAGTCACTCATAGTTGCACTTTAAATAATCAATGGAAGTTCCATGTCTTTTTCATCGTATCAGATTATCAGGGAATATAACAAAAACCAAAAGTAGAACAGAGGAGTACCTCAAGTAGTGATTATTCGGGGACTCGTGTACATACGACAGAAAGCTGATAAACGTGCGGAATGGCTTTCAACTCAGTTGTTCCTTGGAAAACAACATTAACGGTCCACTAAGAGAAAGATCAAGAGAAAGAGAGAAAGAAGCGAGCGAATTATTGCAACGCGCGAGCACGCATGCGCGTACGTTTCTCTTTCTCGCAACGTTACGAAATCACGGAAATTCTAGTGACTGAACTCTCTGTGACGTAGATGGGATGCACTTGTTCTGTTTTCCCGAGTGGAAAAATAATGAATTAAACAGGAGATGGGCTTCGTATAATTCTATCTCTGAGAATGCTTGCTTGGCTTTGTCATCGTCCCAAGTTATGTTTATTTTTTTTTGACCACGATTTTCAAGCAAACTCGAGTCTTTTCCTTCATTTCATTTCGTCAAACCTCATTTTTTACGATTAAAATTACAACATTATGTACAAAGTACTTACTTTAGCTAAATCAGCGACTATCTATTTGTCAATTACTCAAATTTTGCTTAATTTTCTTAATAAATTAGATAAAGGACGAAATTTAAATTATAAAATAAAAGTTATGCGAATAACTAATTGTTCGAATTTGTCAATAAATTTTAGCTTGGAATAAATTAGATTCAAAATTAAATTAGGTAATGATTTTTTGAGTATTTTTTAAAAATGTACTCACCAATAGATTATAAATTAAAAATAAAAATACATATTTTTGATATATTTTATTTTGATTGAAACAGGTGCATGTGAGTCTACACATGTAAATATAAATTTTTTTAATCAGACACAATTAATGCTAAATAAAATATTTAAACCTCGTATCTGCTGTCAGTTATTTATATCACTGGATATCAATAGAAATTTTAAAGCGATGTGCAACAAAATTGTACAGAAGTTTTAATTGATAATAATTAATGGTGAATTTCTACGAGAAATGGGATTTTGTATACATAATTAAAGTTCTTGAAGTTATTCAAGCTTGCATAGTTATAGATGTCTAAAGTTTGAAATATTGAAGTTCAACCGCAAGTATATATATGTATATATTATACCGTAATTTGTATATGCAAATAAGTGAGTAAAGGTCAAAAAATAATTGAAGAGATCATTTATTTACAAAATCAAGTTTATACATATTTATGATTCAGTATAACCAATGATTTATAGTTAAAGTATATATATCCAGACAAATAATAAAAGTTTGTGTTTAAAAATAAAAATGTAGCATTTGACCTTCATTGGAAATTATCTAATATTTAAATTGTGCAGATAAGCAAGATAATATTAAAAAATATTAATATTTATATTTAAGCAAAGTTTATTATAGCTGAAATATATGGTAAATAAGAGACGATGGGAAATTGGTCGAATTCGATTGAGAATCCCTAAATATTCATACTTTAAATCTACGATTGCTCCATTACAATAACTTCGTAAAAGATTATTGCTGTTAAAAATTAATTTATATTTTGTATAATCAGTACCCCAAAAATATACAACAAAATCTCTTACATCTATAAATACATGTAATCCCGATACTTTATTTCAAGAGCGTGGAGCCAGTTCGACTAGACAGATTTTTACAAGGAAAGAAAGTTGAGTACGCCTTTGAGAAATATATCATCGAATAAAGCTATTTATGGCCGTAAAAATGCTGGGGTGAAAAAAAGGAAAGGGGTGGTGTGAAAGAGAGAGAAAAAGAGAGAGAGAGAGAGAGAGAGAGAGAGAGAGATAGAGCGAGAAAGAGGGACAGAGAGGGGAGGGAGTAGCGTATGGCACGTCCTTGTCTGGTTCAGAAAGCGGCATTGCTTGTCTCTCGTACAAGGCCGGGCGAAAACTCATGCATTTCAATGAGTTTCCGTCGATCATGTCGATGTTGATCAAGACTGAAGATCTATACAACTGCCGTTACGAGGATTAATTCCATAGCGACACCTGATTCAATTACTTGTGTCGCTCGGCTTCCTTAAGAGTTGAAAGAAGAACTTTTTTTTTTGGAGTAAGCCGACTGTTTAGAAGTTTAGACGTGACTTGAATTAATAGCCAACGATGAATTGAAAATCAGTGGATGTTGCGGTGGATCTGTAGCTTATAGGGAATCATTAGTTTCGGTACATTTCGGCTATCATACCTGGCCTGTGTCGGAATGATTATCATGCAAGCATATCGTGTGAGAGCTATCTTTTCAAACAATTTTTAAAAAATTATTTTAAAAAATCTATTTTTCCCTTTGAATGTAGTATGTATTTATTATTATACGCATTGATTTTAAAAATATTTTAACAAACTTTAAACCAAAATATTGTACGATCTATAGATTTTTATTGACTCTGTAGTTATATGCAGTATAATATAAAAACGAAGTATCAATACCATAAATGGTTTGTAATTTTTAAAATTTATTTTTGTACCTCAAATTTTAGAATGCAAATAAAATATAATTTTGAAACTCATTGAGATCGTTAAGTTATTATTTTGCAAACTAAATATTTGTTTCCACTTATCAAAAGATCTTATTTTTTTTACATTAATGTTTCTAATGATTACTCTAGCAGTCAATACAAATATGAGTAGATTCAAATTTCTAATACTAAAAAACTAAAGAAAAAGTATGATGTTTATGTATTATATAAGACACAAAATAATTTTAAGACAATATTTCATAAATTTTAAATAATTTTAGTGCAGATCAAAAATATTTTTATATAAGCATATTATTTTTTCTAAAAATTCTTATTAATAATGTAAAAATATAATAAACTGTTATTTTTAAGGATTTATTAAATTTTATCGCTATACTTTTACATAAAAATATTTTAAAAAATATTTAATGCTCATCCAACATTAAATTGTACACATACACAATTGTAATAGACTGAAACAGAGCAAGCATTATAATTCTAATTTAACTGTCTACTAGTAATTATCTATTTCACTAATGTCTCTATGAAATAATTGTTTTTTTTCCTTTGTATTCGAGAAATTTAATCGTTATTATTCTAATTTTATTTATTTTAATTGTACTGATGTGTATTTTATTGTAATAAAGTAATGGGAAACTGAATATAATAATTTTAATAAATTATCCAATACTGTTCAAGTAGCAGTAATGGGTCGTTGATCCTATGTGATTGATTTAATTACAAGTACAATTTATTTTGAGATCATCTTCTTTTAAATCCCTTTTATATATCTATTTGCAAAATTTTATAGTTGTAATGGTCATTTACAAGGATTTTAAATTTTTATTCAAACCTTTTACTTTTTTATATACTTATGTAGGTATTTCAAATAATTGCTTTTAATTAATTAAAATTTTATCATAGTTTTAAAAAGAAAAATTTATCATTCTCTTTATAATTTTGTAAAATATTTTGAAAAATAAACAATTGAATAAATGTAGTACAAGTAATAGATGAGTATTTATGCACTCACGGAACACAAGAAAAATGTTACATAAAAAATAAGTTGTATTTTATATAATATAATTATGAAAAAAATTGATTTTTTAGCAATTGGAACACATTTGAAAAATTAAAAATGAAAATAACTTGGAAAAATGTAGAAAAAATTTTACTATTTTTGGAAATCAAAGTCTGCGGATAAGAACGAGACAAATTAATATTTGAGGACTAAGTTAATATCAAATTTTATTATTTATACGGTATATAGATTGTTGTTCTATCAATATGTAAATACACTTTTACTTATTGATACTCGAGACAATAGACATATTGGAGTTGGTCTCTTTTGATAGATTGGCTCACTTTTTCTTCCTTCACTATATGCTGCCGGTTGCCCTATTATTTCATTTTACAGAATCAAACTTGATTTTATGAGAAAATTGTTACGACATCATCTGGGCGACCCAGGATATTGTGGTTCTCTTATAATACCTGACAAACTCGATATCGAGACCTGCTTGATTAAAGTGTTGGTGTCACAAGGACGACCTGCTTCGCTATGTATTAATAAAAATTCTTAGCTCTGACACTTTTTTAAATTTTTGAAATTTGATTTTTGCAAAATTAAAGTAATTTGTGTGCACTTTATTTTAAGCGAGGATTATTTTAGTATAATTACATTTGCAATTAATTTATTAGAAACATTTATTAAAATTCGTATTCCCTAATGCACTGTTCTATTTTAATTTTAACAACGGTATTCTAAAATAAAATTATAATTTAAAAAAGCTATTGAAAATGATCATATGCACAAAAGCCAACAAGTAGTGACGATAACAAGTACTAAGGGCATAATCATTTATAAAGTAATAAAAGAACATTAAGCACTACTTGTAAATGTTTTAAATGATTTTCTCAAAAAATGCTATTAGTATTATTATAATTTTATTTATTTGTGGAATAACTGAACTCACAAATCCAATTCTTCAGTCATATTTTATGCTTTATAAAAATTATTTTTCGATTTTGCACAATACTTATTGCATCGCTGCAGTAAACATCATTAGTATTAATTATATTCACATTTATTTATTATGTTACTTACAAATATATATTACTTTAATAAACCGATAAATTAATGAATATTATATTATAAGAAAAAGAATAAACATTTTTTAGTTTGTAAAAAATTATTTAATGAATTTTTGAGGTAGAATTTTAAAAATAATAAATTCCAGATTTTTCCAGTGATCAAAAAAATAATGTATTGCTTAGAGAAATACATATAAATGAACTTAATGTATTGTATTGTAGGAATAAAAAATCAAGATAAACAAAATACATAATGGAATGAGGAAAGTAATGTATTAAACAAGTACATGTTCTTAATTGGTTAGGAAGTTCTAAATACAGATTACTATCATGAAATCTAAAAAATAAAACTTATACTTCACTAATAAGTCATGTACCTATTATAAATGTGTGATGTATATACTTAAACATAAAATAGAAATTAAAATAGTCTATACAGAAAAAATTTAGAGTAAAATATTAGCAGAATTCACAAGGAAGTTTACATTCATATGAAACTTAAATATTTTTCCATCATATGTTTAAATAATCAACTTCCATTACATATGTATTTAGAAAGGTAATGAATAATTAGTATTTGAGGTTATTGTTCTAAAATTTCAGATTATATACTGAAATTAAACATAAATTCTTAAAAGAATCAGACGATTCACAGGTTTTATCAACAAAAATATTCGAACAATAATTTTTTATTTTTATGAAAATATATTTCGGGAGTTTAATTTATTTCTGATTACCTATGTTTTCATTAATTTTATTATACAATTTCAATGTGTTCAAGTCTAAATTATATCGAAGAAGGCTAAAAATTACAAAAAGTTTATTAAAATAGCTAATTTATTGAAATCGTATAATTTTATAAAATATAAAGCATTATGTGTCGAAAGATGATTGATACACGAGCATAAGCCCTCAGGACTTTTCTACTTTACGATAACTTTCTCTAATGTGTGGAGATCTACAATTTTAAATTGATTTCCCCTAGATAAATACTTTAGAAGTAAAACATTTGCATTTTTTATTTTTAATATTTACAGGTCTTCATATACAAATATTCAATAATTTTATCAGTTTAAGTATCAATTGTTGTATGTGAAATTAAATTCAATAACCTAATATTCTCATGATTCTTTAACTCGTTTCTCTTTGTTGAGTATTAATTTATATATTTATTATAGAAATTCAAATTTTCATAAAGATTAGAAATATATAACACATTTATCTAGTCAATACTATAAATAGTGTTATAAGTGAAAGCAGCATGAGTACTAGAATATTATTTTTGCGTGGATTCAATGGTTATTTTTGTGAAAACCTAGTTTAAACTAAATCGAATTTCTCACGTCAAAGGCCATATACGTAAGCTAATGGCATACGTGTGTATATGGACTTGAGTTTTACGTGTTCACCGTTTCAAGTTGAAAATTGTAAAAAAAATATTTTTCCATAATAGGCGGATAATAATAAACTCCGTAATCCTGAGATGTATTATTATGTTAAATGGGAGGGCCATTTATTTGACATTTTCTGGAATTATGTACATGAGGTTTAACCGTTTTTAACTGTTGTACGAGAATCGCTCGAACTCAATAGGATGCATCTCATGCCCTAATGCACAGGTTTTATTCATCTCGCGTACCTGGCTCGTCCGTTACACCTGGAGTTGCGCAAGGTGAATTATAAGAGATCAGAAAATGTACGAATAGGTCATTATTGTTGCGAAACCTTGATGATGAGGTGCTTCGCGTCTCATACGAGGAAAGGAGTTGGGAATTATTCGTGTGAGCAAATTTTTAGCAGTTTTTCGAAACTTCAATATTTATTTCTTATTTTCCCTTTAAATACTTAATAATCTCTGGTAATAAAAAAAGCATTGCGCAACAATGGAAAATTAAAATAGTGATAAAATTTATTGAAAAGTGAAAAAAATATATTTAAATAGAAAGCCAAAATCTTTATTGTTTATTTTATGATGCAAAATTTTTACTTTTATTATTACATTTTATTACCATTAAATATATTTATTTTATTTGTTCAAAAGCTTATCTCCTGGGCTTTCAATGTAAATCTTTTAAAACATTTTACAATAATCATTATTTGAGGAATAATTTCATGAATTTAATTTGTGTGATAGAAAGATGCGAACTGAAGCAATTGAATTATTTAAACATATTTAACCATAATAAAATTAAACATTAATTTTATCGATTAATGAAGTTACTTAACGTATGGTATTGTAAGATAATTTAAAACACGTCATTCACTAACACTTCTGTTACAAAAGTTTAGTCGTAAAAAAGTTCAATCAAAACAAAATGAAAAAGCGTAGGCCATAGAAAAAAGGAAAAGAAATAATCGAATTTGTTAATACAATGCTTGTTTATCCTCTTACATTTCGAGCGTAATGGATACACAAAAGGACAATTAATTTAAATTTGCTGAATATCTTTAATGTAGTTATTATTAATTTAAAATTAATTTTACCTAGTAATTTTGTCAATTACTCGTCAAATTACATGAATCAGTAAATTAAATCTAGATATAATATTCATATAAAATAATTCAGAATATCAAAAGTATGTTGAAGTAAGAAAGTTATAGGTATTTCATCAATTACTAATAATTACTGATTGTTATTGCTTAGAAAAGCAAAATGGAATTTGGAAAAAATGGGATGTATCAAAGTCTATGATGACATTTTCTTCAGACACAAAACGTGTTGTCTAAGGAAAGTAGATAGGATATCGGAAGGGCGTGGCTGAGTTTAAATGTTTTTGTCGCCATGAATTCTTGTTGACCAGATAAAAGACAAAGGTAACCTGAAGCGATACACGTGGAATACAACACTAAGACACTCAGGACATAGATCCATCTTAGTATTTTATTAAGATTATTATTATGAATTACCTTAATTTATGATTTTGTCAGTAATGGGGGATTCGAGGAATTTTGAAACTTGTTTTCGCAAACTCGTGATATAATATAAAACAGATTAGCTTTACAAATATCTGATTTAATTTATAGTCGATCAGTTTGTCCTAGTTGATATTGTAATTCATGAAAATTATATAATAATTTCCATAAGTGCATACTCCTGGCAAGTCACATGTCTTAATAGATTTAATGCTTAAGTATTTAAAAAACTACTTTTCCCGATATTATCATTAATTTTTAATAAATTATCTTGATATAATTACAAATTTTACGGAAATAATTAACTTTTATTGTATAAAACAATTACATAATTAAAATATTATTCTATTTAGTAATCAATGTTGAAAATATATTTTAATTTTTTAACGAAAAAAAGTAATAATTTTTTTAAATATTTAATATACGTATATTGAGAGTAGGGAAACAATTAAAATTTCAATGATTATAGTATTCCATGTTAATTGTAATGTATTTGAATTATAATAATTCAATTTGATTACACCGGTAAAAATATACTATTTCATTAATTAAATTGATTTATTTTGTTAAACTATTTACATTAAAAGTATGTCCATCAAGTAAAAACACACACATATATAGAGTTTTGCATATTTAGGTTTATCATTAAAATTGTTTTTTCTTTATTTTGTGTAATAATAAATACAAAATTGAAAAAATGTATTAAGTAAAATTTATTTATTGTTCAGATCTATATATAAAGAAATATATATAAATACTTATATTATATTTGATAAAATTTTTTTTATCTAAAATATGTTTTTATGTATTATTTATTTTTATTGTTTTCGATATAGAGCAATTATTTTGAATGTCGCATAAAGCATCATTCAGTAAATTATTATCGGTATCAGTAACACGTTGAAAAACAAATTTTTATATGTTAAATAAAGAGTAGTTTTTAATCATTTTCTGTATTTTAGTTTTTCTATCAAAAATATATAATAAAATATAAGTATTGAAAGTGGTAAAATAATTATTATCTTTAAATAATGTAATATATTGAATAAATAATCTATTTAAAAATATATTTTCTTAAAAACTGTGTTTTTCTTTTTATGTATAAAATGATACAAAATAATACAATTTATAATAGGTATAATACACATAAACAATGATTCAATTTTTTAAATTTAATCGAAGTAAATTTAGTAAATAAAATTTTAATAAATAATAATATATGTTAACAAAATATAATTTTAATGTAAGTAAAATAAAAATAAAAGATAAATTTTATCATTAGAATTATTTTTAATTTACTTACTAAGTATAGTTAAATTCCATTTTGTATGTTTCATTAATTACTTGTAATAAAAATATTTTATTTTTTTAAGTTCTTTATAAGTATATAAATAATACTTTATTAAAGCTCATTCAATAAAATAAACACAAAGAAGATCTTTTCAAGATCTTTGGTGGATTAAAATTTCTAAACATAATATTGTCTGTAGTTATATCTAATATAATACTATATGATACATTCATACAACGATAGTTATAAATTATAAAAAGTTTTCATGAAATGTATTGAAGTAAAAGTAACTAATAACACATCCATTATTTTTACTATTGTAAAATTGCTGAAAACAAGTACAATCACTACAGGATCAGTAAAAAATTATATTTGTATTGTGTGTCTTTTGTGTGTGTTATATTGTGTTTATGAGGATTCATATCTTTAATTTATTTTATTAATTTTAGGTAAAAAATCAATAATGAATTTCTTAAATTATTAATTATAAATTGAATAAAAAATGGTTTTATATTTGTGTACAATAAATCTTTTAAATTCTATGGAAAAAGAAATGTTTAACTTTATTACACTAGATTATCAGAAAATACTAGGCAAAACATAATAAATCATCTCTTTCTGAAATTATATTTAAAGAGAATTTTTTTATTTTTTTTAATAAATTACAATTGATTTAAATTTCATTAATAGATACAAATTTATTAAGGTCATGTAAAAAAGAATTGCATTGTGCATGACTCTGTTTATTAGTTATATTATGAATACATGCATGGTATTTTAATATATACTAATGAAATTTTTAAAATCTAATATAACTGTAGCGTTAAAAGACGTAAGTAGACGAAGTTGTAATAATAAATATAAATCATGCATACATAAATTTCTATTGCGGGTTTTACTGTACTAGAACTAGGTAATTGAATCTCTAAATTTACTATTTCACACCAACCTCATATATTTTCACGTAGTCAACGTACGAAAATCAAGGTCAACCGTTCCGCCAGCGATTGTTTATTATAAAGAAATATTAAGGTACATTCACGAAAGTGAAACCACTTGTGCATAACATATACAAAGAATGAAAATCAAACCGAGGAACACGTTGGCAGGTAAATAAAGCAAGTGCGTTCTCCTGTTTATTGTGCGTGCTCTGGTTTACAGATATTGTCATTGAGATGGAAATGAGAAGTAACAATGTTAACGGATGTCTTTTTCTCTATCAAAGTACATAGACCACACACGTATTTGAAAGTAAAATAAGGAAAAAGCGAATAATTTCGAACCATTCCTAGTTGAATTTGACCGTAATTTAAAAAAAAAAACCTTTGAAAATCACTGTTTATTTTGTTGTAAGCACATACTACCAAAAAGAAAAAGAAAAATTCAGGAAAAATGACACATTGGCCAAATAATCTAATATTTTGAGCATTTTAATCTTAAATAAATTATTATTTTTATTAATCCATAAATCATTAAATCATATTAATTTAATTTTTTATAATGGTAATGATGCATATTACTTAGAAAAGTCATTTTATTTATATAATTATTATTTTGCCGATAATGAATGTTTTTGAAACTTATTTGTACCACCATTAAAGTAATTCATTTATTACAATAAGAACAATGAATATTATAAAAGTGAAGGCTTACAAATATTTTTCTCAATTTCTTACAATGCGGAAACTACCAGTAATCATAAGAAAAATATTATGTCAATTTAATAGTAGGTAAGGATTTTAATTTAGAAGTTTTGAATATTCAAAAAAAATTATATTGTTATTTGATAAGCTTAAATAATGATTTTAATTAAATCAACATAAAAAACATCGATACAAAGTTTCAGTTAACAATTAATTTAATGATAATATGAAGTGTAAAATTATTAAATGCATGTTGCCATACGTAATAATTGGTCGAACACTCTCGTAATATTTCGTACTCATATACATGTATATATACATGTATTTCACTGTTTCTTTGTTAAGTTTCTTAGTGAACAGTAATATGAAAGATGAAAAAATTAAAAATTGTATATGACGCATAATTGTGCGAATACTTTCCAGTCGTTTCGCAAGTGTACATCAGTGGCTCGTAATCTCAACAAAGGTCATTACGAAAATGGTTCAGCTCTTTTTATTTATTTCAGGAAAACGTAAAGTGTCAGCTTGGTAAACTTAAAGTACCTTTCTCTCATAAAATCGACTAGCAGAATGCCTCTCTTCTCTTCCTTCTATTTTATGGCTAGATTGCGTTTTTGATGGGGTAAATTTGTCGAACGCAATCTTAGAAATAAGGAAATGTCGCATGATCTTAAGTCGATAAACAATTAGACCCTAGTTTTTCTACATATTTCAATTATAAAGGATCATAATGTAAGTGATACGTATTGATAGCAGTTTTTATAATGCATTGTAACATCAGTATTTCAAAAGTCACATTTTCAATTCTTACAGAAACTTGATATTTAAAAAATAAGTTAATTAGGCTTTTATTAAAATAGGTCGTCATTGACGAAACTAATTTAAAATTAATGTTTGTAGCTCGTTTAATTTTTACTTAAACGTTCGTAAATTTTTTTTTCTTTTGCTAATTTAAATATTTTTTCCTTTAATAGCTGTGAACATTTCGAGTCTTTCATACAGATTGATAAGGACTTAGAGAGACAAATTATTTTTTATACGAGATGAATATTTCACCGATTTAATATAATAATTATTTACATTTATATATTTACTATATAGATTTTATGTTTGGAAAGATGTTGGTAACTTTTCATTGCATTTCAAAAAGAAGCCAGCACACACTGAATCAGATTTATATGTTAGACTAATTCTTATTGTTTATTAATCTTATTCTAGTCATGATATTTTATTTAAAAATTCATATAAATATTGATTTCAAAGACTATTTAGCATAAATCACTTAAGAAGAAATTTATCGACTTTATTTTAAAAGCAAACATATTTAAAATAATAAGCATACCCAGGTACGAGTGCATTAAGTATTAAGTATTGAAAGTATTTACCAAAAAAGATTGAATAAACCTATCTTATTCCATCACTTGTTAATATTTTCATTAAATCAGAATTATATAAATTTTTTATATTATGAATTACCTAATTCCTGGAATAAATGAGTTACGCTCAGATTTGGCCTCTTACCGATTATTTTTCCTTTTTCCGGGTCCCAATTGGCTCGATGTCTGCATTATTACGACAACTTCATAAAATATTTGAAAATACGCGTCAATTTCTAATATTAATTTGTAAATAGTTTTTTCTTTGTTATCGATATAAAGTTGGAAATGTTGCAGGACCGTGAAAATATAAATGCGGTACTGGCCCATCAACTATTATTACGATCGGGCGAACGAAAAATACGTCCATGGGTTTGTCTGTGTATACTAAAATGAAAGTCGATCGATATTCTCTAAGATTTATATTTTTAAAAACAATAAGAAAAAGAAAATTGAGAGTCTCAGGACATATAACTGAAAAATCCCTCAATTTACGGTCTTTGAGAAATGGTACAGAGGTTTGTATTTAGTTTGTTCCTTGAAAGTAAAAAAGGCGACGATAAACTTAATAACTTAACGAATATACTTTTACTTATATACGATATCAAATAGGAGAAATTTGATCGATGTATAGATTTTCTCTTTTCTTGTGTAGATCATTTTTTGTAAATTTTGCTAGTTACTTATTACTGAATATGTTAAAATAAATTGATATCTCTGTAGAGTTTATGATTTCAAAAATAGGCAACTCAAATTGGTTTCAGTCAAATAAAATTGAAAAATTTGAACAAGGTTTAAATATTTCCTGTTTCTTTATGTAGTTTAAAATAGTTGTTTCCTCATTTTCATTTGTCAATTCAAAACTTGCAATGTTCTTATGTTATTTTACGTAATATGCACTTTGGAAACTGTAGTTTTATATTATAGAAATTCTAATTTTCCAATAATATTTCATATAAAATTTACATATGCTATAAACTATACAACGCTAATTTATTATCTTCTAACTTATAATTTTAAAAAGTATTATACTAATTTTCTAATTTTACAAGGTGCGCTTTAACTGTGATTTTATGTTTAAAAATAAATTTGGCTTATAAAACAGAAATAATGTATTTTAAAATATTAACCACCAACCATGTTATTTTAATTTTAAATGCAAAGAATTTGAACATAATTTATTTAAATTTTTTGTATTGAAGTACTTTGTAATTAATTGAAATTAGGAATTTAATTGAAATAAATTTTTAAAGAAGAATGTTGGTTTATAATAAATCTAAATATTTAATATATATTTTATTGTGTAATAATATTGTATATAAATACAAAATAATGTAATAAAATAAATTGATCATAGATTGCTTAAAACTTTTAATTTTTAAAATTCTTTTATATTATAATTCATAAATACCAATTATTTCATGTGTACAATTTATAATGATCACTTGCATAAGTGATTGGATCAATATTTTATAGAAGATTCCGTTATCGAAGATAATTATATAGTACGGGAAAAAAAGATCTTGTTAAATAGAAAAATAAAGCACTTTTGAACATTTATAATATTTACCTTTTAAAATATCATATCTGATAATTTAATTTGTGATTTATATTTATGGCCGATTTAATTACATCTTGTAGACAACATTTGTCTAGAAATTAATATTTTATTTCCTTATTTTTAAAGTTATTCCATGATTCAAAAAAAGTATATTTAAAAACATAAAGTAATATTACACATATATAATATAGTATATATACATAAACGTAGTTTACATATGCAGAGCTAATTTCAAAATAGAACAAAATTATAAACGGTAATCTCAGTGGAGCGATCTGCATTTCATTTTATATCTATATTTATGACATGCAGATAAGTAGGATGAACTTGTGGAAATGAGTCAATAATGTAAAGTTTTTAAAATAAAGTAAACTTCAACACTTATTATTTTCTAAATTAAATGCTTTCATTGAAATTTACATTTATTTTCTTTTTTTTTTGTTTTAAATTTATAATTTAAAGTACAATAATTTATTTTGCAAAGTGTTAAAAAGACGTAAATGACGTAAATGACTTCTTTAATTTTCTCTTTAAATTACACAAATTTTTAAAAATCTATTCTAATATATATACATCATTCATTATTTCAAATAATAAGAAACTTAAAAAATTTACTATTTATTACTATCTTCATAATACGTTTTATTTGTTTTTAGTGTGATTCTTTATGTATTTTTACACCAAGATCTTGAATGAAGGAAGGCAACTATCAAATTTTTGAATATTATTTGATCATTTTATTTATTTATTAATATAGATATTTATCTAGGTTATATATTATTATATTTATTTAACATAGAAGATAATTTACTAAAAACTTTTTAATTCATTAAATTTTAATTATTGTTACATCAGAAATCTTTTTTTCTATTAGTTTGAAAGTTTTAATGAACTGCTGTACAATCAATATTAAAAAGCAAAGTTTTCCAAGTTGTCAAGCATAGATTGAGCTATTACATTACTTTTCATCTTTATTAATTTGGACAAATGTTGTTGGTTTGAGATAATTATAAAATTTTATATTAAAAAAAGTTTTAGTTTTTTATTTTAATTTATTTTAATTTTTTACGTGAAATTTAAAAAAATGAGACAAAAATATGTTGATAAAAGGTAAATAATTTTAAACGGGATATATTAATAATATAGCTTACAATATTTTGTCAACAAATGAAAATACTATTCTTTAAGTAGTAGTAATTAAAAAATACTAATATTAGCTATAGAAATATTAGCTGTATAGTAATAGGTTTCATAAATATTATTTTTTTTTTTCTCTTAATATATTGTGTGATATAATATTATTATAATATATATGTATTGTAATATTCATTTCTTGGTATTGTATTGTATTGAAAGGAAAAATTGAAGTTGAACGATGAAATTTATTACTTATTAAAAATGTAAATTAACATTAGTCCGACTAGTCTTATGCATAAGATTATGGGATATAATATTATGCAAACAAAAGAATAATAAAATGTGGATTTATTTTATTTCTAAAATCCCACGTATTTATTTTATATTTGATTAAAATTGACCGATGAAAATTACAGATAAAAGACCCACCAAAAAAATACCGAAACGACTTTTGGTGCTTTTTCGTGTATGTTTGAACACCCTAAAGGTTTTGCAGGTCTACAAGAAAGAAAGTTGTCAAGGACGACAAGCAGCGCGTCATCGTCTTTAAGTCTCATTTCATCTGCGGATGTGCGTCGATGTGTGTCACCAGGTCACTGAGTTGGTTCTCGGTGATTTCCTGACACCGTAAACGGAATTTTACCTTATTCGATATAAGTCTCCAATTTCGGTTATTGCTCCTTTCACGTCTCGACGCACATGATAAATTATGGGAGAATAAATTTTATTTTGGGTGGAATTTTGAAGATCAATATTGAGACAATCAGGCTTACAGCTAAAAAAAATTCTAACCCAACATAGTTAACCTCATTTTTTTTGTCTTTGCACAGTTAACACGGTTATGCTTTATCGATGTCTCGTGTTGAATTCTCTTTAGAGATGTAGCCAATTTCACTACTTATTTATGCAGCAATATTTATGAAACGATTACAAACATATTCTCATATTGAATCTTACTGTGGAATTTGAATTACTTTATGTATGATTTAATATTTAAGAATATGACACGTACAGGTATTTCCCTTATTGTTAATTAATTTTTTAAATTAAATTACTGAAAAATTAGAGGATTTTAAATATTTATAGAAACCACTCTTTAAATTGCACAATTCTAGGTGTAAATATACATAAATTCAATGAAATACATCTACATTCATGTAATTTGAATTGTGAATTATCGGTCATAAATCTAAGATTTATCTAATAAAATTTGTTCAATTTGAATTTCCTTCTTTATCTCTAAATTTAAACATTTTGTTTTTTAATGTCATGTAGTTACACAATATTATTTTTAAGAACTATAATATTCAAAAATATTAGTCATTGAAATTGCGATAAATAAGAATTTTTATGTATATTATATAGCCATTAATTCATTGATAATTCTGTCGTAAACTAATTGTTTTATATTTATCTGTACATACATTAAGGAAATAATAGAAAGTAAACAAAAAAATTAACTTTTAAACAAACTAATTTACAATAACAATAGAATTTATTTGTATAAAATTAAATATTGCTAGAATTAAAATTATTGTACAATATATGTAGTATAAACATATCATTATGATATTCCAATATTTGTTAATCATTACTTACAAAAATATTAAATATCAATCATTTTTTTGATTTATATATGAATATTTTGATTATCAATCTTTAATTTTAAATAAAGTTCTTAAAAATCATATAAATATTACATATGGAAATAATAAAGTTTTATTATGATGATTATTATAATCTGTATTTTGATCCCAATTCTAAAAATACCAAACTTAATAATGATACATGTAATATAATAATTTTGTGGCTCTATAAAATAACAAATGCACCAATAAAATAATGTATGTACAAATTAAAATTCCACATTGCTAAATTAAGAATTACATTTTTCTAATAAATGCAATTGTAATTAGCGATTTTTATTCATTTATGAGCTTCAAATAAATGAAAAAGTTCTCGATTAGTTTTTAAAGTTACATGATTAAAATCGAAGTAATAATTGAAAAAGTATTAATTGCCTACACGAATATAGTTGTGCTCTTTCAGTATTATTAGATTAATTTATTTTTCTACAATATTTATTTTTTCAATTATTAAAGAATATAATTAAATTGCAACATGATTTTTTAGAAAGTATTTATAGTTTATTTTTTTTAATAATTCTTTTCTGGTTTCACTTTCTATTCTATTGTTCTAAATATAGCTTTTTAATTTTTCTTTATAAAATATTAAATATGTAAATAAATCAATTTATTTTTTTAGTATATTTATATTTAATATATTCTTTATAACAATCATAAGGAGCTTTTATTTCACTATAATACATGTCATGGAAAGTTTCCTTAAAAAGTATATATCATAATTTCCAAATTTTACCCATAATTTAAGTAAATTCACTCAATTATATAATAAATTTTTTTTGTAAATTTATGAAATATAAGAAATGAGTTGCTGGAAATTAAATGAAAAAATAAATTTTTATATAAAATTGAAATGTATATTTATATTCTATGCAGTATGGTGTTGTCAGTAAAATATTACAAATGCTTACAGAATATATTATGTACCTTTATAAAACAATTGTATTCTGTTTATAAAAATTAATCCTAAAGAAATTAATAGGATGTATCACAGATGAATAATGTAAAAATAGTTTTACTATTTATTTTGGTCATTACAGAACTGGAAATTTATTTAGGGGATGAAATTAAAACGTGTATGAATGCACGTCTCAATAAACTCTATTTAATAAACAAGTGTTTTATGAGGTAATTTACCACTTAGTACCAGCCACTGTTTATGAATAATAGCTTCTTGTAGTTTTAATTACGCAAGGAGTTTCTATTTACGTTCACAGTATTAATTAGTCTAGCTGTTCAAGCTTGGTAAGTGTTGGTAGATAATGAAACTTTATATTCATCTAATTTCTAACGGATTTATTCAATCAAAAATTATTCTGTGTATATTCTTATAGAGCTTTCGTTGTTTAGATCGTCTCTCTCTCCTCTGAGGGCGTACCAACCGGTTTTCTTCCGTTCTTTGATAATGATTGATAAGGTGTAACTGATGTTGTAACACTATTGGCTAGAACGCCTACACGAAAGCTTTGTTCTTCTAGTGATTGTTGATTGAATTCCTTTTAGTGATGACTTCCTGCATTAGCGTAACAAAAGATTTTTCACACATTTTTCCTAAACTCTGAAGGCGTCTTCACCATTTTTTTTTCGCATTAATCGTTATATGCAAATGATTCGAGTGTTATTTTTATCGTTTATGTTATAACTTTTATTCATATTTATATTATATAAAGGCATACGTTTAAAACCTTAAATTCATTCTTAATTTTTTTTTTTTTGTAATTGATCACAAGTAAATATTTGTTCATGAATTATGGTTGTACCTTCTGATAAATATTAAAGTGTCATTGATGCAATGGCATATAAAAATCTTATCTGTAATTATATTAGAATCTCACATGCAAGCCGTTCTCTTTTTAAAACATCTACAAGTCACAGATTTTATTATCGTACAACGATTATTTTAATTGATTTAAAATTTTAGAAATGACGAACAATAATTTGTAGTTTTTAATATCTAACATTTGCAATAATAATTTGTAACAATAGAAAAAAACTTTCAAGCAATAAAAAAAAGGTACCTTGAATATTGGGTTTTAATTACACAAGCAAATGAGAAGCACCATTTTGCTATTTCGCATTTTTAATTTTTATCAAGTTTTAATTAAAATATACATCGATCTGAATAGAGGTAACATTAATTTTTAATATAACTAATTTAATGATTTGGAATTTTAATTTAATTGGTATCGCCGAGTCGTCAGAATAAAGGTTCACTCAGTGATTTGAAAGCATCTAGACTAACTGTTCACATATTGCGTATGGATACGAGTGCAAATAAACCATGGGAATCCAACAATTTGTTGCAAGTAAAAGGAAACAGCTTTGAGGAAAAAAGAGCTGGTGCAACGATAGTCACAGAAATATGTAGAGAGCTCGCGGAATCCCAAATAAGAAAAATAAAACGCAGGCAGCTCGAGTATCCGGTACCAGTTCAGACAAGAGACGAGCAACGCCAGCAAATTCCATTTTCACGTTTCCTCATGCGCACGCGCAGCTGCGTTTCTCTATGAAAACTTGCAGACTCGATTAGAAATTGCAGGAGATGCCATCGCAGCGGTTCTCATTCGATGACTTCGTGTCCTTTTTCAGAGGAATTTTGAAGAGAAAAACTGTCCACACAAACACAACCTCCACAATTAAAGTAAATCTTCTTTTTTCTTGGAAGCGGGTACGAGAAGACGAGCACTAGATTTGTGGAACGACGGAAAAGGAAATACAAGCACTACGAGTGCATTTTTTGTCTGTACTACTTGTTTCACCCTAGCAATATGAGGTCTTACGTCGATTTTTGGTAAAATAAGCATCGACGATTTCTCTTACTAAAAATCGAGATGTTACTTCCGTGTATATTACTAATAAGCTTAGTTTTACATTTTAAAATCATTAACAGTGTGTGAGTTACCAATACAATAATTATCTTATCAAATGCTATAAAAAGTACATGTACGCTTCACAAAAGTTTAAGGTCACAAATAATATAGAGTAGATGGAACAATTACTGCTAAAACATCGATGTTAAATTTCTATTAAATTTATTGCCATAAATATTGATAATACAAAGTTCGAAAAGTCTAAATTTGTTTAGTACACTATCATTGAATAAATTCCTTTTTTAATGTAATAGTAGATTAAAATTATAAATAAATTTAAAATAATTAATTTACATCCTTTGATTCAATAGTTATTGTGCATCATATACACTATTGAAATATAATGATTAAATTATTAATATCTTTTAATGTTAGAATTTGTACATCATTAATGAAAAACTGATAATTGTTTATAAAAATATTTTACGATTAATATATTTAAAATTTACATCGATACGAATTTATCAATACATGAAATTTTTTTAAATAGATTCACGCATATTCTTTTTCACTTTTGAAAATTTAATGGTAAATAAAAATAAACTCTTCATATTCTGCGAGTATATTTACTAGACAAAATTTTTTATTGTCTTATTTATATTAATAGGTAATATAAAAATTCGTCCAATTTATTTTATATAAAGTTAATTATTTCATAAGTAACTGCAAGTATTTTAAAAAATATTTATTCTTATTTATTGTTATGGAGTCATTTAATTTATATTTTTCATTTCTATACATTTAAAATCATTAAAAAATTTAGTAATGCAAAGTATTTTATAAAATTTCTCCTTTATATTTTCTTAAATATTCATGTATTTTATGTAGTATAGTATGTAACCACATAAATTATCCAAATAGCATTTATTATTATAAGATTGATATTCATTAATAAAAGGGAAAATATTATATAAATAAATGCTAAAACGAATTATTAATATTCAACGTTTGTTAGCAATGTTTAACAGATTTTTATGTTTATTCGACAAGGACTAAAGACGAACTGTTAATTCTCTTTTTGTATATTCTTAATACCAAATAAAAGATCTTTATAGCATTTAACTTTTATAACTATACCATTTTTTATATTAGTTTTAAGCAATAGTCCCTGCTTAAATTTATTTCTTATAATTTATAATAGAATTTTCTTTTTGAAAATTTAGTAATAAAATAAACGCTTTAATATTAAACTTGACAGTTGGAGATTAACTTTTCTTCTTGCATTAAATAATATAGGTCACGCGAGTATATTAATTTCTTTCAAATATACACAGAATTGCTCTAGTAAGTAATAGGTTCAAAGATTTTTTATGTTTATTGATAAAAAATTATTTTGAAAATATTTCGTGTGAATTTATACTGCACAATTCTAAATGGATATATATCTGCATGTAAATATATTTGCTTTATGCGAATTTGGTTCGTGAACCCAAGATTTAACTTTCGTTACATAAGTTGGGAGTTACGTGTAAGAATTTACGTACGGATACATGTATAGTCATGAATGTAATATGTATATAGATTTCATTCATTGGTATGCATTTCCTTAAGGTGCACAAGTCTTCGCATGTGTTTAAGAAAAATTTCGATGCCTCTATTACAAGGCGAACAAATTGATTTTTCGTGCATATTTTATCTTTTTTTTCAAATTGTTTTCTGCGATCGTAGATTTTAATGTTTAAAAGAAAGCTTTATGCAAATTGTACAAGGAACACATACCTTACATTTGTAATAATTATATCTTATATACAAATAATACTATTAATAGTATTCTTAAAATATTTAAAAATATTTATTATATTGTATATAATTGTTACTTATAATAAAAATAATGTTTGAATAAAATATTGATTTAATATTGTATAAGAAAATTAAATGAAATTGAAAAATTTTTTAAATTTTGACGTCATAAAATAAATTATAGTAATTATCGTATAGTATAGTAAATTATAGTATAGTAATTAACGCACAAGTAAAAAATATATATATTCTGCATATTACAATTTAGATAAACTTTTAAATGAAATAATTTGACATACATATTTAATAAGCTACAATAATAAAAAAGATACTTACATGAAAAAAAAAAAAAATTATTAAAAATTTGTATAAATATATTTAAGAAATGCTAGTTTTTTATTGCTTAACAATTCATAAATCATTTTTAAATACATAAAATATAATTATTACTGAGGTATAAATATCGTCATTTCTGTGTATTTTTTGTAAGTAGCATTTAACAGATAAAAAATAGTTTAATCATTAGAAAGTATTTCAATAAAAGTATCGAATTTATGGCTTAAAAAGTAAAAAAATCGTTTGATTAATTCTTACGTACAAAGAAATAAAAAAATTAATACTATTAAAATACTCTTTTTAATTATTAAAACGTAATAAAAGCGCTTTGTATGAAAGACATTAAATTTTATATATTTACTATGTTACATTAATGAACTAAATGCAACAATTTTATATCCTACATTAAATTATTGTATTTTCTTTAACTTCAAAAAAAAAAAAAAAATCAATATAAAAGCTTATATGTTATATTAAAATCCTATCATATAAGCTTATTAATATCGATATTATAATATTGCAATTTAAATTGAATGTACTCAAATAATGAATTAAAAACCAAATAAATTATTTTTTTTTTGTCAAAATTAATAATAAATAATTCAATTGAAAACAGAGTTATCGTAAATTTAATATCCTATCCCAAAATTATTTTTTTTATAATATACAATAAAATTCATGTTGATTGATACGATACATATTTAATAATTCTAAGACATTTTTGTCTGAATTTTTCTACTTGCAATATATAAAAAATAAACAATTTTTGTTTCTCGGTGATTATAAGTATTTAGAAAATTTTGTTTTAACAATAACAATCTACAAACGCAGTTGATAGACATTTATTAGAATAAAAATTTATGTTTTATATTACACATATGTATATATATTTTTATTTAGTAAACTTTTTTATAATTTTATTATAACTCTACAAAAGTATGTTGTACATAAGTACATATGTACGTATATAAAATGCTGTGGTATCCTTGATGTAAATACAATTTAACTCTTATTCATATATTTACCAATATCTGGGTTTCTTTGAGAATATTTAATGTGCATTATATAATGTATTTTGATAAAATTTTACTGATTTAGTGAAATAGGATAATTTTATTTAAATTCAAATTTATACTGATAATTATTTTCAGCACAATTCGATTAAATTAATACGATATTGTACAAAAACACACTAAAGACTTAATTAAAAGTAATAGTTTGAAAATTATACTTGTGTAAATTAAAAAATAAGTTTCCTTAATTTAAAGTTGAAATGAAATTTTCAACTTGAAAATTTCAATTGAAATATCGTTTTACTCGGAATAATTGATAAAAAAAGAGAAAACACCGAATCAGAGAAGAAATAAAGGATTCACATCGGTTAGACTTTTTATTCATTACATCTACAGATATAGGAAAACAATGTTAATAGAGAATTGTAGTTACGATTAGAAATTTTTCAGAAATTAAAAAAATTAAACTTAGATTTATATTTTGTGAATGAAGAAAAATAAGTTGGTTGTTAAGTTTTCATAAGAAAAATGCAATTTTTAAATAAAAATAAATTCAAAAAAGTTATTTACATGTATCCATTTTAGTTAAACATCCACTGATCAAATATGTATTCAATATAAATTTTGTTAGTTAAAGATTATATATTTTGTATTATGTTATTATTCAATGGTTTATTATTACGTGTAAAAATATAAAATTTGTTGTTTTTAAATCGAAAGATAAATTTTTAGTTTGTAAACTACATTTATTACATTAGACGACAAATACACGTATATTAATGCAACGTATTGCTTTGTTACTGTGAATTACTGCGTTTATATTTTAGTATTAACATCTTCACTCATTATGATAAGAAATTAATATTTTTAAAGAGTTCGTGATTGCTTTTTAACGGTTTTATAAGAAACTATTTAAAAATATAATTGAGTATCATATATTATAAACAATATATATTTAAAGTTACTTTATACAATTGAACGAATGATATAAATTCAATTTTATCAATTGATTGCTACGTGCATTATATGATATATATATTGACTATATTTGTATACACCATATACTTTTAAATTACAACATAATAATTGCATAAAGTTTACAAGTAATTTTCTCGAGCTGATTCTGATTTATATTGTAATTCCAAATGAATTGTTTGATTTCAATGAAAAATTGAATATTAATGACGCTATTGACAGAGAGGAATTATTATTTCCTCACATTATATGTGATTTTTGAGATATTCATATGCTTATTAATATCCACGACTAATAAAAAATAAAATAAAATACAAAACAGTTATCAACAATGTGGAAGCATCTTGTAATTATTCGTGTATAAAAAAGGTAACACTTGCATTCGCAGATTTGCATAAGGATTAACTCATACAAAGTAAAAGTTTATATCATATTTATCGAAATAAAGAAAAAAAGCCAATCATTGTATAATAGTGGTAATCTCAAAGAAATCCGACCACACTTACACAAATTATTATACTCGTTACATTAGTGAGCATCAATTCATGATCCTTTTTATATACACACCCGGGTGCCCACACATACAAGTATATCGTTTACGATACGTCTTCGTCTCACTTCTATCGAAGTTTCTTCCTCCCTTTCACCAGTATCTAGTAAACATATTGGCTCTCTCTTCTATAGATTTTCACGTATTATGGACTATAAAGAGAAGTCTTTCGCGAATTTTTGTATCTACGTTTTACAATCTATATTTACCACTTTATCCAATCTTTTAATACAAAAGAAAGCATAGAAAATATCTGAGAAAAAAAAATTAGGAAAAACTTAATTGATTAGCTGTACAATGGTTTTTTACTCAAATGAATTATTTGTTAAATTGTTGTTTATATGCAAGTAAGAAAAGTATTTTATAATCCATTAAAAGCGAAGACGATTTAAAAATTAAATATGAAAGTTTAAAGATATATTTTAGAAGTTCAAATATTATTATTTAAATATTACAAAATATTAAATAATTGTAATTTCACATTCAGTTTTACTAAACATAATATAATTAAAAACTATTTTTTTAGTTTATTTTATTATTTAAAACGAATATTGATTGCGCGGAAAAAAACTGTTAAGACTTAGTTTTTTTCATTTTTGTTTTTCAAAATATTTGACTTTCCCACGATATCTTTTGAATAACTTTGCTTCTTTAAAAAATTTTTATTCTAATTATTTGACTCATTAGTTCATTAAAGAATTTGATTTCTGAAGAATATTAAGTGTACTTTTTTGTTTTGTGTATTTAATTAGCTATTTGTGGATTTAAATTTAACATGATTTATACACTAAAAAATTAAATAATAATGTGAAAATTAGCACGTACGGTATCTTTTAGGAAAATGTCAGGAAAATTTTTTAAGTTAAATATCGTTTTTTACAATTACCTATTAAAAATATCTAATAAAATTGAATGTTATTAAAATAAATAGAGAGAAAACAGTGAGAGGAAAATCTTTAATTATTATTGGTTATTATCTGGCAATGTATGGAGTGCTTTTATCGATGAATCAATAATTAAATGACCATTCAATGTTTTGTTACTGATCTTTCTTCTCTTACTCTGTCTCTCTCTCTCTCATTCATATTTTTGTTTGGGAGTTAAAATTAATGCTAGCAGGAACATTCATATATATATATATATATATAAGTTAATAAACATTCATTTATATATATACATATATATATATACCGAATGTTCAGGCTAGCGTTAATAAATTTAACTCCCAGAAAAAAAATATGAATGAGAAAGAGAGAGAGAGAGAGAGAGGAGAGAAGAGGGGAGAAGAGAGAGAGAGAGAGAGAGAGAGTAAGAGAAGAAAGATCAGTAGCAAAACATTGAACTATCATTTAATTGTTGACACATAGATAAAAACCCTCAATAAATTGCCAGTTAATAACCTATTAAAATAAAAATTACACCAATATAAATAACAATTTATATATTAAAATTAATAAACGATTAAAGAAACATCTTCGACTTATAAAAGTGTAATGTATAGACTATGCATGTACATATCCTATATACAAAGTATGTAAGTTTATTCAAAAACGAAATTTTTTATCAACTAAACTCAATTGGTACTTTAAATAGTGAATTTTTAAATGTAATGCATTGTTATTTGAACAATATTTTATATTCCTTATATTTTTATCTATATTTTTTTTCATTATACTATGTTCAACTTTTGTTGCCATTATAAATCATATTTACTCACTCACTTTAGTTTTTATAAGTTTAGTCTAATGGAATTTAATTATTTAATTTATATTCATAATGTTAGTTAATAGAAAGTGGTATTAACTCTTCATATTAGGAGTATAAAGTGAAAATTTCCTGTATTATTAAATACAGTTAATTATATTGCTCTAGAAATTGAAATCTAATTTAAAATACTCATAGAAAATAAAGGAATATTAAATAAAGGAATTTAAATAAAAATATTTTTTATAAATCTATATCTAATATTATTCATATTTTTACCATTTTTAAATTTTTTATTTTTAGAATAAATATCAAGTATAAATATAATTACACAATATTAGAAATATAATATTAGAATATAATAGAAATTATAAAAAATTAGGTTATTATAATAATTATTCTATCTTATATGCCAATTGAACATATATTATTATGACATATTCTACTACAATTTTTTATTATTACAAGAATTAATAGTTTATTTTATTTTTAAATTTTTATAAAAATTATTTTAAAAATAGTTAATAACACAATGACAATTAGTTGTATCTAAATATTTTTCAAATGTTAATTCAGATCAAATTATTTTTTTAATACAATATAATTCATTCGATTTATTTGTATTAATTAGACATTTTATTTGTTCACGTAATTAAACATTGTTGAGGAATAAAAGAGCTTGTGTGAATGCGGATTTCATAAATCAAGTAATGACTTCGAAATATGGTTAAGATGTATACACAGACTACATGCACATTTATTTAATAAGAAGAAAATGTTTAAAAGTCTCTTCGCTCTCTCCAACGTATTATGAAACATTATTTTTATTTATTTTTTTGTTTTCTACTTCTCTCACATGAAACATCCATGAGATTCTAAGGTGCGTAGCTGTTTTCTCACGCGGCACTACATAAAGACTGCTTTTTCTATTCAACATTAATTCTGTTAAATCCTGAGGCATTTTGAGAGTCTTTACATGTGATCAATTAGCTTTCGATTTCATAACGTAGCACATCGATGAATTTGTATTATTATATGGAGGAGGACAATAGGAAAACATGCCATGAGAAAGAACTTTATTAATATTTCAATCATTTATTCGAAAATCTGATTTGAACAAGTGTTCTTGTAGTTTTAAACTAATTAAATTCTTATATTTTTAGCTCTTAATAAAAAAGTAACATACATGATCTATACATAAAGTATCGAGTTTTTTTTTAAGCCACTATTGGTCGTAGCGATTTGGCAGAGCTTTTAAAATATGGGGGAGTAGATTTTTCTATGTCCCTTTTTTTCTTTTTCATTAGATAACAATTTAAAACGGTAGGATTTGCATTCGGGAGAAGGATGTTTTTCAGTTTTATGACACGATGCGATGGAGCCACTAGTGGAATAGCGTTATGTTGTTAAATTTTGGCTTATGGCTTGGTAAAAACACCTTAAAGATTTATTAATGTTAAAAAAGATTTTTAAAGGTAACTGTATTCATGTGTTGATAGATTCATAAACATTAACCGAAAATCATGATAAAAAAATGGTATATGCCTTTATCGGCTCATAATCCTAAAAATGTAGAAATATGAGAGTATTACTTGTATTACTTGAAAATATCGATGAATATATAGCTATTTAAAATGTATCCCTTACTGTCATTATATTTCTCGTTTGCGTAAACATTATATTACATATGTAAGAGAAAATTTTTTCATAATATTTAACAAGCACGAATACAAAGTTTTTGACCTTATAATTACTTTATTTTGGGTAAACAGTTATCACTGCATGCCGATTTAATCTAATTAAATAAATATTGCATACTTAAAGATAATTGACATTATGATTATTGGATATTTATGGAATCAGTTAAAAAAGTGGACTTAATTTATACAAGTCAAATCTATTACTTAAGACATACTTATTTCGAAGTAAAATTTTGAATTAATACTTTCATTGATTCATTAAATAAACAAAGAAGAATTAACTATAGTTTACAGGTAAGCATATTTTTATATTTTCTCGTATTTTTAATTTTAATAATATTATTAAAAATATTATGAATAAACTAGCAAAAGTAAATATATATATACATGTATAGCAAAAAAAGTAAAAGTTTCCTAACTTTCTCAGTTGTTAATACATCAGTACATTATTGCATAAATAAAATTTAGTTTACGAATTTCATAATACAATGAAAGAAAACATATATCTGAGTAACCATAACTAATACCACCGCAGTTGTTTTCTGAATTATTGCAAGTTGTAATTCAAAACTTAACTTTAAAATAAATAAAGTAAATTCTTTCTCAACTGTAACTTTTTTATACTTTCAATAATAGCAGTGAATTCCATAGGTGAACTCGATATTTTTTAATGATATCATAAAAATCCATACGAATAACTTTTAAATTTATGTAATAGAAAAATACAAATAATGTAATTAGTAATACAGTATTAAAACTAAAGTTTCACATTAGATTCTTTGAATCATCTTTTGGAATTGATTTACTTGATTCAACAGAATATGCATTTTTTTCAGAAATAATTGTAGCTTATTCTATGGTCTCAATAGGTAAATAAGAAAAATATACCCCGTAATATATTATTAATTAAAAATAGAAAAAGTTTACTAAAAAATATACAATTTATCAATTTATATATTACAATTCAATTTTTTTGGTCATTTATCATCAGTGGTATATTAATATTTAACGTATAGGTAGATATAATTTATTATTACAATAATATTTCAAAAAATACATTATAAATAAAGTTCTTATTTATTTATCAGGTAATTAATTATAATATTTGACTATTTGATACTTATTTACTAATGATTTTACTACTTCTCTTTGAACTATTACAATAGCTAATTTATCTTCATTAAGAATTTATTGTTTTAAAATATATATTTCATAATTTTTAATACACTGTTATATAATGCATGTATATATAATAAATTTTTTTTATTTTTTAAATTTATTGCAAGAAATATTAAATTGGTAATGACTAGAAAAATTTTTGTGTATTTATTTTCAATAAAATCCTGATATTAAACATTTAAATATATAATTTTACAATTATTATTAGAATTGTTAAATTTTGGTATATTTATTATTTAAAATATATCAAATTTGAAACTGATTAAATTTTTAAATAAGATTATCAAATAAGATTATTTATAATTAGATATTTTTTTGTTTTTATATTTATTTTAATTTTGAAAAAATAGTATATGTTATCATTTTTGTATTTCGATTTATTGATCTGATATTATATTAAATATTTTTTATGTCTATAATAAAAAATTTTCATAATAATTAAAATATCACATTTAAATTATTTAACATAATATTACATTATTAAATAATCAATATATATTAAAGTTAATTAAAAAATGTAATATTATATCAATAGATTATAGTAATTATAATATAGTAAATTGAGTTACTTATATGAGTTGATAATGAGGTTTTGTAAAAATATTTCTTTATCATTATATTACAACTTAAATAAATTAACGTTGTATTCATTTCTAAAATAGTTTGCAAATTAATTTTTTAACTTTAATTTTAAGAATCTAACATTCACAATATATAATACTGAATCTTTTATTTATATTTTATAGTTGAATACATTTTTCTCATGTTGTAATTTTTGTCGATTCTGTTTAAAAAGTATAATTTTAAATGCAAATTGATGCATAATTAAATTATTATCTATGGAAAAATTTGTATCTGAATAAATCATAAAAATTTTTTTTCTGGACATATCTTGAAACAAAAATTTCGATTTTTATAAAAAATTAATTTTTTTTTTTTAATTATTAGTTACAATAACTTAATTACAATAAAGCAGTAAGTTTTCTCCAACCATTTGAAAATTTTAAATAAGCCTATAAATGAATTTATTGTTTAATAAATGGTTAAAATTCATTTATCGGAAAGGATTGAACCTTATATTAGTTTTTCGTTATCTATACAAGATAGTGTAGATTAGAAAAACTTTTAATTTAGTTCAAAGATAATATACCATAATATATTTCAACACGTTTACAAATACCGCACGAGGTTTGGCATATTTACTTTTTGTACAAGATATTTAATTTCCATTGTAATAATAAGATTTATAAATTCAAAATAAATAAGTACATTTTTTAATCATTTATTGTGTTAATATAAAATAATAAAGTTGAGACATAATTTATTATTAAACTAATGAAAAAAAATTTCTATGTCATATTTTTAAACTTGATAAATTTTGTAGTCACATATTAATTAAAAGTTAATACATGAAATATAATGCCAAAAATTTCATAAAAAATTCTAACTAACGTATTAAAAGAGATATTCATATATCGTTTTAATAATTGCAAATAAATATGACTATGTGAAACTTCTGTCATTTTTAATAGAAGTGTTAAAGTAAGTAATAAATTTATTTCAATACATCTGTACTGGATCGTCTCCACGATTTATACTTCAATTAGATATAAAAATATCAATTAACTAATGTTCATGAATCTCTTGTTTTTTATGTTCAAACGGTATTACATACATACATGTATTAGTATTTTATCCAATTTTTATTCCATCTGTACCGAATATTGCAAATTTATTTCTGGCATTGAATTAGATATATACTCTCAAAGGTTGTCGAAAAAAAAGGAATAAAACGAAAAACCTTGAAAATAATAGAATAATCGTAATTGTTATTTAAAAAGTTAAAGCGTCGTATTGTATTACCTAATGTTGCGACGCAATTATTTATCAATTACGCATGTGCCAAGTGAAGCTACTAAAGTTCGTGCCTCATGTTTGTTTACCGAAACACAAATAGTTCGCAACATTAATTTCACGTATAATTTACTTCATGATTTAATAAATTATGCACTGTTTATTGTTTTAGTTTTTTGATAATAAATATTGAATATAAATATTAACTTTTATCGATCTGAAAACAGAAAATAAATATTTCAATAAAAATTTATCTCTTTACGTGAGGATTCACAATTTTATAATAAATACTTTTTTTTTATAAAAAACCATATAAAATTTTATTTTTTATGATACTGTTTTAAAAAATATGCAATAATTAAAATATTGTATTAATTTTCAAATAAAGTGCATTTTACTCTTCAAGAGATTCACATTAAATATTTCTTACAAATATGTAATTGAATGATTTGTACATCTAAACTTTAATAGATAAACAACTGAATAAAGTAGATTATTGTATATCAACTTTGAATTTTAGATTTACAAGATTTAATAAATAATTAAATTAAATTAATTGTAGATTAACATTCTCTACATTTAATCAGGAACAATACGAATCTGTGGTATACGTTACGAACATATAAATAATAATAATAATATGATATAATAATAATAATAATAATATAATAATAATATAAATAATAATATATAAATAATAATAATTTAAGTCCGCTCAGGATTATTGTTATTATTATTTATATGTTCGTAACATATGTAGAAAAACTAATGTACGGATTTACTTCAATCAAAATTTGTACAGTAAACTTAAAACCTAAATTACATAAATTAGATGTTGAGCCTCTAGAAAATTTTGTTTCATTAAGCATAATTTTTTTAAATCAAGAATTAAAATTAAAATCAGTATGTAGATAATTTATATTTACTATAATTGCAATGAATACTGAAAATTCTAGAATAGTTATAAATGTTTATAAAGTTCAACATCATTAAAATATTTTTTAAATAGTTATTAGAAAAGATCTGACGTAAATTCAGTTCATACTATATTATAAATTTTAACTTCTCTAAGTATCTATTTTAACTATAAATTATATTATAAATAAGGCAAATAGAAACATATAATTATAAAATATACCATAAATAGGAACTCCCCTCAGTTGTAAAATGATTATACTATCACTAAATAATATAATTTTTACGAGTTATGAAGTAATATTACTCTTTAAAAAATATTTTTTAGATATATATTGTTGAATAAATTTTTCGAGACTCATTACGTTTCAAAGATTTAGTTAATTACTTATTATAAATTTCGTGTGTACTAAATATAAATTTAATCTTCCAATCGGTATGCAATCTGTGATTTTAAAAATAGTATTATTAATGCTTAAAATATGTATGTATTTAATTATACAGAAGATGTTGATAGAATTCTTAAATTAAAATCAACGTTAAGCAAGATAAAAAATTTATATATTTTTCTTTAAAATTCAAATGTATTATTCAAAATTATGCAACTATAATTATAAATTACTACTTTTATTTTTCAAAAGATTTTTCTAGAATAATTGATTTGTAAATGTTTGATCAAAAAAATTTTCTGAAATTCAACAAATTTAAAAGCAATTAATTAATTTTTTTTATTTTAATTAAATACTACGATTTATTATTGTCAATTAATAAAACTAACGATATTTAACGATAACTAATAATATTTAATCTAAACACAGAAAAATTCTGAAAAAAATATTTGGATGAATTTATGGGAGAAAAATCATAAAAAGTAAATTATATAAGTATGGCATTGATTTAAATGCCCGATATGTTCTTACCGTCATATAAAATATTTCGAAAGATAGATTTATTTAAGATTTTATTCTTTTAATAAGTCAAGAGGGAAATTTTTTTTTATTACACTTGATGCATTTATTTCGAAATCAAACGACAATGTTACGTTACGTGCTTCATTTATGAAATCTCAGTGTAAGCGACGATTATATGCAATATTTATACTTCGGAAAAAATTTTAAAAGATAAGCTACAAAGTTTATAGCACCTCAGAATTTTATGAGCTCTGGTGAGAAGCCTCTGATTTCTTGGAAAATCAATTTCCAGTTCTGAAAATAATAAAATATTGATTGGTTTTCAGTGTTTGAATTTTCTTAAGTGTAGAAGTATATAGAGTTGAATAAATTTTAAAATACATTATTACATTCATTAAATTTGAACTGCTACTGGATTTATATTTTTCTACTAATTTTATTAACATATTTGTATATTTTTTACCTCCATTGACTCTAGCGTCAATTGCATGGTTTAATTATTGTATACAGGTGCTCCACATAATAGTACTACATTCTTATTCTTTGCAATTTTTATCTTAGTTATACAAAAAAAAGTTTCGCAATTTTTTTTTGTATACTAAAAATACGGATCATAAATAAGTAGTTGACAGTAGTATTTACGATTTCTCTTAGTAAGTGGTAAAAATAGAAAAATAAAATTAATTAAAAACTTTTGCATTTTCTCAATTGTCTTTAAAATGATTTATTATATTAATATTACATTATACATATTTTTTTAAGAAATTTTACATAAATTGATTTTTAAGGATGTTTCAAGAAAATATTGCTATTGTCTTTTATAATCGATTGATTTCTGTGTAAATATAATAATTGAGCTACAATAATTTTTTATTATAATTTAATATGAAAAATAAAAATTGAAATTAAAATTTGAGCAAATTATTATTTATAATATAAATTTTTGTAATTAAAATATGTAATATACCAATCATTAATTATTAATTAATAATTGTATTATAATAATGAATCATTCTATATTTGATCGTTATATACGTATTTATTAATTATTAAGTATTTTTATATTTTTATGTAATCATTTTGAAAAAACATTACAAAATTAGATATTTTTTTTAATATTAAATGTAGTAAATATTAATAATAATATACATTGAACATTTTTTACAGGTAATAAAAATTAATTGAATGAAAAGTCTCAGATCTCAATTACTCATAATACGTATATTTTGTTCATTATTTTTATTTATAAAGTTGGTTGTTCATTACAATAAATTACATATTTATATAAAACGCAGAACTAAATAAAATATTTCAACAGAAGTTCAGATAGTTTACTGTATTTCACATATTATATATAATCAAGATATTATATATAAATTATAGAATGCATAATAAACATTTATTTACATATTACTTTATAAAACTATGAACTTAAAATAATAAATAATAATCAACAAAAATCTATAAATTACTGTAAACAAATACATTTATATATAAAAAAAAATTATTTTTCATTTAAATTACTAGATATTGTCAATGCATAATAAAATTTAATGTATTGAAATTTATGCTATAAAAATTAAAGAAAAATCTACTAATAACTACATTTATATATATTAACAAGTATTTATCCAACTTCGGTATATCTCGAGTAATCTTTATTGAATTCCTCAATTCTAGAAAACTAAAAATTAAAAAAGGCAGCTTTTAATAATCAGAATTTTCTTATTAATTTGAAAATAACACTAAGAATGTAAGTACTTTGTATGAATCTTTAATAGATTTAGCTTATAATGCGAGTTCAGATTCTGGTATCGCGTGCGTGTGCTAAATGGATAGGAAAAAGTATGGATCATTGATGAAAACCAATGGGTTGTATCAATTCTTCGAAGTTATGACTTCTCGAACTTTCACCTGAGCTCATTTTTTTTTTTTTGACATCATGAATGTATAAAAGGTCTAATTGGAAAAACCTTATGCGATGTTTTTTCGAACCATCAATCATGATAGCTTGAAAATATCGGGATCAGTAATACCCGATTGGGAAAGCAACGCAATAAAAGAATTAGTTAACGTGTTCTCTTTTTTTGTATTAGATTTAACTTATATTTATTTTTATAAAAAATATATTGTCGAATGGCATAAAAAAAATGAATAGTTTTGTTCTTGATTCATAGTTTTGAAAAGTTTATAAATGATGTAGGGTTTTAGGTTAAGGAAATGATTAAAGTAACAGTATAACTCCATAATCTGAATCTTTAATGAAGCTATAAAAGTTTTCACGATGAAAAGAAAAAAAAAATTGTTCAAAACATATATTTTGTTCTATTCTTTCTTCTATTCTTAATATTTTTCATTTTTCATTTTAATATGAATTTAAAACTGAAATTCTTTAGGCATGAATATGTTAACATATAGAAAAAGATTAAAAATTTACCTTTAAGAAAGTAAAAATATTATTCGTTCAACTTTATTGATGTAATAATTAAAACATTATAATGCATCAAAAAATTAATTTTACTTGTTCTCTAATATTTTTAGTATTCTATACAGAGCAATTATATTTTAACAAAAATTAAAAACAAAATGTTAATATCTCATTTGTAATGATTTTATATTTTAGTTTATTCTCATATTTTATAATTGTATATGTATCATATTTATTATAAACAAAATCATTTATATTTTAAAACTAATATTCTATTCAACATTTAAAAATAATTTTAATGAAAATACTTGTTTTTAGTTTGAAACAACGCTTATTAAAAAAGTTTGTTTATGTTTTTATAAAACTTCATTCCTACATTTTTTAATAGATTTTTAACTCTGTTAGTTATAAAAACTCAGTCATATCGATTTTATAACGATTGTGAATTTCTAACTAAAACTTATTTGAATTATTCATAATTTGATTAATTGAGGTATTGTTTTGTTGAAAAATATAGTTTCGCAGTAATTGTTTCTTCTTATTATATCAATTAAAAAGATTGCTTGAAGCAAAAACCGCGTATCCGTCAATAACTAGTGGAAAAAGTTTAGCCAATCTTGAATATTGGTAATCTATATTGTATTAAGTTATAATATTTGAGATATTAAATACTTTTGGCATAAGCTGAATATTTATTTTATAAATGGATCTAATAGTTCCTGTCAATGTACCATTTGATGTCAATTTTAGGAATAAGAGAAGTTCTGTTTACATAATTCTTATCTTCTTGGTGAAATTAATGATATTGGCACAGATTTTAAAAATATTGGTGATTATACTCCGATCTCTAGTGACTATATAATCTAGAACTTCATGCTCAAGTTATCAGGGCTATGAGATCGAAGTCTCGGTCAATATTTTGTGTTTATAAAACATAAAAATTATAAATTATGAATGTAAAAATGTTTACCGTTTTCGGCTAAACATTTTGAATTATTAATAATAACAATTTCCAGGGAAAATTGTTTTTTTTTTTGCATCAATCTATATACTAATGATTTATGGTTATTTTATATAATTTTCGACCTCATTTGCTCAAATATTGGTTTATTAATTTTCACAATTTTATTTTGGACTGTTGTGAGAAAAATAAAATTTTAATATACAACCTAAGTATTGGTTATTCGATGTAATTGGTCAAATGAAGTAATAGTAATTAACAAAAAGTTATTTTAAATGTCTTGAAAGTTTAGAATTATTTACTTTCGAAAGTATACTTATTATAACTTTTAGAAGACTATATATGTGAAAAATATAAAATATTTAAGTACTGAAAAAAATATTAACGCAACTAAATTTTTTTTTTATTTATTAAAGATAATAAGCCTTAAAATACATTATAACTAAGTATCAGAAAATGGCTAAATATGCAAATAAATAAACCCTATTATTAAATGTATCCAATGGTATGGTAGTCTTGTTAATACTTTAGCCCATCACAAATTGTTTAAAAATGTTTCTCCATAATATAAGAATGTGTGATGGACTAACGGGACAAAAAAATCTAAAATACTATTCTATTAATTTGTATAATAATTGAATATAATGTTACAAATTTCTGTTTCGTATTCCATATTGATTCCAGATAGAGTTGATGATAAAAAAGAATTAATCGGTGTAATGAATTCATATTCTCATGTACAGTGTGCTCTTTTGCCTTCAGAAAATAGGATTTTTCAAATCAATATTTAAATTAATGTTTCCTTTAAATCGTTTTATAGATATCGTCTGTACTTATAAAAGTTAAGAACGTTGTACCCATTTGCCATATTAAATTTATCATACCGTTATTAAACTATTACACGTGACCATTTAAACATAAGAGTCAAATGTAGACATCAGTTTTTTCGTACAGAATTGAAATAAAATAAAACGCCTCTTCCACAATTCCAGCCTAATTCACGTGCTTTCCAATCCACGAAGCCTCAAATAGAATGCAATTATGTCAGGGAAAAAAGCAATAGATAATTGCTTCAATCCTAATTTAGGAAATCGTAATCCTCGTTCCCGAGTCGGGGGCTGGAAAACTGGCTGAAAAAAAGCCATCGAGTTCCCGTTTAATTTTTTCTTCGAGTCGCATAAAGAGAGAAAGACTAGCGGGTGAATTGTGCGTTATGACTGCCGTGCCATTGTGATTTCGTGAGGTAATGAGAAATCGCGATCTCGATCTCATTTCTCGGGCTTCCCCGTTAATTATTACTCCCTAGGCCGAGCTCCGCATCACACGTAAACACTTAGATTTGGAGATTGCAGGTGTAGCTCGGGGAGATAATACATTCTCTCAACACTCAGACCCGTAAATGACCAACTTGATCGGCGTGGAAGAATTGAGGAACCGCGTGCCATTGTCCGTTTCCATTTCCAAAGACGCACACCTATTTAGTGATTGCATACCTGCAATTGTCCATGTACTTATGCGTCTTTTTTAAATTTTCTTTTAATATCTACGTCATATGTCTAAGATATTTTTTGCCACCTCTCATTTTCAAATACTAACGAATAATCAAGGGCCTCGAGCTAAACTTTTACTCCTTGTATTACCATTAAACCCGTTCATTTTCATTTTTTCGTTAGTTCATCAACCAAGATATCATGCGAGGATTATATCGACTATGACTATGAAAATTGACTATACGAAATAATATAATCCCCATCCAATATTCCTTTAAATATTTCAGTATATAAAGTTAGATACTATGATAAGCTATGAAAACACCCTTAAATATAATTATAAAGTTATAGACGATGAATATTGCATTAAAATAAAATTTAGACTTCAAAAAGATCATTTTTCATTGGTAAATGTATACTTATTCTTCAAGGATAGAACAAGTAAAGTTAGTCATATTAGCTTTTTAAAAACCTCTTAAGCAATAACTATTCAGAATATACTACAATAATTTTACGGGATTTTGAATTTTTTACCCAAAGTACTTAATTAATAGTTAAGTATAACAAGAAATCTTTCAACAATCAACTCTAACAGTGTCGATGAATTATTGTAAAAAATATATGTCTAAGCTGCGCAGTAGTGGTTTCAAAATGATTTCCAGTCTCTCGATTATCATAACTACCTTTGCACATATACGTACAAATACAATCACCAAGATCAACGTGAAAGTCGACAGTAGATCATCTGGGGAACCATAAAAGTATTAATCTCGATTCCTCTGGTGGTTAAAATTTTGCAAGTTATCATTTTAAAAATATAATCATCATTCGGTATTTAATGTACTGCATCAACAAGCTAAGTATCCATCATAAAATTTAAGATAATTTTTAATACAATAAAATACAGTTAATCATTAAAAAAAAATGTTTGTATACATTCATATATGTTATATTTAGAAAAGTAAGAAATACTTAGTCAACAAAATAATTAGCCGTTATGATACGCATTCAATGTTGCAAAAAATGAAAAGTATTAAAGAGACTGTGATAGTTTTTTTTCCCTTAGTTGCTATTTGTTATTCATTGAAATAGACGAATTTTCAAGGCGTACGAGACAGTACTTTTTTAATATTTTTTGCTTATTATTTATAAATCAAAATGTTTTAATAATATACCACGATTTATTATTTTTTATTATTAGAACCCTGATTTTGTATATAATATATATTTATATTTTTACTGTGAAAAATTGTAGACTTTTCATTAATGTGATATTCACAAATCATGTTATATATCTTCTGCAGTTTGTAAGTTGACGATTAAAGACTAAATATAATGATAGTATAAATTTTTTACATTCGTTAATTGTGGTTGTTATCAAACTTCAATAATTTTTTTAAATTAAATTGATTGTAAGTATTTCCTTTTGAAATAAATAAAAAAAAGAATTTTCTGAAGATCTATTGTTTTAAAATCGTTACCAAAAATATTTATCAAATTTTATAATTAATTTAAACTATCTATTATTGATACGTAATTATATATAAAAATTACTTTTGATATTGTACTTAGGTGATTTCTATAATTTTAAATATATTAAAATGATTAAATTTATTTTGAAGAATTTGAAAAGCTTTAATTATGCCTATGGTGTTAATTTATTGTATAAAATTACTTTACAATGATCTAAGATTATTTCATTAGAAATAATTTTTTTGACTGTTTACTTATAAAATATTTTTATTGGTTACAATAATATCAAGTACAATATTTTATTGAGATAATGCACTTTAAAAGAAAATTTGCGTTTTAATTTTAATGATGCGCCGTGCATAAGTACATTCAACTGCGTGAACAAAACCAGTTCTAGATAAAAGAGAAAAAGCCTTTTTGATTTCAGAATCAGCATCATATAATGACAGTTCATTAATTTTCGTAAGCCAAAGATAAAAGAAGAAACAATGCGGCCCATTAGGCGTCGAAAAAGATCTACAACGATGAAGGCGTATCGCTCATTTTATTTTTAAGAGTCGAATTACCGCAGAAAATTCGGGCTAAGAGATATTTGGTACACTTGTATGTTTTTAAACACAATCTTTTCACAGTCCACTTAAGATCAAGAAACATGTAAATATTCGAAATATGCGTGCACATGTAAATATATACCGAAATATATGTAAGTGTAAATGTAGATATCTGTGTATACTCCAACAGGAAATATGATGTGAAATTTATTATTTTAACTGTGAGAAAATAAAAATTTGATGAGTCGATGATGTGTGAATCGTATATATTGAAATATTTTAAATCGTTGAAATGAAAAGATGGTAAATAGAACAAAGTGAAACTATTTTTTTATGAGAAGAGAATAAAAATACTTAGTATTTGACTTCTTTATATTGTGTCGAATATAAAATTTTTATAATAAAAAATCATCAATAACTGATTGTTACATATAACAATATATTTATTGAAAATGCTATTATAATTCGAAAATATTCAAACAGTATACTTCTTGGTCACTGGCACTTTTTTCAATTTTGTAAAGGTATTTCAGAACTACTTTCTGTATATAAGAAAATTAGACACAATCGATTTCTTCAAACAAAAAATTAACTTTCCCTTTTACAATCAAGTATAACATTTAATTTAATTTAAGAATTAATTAAAATTATACCGAAAATAAAGTTTCCATGACGATACAATTTTTCCAATCATCAAATAGTTCCACTAATCTTTTGTTTGACCTATAATCGTCATATCTTATATTTTGTACCAATGTCAATAACAATAAAAGAACACTATCAAAACCTGCAAATCATTCACCAATTTAGATTTTTTATCGAAAATAAAAAGCAAGATGCGTAAGGCAGAGTGGGAGAAAGTCATCAAAAAGACAAGAAAAGCGAAAGAATCTCAGGATACACAACTAGTAACGGTAGACTTCCGGTTTATCGATCTCCACATCCAAAATAAATGTTTTCTTTTTAATTCGTTGCATATATGTTGCACGGCGATCTAAATTCGAATTTTTTTTTTCTAAATACGTTAAGAACACACCGACAACATCCAAAATTATTTTTAAATTTTAATATAATTTGTAGAAGTAAAAATTGTACATTATTATTTTTAATTTTTATACTACATATGTACGAAATGGCATATATCAACATAAGAAGCTTCATAATATGTATTTTAATAGTACTTTATAATTGTGGAAGTCGGAATTTAATTTAATTTTGTTTTTGCTTAACACTTCGGGCTATGTAATATAGGTATATTGTTTCACTACTATAAAATAGACATTAAAAAAAAGAGAGAAAGAAATTAAATGAAAAAAAAGAATGTAATGAAATAACTTTAATAAAACTTAAATTATAGGCAACAATAAAAATAATAAAACGAAAAGGAAACTCTTAATTACATATGCATGAAAAAATGGAAGGATTATATTTAAATTTAATTGTATTTCAATTTAAATTAGTTTAGCAAGATTTGTAGATTTTTAAATAAATTACATATAAATAAATAAATAATAAGAATTATATTAATTGTTACAAATATGTATTTAATAATTTTAATAAGTAATAATATTTTATTTATAAATTAGTGATGTTGCAAAATGATAAATAATATTATAAAAAAATTTGAAAAAATTGAAATTATCTGCATTATAATAAAGGACATGACAAAATGTTAGAATTTTTTTTTTTTTTTTTTAAAGATTTTTTTTCACAATAAAATTTATTACAATGTGTAATATTTATTACAATTAGTTTATATATATTTAAAAATTTATAAATATCAAGACGAATATTTAATTATTTTTTGGTATAAAACTGCTTCATAATAATTACTAATTGTTGATATTACTACTACTACTACTACTACTACTATGATTATTATTATTATTGTTATTATTATTATTATTATTATTTTTTTTTTTATTCAGTCATGTAAAGTATTATGATTTGTAATTTTGAAATTAGTTATAATACTATACATAAATTATATGCAATCATATTTTTTACAACATACTTTTATAATTGAGTCACTTAATGTGTTTTTAAAATATTTTAATTAAGATTATTTTTATTGATTATAAAATTTTCAAATAAATATGTATTTTTTTATTTATAACTGTATGAATATATATTTTGTCATTTTTTTATTTTGAAATAATTTGAATTTACTAAAAACTATTAATTTTGTGTAAAGATATTCTAACTATAAATAAGTGATGTTTTTATACTTAATATAGAGTTACATTGAAATTTAACTCTATAGGTCATATTTGTCTTAAATATTTTATTTTACTAAAACTTTATATCTTATGACGCAACTATTACTTCGATAAAAAATTTATTGGTATGTTGCGTTCAATTATTATATCTTTGGACATATTTCCATTTACGTTTATAATATAAATATTATAATAGAGAAAGTAATATCTTGAACTAGAAAAAAATCATCATTTTTGATAGTATTTCGAAAATGGTCGGCAATTAATGTATGTTATAATATACAAATGATGTAGTCTAAAAAATCATAATTAATAAAATAAAAATACAGACGTTTATTTTAATATTATAATTTATTATTTATCACTTCAAATATAGAATCAATAATTTTCATTTGACCAAATATTTAACGCTTAAGTTTAAAATAATTAGAATATAATTTTGATTATTTGTAATAATATATTGTTACATAGATATTATTCGTGCTACGTTAGTAAAAAATTTATAGTCATAATAATAATGTCGATTATTAGACAGTAAAAATAAATTTAATAATATAAATTATATATTATATATATTTCTCGAATAAAATTTTAGAAGTCTATGTATAATAATTGTGCAAATAAAAAAATTATTTGATATATAAAATACATTTTATTATTTTACATTTTATGTAATTTTATAAGCATTATTAATGATTTAATTATTATATATTTAGTATTTATAAATTTGAATTTGTTAAGTATACATAATTCCAGAATAATTAACTGGCTTTATATATTGTAAAACCGTACTACACAATACTATGAAATCGTTTAACCGATCATGAAAAAAAAGTTTGATAACCTATGCAAAAGGTTTTATATTAAATAAAATTGTTGTTTACTTTAACCATATAAAAACAATAAGAAATTTTTATTGGTTAATTATAAAACGACAATAGTAAAATTATTTCTATGTTTGTCATTAGTCGAATGTTATAATATATGCTTCTTCTTAGATAGTTTTTATTTCTAGAAGAATGCTATTCGTCATTTTACAATTAATAATTAGAAAACATATTAAATAATATTTTTGATAGAGAGTCTCTATAATGATATAAAATTATTTTAGTATTAATTAAATTTAATAACTGTTGTGAATACATTAGAATATTAATAAATACGTTGAAATGTTGTAAAGAATTCCATTAATATTTCAGTTGATGTCTGGGAAGTTTAAAAATACTATTATTATTAATATAATAATATATGCTTAAAAACTTCTATAACCAAAATTATCGAGCAGTGTGCTAGCAACTAATAACGTGTTTGTCTTTAATTAGTGCTATAATATAATTAGTTTTCTAAACATAATTTTAAAAAATTCTTGTGCAGACAAACAGTTATGTTTGCTAAGCTATTATTTGTAATTTATTATCTATATCCAATAGCAGAACAATGCTAACGAGAAAAATTTCGCGCGTACTTGAGTGTTTCATTTTTGATATATATATGTGTATATGTAACAGCCTAGTTATAACCCTCCACACCGCCAAGACAATGCACACAGGTATGTACACTTAGAACAATGCACCGTTCTACACGTAAAACCATGCACTATTAATGTATGTGTACATTTATTTCACTTGTGCACACAGCTTACGTGTTGAATGGAAGATGAAACTGGGTGAAACGAGCACTTGACTGATAAGGTCTTCTACGCGTGGGAGCCAAGATCCACTGTGTACACATGTATTCGACCATTCAACCATTCAACCATTCAACTGAGCAACCGATGCCTTTTCTCTTGTAAATGAATTTTGAAATTCAACTGTAGATGGTGGGGATGCGAGTTGAGTTCATTCGCATTTAAGGAATTTAATTGCAGCGTCATTTTTAGCCGCGTTAAGATCGTGTTTGACATGATAACTAAATTAAAATTTGGCAAAAGACTCATAATATTAATTAAACACTAACAATGTATTCCTTCGACTTATTTATTCATCATAAGAATAATTTTAATTGAGTTTTTTAATATAAATTATTCAACTTTTTGTCTAATATAATAAATTTACTATAGATCTTTTATTTAACTTTATTCCGTTAAAAAAAAAAAATTTTTTTTTATTGCTATGTGCATTATTAAACTTTTATAAAATATTTAATATAAAATCAAATAATTTTTCATGAAAATATTAAAATGTATCTTTAAAATATGACATTGTTCTCATATAAAATATCGATACTAATTTTTTTTTTTTTTATTAATCATTTTGTTTTCATCGTTATTATATAATAATTTTATTTTCATTACAATTTATTGATAAAAAATATATATTTTCTTTAGAATATAATAAAATTAATATTGTATGAAGATTGATAATTAGTGAAGATGCAAGTACAGCAACTTTGTACATCATATTACATGTTTTAGATTCAAAATGTACACTTCTGTTACTCAGTTACAGGCACTTTTAAAATAATGAAAGTAATATAATTATTAGAATATATACATATAATAGTGCATCAATATATTATTTAATTAATATGCAATGAAGTTTTTAAATATTATCAATAATTATCAATATGTGTGACATTCAAAGATATTACATAATTTAAGTAACAAGCTTTGTATTATTTTGCGAACATACTTTGTGTAATTAACAATAATCCACTTAACAACTAGTGTATTGTACAATAGAACTGATTATTAATAAAACGATAATTAAAAAATTAGTGTTTTGTAATACTCATTAATATATAGGAAATATATAGAAAAATATTTATTTATCATTATATTTATTTAGATGTTAATAGATATATAATTATAGTTCAAGTCAAATAGTATTGACGTAAATAAAATGATAAACGTAAATATTTTTATTTTTTTCTATTTATATATTTTATAAATTTTTTTATTAGTATATGAATATTTATAAAATATATTCAAAATCAAATGGGATAAGCATAAAAAATGTTAAGTCATTAAATTAAATACCTTTAAAAAATTAGTGTTTTAAAAATGACTGTGCAATATTATGAATTCTAAATAATTGGACAATGAAAATAAAAAATATAATATCTTGAGGTATAAGTTAAGTAAATCTAGAAACATTTTGTCTTCAAATGTTTCCCATGATTTCGACATTATACTTTTCAAGATAAATTTATTATAGTTTCGTCATTGGTATTTTTGTCGGTAAAAACTACTGTTTTTTTTTTGTTCGTGGAAAACAAGTTTTTATATTTTAAAACAATGTTTAAAACAATTGTATGCGTTTATATTTTTATAGATGTTTCTTAGAAATATTTCGAAAACTCTTTATTTTTATATACAATATTTACAAATTATTAAAATAAAATTTTAATTCTGTGTGCGTCTGCATTTACCTATTACTCGCAATTTTATACATAAATTTTCAATCTTGCTTGTGTATTGTTTAATTGCTTATTTTAAATAATTAAAGGCTTGTATCTGTGCTACAAATTTGGTGTATGAAGAATGAGCTCGTGCTGTAGTCTTAAAAGTTGAGAAGTAAGGATTTTTATATCGTCATACAAACTATTGAAAAATAAAGAAAAAGAAAAAAAAAAGTAATTTTTATAGCTACGAAGAAATTGCGCTTATAAATATACTGAAGTGAAATAAAGTTTCTTCTTAAAATGCATCTGCTTTTAATGAAAAAAGTAGTAATAGAAAAGAATGATTTATCGAATGATGATATCAGCAAGGAAATTTATTTTTGAAGTTTTGCGGACTCTCGACCATCTTCCTGGTACGAAAGTAATAACGTGAGTTTTTTTTAGCTACATCGGGGTAAAAAATCAATGGTGTAAAATTGGAATGAGCACTACGTGGGTGATGGAGAAAGGGAAGGAAACAAGAGAAAGAGACTTCAGAGATACCCGCGTAGAGAAAGTTTAGGGGAGAAAATGGAGGACTAGTCTAGAAAAGCAAAAACTGAAAAAATGAGGTCTACAACAGTAGATGCATTAACTAGTGATATACGTTGTTACTGCCTCATCGGTATCTAGTTTATTTAGAGCTGATAGTGTACTGTGTTGGTGCTGGAGGGTGAATCGATATATCGAGTAATTGAAGTGATTATAACGGTTCTTGTACACAAAACAAAGTTTCCAGTGATCTACACACTTTCTCAAACCGTTGAACCGAGAATTTTTTTTTTTATAATTTACAAACTCATTTTTAACAGTTAATTACTATTTTTTGTTTCAGATGGTGAAACTGCTTTTTATTTTACGCAGCCCAGATTATTTTTTAAAAGAAAAACTTTTTAATGCGATAAACAATCACATAAAACAAATTTCATTTTTGGCATCAAATCTTAAAAATATTTGTAACCGTAATTTTTACAAAATAAAAGAACAAAATGTTTTTAAAAAGTTTTCAGAATTAGAAAAAACACCCTCGATTGTCATTGGAAACGTGATAATTAGCTTCCTTGTGGGTGTGAGTAATATGTAAACAAATTATATTTTCATCGGCGACATTTCAGTCGAATGACTTCTGTTTTACAAGTTACAACTGACGTAAATAATGTACTGAGGCCTGAAAAAGCCAAAAGTTATTCTGTCGAAACGTCGCCGATGAAAAATTAAATTGAAAAATAATTTGTTTACTTATTACCCACACCCACGAGGAACCTAATGAAGACGTTTTTAATTTTTTAAAAATATTTAAAAGTTTGATATTGATATATTGTGATATATTTGAATAATATTTAATATGAAAATAGTCAAAAATTAATAAGTTTGATTAGAGTCGATAAATTGAATAATTTCACTATTTCCTATTACTGAATGGATAATTTGTATTTGATAAACAATAGAATATATTATTATTTATAATTATAATAAATTTTTATATACTAATAATTCAATTGATACTAAACTGAACTAATTTCTGTTATTAATATGATAATTTTACTGTTATCTGCCAACAAAAAATATAAATATAAATAATAAATAAATAAAAAATTTTGTATGTATAAAAGGAAATGTGTATTGTAATGAAGATTATTATTTTTATTAATAGATGAATAAGTAATATAATATGAAATTAAAAAAAGTAAATAAATATATTGATAAATAATTTTATTTAACATATTTTAGCATTTACTTTCTGTAATATAAAATTTTTAAGAGTTATTTTATTTTCTGTTGCATTAATGTCGAAATTCGTAAATTTAAATATTAATTCCAATGATTTTCAAGCTTTTAATCATATTCATTATGTAAATTTACTATTATATACATTATGTAAATTTACTATTATATTCATTATGTAAATTTATTATTATATTCATTATGTAAATTTACTAATAATTATATTTATGCAAATATTATAAATAAATATTATGAATATAAAATTTTTAAATAAATGCGTACAAATTTATGAATTTTATTTTTTTTACTGAATTCTATTCCAATTTTAAAATATAAAAACTTAATGATTTATATTCATAATTAACATTCAATATTATTACTAATTCATATAAGTAATAATATATTAGTAAAGAAAATGCAACTATCACTGTATTTATGAAATTTTTAATTAAAACTAGTTAAAATTACTCTAGTAATTTTTCAGACTCTTATTCTATTAGCGTTAGTTATTCTATTATTATTATTATTCTATTATTGTTGTTAGGTACCTCATTTGATTTATCAACTTTCGTTCCGCATCCACGGTTTTGTTCAATATCCCTCTACAATAAAACGACGAGACTTTGACGATGAGATAATAAAATATGTAACTGTAATTATTATATCAAAAAGTTGCACTATAATATGTTGTATCCTATGTATATGATGCTCTGTGATTTATGAAAGTAAGAAATGCAAATAAGTCAATAATTGTATTAACTTACCTACAGTATTAATTTTTGAGCAAAGGTATAAAAATAATACCTGTTTATTATATTATAGCTGCCAACGAACTAATTTTTTAAATTAATACGAGTTTAGAATTATAATATGAAGCTATTACTTTTATATGTAGGCAACGAAAATAAAAATGTAATTGAATAACACAATTAAATATCTACATAGTTCTTAATGTATTAAAAATTATAGGTATTGAATAAATAAAAATTAATATTGAATTTAATTCATTGACTTATAGATAACCCAAATATTAAATATAAATAAATATGTTTAATTTTTACAGAATAAAATTTTATGCATTTTAAAAATATCATTAATAATTGGAATCATTATTAGTTCAAAATGGTTTCATGGATTAAGTATATTGAATTCACTCGTACATACAATATAGTAGTTAAATGAAAAATAGCTTTTAAATATATTTTGAATCATAAATTCAGAAAATACACTATAATTGAACTAAAAAAGGAAATGTTTAAATATGTAGCTTTAAATAATTAATTTTTGAACTTGTAATAAAATACTTTTTATTCCAAAAATTTATAAGTAATCAAATTGCATCATTTTACATAAAATAGTTTACGTGATTTGATTAATTTATTAATATACGTACATCAAGGTATTGCTAAGATTTAAAATCATTAAATCTTTAAAGATCAATTACATATTTAAGATGTAAAATTGGAATACTTCATAATTAATACAACTTTAATGTATTAAAAAAAAAATTACTAAAAAAAATGTATTAAAAGTATTTGCAGAATTTTTATATTATTTATGATTTAAAATATTAAAAGTTAAGTGAATTTATAAGTTATTCTTTGGGCACATGAAGCAACGATTTTTTTAATTAAAGAAGTAATTAAAATTATGATAATTGAAAATTCTAAGTACTATATATAATTAAAGTTACTGTTTTTTTATCTCATGGGCTAAGTTTAAAAACCTGATTAACATTAATTCATAAGCATTTCACAACGTGCATTTCAATTAGAAAAATATTTATTGATATTGACGTAAGCATAATACTCAATAAAATATTGAATCAAATTTTCAAAATTAATATTGATCTAATATCGAAAGTGTTATTCATAATTTTATATTGAGATGATGTCATTGTAAACTAATGTATTGATAATAATTTTACATCTTTAATAAATCTTTATATCGATTGAAATAAAAATGCGTAAATGAACAAATAATGTTAATTAAATATTAACTGCATTCAAATATTTAATTTTAATTATCGTAAAAGGTTACTGATAATTTATATTTAATCGTATATGTGCATGCACGCGCATGCGCGTGTGTAAACATATATACATGTCTATATGTATATATAATTGTTGTGTATTGTGTATTTGCCGTGTGTTCAATATTTCCTTTCATCTGTATTTTTTTCTGTGTCCGCCTCTACATATACTTTATTAAGATCATTAAACTGCTTTTGAAATATATAACTGATGAAAGAAAAAATTAAATAAAAATCATACAATATAGATATTTTTAATAAACGTAATTAATTAAGCTTATTAATTTTATAATAAACATTTTAAAGTTATTTGGAATTATATTTTATGTAATTTTTAAATTTTCAAAGTTATTATTTAATTTTCATTTAATAATATTATATACAGATAACGAATATCAAAATAAAAATAAAAGCTTAGAAATATCAATATACTGAGAATGTAAAAATGATAACAATAAATAAAAAATAAATTGATAATATTTATTATTATTAATAGTCGAATAACTATAGCTTGTTTTATTATCGCATATTTTTGAAGCAAAATGTCAGTGTCGAAAGAAAAATATAAATAATAGCATCGTCAGGGAAGGCTCTCAAAGGTTTAATTAGCTCGACTACTCAATGCTCAGTATTGGTGCCAGTCAATCAAGTATTACGAAATCCATAGACTCCATCGAACCAAGATTCAATAATGATAAATACGTGAGGGCATCAAAGCTAAAAGATCGATCATTAAAATCCAAGGTATATTGCAGTTTTGAGTGTATGATACCCCCTAAAAAATGATTCACCGAGTAAAAGACGACGACGACGACGACGACGACGACGACGACGACAGTAAGAAGAAAAATTTATCATCTAGTGAATAAGACTGAACTCATCATTGAGCAAAAGAGCCTCAGCGACATTCTCAGTTTACTCTTGGTATATTTGTTCCATTGAGCTCGTCACAGCAAGTTTCCTTAGCAGCAGCACCAGCAGCTTAAAGGATATCGTCGCACCACCGTCGAAAGTAAAACGGCAAAGAAGCGGCAGCCTTCGATCCTCGAGAACGAGAACGAGATAGCGAGAGAAAGAGAGAAAGAGAGAAGAGAGAAGAGAGAAGAGAGAAGAGAGAAGAGAGAGAGAGAGTCACAGAGAGTAGTGGAAACTTCGCCAACGGAAGATACCTAGTGGAAGAGAGGGAAAGAGAAGGAAACCGCGGTCAATGGCTGCCAGCGAGCCAGGTTCAAGGAAAAACCGGGTTGGTCGCTTCCAGATCCCTTTCCTTCCTCCTCGCGTCTTGTACGTGTGCGAGGATTCTACGTTTCTCTTTATTTTCGAAAAAAGGAAAACGGCGGGGGGGAAATGGGGGGCAGGTGAAACGTACGAGTGGATGGATGCCTGGAATTTTCAGTTTTTAGTTTTGCGGGGAGAGCTTTTTAGGGTTTCCAGCGTTCGGGTTTTACCTCCGAAAAAAATCGAGTCGGAATCCCGGCCTACGTGCGTAATGCACTCTGATAATTGTTTATAATAATGTGAACTCGAGGAGGAATTGCATGCCCTTGTATTGTGGAAAAAATCTGTGCCGGTTGCTTTATTAGTATAAGCAGGATATTGGATGGCGTTGAGTAGTTCAAGTGCGGTAAGGCAAGACCGTTATACCTATGTGCGAGTCCTATTCTCCGGTTTTATCAATTTTTCGAGGCTTTTTCCGCAGGATCAAGAAGCCATATTTCTTCTATTACTTTTATCGCTTTCTGTTATGAATATTTTATGGAATTCGTGTAATGTGTACAAGGAAACAATAGTCTCACCGACTCTTTAATACAACTAAACATTTTTTGTTGTTAATTTATGTAAATTACCCTAATTGTTCATGGTAAAAATTTGTTGGGGAAAATTATTCGCCATTAATAAAAATTCTACCGACCGGAAATTTTTATGATTCACTTACGTAATTTTATAAATAAAAATTATACGAGCAAAACATTTTAACAAGATTTAAAATAATTTAGTGTGCGAAGGAAAATTAACTATCAAATGAACTAATTTTATAACTATTATATGAAATTAAAATGTTATTAAATAAAATGGAAATTATGAAGTCATAAAATTGTTTACTCCACTTTCAGTACCTATATTTGCTATCGTTAAATAAATGCATTATTGAATACAAATAATTTACAAAAGATTCCTTTGATTCTCATAGCTTCCATCAGATTTTTTTTTTTTTAATAAAATATCATGCGATCTGTGCCTATTCATAAACTTTATTTGAAGTACTCAAACATTTAGTTCTAATATAGAAGTTATTAATAGCTGGTAGAATTTATGAAGAAAGTATCCAATAAATTATAAACTCAAAAAGGCTCACAAGCAATTATGAGTACATCCACATATACTACTTTCCTTTCATAGTTATATCATCTACATAAAAATAAAAATTTTTAAATTTTTAATAGAAATGAAAATAAGTGTAACAAAAATATGTTCATAAAATTTAATAAAATTTATTTTACCATATAATTGTTATGTATATTATAATTATTAAAGTATAAATAAACAACATAAAGTTTCATTTAATGCGTGTAAATTTTCATTTAATGCGTGTAAATTTTCATTTTTAATGCATAATTTTACATGTTCTTTCTTTTAAAAGTCCTCACCTACGTTCAAATATTTACACCGGAAAATGTTGTAAAATTATAATAATTAACATGGTAAGTTAAATATTGAATAAAAATACAAAAGAAACTTCAAACAAGTCTTCAATTTCGACGTACTTCTATTTCCAAAAACCCATCAGTTCACCGAGAAAATTCTCGTCTTATGCTGCATTGCCAACAATTTGGATTGCACCGTAAACTTCTCAAGTAATTTCCTGCAGACAATTCGATAGCTTTGAGTCTAAGAGAGGGCGAAAAATATTCCTTTCTAGTCATGTATATTCGTAATTTCTGGGTGAACTATACTGCGTACACCTATAGGCGTATGTATTCTTGTAAAAATGTGCTTCATATAACTTTATGACACCCAAGAAAAAAACATATCGTATTTTTTTTCAACCTTGTGTTAATTATAGATTAAGGTATTTTTCCTATTTTAAAAAATAATTGTCTATAACGATTAAAAACGTTGGTCTGCGAAAATTCAATGCAACTTGCCCTTATTGAAATAACTTTCAAATTCATTTTCATTCTATACATTCAACGCAATTTAAATATTACATGAATTTGATAAAACTCAATATTCCAATTCGGAGAACAAGCATTTATGCAAATTTAATATTATATCAATTATTATATCAATTATATAATATTAGGAGATTCTTTTATGTATAATAAAAAAGCAAAAATAATGAAATTTCACGCTTTATATTGTAGGATAAAAAATTTAAGGATCATTACGATAACAATAAAATATTTAAATAAAAACATTAGTGGCAGAATATTATTAAAATAATTAATAATTATCTGAAAAATTTATATCATTGTGCAATGATACGATCTTATTTATAGATTTTTTATTTTCATGAATAAAAATGGCTTATTGAAAAGTATGCTACATAATAATTTTTCTTAATTGCAACAAAAATTAATTTTTAATGAATTATTTATATGCATTGTATTCTGAAATAGCCAAAATTATTATGCATCGTCAAATGTGTATATTCAATAATAGAATAATATTCATTATCAATCTTGATTAGGCAAGTATATTTTTTATTGAATAGAGTAAACAACATTGGATATATAAATTTTCAGAGGATAGCTTTGTAGCTTAGTTTAGCTTAGTTTATTCCTATTTTTCACAACAACAGAAATTGCAAAAAGAGGTTCTTTGTACTTGCGAATGGAGTGTATATTACCATATTTCTTTTAAAACAGGTAACTTCGAAATTGCAACATCTTTGAAGACTGTAAAACGTACGAGAACGATACGAGTGTAAAAAGTTTTTCACTATTTGCATACCGAGTCTCGAATGCGTATCGATCTACGTTAGCAGTATCAGCTTGGTGGGAGTTGGCCCTGATCCGCAGTCATAAGGCACTGATAAATTATCCAACTTGATATCCTAAAGTTCTATTTCCTTGTTTCAAGCTCAGTTCAGCAATTACTTTAATTATTTCCTTGGACACAACTGAAAGTGACAAATGAAATTACATTGTCAATGGCGTTGACAGTTTTTATAAGACAATCTCCAACGATATGCAAAATTGTCAATTTCCTCGAAGAGAATATGAACGTGAGATCTTTAAAATTATAATTATCAGTAGTGAAAAAAGTGCTTTTAATAAAGATCAATTTAAATTGTAAGTTTAGATGAATAATTGCGAAAACAATATTTACGAGTTTACAAGCACATGAAAATAAAATGTCAGCAGTGAATCACTGAGGATTGAATAATTTATGGAACTACACAAGAATGAATTAGCCCCCATAATATAAATTATTCCTTAATAATAAATAGGTTTATTAACGGTTATTATAGAATTTATGTAAAATAATGTTGAAACAAATCGTAAGGTTTTTTTTAAATAATTTGTTAATAGTTGGTAGTATAATAGTTACTTTGAAGCGATTATGAGTTTACTATCTGTAATTGAACGTGGTTGAACTGTTTTGTGTACGAAATGATAATGGAGGTAGGTTTCTTAAAAAATATCGAAGAAATCCTAATATGCTGGAAAATAGTTAATTAGGCAAAATCAGCTTCCAACGGCCTTTGAATATGGAAGAAATGTTTTAAACGTGCAGATTGCTGCTCGTTTAGGATTAAATAATAAAAGTAACATGTCTCGAGGAAATGAGTGGAACGGGGATTTTGGTTAGCAAGCAGGATAATTAACTCAGGACAACAATGAGCTATATTAGCCTAAGGATTTTTGAGAGGATATTCAGAGAATGTGGTGGAGCGTTAATGTCAAATATCAATAGGTGAAACTCGCTATTCCTGATTCAGTTCGATGGCACCAAACTATGCAAATGGCAAAGATAATATGACAAAAGAGCTCTTGGACGTATAAACTCTGTAAAATAAAGAAATTTCCGCGTGAAATAGTTGCACGCATGGCAACATTTGGCCAGCAGTTGCCGGAAGAAAAAACGAACAGTAACGGAAAATGGCTGGATGAAAGCCGTACACACTCCTTGTAGTCCTCTCCCCACTAAATTCACGTCCGGGCAAACGTCCCAGGACGAAGGGCGCTGTCGGAGTTATCGATCAAACTTCCCCCATCACCTAATCCCTGTTGGCAAGTAAGGAACGTACCGGTGGACGTAGGCCGCGGTGGACATGTTGCTATCCATGGGGTGGTTCCATGCACCCACGTTCACGACTTCCCAGTTTCCTGACCGCTCCTGGTCACTCTGTACGCCGGCGCGCCTTTCTCGCACTATTCAACGCGATAATTCGGGTAGCGCGATCATCTGTGGAACACACCGCGCGGTCGCGTGCTAGGGTCGATACGAGGACACTGGTCCGGGAACTTTTTCTCGACGAGGAGTTGCACCGCATGCGGGCTGCTCGGCACCCACGGTAAGACTGCACACACCAGCCAAGTGAGTAGGCGCTGGCTTTCTCTATGCCCCTCTCCAACTCTCACACTCTCACTCTCTCTCTCTCTTTCTCTCTCTCTCTCTCGCTCTCTCTCTCTCTCTCTCCCTGTTGCTCTCTTTCTCGCTTCGACTCAACTGGCAGAAACATTCTCCGAGGATGCGAGTGCGAGTGAGACATAAAATTGTGCGGATACATGGCTGTCTGTTCTCTGTTTTTCTGCACGAGTGTGAGTGCGCGCGCATTTGTGTCTGTGAGGTCGTTGCGGTACGCTGAACACATGACGGGACTTAGTGCATTGCTATTGTCGAATGATATGATTATGTAGGCGCGTAGCATGTAATTTTCGAGGACTTTTCGGAATCAGCAGACAGATCCTAAATCCGATGGAAATAAATTAACTCGCAAAAATGCCAAAACTTAGACAAGTAGTAATTGTTTTTATTTTAAATAAATTAAACTATCGATTATCGAATAAGTAAAGGTCGGTACCTCATTGCAATTATATCTACCAAATACTTATATCTTCTAAGACTTACTCAAAATTAAAAATATGTTTTGAAAAAAACATTACGTTTGTATTTCTTTAATACAAGTATTGTCTTAAAATGAACACTTTCATCCTATTCATTATTTTACAATAAATTTTTTTTTTTTTTATAATATTTTATAAATTAATTGAATGCGTACCAGAGTATTCTCATTATAAATACTATATCTATTTAGCTTTTAAATGCTTGGATATTTGCACTATATGATATACTTAATGTCATTCGATAAAATACACATATTTTTAAAATTAAATGTTCAACATAATGTTATTCAAATATAATCAATAGTAAAATAACAACAGTAATAAAAATTGAGAATTATTTAATTTATCGACATTTAAAAGTAATGTAAATTAATAAATTATAAAAATTAGTTTCAATAATTTAAAATTGAAGTATAAAAAAATGGCAGATACAGAAAAAGAATTTATATAAGAATTTTAATTAATTACATTTAAAATAAAAATAAAATCTATAATAATATATATCATTATTTAAAAATTATAAACTTTCGATTAATAATATCAATTAACGTAATATTATCAATAAGCATTTAAGATAACTTCCTAATAATCATAAAATTTTGTTATTTAGTCTATTGTTCTTATTTAATTTTAATAAATTTTTTAGATAATAGTAATTATTAAATATATTATCTGTATTATTAAATATATTTTAGTTTATAAATTTTTTTTCAAAAAAATATTCTCTAAAATTTTCTCAAATTGATAAGTCATGTTCATGTTGATAACATATAAATAATATTCTACATAGATTAAAATCATTATTGTTATTGATACAAATGGTATTTAATATTATTAAAGCTCTGTACAGGCTCAAATCGTTACTATTACAAATATAGATACGTAAAAATAAAAAAAAAGTCAAATAACCTTTGTGCTCATGATAATGGTTAATTAAATCAAGCAATAGAGCACATTTTAAATCATTATCAAATAACAACAGGAGTTTATAGACTTTTTACGATTTTTATTATATGTTGTTCTAAAATGATACTAAAAATATTCAGGGCATTTTTTTTATTGACAATTTTAACAAAAACATGCATTTTTATCTAATTTTCTTGTTATAAAATGAAAATTGTAATTTTAACAATATAGTGTTAATTAACGCATTATAGTGAATCAAAATATGAAAAAAATTATGAATAAATTAAAACCATTTATTTACATTTAATTTGTATAAAATTTCAGCTCTATCGTATTATTAGTTATAGCAAAATCATATTATTAATTAAATGATGAGAAAATTTTTTAAGTTTAAATTAGGCTAATGCGTTATATGATTTTAAATTTTGTCACTGTTTTAATAAATATAATTATATTAATGAAAATTTTGTATCTTATATTTTACAAAAATCTTTCGGATTGTTTAAAATATAAGGATAAAAGTGACTCAATACGGTCAGTGCGTAAGAGTGGGAAGAGCAACATCCGAGGGAATGGAATATATAGCAATAGAAGTGAAATCCGCGAAAACAAACCCCTCATCTCTTGTTCTCCCCACTCCTCTTTGAATTGCGTGTACTCGACTGTTTTTATAAACTTTACCCACATATTTTGGATAATCTAAACAATTTTTATGAAATATAAGATACAGGGTTTGTTTTGCTATAATTATATTTTTTTAAGCTATGGAAAAAACTATAATCATATAACGCATTGATCTAGTAATAATTTAGTAAATTTTTGCATAGTTTAATTTTAATTAGTATTAGTATTTCGGTTTGATATATCGTAGGGTACAGACGTATTCGATCGCGATTAAGTTATCCTGGATTTGTTTACATACACTAGTATAAGTAACTGATGCTAATAATTATAAGAATATACATTTTCCAAGTTTAGTACCTGCTTATGCAATTAAAAAAAAAACTTAAAATGGCAGAGATTTATGAAAACACGGGTTCTTCAAACATAGAAATCCGTAGTAAAAAAAATAACAATATCACATACGTATGAAAATATTACCTTTGTTCCTAAAAAAGAAAAAGACATTATCATTAACTCGATTGAAGGGTGTAAAATAGATGCTTAACTCGATGGTATTGAATCTCTAACGGCGTTTAACAATTTTATCAAATTTAATATTATCAAATTTATTGAATTTACCCTAAAAAATAAAGGTTTTAAACGAAATGTTCTTCCGTAGCGTTTTTCCACTAATCGGTTCAGCGCATTATGTCCAAAAATCAAAAAACACCTATCGTGCGAAGTAAAATCGTGCCACCTGTAATTATCGAAAAAACAAAAAAAAAAGGAACAAATAGAAAAAGATTTTTTCTACGTTTTAAAATCCCTCACAAATCGCTGCGACCAATATTCGTAAATGAAAAAAAAAAATTGATACCTTGCGGACAGACCATTTATGTTCTTTTCGGTGATATATTTTTTATATAAAAGAAGGACATAAACAGCTTCTACCAGAAAGTATACAAATAAATTATGAATTCATTATATTGGATATCCTTATATACAAAATCTACTCACTGTTTTATTTATAAACAAAAATGACATATCGCAATGGTATATCAGGAATTTCCCTTGCAAAAAATGTCAACAGAAAACATAAAAATTACTCTAGGTAATGACAACACAAATAATTCGAAGAAACCAACACAATTATGAAAAATGTAAAAACACTTTCAGTTAATTAAAAAATTAATTTGAAAAGATATACAGAATCTATGTCTACGAAGAATCAGTTAGTACACAAGTGCATGAAAAAGAAGCAAATAACGATGGTATAATAAAACCAAATGACAAAATATTTCTCATTCCTACTTCTAAAAAAACGAAACTAACGAACTTTGTAAAGTGAACTAGAACATAATCTCCAAGAGTTTCTACTACTCGTTATAAAAGTCATGGAAGATAAATGCAATGTGTAAATTGACTTTAATTGCCTTGTATTGTTTATCATTAAAGCCTTTGGCTAAATAAATGTAAAAGAAATTGTAATAGAATGCATAATAGATATTATTAAATTTTATAATATACTATTTCATTTTGCTTTATATTGAATAAAAAAATTATTTGAAGCGGGGCTTATTTTAGTTATTTATTATATATTTCAAGCTATTCCTACAAATAAATGAAAGTTAATTTCTTTCTTTAAGAAGAAATTGTTAAACAATTTTTTACATATACATTTATAAATATATAACTATGATAGAAAAATGTTGCTACAATAATTGAAATTTTAAATATTTTATAAAAAAAATATTTTAAGTAAAAAGTTTTAGGTTTTAACATTTTTTATGAAAATTAATAATAAAAAATTTCAAAACTATACTATAATAATTTTCAATAAAAATAATTAAAATTCTATTTTAATAATTTTAAAAATATTAATTATTATATATAAAATATAACTATTCTTTTTACTTTTTGGTATAAATATATAATATTTTTAATATAGGAAGCTTTCAATACCATTTTGAATACCATTATAAATTTTTAATAATAAAATATGAATAATTCATAATTTTCCCAATAACACAAATGATTTTATTATGAATGTCATTGGTGTAATAGATGGTAATAACATAACCAACAAAAGTCATTAATCTTGCAGATAAAAAAATTTTTCCCTATAGTTGATAAATATAGCATCGCTAGTCAACAAATTTAATGGGCTATAGCATCGAATGGTGTCTTAAAATCGATTTCATTCAGCAAAGATTTAGTATTTTCGTCGTAAAGTTGACAATTATAATATTATCGCAAATAAAGTTGATATACTCTGATATTGTCCGGATTGCCGTTTGATCAAAGGAGTTAATGCAGTCGAGGCTCGACCTTCGAATGTTGCCCTTTGCTTCAGGCTAAGCTCATCTCGGTTTATAGCTCGTCACCTGTGCAATGGTTCGAGCGTTTCTTAAATGCAAGAGATTTCTCCTTCTTCTCAGTTGTGCAACGCAGAGGAAGACAGGATGGGGAGAGCAAAGGACCGAAGCCTTGAAGGAGATGAGCGTTGATGATTATTAGTTGGTAGTACCGAGGTTGCTGTTGCTGATGATAGACTAGTCAACGCGTAGTCATTAATGAAGAATATCTTTGCGATATCTGATCATTTTTTTCGAATGTCTTTAAGGACATGCCGAGTATAAGCGGAGAAGGCATTGATACATGTTATTTGTACTTTTCGTTCTACTTTTGATGATTTCTAAAGTGATTTTGATTTTATCAAATATTTTCCAATTCAGCAACTGTGGTTTAATATATACTTTTAAACATCAATTTGAATAAATTTGCATTATTTAAGAGATTTTTTAATTCATATCTTTGCACTCATTCTGTTCCGATAACACATGGTTGAAAAATAATATAAGAATTTTTTTGAAATCCGTTTCTACGGATGCAAGACCTTGTTTTCTATATTTCTTTCCTTTCTTTCATTATAATTTATTTACTAAATGTATAGCAAGTTTTTAGTACTTATATGTTTACTATATTTATTCAATACGTGGCTTTAATTATCACGGAAATTTTACATTTATACACACAAATATTATAGTTTACTCATAACATAATTGAGACTTTGCAAGAACTTAGGTCTGAATTGGGTAAAACATATAATTTTATTGAAGTAAACCAGAGGTGGATAATTTGATAAATACTAAAATTGAAAAAATGATATTGATAAGTATTAATTCAAGCGATGCAAAAATTTAGATAAAAATAAAATTATTACAAGGACGAGGAAAGAAGAACGATGAAATTTAATCACAGCTAATAATAATCAGCATATACGGTTTTTTCTCAGGATAACTCAACGAAGGTTTTTAGTGTCACTGTTATCAACAAAAATAAGAATCGGTCAATAGAGACTTTAAAATTCAAAAGCGATAACTAGCTATTTATGAAAAAAATATAGATAAAATACAAATAAAAATATCAATTTCTTTTAATAGCTAAATAATTAAAATTAATAAGATCGTATTCAGCATTAATGATATAATTTTTCTATTTTTTATACTACTTAATTCTTTAAAATTGACAAATTTTATGAAATTAGTGGAAATAGTTTATCGATTGAGAAAAGGGAATGTATATTTTTATACAGTTAATATTATTTTTTGAACATGCGTCTTCATATTTATTTCGAAAATACTATTTTATATAGGATAGATCTAAATTTAGTAATCAAAAGTATCCAAAAATTATTTTTTTTTAAAATATGTACCGAATTTTCTGCTTGATACTTAGACCAAATAATAGAGCAAGTAAGTCGTAAAAAATACAGATAGTGATACATAACAAAATTCGTAAAAAATTCCGTAGATTCTTATTTTCTAAAATGCCACTCGAGATATTCAGAGGTTTGTATATTAATGATTTTTTTGTTATAAAATGAATAATAATAATTTTCACACTACAGTGTATATGGATGATTTGTATCTAATAAAATTGTGAAGAAAATTAATTTTTATATAAACTGATCAGATAATTAGAAGTAGAAAAATTTTCGAAAAACCGGAACATTTTTGTATTAATTAAAAAATTTTGTAACTTAATTATTTTTTAATATTTAAAACTCTAGTTTTGATAAATTAAAGAGATTAATATGCATTTTATTTATACAAAATTGCAGCTCTATCGAATTATTAGATTTCAAGTAATATTAATGTTAATTAAATTATGTGTAAATTTACAAAGCTATTTCAATGCCTGTTCAATGCACTGAATTTAGTTTTTTCAACGGTTTTAAACAATATAATTATTGCAAATCAAATTTTTGTAAAATTCATTAGATTATTGAAAATATGCGAATAAAAATGATCAAAAACGGCCGAGCGCCCAAGGAGTGGGGGAGAGTAAGAATAAAGAATTTGTAATATGTAGTAATAGAAGTGAAATCCGCGCAAACAAACCCCTCATCTCTTGTTCTCCCCACTCCTCTTTGCATTGTGTGCACTCAACTGTTTTTCATAAACTTTATCCGCATATTTTAAATAATCTGAACGATTTTTATAAAATATAAGATATAGGATTTGTTGTGTAACAATTACACTTTTTAAAATTCTTGAAATAATTAAACTCATCCGGAAGAGTGAGCTGGAAATAACTTCGTAAATTTTGACAAATTTAATTAACATTAGTATTATTTGAAAACTAATAATCCGATCAAGTTAAAATTTTCTAAAGAATTTTATCGTTAAAATTGTTAATAAAAAACCCTCTGGATATTATGAGTTACATTTTAGAAAATAAGAATATACTGTTTTTTTTTTTGTAAGTTTTAATATGTATCACGAGTGATAGTTGTTTTTTCAGGAATCAAATAAAATGTGCTTTATTGTTTAGACTAACTCATGATATTTAAAATATGATAAAAAAATTTTAATTGGTTTATTGTAATTGTTTATACTAGAGACTTGAAATAAAAGAAGAAGAGTTAAATATAGAATTTTGAATAAAAAATTTAAATAGAATGAAAATATTTTATTAAAACGTACCTATTAACTTTATAATATCAGCTGTCCTTTTGTATAAAGGATGTGTAAAAATGAAAGATATTTGAGCTTTCTACCAGCAAGTTATATTAAATTATGAAGGAACTAAGTGTGCAAGCGAATATAATGTTAATTATTATAATGTAGATTAAACATTATAGATTATCCTTTATAATTTAGTTAATTAAAAAATTATGACTATTTAAGTGAAAAAAATATCAATTAAGTAAGATAAATTCATGTATCTACATTAATTGGATAGCAGACACAGGTTACGATAACAATTACTCCGAGAAGTCAAACATATATCACTTGCTAATGATCTTGAACAACAAAGTATAGATGTGTAATGCTAAAAAATTTTGAAACAAATATAAAACAATTTTAAAGTATGAAGACAATGATGATTATCTCTAATGTAACGGTAATTAAAGATTAAATCGTGAAACTAAGCATACAACACCAATTTTTTTTTTTTTAAGGAAATCAAGCATAAATAAAATGCGAGTTATTAACATTATGCTACATTGAAAATTACTTTTAATATTTCTTAATATTAATTATTATTTCTTAAAATCGTTAAAAATAACAAAGTTTGAGTAATCATATAAAAAAACTAATAATTATATAAATATATTGATATAACATATAATGTTAAAGAATACTATTGGAATAATAGTTAATACTAGAAATATAAAAATAGTAAAATAATAAGAATTAAAAATGAATTTAAAAAAATAATTATGTTGGTTTGGCATAAAAGATCTGTCTATAAAATTTATGTTGTACAAATAATTCTATTTGATTTTGTTTAATTTTTAATAAGCATATAATTTTGTATATATAATTTGTTAACCATGTGTTATTAATTGTTTATGCAATAAATATTGTTATTTTGTTATTTATATTTATTAAAAAATTCAATATTTCTGAATATTATTTTTGTAAATATCTTCGTATTTACAGTATTAAAATATTATTTTTTTTATATCTATTTTATCAAAAAACTTTTTTGTGCAACATTAACTTCATATATAAACTAACCTTGTTAGAGCTTGAATAATTTGGTTCAATTACTTTTTCAAATGCATACAAGTGATTATCTCTCGGATTACTCAAGTCGCTTATATCATAGGTTAAACTCTTGTTTTGTCAGCCAACATAAAAAATATAGTAAAAAAAAAAAACTATTTTTGTCTATTCATACAGGTAATAGTAATTTCACATACTCTTGTTCTAAAAATTAATACAAGTGAAATTGCTCATGCTGAAACATGTGTTTAGACATTTCGCGTAATATATAATTAAATTTTATACAAACTGTGCATTATAGCAATAAAAAAATTCAAAGTTCTCGTCTGATATAGTAATTTGATATAAATTACTATCAATATTCATTAAAGTGTATTGAAACGTATTAAAAGGCTTCTTAAAGCTAGAAATATCTTAAAATTATTTAACTTCAAAATTGTAGTACAAAGATAGTGTTGTGTAAAGTAGTAATTTTTAGTTTTGCATGTAATAGTGTCAGTCGTTAAGTTTAGAAATTATAATAAAATTCAATGAAAAGTATTTACTTTGGCAATAAAAAGTAGCTTTATACTTGGTAGTTTTTGGTTACAGATGTAAAAGTAATGTCGATTCAATTGCATAACTATTGCATTTCTCGAAGAGCAATCACATCTGAAAATCATTGTAGTTACATTGAAGTCATTAGAAGCCTGAATGATCAGAAAAACCCTTTGGGAAAATCCAGTGAGAACGGCAAGATTAGGAATTCTGACTTCGAGTACAAATGCTTCATTCTGCTTATAATCAATCAGCCAAAGTCCGGGAAAAGTCTAGAGCTTCTTTCTTCGACGTAATCCTTATTGGCGTTGCCAAAGCATATCCTATTGCAATGAAAGGAGAGCGAGCGTTCTGAACTATGACATAGTTAGTCGTTCAGTATTTGTGCTCAATCGCTAGTTCAACAGAAAACAGAGAGGAATCTCCCTTCTCCTGGAATCGCTCCACTTATACGACGACGTCTTCTCTGGGGAGCAGAAGCACGGCATCGCTGCACCTGTCGTGAGAGTTAGGAGAGCGGATAGGCCATATTACGCCATTTGTGCTGATCATTCCAGTAGCTCCGGATGGGGAAGGCCGCCTTCGGTAGGACTAGGTCGGTCTATGAGGATATGACCTCTATCACTCTCTACATGTCTTGGAATAAGATGAGAATGTGAGTCATATATCGAGTAGGAAATTCTTACTAGAAATCGTTGAACTTTCAGTTGTGCTACTCCGCAAACTTTCACTTGAATTAAAAACTGAGAAATTGATGTAAATGAGTGTAATTATGGTAAACATTGGCTCGCTTAGGGATGAATTAAAAGAAATTTATTGTTTTCGAGTAACCATTAGTTTATTACTTTATCTACTATGACAAAATCTGATGTCAGGAAACGTAGTATAATTTTAATGGCTCCTAAGTATTTCTCATAAAATTCACTTTTCGCAAAAATTTCTTATTGCATTATTTTATAATAAAGCAATTATAAATATTCGACTTTGCAGAATTCGCGAGTATTCGGATACTCTTGGAGGATCTATATTCAAGGATTATTAATCATTATCAAGATTTCTCGTATATTTTATCCATTTGTATAGATATCTTCTGATTCTTTATCTACTTATTAGATCGAGCAATAGAGATCTTTTTAGGTCATGAATAAAAGCAGCTGGTAATGCATATCAAAATTGGCAAAAAAATCAGTAGATTCTTATTTTTTTTAAATGCCACTCATCCACTTAAGGGATATTTATTCACAACTTTATTTTTTTTTTTTTTTTACAAATGGTGTATCTCACGTTTTATAAAAATCTTTTAGATTATTTAAAAAATGCGGATAAATATGACCAAAAACGGACGAGTCCCCAAGGATTGGGGGAGAGTAAGAACCGGGGAATTGTAATATACAGTAATAGAAGTGAAATCTACGTTAACCAATTATGTTAACCCTGTATATATTTATCTCCTAACTCCTCATTAAATTCCACATGCTCCACTTTTTTTAATTAATTTTATCCCCGTATTTTGGCTATTCGAAATATTTAAACAAAATTTAACATACAGGATTTATTGTGCATCAATTATATTTTTCAAAACTATTGAAATAACTTAAATCATCCGATAGAGTGAGCTGAAAATAACTTCGTAATTTTTCGCATACCTTAATATTAATATTACTCAAAAGTTAATAATCCAATTAGTTAAAATTGTATACAAATAAAGTATATATTAATCGCCTTTAATTTTCCAAAACTAGAGTTCTAAATATTAAAAAATAAAAAAGTTATCAATTTTTTAATTAATTTAAAAATTTTCCGATTTTTGAAAAATTTTTTCCCTTCTAATTTTCTAATTAATTTCATTTTATAAAGAAAAAAAGAAAAAATAAATGCATTTTTTCGTTAAAATTATTAATAAAAAACCCCTGAATATTATGAGTGGCATTTAAAAAAATAAGAATCTACTGATTTGATTATGATTTTTTAAATGTATCACAGTTAATAGATGCTTTTTTTCATGACCTAAAAAGTACTGTATGACTTGGTTTATTTTTAATGCATCGGTTAGAATTATTTACCATTTATATTTTATTAGCTCTTATTACATTTATTACATTAAGATAATTAATCTTACTTATTTTGAATTTTAATAATTGTGTATATTATATATATATATATAAGTTTAGCTGCATTGTTTAATTATTGTTTTTTTTTGTTTGTATATTTCGGATTTTTGGAATAATTTTCAATATTTTTTAATTTTTTTAATATATAAAAAATATAAAATTAATAATTAAATAATTGATTTCATCGATTACCTTAGTCAATTATTAAATTTAGAATATTGTCTGATTTCGAATTTGTTAGTATTGATAAATTATAAATTGATTTTAAAATAAAATATAAAATTATAAAAGAATTCCTGTCGATTAACTTTTATATCATTATTTAAAAATATTCTTATTAATAGTATTAATATAATAGAGTCATTTAAGTTGTTTACCATTTGAAATACACTTAAATTAGTAAGTTGAGAATTGGTAAATGAGTAACCGAGTGCCGGACAGGCTTCGGATAAGCGATTTACAGAAGTCTAGTTTTATCGGTTAATCGGTTTCATTATCTAACTTTTTTTAATACATTTTACAGTCTAGTAAGTAGATTTTCTAGGTTTACTAGTTATTCTTATATTAGGGTATATACGTATTTTCGAATACATTCCAGTTTTGTCGATAACTAGATTACCAGTATCAGTGATGGTACTGTCTATGTATGCAAATGGTTACAGAGGAAAACTGTCCACCACTTCCTAAAGTTTTGCATCATTTGCTATAAGACCTGTATTACTTGCTCTCAGCAAGTCCCCTTTGATGTGATCTTGAATTACTCGTTATTAGCAAGCCTACGCTCGGGCCAGCATAAGAAACTCGTTATCATCAAGTTTGCATCTAGACAATTTTTATTGACTCAAAGTTAGGTAAGCTATTTGACACAAGCAAACCTATTATTATTTACTTCTATTATTATATCTTACTATTTCGGCGTGGATTTGACCTAATGAATCATGATAAAAACTGTGTTTCATCGGCTTTTATACTTTCGGACGGCTATATATGCACGTTTACTTATTACCTATGCGCGCCGCAATTGTACGGTCCTTGTAGTGCTTATTCTTGACTGATTAGTACCACTGATCCCCGATAGAGTACGCCAATGTTGCTTGAACTCCCAACCGAGAACCGCGGACTACGAGCGATACCTTCTAATTTTAATACATATAATTTAATTATTAATTATATTTATTATTTAAATTATTATATTTATTATTAATTTTATTCAATGTATTTATAAAAATTTTTGTTTACATCAAATTATTTGTATTTTCTTTTGCAATTAGAATAATCAATAAAGTACTTAATAATATTAATTAATACATAATATCTAATATACATTATAAATATTATAATTAATGCTAAATCTTTCTTTCTCCTTATAATGAACTAATAATGTGAGCAAAAACAGCTTACTTTCATTACAGATTTCATCCAGATTTAACGCCATTTTTATACAAATTAATCCTTCATATGGACAACATTCCTATTAATATAATAATTAACGAAATCTTCCGTAAAATTATCGATACAGCTTATCATCAAAACATGTATCATTTGCAATACAGATAAAGTTAAGCCTCAGTTCAATATGTTTCAATTCTCAAAAAAAGTGTATCTTAAGAAAATTGTAGTTTTATTCGAAAAACGGATATATTACTTCGTCACCAAGGAAAAAAATTAAGTTTTCAAAATACATTTTTTATAAGTTTCAAATATTATTAACACATAAAAATTATTGTTGCGGTAAACTTATATTAACCGTTTTATTACATTTCCTTGCTTATGAGTTTTTTTTAGAAAGAAAATAGATTAATGTATCAAATTTTTATTATACAATATTTTGAAAATATATTTATATAAGGTAAAAGACTTGACTTATATTTTTATTAATAAAATTTTTGTTTTCTATTTACGTACAGTGTTGTAATTTATACAAGATTAATATAAAATAATTATACTTGGAAAAGGTTTATTAGCCCTGAAAAAATTTGTAGATGATAATATGGAATTATTTTTAATTATATGCATTATATAAGTTTACACATATGTGATCTTTTTGATATGATGAAAAAAGCTATGAAAAATTATTATATGAGCGGAAATTAGAAAAGGAAAAATGTATAAAACATTGTTAAAGTTAGCAGTCAATAATAACTGGTATTCTATCTACTTAAAATAATTAAATTAAATTTTTATTTTTTTTTACAATTATTAATTTAATAATTTAAAAATTCATTTTAGTTTATACAGAAATGTAATATTTACAAAATAATTATAAATTCAATTACATTTGATGAAAGACATGAATGTTTTTATTAATACAGAATTAAGTATATTTAAAAAAATATTTAATTAAAATTTAAATGACTTAAAAATTTTATAATTAATTAATATGGTTTATAAAACATTATTCAAATCTATAAATTTTTATTATTTTTTAAACATTTATTATTTAAATTTATTCTCAGATGAAACATTTTTTATAATTTATTATCAACTTCTATTAAGATTTTAGGTATAATTTATTTAAATTTATTAAAAAAAAACTAGTATTTATTAATTTTTAATATAACTACTATTATATATTTTATAATAATATAAAAAAATATTTGTTTGCCAATAAAAAACTATCAACTTTACTGACAATTATAGTAATAAAAATAGAAAATTAACAGAAGTATATTATTGCAACTTTATTGTTCTAAATAACTCAATAAATATATAATTAAAAAATATAATAATCGAATACATTCAAATTTTTAGCCAACTTATAATATGACTAACTTTTATAAATAACCAAATTTTATGTTAATAAAAGGTTTTAAGAAATTAATTATATAAGGACAATAATTAAAGTAATCTTAAGTAGTGGTTAATTAGCGAAAATTACTTACTAAATTAATACAAATGGACAGATAGTAATTAGTAACTATTAGAAACTGTCGTTTTTTTTCAGAAATAATCGCAAAATAAGTATATTCATAACTATTTTTTTAATATAAAAGTGAAATATATAGTATTATATTAATTGAAACTCCTTAATCACATTCCGCTAAATTGTAAAAAAATTGAAGTCAATAACAATATTTTACAGAACTAAATACTATAATTGTGTATAAAACATGCCAAAATTATCATCAGTTATTAACCGATGCTCAGATTGGAATTTGAATTTTTTATCTTCGAGAAAATTGAATAAAATGTAGAATTATTTATCTTCTAATATAGGTTTTCTTTACTCTTCAAATCTATTACTTTAACTTATTTTTCCTCTTTTCCTTTAGTCAATTACCAAAATATAAACCACATTATTTTATCAAATGGCCTTAAATCACCTGTGAATATATTTTTTTCATTTTCAAAAATAGCTAAATTATTCCAATTTTCATAAAAACAGGAGAACACAATATTTTTTTATGTTAGCATTGTTAAAAATTTAACTTGAGATGCAAGCAATATAATACACTTAACAGAAATCATCCTTCTCATTTTTCACTTGCGTTGGCATTAGTCACTATGAGTTTTCACTCATTTAAATCTACTTGAAAGTAAGAGCAATTCAAACAGTCGTGTGATTAAAATGTGTTATATTTTAAAATTAAAATTTCTTATTTATTAGTTTGAAAGTGAAATATAAAGGTAAAAAAGAAATAAAAAGTAATTTCATACCTATATTTTAAAGTAATATCTATGTTTTTTTAATTTATTAAAATAAGTATAGACACAGAATTTAAAAAATAATTATTATTTCACTTCTATACAGAATACATATTTTTAAAATTCTTTAAGCTTTTTACAAAAAATTGAAATATGTTATAAGATATTTATTGATCAGTTTTAATGCTACTCTTTATTTATAAAAAATAAGAATTAGTTGTTTTAGAGAAATATTTCATTATATTACAAATTTTTTCAAAATTTAGTCTAAATTCAAACTTAATATTTAAAGTATAATTATTAAAATTTCAGCAATAATTTTTAACAGCTATCCATAATAATCCAATGTAAAACATTAAAAAAAAAATGTAATAGTATCCTCATTCTTTAATTAATAACTATGTATAAATATTTGGGTAATAATTAAAAACCTTGAAAATATTTTCTTACTTCTAGTTAAAAATAAAACTCATGTATTATCCTTTTTGTTTTTATATTCATTCTTTATTGTTATATTTAATTTACAAGTGAAAATTAAATTTTAATATACATGTTTATGATTTAATTCTTTTGGGTTTAGAAGTTTTTTTATGATATCGTTGTATACATTTTTTTTTGAAATGTATTTTAAGTTATTTTAAGTTCGGTTTCATCATACATATTTACATCAGTCGCTGTGAAGGTCACTGGTCCCGCATAAAATGACAAATTACAGATTTCTACTCAATATTTCATTTTATATTGCTTTTATAAATATTATTGATCATAATATAACAAAAAAAAAAAAAAAAAAAAAAAAAATTCTAGTGAATATCTTCAAATTATGCACAAATTGAGATACTTATACTATACGTGAATACGGTAACTAAACCCAACAGAAAAAAATTATTAGATATTATTATTCAATGGCAAACTAATTAGCAATTAGTCTGTGAAAAGTATTTTATTTAATATCTAAAAATGAATAAATATTAAAAGCTATCTTTCACTCGTTTTCATTATATGTTCTGACTAAAATAATGATTTTGTTCGTTTATGACACAAACACACACACATATAAAATATAATACAACTCAAATCATAAATATATTCAATGGTAGTAAATGCTATAATAATATATTTAATTATACAATAAAATAAATCGTTAAATATTCAATAAGTAAACATTTTTTTTATATTTTTTTATCAAATTGTTGGTTATTTTAAAAAATATTAAAATATATATATTTATTATCAATTTATTAATAAGATAAATCATAAAAAAATATATTTAATATTATTGATTTAGTTTTTTTCCAATTAATATTTTCATAGAAAAAAATAAAAATAAAGAAACTCATATCATAACTTAAACATTTTAAATCATGGCAAATTTAATTTTTTCAAAAAATTTTCTACAAAGATACCGCCGATATATCAACTTTAATTATTTTTTTCTTTGAAATTATATATGTATATATGTATATATAATGTAATTGTCTTATTTAATTATCATTTCTATTAACTTTTTATACATTTTAAATAATTAGAATAATTATTTGTTGTATAAAATTAAAATTTTATTTTAATATTAATCAGATATTTTATACTGATATAATTTGTTATGTTTTTAAAATATTATCTTAAATAAATTTATATTCTTGAATGGATTTTTCATATTTTAAATAAAATTTTTAAATATTTATTACATTTTTTTAATAACACAGTAATTTTAATATATCCCATAATAATAAATATATTTTATTCGATAGTAATTTATTTCTAAACGTTATACCATGCAATCATAATTTTAGAAAGAACATCATAAATTAAGTGAATATTAAACCTACAAAAAAATAAATATATTTTTATCATTTAAAAAATGTCAATTCATTTACTTTTAATTTAAATTTTTTTTTTAAGAATTATTACAGTATGTGACCTATCTAGATATTCAAACTACTTTTTTTATTATCTGCTATACAAAAATAATTTGTAGATACCTTATAATATTGTTTGTACAACGTATCACGAAGTAAATTATTAAAAGTGGTATACTAGCACAATATTTTGTTACACGTGATAAAAAAATTTCGTCTTTATATTTGTACTTTACATAAATATTGTATTTTAATAAATTTTAATGAATAAAACATCTTGTTTTTCTATAAATTATACAAATTAAAAATATATTTTTTTTATTAAATTATTTTCCTTAGAATTATATTACAATTTTTTGATAAATATGATATTACATGCTAAAATTTACATATTTAATTAATAGTAAATTATATTAAATTACTTTAAAATGTTTTTACATGATTATGGATAATTCTGAACACATAAATTTAAATCAACTCTACTGGGCCTTCATAGGAAAAATTTCTCGAATATAAATCTGCAATTTATATACGTTCGTTCGTGCAAATGTAGATTCTGGTGCATAAAATCTGATCAGCCGCCAGGTAAAATGTAATGAATATGACGAATTCGTTTAAAATAAAGGAGTACGTCATACGGTTACTCGCCTTCAGGAGACGCACTTGTGTGCTGGTGACTGTATATGCATTTTTATCTGTGATAATAAAAAAATACTTAAAATGCAATACCAGTTTATTTACTTCATCCGAATAACTTCTACATAATCAAATATATATATATATGTATATTTTATACTATTATTTAATAATAAAAGAATTTTTTATAAAAATATACAAGCATTTTTTTTATGAGTTTTTGAGTAACCATTAAATTAATAATGTATTTCAGTTAGAGGAATGAATTTTCTTTAAAAATAGCTCACCATATTAATGAAATTTTTGCAATTAATAATTAACAATAATTTATAATTTCACATAATAGTTAAAAAAATATTTTTTGGTCTTACGCACATTTCTTCAAAGACAGCATCTATTATGGGATACAGTGAATAATTCAAGGAAACGCAGTTTAATGTAAAATTCGTAATACATGTTGAAAATTTTATGACGTAAAGAACATTGTCTTCTTTTATTGTTCACTTTCTCTGCATGACGTAAATTGTTATGTATCACCTATCTAGTTATAGTTCTGGTACACGATTTATTAAACTTGATTTCGACACTCGAGACATTAGTTAATGTGTTTATAGGAAAGTTTTTTATTAGATTTAAGCAACTTGGGGTAAAGAATGTTGTTTTTGACCTTTTCAAAGTCTCGAATTAGAATATTATATATATCGACAATTAGATTACTATGCTGAAAACGTTTGACATTATTTTTTATATATAATATAATTTAATGTGCTTTCCTAGTATTTTGAATTTTAAAAATTAAATAAAACCTACAATGGTGTTTAATAAATAAAATCTCATGTATTTTAAATATACCATGAATAAAATTCGCTAACACGGTACAGTATTCATGTATACATAATTATTATATTATGCTTATAAGTAAAGAAATCTTAAAATATAGATGAAATTTAAGTTATAAATTAAATATCTATTTATTTTATAACATTAATTATTAATAAATTTAAATATTAAATTCTAATGAATGAATGAAATAATGTATACATAATTTATAATTTTTTAATAATATATTGTATTTAAAATTAGAAAGTTATAAACATCTATGTAATGTGACCAAACTTTTTTATATTTTTATATATTTTTTGATATAAATTTTTTATTTTTTTATAACTTTATTTTTATCATTACTAGTTTTTATAATAAAAATTATATGTCTTATAAAATTATGTAGTATTTACCAGATTATTTTAATAATTGATATCAAAGAAACCATATACTTGAATAAATACGACACATCAAATAACATTATTGAATATCTTGTAATTGTATGAATATTATTTTGATTAATTTAGTATGCTTTTAGTTTTCACAAAGAATGGCTTATAACACTTTCACATCATATTTTTCTTATCTATTTTAATATAAATAGACAATATATTATGTCTTCATCACTCTTTATCTTTCTGATGTAACTAAAATTAATTAAGTAAAATGTATTTATTTAATTGCAAAATTTTAATAATTAAAACTTATTAACTATTAAAAAACATAAATCAAAATTAAAAATGAAATAAATGAGTAATAAAATTATAAATATCTTCATAGCGTATTTTATTGGTTAGTTTGGTTCTTTTAATTAAGATAAAAATGATTTTATTTTCATTTTAATCAAGTCTATGAATATTTAAGAACAAAAAAAGTTATATACACATTTATGAAACATTTATTTAAATTTTTTAACAATTTTTATAAAATTTCTATATAACTCTACAAGAATATATAGTTTCAGATTAATCATGTAGAGTATGAATTTAATCTTGTTAATTTGAAAAAACTTAAGTTTTTTTAATTATTCGTTAAAAATGTTACTTTTTCAAATCAAATGAATCTATGCATAATTTTCAAGATATTTAAGTACTAAAATATGCACCTGAAAAAAATTCACCAATAAAACTTGTGAAGAAAAGAATATCATAGAAAATCATTTATTTTTAATCATGTATATTTATATGAGTATGAGTGGTTAATTATCTCAATTCCGTAAATGTGTATTTTTATTTATAATATTTAACGAGAATCTGAGTGCTATTTGAAATAAACAATGATAATATAATCATTTTTATGGCATGATAATTGCATAATTTCATATATTGTAGAGCATTGATAAATATTATTTTATTTGAACAAACAAGAAGTCCTACTATATGCAAAATAATAATCTATTTTTGTAGATTGAAAAATATGCAGGTACATTTATAAGTGTCAATATAAAAATTTATTATATTTGAATTTATATAAAAGTAAAGCAAAAATTTTACTGTGAAAAAAAAGGAGAAAAAAAATATAAAATTGAAAATGCATTTGAATAGTCTTTTTTTTCGAACGTTTACAAAGCTTATAAAAAACATACATGCAAAATAACTTTATCTAAATGCAAATAAAAATTTAAAGCCAATTGTGGATGCATTTTTAAGAGTTTAAATATCGATGCACTTGTATACGAGTCAACTGCTATTTAAAGGCTATTCAACTGAAACCGACAAGCAATTGTAGATATTTCATTCAGGTGGTTATCAGAGATTTAATGATTAGCGGTGAAAAAGGTAAAACGTTTTCACTGTCTATGAAAGAAAGGATAACACAAATAATAAATTAATTATCGTAAAAATTCAAATAATAAAACAGGAGAATATCAAGAAACGTCACTTTTTGCTGACTGCGAATTCTTCAAATTATGTTTAGTATGAATGTACATTGTAAGATACGAAATTCATGCATCGAATAACTTTTGTTGATTGTTATTAAAATTTAAAGTAATTTTTGTGATTCTTTAATATAACGAAAACTGATTCCTCTTTATTATTTTTATTTAATATTTAATAAATAATATTATTATCATTCATCAAATTTAAATAAATATTATGATATATAAAAATCATCAATTTATCAAAATATATACATTAATACATACACGGTATACAACGGAAGTATCGAGGATGAATTCTTTCTGACTCGTTTATGTGTCGCAGTGTTTTGGTAAAAATTGTAAAATGCGCGGGGGAGAGTTTTTCCTATCTTTCCATTTTTTTACGATTGGTAGCAGCGGGAAAATTTGTTTTCGCGGGAAGCTTGTTTTTTAAAGTTATTACACGGCGTGATAGAGCGTCTAGTGAAACTGCGTTATGCGGAAAAGTTTCGGCTTATGAGATTTACGGGTTCTTTGCTGTTCTCCATTTTGATTGGAAAGGAGTTAAAACCTATACTATAAACTTGAGGAAAAACCATTTTATGAATTTTGAAAATTGAGAGCGAGCCGCGATGTTTATAGGAAATCTATGCATAAGAGTAGGTCGTACTATAAATCAGTCTGTCAGTAATGGTAATCTTCTATTCATTATCAAAAAGTGTAATTTTTATCGTAGAAAAATTATTTTTTGAATATATGTTCGTATTTATCTCATTTTTCATTATTTTTCTTTCCTCGACAATAAGAGAAGCATGGCACAGCTCATTATATCAAATCTATATACATTAAATACAATTTATGAATAAATTCCATTATTATGGCTTAGATTAAATCTTTTCGAAACCTCAATAGGTAAAAGGTGATCCCGAATGTGACACACTTATAAATAATGTTTCCCGTTAGATCCCAATATCCTATTTTCTTTATCTTGCTTCATCAGTTCTTACATTAATAATTTCTATATCAAACATATAAATTTCATAATTTATCCGTCTAAATACAAATCTAGGGTTTTAATATTATTATTTAAACTAATTATTTATTTTATATATTCTACTTCATAATCTTTTCTTAAAGTTAAGATAGCTTATTAAAATGTGTAAAGTAATGATAATTATTTATTGCGGATTTTTCCCCATTTATTCAATACACATTATACTACTATTATTACTACTACATCAAAAATATAAATATTAAGATAATATTAAATGAATTATTTTTATAATTCAAGAAAGAAATATAAGAAATGTTTATATATTTTAGTATACTTTCAATAGAAATATTTGGATTTTTATACAATGTCATTAATATATTGATAATTCGTTTTTACCAGCTCATACATTTGTGCACACAAAATACTTGTTCACACAATTGAGTGTTTTCATAATGTAAAATATAAATAATTTAAAGGTAAATATTGGTAGAGATTATCTAAATTTTGTTAAGTTTACGAATGCTTCTTTTTGTGAAATTTTTTTTACATTATATTCATCACGTGTTAAAATATTTCATGATTTTTTCCATATTTACCTATTTTTATCTAAATATACTCAAATGAATATTTAATTATAATATTATACTGCACATTATTTACTATAATTTATATAAACACTATTTACTCATGTGGTCATATAGTATTAACGGATAATGATCAACTGAATATTCTTTAATATGTTATTAAGATTTACAATACAGTACAATTTATTTTATATAATTTGAAATATTTATAATTATAAAATTAATAAAGTATTTAATAATATTTTGCACATAAAATTGTGCAAAAATAAAAACAATTTAATTATGTAGTTCGAAAAAGTATATTAAGTATGTTGAGGATAAGAGAGAAAATAAAATACAAATATTAATTTTTCACATGTAAATATCTAAATCTTGATAATTATTGAATCATACATTTATTGGGATATTAAAAATTTTTGTAAAAGCCATATAATATCATGAATGTAAAATGTATTTTAATAAAATTATAAAATGAAATACTATACATATACGTACTATAAGTTTCTGTATTGCAAGATTCAATTTATTAATATTACGTTTATAATTACTTTACGCTATAACTTTCCAAAATAATTTTTACAATACCATAAATTTATATTAGAATTATAACTTTAAAAAAAAATTGAAATGTATAAAACAAATAGACTAATTTTCTTTATTATTATTGTTTTTGTTAATTATTTATTTAAAAAGTTGATAGCTTAGAGTAAAATTTAAAATAATTCATTGAATGAAAACATGATATAATTAATATTCCAGTAATTTTCAATTGAATTTACATAACATTTAAATTATTTATTTTACAATAATTTAACTAATTTTAATTCATTTATATTTTAGGAATTTTAATTATTTTATTAATATTTTAGTATAAACTGTTATAACAATATTTAGTTGTTACAAAATTTAGAACTGATTGATTCTACAAAATGTAGAACTACTAAAAATTACTTCTAAATTATAGACCGAACTTATTTATATAACTGCTTCAAAGTATTTTAAGGATTAATGTTTTAATATTTATTAAAAAAAGTTTTTATGGTGAATTTTTACAATTTACATTTTAATTTTTTTAATAATAATATAATATATATATATATATATAAATTATAAATTGGAATATTCTAGGAGAACCTCATAAATGTAACAAATTGATCAATTGATCGAGAAAAATTAAATTCATAAACACAGAGAGAATGAGAGAGAGATATATAAAGAGTAAAAGAAGAAGAAATATAAAGAGAGTCTCAAGCAATAAGTAATTGTATGTGAAAACTGATTATAGTAAAGAACTTCATGAGAAGTAATGAGTTAAATTTATTCATAATGTTTCTATAATTATCGAATTATCTTATTACACGTTCTTTAGTTGGAATCAAAATTATTGAAAAGAAGGATTAAACAGTGGTAACACTTCACACTTCGACATATTTTAAGAACCAATTATTAAAACTAAAGAAAGGAAAGTCCATATATTTGAATCAGAAAAATATAGAATAAAAATTAGTTAAAGTTATAACAAAGCTATAAGTTTCAACAATATATCCAAAGTCTAAATTATAGTATACAGACTATATTCCCATTCAAAATATGATATTCATAAATAAATATATTAAACAAGAGGAAATAAATGTAGAAATAAAAAAAAAAATTTATTAACTTATTTTATTTAATTAGTAGTATTAGTAAACTAAGCAAGTTAAAAATTGAGCGAAATGAATGTAAAAACATTATATTAAAGAATGAATTTTAATGAAATATAAGAATAATATTCAGACTTCTCTCTCTCTCTTTCTCTCTCTCTCTCTCTCTCTCTCTCTCTCTCTCGCTTATTCATTATACTTACTATCTCTTAATTTTTTATTTTTACTAAATTTAATTTAAATCTGCAAAATTTATAAATATATAAAATTGTGAAAATATAAAATTATTAATAAATGTAATAGAAAATTAATATTTTTATTCAATTATTTCAATATTTCATTGTTACATGTATAATAATTGACTTTATTTTTATACAAATTATATACAGGTTAAAAATAATAAACTATGTTATTATTAATTTACGTAAAAGGAAAAATAATACTCTACGCATCATTATGTATACATTATTCAAATATTTGTATATAAATAATATTTTTAAAGTATCTATTATTTCAGTATTAGATAAATTACTAATAGAAAAAATCAATTTTGTCAACTTTTCCATTCCAATTCACCTATTTTTTAATGTTTCTAAATAATTAAAAATGTATTAAAATAGGGATAAAATTAAATTATATTTGAAACAGTATTGTTTTAATTCTTAGGGTACTTCATATATAACTAAAATATTTTCAAATAATGATTAACAAACAGTTAAAAAAATTTTATTTAAGATTAATTCTTCTTCTTTTTTTAATTATTATGATAAAAGAATTACTTATTAAAAGCTATGTACAGATAATATAATTTAGGAATATATTAACAATTAAATATTTGATGTTAATTATTTAATGAATACATTAATATTACTATAGTTTATATTAGTTTTTTTAGTCAACTTAATGAAAAACTAAAAAATTAAAATGAAAATTACAAATAAAAACGTGTATATTATACATTATTCTTCATATAAAATGTTTATTTAAAATAAAAGAATTTATTATTAATTCATTATTATTAATTATAATATTATTGAATAATAAATTTAAACACTTTAGCCCTTAAATGTACTCATTAGCATTCTTTTAATTCTATCTTCAAATGAATAATAGAATTTAGATGAGCAATTGCCCTTAAACAAATATAACACTGTTTACAAGTATTTCTTAAAACAAGAGAAATATCACAAAATATGCTTGTATGTGTTAATGAACAATACATAAAGTGTGAAAATATAATATGGGCATCCACAGTTTTTAGACGAGGAGAATTGTGTGCGCAATTTCAACTAATATTTCCAATTATATCGTTAATTGCGTTAATAAAGGGCATTTGTCTATATTTCTTCTGAATTATTTTCGTGAGTTTATAACTATTTGAATGCTCATCATTACTATCTGTTTCAATTGTTTGTAACTGGCACCTTTCGTGATATTACAGGTCTTATTATCTATTATGTTTGAAGTTGAGATTTTTAAAATGATCATAATCCAATTTTTTCGTTGGTCATGGGGTCTGACGGTTATTATGAATCTTATACTTATTTCTTGATATCTCCCATTTGCATAATATAGTAGGGTTATTTTTTATAAATTATGCCAAAATGACAAGTTCTAATATATTTGGATGTATATAGATATTAAATTAAATAAATTGATTCAAATTTTTAAATATAACAAAACGAAATTCAAAACATCATTTTCCCATTAAAATTTTAAGATATTATATTCATTTGTTTGTGTAAGAAATATTCAAGTTCAAGATGACGATAAGAAAATAATATGAAATAAACAATATAAAATTATTTCATTATCTATTTATATCATAAAATCTGTACAAATTTTTTGTATATAAAATATGAAATAAAATACATATATATGTAGAAATTTATAAAATAGTAAAGCTAGTTTAGATGTTTTTTTTTAATGACTATTGAAAATTTTTTTTGTTATAACAAAGTATTCAATGAATTTCTTTAATAAAAATGTATGATAAACATTTTGATAATATATAGAATTTAAATGATAAATAAGGCACAGATGTTAAATATTTATTTTAAATAGTATTTGTCTTATAAATATAATATTAGAATAGAATATCACATAAATATAAAATAATTATATTATTATTCACTAAATAAATTAAAATTTTATCGAGACATCTAATCGTAAACTGACTAATTTAGTTTGTCATATGCATAAATCAATAATTTAAGAAATATAATGAAATTTATGTTTTTATTTATTTTGATTAATATGTTTCTAAATCAATATTCCAACACAAATACAAAACTTAAATTACAGTTTAATTAATTTAATAATGAATGTTATTTAATTCAATTAAAATTGATAGAATTTAATGACATAAAAAACTTATCAATTCTGCATCATTTATCTTAATTAAAAATTATTAATAAATAAACATCTTAAATTGTTCGTTGATTCAGTTGATTATTTTATAATGCGTACATGTATCTGTACAGTATACACATATGTATAGATTAATCTTTCTAAAAAATGATGAAATATTTTTTATCATAGTTCATTATAATTATTAATGTATATTCATGTCGTTTTATACAAATATACTAGATTTGTGTTAATCATTTTCAAATATTGTAAAATACAGTTTAAAAGAAAGATAATACATGATTGAAAAAATATTATAATGAACTTCTTGTTATATATTTACAATAAGGTATTTCTATGAAATTTTATTTCTTCCCAGTACACGATGTGTAATACAATGTTTTACAGAACTTTAATTTTTTTGATTTCTACTACTGTTATTGGTAAATCAAACTTACAATTTTTAATTTTAAGTAAATTTAAATTAAAACCAATTTTTTAAAATATAAAGTAAAATAGTTGTGTATTTTATTAAATGTAAGTAATATATGTAACATATGACATAATGTATATAATATATGACAAATTTTTTATAATTCATGAGATTTACGTACTGCGTAAATGAGTGCAACTTATTTTATTTAGAAATAAAATTCAATGGTTGATATTTTGTTTTCATTGTTTTATAATAGTTCATAGAATATGTATATTGATAAAGTAACTTTAAAATCTAGTGTTTGATGTCATTGTATCCACACATAAAAGTTCATATTTTTATCTTCAATATACAATGTAGAAAATTTATTCCTTCTATCTAAACTATTTAAAAAAATATTTTAGTTGTCTTCGGTAAGGATACGAGGGTAGCCGGAGGTAGAGAAGTCTCGGCAAGGGAGTTTCCATATTTGGTCTCCATCAAACATATTTCAGACAATACGCATATATGTGGCGGTGCAATAATAAGTGAACAACACGTACTTACATCGGGTGAATGTATTGACGATGAAATTGTAGATACTGATGATATAATTGTTCGCGCTGGAATGCTTATAGATGGATTTATCAATGAGTACATTGCAGGATATGAATTTTACGTTGAAGACACTTACTTACATCCTGACTACCAGAAGACATTGAGCGCAACTATTTTCTACCATAACAATATTGGTATTATTAAGGTACATTAAAAATTAAACATATACCTTATAAATTATCCTTGAAAAATTTATAATCACTTTTTCTTTTAATTATTTAAGTTTTATTTAATTATTTCGTAGAGACTTTAATTGCTCAAGAAAAAAATAAATGTATTTAGATTATCACATAATGTATGTATATATATATATATATATAGATATAGATATATATATATATGTATTAATAATCAATAAATACCAAATTAGCAAAACTGAAAATTGAAAATCATGTGTAATATCGGAAATTTTTATCGAACTTAATCATTAAGGCTCTATTTAAACGGTCTCCTCTGTCATAATGTATTTTATTAGAATAAAATAGTTTGATTATATTGAAAATAATTATAAATAATTTGTTTCTTGTAAAAATATTCCTAGTTTATAAAATAATAATAAAAATTATTTTGTATATTAAAGTAAAAAATTTAAATCAAATTCATTTTTACAAGAATTATTTTATAAGATTTAATGTCTTATATAAATAAGTAAATTGTCAACTGAGTAACAAAATATTACTCCATAAATTATATATTAATTAAATTATACTATTTTGAATAATCAGCTAATTTTGGTAATCTATAGAGCAACGCTATCCAGAAATACAAAATATACAAACGTAAAATAATGAGAATATGAGTTATTTCAATTTACATTTTTTGGTTAATTTTGTAGATTTTTTTCTTGAACAGATTAAACATATTTCATTATTTGATACATTATTAATTTCTTATTTCACCCATTAATATTAATACAAGATTTTGTTTAATTTTTGATTGAATATTATAGATATTTATTTAAATAAATATTTTAAAAAATTTATCTTTTTCATTCACTACAGATTTGCATAAAAATAATCGATATCTATCTATTTATTTTAAATCCATTTAAATTTTTTAGATTATATTATTAAATTATTAATTTAACTAATAAAATTATAATTCTCGAATTTTTTATTTAATATTTTATTTTATTTTTTGTTTTAATATAACTAAAAAAATCAAAAAGTACATTATTGAATTAATTGAAATATTTAGAATAAAATATTGATTGTATATGTAGATATATATAAGTTAACAATTTTAACCGCAAATGACTGTGCACTTAAGATCAACCCAAAAAAAAAAGACAAATCAAGGTTAGAAGTAGAGTAACTTAAAAGTCGTCATTTATTTTATAACCAGATAAATTCTAATAATTTATTGTATTAGTAATCTATATGTTAAAATAATTAATATATACCATAGGTGTTAATATCATTCTGAGATAATCACGTGGCATTGATTATAAGTTCTTAACACATATGAATTGTATTACCAACTCATTCTCATAACTATGCTTCAACAAAATTAATTATTTTTTAGATTCACAATTAATTATCAATTATTAGATATTAAATAATTTTTTTCGACAAATTTTTATGGATAAAATTACAACGTAATTATCACATATATGTTTACAATAATTACTTCTTTATAATTCTTTATAAAAGAAATTTATTTACAATTATGAATTACATTTTTTTACATATAAAAATTATTTAAATAAATTAATTTTTAAAAATTTAATCAATTAAAACAATATAATTTTTAAATTGTAATAATTTTACACTTACAGATAGCTACCCGTTTTGAATTCAACTATGCATTAAGTGCTATAGATCTTGCCGATTCTGAAATTGTAATTGGTAAAATTGGTACACTTAGCGGTTGGGGAAAAAAGGTGCACCCAGTTGATCCCAATCCAAGAAGAGTACGAAAAGCTTGGATGATGGTTGTAAGCTCCATCAATTGTCAAAATGATCTTGATATAAGAATTCTTAGGGATCAATTTTGTGCATTTCAATCTCGAGGAGTTGGTGCATGTATCGTGAGTTTTAAAAACAATTTTAAACAATAATTTTAAAAAATCCTGCAAGTAATCTGATTTAACAAAAATGAGTTAAAAAAAGATATATTAATTTTCTAATTCACATTTTTAATATTTATAACATTTTTAGGGTGACACTGGAAGTCCACTAGTTATCGACGATAAGCTCGTTGGTGTCGTTTCGCTTTTTGAGCCTTGTGGCACGGGTGTACCTGATGTCTATACCAGTGTTTTTAACCACTTACAATTTATCTATTCAATTATACACTTATAATTGAGAAAATATTGAATTCCCTAAAAAATATTAGACATTATTATCTAAGACATTATTATTTTGTATGCAATTTCATTTCAACAAATATTCTCACGCAAAAACACACACATCTTTTACGTCAATAATAAATAATTTTCAATTTATCAGTTGTCTTGTTTTTCAATTTTCAATAAATTTTCATTTTTAAATTTTATCCGTGGTACTAAAAAAAGTGGATATTAATTTATAAATTAAAACCTTGAATGTAAATAAAAATGTAAATAAAAAGCGTTTAAAAACTATTAATAATAATATTATATATGTAAAATTTTTATTTAAAAACATTCAATTATTAGACTTTCATAATTAAATATATAATAATTAATTTTTTAAATTTCAATAATCTTTTTTTTAAATACTTTTTTTATATTTTTTTAATTTTTAAATTAGAAATCTAACCAAAATATAATATAATATAATATAATATGTAACACTGCCAAATTTCACTTTACGGGATAATTCCCGAACAGCGTTTAGAGAGTTTTTATTATATTACTTTCCACTAACAACACTGCTTAAATAAATAATTCTTACACTTTTAATTATCACTGCAGACTTCTACTATTAAAATTTTTATTATAAGTCGGGACGAGTTCCGTTGCTAAATTTTGCCGTCGGGCCGACAAAACCCTCGTGGTCTTCACTACTTAAAATTTCTACTTTTAAATTTCGCGACACTACCACACACTAAATTAATTTATGATATCGTAAAATATACATACATATAGTCAAATACAAGATAAATAATATATATATATATATGTATATAAATTAAATTTTATTATAATTATAATGGAAAATTCTTACCAATCCAGTTGAAATGTTTTGTAACGGGCTTTCCCGTTACAATAATTTATTATTTTTCTACTCGATTCACCCACTCACCTTGCGCACAGGTACTCTTACCCGTGACGGCCGCTCAGGTCGCAAAATCCACTAACGTTGCCCGCGGAGGCGGCGGGATTCGGGCTATCAGGATTCCTTCTTTCTGTCCCTGTAAACGTACGCGAAGTTTTCTTTTACGAGGGGATCGGGAAACGAATTATAAGGCGCGTAATTGATACAAAAATAATTGGTAAAGAAGTAACGGTTTTATTTCACACTCAAATAAACACTCTGAACGCTCGGCGCGGGGCCCGCTCGCTGGTTACAAAGAAATCTTAAACCTACTTACAATTAAGCCGCTTTCTTATCAATTAACGCCTTCCTCGCCCCCGAGGATCACGAAGCTGTAGTGAGTTGTTGGAAGGTCGTTCAGCTCCTGGGTTTTTCCTCCCTCACACCTTGTTGGACTCACATGAGGTACCCCTGTCTCTCCGCTTCACTCTGCTCTGCTAACACCTTCACAAATCACCCGCAAGCACTCTCACTCTCCCACCGTGATCTCCTCGACGAACTTCGTATTTCCTTATCGAACTTCCTAACTTATCAAAATTCGTAAAGCGTAAAGCTCGATGTCGCTCGAGTGGAATTCGAAATCAATCTGGGAAGCTCGCGGGCCGCTACCCGCGAGTTCCCCCTCTTCTGACCAGTGGCCGAAACTTCCCGATTCGGGCCCTTGCTCTACCGAATCGGGTATTAACGCGACCCGCGTTACAGTTTATAATAAAATAGATACAATATTATATATAAAAAAAAATATGGCCGCTTGCTCCTTAGTTTTCCCAAGTTTCAATTCGAATATACTTATTAATTATTAGGAATATTTTATTTCAAATGCTTCCGTGATCCTCTCTCTCTCTCTTACTCTCAAATGGTATTAGTAACTTCCAAAATAATATCCTAATTATATTGAAATAATTCACTTTCTTTTCAAAATTGTAAACTTTACACGAAAGCAGATTCACTGTATATCACTCAAAAGCAATAATTTAACTGAAAAATAGCTTTCCTTTCTTCTTGAAAGGAAGCCGAATTTCCAAACTCACACTACTATACATTTTTGAAATTTTTGTATAATTATACCCGAGCTTTCGTGTGTAACCCTTTCCCTGATTGGTTACACACCGTCAAGCTCCCCCTGGTCCTGTGTTTTTACGTATATTCCCACACTACATACTATCTATCTCTCTCTCACTCTATCTCACACTACGGGGATTTCTCAATCTCAACTATTTCCCCAATATAAAACCCTTCATCACAAACCCCCCTAAATCGTGACTTCAGGGGAAGTCACGATTTATAAAATTTATAAAATTTACTCACATTTTGGGGTCGGTCAACACTACTTCCGTGATTTAGGAAAAACGTCGATACTACTTTTTAATCATTGGAGAGAAAGATTCTACACTACTTTTCCCACTCTAGGAGGTACAAATTTCTTTATTTCGGTGATATGAACATTAGAGATTCGTCGGCCCTGATCGGCAATTACGTAAACGATGGGCGATAAAACCTGTAGTATCTCATACGGACCTCAGTACTTTGGTCCCAACTTCGCGGAGAACTTGTTTATTGCGCGCGACAGTTCGTGACTCCACCTCATCACCAATTCACCGATTTGAAACGTCACGTTCGCTCGTCGCTCATCGTAACGTTTCTTTTGTCGTTCCCTTTCTCTCTCAATGAACGTCACTACCAAATTCCTCAATTTATCCAGCCTGTTTACCCGATCTACCCAAAGGGCTAGATCTATTTTTGTCAACACTACTTCTCCTTCCACTGCACGTCTAAGACTCTTCACCGGTCTGGGATGCCTTCCATAGTTCAGAAATCCCGGAGATACCTGCGTCGTTGCCTGTACCGTAGTATTCACAGCATGTCGAAACTCGTGGATATGTTTATCCCAATCTCGATGATCTTCTTTAAAAACGTAGCAATTATGGTTTTCAACGTCCGAATACTCCGTTCCACCGTATTGACCTGAGGATGATATGGCAGAGTCGTCACATGCTTCACTCCATACTCATCCAGGGTCTCCTTCAGCCACTTATTAATAAACTCCTTACCGTTATCAGTCAAAAAGTAACTGGGCGTCTCCCATCGGAAGAGTATGAGTTCCTCAAAAGCCCTCGCCACTGCTTTTCCTTCTGCGGATCTCAATGGTTGTACCTCGATCCATCGGGTAAATAAATCTTGGAAAACCAACAAGTATTTAAATATGTTTTTACTTGGAGGGGATTCCATCAAGTCCGCCGATTGCCAGGGTTTCTCCACTACCCTGTCACCAAACAATCCTTTCGGCCCTGCTTGTGATACCTTATATTTCTGGCACTCCACACATCCCTGTACGAACCTATGTACATCTTATCAGATGCCAGGCCAGTAATATTCTCGGGCTATTCGGTCGTACGTCTTGTCTACTCCCAAATGTCCCGAACTTGTCTCACAATGAGCCTCGGTCATCACTCTTACTCTTAACTCTTGCGGCACTACCAGTCTCCACTGCTCTTCCCGAAACAAGATAGGATCCAGCAATGCATCCTTACGGTAGCAGTAAATCCTACCCTGCTCCACTTTCCACTTCGGATACTTGTTTGGTGCCTCACCAATCTCCTTCATTCATTGCAGATACCACTTATCATGAATATCCGTGAAGGATGAAACCTCCTCATCCTCGAACATTCTGGACAGGGCGTCTGGAACGTGGTGATTCGCTCCCCTACGGTGCTCTATTTCAAACTCCCACTGCTGCATTTCCAAGGCCCAAAGAGCCAATTTTCCCGTCGGATCCTTCAGATTTCTCAGCTATCTTAGAGTACTGTGGTCCGTTACTGCCATAAACTTGTATCCCTCGATGTACGGTTGAAATTTCTTTATCGCCCACAGCAATGCCAAACACTCTCGCTCGCTCGTGGTGTAATTTCTTTCCGTCGCGGTTAACACTCTACTGATATATAAGATTGGGTGTTCCCCATCCTCAAGTTCCTGAGTCAGGACCGCCCCAATCGCAAAACTACTCGCATTACACTGCACTACAAAAGGCTTATTAAAGGATTTAACTTTTCCATCGCTATTTCCATTTTTGAAATCAACTCTGAATTAATCTGCCCGTTTTTCATATGCTCTGGATATCCGGCTTCCTTCCCTTCGTCCAAAATTTCCGATGTTCCGGGCTGATTTTTCCACACTTCTTTCCCTGTAGAAATGTTATTTTCTACAGAAATTGCTAACTTCTCAACCTCTCGTTTGCTTGTTTCGGGATTTTGAGAAGGTACACCACTACACTCACTATTCAATACTTCCACCAACTCATTTGTCCCTGGTTTAACTACAGAGGGGGTGCGGGACAATTCAGCCCCCCATCATTCTATTTCCCAACTGCGATAGCAATTTTTGACAATTTGGGCAAGTCCTCACTTCGCAATTGGGCTTGCAACATAATTGACACTTTGGCCCAGTATCCAAGGCGTTATTGGGGCATTCTCTCGCCATATGTCCAGTTTTCCGACAGCTGAAACATATCCTATTAGGGCAATCTCTTGCCTTGTGTCCTACAGCTTGACAAACGGCACACGCCTCATAAAACACGTCAGTCACAGGTGGATTCTGATTATTACCTCCTGCTGTACCACTTTCACCTGCCTGTCCTTGATTGGTCCAGCTGCTACTTGAAAATTGTGGGTTTTGTGCTCCCACGGGAAATCCATATGGTTTCTTCTTTTTAAACGATTTGTTAAAGAAGAAGTTCGGTTGGCCGATCGCCGCTTGAATGATAGGTTGAGGAATACCTATCGTCGCCGGAACTACTTGTGGTGTAATAGCAGCCACTTCATTACTTTTGTCTTTCTTTTTACTTTTGGACTTCTTCTCGACTGCTTTTTCTATCACCTCTTCCACTTCATCCACCTTCACTACTTTCTTTGCCTTTGTTATTAGTTCGTTTGATGCTGCCTTCCGTGCTGCCATCTGTTCTGGTGGAGGTGGGGGTGTATATTTCTCTCGAAGCCCCTTCAGTTTCTCCAACCTTTGCCCATAATACTTGATATCCTCAAAGGTTTCTACGTTTCGATTCCATAAATATTCACGGTATTCGAGCAGAAGGTTTCTGATCGCCATTGCCACTTGATCCTCCATCAAGGGCGGACGATTTATCAAAGAAACAATATACCTAAAACATTTAACAAACTCACCAATACCTTCCCCCTTCTGTTGAGTACGACGTCTCATGTCGTCCAACAAATCTTGACGATCATACCTTTGACCAAACTCCTCTCTGAACGCCCTCTGGAATTGTCTCCAATTTGATATTTCTTTATAACATGATCGGAACCAACTACTAGCTTTCGATCGAAATATGCAGGGCAAGGCCAGTAATAATACCCGATCCGATATATTACTGGTTCGGCGGCACTCACTCAATCTCTCTAAGAAATCGTCTAGATCTTCTTTCTTGTCTCCAGAGAATTCCAATTTCCACCAATGTAAATAACGGATGGCTCGAGCTTCTTCGTCCTCTCCCCTATTAGGTTTATTATTATGCCTTGTCCTGCGGTCCACACTACTCGCACTATCGTCCTCGCTGCTGTAATTTTTCTCATGGCGTTTTCTGGTTGGTCTTGATTCATTCGGCCTCAATCGAGAAGGTTTTTTATCACAACTTCTTCTTGAATCGTCGCATAATCCAATAGACTTCATTAATCTTCCACATGTGTCACTCAGATTATCCGACTCCGATTCATCATCACTACTATATTTTGACGATTTATATTTCCTTAGGCGATGGCTTTTCTTGATTTTATCATCGTTCTTCACTACCTCAGGTCTTTCATTCTTCACTCTCTTTTTATATTTCTCGAACATTTGTTCGATAAAATCAATCGGCATCGTGATTAAATTACCCGACACTGGGTCAATAAATTTAATGTTATTGTCTCCCTCCTCAGTCTCGGAAATATTTTTACCACCTTCTTTCGCAGGCTTCATCACTGGGATCGATATATCCACTAATGTTTCCGTTTTTTTGGTCTCACTCTGGGACTCACTCTTTTGATCGGTATCACTACCATTTTGTTCTTTATCTTTCCTTTCTTCTAAAAGACCGTCCACTGTATTGTCCCACGGAATATTACTTTTTGGTAATGAACTGCGAATCCGATACCTTAGCCATCTATTCCTAAGTTCGACCTTGTCTCCACTACTATTTATTTTACACGCCGCTATCAATTGAGCAATTGATATGTCGTCTAAATCATTTACTTCTTTCGCGATTCGCTTCGCCCTCACAGATCTAACTAACAGATTTCTTAAAAGATCCTCAAAATGTTCCATATTCACATAATAAATAATAATAACACCAATTTGGGAGAACGGAAAAAAACGGAAAAGAAAAAGCAAATCTAAACTAATTAATTCCCTAAATCGTCAACACTACTCAATTTATCGTGATCTATAATATTTGCGCCAAATAACGATAAAAAAAATTAATTTCAAAATCAATTGCATGTACAGATATATAAATATAAACAAATATAAACAAATAAATAAATGAATAAACAAATGTAAAACAATATCAATAGTACTAAATAATAATAACAATATCAAGATCAATTAATAATATAAAAAAAAAACAAATTCAACTGCAAACATAGGTAAATAAATCTGCCAATATAATATACATAATAAAAAAAAATAGTTATAAATGTAGATATGAATTTAATAATAAAAAAAAATAATGTTATTAATAAATTGAGTGATTTTAAATTTACAATAATTATTCAACAAATAAATAAAAAAAAAATTATTAATATGATTATTTATAAGAAAGAAGAAAAGAACAACAACAAAAAATAATAAATATATGTGAATAATAAAAATGAAAATAATAATACATTTAAATTTACAAAACTTTAAATATAACTATGTGTATAGATAAGAAAAAAAAGAAAAGAAAAAAAAATAAATATTGATTATGTATATAAAAAAAAATTTTAATCTAAATAAGTAAATAAATAACTTAATAAATATTATTATAAATGTGTATATCTAAAAAAAAATTACTGAAAAGAAACATAATTATAATATATATATATATATATATAACATAAAATGACTAGTGATATATAAAAAAAAATTAATATAAATTGTAACGGGTTTTCCCGTTACAATAATTTTATTTTCTCCTTATTAAATTCACCCACTCACCTTGCACACAGGTACGTTTACCTGTGACGGCCGCTCAGTTCGCAAAATCCGCTAATTTTGCCCGCGGAGGCGGCGGGATTCGGGCTGTCAGGATTCCTACTTTCTGTCCCTGAAAACGTTCGCGAAATTTTCCTTTACGAGGGGATCGGGAAGCGAATCTTAAGGTGCTTAATTAATAAACGATCGATTAATGAAGAAATAACGGTTTTATTTCCCACACACAATTACACTCTTAACGCTCGGCGCGGGGCCCGCTCGCTGATTACATGAAAAAAAACTTAAACCTACTTACAATAACTCGGCTAACTAACCGCGAGTTCCCCCTCTTCCGACCAACGGCCGAAACTTCCCGATTCGGGCCCTTGTTCTCCCGAATCGGGTACTAACGCGACCCGCGTTACACCTCCCAACCAGACGCGGCCTATCCCTTGATAGGGCGCTCTGCTCCTGACTCTGATGTTATAGCCAGGTCCTCGGCTCCTCCCGGGGACTCCAGGCCTCGTCCTGAAGTCCTGCGGGTCTTCACCCTCTATTGGTCGCACGGGTTTTGGTCGGGCGGGTGTGCCTGGACGTTAGGACAGTACCGGGGTGTGACGACGTCCTTAAGACCGCACTTCCGGCAATATTGCTCCCCAAGAACGTGTTTTTGACGCCGCGGGCACCTCCGGTAGTCATTGACCTACGGTTCACCGCACCGGATGCAGAACCGGTGGGATATCGCCACCGCACTCTTCTTTTCTTGCTGGGACAGCTTCTTCACCCGATCCTGCAGGGCAGTCAGCTTCGCTTGGGCCCGGGCTTGGTTGTCCTCCTGGGCGCTGCATTCGTTTTGAAGGCGCTCGATTTCTTCGCGCCTCCGCCGACTCTTCTCCTGCTCTACCTGCAGGCGCTCTTCTTCGGCCCGGATGTACGCTCTCCCCTCCTTTATGAATGCCAGGTCTCTCCTGCGCGCTTCTACGAGTTTGGGCCACGCTCCCAAGCTCTTTTCGGCATCCGGGTATTGAGTCAGTAGGTCGTCGTATGCCTCAAACACCCGGGCCTCATCCTTCCTGAGACGCGCATTCCTCTCCCTGAGGTCCCGCAGCATCCCCTCAACCATCAAGATCGCCCCCTTCTCCTCCTGGAACCAGGGGCCGGATGGTTTCTGCTGCGCCCCCAGGAGCGCCTCAAGCTCTTCTTGCGCTCGCCGCATATCATCAGGCGAGTCTTTCTCCACCTGAGGGTTTTGAGACTCGGTGGGGTCCAGGGTGATCTGAACCGCGATCTCCTTCTTCATCGTTGAGCCGTTGGTGCTCGCGTCTGTCGAGCATGGTGTGGTCTCGGGCTCTCCCGAGAGCCACACCACCCGATGGACCACCTCCCTTTCGCGCTTACCCGTGGTCGGGTCCACGGTCTCCCGCGCAATCCACTCCTCTATCTTCTTGGGACCGTCGTTGAAAGCCTCCATGGATCTGCGGAAGAAAGCAAAGCGATGTTTAAAGGGATCTCGGGTTGTCACGCACATGCAGTCGCACGCTGGTAACTTTACCCGCTCATGCTCCGGGTTTGGTCGCCGCTGCGAACCTTACATCACCCTCTAGACGCCTAACCTTCACTTTTTCCTCGGTCTTCCGGGACCCCTCTTTGTTTTCAATTCTTCTTCAGCTACTAGGGTATCCCGAGAAGTGGAAGGTACCGCCGCATCCGGGGGTTTTTCCTTTCGAGGTCTACCCCGTTTCTTGGTTGCCGCTGCAACCCTTCCCTGTTCGCAGGGGTCCGCACGCCGCTGGTTATTCGGGATAGGATCGCTACCTATCCCGACGCTATCGCTCAGGGGCGGGCCGCTGCCCTCGTCCCCGTCGCCGCTATCAGTCGCTTCGCTATTCCCTTCTTCAGGATGTCCGCTCACGAACTCTTTAAGGAAACTGGAGTGGAAGGATCCTTCTTCTTTGCCGTCTGTCCCCCTTACCATGTAAGTGTTGGTCCCCGTAACCTCCACCACCGTGTAAGGTCCTATGAACTTTGGTGCCAGCTTGGCTGTGACACCTCCAGCCGTTGATGATAGGACTTTGTTCCTCTTCCACACCAGATCCCCTTCTTCGAAGCTGGGGTTACGACGCCTTTCGTCGTACAGTCGAGCTTGTCTCTCTTTCTCACCTTGAGATCGCACACTTGCCTCTAAGTGTAGTTGGGGCAGCTTTCTGAGTCGTTTAGCCCATTCCTCGATCAGATCGCTTTCTTGACCAGCCTCAGCTCTCTTGTCCGCTTCCCACCGCAGCGTTTTCGGTCTTACGGGTTCCCTCCCGTAAGCCAAAAGGGCTGGTGAATACCCTGTCGCTTCGTGTTGCGCCGTGTTGTAGGCGAAGGCTATCTCCTTCAGGGCGATGTCCCAGGTTTTGTGGTCTTCTTCGACGTATGCTGCCATCATTGTTTTGACCGATCTATTTACCCTCTCAACCGGGTTGGCTTGAGGGTGGTACGGTGGCGTTGTTTGGTGCAACACCTGCCTGTCTCGCAGATAACTCTCTACTGCCGCGTTCTTCAACTCTGTCCCATTATCTGACAGGAAAGCTTCCGGGCAGCCGAATCGAAGTACTATCTTCTCTTCGAACTCTTGGATTATCGTGCGAGCATTGGCTTTCTTCACCGCCACACACTCCATCCATCTGGTGAATAGATCCTGGAACACCAGTACGTATTGGTTTCCTTTTAACGAACGTGGTAATGGTCCCATGATGTCCCCCGCTACCACTTGCCATGGGCGGTCTATACTCCTTCGCCCCATAAATCCTGTGGGTGCCCTCTGTTCTACCTTCGTCTGCTGACATATCGCGCACTCACGAACATATCTCGCGACGTCTTTCGTCATTCCCAACCAGAAGTATGACTGGGCTACTCTCGCCATTGTCTTGCTCCTTCCTAGGTGGCCTGAAGTAGGAATATTGTGGCATTCCTTTAGTACTTCGAGACGTTGCTCCTGTGGGATAACAAGTTTCCAGGCTTGGTCGTCACCGAGTGTGTCTTCTACAACTTGGAGTGGCCTGTATATATATAGCTCCCCCCCAACCAGCTTGAACGTGGGTGCTGATCTTGAGTTTTCTCGTACTCTGTCGCGCATCTTACAATACCATGCGTCGGCAGAGTTTCTGACGGTCAATGCACTCACTCCCGTCCGGTCCTCTTCATCCTCGTACATTCTTGATAAGGCATCTGGGACGTGATTGAGTGCACCTTTACAATGCTCTACCGTAAAGGTATGACCCTGCAATTCTAACGCCCATCTGGCTAGACGACCCGATGGGTTCCGCAAGTTTTGCAGCCACTTCAAGCTAGAATGGTCTGTCACCACTCTAAAGTTGTAACCCTCGATGTAAGGGCGAAACTTCTTAACAGCCCATATTACTGCTAAGCATTCTCTCTCGGTTACGCTGTAGTTCCGCTCCGCAGGTGTTAAGATTCTGCTCGCGAATTCCAATACCTTTTCTTCATCCTGAATAACTTGGTATAGTACAGCTCCTACTCCTGTGTCGCTGGTGTCTGTTTGCACGACGAACTGCTCTGTGAACACAGGTCTTTGCAGCATGGGTGCTGACGCGACAAGCATTTTTATCTTTTCAAATGCTTCTTGTTGTCTTGTAGACCACTCGTACCTGACATCCTTCTTTGTCAGTTTTGAGAGGGGTTCTGCCAATGTCGCTAGATTTGGTAAGAATTTCCTATACCACGAAGCCATTCCTAAGAATCTTCTCAATTGTTTGAGATTCTTAGGTGCAGGATAATTTATTATCGGCTTGATTTTATCAGGATCGGGTTTAAACCCATCTCCATTTACCAATACGCCGAGGTATTTGACTTCGTCGCGGCCGAATACACTTTTGTCCCAATTAATGGCGAGTCCTGCTTCCTGTATTCTCTTGAGCACATGTTCCAGCTTTGTCATGTGTTCCTTAAACGACTCCGTGACCACGATGATGTCGTCTAAGTATGAGAATGCATAGGGCTCCAGTGTTGGTCCAATCACCTTGTCAATTAATCGTTGGAACGATGCTCCTGCTTGACTGAGTCCCTACGGCATCCTGTTAAACTCGTACAGTCCTTTCCCGGGAACGGTGAATGCAGTTATTGGGCGCGATTCCTTTTCCAGAGGTATCTGATGATATGCGCTACTTAGGTCAATCGTTGAGATATATTTTGCCTTCTGCAGTTTGCGAAGGATATCCTCGATGTACGGCAAAGGATATGCATCAGCCTCTGATACCGCATTTACTTTGCGAAAATCTACGCAAAATCTGTATTTCCCGTCCGCCTTCTTGACCATAACGACGGGACTCGACCATGCACTTGTTGATGGTTCGATGACTCCATTGTCAAGCATTTCTTGCACTTGTTCGTGCATCGTTTCCTCGATTTTCTTCGAAACCGGGTAATAACGCTATTTTATCGGCCGCGCACCGTTCACATGGATCGCATGCTCGATCCAGCTCGTACAACCTAGTTTCTCTGGAAGTATAGATCTATACTTGGATATTAGTGTATCCAAGTCTTTCTTTTCCTCCTCTGTAGGGCAAGTTATCCCTACCGAGTTGAGTGAGCTCTTGAACGGAGATAATCCTGCCACCTCCAACGGGACCTCCCCGTTGGTGTGTTTCAGACGTAACACATTCTTGCAGGGATCTAATACAGCGTGGAAGCTGCGTATAAAGTTTACTCCAAGGTAGCATTCGTTTTCTATCTCAGACATAATGGCTACCTTGAGATTTTTGCAGATTCCCTTAACGTTAAAAGGTAACTTGACGTATCCAAGTAAAGGGCTTTGTGCGCCGTTTGCCATGCGGGCGCTCCTCCCTTCGGCGTTTATCAGCTTTTCACCTAAAGCTGAGGCTATTTGCAGCTCGTTCGGTCCCATCACTGTCCAAGATGCCCCTGGATCGAACAACGCCTTCACGTCATATCCACCGACTTTGACGTCCAGCCACCATCTTGCTTCCACGTCCATATGTTCAGTCTCTGACCCTGAACAATCATGGTGGTCGCTTTCTTCATGTAGCTCGTCAACTTTCGGTGTTTTTACCTTTCGAGAAGGTTTTGCTCCTAATTCGCCGACTTGGAAAGAGCTGGAGACTTCTGTCGCCCTTTCCTTTCGGAGTTTCCCGAATCCTTGAACTTCGGTGAGACTGATCTTCTTCGGTCGTTCCTATCAGGTAAGTTTCTTTTCTTCGGCGCTGCAGCTTCACATTTTGCCGCAAAATGTCCTTCTTCGCCGCACCGGAAACACCTGAACTTCTTTTCCACCCGGGGCTTTCCCGGGGAACTCGAACGACTCGAGTTTGGAGATTTCTTCTTCTCCTTCCGCTTGAAGGGTGACCCTTTCTTCTCAGGTTGACTTCCCTTGATTATCCAGCCTTCCATGAATTTTTCAACCATTTTCTGGATATCATCAGTTGCAACCGCTGCGATTTCGGGCTTTTTCTTCGGAAGTGTTTTTTCCTTCCTAGCCTCACAATCCGTGTAAGCAAATTCCGGAAAGGCTGACGTTTCCGGGGCTGGTGGTGGCCTATAAGATTTCTCTATTTCTACGGCTAGCTCTGCATCTCGCGCTAACTCTAAGAACGTAGGGTAGTCTGCGAAGCTCTTCCTTGAGACTAACCTTTTGATTTCAGGAAGCATGTTCCTGTGTACTGTGTCGAGTTGCTCCTCGACACTTGGCATCGGTACGCGTTTTCTAAGTATGGCTCGTAAATTTGCTACATACGTCGCCACGGGCTCATTCTTCCCTTGCGTCCTTGCTGCGGCTTCCCTTATCACACGTTCTTGGTAGCCCCGAGCAGCACTCCACCATTGCATGGCTTCATCCTTGAATTGTTGCCATGTATGCCATTGATACCTGCTATCTCGATACCAGGTGCTCGCTGCTCCAGTCAATAGTTGACTTATTGCTGATAGGAGTTCCAACTCCGTGATATAGGCGGCTAACCTATATTCTTCCACCCTTTCTAAAAAGGTGTTTATGGATATTGTTCCGCTCCCATCGAATCGGAAATCCCATTTCCTTACGATGCTTCCTATATCACGGTTTCTTCTATTATCTTCATGAATCCTATCGCTAATTCTCGACGACTCGTGCACCGGTATCGCATTATTTTGCAATCTGCAGCTTCCATCAGTCCTTGGCGAATCTTGATGTGCTTAATTAATAAACGATCGATTAATGAAGAAATAACGGTTTTATTTCCCACACACAATTACACTCTTAACGCTCGGCGCGGGGCCCGCTCGCTGATTACATGAAAAAAAACTTAAACCTACTTACAATAACTCGGTTGACTTATCAACTAACGTCTTCCTCGCCCCCGAGGATCACAGAGCTGGCTTGTGTTGGTGGAAGGTTGCCGATCTCCCAAGTCTTCCCTCACTCACACCTTGCTGGATTCAGGCGCGATACACCTGGCTTCTCTCTGCTACTCCTTGTACCTCTGCGCACCTTCACCAACCACCCACAAGATCTCACACACTCGTCAAATCACACGCCTCCTCACCGATCTGCTTTTCTTATCAGGAAAATGCGCAAAGCGTAAAACTCGATGTCGCTCGAACGGAAATCGAAATCAATCTGTCTAGCTCGCGGGCCGCTACCCGCGAGTTCCCCCTCTTCCGACCAACGGCCGAAACTTCCCGATTCGGGCCCTTGTTCTCCCGAATCGGGTACTAACGCGACCCGCGTTACAAAATATTATAATGTGTGATGGAAAGTATTTTATTTTCCATCACTAACCTGAAAAAAATAATATAGTAATTAATGACGTGGGAAATAATTATGGAAGAGGGGTGAAAGAGGGAATATAATAAAAATAATAAAAAAATAAATAAATACTGGTCCTCCTTGAAGGCAGAAGTAGCTTGAAACGAAGTTCTTTTTTCTTTGAGAGTACCATTGTTTACCAACTGTCAAGAGGCCGGCCGGCATTTTGAATGTGACCGGAACTCGAGGCGAATGATGCGCTCCCTACTCTTGTAGTGTGAGTTATAATTAGAGTGAGAGAGAATGATCGCGTAGTGTGAGTAAGAGTGAGAGAGAAAGATATATCGTGTGTATTGCGGTAAAATACATATATATCTCGTCGTATGGAAATTTGAATGTAGTGGTGTAAATTGAATTAAATTAGGGCCTCCACGATGCTGCCGATAATGCCAATCCCGGAATTATCGGCATCTTATAGCAATATTAAATTTTGTATGAAATCGTGCAACTTTGCGTCGATTTTTCAAACGACCAATGAGATTGCACGATTTCGAAAGCACAGGACCAGGGGGGAGCTTGACGGTGTGTAACCAATAAGGGAAAGGGTTACACACGCAAGCTCAGGTGTAATTATACAAAATTTCAAAAATTCATAGTAGTGTGTGTTTGGAAATTTGGCTTCCTTTCGAGAAGAAAGGAAAGCCATTTTTCAGTTATATCATTGCCTTTGAATAATACACCAGTGTATCTGATTTCGTGCAAATATAAAAATTTTGGAAAGTAAGTGAATTCTCTCAATATAATAATTATATTATCTTGGACGTGGTGAATAACTTCGGAGAGAAAGAAAGGTAGAGAAAAAGAGGATTCAGGAGGAAATAATTAACTAAAAATCAATTATTGGAAAATATACGAGGGAGCCAAGCCACCAGTGGATAATTAATAAAATTAAATATATACGTTGTTAATATTAATTTACACGGCTGATTGGGTAAGATCTTTCCTTAATAATATATATACATATCGATTTAATATCGTCATTTGTGTCATTGCGTATATATTCATATTATTAAAAATATTTGCTAAAATAAATCGTTTAAGTAGTGTAGACCACGCGGATTTGTCAGCCCGACGGCAAATACTTTTAGCAACGGAATTCGTCCCGAAGAATAAAATACAATTAAAGTATCGTGTAGTGATAAATCGTTCGATAAATTATCCAATTAATTAAGTAGTGTTGTGCGGGATTAGTGAAAATAATATTTATAAAAACTGTAAAGCCGCTCGGGAGATTTCACGCAAAGTGGAATTTCGCGGTGTTTCAAATGAACTACAATACAGTTATATGAATATATAAAAAAAATATATAATTAATATCTGAAAATATAATTATAAAAAAAAAATAAAAAAGAAAAAGAATTTTATAAATATTTTAAATATATATTGCACATATAAAAATGAAATAAATTTATAAATATTTATTTTGGCGATAACCTTAATCCATACCTAGATAGGAAGTAAATAATAAAATTTTTATAAAGATATTAAATCAATTTCGAAGAAAGAAAATAATAAGAATATTTATATTACGAGATTCTAATATCCTATACTAATATTTACTAAATTTTCCCTTGTTCTCCCAAACAAGGTCAACACTACCACAACACGTACCGCAATATTTCATAAATTTACTTAAATTAATTTTAATCAATTTTAGAAAAATTTAAAACCTATTATTACAATCACTCTGATTATAATAACAGATAATTAATTAAACTTTTCAAAATTAATTATTTAAAAAAAAAAAAATTTTCCTTTCACAATACTACACTTCACATCAATAATATCAAATTTCAATTCACGCATAAATTCAAAATTCAATTCAATTTAAAATTACCACGATGTATTTCAGCAACCGAGTCCCTGTTCGGACGCCATTTTGTAACACCGCCAAATTTCACTTTACGGGAAAATTCCCCAACGGCGTTTACAGAGTTTTTATTATATTATTCTCCACTAACAACACTACTTAAATAAATAATTCTCACACTTTTAATTATCAGTGCACACTTCTACTATTAAAATTTTTATTATAAGTCGGGACGAGTTCCGTTGCTAAATTTTGCCATCGGGCCGACAAAACCCTCGTGGTTTTCACTACTTAAAATATCTACTTTTAAATTCCGCGACACTACCACACACTAATTTAATTTATGATATCGTAAAATATACATACATATAGTCAAATACAAGATAAATAATATATATATATATATATATATATATATGTATATAAATTAAATTTTATTATAATTATAATGGAAAATTCTTACCAATCCAGTTGAAATGTTTATAATAAAATAGATACAATATTATATATAAAAAAAAAAATATGGCCGCTTGCTCCTTAGTTTTCCCAAGTTTCAATTCGAATATACTTATTAATTATTAGGAATATTTTATTTCAAATGCTTCCGTGATCCTCTCTCTCTCTCTTACTCTTAAAATGGTATTAGTAACTTCCGAAATAATATCCTAATTATATTGAAATAATTCACTTACTTTTCAAAATTGTAAACTTTACACGAAAGCAGATTCACTGTATATCACTCAAAAGCAATAATTTAACTGAAAAATAGCTTTCCTTTCTTCTTGAAAGGAAGCCGAATTTCCAAACTCACACTACTATACATTTTTGAAATTTTTGTATAATTATACCCGAGCTTTCGTATGTAACCCTTTCCCTGATTGGTTACACACCGTCAAGCTCCCCCTGGTCCTGTGCTTATACGTATATTCCCACACTACATACTATCTATCTCTCTCTCACTCTAACTCACACTACGGGGATAGAGAGCGCTTCGATAAGAAAAGTCTTCTGGTCACCCTCAAAATGCCGAACTCGTGACAGTTTGTAAACATCTACAAAAGTCGTTTCCCAATCTCAACTATTTCCCCAATATAAAACCCTTCATCACAAATATAATATAATATAATATAATAAAGTGAGTTAAAACAAATGACGTTAACTTTTAGCTACTTATGAATTATACTTATAAATTAAATAAAAATATATATAAATATACCATATTTAATTATGATTATAATTTGAAGCGATGGTCCCTATTTTCTAATTTCTTCAATTATACGATATTACTCAATATTCTTTATTATTTATAAAATTATGATACTACAAAAAACAAATTAATTAGTAATAAAAAATCTGTGTATAAACTTAGAGATCTAGTTGATAGATACTTTTGAATAACAGCCTTTATTAAATGTCGCGTCTATTGGTATGTAATTTTGCCTAGATTCTTGATAGGAATGCCTTACACTTTGTGTAAAATTTTAATGGAATCATATAAAGACTAGATTTTTCTTGGGGTGTCACACCGTAGAGCTAAAAAAATAGTCTTATTTATTTATTCGTTTATTTATATATTCATTTGCTTCATAGATTAAGTTATAAATGAAATGACTTATTCTCCCTGTTTTCGGTTCTTATTTAAAATACTTGCGATATATCATACTATTTCAGAATTCATACTTTCTGTTATAGACCTTTTGACCCATCTTCAAAGGCATCAAGAAGTGATACATTGGAGATTATCGCATCGGCCACTGAGTCACGTATAATCTTTAATCAGCAGTAAAATTCACGATAAAACATGTGAGTTTACTTTCGGTGAATATGTATAGGTGCAATGCAGCATTGGCTGCTATTTGTTCGATCCCATGCAAGCGATAGAGACCAATTGTTCGGTAGTCATTGCCCAAAAAACAACGGAATTCTTCTACTCGTACGATTTCATTATTATACCTGCCTAAAATTAAATTCCCAACAACGTCATCAACAACTTCAGATCCATTTTCTTGCTCAACTTTCTCCATAACATTATTGAAAAGTTAATCATAAACATTTGTTTACATTTATTAATTTCAACAAAATGCTATCAATATTTCAGACAGGTTTTCGGAAAGGTCACATTACTAAGACTGGCTTATCAGTCTAGTGGCTGATGTTAGGTATAGTATTGACAAAATTAAAATTACTATTTCATTACTTTCTTATTTTTCCAAAGCATTCGACTCTGTTTTTCATACCACTTCCTTAATAAAAATACAAACTATTTGTTGCTTTTAAATTGTTTCAAAATGGTTTGTTTCATAATTTTCAGATAGAACACAAGCCATATATGTCAATAATATTAATAATATTTGTTCTGTAAAAAATATTTGTACTGTCTTACCAGACTCAATACTTATGCCTTTACTGTTCAACTTAAATATCAGTGATAATCTTAATGATGCTACGAGATATATTTTATACGAAAACGATTTAAAATTTTATGTACAATTTCTATTAAATAATTGTGATAATAAATTAAATCATATAGTGAATTTACCTGACACTCAAAAAGGATATTAATCTACTATACTACTAAAAATGGAGGATATTTTATATAAGAATTCAATAAATTCAAACGTTTATTATCGGAGTCATGTAAAATATGCAATTAGATTCCGTCAAATAATATTTTATTCCATCAAATAATTAAATCCCACTAAAACGAAAATAATCTATTTTGTTTCTAATATTTTTTAAAATATATTTTTCAATATAACCCAGTCTATTATTATCTTAGAAAATTCTATGACAGAGAGTTTGGTAGTGATCCTCGACTCAAAACTATCCTGGAAGCCCCAAATTATCAATATCTCTTGATTTATCTAAATCAACTGTGTCCTATGTAAGTTACGCTATATGTTTTAGTACTGCACATTCCTTTTGTTTTCACCTTGTATAAAAGATTCTTTTACATTATATTGACAATTCTTCTCTGTCCCTTAGATATTTCTAAAAAATATTTCACTTACAATCATTTCTTTTTTTTTTACCCATATACCATGAATATTAAAATTTAAATTATTTATGATTTATATAAAAACACACACTTTTATAAACTTTTATATACTTTATTAAAATGTATAATAATATTTATAAAAATTGAACCATCATTTAAAAATTTTTATCGAAATATAGATTGATAACTGGTACAATAAGTTTGTGAAATAATCAATTCATAGATATTTTTTAATTAATATAATTTTTACATGAAGTAAAAGTTATAAATATTAAAATTATGTTATATTTGCATTATCATTAAAATTTTAGTGTTATAGCCTTACAAGTAGTACTATAAGATAGTTTATATATCTGATTGATGATTATAACTATTAAATAAAAATAAATATGATGTAATTAAATTATATGTAAAAAAAATTAAATAAGAAAAATTTTGGTAAGGCCGATTCGTTTAATTAGTTGTAAAAATAACATATACATATATATATATATGTATGTGTTACTTGAAAAAATAATACAATATTTAAATTAAATAAATAATATCTATAAATATATCATAAAGAAGCAGAAGAAGTCAGATTTTTTATGAGCTCCTAAATAGTAATCAATACAACTAGATTATAAAAATCAACTAAATTATATTAACAGTTGATTAATGGAAAAATAATTTCTTTAATATAAAAGAAATCATTAGTAAAAATAAATTTATAAATTAATTTTTTAAATTTTGTTTTTCAATTATATCCATCAACTAAGATTTTTTTTTTAAATCTAATGAACACTTTTTTTGAAGTGAAAAAAGAAAGGTATTCAAAATTTTTCATTAGTATTTTTACTATTATAATTCTTAATCATTACATAACAAACGCATATTTTATTAGAAATAAACAATCGCTATTAATGTTTCAAATTATATTTACAAATCTTAAGGAAATATTTGAATCTTTAATCAAACATAAATTTTTATCCGTATCATTAGTTTTTATAAACTATATAATAACAGTTATTTAAAAAAATTATGAATTAATTATTTAAATTACATGATATATTGAAAATCATACAATAATTATTCTTTTTTATTAAATTTATGATTTAAAAATTTATTTATTGTTCAAAAAACATTATAAAACTTAAATAAGTAAATTTCATAATAATTAATTATATAATTATCTTAAGAAGATAATTATTCATTTTATTTTTTAGAACTTTTATTTCTATTATTTTTAATTTTTATAATATCAGATGGAATGATTGAATAAAAATTATTTTGATATTTAATACACGAAATCTTAATATTTTTATTCAAACAGAGGTTGATACATTTAATTAAATGCTTTTTAAAAATATTTTAAATAATTTTGTTGTTTTTTTTTATATGGAAAATAAAATATTTAAAAAAGAATATTTTAATGGTAACTTGTATTCTCTAACAACATTTAGATTTTATCTGAATGTTGAAAGAATCTGCTAATTTACAGTATTTTAGTACTTGCATTTTTTTTAAATTTTATTTATTTAAACAATTTGATTATTATAATGAGATATGTGATTAATATTTGTGACTTAAATTTTTTTTGCAATACTGCTTATCGTGATTTTAATAGACAAACTTGCAATAGAACATTATTCACATCAATAAATTTTAAAAAGCGTCAGATTTAAAAATAATTAAATTTTTGTAAATATTTATTATTAATATTCTAATATGAATATTTTATTGCTTCTTATTTAACTATATGGAAAATGTAAATATAACAAGATAAATTTTTTCATATATTTGGTAAATTTATTTGATTTCTATAAATAAATTTTTAGTCAAGAATTAAAATGAATTATGTCACATTTATTCATTGAATGTGAATAGATTCTTAATAGTGTTCTTTGAATGTAGATGATTTTTGAAATTCACCTTTATAATTGATATACATAAAAAATGAAAGTACATAATTACGCCTTATCCATACAAAAATATAGCAAATTATTATACAATACATAATCTTAGAATTAAATTAATATCATTAGTAAAAAAACGAGATGCTAGTTTAGATTTCTAACGTAAAAATCTACGGATGGCTTGTCAGTGTATTTTTCCATACTGCAAAATATTTTCGCTTGAATTAACTTGTGATCTTTTATTTTATTGAATTGTTTCTTATTTAGGACGGAAGTTGTACCTTCTATTTTATTTTATAACATCACAACTTGTATGACTTCAATTTTCAATGCTTATAATTTCGATCTCATGTATTTCGTTATCTTCGTTTTCAATGTATCATTTGAAACAGTGCACATGAGAAGATCATGCCTAGAAGCTGTAAAAAATATAATCATTAATATTTTATACTTAATGTTATTAGAAAAATGATTATTAATAAATGTAAATACTTAATAATTTTTATAATAATTGATTTTTCTGTTTAATATTTTCTATAATTTACTTGTATAAATATACTTATAATTACGATGTAAATAAATTTTCAACTTTAATTTTTTAAATTTTTAATTGCAAATGTTATATTTTAAAAAATATGCTTTTATTTTTCTCTATAGTATTTAGAAAAAATTTAAAAAATTTAAAAAGCTATTAATGAATAGGTGAAACTTTGTGTTCTTTAGCGTAGCACACTATTAGAAAAAAAAGATAAATATATTTTAATAAATGATGAAAATGAATATTTGCCGATACTTTGATCATTGTATTAAATAAAATAAAATATAAATATTAATAAACTTAAGAAAACAATAATATTTACTTATTAAAATTTACTTTAAATATTTATGCAATTGAAATTGTTTAAAAATTTATTGAATACGTTTGATAATGTAAATTTATTTTTGTGTTTTTTAAGAGAAATTGCAATTATAAATTTAAATTATTCGATTTCCAATGGACATTTTTTGTAGCAGGTGCCTTTAGTAATTGGTGCAGCCAATTTTACTTCCCGTGTCATAAAACGATAAAAATCCTCATAAAACTCTGGTCTTGATTACATGTTTATTTCAACGAAGACACTCGTAAACACAATGTATGGATTTCTAAAAAGTCCATTATTTGACGGGGAAAATCCCCGAGAGAATCTACTCTCGAGTCGCATTGATTTCGAATTTTCTTTTAGAAACGAATGGTAGGTAGCTCGCCGTCTCGGAAAAGGCTCCCGACCCAATCACTCCCATCACTCGGGTTTTGCATCTAAAACAGCTGAGAAAAATCGCAAATGCACATGCACATGCAACTGGATATTTACCATAAGAAAGGCGACGGCAAATCCCGCACCTCCGAGGACGGCCGCGTGCTTCTGCATAAAGTTCTGAGTGGCCTCGACGCAGCCCCATGGGTAAGCATTGTACTGGTTCACCGAGTCCGGATATCGGTTGCAGGTTATTGGCTGGAACCATCATACATAAGGAGTTGTGTAATGCAATGAGCGGCGCTCCCGAGAAAGTTGGGTGAAAGTGGATGTGCGATCGGAGGTGGAGGTTTCGTTTACTCACTTTACTAAAGAGAGGGTGGGGTGCAGCTGCTTTGTTGCACAAGTCCTCCTTCCGAGAAATCTCAGAAGAGACGTGCGAGATAGTTTTTATGAAAATATTAATTGCACTTTTATCATTGCTAATGGTAGGTAAATTTTGTGAAAACTCGTATCATTTTTTATGCACACTGTTATGCACTTCCTTTATCTTGAATTAATACGATTGCCACGTACACCGATACATCCACTTTCCCATTCTCATTGTAATCATAAATCATTTTGCCAATAAAAATTTCGTTTATCTGACAACAAGCGTTGCAAAGAAAAATCGCAACCTATTTATTAATGCATTGACGGTTACACTAAATTAGAATTATTCTAATATTGATCAATTCGCCAGACAAAGGTAAAGTATATTATCTACACTTCAGTCGTTTGATCATTTAATCGTAAAAAATATAAATTTCTTTAATATGAAAATAAGAACAACTATAATACATAATTATCATTACTTGATTTATTTCCTTGAACTAAAAATAAATATAATAATAATAAAGTAACATTAAATAAAAATAAATTACTTACCCTTCCATCACTCATTTCACGACAACAACTAAGTGGTACTTCACTAAAGTATCTCGACCAATCTTGCCAACTTTTAACACCACAGCAGTGTAGCTGTATTTGTACATGTAAATATAAAAAAAAAAAACAATTAATTTGCAGATATAATAATCGATATAAATGATTTAAATAGAAAAGTTTGTTCAATATACAAGAATAAATAAAATATTATATTTTTGGTTAAATTTAACAATTATTATAAATATTTTGATAAAATATCCATATATTGTAATCTTTTTAATCTTAAATAAAGGAAATACATATGATAAGTGAAAATGAATTGTCAAATAAAAGTTGTGCTATATAATTGTGTACATGAAAATATTTATCGTTCATATAAATATATGGGACTATGCATAATTATTATTTTTGAGCCACTTAACGTCATTTATTTATTATAACACTTGATAGAAAATGGAAATTATGGATCTAAATTTTCTTTTAATATTAAAAATATAATGAAACGACTCTTGTATAAAATTGTTTAAATTTTAATAACTTAAAATTATTCAACAAAGCATTGTAGCACGTTTTTATCGTTGACGATTTACAGCAAATTAAGCACATGGAAAATGAAAAAAAAAATCTTTAGTTTCTTGTTTTCTAAAATACCACTCGAAATTTTTATCGGCTTATTTTTTAAAAACAATTTTCACAAAAAATGCATTTTTTTACGTTTCTATTATAAAATACAAATTTATAATTTTAATACAATAGTTTTACTATTGAAAATTATAGTTAATAAAATAAGAAGAAAATCCATTTTTATATAAATAGATTAAGAAATTAAAAATGGAGAAACCTTAAAAATTGTTTATAAATACAACTTTTTTATATATATTCTGTATTCTTTATAACATAATAATCTTGAAACAAGATTAAATCTGCATAAATAAAAAAAAGAGTATCAAAGTGGAGACATTTTAAAAAATTTCTTTACTAATTAATAATTTGTAATATTGTTTTTTTTTTACTTTGTTAAAATCAGATTCTAGAAAAAAAAAGTAATTTATATAAATAAGGTTTGAATAAAAATTCAGCTCTGTGACAATTTCAAAAATGCAAATAAATATGAGCAAAAAGAGCAGAGAGCGAGTAAATAAAAAGTGGGGATAACAAGGACTCAAGGGGTAGATTATACATACAATAATAGAAATGAACTAATCGCTAATTGGAAATTCTTATAATGATTATATAGAGAATTATTCACATTATTGCAATGATATTTTTTATAATTTCGGTATATTTGCATATTTGGATTTGTAGTATTATCTCTGATGTCAATTTATATCAAAAAATTTTATAATATTAATACTATATACAATATTTTATGCCCTTAGTTCTTGTTCTCCCCACTACTCGTCTAATTTTGGGCTCTTCGTTTTTATTGTTGATATAAATCGGTATTATTGAGCTAATTTTTTATAAATTTGAAATACAGGTTTTATTGCACTATGAGTATCTTTTATAATATCAAATAATGTATCAGGTTAGGACAATCTTAGAAAATTTTTGTATAAATGATTAAAAATATAATTATGTTAAAATGAAAAATCTGGAAAGTTAAGATCTTTAATACTATAAAATTTGTATAAATTATTTTACTGTCGCTAAATAACGTTTAAAAGTAAAAAAAAACATGAAAAATGTATAAATTTTTTAAATAATATCAATATTTGTATTATTTCTTCATCTCTAATATTCAAAAAAGTTTGCGTAAAAATTAATTTTATTTATTATTTTATTATCTACAATTTTTCTGTGGATATTATTGTTTTAAAATTATAACTTTTTATTTTATAATATAAAACACAAAATATGCATTTTTTGGTTAAATTTTTTTGTAGCAGGTAAATATTTATAGTAGCATTTAAGAATAGAAGAAACTAAAGACTTTTTTACGATTTTGATTTAGTTAGTTCGCTATATTTCGTTAACGACCATAAAAACGGTCAATTATTTGGATTATTTAAATAAAACTTTAGAACAAAAAGGAAATTATAAACTTATCACTTCATTGAATATGAATTTAGAGAATGTCTTTTTTTCATATCATTTTCTTTTATTTTCATTTATTGACCAAGTATTAAAATTTTTTTAATTGGTTTAAAATTTATTAGTTATTGTCGTTTTATTTAATTTTTTATTCTTCTTAATTTTTATTTCTTCTTTTTTATATGAATTAAACGGATTTTAAACTTACATAATAAAAAAACTGATGACTTTATTATTTTATAATAAAAGAAAGATTTAGAAGAATTTCCTTTGTTATAAAACTCACAATTCTATTCGTTTGTAATATTTAAAAATAATTATTTTAATATTCAATTGTAACTGCTCAATATAAAAAATATTTAAAATTGACTTTAAAAAATGTTAAAAATTTTGTGTTCAAAAATAAAAGGGAAAGTAATAATGATTAAGGGTTAATTTTATTTTTTTGAAAGGATAAATACTGACCTTGGATTGTACGAAATCCCAACCTTCTGTAATTTCTTTTTTTTCTCTGTAAAGATGCATGGAGTTCTGCATCTGTTGCTGCAGAGTGTCGATAAACTTTTCACGGAAAACATAACCCAATACACCTCCAATCAAAATGGTAACAAACAGTAGGAGTACGATTATAAAATACTATAAATAAAATGAATGCATTAGTTATTGACACTAACCACAAGTTTTATATAGAAATTTTATATTTATTATGCCTTTCATTTAATTTAAATATCATAATATAAAACATAACAAAGAGCTCTATAATTTATAAATAAAATATTGTTTATGTTACAATAGATAATGTCTTTGTGTGAAAAGATATTTATTTATTTTAAAAAAAAAAAATAATAAATTTAAGACGGTGGTGTTATAAGTAAATAATATTTATAAAAAAATTTGAAAACTGAAAACAAAGTTTGTATTATATAAGTCTAAAAATTAGATAAATTATTAAAACATAATTTAAATTATTAAGTAATTAAATTATTAAATTTGAATTTAGAATATATCCATTAGATTACTTATTTAAAAGAGAATTACATATGTTTTTTATTTACATTGGCATTGAGAAATATTTTTGTTCTAAAGATTTTCAAGATAATTATTATTCCTTATTTTTAGTTAAACTTTAGATTTATAATTGTACCATGGATAAATGTTGTACTACTTGCTTATAATTTATTAAAAATTATTTTAATTACATAATGAAATATGAATCGAAGTTATCGAAGATACATCCCCCCCCCTCAATTATAATTTAGACATTTACATATATTTTCCTGCATAAAAGGACAATTAAGATTAATTATTTTTTCTATATACGATAACTTCGTATAGTTTTAATTCTATTTCTTTTTAACAATTGTTTACCATAATATAAAAGTAGTATTATACAATTTCCATGGAACTGTAATTAATACCTTTAAATAAATTAATTACATATATACAAATATTTTATAAAGAATCAAATTTTTAATATTAAGTACTACTAAAAAAACTATATAGAAAATTATTTGAAAAGTATTAATGAACTATTTTGATCAAATCTATATTCTTAGATATTTTATGTATTTTTTAGCATAAAAACTGTACAGATGCAATAAGTTATTGTTTGTTTTGGTTCTTCATAAATAAATGTCTTAAATATATATATATATATATGTTTAAATATTGAAAAAATTAATTTTTCTATATTTAATACTAATTTTTTTTTCTTTTGCATCATGGTATAAAATAGTTAGAAAATTAAATTCAGATTAATTTATACAGTAAAAATTAAAATCTAATGATTATAAATTAGTAAGCTATACAACAGTCACTTTAAAATCTTTAGTGCTCACATCTTGCTATTTTTAAATTATAGATGTTGTTTCTATTTTGATTTAATTCATCATATTTATGAAAGAAATAATATTATGAAAAATAAACTAAATAGCATAGACCTAAATTCGTTTTGTATATTTCATGAATACTGAAATAAAGTATAGTCAAGGTTTTTGGATGTCCTATAAATTTTATCGAAATTAACTAATTGGATAAAAACAGAAGGAATGAAACAAATTAAATAAGAAATTTAAAGATTTAAATATTAAAGTTATGCTTCGTTTAAAATCATGCATGACAGATATAGTAGAATGAAAGATTATATTACATGAGCATCATTTTTACATATATCATAATTCTATAATATTTATAGAAAATCTGAAAATACCGTTAGCATCTTACAAAAAAAAAATGATTATAATTTAAAATCATAAAGAATAATAAATTATTATAATATTTTATAATATTTGATTTAAAAGTATGTTAAATTAAAAAAATGCATATAACTTTACTACGATTTCAGAAACTGCGATTAAAAATACATATAACCGGAGTAAGGTTGAACAACAAAAATAGATTAATATTATTAGTAACCTAGGTGTTATGTGTTCATTCGTAGATACAATAATAATTTCAAATAGATGCACATCCGATTTTTACCTAAAAAAAATGTATTATTTATGAAGGAATATTATTTAATAACTCAGTTAATTATTAAAATTTTAAATAACACTAGACATAAATAATACAATTTATTTGTACGTTTCAATTTTACATGATTTCCCAGTGTTATTATTAATATATGTGATTACAAGTAATAAGTAATATGGATCTAAAAAAAAAAAAAAAATTGTGCCGCACAATAAGAAAAAAAAAATAGAGACACTGTTAGTTACTGTCAAATCAATTTTAATTAATCATTTCTAAGAGGAACCTGACCTTATCTATTAACTTCGAACAATGAAGAGGATCATCATTCGATAATGGAACTTATCAATGAGTATGAGAAAATAAATGTTACGTACCATAAGAAGCATGCACTTAATTTCCCGTGATGCTCCGATGCATCCGAAAAAGGCAATTATGGAGACGATGATGCCGCCGACGAGGAGGACGTAGACAGTCCCGGTAAGTAGGTTGTTGCCGATGAGTTCGCTGACATAATTCACTTTGTCGACCAGCGCCCAAATGGCCAGCCCCGTGATGCAGATACCGCCGATCTACAAGTAAAACAATTATTGAAATTGATTTAAATGCTGCTGCTGCTGCTGTTGTTGTTGTTGTTTGTTGTTTGTTGTTTGTTGTTTGTTGTTTGTTGTTTGTTGTTTGTTGTTTGTTGTTTGTTGTTTGTTGGTGGTGGGGTTAAACCGGTTGTATATCATATATAAATTGTATAAATAATTTTTCACACAAAATTTAACTACAATGTAAACAAAAATACAAATGCATTTTCTTCGATAAATTACGTTTAACAAATGTGTATGTACGTATACATCAGTGTGATTTAAATACTTCCAAGCTATTTTTTTGAATAAAATTATTATGGTTATGATAATTATTTAATAAATTTAGGAAAAAATTTTATTTTTGATCAGATATCTACTTTTTGGGCCATTAAACATTCGAAATATTTTAACAATGTATTTCTAATAATAATGATGATTAAATAATTATAGATTACTATTATTATAGGTTTGTTTATGATGGGACATTATTAATACACAAGTGTTTCACTAATTAAACTATTTTAGATGTATTCAATTATAAAAATTGTAATACCCTATATGAATTTTTTAAAATAAATTATAAAAAATAAGAGATAAAAACTACTCATACAATATTTGTTATTTTCTTTTTACGTAACAGGTAATCTGAACTATTGCTAGTTTATTCACGCATACATTTTTCGTAATAAATTTAAATAGTTCATTGTTATTATTATTTATATTTTAAAATCTTTATGTATTAACCAAAGAAAAAAAATTAAAACATATACTGCATAAATGAATAAAATGTTTTATAAATTAATACAGTACGTTTCTTTTTTATTTTGAATTTATTTCTTGTCACTGCTTTCCCTCAAAATTGGAACACAATTTTATTTAAATTATAAACTGCAAAGAGTTTAAAGCGAATAATTAACGAGTTTTCAGTACTTATTAATTCTAGTGAGTGATCATTATTAAACTTTTTTCATATGTTATTCAAAAAAATCAATTTACATACTCCAAAAGAATAAAATTATACTTCAAAAACCTTTGTACTTTCAAAACAATAAATCACAAGAATAAACTTTCTTTTAATAAAGAAGAATTATGTCATTTAAATGCAAATTAAATTATTTAATTGACAAGTTATCTGTTGGTGTAAATAAATTATTTTATTTAAGAAAGTGAATATGTTAAAGTGGTTAAAATAGTTAAGATATAATTATAAAAAAGTATTATTATTATTTAATAAAACTTATTTAATTGATGAATATTATTACATATTATGATTTTTTTAAATATAATAATTAGTATGGTAATAAAAACAAATAATTCATAGTTTTCTTATAAACAGAAGCAAAACTAAGTTACTAAATTAATAAATAACATTTAACATACAAATTTTTTTGCATTCAAAGTATAGTTGTATAGAATATAAAACAATTTTATGTTATTACTACGAGTAAAAATGTATTACAAAAAACTTGCGCAAATTACGAATATCTAATTAAAGTTCACATTTTATTTGCTAAAATAAAAAAGTAATATTTTTAATATCAGTTTTTCTTTTACATTTAAAACACACTTTATCAATATGCGTATTATTTAATTCAATGAATATAATTGATAAAAAAAAAAAAAAAAAAAAAAAAAAAGGAATGTAACACACCTGTAATGACATTCTTTGTATTGTGAACAAGTTATTTTAGAAATTTCTATTATTGAAATATTTGAATTTCTATTATCAGAAATATACAAACATATCGTTTTAGCTAAATTAGTGACTTTCAAAATAGGTGAAAGTAAAGGAGTGACAATATTCGGTTAACTGTTATCTTAAAGGAAATAATTACTTCATAGTTCTTTATTATTTATATAACAAATTTTGAACTAAAAAGAAATTTTTTGAAGGCTAAAATTTTATCTTATTATTAATATGATATATTGAGTAATGACACCTCAAAAGCCAAGGCTATGTTTTTGTTTAACGATAACAAAAAGTGAGGTCGAATATAACTATAACTTTTATTACGCAATGTTTGTGTACAAAGTAATTAATATGCGATGTAGATGACACGATCCTTTTACTAATATCGATTTATTTATTATTAAGTCAAGGCATCCGACGGTGCATCCATTACGAATAGATTCATGAGCAAGTGTATGTTTCAAGATTGTATTAAGTAAATATATAAAACTTGTTCGTACTCACTGTCTAATTTATTGCTCCTAATTTAATTAATTTGACAGTTAAATACGAATATTACATAAAACATGCACGCAAGTAAAAAAAAAAAAAAAAAAAAAAAAAAAAATAGAACGAAAAATGGACTAGAAGCAGAGCTTGCGTTTGGTTGAAATAAACGTCGAAATATCTCAGACGGTGAAAATATCTCGATAAATAAAGCACTTGAATTATTTTGATTCTGTACCGGCAAAAGAAAGAGTCATATCTACATTTACATGAGCCAAAATACTGCGATGTAGGCGCGCAAATAAAAAACACATAAGATTCTATTATAGAATCATGAAAAGCAAGCAAATGGTGAGAGACGACGGTAACGGAATGTAAAAATCCGTGGGTGATACTTACGAAAATTATAAAATTCACAATGAAGAGCGTATACTTCATGCACCGGCCACAGCCGTCCATTTCTGTGTCGTAACCCATACTCGAATTCCTGGAACAATGAAAATAGGGTCACAGTCAGTCGCTAATTTTGTAATTCAATTTAAAAATTCATTGGATCAAAATTTACAATGGAAATTACAATATCAAAGCAATTTAAACATTATTACAATGTATTACAATTTTTCAATTATATTTTCTCACACAAGCTCAAGGATTTTATAATATAAATTATTCAGCTACATCACTCAATTATTTAATTTATTATGTTTTTATAGTTATCTTGAGTACGTTTTTATTTTTGAGGGAAAACCCATTCATTAAACTAACTTTAGAAAAAAAGTAAAATTTATGTAATACCTTAATGATGAATAAGCTGTCGTGATTAAAAACTCAAAAGTGCCTGAATGATTTAATTAATTATCTACTGCATTATCTGCTACTATTGAATTGTATCTTCAATTTTAGAATATTAAATTTATGAATGACAAACATTGAGGCTACTGTTTGCAGAGATAATATTTCAAGAATCTCAAATATGAAATAAAGATATATTATGAATAAAGTTGTGAATAGCTGTGGTAAAAGAATAATGAAAAACAATCTAATAGACTAATTCTATATAAACGTTTTTTCAATAACACGTATAAATTATGAATTTAATTATCTACGTATTTTGAATATATAACATCTTTGATGACTTATAAATATTGAATAATTTTTATAAATATTTACGATAGGATAAAAGTGCTGTGACTAAAGTTTAAATATTTAAATATTTAAGGAATCATCATTCTGAGAAAATTACTCACATAAAGCGTATTTGCTATGTGTAATTAAAAATTTTTGTCAGAGAAAATACATTGGTGATATATATTGCATCAATATGTAAGAATGATTCATGTATGTTACGTGTAAAGCACATAAAATATGATAAATATCAATCTTGATCGTACATGTATTAAAGCTTGGGGAAAAGCTTCACTATAATGTCCATCACCTTTTATTATTAAGGAAACCAAATTCAAATGCAATTTACTCCCAACATTATTTACTTCATTGTTGCCACCAATTATCTTAATTTGCCACTTCCGTTTTATTTGATCTTATGTAAAATTATAAAGTATTACCGTACACCAAAATAATTTATTACCATTTTTAATTTTTAAATCGAGGAGATCATATTTATCTATTCTAAAATAAGTATCAAATAGTTACAACATACATGTTTACTAATTTGAATTTTGTAACGCTTTGTTCGTTCTACATTAAATGTAGAATAAAAAATATTTTATTATAAAATTAGTAAGGATGATATTTTGTAAATTATATAATGTTACGTATTATTCTATACATGCAATTATATTTTGGGATTGTGAGAGGTATTGAAGCAAATGTATAACGTGTTCATGAGAAGAGATTTTTTCATGTTCATAAAATTTTTATAGTCCTAAGACACGGCATTGCATTATGTTAGAAATCAAAAGAATTTTATCTACTATTCAAACACTTAATTTTAATTTTCACATATTTACAGCTTTCTCCTTCTAGCTGCCATTTATTTTACTAATTCGTCTGAATAATATTATAACTCTTTATAGTTTTAGTAGAATATATTTTGAACTTTAAGTAAGAAGACCATTCTGTCATGATTAATCAATAAATAAAATTTTGTAGTTTTACTATATAACTATATTCAAAGTACTGTAATTAAAGCAAAAAACTGATTTTACTAATAATTTTTGTATTTTATTTTCCTTTAATTTATTTATAAAATAATTTAATAATTAAATAAAAGGATTAGCTTAGTCTTTTTAATATTAATTTTAATTATCTTATCACAAAAGTACATTAATAAAACTGAAAATAATACAATAAGTAATATAATAAAAATAATAAAATAAAAAATAAGTTGTATATATATTAATTTATACCTTTACAACCATCTAATAGTTAGACATTTTCATTGTGCATGTAACAGATACTGTAAATATATTTACTAAACAAAAACAATAAAAATTGAAAAAGCGTACAGTGCATTACCATGTTCATGTTAAATTTAAGTGAGGCAAATTCAATTAATAGATGTGATTATTTGCTGTGTTTTAAAATGGATTACAGCTTTGTCAAGGACTCAATATAACTTTTATTTGTATGAAGTTTAGGTTTCATACGAGAAAGCTATATTTTATATCTTATGTCTTTTAATGATTATTTTTATGTAATTCATAATTTTGACTAATTAATTTATTTGAAAATTAAATTATTGAGATGAATATATTTTTATTTTACTTTATGATTAAACAACAGTACAATCACTAAATAACTGAATTTTAAATATTTAATCAAACTAATTAAAAGTTATTAGAATAGTTTATAAAATAGAAAAATTTGTGATACTTAATTTATTATCAATTATTTAATAAGTTCTTTGAGTTTTTATAATAATTTTGCTTTAATCATAGGCAATTTGTACTCCTGCTTTTGTTACGTAAAAAATTAGTTTGAAGTCTAAATAATTTTATATTTTTAGTCTATCCATGACTCAAAGTATGACATGTACACTAATAATACATTGAAGGCCTTAAAAACATGAAATTTTTCCTTGCCCATGGGTTTTTATTTCAAATATAATAAAATTTACAATACCACTTACAACATGATCATAAGAAATCATAAATACACATTATTAATATATTATATATAATTTCATAATTATTTTTTAACTATAAATGTAAAACTGTTTTATTAAATAAATTGAATTTAAAATTAAATAAAATATTTTTTCAAAATTTTATTCTGTGCATAATTGTAGCATGTTTTATACTTTTATTTATAGTCAATAATTTTGTGATTTATAATATGTTTGTTTTCAAAAAAGTTAGTAGAAACAAAATTATTTTGATACTTATAATTTATTTCATAATTTTAATTTATTTAAATGTTTTTATTGTGTTATATTTTTTATGATCCTATTTATGGAAGTTATTACTATAATACAGTGTAACAATATAAGTGCATAATATGTTATAATTAAAATTTCATATAATCTTAATGTAAAATTTGTAATATTAAAATATATTATTTTTTATCATAAATAATAGAAACTAAATCATATTATACATTTATATCTGACCTTATGTTATAGAATATTTTCTTGAAAAAAAAAAAATCATAAAAGCAAACTAGGATTTAATTATCACTAATTGTCAAGTACGTATATAAAAGATAAAAAATTAATTCAAATAGAAAATTAAGAATTTCAATAACGAAAAATTTTTCAATAATAAATAATAAACACGAATGGATTAATTTAAGAATTATAAATAAATAAATATATGTCATCTGCTTGTAATAGTTATAATACGAAATATAAAATATAGTTGTAAATAATATAGAATTCTAAATTGTACAACTATATTTTTAATAAACTAATTAATTATTGTTCTAGATAATTAGGTGAAATGTTCAAGAAAATACATTAGACTGATCAAACAGTTTAATGAATTTCAATATGAAAATTGAAATTTATGTATTTTACTTAGCATAATTGTATTTAATATGTGTACAATTTTATAATTAAATCTTTGACAAAATATTTCTTAAGAACCCATGCAGTGTACTAAAATTAATATGAGATAATTAAATGAAAATCATTTCACATTTATGCAATCATATAATATTTGACTTAATAAAATAACTGGAACGAATCAAACCATTTCATTAGTTATGGTTTGACACATATTCATTTTTATGCAAAGATTATTTTTTAAATTTAAAAATAACATGTAAATTCAAATATACATACTTTTATACGTAATATGATATGCTTAAATTAACGAAATTTATAAATGAAGAAGCTTCACGTGATAAAAAATTGATCTTGACCTACTGTTTAAAGCGTTTCTCATTGTAAACTCCCATGCTATTTCAGTAACCCCAGTTTTAAACTGTGATTGAAAATGTAACTATTTATTTTCTTAGTTTGTTTTTAATAATTAATATATGTTTGGATAGTTGATAATATTATTAAGAAAAAAATGAAAAATGTTTATCTTAAAATAAGACGTAGTTTGAGATACAAGTTATTTTTAAGCTATAATACACCACAAGAAAGACAAATGAATGTTCATTTTATTCTCGAATAAAACAAAATTAAACAACTCAATTATTAATCAATAATAGAAGATAAATATTTTTTATTGGCATTATTGTAGTTAAATTTTATAAAACTTTTATATATATTAAAGTCTAAATAATATTTTTCAAAGTCAACAACTCTTAATAAATGTAACCACATAATTTTAATTTTAATAACTATTTAATTAAGTAAAATAAATTATAAATAATTAGTTTCAATTATAAGGAAGTACAGAAATAAAAATTCTATTTCATGTGCTGATTTACATAAATATTAATGAAAATTAATTCACGATGTCATATGTGTATTTATTAGATATATATTACATTCAATGTTGATGTAATTGTTTGTTATTTATTTAAACACGGTTAAAAATTGTAATTTACGTATGAATTTGTTTTAAAGTAAATTTTCGGAGTTGTAAAGAAAAGGTTAATCTTGGAATTTAAGCTATTTTACTTTTATTTTATTTTTTATTTTTTATTTGTTATTTTTTATTTTTTTATTATTTTTTTTTTTGGCAAATGAATATGTACAGAGTATGAGTTTACGAGAGAAAAAATGTAAAAACATAGTAGGAAAATAGTACATTAAGAGAATTTTAAGTATTTGTGTAGCTGATAAAAAGTGTTCGATCAAAAGAATCGACGAGAAACGCATTTAAATAAATTTTGTTGATGAATGTTGAAAGCGTTTTGAGCTTCGTGACAATCTTCGCACAATAAACACGAAGTAATCATCCATTTGACATTCAACTCTAAGCTAACCAGTCACCGTCGCCCTTGCCGTTCATTTTCTTTTTTTTTTTTTTTTTTATACAAACAATAATGCGATGCGGTAATGTCGGTCATTACGCGGAATCTCAAGCTCCGTGGCCCACTTTTGCTTAACTCGTGTGTTTTCCACGCCTCGGCGATTGTAGCCGTGCTCTCGAAACTCCGGAGCACCGGAGAGCTCAGGTTAAGGAAGTTAAGGTCGCGCGGAAGCTCGACATAACTCTGATCACATTTCCGATCACCTAATGAATGATTCACTTTTAACTTGAAAATTACCATAGCCACTTGGAATTGCGTGTTATGAATTGTACAACACATTTTATAATCTATTACGCGAAGAGAGAGAGAGAGAGAAAAAAAAAAAAAAAAAAAAAAAAAATAAATGGAGCTGTATCCTTAGATTTACTACTATTGAATTGTAATACCGATGCAATAATGAAGGAATTAAAAAATAAACGATTATTGCCTCCCACGGTATTAATCGAAGATATGAAGTAAGGAAATAAAAATGACTACAATTCTAAGATACTTGCGCCTTTGAAAAGAAACTAAAATCAAATCAAGTCATCTTATAAATGCATCGTTTTATAAAATACACGGCAATAAACTATGATGACTCATTTGAATTTGATAAAAGATTTTACCAAGAATTTTATTATTTGATTGCACGACTTTGATATTATTCAATATTATCAGATCGCTAAAATTCGTCAAAAATAATTTGGAAATACATTTTAAATAAATATAAATATTATAGGATGTTTTTAACAACTATTGGTTTTGGAACAGGTAAAAATTTCCTAGAATAGAAACACTACTTCCAAAACATTATTGAGGCAATCACGTCAGAAAAACGATTTTAAAAATAATGTCGAGAAATATATGAAGTTCGTTTAAATGATCTTTATATTTATATTCATTGGATTATTAAAATTCAAATAAATAATTGAGCTATCGTTGAACATTCAAATAGCATTAATTTAAAAACAATTTTTTTAATACCAAGTAAAATCTCATAAATTGATTTGAATGTTTCTTAGTGAGAACTGTTACATCATACAAAAATTAATATTTTCTATAAATATAAAAGGATTTATTGCATCCTATTATTATTTATTTCAGAGTTTTACGCAAGATATTATGGTTTGAAAATTTATTGATACGATTATAAAACAATCTGGTACAGCTATTCTGTTTTTCACGCATATTATAATAAATTTCGATAAATTATCTTTATTTGAATGTTTTTTATTAACGAATGAAGGATATTTAGATTGAATTTTTGAATAATAATTAATTTTTCAATAACACCTTGTGTAAATTATTTTACGTGATTTCATTTGTTCAATATGTAAATTAAAAGTATGTTTTTAATATTTTTGAAATATATTATATTTAAAGTAAGCAATTGATAATTAAAAAATTTTTTTTTCTTCGGATAATATAAAAAGTTTTTTTATTTAAAATACTTTGAAAACGAGAACTTTTAAATATTGAAAAAGTGACGGTCGAATATATTGATATTTGATTGAAATTTAAAAAACTTAATTTAGAAATTAGAATTATTTAATGTTTTACATATATTTTTAATTTTTATCCTTCTCCAAATGATTTAAAGTCCGTGTGAGTTAAATTTGTTCAGAATAAAAAAATCTCTAAAGTTCAATATAATGGATGGTATTATGGATGGTATTATGGATGGTATTAAATAATTATATTGGCATTAGTATTCTACGTTCAATTGCAATATTTTCATTACTATCATAGTGGTGTTCGTTTCAACGTGCTATTATTAGTGGTGCATTAGTATTCTTACAATAACAACGTGTACCAAAAACGGGGTATGTGAATGGGCATGTTACAAGCTCACTCATTGAGGATGCAAATAGAAACTGTTTTTTATGATAATATGAAATGCCCGACCTTATATTATATGTTTACGACATTTAAAACGAGGGATTCTCTACATAATATTAAAGATGATCTCATACGAGTTATGCATTTGTTAGATTAATAACCGTAAGCTTATTCAGGCTGGTTTTTTTAACTAGATCATGGCATTCCTTAGTTTTCTAATTATTTTAAGAGTGCAGTGTTAAGAGATCCTTCACAATTTTTATATTCTTTATTGGCGTCGGCATCAAAGAGTTACTTTAAGTCAATAGATGCATTTGTACGTATTAGGAATACCAAGAGAAATTATTAAATAAACAACTTTATCAAGGTTTATTGGGTTAAGCTTGTTCCTTGAAATGCAATAAAAATACGTGCAGTAATGTTAGGGTAAGCCCGATTCGTTAACGTTTTCTCCAACAAATGTGAGAAGCACATTATTGGGGAGAGATAAAACGTCCGAAAATGATCAATGGATTTATAAAATGGAAGAAAACGAACATCTCTCAGGAAGGAGCGGCGATCAGCAGAGTCTGATAACAAAGATCAATGGTCCCACGAAGTCGGGTGGCCCCTCCGGTAACATTCGAAAGCGAAAGGACTCACTTGGACCGCAGCATCCCAGCTTTATGGGAGTGAGGTGAACCCGGGAAAGTGCAGCTGAGCCTCCAGGGATCCCACTGTACAACGTCTCTTGCTGGGGAAAGAGAAATTCCGCACCTGACGCCAGTGAAAACAAAACAAAAACCGGGGCGCCCGCTGCTCTTTTTCGGGCTCGTTGTGCAAGTATTGGGATGGGGAACGGGGAACGGGGAACGGGGAACGGGGAACGGGGAACAGGGTACGGGGTACGGGGTACGGGGAACGGGGCTCTCTACCGTAATCTCCGAGATCACCTGGGCCTTGAAGCACTCGAGGTAGCGTAAAATTCGAATATCCGATTGTTTCACTTTCCACTTTGAAGCTCGGTTACTCAGTTACTGATAAATTATATATGCGCAGAATACAGTACAAGGTACGCATAAAAGTACGCATTGGTTAAATGGGCTTTTACTTTTAAAACTCAAAGTGCGAGTGAGCGAATATCTTTAATGTTTAAACGTTTCAAATTTTTAATATTAAGCTCCTAACAATTCAGTAGGATTTAAGATTTTTATAACACTCCTTAGACTTGATTAAAAATATGCGCATTTTATACTAAAAATATTTTATGATTTATTAAAAATACTGTGACACGTATTGCACACTTAAAATAATTAAATATATTAACTATAAATTTTTTTGTTCATTTTTGAAAGTGTCAAATTCAAAGGAATTCTGAGTTACGTTGACTTTAGTCAAAACGCTTGCCCAACTAAAAAAATCTATTGTAAAGGATGGTACACTAAAGTATTCACAACTTGCTTATTTTCAACCTAATTATTTACTAACTTTTTACCTATTATTAAGTATAATATAGTGTTAAAATCTCTACAAGTTATAATCAATTTCTAATAACTAAATTTTCATTTTAATTAAAAAAAAGTAAAATAAAGTACAGTTTTGAATAATACAATTTTAAACACTTGAAAGCATTTTTTTCGAATTTGTGCTTAAGCATTAAATTTTCAAATAAACAAACTACATATTTTTTATAATCAGCACCAAAAATAAATTAACATATTATTCATGTATATTTATATATATCAATAATAATCATAATTTTAACTCAATCACCATAAATTTATTTATTTTACTTTAATATTGGTAATTTAAAGAAATAATGTTGAATATTTTATAATGCATAAAATTTCATATTAAATACGAAACATATTATTTTAAAATGTTAAAAAAAAAAAAAAAAATTAACAAAATGGAAAAAGGTACTAGTAAAAGATAAATTTTACGAGACGTTATAAAAAGTTTTGTTAACACCAATTAGCTAAAGCATTTTTTAAAATTCAAATACTCTTTGTACATGTAATGCAGTAAAAAGTCATTTCGATTACTAATTTATGTATTGAAAATGTTGTAACAAATTAATTCCTGCTAAATTTTTCACATTATACGTTAAAATTTTTGAATAAATGTAATTTCAATATTTTTCATAACTTTTCTCAAAAACAACAGTATAATAATTATTATCTATAGAATATAAAAAATAGATAATGCGTCAAATTACTAAAAAGGTATTTTAAAATATACATATTTTTATACAATACTAGTACAAATTTTTATTTTTTAATTAGAAATGGTATACATTGAATCCAATAAACAAATTATCAAATATATATAAAAAATTTTTTTTTTTAATAGCCATCCTTTTTTTCGGAATAAAATAATAAATATATCAGGTTTTTTATTAACTAATTTAATAATAAGTTTCTGCATATATTAAATTAAAATGAAAACAATATTTATGTATCAAGCTTTGAGTCATTCTTTATGTTATTATCGAATAAAAATAAAGGCTAGATTTAAAACTTACTTTTTTTGAATATTTATCAAGAATAAAATAATGAATGAAAAATAAAATAAGCTTCGTACATTCATATTGTAAGCATTTGATATTCATACTTAATAGTCATTTGATAGAATTTGATTTATTGTAGTAATTTTTTTTTTAAGTCTTTCTACAACAGCTATGAATTAAGTTTTATTTAAACAAAAAGAATAGAATTATCTCAAAACGATAATTATAAATGTTTTTTAAATTCCTTATTACTTTTTTAACAAAAAATGTCTGTTTATATTCAAAGCTATTTAATGGCGATTACGTAATATTTATATGCACTGTTTTCCTAATTTCGTTCTTTAAGTACGTAAGTATATTAATTGTTGAATTCAGTTACAGCTAATTAATTATATTTATACAAATTTGATTTTAAAATATCATCTTGCAGATATTTTCAAAAACATATTTTCTTATTAAATTATCTTTTTATTTTAATACAAAATGTAAATATTATTAAATTACTATAATTTTTTTTTTATTATTATATAAAATAAAATTCTAGTTTGTATTCTGACTTTAATTTTATTGTATTTTGTTTACTACACAGTATTTTTGGGAAAAATAACTTCTTATTAATTTATTTATATATAATCCTAATACTATAAATAAATTTATTAACTTAATATTTTAAATATTATCTTTTAGAAACAGGTTATAAATATTTACATAATTATTAAATATTACTAATTATTTTATTTTTATATATAAAATGTTTATTGATTGAATTTTCTAATAATTATTTGAAATTCTTACGTTTCAATTTTTCTTTAATGAAAAAACCTGTTAAAAAATTTGTTATCAATAAAAAAATAAGCCAAGATTTAGAAGCTACAAAGTATAAAAGTACCAACGTGTAATAAAAAAAAAAAATTTAGACAACAAATGAAATAAAGTAAATGAATGAATGAAATATCAAAAGAAAATTAGTTTAATAACCTAATCTTATTTGAGAATTTGTAGCATACAAAATAAAAATGTTTCATCGGTATATTATAAACAATATTATATATAATTTATGAAATATTAAATTATTCTAAAAAAATATATATTTTTATTACATTTTTATTGTAGAAAAACTATTTTTAACAGTAAATATTAAATTTTAATTTAATTATTTTTATTTATCAAATTTTATCACTTGATTTTTATTTGTATTTTTTAGAATTCAAATAATATATTTAATTAAAACTTTTGAATATTTATAATTCTGAATAAAGTCAATTTATTTTTTTATATTATGAATATTTTTAATCAAATAATAAATGAGAAAATTTAAGCTAATGAGTTCCAATGCCATCAATTATAATCACATTTAATGATGCTGTTATGCTATTATAGCGTAATCAAAGAGATTTTAACATAATTTTATGCTCTTTGAAGATCATTTATTATAGTTAAAATTTTATTAAAAGATTATAAAGAATATGTATAAAATTATTTAAAAAAATATCTAAATGAAAAATAAAATCTGTGCATAAAAAAAATTTCCATATAAAAAATTTATAATATATATTTATAAATTAAAAATTGTTTTTAATACGTATATTTATAATATTTCCGATATTATAAGTTGTATTGTATAGTTTTAAATTATGAGTATAATATAAAATATTAAATAAATACATTAAAAATTTTCCATGTGTTAGTTTTGAAATGTATTGATTTTCAAAATGTAAGTTAAAAAAGAAATTTTAAAAAATTTTTATTTCATATTTCCCTGGAATATTTTTATTTACTTTTTTTAAAAAGATAATATTATCACACATGAGATAATTTATATCAATATTTTATTAATTGTAATATGACACAATTGGTAAATACCCTTAGCAATTATCTTTGTCAATTTTGTAAATGTGGATTTTTGAATGCAGATATTTACTAAAGTAAGCAGTTTCCCTTGATTGCTGATCTTCATATTTTTATATTTTACTTTAAACAAACTTATTTTATATTTCCTTGTCTCCTTATGAAAATTTAACTAAATTCAAGTCAATTTAAAATAAAAAATGTAAACGGTTTTGTATTGATATTTTTTAAGATAAATATTCTTTTTGATAATAATTGTTAATCTGTAGATTTACATTTTTAGAAGATATAAAAACAACAGAAAACGTTAAATTTTCTGTAATTTTTTAAATGAGTCTTAAAATTAATTAAAATTTAATCTTGTAACTCACATTATTTATTAAATCGCAATGCACTTCACTTGAGAATATTTTTCCCTTGGATCAACAATGATAGGTATAACAAAATACAACATAAACTCCGAAGAAGAACAACAATTTAAAAATGATTTTTAAAAATAATGTCGTTGGCTCACACGAAATGTTTGTACAAGTTCTAAGAATGTTTTAATAGAACTGAATATTGTATGTCATAATCGCGGAATTATTGAGGTGTTCGTGTTGGTTAAACAAAGTGAGTGTAACAAAAGGTCCCGAGGGCGCGGGATAAAATAAAAGGGCTACGTGACATGCGACGTTGTGTGTCGTCGTCACAAGCGCTTATGACGAGGCGAAGTAAATATAGCACAATTACAGTGCCATCGATGAGGAAGTGAATTTCATGTTTTTTTCTTCCTTTTATTCTCTTTTAGCCAATGGAGCCAAGCTTATTAACTATTTCTAGTTTTTTTTATTGATTAAAACATCCCATTTATAAAATTTGCTGTCTTGCTTAGATCACAATCAATGTTTGTATTTATTATCTGTTTAAATCCCGTTATAAAATATTAAATAAATAAATTTATTGTTATTACTTCAATTGTGTATTTGTGTAATTTTAAGTTGTTGTTATTATATGAAAACTTTCATTATTTTCTCATTCTCATAACATACCAATGCAAATAAACTAAATAAGAAAATATTTAATTAATCGACTAATGGTAATATTTTTTCAGGATGTTTATTTAAAGACTAAACAAAAATTCGTTTTCCACGAAGAATATGAAAAAAATCTTATGAATTTGTTTTTAAGTGACATATTTCAATGCTAATCATTAAATAATACTCCTCCTATTTTATTTCAATAACGTTTTTGAATGATTTTCAAATAAATTTTTAGACACACTCATTTTTATTAACATAATTTTATCCATATCACTCCGTATTACATCAAATTATTATTATTATGCTATTATTATTATTTATGCTACGGTAAAATAGCTACAAATATTCAGAATCAAATTTGACTTACTTACGAAAAATCTAACTTACAACTCAACATTCTTTATGTATGAACAATTATTCCAATTAAAATAAAATCTTCGTAGTTTAATCGATTTTTTATTATTTATAATTTTAATATAAAAATTAAATATTAATTATTATTAAATATAAAATCTCGAAAAATAAAAAATGATCTCTTTTGAGCTTTTCAAACATTATAATTATACGTATAATCACCCGTCTTTTACCTGTTCCTACAAAAATCAATGTAAGAAAATTCAAATACAAATAACTGAATCACATGAATGGATTTTTTTAATACATTTATAGTCGACGCTTATTCTACATGAATTGTTTTAAATTTATTTATCTGTGAATCATCCGCAACAACGTAGATTTTCTATTTCATTCATAGTCATCTTCACGGTGTAGGTGATGACTCAACACTTCATACGCCCATTTTTGATATATTTTGTTAACGTTAGTAATCAATGTTAGTATTTACTAACTGAATGACAAAGTGAGTTTATAAATAATAATAATAATATTAATCATAATTATAATATTTTTTATTTGAGAAATCTTGTGGTGTACATATAAAAAAACTGATGTGATTGACGATAAAATTAATATGAACAAGATGTTATGCTTACAAATACAAAACTATATAAATACTTGAAGATAAATATTATGTTAAAGCCAACGATTTAAAAGGTTAAAATCGATCATGTCAATACTCTTTTTTAATTTGTAATTAATTTATTAAAATAAATTTAAAAAATCGAAAAGTAATGTTTTGATTCATTTTTGACATAATTATTAATTGCAAATAGTTTTTAATAAATTCAACTTGCCGATTAATTATTTAAAAAATAAAGCTTTAGTAAATAAAAGTTTAAATAGAAAATTTATATTCTTGACTATCAAATAGCTTTTTAAAAATTTATGAAAAATATTTAATTTTTAAAAAAGGGTTTCTTGTAGTTTTGAATTAGTTACTTTACAATATTTTTGATTTTACAAATACTTTAATTTAAAAAATATTTTTCTTGTTATTTTTTATTTCTTTTATTAAATCATAAATAAAAATATATTTCTTAATATGGATATTATCTGAGTTTTTTTTTTTTTTTTAATATTAAAGAATGAAATTGAATTATAGTGTTAGTTTATGCAGTACAATAAAAATGAAATTCAATGTTTAAGTCAAAGAAATTTGAGAATTGTATACATCTTTTTAATAACAATGTTGAAATAATAAATTGAAAGGAAACTGTATTCATTGTCTAATATGTATTCCTGTATATTTTGTACAATAATACTCTCTGAATAATTATATATAATTTGAAATATATTTATATTTTAAAAAAATACTTATATGAAAAAGATATTTAATTTAATATAATGTTATAATCCATCTTTTTTTAATACTCCCTGTAACATACAATATTATTATGGTAATACAAAAAAAAAAAAAAAAAAAAATAATATTCGTCAAATTATTTTAATACTTTAATTTACTTCAGTACATTTCTAGTAATCATTTATATCACTGAAAATACTTATTCAATTGAATACATTTTTAATACTCTTAATTGTATGTATTAAACTAGAAAAATTGTTTATGTTCACTTTTTTATAGTAAAGCATAAAGTATATGTTATTAGTGAAACAATGCGCGTTTTTATAAGTGAAAAAAGCTAAATATCATGCATGAATATGCGATTAAAAAATTGCTGACGTATTTTGATACAAAAAATCTTATAATTAAAGCATACATTACAGAATTATTTAGTTTAGTAATTTAAGAAATTTAAGAGAGAAAAGAATGTGAAATTTGATAAGGATCACTTAAAATTACAATTAGAAAAGATGTCTGTGTAGATATCTGAATGTACAGTTCATTATTCCCACATGTAAATAAAATATAAAAGATTGAAAAAAGAAAATTTGCGGTAAAAATTGTTTGCAATAAAAATTTGTCGCATTGATGATAAAGTTAAAAAAGCTTAAAAGCTTAAATTCGAACGAGATTGTTCCCTTGCATTCCAAAGGCGTGAGTGGAGTCGTTTAAAGCGAGTCGAACGATCGCCAAACCGAAATTGACAACGATCCAACCCATCAAGTGTGATTCTCCTTTCAAATATGAATAATTGAATGAGCGAAGACGACGGACAGGTGGCGGCGGCGGCGTGGCGAGGGGGTGGGGGGGGGGGGTGAAAAGGAGTTGGTCGTGGGTGGAATTTCGGCCTCGCAAGCCACGAGGGGACATCGCGGGATCATTTGCTTTGGATTCGGGGGATCGCGCCTTTGTGCCTCCAAATAGTAGAGCGAAATGGATGGTTAGCCTCTCTCGCTCTAACCTACTTACTCGCGTTTAAAATGAAGCGCGCGGGTCGTGTTCTCACTTTTGAAATTGGCAAGCCTCGCTTGCAAAACATCCTTTTCCTTGGAGCCGTTGACCGATCTACAACTTGCACACGTTGCCGCCGCGTCCACCCAACAAACAACACTTTTCCATTTATCAATGTTTCAAGTGTTTCTTCTGCACATGCGCTTATTGACGAGCGGTGGTCGGCTTCGCGCTTGAGAATAACCGACTGCCTCGATTCTCACAACAGATTACCAATGCATCGCTCCGTAATTATTTTACGACACACACAACTTTTACAACAGTGCGCGTCTCCATCCGAGGAGGCATTTCAAACATCAAACGTGCATTTTGAAAACCGACCTATTTCCAACAACTCCCAGAACGGCCTTTGAGAGTCAATGCTTTATTGGGTCTTCTATTTTGGTCTATGGTACAGTTCAGGTGGTGCGAGGGCACGACGGCTCCAAGTGGAGTTCCCAACTTATTTAACCGTATTTAAAAAAAAAAGAATTCGACTCGAGTCATTGCCCTGCTTAAGCTTAAGCTCTACTTCAGGGCAGTATTTTTAATTGGGCGGGTGCATTTTCGTGGGTTGGTCGAGCACGATTTAGACCGCAGCACATTTAGCTTATGAAGCAGCGAGGCGAGCTTTGTAAAATAAATTAGAGACTCCGACGATTGGAGCAGACAGTGCTTTACGAGGTGTTTTAGTGACCATTCCAACCATTTAAATTTGAAATTACGAATGGCTATTAGCTAATTGCTTTGTGAGACTTTAAATCGTGACTCAATCCCCAAGGACACTCTGAAAACGAAACTAGAGTCGAGTTGTATTGAGCATTAGCGCACAAATGAGATTACGCGTTCCCCCGTAAAGATGTACACGCGGTGCGCAAAAAATCGGCACGGAGGAAGAGACGGAGTAGGACCGGAAGAAGATGAGGATGAGATAGAAGTGCGGAGGAACTGGAAAAGATGCTGCTTCAGACGTAGAGACCGAGACGCTGGCAAACTGAGAATAACAACTCGTACTTCAAAGTGTTGCAAAAGCGATTGAATTAACAAATACGTGGAGTTCAAGTTTACGCTAGCAAAGCCACTCGGTGCAATCGAAGTGAATAGTTTGGGAGCTGCGCGAAAGGACGCAGCGTCGCAAAGAACAGAGACAAAGCATAGTCAAAGGCAAGGGTACCACTGCTCAGCTAATAAAAAGGCACTACACACCAGTCCAAGTGCAGGTCCTCGAGGAAGCCAAGGATCACCCGGAGAAGCAGGGGACGAAGATGGCCGCCTGCCTCCTCACAGCCGGAATCGGTGCCGCGCGCGAGTCGCTTGTGCGTGAGGAGTCTCGGATGTCTTTACCAGACTGGCGCCTAAGTTGGACTGAGGAGGAGGTGATGGTGATAGGCGCGGGACCGACGCCGCAGGTAGTTTGAGCCGAACCGAGCCGCCTTCCTCTCGCACTCTCACTCTCCCTCTCTTCCTATGTCTGCGTCTTTATCCCACGTATTCGGCTCGCGTGGTCTCGCTTCCTTGTCGCGCACCTCCCCCCCCTCGCACTCGACAAGTAATTTTATTAGGAGGGTTCGGGTCTGGAGGGACGAGGGGTGACTCGTTGACCGCCGCGCATATGTCAATGATCGGTATCACCCCTGCGAAGGGGAGGCTTTTTTCTTGCGTTTGTCGTTTGTATTATTATAATTACCTGGGACCTCCTGCCTTACCGGTTAATGAACTTGATTTTAGACTTGGTATCGAAAATTTGTCACGAAAGTTCTCGATCAACTCCATCAACCCAAACTACCTTTAATATTATTCAACCTTTCGATTCTCTGGTAGATTATTACTTCGAGGGGTCGTAATAATTACCTTCTCGGTGAAATCTTTTGGGTTTCCTCAAATTATTTTTGAAAATTATAGCGTTATGCTTGATGTCATTTTTGATTACGAAACTAAATTTTAACAATTTCAGCTAAACTCAACTGAAAAATTATTGCAGCAATTAATTTGTTGTTAAATTTTTTTTAACGATGACTAAGAGCTAGTCGATACTTCTCTCGTTAACTGCAAACATAATTCTTAAAGTATTTCCGCAAAGCCAAACACAGCAAATACCAAATATTTATAATTTAAATTTTAATTCATTGTTTTATTCTAATGATTATAGACCAGTCTCTTTGATATTACATATCTAAGAAGTGTTAATAACATCTTGTAAAATCATAATAAAAACAACTTAAAAAGAATGCACACAAAATATAAAATATATTATATGCGTATATGTTTATTTATATTTTTAAAAACTCGCTAAAAAATATATTTGAAGAAGAACAAATTCATAAATGAAAAATATTTTTTATAATTATCTTTTATTGATGTTTTTTTTTAAAAACATTCATTCTATAATAATTTTATTAATATATACACGTTACATGCACAGAAACTATTGATTAATACAAAATTTTATAAAACCGTATTTTAATTTTAAATTTAAATTTCAAATATAAAACATTAAAAAGATCGATTTCTACATATTATATGTTTCTATCATATAAACAGAATTGTTATATAATATACTAATTTGTTAAAATTAAAAGAAATTTTTGATAAATATCATTATGAAGCAAACGTAGAAAAAATGTAATGAAAATTGATCGAGATTAAATATGTATACAATGTAAATATACCTCAGAAATACAAATGCTTTATTCATATATGTGTATACATTATATAATTTAATATTAAGAAAAATTTATATCTATTAACTGTTGTTGATCATTTTACAGTTATAGAATGAGTAAAAATAAGTTATCGATTAGTCACATGTGTAGATTTGTATCTTACGGTACAATTTTCATTTACAATTTTCCAATTTTTACTCCATAAAGATGCATTACTTGTATAAAGATCATTTGACTTCCCATAAAGTACAGTTGAAAATAAACTTACGTATATAATTAATTTATATATTATATGTACTAAATAAATTACACCTTAACTAATACCATAAATAAAATTTAAAGTATAAAGATAAATAAATTAAAAAAAAAATAATATTTTAGTTAAGTGTATGTTTTATATTAATTCTTGATATATTAATTAAATATGTTATTGCATATTTTTAAAAAAATATAATTCATTTGAATAAAAATAGCTTTTATACTTTTTAATTATGGTGTTTCTTATGTATTGTTAGTATTTTGCATGGAACATGTAAAAAAAAAAATTTTTTATACATATTTTTGATAAACACATTGAAACATTGATTAAAAAATGTTTGTACAATGCAACTAAAAATACAGTTAAAAAAAGTTATTATATATATGAAGAATATGAATGAAAATATATTTTTAGTAATAAAACTATTTATTTTCCAACATTTAAAACATAAGTGTGTTCTTAAAAAATTAAATAAATTACACATATTGGGTTTATTTTATTTAAATAAACATTAAGAAGAAAATATAATACAAATTTAATAATAATTTTAAAATGTTAAGCAATAAGAAAAATTTATGTTTTCATACACACATTTAAATTTATGAAAATCTAAAAATATTTTATCGAAGTTTCTCGTAAGCTCAGTTTATTATTTTGTATGTATTTTTAAAATCTATATAAAATTGTAAATATTAAAATATATAATGTATAAAATTTTTTAATATTATACAGCTGATAATTATATTTTATTTACTTATTAAATCACATAATAACAAATTATTAATGTTTCTGTTTTACAATTTTTACGACAAGTATAGAAAAAACTACTGTCTACAGATTAGAATTAATGAAAATGGCTGCCATCAAGAAGACGAATAAAATAAAGGTATATTTATTGTCGTCAATCCTACAAAACACATGTTGTCTCTGTCAAATTCATGTAAATAAAAATAAGTTTTTTTTTATCATTATTATTGTTATTAATTGAATTGTTACGTTTTACTCAAAATTCTGAGAAAAGTTTAAACCTTAACCAATAAAACTTTCCAGCTGACTGAATGTTTACTAGACACATTTGTGGGATTTGCTAGACTATAAGTTGAGATGAGTGGATAATATAAATTTAATTTTAAAAAATCTAGATTCAATAAGACAGTTTTGGTTGTAATTACGATGATCGCTTTGATGGAGAAGCTCCGCGATTGCGGTTGGTAAGTTGTATTAGGCATCTGTATAAAATTACTTATTAATTTTGGAAATAGGTTTTTATGATATAATTTATTTAGGTATGTTACTGAACAAGGTTTTGAACTTATAAGTGATTATGGTAATATCGTAGATGTACAAAAAATCATAAAACGTGCTATTGAAGTAAGTATAATTGAAACTTTTAAAGTATTTTTATATTTAAATAAATGATAAAAAAAATATTTTCATTTGAATTAAATTTGTCAAATAGCTTGATTTAAAAGAAATTAGTAATGGAAGTGGTAATCTAAGTCAAGGAAATATTGTTTTACAAATTCAAAAATTGCGCAATGTAGCTGCACCAAAACATAATGAAGAATCACGTGGAGCTCCTAGAATGCTTAAATTATCATTAACAGATGGTAAAAATAACTTTCAAGCAATTGAAATAGAACATATATCTTCAATTAGGTAAATTATTACAAGGAAATAATGAAATTCTACTTTAAGATAAAAATAATATAATTACTGAACCTGAACTGTTTAAATTTTTTAAACATAATACTTTATGTTTTAGTTTAAATACACCTCCTGGTACAAAACTATTGATGAAAGGTGGTACACTTCCTATGTTACATGGAGTGATTCTTTTAAAACCTTCTAATATTATTAATGTTCTGGGAGGAAAAGTAGCAAGTCTGGTTGAAAAATGGGAATTAAACAAGGTGACTTTTTTGAACAAATAGTTTATTGTATATGTTTATTGAAAAGAATATAAATAATATATATAAATCTATATGTAATTATAGAAATTGGCTTCTTATAGTAGAATAAGATCTGTTGAAGAAGGTGGACCACCACCATGGATTCCATTTGGTAAAAAAATTGCAAAAATTATAGAACAAGGAAAAAGTTTTAAAGCTCTTGCAGAAAAAGATAAGCCAACTGAAGAAAATGCAGAATTTGAAACTCAACGTAAAAATGCTATTGCAGAAGCTGCCAAACAAGGAAGTAAAAAAGTATTTGGTGGTGGTAATAAACAGGTAATTGTTTAAAACAAACATATTATCAAATTCTTTTATAGTTAAATTAAACATGTCATTTCTTTACGATAGCTCTTAGATCATAGTGTGCAAAGAATTGTAGATCATGGATATTCTATAGAGCAGGCTGAATATGCTTTGAGAGTAAATCGAAACAATATCGATCGTGCTCTTAAAACTTTACAGAAAAATGATAATAAATCTAATAGGTAATAAGGTATTTTATATTAATTTTCAATTTAAATATTAACAAAATTTATTATGTATAATGCTTTATTCAGTTTTATAATCTTTATTTATTAGTATTTTTTTATCATAAGTGATTGTTATTTTATTTTCAAATTGTATAATTTTTATAGTAATACTAGAGAATCACGCGAACCACGTGAACCAAAAGGAAAACGAGGAGAAAAAAAGATGGATGAAGTTCCTAGTAAACCCAGTAGTGGAAAAATATCATTATTCGATTTTCTTGAAGATAAATTACCGGCACAAACTGAATCAATAAATACAAATAATGTACAATTTAGTGATTCTTATGGCAAAGATAAATCAGAAAATTATTCCGATCGTCATTATTCCAAAAATAATGATAGTTCACAATCCGGTAAAGGTGGAAGGTATAAAAGAATTTTTAAGTGTATACAAATATAAATAAAAAATATATTATGATAGTTTTATACACTATTTATATATTTAATATATTATTTTGTGTAGTCAAAAAAAAGATTAATTTTATGTATGTAATTATGGAGTTATACTGAATTGCTTGCAAATTTTTTAAAATATTTTGTGGTAGATAATGTTTTTAAACTTCAAAGTTTCTTTGTTTATGTTATATTTTACAAATATATCACTAATTTATTGCATCAAAAAAGACTACATTAGGCATTATACTTAAATATTTTATATATTTCTTAATATTGTTTATCTATTTTTTAGAAATCAAAGAGGCAGTCGTTATCAAGTTCCACCACGCCATCTAGAGGAAAATCGGCCAAATAAATATTCAAACAGTACAGGAGGTTCTCAACAGTATGGATTGTATGGAACAATAAATTCTCAAAAAACAAAACCTCCTAGGTTTCAACGTAATCAGGAAAATCAAAACTTCAATCAACAATATTTAAATTATCCACAAGAATTAGTTGTCAACTACAACAAATTTCCTCAAGTAAATGAATTTAGAAACACAACAGTGCCAACTATAACACCATTTAGTCAACAAAGACAAGATACAAAATCTAACGATTTTTCTACAAATACTTTTAAGCAAAATCAAGTGGATTATTCAACAAAAGTAATATATGATTTTTTTATATTCAGCCTTCATGAAGAAATTATTAATATGTATTGATTAATTTAATTATTCAAAAGTTAACTTCTTATTTTTTTCCATTTACCATAAAATAATGATAGGAAATAGTTAAATTTATATCACTTAAATTTGTAGAAAACATTCATAAGTAAATCTTTGATGAATTTTTGATTTTTTAATTTTGATTATTTCAAAACTTACCAAATTGAATAGACCTAAAATACATTTAAATACATATATTTCAATACATTTACAATAGTTAGTTATTGTCTATATAATTTTAAATGTAAAAAATTATTGTTCTATCTCTGAATACAAAATAATTTTTATTTATTAACATTAATTACTATCTTTTTTTTTAATACTTATACACAATAAATACATTTATATTTTTTAAAGTATAAAATATAAAATAATGAAATGGAAATATTGTTTTAATTTAAAATATTATTTTATTTGAATTTTTTAAATAAGAAGAATATGAATTCAATACATTTTTTTTTAAAATTTAACTAAGTAAAATATAATAATATTAATATTATTTCTATCGTTGTATTTAATATTTACTTATTTTAAAACAGAATCAGCAAGATTTTCAAACAAAAATAATTAGCAATAATCAAGTTCAGAATTATGATTCAAATCAGCTTCAACAAAATCGAATACAAGAAATGAATCAATGGTTATATCAACCTAATACATTAGATCAGAATTATAAAGGAAATCAATTAAATCATTATTATGGTATATCTGATGAAAATCTAGAATTTCAAGCATTTGCTGGTGTGGATACTCAAAGGAGTAATAGTTATTATAATAGCAACAGGAATGAAAAACCATTAGATGGAACTTGGATATGGCGTGTAGGGGATAGATGTATGGCAAAATATTGGGAAGATAACAGGGTAAGATGCTTCGTTATTTTTTCAAGTACAGTCAATGAGTTAACATTTTATTCTTTTAATACACTATCTTAGCTATAGATGTACTGCATCGTATGATTCTAACATATTTTCAAAATATCAATTAATTTTACATTTTCAGTCTAATACATGATGTTTATTACATTAATATCATTGTGAAATTTAATATTTTTTAATTTATATTTTTTAAAACCGTTGAAAAAACAAAAATCATGTAACACATTGAGCTAGTAATAATTTAGTAAATTTGTGTATAATTTAAATAAAATTAGTATTATGCTAAAACAAATAATCTGATTAAGTTAAAATTTTGTACATATAAAGTACATATCGTTTTAATATACCCAAAATAATAGTTCTAAATATTAAAAAATGATAATTACGCATTTTTTAATTATTTTAAAAATTCTTTGGTTTTTTAAAAAATTTTTCTGCTCCTAATTTTCCAATCGGTTTATATAAAAATAAATTTTCTTCATAGTTTTATTAGCTACAATTACTTCATGGATACAATAGTATTAAAATTACGACTTTTCATTCTATAATAAAAAAAGTAAAAAAATAAAAGCATTTTTTCGTTAAAATTGTTTATAAAAAAATACTTTGAATATTTTTAATATCGTTTTAGAAAATAAGAATTTACTGACTTTTATACGATTTTTGATTTGATGTTACTTTTCGTTAACGACCTAAAAACTGCTCTATTGTTTGATCTATATTATTATTTAATTTGAAGGGAAAAAAGGAAAGATCTAATAAAAATTTCAATTTTAATTTACTAAATTTAAAATATTTGATTTAAAAAATTCGTTATACATGTGCAATTTTTTTGTAAATTGTAGTATTATAACGCTGAAGTAACGGCAGTTTCCAAAAGGACATGCGTTGTACAATTCAAAGACTTTCACAATTATGAAGAGGTTCTCCAAGTAGACTGTATACCAGTAACTGAAGTAATTTTTACTTTTTTATTAAATACATAAAGTTTTTAAGGAGTAATTGATTTGATCTGTTTTATCTTAGGATCATCATACTCAAAATTTTAGCCAAGATAATAATCGACGTATAGATCATCGCTCAAGAAACCCTAGACCACCTCGATTTGAACAAAACCAAAATATTACAAATGGTAATTAATTATTCAAATTACTATAACATTTTAAAAGATTTTATATGTAAAAATGAATTCAATAAATATAAATTTTTTGTTTATTATAGCATATATTTATATATAACAAAATAGATATTATTATTATTATTATTATTATAATATTTTGTTTATTATGCATTATTTTAAGTATACATTAAGTAAATTAAATATAATAAATCAAACAATTTTAATAGCATTTTTAATTACAATCTGCAGTATTATTAAATTAAATTACCCAAAATGATTTTGAAATTTATAATAAAATTTTGTAACTAATGGAATAGAGATAAAAATGATGAAAAATTAAATAATTAATAATACTAAAATATTTAAAGACCTAAATTAAATAAAATTACATATTTATTCCATGCTTATATTAGCATTATATGAATCTGAATATATTTGTTTAAAGTAAATTTTTATTTATATATTGCTAGTTATAAAACTATAAAATAAAAAAAATGTATTCCTGAGTAAATTAAGATTTGTATACAATTTTAATATTTTCAGCCCCAGAGCATCGTCGAGGTGGTAGTGCAGGTGCTGGTGGAAAGAATTATAGAAAGCGTGGTCAACAACGTAGTGCTCAACCAATCTATCAGCCTCCAGCGCAGCGTGGTGGAACGTTCTTACCACAGAACACATAAAATATCCTTGTAAATCACTAATAATACTATTTCTCCTTTAATGAAGTTGACAAGTTTTAAATAATTATAAATGTGAAAAATCTGTAATACGTTAACGACATAAAGTGTTAAGAAAATGCAGAGACAAGCTTTCTTTCTTTAGATTATATGAATTTCATAATTCGTACTTATTTTATAATATATGAAGATATATTTGTTTAAAGTTTTGGTCGTTAATTTCTTAATAACATATTGATTATGGATATATTAACCCAAAAGATACTCAAAATATAATTTGACTTTTACTTTTAACAAATTATTTTTTATATAAGTATTTTTAGAAGAATTTTATGTATTTTTATTTAATTTTTTATCAACAAATTAAACAGTTATTTATTGTTATTAAAAGAAGTTTTAGTTTTTTAAAATATAATTGTAAAAAAGATTATTACTAAAAATTGATAATAAAATATTCATTAATATAGAAATCTCTGAACTATAATTATACATGATTAATAAATTCTGTAATTAACTTTATATAACAACTCTTATTAAAAGAAATCATGAAACAATTAAAAGATTCTTATCTTTCTCAATAAACCTATTTCGATTCTTAAGATAGGATTCATGTTTATAATTTTTTTTATTTTTTTTATTTTATAATTTTATATTTTTATGTTGATGGATTTTATAGGTAAACCGTGTTAATCTAAAATGTTATAACATATTTTTTAACTATTTTGATGCTAACAAAAATTATAAATAGTATAATAAAAAATAGGTAGTTCTTAAAAATATAAACCATAGTTATAAATATATCATGTAAAATTAAGTATTATAGCATATATATATTTACATTACACACATATTTACGTTATATAGTTTTTAATTAATATTATAAAATTCAATTCTTTCAATTTTTTTGCATAAAAGTATTAATACTATTCAAAATAATGTTTTTTTTAAGAATTTATTTATTTTGGTATTGTCATCTTTATTACAGAAAAAATACTTTTAGTTTTTAAAGATTCGCTACAATCATACATAATCAAAAAGTACAATATATTTATAGCAATATTTTAAATTAAATTATTTTTATTATATCTTTTATTTACTTATTACTAAAAATAGATAATTAAAAAGTATATTTTTTTCAATATTCTTATCTTTTATTGATTCTTAGTAGACTTTATTTATTAAAACTTTTCTGCTAAACAATTAAAATGTTTTATAATAATATAGAAAATTAAATGTTAAAATCTAACTTTTTAATTAGTTTTTCGATATTTTTATATATCTGTTTCATTAAAAATATTATAAATAATATTTTGCTCTTTATGCTTGCAATACCATGCAAAACGTAGACTTATATAAAGAATTTTTAATAGTATTGTTAATTAGATTCTATATCAAAGATCTTCAGTTAGGATCAAGTATATAAATGAATAGCCAAGGTTAAAAAATTATAGATAAAAATATAAGTTTAATAATACGCAATGTGTGCTGAAGAACAAGATCATCGAGATTTTGAACCAATAAAAAGTCATAATTAGGAATGTTATTAGCAAAAATATTGAATTAAAATAATATATAATATAAATTAATTCTATTGTCATTATTTTTGCGTCACGTGAGAACGAGAGGTAAATAATATACAAAACTACATTCTTTTCGTTTTTAACAATAGTGTATTGACATTATTATCTTGTAACTATGTTAAATTACAATTCTCACATTTCATCATGAAGATTATCGCGCGCATTGTGAAACGGCTTAGCACGGGGGCCAACACCAGGTTCTACGTCATTGTTCGCGGCAAATTTCAAATTAATCTTTGGGCTAACCTCGTACAGATGTGGACTGGTGTCCTTTTCCGTAGTGGTTTTTGAATAATTCGCGAGTTGTACTTGGTCGTTTCATCAAAGTTCGTGTCGCTCGTCAGCTCACTCACGATTAATTAAAAACGTGTAATTTAATTAATATTCGTTAATTAGTATATCAAAGCACCTCGAAGTCAAATTTTTTTTAACTCGCGATTACAATTAATTCATTTTTAGTTTTTAATATATGATACCTATCACGTAGCTAGTTGCCAATGTGTTTTCAACGAGGTGATGTAGTGAACCGATTTTTTCATTGTTCTTAACGTGTAGAACAGATACTAGGAGAAGATCAATTTTCGTGTTAAGTGTTGGCAATAAACGTGATGGGCGGAAATATCTTCTTTCTCTCTTGTACTTATAAATAAACTAGCGATTTTCGAAGAATCCATGGCTCGACTTAACATTTTTTACAAATGCTTTAACATCTATTTGAGAAACATGCTAACTATAGATTCACTTATGGTGAGTAAATGTTAACCTGACTTGTTTTGGTACTTTGAATATTCATATAATGTTGTTTTCAATTGTAATTTTTAGTTTTTAGAGTTCAAAGTATAAAAAAGAATCAAGTTAATATTCACTCATCCTACTTATATTTATATAGATTTTTTTCAAATAGATTTTAAAGCATTTATAAAAAATGTTAACTCGAGCCAGAGATCGCTTTTCTACCTTTAAGTGCGAAAGAGAAAAAACTTATTTCCCCCGCCACGTTTGTTGCCAATGCTTAACCTGGAAATTGCTAAAATTGTATAATGTAATTTAACACATTATAAACTTGAATAAATATAGTATTTTTATTTATTTATTAATATATTAATAATATACTAATAAAGTAAAATATATTTACTATTAAATTTATCAAAATATCTATAAAAAAAAATCATTTTCAAAATTACATGTACACTTACTTTATAATTAACACTTATTAATTTTACATATACAAGAAATTAAAAATATATACACATTTTTAACAGAGAGCGAAATGAATTTTTCACAATCTTCTCGAAAGAGTTTTTTAAACTACTAGAAGCTTAAAATCTGTTCTTTGGCTACAAGTGTTTGAGAAACAATAATGTAAATACATATGCCAGGTCATCAGTACTACCTCATGAAAAAAGACATATGGCAATCTTATTCTATTGAATTTGTCTAAATTGTTACAAATATCAAAATAAAAAATTAGTTTTTAAATTGAATACAATAATATAATATATAATTATGTGTAATAACTATTAAATTTAAAAATTTTGAAATTATTATGGCACGAGCACTTTTTTTTATGACACAAACCTTTTTTGACCCATCTGCTGCATTTGTTGTCAGTTAGCTCACATATAGTTGACCCCCCGTGTTCTTAACTTTGTGAATTTCCCGGAATTAACACCATTATCTTTATGTACAAGATAGGGGTGGCGCTGTAAAATAAGGGTCGTGGTATTTTATGCTTGCTACGGTTTCCGCTCGTTTGCAAAGTAAGATGATTCGTCGAATACGTTTCAGGTGAAGAGTTGACTGTCACATCTGGTCTCTCCAGTAACCTAAGGACGATGATGAGTCTTCTAATGTCCTTGCTGAAGGTCTTGCAGTATCTTGATGATAACAGTAATCTGACAGGTATGCTGATTTTAGCCAGTCTATTGACACTGCTTTTTCCAGACTATTGATCTTAATGACGTATACCCTGTTATTTAATCTCCTTACCACCTTACATGGGCCTGTGTATGGTGGTTCTAAAGGCTTCCTAACAACATCTTTTCTTTTGAAGATGAAGAAACAATATTTCAGATCTTTTTAGAAAAATGAATGTTATTTGGAATGAACCGCTAATGGCACAGGCTTAATATTTTGAATGAGATGATCCCTCAGGGCTTACAGAAAGGGTTGATGGTCCGCTTAAATATTTTGTCGTGAAGAACTCTTTTGGTATACGGAAGCTAGTTCCATACAGCATCTCCGCAAGGGAAGCTTACAGATCATCATAAATGTTTGTAAGCCTAACATCATTGATGGTAGTCACTCAGGTTATGGGCCTTTGTTATTACACATCAAAGCTCATTTTTTTTTTAAATTAAGAAGATAAAAATTTAATTTTGATACTTTTTTTTAAAAGTAAAATGTTTTGCAGATAAGGTATTTCTCCTGATCAGAATAAACAATATCAACTATAAAACATGTAGACCAGAATATCCTATCTAATGTTATTAAACCAGTTTTTTAAATTAACACAAATTTTATATAATATTAAAACAATATTAATAAGAAAGCAAAAAGTTTATATCTCATTTTACAATATTATCCATAATTTAGAAAAAAAATATATTAATGTTATACTTATTTTTCTTATTATCACAAAATAGTTTTAGATTTTTTTAGTGAATAGATTATGTGGAATAAAAATATGTCTTTAACATTAGAAAATATGATTTTTTTATTTAAGTATTTAAATTTCATAGAATTTTTTAGTTTATTTAACTATTTTGTTGCTTTGAACTTAAATGAAACCTTCGGAAAGGTGAGAAGTTGTTAATCAATTAAGAGATCAAATTGAAAGGTTAATGATTCTTCTTATTATGGATTATTACTTTCATAAAAATTTATTATTTGTTTTCAATTGATGTATACATTTATTCATGATCTATGTTAATTATTTCATGGAATGCCAGTCAAAATATATTTTGAACACGTCTTGTACTGCGTAAGAACTTCATGAACTTATAAACTGAAAAAGTGAGTATAATCCAAAGCAAAAATCCACTTGTGCTATCGTGCTTGCGATATTGTCAAGAAATTTTGTTATTTTTTTATATACATTCATGTACAAATAGGTAGGCTATGAAAGAGGCTCCTTAATCGACTGGTCTAGAGGTACTCGACAGTCTAAGTAAATCAAATATCCCGGGAGTAACAAGGGCTAAGAGCCCTTCGCATGGACTATTCCTGTATGCTCTCGTTCACTTGATGGAAATGTATTTACAATCACACTAACTGCGAGATGCAATTGCAAGTGTTGAGGAAATCAATAATTTATTTTCTCTAGGGTGAAATGTGCTTGAAGATAATTTTTATAAAAATCGTTTAACTTAGAACATAATGTGTATCTGCAAATGATCCTATGGTTTTTTATGAAATGACCGTCCGTATTTATTAATTTTTTATAATTAATAAATTATATTTTATATTTTTAATAACATGTTTTTGTTAATATTTTTATAGAATTTAGATTATTTTCATAAGTTTATGAATTTTAAGGAAGTTTTATAAAAACTATAGTTCTTACTATTAAATACATTTTCATTACCTAGTGTTTAATGTGACAACTTCGTAATGAATAAACATTTGATATTATAACATAATTAGTACATCAAAACAAATTTAAATCAATTTTTATTTTACTTATAAAATATTAATCAAGCATAATTCAACTTTAACGTTTCATGAATCTTTGTAAGTTTTGATCACTTAAGATAATAAAACACTTATAATAGTTTACGTAAAAATTTTTTCATAGTCGCAATGTATGTGTTCTGTAGTTTTTGAAATTATTAAATTTTGATATTTTTGTGGAATTTCTGAGCTAGTACGTCCATTTGGAAATATCAAAGTGGTGTAGAAGAAACTTCTAAGAGCTTTTTTAGTCCATCGTGAAATTCACTTTTGTATATAAATAATTTTTTTACCACCCTATTTTCTCTTGGTGATCTTATCATTCCAGTGCTTTTCAGCGATAAATATCATTTGTAATACACAGTTTTCAAATATCCTTTCTGAATTTATTTTATGATACAATTGATATTACACTTATTTAATGATTAATAAAAAAATTAAAGAAGAAATTTTAAGATTAATGTGATTTTTTAATAATACTGTAACCGTTTTGTAATGATATTTGAAAAATTTCATACTTTTATATTTTTTTCTTAAAATTATGTTTAACTTTTTCTTACGAATTATTTTCAGAAAAACTTAAAACTGCATTTAAGTTTGTATTATATAAGTTATATAAATTGTTATACTTCCCTTTAGTTTTATAATACTTATGTATAACTTTAGTATTGTTTAAAAAAATAGATGGTATTTTTAGAAGAAAAAAAATTATTATTAAATTCACATATTAAATAAAATTTATTAAATATGATTATAAAATTTTTTTTGAGATTAATTTTTTTCATATATTACCATTTTTCCACTCGAATTTTAATATTATAAAGTTTACAGATTATTTTATGCGTATTCATTACTTTCTTGGTATGAAATTAAAAAAAATTAAAAATTTTAATTATAAGCTTTTTATTTAATTTAATTTATTTTCTTAAATTGATAAATATAGTTATATAATATAGAAATTTTATAAATATTTATTTATACGAGTAAAATCATTATTTAGTGAATTTAACAAGTCGCAAACAACATTTTACCGCATAGTGTTAATCCATCAGTTAGTTCATCGAGGTGTGTTATAAGGTGAAAGATTTACTTTGCATATTCACCAAATCCCATCGCTTATACTAATTTTGAAAAAAAAACTACCCGAAATCGACGTCAAAAAAATCTCATTGCTTTTATTATAAGTTTAATTAAAAATTGAAGTAAATCATACATATATTTATTTACCTATTCTGATAAAACATTATTTTTTTTATATTTTTTTAATCACAATATTGTATATAATAGCAATAAGCATTTTTTAATATAATATTGTTGAATTTATTTGTAATGTTTTATATATTTCAACTTTCTAATAGAAAATATGATGGATAAGAATGCTGTTTCCGGGATTACGCTAGAAAAAGGCAAAAGAATTTTTTTATGAAAACAGTCCACTAAGTAAACAATTTAAATTGCCATTTAAGAGTGATAATAAAAACGTTAATGTTACGCAAGGCGATGTAATCTACACTGACTTATTCAGTCCTATATAGTCACCGTCCATGGGAGGTGCTAAATTTTTTATACTTTTTTAAGATTGAGCCACCAGTTTTTGTAGTTTAGATTTTTTGAAATATGAAATTCATGCCCTTCAAGTTTTGAAAAATAAATTGTTTTTATCAAAAATCAGTTTGTTAGAGACAAAAATAATTCGTCCAGACAATGGTAGCGAATATACAAATAAAAATGTCAAAGATTTCGTGGCCGCTAAAGGCATAAAACTTTTATTTTCGGCTTCTTACACACCCGAATAAAATTGGCGTACAGAAAGCGAGATGCGAAGTATAGTTGAATGTTCTCGCACAATCTTATTAGCACGAAATTTTCCACAACGTTTGTAGTTTGAAGCTGTAAACACAGCGGTGTCTGTATATTTAGAATCGGACGTTCGGGTCAATGTCGCGTATGGAGGCTCCATTCGAACTTTGGTACAAAAAGAAATCAAACATATCACATACGCACATTTTTAGCAGTGATGCACACGTTCTTATTCCCAATGGTTCTAGAAAAAAATGGGCCGCAGAATTCGAAAAACTCATATTCGTTGGTCATGAGAAAGATTCACGAAATTAGAGACTCTTAAATGCCAGCACCGGTCGAATATAAATCTTTTGCAATGTAGTATTTAACACGAATTTATCGACACTTGCAAAGAAAAGTTACGTCTCTATCCAAATTGTAATTTTACTGATGAAGATTCTTGATTCGATGATTTCGATCATTTTTCTGACAATTTTATTGCTAAATCTAAGATCGAGGAATATAAAGTTGAAGAACGAGTTACTTAGGCAGATGACGCTGATTCAATGTTTAAATGAACCGAGATACAACTTACGGTCTTGTATATAAAATTTGGATCTTCTTGATTGTCAAACAGCACACCATAACTGTGGCCGATTGCGGCGTATATGTGCTCAAGCCTCGATCAAATGCTGCGAGGACGCTTGCAGTGTGTTAAAGCGGAAAAAAAATGGCCCACTGAGAATCGGGGAAAACCCCGCGCGGGCGTGTGCACAAAATGATTTTGAGGTGCGCTCGTACCCGGCCTACCATTCTCGCGTCCTTAGCGAATCTTCCTCCTACTCCCTGCAGCGCTGACAGGAAAAACACGACGGTGCGGTGCATAAGACCTCTCAAGGGCTCCCATCCTATCCGCATCTAATCCCGAGGCGGACATCTGGCGAAACCCGTTACTCCGAGTGTGACGGTCCCTGAAGGACATAGAATTAAGTGGAAAATTGTACTTATTGAAACCACTATGTATCGCGAGAAAACCAAAATAAACCCCCCAGACAGAACACGACAGAGAGTCGTTCCCGCCATAATTTAACGAAAATTATTAAGACTCGATATGAGGCAGGGGATGAGAGCAGAGGACGAGGCCGAAAAGGGGTGAACTGCGTCACTCTTTCATTCGACATCAACAGGAAATCAAGCGCGAATCTCTCATATCGAGCCTCGCGTTCCACCTTGTATAACTATAATATAATAAAAGGAAAACCTTAGCAATATATTATCAGTAAAGAAAATAAAAGAATTTGTGATTCTCCTATCCGTCCTTATCCGCCTCCCATGATAATCAATCAAGAACAATAACTTTTACAATACTCCCAAGAATTACGATTGAATTGTAGTGATGCTCTAAGCTAAAGGCTTATAAAAAACACGGGATATGGGAATTAATGAAACGACCGGAAGAAAGATTATTGATGGGATATGTATGGGTTTTTAAAATCAATTATAATAATTTGGAGAATGATGTCTGCAAAGCACGACTATACAGATAGGGTTACTCAAAAAAGAAAGGTTGTAGATTATAACGAAACATTTTCTCCAGTGACTCCGTACAAGTCTATGTGTATGTTATTGTCGATTATTGTAACAGAAAATTTGCACTCATTACATTATAATGTAAGTACAGCGTATTTAAATAGTAAATTGAACAAAATTATGTACATTTCAGATGGTCTAAATGTAGACAGCAAAAAGTGTGCTTTAAAACTAGTTAAGGCGATATACGGCGCTGTTGGAATAACAGGTTTAATAAATTTCTAAAGAGTCTAAATTTTGTATATATTAATACAGATAAATGCATATACGTAGACCTATACAGCGAATTTAGCGTTATATAGAATTCTTAGCGTTCTATGTAAACCACGGATTATTATTATGTCGCAAAGAATGTTCTTCATGAAGTAACAAAAATCTTTAAAAATAAATTTGAAATTACTGTGGGTGATTTTAAACATTTTGTTGCAATGAAAATTATACACGAACCTGAATATTATTTTTATAAATCAAGAAATGTGTATTCATAAGCTATTTTAAAAATTTGATATGTCAATGGCAAAATATTCAAAAACACCGATCCCATTATAAAATTAATTAATCCAATAGACAAAAGCCAACGAAAAAGAATTTTTTCGAACTTGTAGGTACATTCTTATATTTATCAATTTTTTTGAGTTCGGATATTGTAATGCGCTGTTGGTGTTGTTAGCAGATATTTTAATAATCATTATAGTACACATGATGATAAGCAGCTAAATACATTTTTCGTTATTTAGTAAGAACTGTTTTGTAATTATATAACTGTTATTTACTAAATATCACGCAAATATGGGGATCGTAGGATATTCGGACATAGATTTCGGCAGAAATATACAAACTAGACGTTCAACTAGCAGTTACACCTTCCTTAATGGACGGAAACTGCATAGTTTGGGGATGGGAACTACAACTTTCAGTGAGTCTCAATACAACTGAAGCCGAATTTATTGCAGCAAATGAGGCCACAAAAGATGCGCTATGGCTGCGTAAACTTCTTTTATAGCTTGGACATAAACGTCCTGAAGCTACACCTTTGTACGTCAACAATCAGAGTGCGTTTAGGTTAACCCGCAATCTCGAATTTCACCGAAGATCAAAACATATTGACATAAAGTACCAATAAATATGGGGAGTTGCGCGAAAATGCTTTAAATACATATATATGTAAATACGAAAGATCAATACTTGGATATGCTCACTAAAGCATTACCGCACAATTAGTTTCTCGAACATTCGAAATTCAATGTAAAAACACTTTAATAGAATAATGCAATATAATTCAATGATGAAAAAAAAAAATTAATGAAAATGAATGAGACACGACAATTGAAAACACTCCAATAGTGGATATGTTGAATTTATTTGTAGGAGTTTTATATATTTCAGCGTTCTATAAGAGAGCGAGGGTAAGGCGCTGAAGTGTACGTGAGTCAACCGTCAGGAGATTTTATTTCTTTTAATTTTAAACTGGCCCTTGGGCTGAAAAGACTTTTATTTAAATAAAGATTTTCCTCTCTTATTTGGCTTGTTCATTTATATAAACTTGTAAGGTTACTAACTCAATAATTGTAATAGAAAATTAAAAAAAATTATTATTAAGTTCATTCTCTAATAGATAACGGTGGTTATTCTTTACAACTCTGTAAAATAATTCTTATTATTTAAAAAATAATCTTAAATGAATGTTATCAAAATAATGTAAATTAGATAGTAAATATTAAATTGATTGCAATAAACTGTTAATAAATGTTTAGTTTTTATTTTAATTTTATTAGTTTAGTTTAAATAAATATGTGTAGTTATTACTAATTTTACACAGTAACATATAAGCTCTTAAACAGTCTGAATTGACCAGAGATAATTCTGAAACAAATATTAGTAGTAAAATTGAGGATCGAGTGAAGGATTTGAGGGAATAAATGCAAGAACAAATATTGATTTAGTAGATTGCATTGGTAACACCAGTGGGTGGCTTGTACTTGAAGCAGCTTTTCCACACCTCAAATAAGCAAATGGCTGAATGAAACCTGTAGAATATCGCCAGTGGCATGGAGACGTGAGTAATGATGGTCCAAGCCCAGACTCCGAAGAATTTTAGGTGGTCAGGTCTGACGACCGCACGTGACTTCTCTAATGTATTAACCGTCCACATGGCAATATTGACAACAATGAGAAACGTAATGAGCTCTTTTCCTGGCTTCTTATCCGAACTCGAGCGCCTTCTCCAGGCAATCTGAAATAAATACAAAATTATGTGTTTCTTTAGTTGTAGTGTAATAAATTCTGGTTTACTTCATAACCAATTTTCTCAGCCTAATAAATATTGTCTGTATTTCTATTAATATGTAACAAGCCCATAATAGCTTAGAAATTTTATATTAACATGAAATATCTGTAATTAATAATTGATGAAAAAATTTTTATCAAATCCGAGAATATAAAATTACCATATATATGTATATACTATTCTTGTAAAAGTTAATTAGAAATTAATGTTTAATGAGGGACAATAACTCTCAGAAAATTAATCCTTATTAATAAGATAAATGCAGATTCTATGTAATTTATAATTGAAATAAAATGTATTGAATAGTATTTATAAGATTAAGAAATTATTTTATTAATTTACGTTTATAACGGGCTTCGATACAATGAAAGATACTGTTATTTCATTGAAAATGACAATTTTTTGTTTTAATTCAATGCATAATATAATAATTTATAATATAAAAAAAACAATATGCACATAGATAATTATTAAAAAATGGCTATATAATGTTATTTCAATAAATTATTTATTTTTTCACTTTTAACATATAAATCACACAAATATATAATAAATAAATAAATAATAAGTATATAGTGTGTTAGGAAAGAAATGCGTTTTATTTTTTGTTTTTGTTTGAAGTCACTATTTAGAATAGTGAGTTAAAGTTGGAAAACGGCAATGGGAGTTTTTTGTCTCCTTTTTTTTTATCGATCATTAGAATTTTTTTTTACGCGAATCGTGTTTTTGAATTTTATAACATGGCGTGAAGGAACAACTGATGCTGTAGGTTTACTCGATAAAAATTTATTTGCGACTCGTTAAAATTCTGCAGAAACTTTTAAATAAATTTAACTAAAAGTCTTTAGACATAAAATTACATGTAAATAGGAATTTAAAAAATCACATAAGGCTTTTAAGAAGGTCAGCTATTATGCCGTCAGCAGCCAAAAATAGCTCGGATGAATTCTAAGGCCGTGCATCTGCACCAAATTTTGAATTCAAACTGTCATTTAAATGTTAGCATAATCAATAACACCTTGAATTCATAAAAATTTGCATACGGTTACTCTTAAAAACCTATTTAACGATTAAGTTTTTTTAAAAATCTCCACAGTATTTTTACCAAGCTGTAAACAAAAGTTTTATCACATAGCGTTATTTCACTAGTCGTTCCATTGGACCGTATTACAAAACTAAAAAATACTCTTTACGCGAAGATCAATCTTGCCACTTCTAATGGTCGAAAAGAAAAAAAAAAGTGGGACAGATAGAAAAAACTCCCCCGCACGTTTTTCGAACTCTCTGCAATCACAACGGCAAACAGTGAGTTAAAAAAAAAAAAAAAATAATAAATAAATCGCACCTCTTTTCAGACTCAACATGTATATATTTTTTACCTTAATAAGAATAGTCTGCGTGGTACTTTGGAGCAGTGCCAAAAAATCAGCTGTAAGGCACAGAATCCATGTGGGTCCACGTGTTAGTACACTACCCACTGTACCGAAGAGACAATGCAGGTAAACTCCAGCTTGAGCAGCCGCCAATAATGTTGAGTCCAGGTGAGGCGGTTTTGTTTCTTTGTAATCCAAAGCTCGAAGTTTCAGGGCACCTACTATAGCTGCAATAGTACCTGTAGATTTTATCAATATAATTTGCATATTTATCGTTTAATTAAGTCGTTTAGCTTAAATATTTAGTTTTAAATTTATATATTTTAATAGTGATTTTTTGTTACTTTTTGATCTTAGATTAATTATTTTATTATTCTGAAATATCACATGATATTGAATAATAATTTTATACAGTATTTTAGGACACTAATTTTTCTTAAATGACTCGAATTAATTCAAACATTATGCTTAAAATGTTTACATACCATGAGAATAATTTTTTCTAAAGCCTTGGTTAATTATTCATATTATTGTCAAATAACTACAATATAATCTAAAATATTATTCTAATTTGCAATAATTATTTTAATTTTATTATATTTAATCAATAATTATAAAGATATACATTTGTTGAAATCAATTACCTTAAGATTTATTATTATTCTATTTAAAAAAATTATTTATTCTTTTAAAAAATTTATTCTATGTATAAATTTTTTATTCTTTAATTTCATATTTTTTTTACCATTTTATTACTTATTTTTATTACGTTGCTTTTTCTTATTTCTTATCAATTTATTATTTAATTACTGTTTTTTGACTTACTATTTTTCTCTGTTTCTTAAACTTATTATATTTCATCAAATTTGATGATAAGCACCTATTATGTTAGTTTGTTGAAAGATAGTATTTAATCCAGTGAGTTGCAAGTCGAGTACTATTGTTTAACAAACCTATATTTTATTTATTTTATTAATTATTATTTTTTTTAATCGATAGCTTGTAGATTTTATTAAGTTTAAAATTTTATTATATAATAAATCGATATATATACATATCTTTTAATAAATGATTAAACAACACTATTTAGAATTACAATAATTACAATAGATTATATACTCGACGCTAGTAGAAGATTATTTAAATTACTATTTTTACAAAAGTATAATTAATTTTTATTTTTTTTAGTTACTATAACTTCTGCAATAACTTCCAAGAATATAAGTAGATTAATTATTATCTCTCGATTTACAATTATATTGAATATATTGTGATTTTTATTTATTTAATTATTACAAAAATAAAATGAATGACGAGATTCTAGAGTTAATAGAGTTGAAATGAGCTAAAATTGAATTAACTCTTAAAAAAATCTACCTTGACTAATATATCACGCATTTTCTTATTGATTCACAATTAATATTTTTATATATTTTTACTGTTATTATATAATTAACCGATATTTAATTTAAAATTCGATTGCTTATCATTATTTTTATTACTAAGCAATGATTATTTATTCATCATTACAATATATTAGATTGTAGGACGAGTAAAGCGTACGTTCTTCGACTATTGATATAAACTCGATTTAAAATTAGAATTATTAAATATTTTGTTAAATATTTTTTTTTAATTTGTGATACTAAGATATTATTAATTGACATGAATTATAATAATATTATTTGTATATGATTATAGATATTTTGAATAAAAAATCTTATATTGTTTTTTTTTATATTTTAAATAACGTTTTTTTATTTACATATTATAAATGATATTCTTCCAGTTTCTGGAAAATACTATTTTTTCTGATTAATATAATTACAATTTTACGGAATAAATTATGCCAAAGATAAAAAATACTAATTAAACTTAAATTTTCCTTATTTTTTTTTCAAATTATATAATATAACTTTTAATGTGAAAAAGGAATTCTCAAACAGACTCATTTACCATCATCTAAAATATCAAGAGAGCATCACCTGATTTTAACATTTCAGATAAGGTGAAAAATGAAATAGAAAAACACATAATTAATCATATTATTAACAGCTTAAAAAATAAATACATTTTTTCAGAAACTAAAAGTTCTAAATTATCTTAAAAATATTACAAAATTCTTCAAAGACATCTCTAATATATATTTTATGTGTGTGGACAAAGGCAATATTATAGAATGCATGGATATTACAGAATACAAACAAAAAATGTTGAAACTATTGGAGAATAATAACGCACATAAAAATAAAAACAAATACGCCAAAAATTCTTCAAAAAAATGTGGATCACATATATGAAACACTAAACGACAACGAATACTTATAAAAAATTCTACATTTACAAAAAACACAGACGATACAAACTTGCCAAAAGCCTTTGTCCTCCCGAAAATACAGAGTGGACATACCATTACAGCCCAGTTGTTCCAATGTTAGTAGCCCTTTGCACTTCCTTTTAATTGTCATGTAACAAATTTAAAAAATGCATTTCGATCCTTGAGTCAAGAATAGAAAATCGTATGTAATTAAAAAAAAAATACAAAAAATTAAAAATCCTGAAAATTACACACTCTTATTGTTAGATATAAGTTCTCTATTTGCATATGTATCATAGTTTTATTTATAAACAGTTTATAAAAACGTTTTACAAACACACGGTATTATAATTTCATTTAATTATATCCTAGAAATAACAAATTTTTGTTTAATAATAATTACTTTTCTTTCAATGGGCAATATTTTCAACAAATATTACATACTTACAAATTCACAAATTTCTCTATTACTTGTAGATATGGTGGTGCATAATCTCAAGTCAGATTGTTCAAAAAAGTTTTAAAATTCACATAATGTAACTCCTTCACTTTATTAGAGATACATAAATGACGTTATTCTATGTATTGAGAACGATAAAATTAATTCAATTTCAAAAGTTTTTAACTCATATAATGAGCATCTACAATTTACTTACGAAATAGAAAATAAAAATGACGATCCTACGTATGTAATAGAGAAAAAAAAGGTATAAAAGTCTTATATATTCCTCTGGCATAAGAAAAAATAAAAAACACGTACAACATGACGATATATGTATTTTTTTTTTACAAAATTCTTTCAAAAATGTTTACATAGCCTTAAAAAATATCGTATACATACTGTATTTATTACTAATAAGATACTAGACAGGATAATTAAGTCGTGCAAAGATTCTACGGAAAAATGGAATTCTACTAATGTTATATGTAGGATAAGTTGAAATAACAGTATTGTATTAAGTCCATCAGTGCTGCTAAGCGCTCCTTATGTATACAAATCAATAAATATAAAAAATATAAAAACATTTTCTCAATTATTTTTGCGGATTTCAATCATTTCTTTCACATCATTTCTTTTATAAGAATGCAAACATGAAATTGATTGGAGAAATGTTTCAATGCTAGATAAAGAAAGCCATTATAAAAAAGATAAATATCGGAAAAGTTACAAATAAAAATCCAATAGAAATCTATTAAATAGAAAAATATACAATCAAAGTTTCAATTCTTAATACAAGTGTCTGTTGAGAATTATAACGTGTAATTTGTTTAATTTTTTAGGATAAGCTTCATAATTATGATAAATTTCGTAATGAGAATATGTGGTAAGATTTATTATATTAAAATCTAAAAATTGTTCCAAAAAATATTTGTATTATATGTATTTATAAAAAGTTTAATATTATTCTTTAAATACATATGTAATTTGAAAAAATTATTTTAATTAAAGACCTCATCAACGACAAGCAAATATTTCGTCTTAATGTCGGCGTAAACTGCAATTTAATTATTTCATATTCATATAAGTATCAATTATTCAATAACATTAATATTAAGTTGTATTACTTTTTTAATTCCTTAAATTATATCATTTTCTTCTTTTCAGTAGATTTGTTTACAGATTTTATTATTTTGCACCAATTAAATAATATTAATAATGTATAAACTACCTTCAACTTGAATAAAAAATATAAAAATTTAAATTTCATGATAGTGTTTAAGGTTTTTCAAAAAAAAAAAAAAAAAAAAAATAATCAATAGTTGTTTTAGTGTTTTTAAATAAAATTTTTTTATAATTTTAATTTAAAAGATTATTTTTAATAAAATTTTTAGAATTATAGTTCGGATAATAAAACAGCTGGTTTTTTCTTGAACAAAAATATTATCCTTTAAAAATTTGTAATATAATAAACGTACATTTAAATAATACTTTATAATAACAGAGCATGCTATTTATGCATATAGATAATTTTAAAATGCAATAATTATAACTAAATATTCTCTAAATAAATTAAATAAAAAATATTTTGATAATTAAAAATGAAACAAATCTTATAAATATATATATTAAATCAATAAAATCATTATATTTATTTCTAAACAAATAATAAAATGTATATATGTTAACCTGATGATTGTATGGCCACCTCAAGAGATGTGACTTGTTGTATAGCCATTTTAGGTTGTGCTTCTTTTAACACAAAAAACATGATGAGACTAAGAACTGTTGCGGCAACAACCAAAATACCTCCGAAAAGACCTCTGAAAAATATTCCAGGTTTTATTTAATTCAAGTGAAAATATATATCACATACATAAAAAAGATTTTAAAATTTTTTAAGCTTTGCATTTTTTTTATATAACAAATATATTAAAAATAAATATAAAAAGTTATTTAAAAAAAATTAAGTGAATATTTTTTTAACATTAGAAAATTATTTTATATACAAAAATCAATATAAATAATTAGGTATCATTGAATTCAATTATATTGAAAGCCATAATGAGGTAAAACTTCGTTTATAAATATTAAATATATACTATATTATTTAAATTATTGCGTAATTGAATATAAATGAAAGTTTAAATTAGTTTTTTTTTTGTTTATTAAATTTCTAATCAAATATTGGTCTTATCAGTTATATAAATAATTGTTTATCATTTCATTATTAAATCTGGATTTTTAAACTGGTACTAATTATAAGCAATCATTTTTGCATTTTAAAAAATAAAGTATGTTTTTATATTATGAAGTATTTATATTTTATATTATGTAAAATTTTACGCTTTTAGTAGAGTAGAATTTAAGGGAAAATTTCATTATATTGTATTTATGAACGAATAAAGAATTAATCTTTGCATAAAAAAATAATGTAAAGTACCTACATAAATATATTCCTCCTGAGGGTTACCACCTTACTGTGGTGGAGGGGCATGACTGTATTATATATATTATATTATATATGTGGTATAGTTTGATTTTTTTTTGGATGTGAGGATTAAAGGACGAGCGAATTTCTATATATGTCTAGGCCCCCCACATGTAAATGGTTATAGAAGTAACGCATGTAACAAGCAATCCCTTTAAAAAGAGCTTTTACGTTAAATGTTTTGGTATACCCTTAAAAAAAGCTCGCCCTTACTTGAGTGAAAAATGTGATGCATGAAGGTTGATGCATGAACATTGCTGTCACGTAGAGAGGGTTAAGAAATGTTGATCTCCTGACTTTAAAAACAGACAAATAACTAATAGTAGTAGGTATGGTAAATCTGATCAACTACAGGAAGGTCGTAATGTAGATGGTTGTCTTTGACATCAAGGCATTTTTGACTCAATTGGCCACATAGAACCCTAATCTAAAAATTGGTTCCTGGAGGGACACCATCACGAAAATCGATAGTGTTGGTAAGAAAGGTAATGAAACGGATAAAGCCATTTTATCTAGCTGGATGAACAAGGTTGTAGTCGAAGCTTATAGCAAGTAAGACTACCTTCCTATAAATATCATATAGGCTTGGCAGAGCTCACTATATTCTGAACCTGATCAAGAAGAACAAAAAAATTCTGCGGGGGGGAACAAGAGGAAGCTCAGCCTAAAGTGATGACCATGACCTCCGATGGCTAACTTGAATGGTAGATACAAGAAATCATCGAAGACTACTGGTTATATACCTTTGGGCAAGATTGCATCCCTACAAATTAAATTGCATAACAATAAAAGAGTGTCTGGTGTACTTGCCAAGCAGGCTGATATGATGCACATAGGCATTGCCATGATCCAAGAAGCTTAGAATTACAAGGGTTGAATAGTTGGTACAAGAAAGTGCGGAAAATTGGTTTCCAATAACACGGGATCAGACAGAGCATGCTTGATCATAAAAGGATTCAATGCGGTAAAGGAATCGGAACATTCCAACCGAAATTTGACTGCAGCTCTCATATACTATTCATACACATTTTTGAGGGGGGGAGGGCGAAGCAAGGCGGTCTACTGAGTAAGGGTTGCATGTAATGAGGCTGCTGCTCTCTTCTGAACGCGTGGGGATTGCAGATAAGTTCATATAGTATCCATGAGGGACTTGTGCTGGGTGTCTGATTGAATCTTCTCCATGCTCTGAACCAATTACCTCGGCATTTGATACTCGCATCTAGACGTTCGGGGTAGTCTGCAAGGAGGGAAGCCTACTCGCCGTCTGCTACAGGTTAGTAGAGGATGAAGTGGATGTGCGTATCTGTATATAAACATAATGCGACTCGCGTCTTGTCAGACCCTTCGTTCTTGAGTTTTGTTTACTATCGAAAGGAGATTTTTGGTGCACAATGGGCTTATGCCTGAGCGCGTGCAGGAACGGCATATCTTTGACTGAAGATCGCCCTATGACCCCCTCCGAAACATTTATATCACATTATACTACACTGCGTAAACATAACAAATGTATCAATAGGTGTCGATACATATATTTTTTTCCAGAAACAATAATCAAATACATCAACTATTCATTAGAAATAAAAAAAAAAAAAAAAAGAATCTCATAACATTTCGACAATTATTTTTACCCTCAAAATAATTAAAATATATAAATATAATATAAAAAGTGCAATAGCAAATCTAAAATAAGAAGAATATTTATTTTTAAAGTAGACAAATTGTACGAAAAACTAATTTTACTAGTGATCATTTATTATAATTTAAATAAATAAGATTTTTTTGTTTTACCTATTCAAGTAGCCTGATAGTTAATATAATTAATTTTATACATGAACCTGTGTGTATTCCATTTATTCGAATAATCTTTTTCCAATTTTAAGATATTTAATTTTTAATTTACTTGAGGTATAATAAAAATATTAAATATTTTACAAAAGTTTTAAATTTTTGTAAACAAGTTTTGAATGTGTTTGAGAGGGAAATAGTATTGAGTGTTTTTCTAATTTGTTGGTAATAGAAGCATTGATATACTTGACTGTACGGAGATGAATGTTAATGTTTTTTGCAATAAAATTTATGGGAAAATTATTGTGTAAGAGAATCTATTTCATTATTGCAATATTTTTTTTTTCTTTGAAGAAAGGTCTGTTAATAAGTTTTATGGTTTTGATAATGAAATTGAATACATTATGGCGTTTTTATTAAACAGTATGGTTGGTATTTAATCTTTGTATAATATATATGTATATAGACAATTTTTTTAATTTTTTAGTGACAAATAATTAGGTGTATCATATTGAGATATTTCGGAGCTTGTTATCTTGTAACAAACCAAATAAAAAAATAACTCTGCCTTTGATATATCGACACTCGTACCAAGAAAAAGTCTTGCGATATCCTGTGACAAAAGTCACCTTCTCACCTATGAGCGCTTCCGCAGTCGATGCTCAGTTGGTGCATGGATCTGGCGGTAGAGGTACACGGACCCGCGTCAACCCTGTGACGTTCATCAACGCGCTTCCACATCTCAAAGAGGATGACTGCACATATGAGGCTGAACTCGATCGTGCACGGGAAGAGGAAAGGGCTCGCGTCGCGTAACAACTTCTGGAGGATGCCCACGTCGCCCTCGTGCGCGTGCTCCAGTTGGTCGATCTCGTACTGTGTCTCTTCGACCAGAGCCTGACAACAACCATCCTCACTTAATCAATTCCAGCGCCAACCAACTTTTATCAAATTCAAGCTTTAATTTAAAATATCGCGTAAGTATCCCAGAGCTTAATACCTCTTACATATCCATTAGCATTAGTCGAATCTTCTGAGTCGCGTATCTTTTCAAAGTCTTATCACGCGCTGACTTAGCACCTCTTTTCGGATAAAATTTTATAGAACTCACATCGTTATCTTTAAGAAACTTTTTTTTGGTTTGTTATAAAAAAGAAAAAAAAAAGAAGTTAAGACATCAAATTTAAAAGGTTAATTGGATCATATATTGCGTCATGTGCATGAAATTAAAATAAATGTATCGAGTATTTTTAATAAAAATATCACCAGTTTGATTTATTTTCACTTGATCAATGGATATTTACTCGTGATTGTTATTTCTGTCGACTGTATATATATATATATACATCATTTATTCGTTTATGAGATTGTATTTACACAAAATATTGATAAAAGCATTCATTAAATACCTGTAACCACTCGCAGATGTTTGTGGCAATGAGATGCATGAGACCCAGTTTGGCCAAAGCCTCGTGTCGGGTCAACACGAGATCCTTGCTATTCAGGAATATAAAATGCATCTGGGCGGTGACAAGGAGGAGTCGAGCCGTCGGAATTATCGCTCTGATCGGACCGGAAGCGAGTTCGGCGCCAATTTGGAGGCCAGTAAATACAAGACTGCCGGCCCCGAAGCCGACGGTGCCGAGGCGCAAGCAGAAACTCCCATATTGCTGGGTTTGTCGAGGGCAATTTGAATGTGCCTCTTGTTTATGGAGTTTTGATAACTTGTAGTGATTTGTATTGAGACGCTGCTGCTATTTTAATTATTTATCTCGTTAGAAAAAATTGATCTCTGATTAAAGATGAACGATGTAATTTGCAATAAGAATTAAAATAGTCATGGAAAGTAGTAATTATATGAAGGATTATGGAAATATGTTTTATCGATTTTATTATTCTTAAATGATTATAATATATAAATATTTAACTTATTTAGTTGTGACATTAAAAATAAGAGGATAAAATACAGCGAAAAGCTCGAATTTGTGTTTATGTAATATTATTCTTATAAAAAATATTATGACTGACAACAAAATTTAATATTTATCTGTGCAACAGTAAAATTTTTCTATATTGAATATTAATTTAAATTGTATTATTGTAAGTATACATCGATTTGGTATAAAGGTAAGGACATATCTAGAAAGTAAATGAATAAGAAATTTCTTGAAAATTTAATAATAATAATAAACAGATTTAATTAAATCATTCAAAAAAACACTAAATATATTGACAGATAATAAATTATTTTGTATGTACATTTATGGTTAATAAATAAAAATTTTTTATATACAGATTCGTGAGACTGTATAATAAAAAATGATATAAAAATTTACATTTTTTCTTTTGATACTATATTCTTATAAATACTTAATTATTGGAAAAAAACAGTATCCATTTTCTTAAGTTTCACTGTTTTTATTGTATTGAAACCTATAAAATGATCTACTGAATAAACGTTTTTGTGTCTTCTAATAATGAAATTTTAATATTTATTTGAATTTGTTTATTTTCTTTTATATAATTTTCCCAAAAATAGTTTATATTTAAATTTTTTGATATTTTTTAATTAAACCTTTTTAATGTAAAAGATTTATAATAATATACCTTACAAGTATACCTATTCTTTATACAAAAAGTTAAAAAAAATTTTAAATTAAATATTTAATACATAATTCTGTATAATTAAATCTACAATCTTTTAAATATTACTTTACCCACGGTAATTAATTACATTTAAATCATCAAAATTAATAAGTATATATTTATAGAACAACATAAAATTAATATTTCAATTTTGTTTAAAAATAATTTTAACAATTTAAAATAATTATTACATGAAATACAATATAAAATGTATCGTAATATGCACGAAAAGTAATAAAACTAATTTAATAAATATTTTTTTAGGATCAGGATAACTCTAAATATATTTGTTTTTTTAACTTTCCATTGAGAAATATATAATTATTATTCAAGAATTATGTATTAACGTATAATTATAATTTAATGATATAAAATGTTTTATTTTAAAATTTTATTTAAAATACAATTTCTAAGCATAATTTACCTGAAACGCGTGTATACAGGTTCCATTATTTTGAAACGTGTAAGTACTTTCCTGATTGACATGTTTTACAATCATTTTTTTCAATGCTTTGTCACGTAAAAGAGTTGTGTACATGATCACCACGAAAGAAACACTCGCCAAATATAAATAGAGGTAAAACCCCTAAAAATAAATAAATGTTCCTCAAATTATTTTAAGTATGTTTATGAAAGGAATAACAATGGCAAATTTATGCATATATCATATACGAGTACATGTATAAATAGGTGAATTTTTGTTGTTAAAAATTAATAAGAATAAAAATATAAATAATAAAATTAACGTGATAATATCAACAACAATAATACCGATTACAGCAGCTAGGACGAACACAAAAACAACGATAGTAATAATAATAATTTATAAATAATTTTTTTACTTTTAAAAATTTCGTTTATTTTTTTTTTTTAATTAGATATTTTTGTTAGCTCCTTAATTTTTGTTTTATTTATAATATGTATAATTCATTTTTTTGTAATAAATAAAATTTCATATTTTCTTAAATAATCATTTATGCAAATTTTTGTTTTTATTATAGTTTAGAATTTTGTATCATTTTTTTGATATAACTTTGATTATAAAACTAAATTTCAATTGTTATTAATATTGCAAGGTATAAATAAGCTGCTTTCATTGTAGTTAATTTTTTAAAACATAACCATAATTTAATCTTTTTGATTCAACTCATAAGGATTTATAATATGCATTGCATTTTAACGCATTTAGATTGTTTCCTATTTTTATTTAGTTAATAATCTATTATTTCCACATTTTGTATTTTAAAATTAAAACTATATAAATAAAACAAGCAGTAGAGTATTTTTAGGCCGTCAATGAAGGGCTACAACTTAAATATATACAAATTGTAAAAAAATCAGTAGATTCTTATTTTATAAAATTTCACTGTAATATTTAAGAGTTAATTTTTATTCACAATTTTAACGAAACAATCCTTTTTTTAACCAAAGGTTAAAAAAATAAAAATTTGTAATTGTAATACTAAACTGTATTTTAATACTATAATATGAAAGAAGTCTACTTATATAATTATGAAGAAATATCATTTTTATATAAACCAATTGGTATATTAGATGTGGTTTAATTTTCAAGAAATTGGAAAATTTTTTGCATTGCATTTCCTTCCAATTGAGGGAATGTCTCACGCACTACACTTTGTACATCATCGGCTTTAAGTATTGCTTGAGTCGCTTTTGTTAAAACAGAATTGTCGCCATCATGAATCATATGATCCTTATATTCGCGTTGTCGAGCTGGTGTCCTGATGATGAATCTGTCCAGCTTGCCCACTTGGAACTTTACAGCAATCTTCTCTAATTGGCATGTCCTGTACGCGCGAAATTTTTATGGCCCATGATATTGGACAGTGCGAGCCGTGTGAATCCAGATACCATTTTGAGAATATTAGAAAGAAGTAAGGAAGGTCGTTTGCAGTATAAACTTTTTATTCGTCTGCTCTGTGATAGCGAGGTTAGTAAGCCGATAACATTTCTTTTCTGCCTCGAATCACATCTATACAGTTCCTATGCTGTACATCCTGTGGTAATTCCACTCGTGTTACGTTACAATGACACGGGTATGCGACTTTTATTGACTTGGCCTGACGTTAAGAAGAGCAGTTGCTTGTCTATTAAGATCTTCATGTGGTTTCTAGCGATGTTAATTTTGATCTCCATTGTATTGATTTGAAGCATCAGAGAACCCATATCTACTTTTATAATAGTAAAAAGTTTTTTTTTAATTTTGAACATGGGAGCTGGTGGACTTTCCCTTCCATCTCTTTGTTCAAAAATTACGGGCTATAATTGGAGTGCAATAGTAAGAGTTCCTGCATACTTGGGTGATAATTTAGAATCTATCCTATTCGTTTTGTTGCATAGGATGCTTACTATCCTCATCAACTATTTCATTTTTTTGGTGTTATATTTATATTTTTTTGTGCTTGTCATAATACAGTATATACTTGTACTTGTTGTGAAGCCTTGTGCAGTATTAACTTTCGCAAGTTACATTGAATCTTTCAGATACATTAGATGGTAAGTATCGATGTTTTCGACATTTTGGTTGGACTGAATAGGTATGGTAAATTTTAAGCCAGAGTTTAGGTATAGGATACCTTAAGTAGTGAAGGAAAAAAAGATTGTATTGAATACGAATGCGGTCTCGCCTATATCTACATCTAAATCTTAATTTTTTCCGCACCTTCTGTGTCAGAATAGTTTTTGTCATATTATTACACCTTTTAATGAGTTTGCAATGAGCTGCGTATGGCAGAATCCTGATAGTAAGTGACATTCATTTTTGAAGATACGTAGTGAACTCTTGTCGAATAAACTGTTTGCATATTCATGGTTTAGAATTATTTTTTTCAGTTCGTTCGCCATTTCCTTATTTCTTACGGTTCTACAGACTAGAGTAATGGAGTTGAATGAAAATTTTTATTATATTTTTGCAAAAGCTTTTATGTGTGTTGATAATTTTATTACCATTCATGTAACTACCATAATAGGAATTAATAATATATTTGCAATAACCGATGAATATATTTTAAGTATAATTTAATAATATTTCAACATAAAGACAAAAAGCGTACCATATAAAGCCATCAGATATTCATAAAATATAATTCATAAATTTCAAGATTAAGCATCAAGATTTTGAGCAAAATATGTCAAGGGCAACTAATTTTGTAATTAAGAAATACTAGATAGTAACGTCACCTTTCCATAAAGGTGTAGAGAACTATCAAAATTTTCTTGTAACGATTCAATATGTGTAAATTTGAAAATTAAGGTCATCATACACTGGGGGGATTAAACTTATGTAATTACATGAAAGATAATAATTCGAGAACAATTAAGTAAATACAATTACCTTTCTAAATAAAATTTATTAAAAATAGTGGTGGTTTCTCATTTTGTTGTGATATTTAACAATAGGAAAAGAAATTGAATTGCTCCTATTAATCACAAACTCAAACAGTTTAAAAATAATAAAATATAATTTTCTGTAATATTTCTTGGTTTCAATTAGATTATTTTCCCAGACAAATATTTAACTGTGGGAAAACTCCCAATTATTAGGAAGCTTATTGATAAAAAAACTGAAAGGAAATAAATTAGATATATGATTTTGCTTATTGTTTTATTATTAATGTTAATATATATATATATATATCAGAGAAAATTGGATTATTACTTTCGTGTAAAATAAATAATTCTTCTATATACAAAAAACTATATATATGTACTGTTATATATTGTTACCCTTAGTAAATATAAATATATATATGCATTATATAGAGAGAACAATTATTTGTTTTATGCGAAAGTAATAATCCAATTTTCCCTGAGTAAAACTTATTGAAAGTTAATCCTGGGATATACTTCAAAATTGTGATTTACTATTTTATACATGACTGTACACTTTAAATTTTTTGCATTTTAATCAAAAAAATTTATTTATTCTGTTAATATAATAAAAAAGAGTAACAATAGAGTATTCAGAATTTTTTTTAAAGAAAATAACATAGCTTTTATTTCAGACAATATTTTTATATAAACAAAAATATATAAATGTACTAGTGAATAAAAGTAATAAAGATTTATATATATTAGAGCTATAATTAATCTTTTAATCAGCGATTGCGTATTAGAATCGCTAACTAATTCTTCTTTAATTAGAATATGAAAAAGAATTATTATTAAGAATTTTATAAATATTATTTTCATGTGTTTTTTTGTGAAATAATGGGTTTTTGAATGAAAATTTTAAAAATGCGAATTCTTTAAAATCGTTCATAAATTACAAATATTGTTTTAAAATCATTATATAATAGAATTTTTAAACTTTTAATTCATAATTGAATTCAAGGATGAGTAACTTTAAATTTTAACACTATTATCAATTGTGCTAGAGCAATCGAAAATTTAATGTTTTAAGAATTATGATTTTACTTAATTTTTTAATTTTTATAAAAATTATTATAATTTTTTTTTGAAATAGCTAATTTTTAAAATATTGTTAAATTTTTATGTTAGTTCTGTGTACGATTAAAATAGTGAAATATATTTCTTTAAAAAAGAAAATTTATAGATTCAGCATAAATCATTATTTTTTATTATGTTCTTAATAAATGTCAATTTATAGGAAAAAAAATACAAATATCATTAGGTTATGAAACGTTATTTATAAATTTTCGTATAAGCTTGAATATCATATTATTGTACGTGTTTTAAAATTTTCTCTACAAGAATTAAAATAACTAAATAAATAATTAATAAGCGAAATAAATAAAATAGCAATAATGAATTTAAATTTTTTAATTGTTATTGATACCTAAGTTAGTTAAAAATAGAATTATTAATGGACAATATACTTTTACAGAATCATTTTTTAAAAATAATACTTTCATAAAAAGGATACAAAAAGATGATATTTTATTTATATAGATCACATGCAAAGTATCTTTTATGCATATATAAAACATAGTATATTATACATAAGAACGTATACATACATATATATATATATATATATATATATATAAGTTTTTATTTGACACACAATTCCACCAGTTTCATTGAAAATTTTTATATAAGATGTGTTGAAAATTAACAAAATTTGTAAAATATAAGATTTCTCAATCGATGTGTATTATATGATTTATTATTAAAATTTTTAGATTATTCATAATATTTATAATCATTATATTATGTAGTTTTACATAAATGTAAGTATGTAAATTTAATTATATAACGCAGTTTGTTATAAGTTATGATTTTCAAATGTATTGTTAAATACACAGACATGGTAGAATTATATGTCGGGAAGGTTCAAGTGAAATGTTACTTTCAGCTAATTAAGGAATCGAGGAAATGAATAAAGTGAAAACACTTTATACTAATTATTTATTTTAAGTAATTAATACAAAAGAGGCATGTATAAAAAGAAAAATGAAGAAAACAATATGTTCATATTATATTACTAAAATTAATAACCTACATAAAAATAAGAATCGAGATACAAAAGAGGTGGAATAGATTTATAATTTTGAATTGACGTTAGCTATTTTGTTATAGATGTTGCGCGTTGATAATTAGCATTTTCGGTTCGCTCCAGTGTGTCAAATCGATATTATTGTGTTATTTTTATTATTACTTTTAGAATTTTGATCTTCTTTGATTATTTTGTTACCTTTGATATTATTTTTAATATATGTTATGGTCAATGTTTACTTATCTAACAATTTCTTACTAATATGATTTAAAAATACAGAGTTAGATATTGATGAAGAGTACAGCTTCATTAGTATATGATAATACTTACTCTTTAATTTATTTTTAAAAAATATTAAAAATGATCCATTTTCTTTAAGCTAGAAAATATTTTTTTTTTATAAAAAATGTTAAAATATTTAACATTATTAAAAAAGAAAAACCCTCCTATGAATGTTGAGAACAGTCTAAGTTATTTGGATAAATGCAAGGAACAAAAGTTAAAAGTTTGTACTGTATTATTCGAATTCAGCTGATAATTATTTATCATGCAATTAATAAAATAATAAAAATAAAAAGCTGTACCTTTTTAAAAATTGAAAAAAGAGTAATGCATTTTTTTAATATTTCGTAAAATGATTAAAATAAATTAGACTTTTATGGCTGAATCGCACGAGTAGGTTAGCTCGATCTTAAACCCTCTCTCAAAGAATGTTTATAAAACATAAAACATTGAAGGAGCCTCGACTGCTAATAAAGGTCGAGTGTTTGTCTTAAAAAATAATTAGAGTTTATTATTGGGTAGGTGTGTGGGTGAGGCGTCGGTGCAGCTTTCCACTTACTTGATTCAAGGCCGCGGGCACCTGCTGGCTGACACTCGCGGTCACGGGGACGGCCACACCCACGACAACGAGTAGCTTTGCATACAAAGTGCTGATGCTTGACATTAGCTCCGCGTGCTGCTGTCTCCGGTGGTTGGCCGTTGGGGCTGCTATTGGCTCCGTCGATAGATTCCCTAAAATTTGTTTAACTTTGCGTATGTTATGTGTCATATGGCCCGCTCCAATTTCCATTATTACACAATCTATGCATTACGGATGCTGGATGCAACGCTTTATCAAATTTATTCCCAGGAAGCTTTCTTTAATATAATCAATGAGCATTTTAGTCGATTTTGTTATTTCATAATGGAACCATCGCTATTTAAATTATTGAAAAAAAAAGAACAAAAAACAAAAGTCAACAACGAACAACACATTGAACTCCGTGAAATATAATTTTTTAACGTATATTTCACTCCTTCTCTTTTCTGCTTTTTTTCATTTGCTAATGTTCACAATATTTTATAAAATTAATCATTGTAAAGAGGACAATATGTAGATCCATAAATCAAAGAAAATAAAATCTCAAACACTAGAAACTATAATTTTTTATTCTAATACATACATTCATGATTTTACAATATTTAGCGTAGGCAAAAAATTTTAATTTATATAAACTATTGAAAATATTTAATAATTTTGTATTAAAATTGTTTAAAATAGTAAATAAACAAAGGAGATGAATTTAAAATGAATAATTATATATCTATAATTTTATTGTTTTAATTATTTGTTTCATTATTACAATTATTGTTGGTTTTGTATTTAATACAAACATATGTAAACGCGTAGACATTTATTTATATTTATAGACCATTTTTGCAATGATTACTGTCTTCTATGACGTATATAAAATATATATAATTAATATATAATATATAAAAATATAAAAATGACAATAGTTCATGAAATAATTTGGCTCATAGGGTTTTTATGTAGTCGATAATGATATTTTTGTAGGTAATTTTCAAATTTGATTTTAGTATAAAAACTTAATAATTACAAATCAATTTTATAGTGTGCTATTTTTGGCCGGTCATTAAATACAAATATTTTTGGAGAAATTAAAAAGATGAATAAACTTGAAATTTATTTGTAATGTACTTTTTTCAGAAAGGAAAAAAATGAGAAAAAAATCTCAAGAGAGTAACAACTATATTAAGTGCATCATCTTCTTACTACTGAATGCATAAAACATTACATTACATTCAAGTGTGATAGATACATTAAGACCTAGTGTTTTTAAATCCTCTATGATTCCAGAAAACATTGAAAAAATCCACAATATCGATTTAACCGACAGGCGTATAAAAGTATATAAAATAGCGAACATGACGGTCATCTGAATTGGTTCGGTATTCTTAATTATTTGTATAATAATTTGTATATGAATTAACTTTTCGCAAGATGAAAGTCATGTTTGCATACCTCAGAAGGAAAATCTGGCAACATTTACAAACTGCAATAGTTTAAAATTTATTGCTTTATATTGTTTGTATGGATGGAATTTGGATTCATTATTATAATTTTAGAGTTGTCTATTTTTTACATTTACCAAAAGCAATTTTGTTCAAGCAATATTCTAGAGCTAGAATAATTCGTTATTATAGCGTTTCTAATTTAAAATATCAAAATCTATAAAACATTTTTAAAATTTTTATATTTATTTTAATTTTGAGTTAATAGAAAAAAATATATTTCTAAATATAAGAATGAAATAGAATTTAAGGTGTTGAAAATTTATATTAAAAATAAAAATAATCTAAATATTTGATTAATTGTAATATTCGGAAAAAATGAATTTAATATTTAAAAAAAAAAAATTATAGGAGTTAAAGCTCAAAAAAATAGTCTGTGTAACAGGATATATATGAAGAAATTGTACAAAAAATATTTTGATACGGTATTTAACTGTACAGAGTTCAATTTGACATTAAGTTTTTTTGAACAAGTCTAGATAATAAAATAATTTTCTGAGTTTTATAAGTGTGATAAAAGTAAGAATCAAAAATGTACCATTAAATAGATATAGATAAATGTTGAATTATCTGTGCAGAAATGTGTAAATATATATGTATCATATATATTAACATATTTCTGTGCACATAATTTTTATTTTCTATTTTCGTATATTTAAAGATTCAAAAATGCAGATTTAATGAACATTAAATAAAGATATTTAAATTTAGAAGGCACTAAATTATATCACTGTATTTTTTATGAATGAGCTTTTAGTATAATCTCGACTTAATTATGGTAATAATAAATGACTTTAATAATTGTATATTAAAGTTACTAAAGGAGCATAAGCTAGTCTCTATGGGAATTAATAAATTATTCGAGAATTCTTAATTATAGATCCTCCGAGTATCTCTGAATATCCGTGAATATCATCCAATAATCGAAAAGACTACGATTAGTATTTGGCTCTTAAATATCTGACCTGTCAGTTAAAATATTAAAATTTTCAACGTGGGTAAAATGCCTACATGTATTTGTTTAAATTAAATTTTTCCAATTGTCTCGTTTTATGCTTAAGAGCTTCATATAAAAGAACCAATTATTAATCAAGAGTGTTTCAGTCTGTTCAGGGATTTTCGCAAATGTTTAAGGATTCTTGGAAGATCTGTATTGAGAATTATCGAAAATGATCGAATATTCTCGAAAATTAATGAAAAAACTCTGTCTCATATATGAAAGTGATAAGCCTATTTATTAATATTCAAATTATTTAATATTTCAAACAATTTCAATTTTCTTGATAACAATTCAAATTTTGGTAAAGTACACTTTAGCGAAAATTTAAATGAGTTCATAAATATTATAATCCCAGAGGATCCAAAGAAAGATGTCTCTACGAAAAAATATAACATACGATTTCGTAACTAATAAAGATGATTTATAATTTATGATTCTGTAAAATTTTATATTATTTTAGTGTTTTTTTTATTTGTTACTGAAATGTGTCGACTTTTAAAACAACAGTACATTATACTGTCGCATAATAATAAAATTCACATTATAATAATTTATTAATCGATATAAAATAATATGTTTGTTTAAGTATAAATTTCTTGGAAGAAAATGTAATAAATATTTGTAGTAATGCTACGTTTGATACTTACACGTACAATACATCACTTTCATTGTATAACTTATATCATAAATTTATCACACATTTTTTTTTATTATTGTAGTTTGATCGGCGATTCACAATTCATATTCAATATCTCTTAGAATTTATGTCAAAGTATTTTTTATTGTAATGGATAATGAAATACCTTTTTCAATGTTAAGATCGCTCAAGGGAGCGGAGCTCGTGTCAATCGGCGTCAACTTCAAAAGAATAGGCTTACAACGAGTGGCTTCACTTTCATGCCTGGTTATATGGTGTTTTGGAGTTATAAATGTAGGCGAGGTTGGTGTTGATGTCGTCAATTCTGAATCTTGGATTCGATTTGCTGTGAACTCCTGTTCCTGCGGTATGCAGGACGGCAGTGATATATTACTTCCAAGACCAGTGAGCAGAGCCCTTGAACACGTTTATTTTTAATTTACTTTTTAAATAATGTATCGTTGTATTATTTTAAAAGAGAAGAAATATAACATGTACAATAAGTGTAATAGTATTAAATGAAATATCTGAATTATCGTAGTTGAATTACCTTAAATAAAGAATTGTTTATGTTATCTCTTAATATTATATTTTGTATCAAAATTAGAATACTGTTGTTCAAATTCTGTATATACATAAAGTAATATACTGTCATAAAATAATATTAAAGCTTCTTTTGAATTATACATTAATAAAACAATAACATAAATTTTTATAGAATAAATTATTGTATAGATTGTATATATAAATTATAACGATAGAAACTTATTTTAATTACTGTACCAAAATATTTTATGAAAATAATAAAATTGTCACTCAGAATTATTATCTTCATTGTGAGGTTTAAACTATAAATATTTGTATATCATTTATACTTTAAAATTCACAATAGAACTGCAAAAAATAAAATTTTATTATTTATTTGTCGTATTAAATACAATTTATTATCTTCTGTTAAATGTAACATTTAAATTTATCTGTACATGAAATTCGAAATTTTTTAAAAAGAAAATATGATATAAAATAATATCAAATTACTTGAAGGATGTTACAAATTATTTATATCAATAATGAAATCAAATTAATGTTAAAATGAAGCGTAAATAAAGAATGAATAGGAACGCAAAAACTTCAACTGGCTAAAAACAGCATATTTACCGGATCATTTACAAATACACATATACAGTTTCCTATGTGAGGTAGATGCATAAAAATGAGTCAACTTTGTGTATGATCGAGAAATTAAGAAAAATTCCAATGATTTTCATAAATTTTTATTAATAAATGATATTTCAATAAAATAAAATATAAGTCAATTATTACATTCGAATTGAAGAGAGTATTTCGAAATGAGAAACAATTGCAATTATTATTGGTATTTAAAATGATTATCTTGGCAAGAAATAGTATTTAATCACAAGTGTTTTAATTTCGAGAATGGTTCATTAAGTCTCGCTTCATTAAATTTATATTATGCATATAAATTTCGCTTCTGAATATAAGGAGATATGCTAATTACCCAAATAATGCTCTTCTATGATTAATGACTGCATTCAATGAGATGCTTTGACGTCGGATACTTTGTGCCCTGTCGCTTGGGAAACAGAAGCCTTTGGCCCTTTCAGGGTCAATTGATAAAGGTTGACCAAGATGTGGATTTCCAGTTGTTGATTGCTGCATCGTTGTTGATATATTATCCTTTGGAAGAGTAAATTAAAGATGTACTCTGTCATTTGAAATAATTACGTTAATTCTTTAGTTGTTCAAGAAATCTACTATTTATTCATTAAGTAACAAATATAAATTAAGGAATAAGTTTTCTAAAAATATTATTACATATATTATCAAATGTTCTTCTGAATCAGATATCATGTATCGATATGTTTATCCGGAGATATTTTAAAAAATCTAGGAATAAAAAATAAAATACTTAAAAATTTTAATATTTAATTTAAATTAAGAGTTTTTATTTAAAATTTTTAATTAAGTTGTATAATTAGTTTATATTTGGTTACTATCCAAATTAATTAAATCATTTGCAGTGAGTAAATACGTATTTCCAAATTTCAAACCTATGGATTCACGTTTTATAATTGATAAATTAAAATAGTAAATTTAAAGTATTTAAAATGTATTTAGAAGATTCACGCTAAAATGAATTTATATAGCACTTTAAGATGCCAAATCGATTAGATTAGTTATAGACTTTAACCATTTTTTAAAAAGTTTTCTGTTATCTAACGGCTTTTTTTGTTTATCATTACTCTCTTCGAACACTTGAATTACTTCAACTTTCTTGTTTTAGCACTTTATTGAAGTATTATTCACTAAAACTTTTGAAAAATTGTTCTTCTGGAAAAAAATTTTCCTTACACTTTCATTGACTTTAAATTTTTTTCTTTTAGTTTCTCTGACTTTTCTTTTTTGATGCACTTAATTATTTATATTTGTTTTGTACAATGCTATTGTATATTTAATGCAGATTTTTATTTATAATTATACTACTTTTTTTTTTTAATTTATTAAAAATATACGGTGAGATTAATAAATAGTTTCAAGATATTTATTAAAATTTTAAAGTATTATTAATTATGGTAAAAAAATAATTCCAAAAATATTTTTATATTTCAAATTTTTAATGTTTACATATCAAAATTATTTTTTTGAAAATACTCTTTATGAAATAATATTAATGCCAGTAGAATAATTAAAACTACAAAATATTTAAATTTTTAAGTATTTATATAATACGTATAACAGAAATATTTTTATAAGACAAAAAACGGATTTTATATGCACTTTAAGAAAAAATTAAATTATATTTTTTAAAATTTTATATAATAAATTATAAAATAAATTATATAATAAATTGACATATAATATTTATTCATTATTGAACTATAGTTTAAATTTAAAAATAATTAATTTAAAGGGTATAACAATTTGATATTTATGCTATTGTAAAAGAAAAAATATCAAATATTTTAAAATTAAATATTTAAAATTTAAAGCTAAATATTTTTAATATTTTAAAATGTGATGCAATATACTGTATCACAATAAAACAAATGTTTAAATTAGTTTTCATGAAAATTCTAGTGTTTAAAAAAGATTGTACCAAGAAACATTAGTAAAACATAAAAAAGAAAACTTTTAATTTATGTAAAGTTGTAACAACTTCATCATAATAAAATAAAAGTGAAATGTAATTGTTGTTGAACTTTAGAATTTGTTTAAATCCGGTGCAATTTCTTAAGTTTTATCCCGTTAAATTACAGATTCTAATTAGATTAAGGTAAAATATTATTTAAACTTCATTTTCTTTTTGTTAGATTTACAAATTAAACAGTCAATAAAGATTTACTTAAATTTTTTATAATATATATGATTTTCATAAATATATCGTTTTATTTGACAATTTTATAAAATAAAATTTATTGTTGAATTTGATAAACAATCTTATGGGGGACAGTAAACTAAATACGTAACAAAAATTTTTTTATTGTATCTTTACAATAACTTTAACTTGATTTACAAATAATAATATTGTTAATTTTACAAAGGGTACCAAATTCTTGAATAATTTTTTATTACGTTATTTCATTTCAGATAAACAATAAATTTTGAATAAATATTAAATTCGATAAAGTTCAAAATCGATAAAAAACAATAATAATATTAGATTTTATATTTAAAAAAGTGTTATGAAGGAATTACAAATCGAAAAATACTTAAAACACTGTATAAATTGACTGACGACAGATCGTATTATGAACTCGCAACTCTGGAACTGTCTTTAACTGGAACTTTCGCTAATGAGAAGAGATAGATAGAACAAGATAGGCACCGAGAGAAGGAGAGAGGGTGTTTAAATGAGTGGGAGGCATGCTTGAAGGAGGGGACAAGCAAATATGAAGCCGATGTATTTCAGAGGCTGTACAGTGAAAATTAACGCTTTAGATTGGCTCGGAAAAGCAATGTACATTGCCAATTCGTCGAATTCAACATGTTGGTGCTTAAGACGTCATTTATGTTTTTTGAAGATTTTATTGTTTCTTCTATATTTTTACCTCTTCGAATGGGTTTCTTTCTTTTTTACATATCAGATAACATTACAACTAATTTATAACAAAGAATTAGATTGATATTTTATCAAATATATTCTTTGAATATTTTTTAATTAATTTGTTTGAATTAATGACGTGTTCGTTACACTGAAAACACTCTAAAACAATTTTAAAAATTAATAAACATAAATATATACATTTATATACTGTAATATAAATATAAAATATATTGATATTTATTTAGGTATTTATTATCAACTGTAAAAGCATTTAACATTTAACAAAAGGTAAATTAATTTTTTGTTTGCGTAGAATTCTTTATTTGGCTTTTTTTTTAATCTTGATTTTTCTAATTCATTTCTTTCTTTTCTCTTTTTCGGACTGATTTCGATTAAATTATTTTAATGCATCTTGCAAAAATTTTAAAAAAATTTATATGTTCCTTAAAAATTTATAAAATTTTTAAGGAACATATTCAATATACGAAAAATTATTATAACCATTGCACCCTTAATTTTCTATAATAAAATAAATCTTTCTTACTGAAATTGAATAAATCAAGGCATATACACATAAGTTTCTCAGGTGAAAAAAAATCCTTAAAGTTCTTTTTGTGTTATTATGTAAAAAATATTTTTAATTTTTTAATTTTTTTTTTTTTTTTTTATTGTACAAGCAGAAATATACATAAAAAGAATCAGATGGCGCACATTATTGATAATTAAAGAGCTCAAAAGTTACATGTATAGTGTAACAATATTATTTTATGTTCATTAAAAAAAATTATCTAATTATTTAAACATATATTATACTGTATGTAACTTTATATTGTACTCGCAATGTATTTATTTATTAAAGATTGTATATTAAATTAAATTAATATCTATAATACATCGAAAAGTTATTTCTGTATTATCAATCTATTAGGGATAATAAATAAATATTATACATTAATATAATAAGTATACTGCAAATTTGCTACTTTAAATTCTATTTATGTTAATCATGTAAAATTTTATCATATTTTATAGCAAAATTGAGTAAGTACAATTTATTTATCCATAATAATTAATAAAAAAACTATATTTATAAATAAAACATGCATTGTACATAAAGACACATATATGTGTATATAATTTGTAAGCACTAAGGAAAAAGCAGTAATACAACAGTTGCAATGTTTACTTTATGTATGCCAAATAATTTACATACAGATTATGCAATAGAAATTATATTATTAAGTGGAAATAATTAAAATAAAACATAATATTTTTAAATTATATTATATTTTAGAATTAATTAATTATTGATAATAAAAATATTTTATGAAAATATTTTATAAACAATTACTGCATTTAGTTAAGTGTGATTTTTTTTATAAATCTAATAAAGAATTTAATATAAAAGGGCGATGAAATTCAATTTAAAATATAAATGCAATTTTTATATAGTTTTCATTAAAATATTCGATATCAGGCATATAATTAAATAGAATTTTTCATATAGATGATACAATTACTAAAATTAGTTTTATGATAAAACTGAATAAAAATTTGCATTACATACATTCCTAATTTTATGCACATAAACTTGTATCGTAGATTAAAAAATTATAATCATCTATATGTATTGTTTTAGAAAATTGTGATAACGAGGGTAGTTATTTAAACATTACTTGGTAGAAATAAAAATTAAGATATGGAGAGAAGAGAGACATACATTTATTTTTACGTTTTTATATTAAAGGACAGAGAGTAGGAGAAAGAGGGATAAAGAGAGAGAGAGAGAGAGAGAGACCGAGACCGAGTACTGCTTTGTGTAGTTAATCTTATAATTTTGTTGAACTATTTACTTCTGTTCCCTTGTGTTCCTTCTCTGATCTCGTTTTCGTGCTAACATGGTTATACGAGGAAGCTTCATCGTGTATATATACAAAACTAAGAACTGTAATTGCGGATGCAGTTGCTTAGGTTAAAATTGTCCATTTAATGTACCACATATACTTACTTATATATCGTCTATACCCTGTAGTGCAGCTTTTTTTTCTCTGGATGATAAAATCCAAAGATGTACAAAGGAAACGACTGTTTATATCCAAAAATAATTGCCACTGGATACGTATACTAATGAATTTTACATCTTGTCTTAACTCTTTAACGTAAAATACATGATTATTTTTTGGTTAAATAAAGAAAAATGCCAATCCTACTAAATATACTTTTTCGTACAAAATTGTATATATTGAAAAGGATTCTATTAAACTTGTAAATAAATGATTTAAATAAATTTTGTATAATTTATATAAATTTTTTAAGTATTTCTTTTATTTAGAAAATGTAACTCAACTCATTTACAACATATATTATTAAAGGTTAAAATGATTAAAGTCTAATTTATGTTGAATAATTAAATCATAATTTTTTTATTCTATAATAATTTAAAGAAATTTTTAATAAAAATACAGGTATGCATGTAATGTAATGTATGTAATATAGATATGTATACCAATTTATTATATATAATAGATTTTAAATCATTTAATTATTTGACATCACGAATAGGATCTGAAAATTTGTCTTATGGTGTTTTTATTTCTCAAAAAAGAAAAAGACGTATGGAAACCATAGAGTAGGTCGGTATTACGTCTAACAGCAGACTTATAAGGGAGCTACTAAATTACATCTTGTATTTAAAAAGTATAGCAATTTCCAAAAATTTTTAAAAAACATGAATTAAATCACGTTATAAATAAATCTTATAGTAATTATAACGTACTTTTGGCAGAAACATTATCCTTAAATAATATTTAGACCAAATATTTAATTTATTTTATACATTTTATGATTAATATTTTTATTTTTTGTTATGAATAGACTTTGGAGATGAATAGAATGTGAAATGTATACTTTATTCATTGTGTTACTTTATCAGACAATTCAGTATAAAAATTTAATCAACTCGTAGTCGTTTGTTTCGCTCAAAATATTTTTTTAAGCCTTATAAAATAAAACTAATCAATTAATATTTTGGGTTATCTGTAACGAAAAATTTTTTCAAGCTCTCCGAGCATCCTGGAAATACTGTTTGTGTCTTTTCTTTTATGTCATATTCTTTGATATAATTCATAGTATATTACAGATTTTTAATCTATTTATTATGAAAATATAAAAAATAGACTGCATACCGTCATTAAAAAGGATCGTGGCAGAAAAATTTTCCAATTCGATAGAACATGTAAAAATATTAATAAAAAAATAATCTTTATTGATTACAAATATAAATGGCGTGAGCAAATAATTATCTAGCTGTACTAATATTTGCTATAATTAATAATTATGTAAATTGCGGTTGCTAGTAAATACAAAAATCGATATCCATAATAGAACTCTGTAAACGAAGTTATTTGCATGCAATTTATGAATTTCACCACACAGAGAAAGAGCGGTACGCATGCCGATTTTCAATCTATCTCCAGAAATTTTACAGCACAGGTGATCACTGCCCCTCCCTCTCATGATCACATTTATGAATATAGAAAATGAAAGCATGATTCAGAGGACGCCACCTACTACCGGAAGCAAGCAACGACACCCTCTCTAACATTAAAATGGGATTTGCTACGTTAAGGAGGAGGGGGTATGTTTTGGGGAGCAATAGGAGGGGGACAGGAAATGCCCGGATATGAGTTTCCGACGCGGACAATTTGCTGTGCAAAATTCAATGATCGACTCCGATAAATGTTACTTGATTCGTCAGAGAAACAACTGGAAGGGTATAAGAGATTGGAGAAAAACGATTCACCATTAGAACCGTTACCGGTGCAAGAAAAGAGGGAAAGCTAAAATTTTTCCATCTTCAATATAATTATACATCATTTCGACATTATTAATTTTTAATCTTTCTATTTTCATCACCGTTGAAAAATATAAATTCTGGAAAATCGGGTTATCAACTCTAAATTCCCAATAACAAAATTCGACTGTGAATATAAATATTCTTTTAAAATACAATATTATGAATAATGATGTATATAATAATAAATAAATACGACAAGGTAATATTATGTATAAAAATATTTTATTAGTAAAAGAAATGAGATATTTAAATATTGTTTCAAGAGTTTTACTAAAAATATTAGTTTTCTAATTTCATCGTAGACGTTAATTTATTTTTCTTACATGAAATATTAAAAAAAATTTTTTGATTAACTTTCCGTTGATTACCTCCGTTAAAGTAGCTAGATGTTCATATAATAAATACAACATGGAAATCAAGCTTTTCATTAAGTATCCTTTTTTTAAGTGTCTAAAATAAGAACTTTATAATTTCAAATATGGTATAAAATTCCTTGACTCTAGCTTTGCTTTTTAATATTGTTTTCGATATCGATTCTCGATAATAACTTATAAATGTTGGTAATTGTGTAAATTATAAAATTTAGAAATTTTGATAGAATAAGATTATTTTTTAAAATGCTATTCTTATAACAATGTTTAGCGGTTAATAAATATTCCATATTTATAACTTGTCTTTATTTTTTCCTGTAGAAAATATATTACTTGCAGGAATTTAATTATTATTTCAATATTATTTTTTTATTTAAATTTTATTAATTATTCGTTAATCAAAACATAAATTAAAGAATAATGCAAATCCTTATGTAATTGTTATAATTTTGATTTTGTTATAAATATTTGCATTAAATAAACTATAGAGTAATTCTCGTAATAATTTAAGTAATAAAAATAAATTAAAGAACTGAATACGGTAATCAATGAACTTTTTATTTAAATTTAAATACCAAAATTGCAGGTAATTTTGGTCGTCTTAAAACGAACAAAAATTTCTTAAAATTTTAAATTATATATAATTATTATAGCTAAAAAAACTATTTTAAAAAAAAAAAGAAAAAAAAAGGCAATATCAAATAAATGTATTGAAAAACGGATATTGAATGGAATTATATGTATATGTATATGTATGTATGTATATATATTTCTTTTTCAAGTGAACATTTTAAAAAGTGCGGGTGTGCCTTCGCCAATAGCTCTCTGCAATTCCGTTAACAGGAACGAAGTGCACTTACAGACGCCCCGTCCGATGCACTCGCACTCCTTACTGATTGCAGTTCCAAAAAATGGTCTTTGTCAAATCATCCAACTGCTTAGTGTTAAATGCTTGCGGGTAGATTAGCCCCACCAATACAACCTCAGAGTAATGAAGGATCTTGGTGCCGTTGTTGGTGAGGTCCACTCCTCTTTGGACTCTTGGCTGGAGCGCCCTTGAGAGGCCTCGATAGAGCTTCGTTCTACTGGGAGAAGCTCTTCTCGGCACGATTTCCTCTATGCCTGTCCATATGAATTTCCAATAGTCCACTCTGTCTGGAGCCTTGCACATTTCTGACTCCTCGGAGAAATCATTCGACTCGGCCATGATTGACAGCTGCTTTCATGGAGTTGAGTTTGGGGTAATTTCCTGTCCAAGCTTCCTCGAGGTCCATTCCCCGAGTAAAGCCATATCGTCAACAAATCACCATCGGTGTAATTTGGAATACTTTCATCATTTGCCATACTAAATCAACGGATAATTAAATGCCGGGACATCCATCCTAGTATTAGAGATAACACAAAGACTTCTTACGTCTCAGTGACTGGCCTCGGGGGCCTCATTGCTGCACTTGGGTACTTTCGATAACTCACTGTCCGACAATCAAAGGTTTTATTTTTCGTTACAATACATCTTTATATATTAATCTTGTTTTTGTATTTTTTGTTGCAAAAACAAAGAATAAAAATATTGTTCCATCTTTCGATATCTCTATTATTATTTTTTAAATTATTTTTATTGCATTGATAACAAAAACAGTAATAATAATAACAACAAAAGTAATAATCATTGTCTGTGTTTTTATTATTATTTTCATTATTAATATAAAAATTATATAATTAAATATTTCCTTGGTATATAAATGGGATTATTAGGAGACTTTCGAATGTTTTTGCGTATTTCGAGTAGATTGTATTCAATATTCTTTTGTCGTATTTTATTCGTAATCCTGGTCCTTGTTTATAATTATTATCTATAAAACAGCTTTCAAAAAAAAATTATTTTCACTAATAAAATCGCAACGTTGAGGTTTAGCTAATGGTACAACAACAAAAAACATAACTAAGCGATATATGTATATATATATATATATATATGCATATTACAAAGGAAGATATAACGCGGAAAATCTCCCAATTCTAGAAAGGGAACACTTTATATTCCAAGGATGAGTACGGGGTATAGTTAGAGCAGGAGTTGGTCGGACAGAATGTTTTTCAAATGAAATACCATGTAGACATGGATATACGACAGTAAGCGTCATCGTGGATATGAGGGAGGCAATTGCTCCTTGAATACGTGTGTGCGGTTGCTATCACGTCTCACTCTTACTATCTCTCTTACTATCCCGACACTCACGTTTATAAAGTGAATTTCGCTTCTGTATTGAGCTGGCGCCATTGCATTTTCACCTTCTTTTCCTCATCCGCTCTTTCCTGATGATGCATTTCGATTCCTGTAGAAGTCTGCTTTTATCGTTCTCAGTTATTGAATCTTTTGCACGCATATGAAGCGTGTATTATTTTTTTTTTTGTACACAAATTTACTATGCAACCTTATATCACTGATATATTTCAGCACCTTTTAATGGATTCTATCTGTCTTTTTTTACTATTATTATAATTTATTAAAATGCAACATTAATTAGTAAATGTACTGAAATAATATTACGTAAAAATGATTTTGAAATAAATTGTAGACTTATATATATATCTCGTAAAATTTTTTTACTTCATACCTTTCATGACCAAATAATAAATTGTAAAAAAATTTTTTATTATAATGTTATATTATACATGTACAATAGAATTTTACTTCTACTTACTTTAAATTAATATATAATAACTTTAAATGAAAAAAAATTTATCATCCCCAAGAATTAATGCACATATTATTTCATCAGATATCTGATTAAAAAATTAGGACATTAATATTAGCAGGTGTAGTTTTAATTTAATGTAATAAATTATTATTTAAAAAGCTAATATAAATTTGTATTAACCAATGAACATTTGTATTATAAATTTTAAGATTTATTGAAATTTATAAAAATATACATAAACATGAATAAATACTTTAAAGGTATTTAAGAATTTATAATGATAAATATTATTTTAATAATTCTTTTAAGTAGAATAAATTTATTAATACTGGATTCTTAATTAAATTTAAAACGATTAGAAAGTCGATCAAATATTTATTATTTTAAATAGTTATACTTATGTAGTTTTAGAAAAATATTATTGGCGATAGATAATTAAAATTCATTTTAAATTTCCAAATAAAATGATATTAATCGATAATATTAAATTTCAATGAAAATTATGGATGTGTGCACTGCTGAATTTTAGTGCTTGATAAGCGTACACCTATTTGAGTTACCATATTACTAAAGGTTTTAGTAGTGATCCACTCTATCAATACTAAGTATTATAACATGATATTTTAGGTCTTTAATGAGAGTCGGTAATCAGGTGTTCTATGTTCGTAGATTTCTATTTTATTTAGTTTCTTTTCACTCTCATAAATCCTTTACTTATTTTATTAATTAAAACCTACATATTGATCATTATAGGTCATAAATAAATATGCTTAATAATGTTAAATAAATAAAAAATTGCGATATATATATATATATATATATATAATTCAACAGTAGCTTAAAATATACAGTAATGCTTACCATATGAATTTGTCAATATATAATATTGTGATTTTAATCTGTAATATCTGTATAATCAGTAGTACTATTTTTTTAACTATTATTGAAAATTTCTGATATCATTCATATTTTTTTTTATAACATAAACGGAAATCACTTTAATTTTAGAAAAATATTTTAATATTATATTTATTATATAGTATTTCTTATCAGTTATTAACGAATTCATTACAAACATTTAAAAAATACTATGAGGGATTATATAAAAATAATAGTACAATTTTTTTTTTATTGAGTAAAATTGTATACTTAGAAATCTTTATTATAGACTGTCTTCATACTACTCATGATAACAATTACACATAATAATTTATTACTATTATTTATCAAGTAATTTTTCTAACAATTTTATTAAATACACATACACACATACACACACATATACACATATAAATAATAATATCTATGAAATGAAAAAATTGATTAGATAGAAAAAAAAATTCTACTGCATTAAAAATGTATTATAAAAACTAGTAATAAATAATAAATTTTATAAATAATTATATAAAACTATTTGAAATTTTATCATTTTAAATTTATTTCTAATTGTAAAATTGTAATTATACTTATTAATGTTTAGTTAATTATGCTGATTGCACTTTACTTAAATATGAGTGCAACTATTTAAATTGTATTTAAAAAATGTCATACTTTATTTTTGAAAATTATTCAATAACATTATACACTTAAATATTTTTCATTTATTAATTAAAAATATAGTCAAAAGTTAGTGCTTGTATGGTAGGATTAATTTTTTTGGATAAAGTAATCTATTCGTATTTACAATAAATTTAATGATGGTTCGTAGTTGTTGATGCATTACATTGTAATTATCAATCGTTGATGTTAACAGTCAAATGTTATATTAACTATGTTTTATTTTGTATAAAAGTTTCAAATATTTTATAACATTAATTTTAATATTTAATGTTTATTTATTTTTCTATCTGTTTTAAAATTTTTGGCAGTTTTTGACTAAAAGTTAAATTAAGAATTTACTATAATATTGGGAAGAATAGCATTAAAAATATAATATAATAATATTTTTTTTCGTTTTAAACAAGTTCAATTTATATAAATCTTTCAAATAGAAAAAAGTAAGTAATAAAATATTTCGATAAATTTAGTTGAAATATATATAAAAAGTTACTAGATTTCGAGACATTTGATTTAAATAAAATAATAATTGAAACATCTCATTGAAATTTTTAAAGATTTGATTGCACAAACTAACGATGTAGAGCATGACATTTGATCATTAAATCAATAAACCAAATTGGAAAACTCTTAGATGAATGATGTCTAAAAACATGATGTATTATTTTGTATAAATTTTTCATTTGCAAACCACAAAATTAATAGAAGGTAGAAAAGCTATTCAATCTTGCAGATTAGGTGAACAAATTTCTAAGAAATATACAGTGAAAAATAGACGTTCAAAACAAGAATGAACAGCCCCTTCGTTAGTCAAACAATTGTACTAATGATACGAGGGTGCCAAACTTTATGACAATTCTTCAAAAAATAATTTTAAGTAAAATTTGAGATATAATCAGTTTTTTAATAATTTACATGTATAGCATTAATTATTCTCTAAAAAAAACAAAAATAGTTTAATATTATTTAGTAGGAATGACTATTTTTTACATTGAAGTATTTTTAACATTATATGTTTAAATGTTTTTTATTTTAACAATGTTTCATCAATGTAATAAGCAATTCACTCGTTATTTTGACTGATTGAGCATACATAAATTAAGAAAAAACAGAAAATGTCATAATATAAGAATTTGTCACTTGGTGAATCAATTAAATCAATGGCCAATAATGTAAATTACAGTTCCATCTTATTATTTAAATATATTTAATAATGTACCACGCGTTTTGACAGGAAATAGATGAAAAGTGCTTGATAAAAAACTATTGTAGAAGTTTGTTTTTCTTACACGAGCAATGAAGCCATATTGCCCTGATAAAATAGTACGACATTAAAATTCGCTTCCCAGTAAGTGAGAGAATGAACATCTGATGAACAAAAACAAAAAGATGTTTTAAAAATAAATAAAAATAAAAAAAAAAAAAAAAAAAAAAAAAAAAAAAAAAAAAAGTGGAGAACGGGCGAGAGAAAGAGAAGCGACCATACGCGACGGTGCGACGTCATCTTCACATTGAATATTTATTCCAATATTTTTAATTAAAGTTTAACAAAGGAACGGGGCCCGGCGTCGGATAAGCCGAGCGTCGCCCTCGGTTCGGTTCAATCGTAAAAATATGAGTGGCGCGCGCTTGAGCGCCCGCACAAGAAATGAAAAGCACAGTACGTAATGTTCCTGATATCGATGCCCGCTTTATGGTTTTAAGGTAGAGTTAATACTGCCCTGCGAATATTTGCGAATATTCGCGAATATTCGCGATTCGAGTTTAGGATATCGTGCCTCGATTGTCTGGTTGCCGCTCCAATTCTCCGTTACATCCCTTCTTCAATTTCAAATTTCAATCATCGGCCAAGTCATTAAATCATTCGCTTTAACTTATGAATTAAAATTTTATATCTAAGATTCGTTTTTCATTTTTAGAGGGCCAAAGTATAGGGCCAATCTTTTCACTGGCAATTAATAGATATCTATAAATACAGTACTAACGCTTAACAATATATGTACAAATATATTATTTTATCATTTAATCGTGCTAATTCCATTTTAATGGATATAATAGGTTCAAGCAATGCTTTCCAATATAATTGTAAATAAAGAAATGATAGTATGTTATGTAATGTTTTGCTTGCTATTACAGTATTTAAAAATCAATCATATTTAAGAAATTTTTTCTTTCTTTAAATAGCAATTGACATTAAAAAAAATAATTGTGCTAATCTATCTATTATCAAGCTACTATTCCGAGTGATTTTTAAATTTAGTTGAATAAATTTTTATAATTTTAATACAACTTTATAAGTAAGAAAAACGGAAGGTTAATAAGCTAAGAAATAATATTTAAAATAAATATTTATACTATTTAAATAATTATATATTTAAGCATTTTTTATTGTAAGCAGAACAAATTGTTATTGCGATTTCTCTGACTGGTAAAACCTTATAGCCAAAAAATATAACGGTACAATAAACATTTTTGTAAAACTACTTTACAATTGGTATTCGTATTGAATATTATGAGTTAAATTATTATTATTATTATTATTATTATTACTATTAAATATAAAAGCTTATTTCAAATTTTGACATTCAAACTCCGACTTTGTACATGGAATAACGTATAGCACATGATTTTCTGGGTAATGAAAGCAAGTTGTGAAATGTTGTATCGATTAAAGCCTGTAATGATAACATTCGTCTACATTGAATGAATTTGTACAGAACATTTAAAAATGAATCTTTTAAATAAAATTGTTGATGCTCCTGTATTTTATGACGGTGGCAACAATATGATCGATATTTTGCCTGATGTTAGCTTAGTATCTGTTTGACATAGACAGATTTTACAGATGTTCCAGAAAAAAATAGGTACAATGGGCATTTGGAATCGAAAATGGAAGCGGCAGGTAAGAAAAAACTTTTGAACGCAATAGGAAGTTTTGGGGGTTGGTGAGCGGGTAATGTTGGTAGTGGCTGGGACGCAGGGGTCGAGAGATGTTGGCCATAATGAGATGCCTGTGATGGAGCAGCCGCAATGTCACGTGGCTGTCAGAGAAGCTGTCAAGTTTCGTTAACACGTCTGGATGAGAGAATGCGTGGCGCTTCGCGCAACTCGATGAAATGGAACGTCCAAGGATCGGAGCTCGTGGGGTTGGCGGAGGTCGGTGGGGGTCGAAGGTTACCGAGGAAGGGTAAACCTCGGGTCAACTAATGCAGTTTTCTCATTGCGTGCATGAAAATTAATAAAGAACTGCGATTAACTTCATCATTGGGCGGAATGAATTTACAAGGCAGTTTACGCTCCCTGATCAATGCCCCCAATTAACGAAATATCCAACGCAATATTATTCATTCAGTAATAATGAACACGTTCCTCACAATTTTCATCAATTAATAACACTTGATGTTTAGTTAATTAACATTACTCGTATATTGAAGCTCAAAAGTTCATCTTATTGTATCCAATAAGATTTTCAATTCTATAATTAATATGCTCCATTGATATGAGATCTAATCTTTATCGAATTTTTACATTAATTAAAATTCGAAATTTTAACCTCAATGGAAAATATTTATAAAAAAATATTCATTTAATTGAAATAATTATATCTTATTTAACAAATATTGAATTTTTTATTAATTATGATAAATTTTGATCGAGTGAATATTCGTTCAGAATTTTAATAAATTGATTATAAACTACTACTGAAATACAGTTATGCAATTTAAAGTTCATAAAATTTAAGTACATATGATTAAAAAATTAGGAAATTACAGCATTACGATAATAATGTAAAAAAGATTCGATAAAATTTTATATCACTCATGTTTCATATAAAATAAAAACAAGTTTTATATTAAATTTTAAATAACTCTAGTAATTATTCCTAAACATATTGTTTTCAATTCATTTAATGAATTTTAATAAATTTTTTTATCAACTTATCCTATTAAATATACTTATATTATATTTACAGTATTATTATAGTAGTAATAAAATTATATTTTAATAAATACTATAATTTAATTTAATAATTAAATTTTTATTATTTGTAAATTTTAATATTTTAATATTAAAATTCCAAGCTAATTTTGAAAAAAATATCATAACCTATTTTTTATATTATTCAGTTTTTAAATAGTAAAATTTGATGTTTTTCTATTTGCTTCTATTCTCTATTTTAACAAACGTATTTCATTTTAAAAATTTAAAAAATTTAAATATAATAAATATATTAATCTAACAAATAAAAACAATATTTTGTATATATTAATTATTATTAAATGATTAAAAATGTTCAGCACGGTATTACTATCAAGTATTTAAATTTCTACTTAATGTATTTGAATTTGCCAATAATGGCAATCTCTTATAATATCACCTTCATATTTTAAATACACTTTAGATGTTTTAATTATTTACTATAATTATCTTAAGAACTAAGATTTCAACAATTAAAACAAATATCATCTATTCTTTTAATACATATTTATAATTCTTATTTATAATTCTTCAAGAATAGCAATAAATATTAATCATATTTAGTAAGGATATTTTTTCCAAGCGCCATTTTTTTTAAATATTAAAATACTTATAAATATTTTCATACATCTCTTCCACATCTGAAAATACATATAAAATCGATATATAAGATATATTTTATATATAATTTTTTCATTTTTTAAGATTAATTTTTTCAATTTTAAATTATAATTACAAACGCATAATTATAAATATATTTAGAAATATATAAGAAATAAAAATAAGGAATTTATGAAATTTAAACGAAAATATGAAATAAAAGTAAAACTGAACAATTTTTAAAAAGAGATATAATAAATAGTTCGCTGAGTTGTACAGGGGAAGAGAGAAAAAACATTGGTTTCACAGAATGAGTTTTCTCTTTATTCGCTTGGACATTTCGATTTCGTTAATAAATAAAACCGACAGCGATTGAGTGATATATCTCACAAATATAGCTAAAATAGTCAACAGATATTTAATAATTTTATATGTGAATTTTTTTTAAATGTATGATTAAGTATAGCTTTTTAAACAAAAAATCTTTTATTAAGATTTAAAAAAAACTTTGAAGTATTATATCTGAAATCTTAATAACAATAAATTTTAAATTAATTTAAAAATACAACTAAAATTAAATAATTATAGAATTTCAAAAAATGTATTTAAAGATTTTTTAATCTTTTTTATTTAAATTAATTTATTCATTGCCAACAGAAATGTACTACTAAATATAAATTTTATTTAGTAGCTGACATAATAATTTAATAAAAAATATTTTATATTTTTGATATTTGACTAAATAATATTGCTGCATTGTCGAAATATATGTAAAGAACAATATTGCAAATAAAATGTTTTAACAATTGGTTTTGTAAAATACTTATTTTTATTTGCAGATTTGCAGATGAAAATGTTGATATTATTTGAAATATAAGTAATTAAAATTGAATTTAGATTTATTTGTTTTGTAAAGCTTTAAAAAATTTCACAAAAGTAATAGAATGAAGTATATATTTTATTAAAAAAATGCTGGAATTGATATACGTAATATATTTTTCTTGCAATAATCACTTTGCGAGTACAATATTTATTAATTATAGTAAATAAATTTAAATGAAGTTTTAGTATTAAATAAATGAATGTTAAGCTATTGCTCTATGCATTGTATTAAATATTGGATTAAGGTATTATATTAAAATGTAAATGCATTAATTAAAATGTAATTACATTATTAATACTACATACAAAAGAAGGAATAAAATGTTAAAATAAATTTCAAAAAATAAATAATGGGCGTACAAAAGCCCAAGAATATCACACAATTTCACACAAAAAAAAAAAAAAAAAAAAAAAAAATAAATATAAAAAAGTATTAAGGTTTAAAATAATGGGAATGAGCAATATAAAATTCGATATTTTATAAAAACCGGATGGGTCAATCCGTTTTCAATGTAATCCGATAGCTGCTCTGGTATGGTGTAGCCTCTTTCAATTCGGAATTCTGTCCTGTATTGAAAATGGCAAAGAACTTCGATTTGAACGTACGGAAGATATGATCTTGCTGGTTGTCTGCTTTTTCGTAATTAAAACTCAACCGACGGCTCGTCTTAGTTAAAGACAATTCAAATGCTACTGAAGTTTAATACCTCAAGTGAAAAATTATTTTTTCTTATTTATCCATGATTTTCCTATTTATGCTTGGATATCGACTAAATATAACTCTATCTTTTTTCTTAATTTATTGGTTCAATGACTTAAATAAATTCGACTAAAATATAATAGTACCACAAATATTTTAAATCACCATGTTCTAAGATTTTAAAATTATAAAATTATAAAATTATAAATTATTAATTATCTATTTCAATACGAATAAATATTATAATATATGTTTTTGCATTTTATAGATTTTTTTTTTTAAACTATGCTAAAATTAAGAGTTACATAATATATTTGAATTATGTGTTAGTGATGATAGAGTGACTGTAAATTACAAGCGATTGTCAGTAGACGTTAAGAAATCTATATATTACTATTAAAAATAGATTGTTCCAGAACTAGAATTATGTGTGCCACTCAATTTTTTTAATACTTCTTATTGTCTGCTCCTTTTATCTCACATTTATCTGATGTTTACCTTCCATCTAATATATACCATTATTTCTATTATTGACGACATTTCAATAATTCTTGGACCGCCATTATTAAGTGGGTTTAGTCAATATTTTCATTGTTTTGTAAATACTTACTATTGTTTGTCAATCATTAAATCATTAAATCTTAAACTACCAAGTGTTTTATTTTTTAAGTTCAACAATTCTGTTCTTTAACAATTTTTAATTCAAAAAATATAAAATACGGTGTGAAGGATCAATGGGAAATCTATTATAATAATCTGGATATTAACACACGGTATCAAATATTCATAAGGTGATGTATACTTGTAAAATATAATAGGATTTTCACATTTAAATTTTTATTAAACAAAATATATTGAAAATGTAAAATGTATAAATGAATATAAGGAAAAACGAAGAATTTTTAGTATTTATAATAAATTTTTATTTACCAATACTTTTGATAGTAAAGTTTGAAATATTTTTCAGATATTTTAAATATATTTAGTACGCTGACTCATACTGATATAAATAAAATATTAGTCAGCAATTTTCATATTGATGATAAGTAGAGAAGTAAATCAGTATTATTGTCATATGAATAAGAGTAATTAAATATAGTTATATAGTAATTAAATACGTAAATATAGTTATATTTTCTGAAATCGTGAATACGTAAGATTTAATAATAGAAATTTATTTATTTTTTATTCAAAAATCTATACATTTTAATTGTAATTTTAGATAAATATAAATACACAATGAAATTTTTTTTATACATAATAAACAAACATTGTAATAGTATTTAGACATCATTTTTAATATAAATAAATGATAAATCTATGAATATGATATGATTTTTCCAAATCAATATTTATAATACATTATTACTCGAACTACATAATAATGGAAAGGATTTATAAAAAATTATGACATAATTTTAATTATTTTTAGATAATTATTCAAATTTAGCGTATAGTCTTTAATAAAATATTATAATTTTATAAATTATAAAAAAAGCTGCTGCAGATATTTTTTTATCGAATTTATATATTATTAATATGCATTTTATATTTTTAATATATTATATTATGTGGTAATGTGTAATTATTAATTTATAATTTAATGTATCGAAGAATGCATATTCCTAAATAATTTTCAGCTACATTTTGCAATATATTTTCATAAAAACTTTTAGATTATTTTTTTAAATATTAAATGAAATAAAGTTTTATACGGCCGTATTATATTATATTTTATTATATTATAAGTACATAAAAAACTATTAATGTAATATTATCATATTGTATTCTATAGCTTGAATTATACAATCATTTTTTTCATCCTATTCATGGCTTATTATATGTATCTATATATATAATATATATATATATATATATATATATACATACATATAAGGAAAATTTTAATATAATTCCATTTTATTATTAAAATTATTGGTGATATCTCTGAATGGAATAATATTGGATTGAAATAAAAAAGCTCCTCAGTTTAGCATTTCCAAGTTTACTGTGATTGTTGTTGAATTCCAACTGTGTGGATATTATTCGACTCGTAGCGCGCAGGGATATATCTTATTAACTCTTCAAGTACAAACACGTTCAACTTTTTCGATGTACATACCCAATCCTTAGGATATCGAAATGTTACTGGGAGGTACTGTCCAAAAATGATCTCGAGCATTCTCAATTATGGTGAAAGGATTGATGGCTAAACATTGTTTAGGATTTCGGAGGTGCCAAGCAACTTCCCCCCTCCCCTTTTCAATTTTAATCAATTACTACTTCCATCCCCTCGCCATAATATCCATGATTCACACCTAAATTTCTGACCATACCGTGGTCTTTCAATTCCTCAAGGGTGCGTAAATCACAGTCGTGCATGCATCCGCGGACCACAAGCCAGCTAACCATTGGTCAACTGGCAGCTTTGCGTATGTGTGATTGTAATGGTGAGTTTGTGTATGCGTGTAGTGAGATCGCAACACTATAATTTCCAATTTACAAGTATTTGTGTTTATTAAGAGTTATATTATATTTTCATTATCAATTAAAATTTTTATACATACTAAATTTATTTAAATCCATAAAGATAGTTCACGTGTTCCTGTAAATCTATGCTTGCCAATAATATAAAGTTTTTATTTTGTTTTTTTTTTTTAATTTTTAATATTATATCTGGTATACTAATGTCTAATTTTGAACTGAAAATTTGAATAATTTTTTATTTTTTATATTGCAGTTATAAATACATAAAATGTAAGTGATACTTTTACTTTTCAATTTTAATAATTATAATTATACATTAATAAGCTATAAAAAATAATTATTGTTGTTTAAAATTGATAAGACATGAAAGGTCCAGTAAATCATTTGAATTAATAGTTAAATTATGAATGGAGAAGGCTTAGCGGTGAAGCTTCGGAACTTATACACAATAATTTAATAATGAATAAGGTTAACAGAAGCTCAATATTTCCTACGATAAGCAGCGCAGAATTTTGAATAAATATAGAATACAAATTTTAAGATGTATAGCTACGAAAGGCAATAATAGAGTAGGAATTAAGAGATTATTGAGAGAAATGTTAGCTTCCTTCGTTTCTACCGTAACACTAGGGAGATCTCTAGCCGATAATGATGTCTTTCTAGCTTTAGTATCAACAAAATATTCTTATAAAACAGGTAAAGACGGGCATAGTTAAAGGTATGTTAAAGATATCTGATTAATAGTACCGAATATTCATCAATTGGTTAAGCGCAAACATTGTTTAGCTCACAAATTGTTACACTTGAGTCTTTTATATTTTAAGAACTTGCTATTAAGAAGAAGGCTCATCCCAAAAATAATCAGTCTTCGCAACAAATCTTGGTGTTAGCAATAATTGCTATTTGCGTTTTTTTACAAAAATGAATACTCTTTTTCTCTCTCTTGCTTTCTCTCTCTCTCTCTCTCTCTCTCTCTCTCTCTCTCTTTCACTCTCTCCCTAAATATGATGTTTTCAAAGGCTTATCGTAAAAGTAAAGCGAGAATTGGTGAAGAAACTTGAATTAGGTTATAACTGCTTGAAAAAATGCATGTTTTGAGTAAGCTCCGTCGAGTGAAATGTTCAAAGACATTACACTCTATTAAATTTGGAAAAGCCTCAATTCAAAGACATGATAAAGCAAATCATTCTGATTCTAATTCATCACCTCCATCCATAAATGTCTGTTTAATCACTGCTGTTTCAAAAAGATGCAATTAAACACTACTTCATGCAATAAAGCACTTTTTAGGTCATGAAAAAGCAGTAAGTGATACATATCAAAGTTCGTAACAAAATCAGTATATTCTTATTTTATAAAATGCCACTCACGATATTCAGGGTTTTTTATTAACAATTTTTACGGAAATATCCAGTTTTTTTTTTACTTTTTTGGTTATAAAATAAAAAGTCATAATTTTAACACTATAGTGTCAATGGTCGATTTATATCTAATAAAATTGTTAAAAAAATTTATTTTTATATAAGCCGATTGAAAAAGTAGAAGTAGAAAAATTTTCCAAAAACTGGCAAATTTTGAAATTAATTAAAAATTTTGTAACTTTTTATTTCTTAATATTTAGAACTCTAATTTTAGGAAATTTAAGTAATTAATATATATTTTATTTGTCCTAATTTTAACTTGATCCGATTATTAGTTTTCGAGTAATTCTAACGTTAATTAAATTATACCAAAATTTACAAAGTTATTTCCAGCTCAACTTACCTTACGATTTTAGTTTTTTCAACGGTTTTAAAAAATATAATTGTTGTGCAATTAATCCTATACCTTATATTTTGGATTGTATAAAATGAGAATAAACATAACCATAAATAGCCGAGTATCCGAGAAGTCGGGAGAGTAGAAACTGGGAAATTGTAATATATAGTAATAGAAGTGAAATCCACGTTAAATAATACCTTATTTTCTCTTCTCCCCACTCCTCATCAAATTGCACGCGCTCGAACGTTTTTGATCATTTTTATCCTCGTATTTTATGCAATCCGAAAATATTTAAACGAAATGTAAGATACAGGATTTATTGTACAACAATTAAATTTGTTAAAATCGTTGAAAAAACTAAAATCATATGATAGAATGCGTTAGAAATAATTTTGTAAGTTTTGGCATAATTTAATTAACGTTATTACTCGAAAACTAAAAATCGGATAAAATTAAAATTTAGTACAAATAAAGTGCATATTAATTACGTTAATTTCCTAAAACTAAATTTTGAAATATTAAAAACATAAAAAAGTTACAAAATTTTTAATTAATTTCAAAATTTGCCAGTTTTTGGAAAATTTCTCTACTTCTATTTTTCCAATCGATTTATATAAAAATGAATTTTCTTTACAATTTTGTCAGCTACAAATCGTCGATTGACATTATAGTGTTAAAATTACAACTTTTCATTTTATAACAAAAAACGTAAAAAATCTGCATTTTTCCGTAAAAAGTGTTAATAAAAAAAACCGTTGAATTGAATGAGTGACATTCTAGAAAATAAGAATCTACTGATTTTTATATGAATTTCGATATGCATCACTAGATGCTTTTTTCGTGACCTAAAAAGTTTTCTATTGATTGTACTACACGTGTTTTACCTTCTACAGGAAAAGTTACTGTTAAAGGACAATCCAAAAGTCAACGAAATATTGATATGAGTATGGTTTGATCAAGCCTTTTATCGCTCTATAATATCTCATCCCCTATGTAATCAATTACGTTTAAAACCGAGAAAATTGACTTAAATTTGACAGTAGTAGGCTATATGGTTATTAAAAATACTTACCATTCTAATAAGTTTTTGATTCCTGCACGTTTTTCTTCAAATTTCATATATGAATTGATGTCTAAATTGTACTAATCTAAGCTAAGGTGTATTGTGATGCTCCACTAACTACTGACATCCAGGATTCGATTTTAATCATCAAGGGTTTACAGTTAGCTATATCGTATTTTAAAACTTATTTAAATATTCATAATTTGATCTTCATTTATATAAATATTACTATTAGATTGTTTTGTTGTAGAACCTACATGGTAGTATTTCATTTTCATCGGGTTAGGCTCCGTTTTACAATTAACTATTGTATTATTATATATTCATCAACTACCTGATCCAAGTGCAATACATGTCAGATCGACTTATTATTTTTTAAAGCTTTTCCATAAATGATGTACCTGAAAAATTTGTAAATTATTTTTGTTATGAATAACCAATTGTTTTAATTTTTTTGAATTTTACATGCAATAGTTTCCAATCAAATTAAAAATATTTTAAATACTCTTATACTTATTTTGTCAAATTTACACTTGAGCACCTTTATAACATTACTCAACATAACTCGTTATTATTGAATCTATTCATTATTATCGCAGCAATAGTTTCCGAATCTCTTACAACAGTTTTTGCATCGAATTGTTCGGCCGATATATTCAAATTGGCTTATGCTGCAGTCGATAGTGCATGTACTCGATAGTGATTTCGAGTTTAGGTCTGACTGAAACAATAATCATTTAGTTTTCATAAAAGAAATAAGTTAATTTCTGTAGACTGTTGGTTATTAAATTTAAGCATTAATCATTTGAGTCTCAAACGTTCTCAATAGACAAACAGAGCTTCTTATTGAAACCATCATATTGCAAAGACCAATGTTATTTAAGGAGAACGCAAAATCATGCTATTAATTATTGATGAAAATATTGTACAATGAGAGCAATAAAATTTAAAATCATAGATTATCCTATTTGGTATTTATTGTTAATCGCGTGTAATTCAATAAAGCACTAATAAGTTGTACCTGAATTTATTAATTCGGTGCCCCTACAATGAAGTAATCGGGGGTGAATATTTAAAATTTATAAGGTATGGAAGGTCGTGATAACCGTTTGATTTAAATTATGATATGACAAATCGCCGAGTGTTGTTAACAAGCTTTGTTGTTTGGTTGGCGAAGTGAAACGGTGAGTTTGCGACCAAAAGCTAGAAGATCAACAATTTTCCATCAAATAATTTTTGAATACTATTAGAATTGTAATAATATTGAACAGTTGTGTGTGATTTAAATATATAGAATTTTTTTTTTTTTTTAATCTCGAATTGATTTTAATTTTGGTATTTCACGCTTTTTGAATGCAGTTTATTTATAGTTTATATACCAGCATTTAAATATATTACAATTGTAAAAAAATACCACAATTTTATTAATATTTATCTGCATATATTTATCTAGTAGATTACTGTAAAAACAATAAACAAAGTTTATCAGAAAATATTAAAAAATCGAATACAGACACTAAATTAATTTAAAAAAAATTTAACTCCATTCAAATTAGTAACTTTTTAGAATAATTTCTGTAAAAATATTTTTATTAAAACGTTTTTGGAACATTGATATGTACTATTTTATTATATTTTTTCTATTTTTAACAGATGAACATGCATTTATGCTTTATTGAAATAAAAATAAGTATATAAATATATATATAGATATAAAGAAAAAAAAATTTAATTAATCACTTCCATTTGAATTAATATTTAAAATATAGCTGTCGTACAATACACCAGTAAATGATAGCTATATTAAATGCATACAGAGAATATAAAGGTGTTTCTTTTGTTGTGTAAGTTTTGGATGTGGGTAATGTATTGGAGTTTTTGTAGTGCCCTGATTGCTGAAAAATATTTCAATATTAAATAATATGTTTTTTTTAAATAATAGAATTATTGGAAAAACATAATTTATTTTTAAGTTCACGCTGTAGTAACAAAATCCATTATAATGGTTATAGATTTTTTAGCTTATAGCCTATATTGCATCATATTTTAGTAGAATTTTTTTTTTAAATTATTAAAAATTAATTATTGAAAATTTTTGTAGATTGCTAATAACAATTAAATATGAAAAAATATTTTTTTAAAATGAAATTGCAAAGAATAAAGGCAAACAAATAAACATTTGAAATCATTGTTAAAAATAAAATTCATCTGAATTAACATTAATCAAGTGAAATATCTAAAAAATAATTTAAACAGAGTATTTCAATTAATTTTTTTAAATATTGAGTGATTTAAAAGATAACATTAGGCTATAATACTACTATACATTTCATAGATATATGTATATTTATGAACAAAAATTATTGTTAAAAAAAAAATCCAAATATTATTTTGCATGTGTTTTACATTTTCATGGTAACATATATAATAAATAATTTATATAAAATAAAAATTTATATGGATTGTAATTTTAATTGATAAAATAAAGATACAATTATTTTTATAAATAAATTTTAAAATCTTCTTTTAATTTTATATCTAATTAATTTTATTTCATGCTATTAATATTCATCTAGTACACTATATTGAAGTGTGTCATATGTATAATTATTTTTATTTGAGTTTAAGTTGATAGTTTAATATCTTGTCGCAGATATACTCAATTTACGTAATGTTAGCATCGATGAAGGTATTAGAGTTAAATGAAATGTACAGATGGATTACGATTTTTGGATTAATCACAGTGATAAAGAAAGACTCTGAGCTTTCGAATTTTGTAAAATAATGTATAATCGTATCAAGAAGGAAATTAATATTTAGTTCATGCATTATTGAATAATAATAATTTTAAAGTATTAAAAGAAAAAAATATTAAGTATAATAAACTTATTATACTATAGCAACAAATTATTTGAGTGTATATATTTTAATTAATTTAAAATTTATTATTAAGAAAATCAAAATCCACGAACTAATTGTATGTGAACGATTGCTTTACTACAAGATCAAATCCATTCATATAACTCCTAGATTTTGTTCATAGATATGTTGATACTGTACAAATACAAATACTTTAACATTTAGACTAGCAGAATAAATTTCTTAATAAACATTTTTTTTAATTGCCTTAGATTATTTGGCTAGAAGTGGGTTCTTGAATGTAATAAGAGTTTTTAATAATGCAGCGTATAAGTTTTTGAAATTGTAATGCTCCTGCTTATGAAGTTACCTGCGATTTTTATATTTACACAGTTATATATATATATATATATATATAAATAATTATGAATTTATTTATGAAAATCAATCTTTCCTAATTTAATTTTCATATGAATCAATTTATTTGTCTACAAGTATTGAAACTCTCATTCGAGCTAACACCGGAATTCTTTTAAAAGTCACACCGATGAACTAACTATGAACAAAACTTCAAAAAATTACGAAATAAAGCTTCATAAATTTCATCTTCATAAATCTACAACATAGGTTTAATAAAAATCGAAATAAAAGATTCTCATGATTTGCTGGAATAACAAAGGTAAAGCAGTGGAAAATAATACAATAATAATACTCTCTACACTACAATGAGGCTGTTAAAGAAATGATGTCTATAGAGGTGAAGAGATGTTTAATAAGCAATGCTTATTTATGTTTATTTATTTATTTATTTATATTTACTACAGTGGAATCATCACTGATTAAAAGTTGATAATAGTGCTTGTTAATTATGAAGAGACTAAACTCATTTAGGAATATAGATTTTATAAGGTTTTTTTGTACGAATTGACAGAATCTCTAGTTTCATCGATGCAATAAATGTGTATTACGTAAAATATAAGAATTGATATTTAATAATTAATTTAAAAAATTATAATCATCAAGAGCATATGTTATTATTCTGATGTTCTAAAAATTTTGGTTAAGCTTCCTCAATTTTCAAACTCTCACGTTGTATATAGACATGTATACACACAGCTATATGCTGTTATATATGCATCTCAGAGCAACCATCTTGTATTTTACACTCACAAATATATTACTCTTATACATATATATATATCCTGGTTTATAAACACATAGTCTCAAAATAAAATTTTCGTAATATGTTGCTGCAGTCCGTTGAACAATACAAACAACAATTGGGTACTGAATATTTTCTAATTCAATCAATAGGGAATGAGATCAAATCACATAACATGGCGGATCTCATTAACTTTAGCATGGTCCTGGTGTATTTGCTTTATGGATTCAGTTAAGATTAACACATAATATACCAAGCTTATCTAACAAAATGATACTGTTAATATTATGTATATTATTGCTAAAAATGTAGTACAAAAAAAAAAAACTGTAGTAAAGATGAAACAACACTTTTTACTGTATGAATGGTCAAAAATAAAGTCGAGTCCTAAAAATCCTATATTTTAAACTCAATTATTAGGACAATTTTAAAAACATATGGCACTCTTACACATACACACTTTCTAGACTTTAATTACAAATATCACAAGCCTTACAGTCGACGACACAGAACTTAATAGGAGATTTGGCAAAAAAATGTTCTTCTAGTATTTAGTTTAAGATATTTATGCCTCATTTTTATGATACAGAGAAGAAATTCCATTTCTTAAAATGATATATCACGTATTGATGTTTTTCGTTATATATTTGTTTTATAAAAACTAATCTTATTAATGAACGTGATTAATTGCATTATAATATTGTAGTATGTACAGTTTTTAGAGGCTACAATAATTTATATATAAAATTACTCACTACGGTAAGATAGTCTCACTTCTTTTAATTATTATTCTTTAATATCATTTTCAAAAAAAAAATCATGAATACAAATCTTATTTACGTTCTACTATTAATTTTAAAAAAATCTTTCAAAATATCTTGATAAATAGCAAAAAATTTCATATCATACATAAAAATTTCGTTCGTATAATTTAATATCGTAGAATAATCTAAAAATATATTTTTATTATTAATAATGCTAGAATTTGGTAACTTGATATATCTTCATTAAAAAACTTATTTTTGCACTAATTTTTTCAATATCCTAATAGAATAATTTATTTAAATTTTAAAAAACACTTGGCTTATTCAAGAATTAGTTACACGATTTAAGATCATAAGCTTTTATATATTGTTGCTCTTTACATAATTTTTATTTAATTGTTTTTATTATCTAAAATAATTACTAGCTTCGGTGTAATTTTATTTATCATTTGATATATTATTCTTGCTATAATTTCATACAATTTTAATACTTAAATTTTTTATCCTTATATGCAATTCGTTTGAATAAAGTTATAAATGATGTAGTCATTTGATTCATCTATGAACAAATACTTCCTCGCACCTGGACATTTGTTAACGGAATTAGATTTTCCTTGTAGAAAAGAATATAACTTAAATTAATCTTCTTGGGTGAAGACTATCATTGAATAACTTTTCACATGTCATTATCCATGTACATGTTCATATGCATTTGGTGTCAAGCAACCACGTCAGGGATTGAATTTTTCAAAATATATTTCTTGTGCTTCTGCTTTTATCGTTTTAAAAAGCTTTTCGTTACGCAAACTCCAATTTTTTCAATGAGTAGGAGAAATGACCGTATGAGGTTAATAAAATATAAGGAGGTATTTATATCAGTATATTTTAATGCAATAGTCAATTTCTTTTCAATAAAATAGTATTTTATAAATTTTAAATATTTAAAATAAAAGATTAGATACAAAGTACATATAATTTAAAACCGTAGAACAGAATTTTTTTCAAATTTGTTCTAGCTGCAGTTTGTTCAGCACTTGGTTTTGTATTTGAATTTTACACAAGAGAAAGGGAAACCGTCATCTTGTGAAACCACAGCGCGTAGTGAAGTAAAAAAGTTCGTAGTAGTACAACAGGTCCGAAAGGTGGTGTTTGTGGTGGGGGGAGGGGGGTATGCACTGCGCGCAAAAATAAAAATATGTTTGCCTCTTCGGAGTCTACTGTTTCTTTTTGCAACTTATATTTCTCAATAATTGCACCCTTCATAATATTAATAAAAGATAACGTGCAGAGTGTAATATCAAATCAATTATTTTTTAACATTTCTGATTAATTAATACGCATCCATAAATTATACACTAACGCTTATTCTGAAATACTATAATCCTAATAGCTCCTTCAACTAATTCTTAGATAGAGGCATGGCAATAAAAACAATTATCAGCGATGAGGCTTAAATATACTTATTGAGATTAACGCGATAAAAGTTTTCAAATAAACTTTTCCAACTATAATAAGAAAGAAACGCAGTAAAATTTAATCTATAAAAAGTTTCTGGAAAAAAAAGAATTCTTAAATAAAGATAATCTGTTAATGAAACAAATCACGAAATATTGCCATATAATCAATGAAATATTTTATATGTTGGTAAAATAAATGATATTATGTATAATAAATAAAAATTAAAAATAATTTAATATATTTTATTAACAAATTTTATTGAAAGAAGTTCTTTTAAAAATTGTAAAGATATATAAATAAAGTTGATACTTGACATACACTTGAAGTTGTATACGTAAATTTGATCTTTTTAATTTCAAACTACATAAGCTAAAAAATCCACTCTGTTTAAACATTATAACAACTATTATATAGAACTAAAATTATATAAATGTATATGAAATTAAAACTATTAATTATAATATTATTAATATAATTAATATAAAGTTTTTTAAACTTAGTAATATTACATATGTAATAGAAAACAAAAAATTGATGAATACTGAATTACTATAGTGACAGGTAATTTTCTTGAAAATAATACCAAATAACAATAAATATAATTTAATTAATAACTATTTCAATTGTTTTATTATATAATCAGTACTAAGAAATAAGTGAATTTATTTCAGTATTCATATTCTTTTTTTATTATTAGGAATGTATAAATGAATATTTGAAGTGCTTCGTAGCATTTGAATTAAAGATGTAATCGTGGGCATACATGCGTATCCGATCAGTGTGCTTGATTAGTAAACTATTTAATGTGCAACATCTGCCTTTTACTTTGTATTTTTTTCTCTCTCTCAGAATCATTTACTAAAAATCTTTTTAGATTCAAAAAATATGTCATGAATTTCTTATTAATTTAACTTTAAAAATATGGCCTTAAAATGCTACATTTTTAATAAATAATTAGATTTCTGATTTTATTGAAATTGACTAATACTCAGTTATGTGTATGTATTTATCAATATGCTAGTGTGTACACTATAAGATAGGAATAGATCAGATGCTAATTAATGGAAAATTAAGAGAATTAATGAATATTGGTTAAAGTGATATCTGCATTCTCATATTTAAACATTGATTTTCAATCCTTGTGTAATGAAAAATCATATAGAATGAATAATACTAAAAGCGAATAATAGCGTACACGTAAGGTTGATTTCATGGACTTCGCAAATAGATAAAAATAAAAAATAAATAAAAAACATGTTACATCTGCATTTTTTATTTTGCTTATTTATTTTTATAATCAGTACATAATAGTTTTATTAACAAAGAATGTCGAACAAGAAAAAGTGAACTTGGATAAGAAAATGATAAAGGATTTACGAAAACGTTTTTTAATTAAGGTAGTATTAAATTTACAATTAACAGCTTGGAATTATAATTATGTTTTATATCGTTAACAAAAAGTTTTCAATATTAATTATTGCATTTATGATACACATTTGTAAAATACTTCTATTTTGATGACTTTTAATTACTTGGTAGATGCTACGTGTATAATAACAAATTAAGTAATAATAAATGTATTGAAAAAAATACTATCAAAAAATTTTTTTAAGCTTCCATTTATATATTTTAGATTTTAAATTTTATTGGTATATATTTTTTATTATGATTACGTTTTACTAAGAATAGTAAAATAATTATATTTAAAGATAGAATGAATATATTTTAATTATAAAATTACAATTTTTCTATATATATTTGAATGTACACCTCAATTAATATCAAAAGTAATTCATTATGACATAGGATTTAGTTTAAAAAATTCCAATCAATTAGTTTGATGAATATGATAAAATATACATAGAATATAAAATAAAAGATATATTGAAAAAATTCTATTTATTTTTTCAATAAACTACATATTGAAGGTTTTATATCAACTAAATAAATAAAATGGTAAAACAATATACATTTTGTTTGAATATTGTAATTTCACTAAATTTTTACTTTTATATCATACACCAAGGAATAGAGCACTTTTTAGGCCATGAAAAAAAGTAGTTAGCGATACATGTCAAAATTCATAAAAAAATCAGGAGATTCTTATATTCTAGAATGTCACTCAGCCAATTCAAGGTTTTTTATTTTATTAACAATTTTTACGGAAAAATGCTTTTTTTTAAAAATTTTTTTTGTTCTAAAATGAAAATTCATAATCTTAATACGAGAGTGTCAATAAACGATTTGTAGATAATAAAATTGTTAATTCATTTTTATACAAATCGGTCAGACAATTAGAAGTAGAAAAATTTTCGAAAAACTGGAAAATTTTGAAATTAATTAAAAATTTTATAATTTTTTTATTTTTTAATATTTAGAACTTTAGTTTTGAGAAATTTTAACTCCATTGAATTATTAGTTTTTGAGTAAGTTTAATTAAATTATGCGAAAATTTACGAAGAATATACTGATTTTTTTTATAAATTTTGATATGTATTTCTAACTACTTTTTTCATGTCTTAAAAATTGATCTATTGCTTGGTCCAATCAGTCAATTGAAATGAATTTTTTTAACCAATTTTTGTAGTTTATTTTGTCAAAAACTTACAGAACTTTAGACACTATCTCCAAAGTGTCTAAGTATTATATCGAACTATGAATGTTGTTTCATTTTTTATTTACGTCCAGTGCTTTCACTTATATACATATTGGTATTAAATGTTACTTATCTGAATAAAATTTATTATTTTAAAATTACGCCATAATTTTTCAGAAATATAATTATTTGACTGAAGCATAATTTATAACTTATTGGTATTACACTTCATTGTGGTGTGTTACAGGATTAAAAAACATGCTTAGAGAAAAACTAAATCTTACCGTTCTTACTGATCTTAAAAAGAAAAAAAAATACTACTCTGGGGTTCCAAAATTAGAATAAATTATATTGTAAGTGCAGATATGTATGAACGGACTGTAACTTCTTTCAATATAAAGATAAAATTTAGGTAAAAGTAAAATAAAATGTATAAAAAATTGTAGAAGGAACAATGGAATTGTTTTTTTATATATCTTAATTGCATTGTGCAGTAAATAAAATCATTGATTTATCATAAGTACAGTTTTAAAAATGTATCTTTTTCTTTGGAGTACTGATTGAAGATAAATTCAGTGAAGTTTTTTTACGACTTCAATATGTATATATCACTATAAAGATAATTCATGAAGTTAAATAGACTAAAATTTTGTTCCGATACAATTCGAATCAGTTTAATATATCAAAAAAATAAATGTGATAAAAGTCTCATAATTCCTATACACATATTTGGATGCTTTCAGAGTTTCTCAAAGTTCAAGATTGTAGTAAATGCATGTATTGGACCCCTAAAAAGATTTTTTTTTTTAATAAGTAAAAGCACACATGGGAAACGATCGAAGCATGGTTGTCATCATCCTCGTCGTGACTAAACTAATCATAAATTCTGGATATAATACTAATAGTAGCCAGTGGCGCGACCGCCGGCATGACTATCCTCCTCATTGCTAAATGAATTAAACTCAAGTTAATCTGAAGTCGAAGCGCACCCCCAAGTACAATTAAGTCAATGTTTACAATGCAAAATTTAGTATTCCATATGTAGAGTAAATAAAATTATAGTCGATTCCCATTTTCATAGTTTCTTTTGCAGCGATACTTCAACGAATAGATTAGTCAACATTTTTTTTGAATTTTGTTGCTTTTCTTAAAGAATATCTTATAAAGAAACTTGAGGAAACATTAAGAAAATAACTTTGCGAAATTTTTGACATTTTAATAAAAAAAATTCCTTGTCCTTAACAGGAGTTAAATTTAATAAAATAAAATCACAAAATTTTACACATTTTAAAAAAAAATTATAAATTTTAACAAAAAGTTTATTTAATAATTAAGTAATTAATAGTCAACTTAATATAATTTAAAGCTAAGTATAAATTTAAAATAGTAATTAAGTCACAAAGTCAGAATTACAAAAAAAAAAAGATGAAATGTTACACTTTAAATTATAACATTTATTATATATTTAACTTATATACATTTAACTTATTATTATTTATTATATTAAACTTGTTAAAAATATTATTTATAATTTTTAAAAGATAGTGATACTTAGAATTTAGATTTCGTATATATTCTTGTAGATTTACTCCAATGTAAAAAAGTTCGGTGAATATTTATTTTTTTGATCAATTGAAACTTAATCAAGAATTAACCGGTCAGTAAATTATATACCTATGCTCTTGCATATTACTATAATTGATTTATTATTTTAACTCTTTATATATCTTTTAACTAGTGAACGTTTTATTTTAACAACGTATATACTGTAGAGAAGTGATTATATTTAATAATGTAGATTATTCTCATTCTATTTTTTTGTAGAATCTTTCTTTAAGCACTACTAAGTTCGGCATCATCTTTGAATCAATTAAGCTAAATGCTTTTAAACTTTGTTTATGAACTTAGTTAATTATGACATTCTTTCATACTTTATCTATATCACGAAAAGATATCTTATATGCAATATCCAATTATTATTCTCTTAAAAAGCATTATAAGTTATTCCCCTAATTTTTTCGTTACTCTCAGAAAACTACATCCATTATTTGATTTTTATAATAGTGAATCATCTTAGTCTATCTTGAAGTTAGTTGTGTTTCTTCGAAACTGTCATTAATCTCTCATTCCACTTAGAATTCTTTATACATATTTATATTAATATAAATATGTTTTATATAATAAATATATATATATAAACTTTACTATATTTTATATAATTTATATTTATTTATACTTTGGATGTATTTATTAAATTGTATTATCGTTATGTTGTGTTGCCCAAAAATGTGAAAAATTATTTATTAAAACATTCAGATAAAAAGAAACTTTATGATAATATAATTATATTTATTATGTAATGTAAAAATAAAAAAGTTTAAGAGTTTTAAAAGTTTTAAATACATTACAATTGTAAAAATTTAGATGCGGATATTCGATAATAATTCAGAGTTAAACATTAAATTAATCGAACTGGCTATCGTTATATATTATGTTATAGAGACTATTATGATGAAAGTATTTTAGATATCCTGCGCCTATATTATTGTTAATTGTAAACTAATATAAGCAGCAAATATATGACGTACGATGGATATATAGATGAGTGAAGTGCAACGGAAATGTCAAGTGGTTTCTCAAACACTTAATATATTACGTATACAAACTAAAGATGTATTCATAATTTTCGAAGCAATTCTCTTGCATCAATTTAATTGTTGAATATATAAGCTAAGAGTAATTTTCGTTTTATTTAAAAATCATTTAGTTGTAACAGTGTTTTAAAACTATTCTATTTATTTATTTATTGTAGGTTATTCTTAGATTCATGATTTATTGGTATCTGAAGTATATATTATTTTTAATGTATTAATGACATTCTATATATTTTCTTTAAATAAATAAATCTTTATAGAAATAATAGATAAATGTATTTAGTAATAAATAAATGATAAAATAATAATATTCTACGGAATATGCTTCTAGTTTGATAAGATCATACAAAAATAAGTAATTTTTACCTGTCACTTACTTGTCGGATTCAATTATTTCTTTTTGATGATGTTTATTTTTCTTTACCATCGTTCGAATCTTCGTATTCCGTGTTCCATTTGGTGGAGCGTTGAAAGAGTTGCAAATCGTGCAAGTTTCGTCGACAACGAACCATATTATTTAAAAGGCTCGCGTGTCACGAAACCCGTACGTCTGCTTCTATTATAATTTTCTTCAACCAAATACTTCTTAATGTGTTTAAATAATTTTATTAAATGCACTGTAATTTATATCAAAAAAGTTTTCATAAGTATAAGATTAAAATATGAAAAAAGAATTTTATGAAAATGTAATAAAAGAAATAGTGTTATTGAATTAGTAATAAAAATTATTGTATGTTAAATTAGTTTTATTAAAACAGCAACATAAATATATATTATAAATTATTTGATGTAAATGAAAATTAAAAATGAAATTAAAATTTTATTATTTTTCATCTTTGTTTTTTATTAGTAGGTTTATTTTCAAGTACTTTAAGTATTATTTTCTTATGTGACTGATTACAAATGATGCATATTAGGAAATTACTTCATTTATTTACGTGTATTTATTTATGCATAAGATTACAAAAGAGGGATTAATTTTTGAATCGCTCTATGGAAAACTGGAAATGCATCTCGGTGAGTGATTAATTTTAAAATAAACAGTAAAATAAACTCGCTTAGATAATAATAATAATAATAATAATAATAATAATAATAATAATAATAAAATTTATTTTAGCTAACACAAAACATTTAACTCTGATAAGTACATGTAGACTCTTGTGCTGGGTGTTGGATTTTCAGAGAATCCGAAATCATGTGAATAGCCTTAGGCGACAGTCACCCCTACTCCAATTTGTCCCAGACCATAATTAAAATCAGCGAGGAGGCAGGAAGAAGAAAACGAGTCTGTCGCAGTATGGAATGAAGGTACAGGCTCGGATAATTCGAAATAATATCCTAATTGCTTCTTCGTCTCGGGACCTCCGGATAAACGGTTCTTTCCTATTTGCGATTGCGAATGCAAATGAAATCGATGATTCCAACCACTTCTTGCGTGTATTTGAATTCTTATTTATTTCCTCTTTTCCTTTATTATTTTTTTTTCTTTATAGGCTGCGGTTGCGTCAGCGTTTCGTTACCAATTTGCTTTAATATGAAGTCGTTTATAAGCTTAATACCCACTGCTTTTATAATATTCTAAGATTTAGGTATGATGAAAGTCATTTATATGAAATAAAGATATTGGTAGAATTTTGCCTTGTCTTATGAACATTCGATCGATAAAAACTTTCTTTAATAATAAAATTAGTTAAGGAAATTTGTTTGCCTAAATTGTTATTCAATTGTATGTACAATTTTATTCAGGCAATTAATATTATTTATCATTAGTATTTTAATCTTATTTCGAAGTGTAATATTAATGTAAAATATAAAAATGCATTCACAGAGTTAGAAATTGACATTGAAAATTTGCAAAATATACTTCATATTATTTATGAATTATTAATAAATCTTGAATTTTTAAATTGAATAAGGAATTAAAAGAAACCTAGATAATATTTTATTCATCAGTATCAATTTTAATTCGATAAATCTATGTTGTATAATAAAGGATAAATTGATAATGAAACGTAAAAGCGGAGGTAAAAGATTTTCCAAATTAACACAAAAATGTGCATTTTACATTTCAATAGTCAAAAACTTATTGTTCATGTGTTGTTTTTATTTTAGTAATATGTGTTATCTTTTTTAATATTATATAAAGTGTAATAAGAATTAAAATAAAAGTTAGTAAAAAGTAATGAAGTTTATTTTATAAAAATAACCCAAAGAAAGTAATAAAATAAACGCATAATGAAAATATTAGCGTTACAGTGATTTTAAAATTTCTTAACGTGTTTATGTGAAAATCCATTGATATAGAATTTCTTTGAGGTCTTTTATAAAAGTGGCTATGCATTTATTTGAAAAAATATTATGATACTTTATATATTTAGATAGAAAACTTGTATTTTTATATTATAAAACAAGAGTTAAATGTTCATTTGAAACTAGTTGAAAGGATTTTTATTATTAAAATTTAGTATTTGTTTTATATTAAAATATTTTCTAAGTATAAAGTTGTATAAAAACCCTAGGGAACAAAATTTTTTCAAAAGAAATACAATAATTAAATTTTTTTGTATATAATAATAATTTAAATTTTTTAACACAAAAGAATAACGAATAAAATTTTGTAGGTAAAGTTATTATCATAAAATAAATGTATTTTTGTAATTATGTTAACATTATGAAAATCGATGTAGGTAATTAAATACTTAATAAGTTTTTTCTTGTTTATTATATTTGTGTTATTTCTAAATTATAACTATTTTAAGAATATTCACAATAATTAAATCGTTTATCCGATGGCACATTATTTGATTAAATTATATATATATATATATATCATGAAGTAGCAGAGAAATCAGTAGTAATTTGGCTCTATTTTAATTGAATCTACAAAATACAATACATTTTTTACTTACTTATACAAAATATGAATGAAGAATATAGAAAACATTAAATATAGAGTTTGTAAGGGGTTTCGCGTTATCGTCGGGTTCGGCAGGACGTCGGCACAAGTCGGGGCCGATCGGTACGCGCTGAATTCCCGGCGACTGGCGAGGGGGGGGGGAGACCCGTGGCGTGACCCGCAATCCCTCGGGAGATTTACTCCATCGATTACGTCGTATAGATCGTATTGATTGATTGCTTGCGCATCATTTTATTCGTGCATATTTCTCATATAAGAGATGTGAAATCGTGCGTGCTTAAATAGAGTGAAGAGCGGAGTGACATCTTGAGGTGTTAAGAGTGTACCTTTGGTCGGTTCTTCAAAGAAGGTAGACGAGTCTATGGGATTCCTTGCACGATCCACCTGGGGACAGGAAGCCCGGGAAAGCAGTGTCCAACTCTGTGACCACCCGCGGATCCGAAACCCGGGACAACAGCCTGCGTTTCAAGTAAACCAAAAGCGAATTGTGTAATTAGATTTGAGCCTTGTAAAATTAGCGGGCCCAGCTACGTGCGTCGTGTGCGAATAGAGTAAATAAATGTATGTATTTTGTAATTGCATCGTAACTATTGCATAGATGATTAGTAATTTTTTCCTTTTCTATCCACAAAACTATTTCGCGCTCGTTTCCAGGTAAGCGTTCATGATAACCCGCACTTTTTTGTACAGGATCTGAACTATACCACCCAAAAGAGACTGAATTAAAAAAGAGAAAAACCAAGCTTTTATTAGGATATGTAGTTGGAAAGTGATAGGAGAGTCACCGAAATAGAAAATAGAAGGGCTTCTTCATGACGAAGATTAAAGTACTAAAAGAGACCATAAGTATGCAAGAGTAAAAACAGAGGAGATAGAATGAGACAGAAAACACAACAAGGGGTTTCAGCTAGGCGATTCTAATAATAAGACTTATATTTATTTAAGTTAATTTCTGTATATTTATTTATATTATATTATAATTTTTTTTATTTATTTAAGGTTACACTTTTGATACACTATATGCATGTCTTACTCTCTTCTTTTCAAGCATGGCTCTTACGTGTACTTGAGATTCAAGGAAACTAGATGTTTTATAAGAAAAATAATAATTCTGAAGTCGAGTATAAAATCTTGTATATCAAAGAAATGTTTTCCATTATTAGACCTCCTACATTTTTAATAATATATTTCTCGTTTATTAAAAGATCGGGAATATTCAAGTCTTATTTAATTTCAGAATATATTAAAAGTATTTCACTAGTTTTATTTAAAATACAGACCTTTAAAATATTAGCATTTAAATTGAATAAGAATGATTGAGTATATGTCAAAATATATAAGATCAACTCTATTGAACTTTATAACTACAATAGGTTGGATACATATTCTCTTTCTGCATTTAAAGTTTAGCAGAAATAAATAATTTTATTTTTAAAAAGATATGAGCGTATTTTTAATAACAATTGAATTTGTTTTTTATCTTATATTCAATTGTATTATCTTATGTTTTGTTTAATAATACAACAAAATTCTTCAATATTTTAAAAGCATGATTTTATACAGCATCACATATGATTGCTTGTGTATAAAATATTCGTTATAATTCAGAAAAATATTTCTTATATTTTAAAAAACAAAGACAAATTTTTTTTTTAAATATTATAAATTACCAAATATTTACAGAAGTTTTTGTAATTTAACAGCTTATGCAATAACAGTGTTTGTTTTTATTAGAATATAATATAATTCTTGTTATATAATATATCCAATATGAATATTAATTGCTGTATCGAAAAACTCATTTTATTGTAAAATAAATATATATGTTTCCTACTAAATTACTAGATAAATTTAATATTATACATATTTTTTCATTTCTTTGTATTAATTATATTATACACTTACGAGCGAATATTAAAATACAGCATCACGTTTAAGTTGAGAGATAAACGAATTAATAATAAACAGGATTAAAATATTTAATTTAGCGTAGTTTGATAATTGAATCTTTTTTTTGGTTTCATATATCTTGATTGATATCAAAACCTTCTTTTAATTTTAATCTGACAAATTTGGTCAAAATGTTTAATTTATATAAAACAATATTTTAACTGACATTTGAGGTTATAAGATTTTTACAAGAACTAGTAAGATTGAAAATACATTGGTGAAAAATTTTGATATTTTTAAAAGTGTTTGATTTATTCTTAATATTTGAAAGACTTAATATAGAATGCTTAATCATTGAACTATGGTTTGAAAGCGATTTTATAACAAATCTTTTGCATAAATCTGTTATTCTAAGAATAATAAATAATAGTTTAGATTTGCCAAGAAAGATATTCGTGGATGTGCTGTTTCGAAAACCGAAGTCGATCAAATTGCAGAATACCGTATTTTTTCTATTGAATCAATATGAATTTTTGTTCATGGAGATAAAGCTGGCATAATTTGTTTGATCTAATTGATCTCACAAAACATATAAAAAATTCATAAGACTTAAAAGTGGTATACCGCAATATAAGGGCATTAAAACATTTTATTTTTTGACTTTTGCAATATCTGCTTTAAAAGACATATTACAGTAAAAATAAAAATCACACATAAATAAACTAAAGATGAAAATAAGTACAAATACAAATTTTTATTTTTTATGATTTTTATACTACTGATTTGATGTTCTGTTTTACCTGAACAATCTTTTTATCATTGGAATGTTAAACTATAGTTTGAGTACGAGTGAGGTATAATCAAATATATCCATTTTTTATATTATTAAGATTCTTTTCTACAATTATTTTTACATCCAGCAGTAGAAGCACATTTAACACAAACTGCAATATTCTCAGTAAACTGAGAAATACAAATACTTTTTTTACTATCAGAGATAATATTACCAATACATATAATATATATCCGTAAAGTAGAACTTACAATGTTGCCTTATGGAATTCTTTTATGAAAGAGTCTAGGCAAATCATTTAGAATTGAAAAATTTATACCTCATTAGTAATAAATTCAACAAATTGAACTAACGAAGGTAACCCACCTATCGAGTTAAAACGATTGAGAAGAATATCAATATCAACATTAACAAATGCTCCATTAATATCTAGAAAGAGGGCAATTTTATTTTTCAATAAAAGGATTATCAATATTCAGTGTATGGTCAGTTAAATTATTAACACTTGATTTACGTTTGTTAAAAATAGTTTGAGAATTTTTATGATATTATTTGTTTCAATCCATCATTAAAAACAATTTTGAACATCGTTTGAAAAAACCAACAGATATAGCACATCAAAACTAAACAAGGAAAGTTCTTTTGATCAGATTGAAAAATAAAATTTTAAGCAATTGAATAACTGTTTTTGCAATATATGTTATTAAAAGTATTTAGCAATAAAAGTATATATTTAATAGTATGGAGTCGGAGAAGTTGATAATTAATAACGTTGATACCAACTGATGTATGAATTCTTTTTTAATAAAGAGCACTGTTAAGATCAATAAAATTGAAATAACTTTCTAAGAAGTCAATTTTTTGAGTTGAATTGAAGGAAAACAATATGGTTTGGTGGGAACCCATGGATGACTAATTTTGTGAAGGGCAATTAAATTTTTATTATTATACGAGAAATTATTTAACTTAACCAAATTAGCAGTGAATATATAGGCCAAGCAATAAAGCAGTTTTTATGTCATGAAAAAAACCAGCTACTGATAAATATCAAAATTCGTAAAAAAATCAGTAGATTCTTATTTTCTAAAATACCATTTCTGATATTCACAATTTTTTTTATTACCAATTGAAACGAAAAAATGTATTTTATATATTTTTTTATTATAAAATGAAAAGTTGCAATTTTAATACTACATTATCAATGGATGAATTGTAGCTAATAAAATCATGAAGAAAATTCATTTTTATATAAACCAATCGGTAAATTAGAAGTTGAGAAATTTTCCAAAAGCATTTTATAAATTAATTAAAAAAATTTTTAATTTTATTTTTTAATATTCAGAACTCTAGCTTTGGTAAATTAATGTTATTAATATGTAATTTATTTACATCGGACGATTTTAGTTTTTTTTTACAACTTAAAAAAATATAATTATTGCATAAATTCTTTATCTTATATTTTGTAAGAATCGTTTAGATTACTTAAAAATACGCATAAAGATGACCAAAAATGGCCAAGCGCGCACAATTAGATGTGGAGTGGGAAGAAGAATAGCCAATGGTTCAGTTAACGTGAATTTCACTTCTATTACTATATTTTATAATTTCCCTGTTCTTAATCTGCCCACTTCTAGCGCGACAAATTGTAATTAGAAAAATCACATAAGAGATTTAATGAGATCACCGCTTATCCCCGTTCTCGGTATCCAACAATAGCCTGAATCTGTTCAAACACCCAATCTGTGTACAAACTTTTGAGTTCAAATCATCATTTAAGGATTAGAGTAATCGATGATACCCTGAATTTATCATCACAAGCATACAGTTATCCTTAGAAATCTTTTTTAGCATTAAAAAATTTTCAGAGTATATTTACCAAACCATTAACTAAAATATTACTATATGGCAGTATTCTATTTGGTGGTTAAAAGAGCATGTTAAAAAATTGAAAAATATCCTTCGCATAAATGCAAATCATATCGCTTTTAACGATCAAAAATAATAATAATAAAAAAGATATAAATGAAAAACCCTCTTACATATGTTTCGACCTCCCTGAAATCATTATGATAAATAGTGGCTTCAAAGAAAATAAAAACTTATCGCTTTTTGTACAGATCATGTATATATATTTTTATTGATGATATTAAAATTTTTTTCAGATTTAAAATTTTAGAATTTATTTATTCTTAGAAATATTACCAATTATCTAATATATTTAAAATAAACACGATAAAAATTTTTTCAAATTAATTTGAAAATTTATATATTTTTCTAAAATTTAAGTATAAAAAAATCATTTATGTTTTACTTATTATCAAACTCGATTTATAATTTATTTTTTATTTTTTTTTTTATTAAATTTTTTAGAATTTTTCAAAATAATAATTTATCAATATTATAATCAAGGTTTGCAAAAGGTACCTTTAACATATTGAAATAAAATCAAATATACTCAACATTATAATGAAACTAATTATTCTTTATTTATGTTTCTTAAGCTTCAAAGGTCTATTTGTTACTTTATCTATTTTTAAACTAATATGAAAAACATTTCATAAATGATTTTTTATTTTTACGAATATTAAATATTATATATGTAAATTTGTATGAGTATTTAAATAATTATAAAACATAATTTAAATACATTTTTCTATACGTATTTTCACTAAATAGAGTATATATCAAAATCTAACAAATTATCTTATTAGTTTTATACGCTGAAAATAATGAAGAATCCTGGATAAATGTATGAAATTATAAAATATACTGGAAAGAACTTAATTATTGATTTAACGAATAATCTGATTATTGAATACATAATTAAAATATTCATTAATGGAATTATTTGTTAAATAATTTGATTTTCAATAAATATTGTTTGTGTTATTACTAGGAGGAATAGTTAACTCATTTTTAAACAAATTAAAATTAGGAACTTGAATGTAACCAAAATTTTTGTGAAGTACAATACGACATCGTTGTTTAGATTTAATTAATTATCTATTTAAAAGAAAAATGTAATTCAAGAGCAATAAATTGAACGCGTAAGTAGAGTTTCAATACAAAAAGAATATTTTAAATTTAATGCAAGAATACAAAATAAAGAGTTTGATTCAAAATGATTCTTTTGTTTTAAACATCTTGTATTTTTGATTTATTATTTAGTTCTCACTTTCTGTTCCTGTATCTATTTTTCTTTTTATTCTACATGATTATTTTCTGTGATTGTCGTTCATTTAAAAAAATTTTTAGTACATTTACTTAAATATAGTTAAAATTTTTAAATTATATTTTTAGATTAACTCAAAGATTTTGGATGATAAACCAGCATAAACTAGTAGTATTGGGAGACATACAAAATAGGTTGGTGGAGTTTTCGTGAGCCAACACATAAGATAAAATCTTAGTCCAATACAAAGAAAAAACTCGTTAGGTGCAGTTATCCAATGATGCATAAACAACAATTTTAACTTACAATATGCAGACATTGTTCTTTTTTCAATAATATTTAATGTTTTCGTTAGCTGCATAATGTTATTAGATTACATAAAATTATAACTTTTTTTTAATAATATTTAACTATTAATATGATCAAAATTTATACAAAATTTAATGATATATTAAAGTGTGCATTATAGGTAAAATTTATTTGTTTAAAATTTCATATTGGATTCCTTAATAGAGAACAAGTCTCAACAAGTCTTCATGAATTTGATTTACAAATTTGAAACATTCTAAACATTAATTATCCTAAAATAATTGCATCAGCCTAATTGATTCAATATCAGATCAGATATTTAATTTTTAATGTTATTATTATGTTATTATAGTGGAGTCTCGTTTGAGTGAAACCATTCTTTGTACATTGTGCTACAGGGAAATTTACAATAAAGTGGCATCAGAAAATTTAGTAAGTGTTCTGCGCTGGTTGGGGCAAGAGATGAAAGGCGAAATCTGGCAATCGTTGGTGATGTTGCCAGGGAGTGACGAGACCGCTGATGCTCCTGTCGCTCGTCGCTCGGTCAGACGTGTACGTATATCAAATAATTAGATTTTGGCTCCAAATGTCAATAACCGCGTAAAATCATTATGTCTCTGCTACGGCTAGTTTGGGCTTTTACCTCCAATTGTGTCCTCACTTATACAACCTTCCTTCTCCTACTATCTATAACTTTATTGTAATATTGCTTCGCTTAGCTCTATTATTTCACTACTACATTCTAGATAGTTTAATTAAATTGGCAGTTACATTGTCAATTTTAACCTAAATACATTACGAAACTAAGAAGTAAGCGAAGAATATATTTATATGCAGGCACATTTGAAATCAATATCCAAGATATTGATATCAATTATATATAATTAATTCATTTTTTTTTACTATACTATTTTGACATAACGATTTTACAAAAAATCGCATTTTAGCGGATTTACGCGAACATTTTTAATCGATTTCCGAATAATAAATTATTTGTCTTACTTACATTAATCATTCGTGAGTATTTATAATAGATTAATTTGGGATATCACAAGATGCACAATAGTAAGAAATTTTCTTAATTACATTTACATGCATTCATAACAAAATACTATGATTAATGGAAATTTTTTTTATTTATTAAATTACTTTTTTTAGATTATTATGTTAAGATGTACATTATTAACAAATCTTGATGTAAGCAAGTTTGATTTCGCTTATGTATAATCAAACTCAAACACATCTATGACTAGCAAAAAAACTCTATGATATCGTGTTAAAAAAAAAAGAACTAATTTCGTAAAAGTAAAACTTGATTTAAAAAAATTTTTTTTAAACTGTACGTAAATGTAAAGAAAAATGCAAAAGGTATCGACAATTCTGTTGGGAAAGCAAATTTTAGAGGTTTTTTTTCCAGTACAACTGAACAACTCAGTTCATCTGCGTCCGAGTAATCGAGGCTCGTGTGCTCCCACCCTGGCATTAAACGTATTAGCAAGCAACTCCTTTAATGAAATTAGGCTTTTGGACGTCACTGGAAATAGGACAAATAAAATTATCTTTCCGAGATTTACCATTATTCATTTTTACGTATGATATATCTTTTAACAAGCTGTTGGAAGTATATACCGGTGTATAGAAAATAAATCTAGAGATTTTTAACAAAGAATATAATATTATTTATATATTTATTGATATAATGAGAACTTGTTTATTTATATAATACAAGTATGTAGTTGTTTGTCCTTCATGTATAAGCAGTAAAGTTACTGATCGTCGAAGCTTTTCAATTTTTAAAAATAAATATTAGTAGTGATATCAAATCAGAATTTTATATCATTCAGTATTTCATCATATTTTGAAAAAATTTGTATCTCTTGTCATATGGAAAAAATAAATTTTATATTTGTGTAGAATTATAAAAAATTATATTACCAGATGAATAATTTTTTTTATACATTTAAATATTCAAAATATTATATAATTTTTCAAATATTATTTTCTTCATAATTTATTGAAAACGAATAGTGTTTTGAGAAAATATTTATAATTTAGTTTTAAAAAATAGTGGATAAGCATAGTAGAAAGCAAATTTGTTAACTATCTAAAACCATAAAAATAATATATATTTATATTGACTTTTTGATAACATTTTAATATCATATAGTTTTTTTAAAATGCACATTTCGCGATGTATCAAATTATATTTACATTTGCATTTTTTTATACAAATGTGAAACAATTAAAATACCATAATCAATAAAAAAGACATTAATAAGCTAAATTACAAAATTCAAGTTCAATTAATCAAATTTAATTTAATTTCAACAATATATTATAAAAGGTCAATAATCAAGATTATGTTTTCAAGTTAACAATCCATTTGCTCAAAAAACAATTAATAAATAAAATTAGAGTATAAAAGAAGGTTTAAATTTACAAAACATAACGAGACGAGTGTTAACACATCAATCAAGACTTTAAGTTTAATAAGCGATCATATTTTTAAATCTGAATCACACAGATATAATTTCTTTTATTATAAATTAGATAGACAGTAAGTTAAAACTAATTTATCAATTACTAATTATTTATTTTACTGACTTTACGCATACCATACCATAATTAATTAGATTATGATTTAAAATATGTTACATAAATTAAATTATAAAATACGTAAGAAACGGAAAAAAGAATTCTTCTGCTTCATAATTTAAAAGTCTTGTTTATTGGATAATAAAATATAAGAAATTTCACGGTGAGGTATTTGTATCTTATTTGTATAAAACTCATCAATATTTTTGTATTAAAGCAAGTATAATATATAGCGGCGAAATTAGATATAAAGTCATTCCCCACGAATCAGTAAAATATAATCTTTTGTCTATGTAATAAATCTAAAATATTAATCTACCTCTAGCTTTTTTTTATTGTACTGTTTATTTCACATAAACGTATTTGTCATTCAGTAGAGTTTCAGATAGCTACAATGATTATATGCGAGGCTAATTATAAACATACAAAAATGCCACATAATCAATCTTGGAATCTCAATGGCGTCCCAAAAAAAAGTGGAAAATTCAAGCGAGCATTTAAAAGTTTGTCGTTCAATGGGATTTTCATTAAATTGGGAGTCTCGTTTTGGCCTCTCAAAATCCTTGCTTTTGGCCAATCGTCGATTAGGTTGGAATTGTACCTGCGAAGCAGTTTCGCTTCAAGGATAGAGTGACAGAGGAAATGTCTGCGTCAAATGCCGCGACACCGACTCCGAAACAATGAGGCGTCGCGACGCTTCCGCTTCCAGATATGATTGTAAGTAAGGCGCGGTATGGAAAATTGCGTGATATAGCTGACAACCTTTGTTCAATGTAAGGCTATTATTGTCCTACAGGATTCCGTTACGCTTTTTCTCTTTGTCTTTCGCGCTGCTTCGCTCCTTCAGGACTCGCAGATTAAAGTTGGTAAATTACGAGGGGCAAAATGTTGTGTCTATAAGCTCTCTCTGTCTCTCTCTCTCTTTCTCTCTCTCTCTCGAGCAACCGTTCCCTTCTAAGTATATCAAAAAAATAGGACACGAATGCAGGCTTGGTCATTTTTTATTATTTGTATCATGATACTTACCGTGAAATTTATGAATTTTATTTAATTTTTTTCAAGTATTTCTATGAACATAAATTATAGAATCTTTAAATTCCGTTGATGAATTTCGAAGTATAAAAAATTAATCCATATTTTATACAATATTCTCTTGGTTGGTTGGTCAATATTTAAAAATGTAGTTTGCACTTTTTATTATTTACTTATTTTTGTAAGAAGTAGAAAATGGATATTTAATTAAAATGCACATTTAACCTGCTTTGACTTTTAAAAATAAATACTATTTATCAGGAAATTAAATTTATTATAATAAAAGTATTAATTGAACAATAGTGCATTATACGTAAATATAGAAAACCTATATATTTGAGCTTATAATCAAATTCTTTGTTATAATGTTCATTTTATTTTGATTATAATTATGTGTTTCATATTTAAACACTTTACCTTTATAAAATCATTCTAAATATATATTTTGATTATCATTTTTTACAATTATCAGATTATGTATTTATTAAATTAAAATTCAATTACAAATTTATTTTACACATTTTATATCAACCTAATAGAAAAAAATCGCTTCTTTTATAAAATTATCAAGTACTGGTAATATTTTTTAATATAATAATAATATATACTAATAATTAATAATATAATAATATAATAATTGGATTATTATTTGATTTAATTTAAAAAAGACCTGAGTAGAAAATCACGTGAACAACATTTTTTTTTATAATAAGTAAAGTATGTATACATAGCATAAATAGATCATATATTTAGCCATAATATTTTCGTTACGTGAATATTATTTAATAAGACTTTGCATCAACATTTTTTTGAAGTTTTTTAGTAATTGAAAAAAATACTAGTGTATTATTATTTCTAAATAATATAATTAATATATTTAATTTTAATTATCGATGTAATATTTTATTTAAAATGTTATATCATAATATGATTTTACAAATATCTTCTGTATTTATATTCATAATTTGAATTGATTATAAATGAATATATAAACAATGTATATATTATAAAATAGTTTTCAAAATAGTTTAATAAATATTAAAAAAATAATAAGAGAAAAAATTTTTTATTAAATACTTTGATACAAACATATTTTACATTTATATATAAATTTTACTAAATTCACTTGTCCAAATAGACATATTAAAATTTTTTTTTAAGTTTTATCAATTAATATGTTTTTATAAAACTTTATAATATAATTACCATTGAATTTATTTTAAAATTAAAATATATCGATTAACTCGGTACATAATTCATTAGAGTATTGCAAAAATATATATCTTGTTATTTTATATTTATAAATTGAATGTAAATTAATTCTTGAATATTTAGAAAATATTTATTTATCGTGTTAAAATAAAAAAATAGAAAGATTTATGAAATTCATTGAAAAAATATTATATTTAATATTATAAAACTATTAATAAAATTATAGCTATTTCCATAACAAGTGACAATTCTGAAGTTGCAATTTTAACTATTTTCTATGTAAAATAAAACGTATGTACATATATATGAATTTTGTACAACAATTTCAATCGACAATTCAATACATCGCGTAGAAAATCGTCTCAAATCGTTATAAAATTTGAACATGTTTGAAATATATATTTATTCTTAAATGTTATAAAATTTCAAACATTATTGACACATTTTAAAAATTTGATATAAATAAGATTTGATGGCTTATCGTATAGAATTACAAATTTTTGGAGCTTACCTTAAACGCATTATATATATATATATATATTTCGTAGAAAAGAATATAATGAATTAAAAAATATTTGATTACTCTTTCATTTCTATTTGTTTATTTATTCATGTATATAATTATGTATGTGTATGTGTGTGCATGTGTAGTTCAAGCGGATAGATGCATGTATTTATAATTGATTTCCTTTCTTTCTGTTACTTCCTGCTTAATTTTCCACTTTTCTATTCAACTATCCTTGTGAAATAATTCTTCTATTTCAGTACATACTTTACAGATTTTTTATCTTCCGAATTTATTATAGTCTTTTTCATTTTTTCCTTAACCAATCGAACGTGAAATCATTTAAATACAATTAACATTTCACTTCTGACCAACAAGATTATATGCTTATTAATTGTTTTTTAAGGAACATCAAATATTTACAAAAAGTTGTCTATCTATAGGAAAATTGAATAAGTTTAAAGGGAGATAGGCAGTTTGTTTCTATTGAATCAGGCGCTTATTTTTTACAATTTACTTTCAATTCTAAATTTAATCAATAATCATTTAATTAAAATTAAGTAAATGAAAAGCACAAGATACCAACCAGTCAATACTTGGACATTACAAGACATGGGGTATTATTTTTAATTTACTTCACACCTACAAATGACATAAATTTATTATACTATTTTCTTTCGTATCTGAAAAGTAGGTATTCAATTGCAGTAATTTTTTAACGTATCATTAATTTATATCATCAATTGAAGATTGGAATGTTATAAAACTGTTTAATTTTAACTTAAGACAACTTGTTTTTGATTCCTTATTTTTAAATAATAATAACTAAGACTATTTATAATTTTTAATAGTTATATATTTAAAATAAATTTTTGAGTTTTATTTCTATTCATAAATTCTATAAGAAGTCAATTTTTTAAATCAATAAATTATATTTATTTGAGTAGCGTATACTTTCCATTATAAAAAATAATTTGAATGTTTTATTCCTTATATTTAGTTTGTAATAATAGTTAAATGAATTCAAAAATTTACAATTTATTTATATATTTTTTAAAATAAATAAACCGAAATATTTACAGCGACTAAATATCTATAAGAAATAAAAACATTAATAATTACATCACGTATATAGTATCCAAAAATACAAGCTTTCCTTGTATCAGAGTTAAAGAATAATGGCTTTTATAATGATAAGGTTCATATCTTCTTTAATATCTCCAATATTAAATTATTGATTTTATAACTCAACCAATATTTTAACCAATTTCAATCTGTTTTTTATATAGTGTATGACAGTGTAACATAATATATTATAGTTTTCATTGAAAATGACAATATTATTTAAACTTAATACTAGTGAATATAACATCATGTATAAAATAAAATGAATACTTAGATTCAAGTATTTTCATTTACAACTCATTCTTTTAAAAAGTTTTAAAGAATTGATTATATATATATATATATATATATATATATTATCAAGTATCATGGTATATTGTAATCTAATTATATCTTGTAATTTAATTTTATTCTATATATAGTATATATATAAAATAGATGATTTCTATGCTTGAATTTATTCTGATTTTTTGTATTGATTTTTATTTTTGCTAAGAAAATCTACATAAATTTATTTCTTCTAAACTTTATTATATGTTCATAATCATATTAAATTTATATCATAGATAATATATAATATACATATATTTTGAAGAAAAACTGCTTCTTTTTTTAAAAATTTATATGAATAATGTAAGAGAATAATGAATAATGACTAAACTTAGTAAATTAAAATTTAGTCATTTTTGAATAATTAATAAATGAAAAACTTTTTTTTTAATAATAAAATGGAATAAGAATATCAGAAAACAATTTAATTTGCAAAATTATATATTTTCAAAAAAAAATTAAAACATAAAATAAAAACGCTGTTTTATTATATTTTTAATGTTTGAAATTTAAATTCAGTAAAATTGCAATAGAATATATTTATATATTTTTTTACTAATAATAAGCATAATGTATAAAATTTTGTTTTACATGGAAGCATATAGCTTTAACTAGAAATACATATTGGATTCTTGCAGATAACATGAAAGTTAAACGTATATAATCTCTGAAAAATTAGTCGGTTTTCATACAAGAATATATTACACTCTTAATCATTTCGGTCGTCCCATTCATATTAATTATTATTATTAATTATCATTCTTTTCAAAATCTGAATATCTCAAGTTTTTCATATAATTAAAAATATGTTATAGTATCTATAAAGGCTATGGAAGAAAGTGTTTTCTCTTTTTAATTTATATTATAATTAAAAAGAAATGATGATTTTAGCAGGAAACTTCTTTTCCTATCTTAAGGAGAGCAATCTAGTTTAGCGTGTTAAAAATATAGTGATTTTATAAAAATTATAAAAAAAAAAGAATAATATGTAAATCTTTAAACCTATTTAAACATATTTATATATCCTATATCGAGTTATTTACAAAATTTCAACTTAGGATATCGTTCCTAAGTTAAGATATACATAATTTTGTTTTACAGCATTAACTTTCTTCTAGCTGCTTTAGCCTCGTTGTATTTTCTGTCAGCATGTTTAGGATAGCACATTATGTCTTTTTAATATAGTACATAGTCAAATGACTGATATTGATTTATATCATTTTAAGAACCTGAAGAATTGATATCACGACATCATTAAAAAATATGATAGTGTAATAATTGTCCAGCTCTATTATTTTAAACTATTGTGGAGATAATTAAAACGAAAAGATCTTCTAAATTTGGAATCTCTCTTTCAAAAAGAGTAATATCATAAGAATAGATCATATCTTTAAAAGGAAAGTATCTATGATTAGATTTAAAATCTTATGTCTTTAATGCATAGGTTAAACTTAAAGTTACCAGTAAATTAAACATTTTTAAAATAATCGGATATTCATGTTATTTTCATCACCTTATAAAAGTAAAAAATATCTAACCATTCTGTAGTTCATTATTAAAGATGTCAATCGACCTTTCACATTAAAAAGCTCAATTTACAGAAAAATTGAAGGTGCAGATTATGAATCGTTAAAGACGAACGGACTTGACCTAAATCAATAAGATAAATTTCATTTATTAATATTCTGTAACTAATTAGTTTCATAATTTGAAGTTATTGAATTATTTTAATAAGACTCTCTTGACTGTGTAACGAGAAATTAGTAAGCATTACATCCGTGATAAGCAATTCATAAAAACGAGAAATCAAATCCATATACTTGTATATTTTATGGTTTGTAAATATTTAGACATATGTAAATATTTTCATAAATCCAAAAAAATAAATGCAGTTGAATCACTATTTAAATATTTTAAATTGATTAACCTAGTCTTATTGACATCTTTACTATATATAAAATTAACAAAAAATGTCTCAAGCTAATTTAATTAAAGTAAGCAATGATGTAAAAAAGCCATTGACCATTTATGAATGAAAATTAAGATAAAAAAGTCCAAGCGTTTGATGTGAGTAAAAGTAGTAGATCTTAAGCAATTAAAACTAACTCAGCCAAAAAATTATGACTGCTTATTAATCATCATATCATTGTGCATATTGTTACTTTATATTTTTATTTCTAAACTATACCACATTATAGTTAAATTATATCTAGTAATTCAGGAGAAAAACATTTTCTTCTTTTAAAAACAAATGTTTTATGATGAAATTTCTAAAAGAAATACTTTTTTATACTAATTAAAATTTGAGAAATGAATTTAATAAGGTACTTCTGTTTAAATTAATTAAGTAAAAAATAATAAATATATTAATGTGCTCATTTTTTGAATATTTATTTTACATTCATATATCTTTATAAAATGTAAATTTTATATTTTGTATATAAATAAACAAAATAATATTGACATTTTTCACGAAAAAATAAAATATATACAATATTTTAATTATTCTATTATATATATATGTAAATTTACGATCTTTATTTTGATAACATAAAATAATTATTCGTAATTTACATTGTTGTAGTTATTTTTCATTTACTGCATAGCATAAAATACAATACAATAATTCATTAATAATTAATATATTATAATTTTGTATAGTTTAAATTTTTTTTTATTATTATTTCATATTTTATATTGTTACTAATAAATATTTACCATATAAGTACAATTACTTAAAATTGTACTAATAATAAAATAATATATTTTTACTATTTTAATATAATTTTTATTTTTGAAGATATTTCAAATTTACAAATAAATATTAAGTCAAAAGAAAAATAATTCAATGAATTCTTATTTATATGAATTCAACTTTAAAGATATTCTATCTTTTAGATAATTTATGTAAATGAATGTGAATTTGAAAATAAAATAAAAGTCCAATGATAATCAGTTTACCTTTTTTTCATAATTGAACTAAATTTTTTGATGTAATATACCTCAAAAAGATTTAGAAAGCAAATTTGTAATGATACTATTTTAGATTTTATGATATTTTGTGTAGTCACTATTGCGCAGCAGAAACATATTTCATAAATTACTATACACATTTTAAGTTATTTTTTCACGTATCTTGAAATACATACTCACAATATTAGCTTTACAAGTAATTTTAAGTCATGATTTTGTAGTAAGTCAAATACAAAAAGAATATTCTAAAAGCATTGCTGGAGTAAGAAATTGAATATTTAAAAAATGGTAAATTTTTTACCCTATTGAATGATTTTTTTTAGAATAATTTTAATTTTGTATAAACGTTACGTAATTAGAAAATATAATAATGAATAATCATATAATTCTTTCTATTATTTAATTGTATCTATTTATTCTTTCTTTTATTAAATTCCTTCTATTTATTTCTTAAAATTTTGTATTTTTTTTATATTGAATCGTATAAATATTTTATAAATGTTTCGAAAAAAAGATATTTAATAGTATATATATTTTTTATGATTTTATTTCTCCATTTAAATAGGAATATAAAAAATTGATTATTATTGCCTAGTAAACTAGAGTTCATATTAAATTCTTATTTTTAATGTTTAAACATATAAAATCAATAGCAAAGATATATATTATAAATGTTCCGGATATACATTGTTATTAATTAATGATCATAATATAGAGATTATTAACTATTTAAAAATGTAGAAACATACATTTTCTATTAATACAGTGTACATTAATCTTAATTGAAAAAAAATGAAATACTTGATGTGTTATAAAAGTATCGAGTAATATTTTTTTATAACTCTACTATTTTTCGCAAATGTCTTGGCAAATGTACCAAAATGTACGCGGAGGTGTTTTTTCTCTCTTTCCTTTTTTCAGAATTAGTAGGAGTGGTAGGATTTGTCTGCGTCCGAAGCGTGTTTTTCAAAATTGAACTGCAATATGGTAGAACGTCTGGTTGAACAGAGTGCTATGTGGTAAAATTTTACGTGCGACATGGGAAGGACACGTAAAACATTCATATTTATTAAAAGTTAAAGGAAACCTTTAAAGATAAATGTATGTGTAATCGCAATGACAGAGATGATACAAGAATTTCTACGAGGACCAGGAGAAACTCGTCAAAAAAACCGTTCTACACGCCTGGAAAAAGCTCAACCTATTTTAACGCCCAGTGTGTGCACAAAATTTTGAGTTTAAAGCATCTCAACAACTATCAGGATAATCAGTAACACCCTAAATTTATCAGCATGTTTAGTGCTAAAGGTAGTGATAGAAAATTTACAAATGAAATTATAGAATTGATTTTAAATAAGTAGTTATAAATTTACATACAAATGTTTCAAAATAGCCTAATTAATTCATAAATTATATCGTAGTTTGAACGGATATTAAAAATGAATTATTTTTATTTATTTTTTACAGTGACTCTTTACATCTTGAGTGCAAATAGAGACATTAACTTAATGTATATTTATGATAATGTTTGCATAAATTTGTTTCAAATTAAGAAAATAGCTGTTCAAGAAAATACGAGGATTTCTTTGATATTTTTTAAATTTATTATCAAATTTTTCTAAAATATTTAACGTTATTACTGTGGAAATAAAAGAATAATTTGTATGTATTACGATGAATAATAATTTAAAACTTCAATAAATTTGAATGTGTAATAAAAAAAAAATGATTTGCATGTAAATTATAAATTACGTATATTTTTATCCTGTGTACAAAAACAGTTGCAACTTATTACAATTGTTTACGAAGTTTTAAAAGCTGTTTGAAGTATTAAATGACAAATAAAAAAGCTGCTCTCCCGGGTACTCGATGCTGAATCTCAATTCATAGCCGATAAAAAGCTTTCCTTGAGAGTTGCGAAAATCGCTTCCTCGGTCATTCTCATCAGCGGAAAATTCTCGTCACGTTCTGTCGATTACATATCGACGTGGCGATATTCCCTGCCTCCCAGCCTCTCAACACCTTATTCATCCTTTTTCTCAGTTTCCGGAAGCCACCTCTTCAGATCTCATAATGGGCTTATGGAACCACCGTGAGCTGCTATTTTTTTTGTTCCTTTTTCCCAAAGGCGCTCTCGTTTCTCTTATTATATTTCTCTTAATCACTTTTTCCAATTCTCCTCTCTGCTTTTACTGAGTAGAATGTAAATTTCTGATTTTTCACTAATTACCTGCAGCTTTAAGGAGTATTTACATTTCTAAAGATCTGACAATGTAATTATAAATCTTTATTTATTGTATTGATATCATATCATGTATTATTTTTTATTTTGTAATTATTTTTTTTTTGTTTTGTAAAACTTTTTTCTTAAGTTATTGAACTCTGGTGTTTTTATGTCCTATATATATCTATTTTTATAAAATAATTATCTGATTATCACAACATTACGCTTAATTTATTTGTTTTAATTATTAAAAGTGTTTTTTGATTTGAAATATTAGAGTAAAAAAAAAAAAATTTTTAAATAAATTATTCAATTAAAATGATAATTGTTAAATAAAAAGTTATTTTTATATTTACGAATGAGTAAAGTTGAATGAATTAAAAAAATTGTTTGCTGATTGATTAAAGAAATTTTAATACCAATTTATAATTGTATTTATAACATTTTGTATTTAGAGAATAACCTCAGAATACAATATTCATTTACTGAAGCTATTATAAACAACATTATTAAAAATATAATTTTCTTATTCCTCCTAATCGAATGTGTACTACATTCTGTGAATTCAAAAACTCTTCATTTGCTTTATAACAAAACTAGGCAATCCATTAAATTTTAAATAATCACTTTAAAAATAAAAAGTAGATTAAACAAGTAACGACTCTTCAACGGAACGATGAGCATATTTTCTCCTTCCAGAGGCTTTCCCATTCTCTTTTACTCTCTTCTTTTATTTGTTTCTTCTCTCGCTTTATCACCCTTTATATTCTTTCGAGTCGTTTGTTTCATCCTAATACAGCTTGTACTGCAGACCCTATGGCGACGTTGCGCACGATTTCCTCGAGGAAAAAGCCAATTAAGTCTTCTCAATTTATTTGCGAGCTGTGCTTCGAGGATATGGCGATTTTTCATCGGCGGCTAGCTAAGCCTTCGATTTAAAAATTGGATATTGTAAATGCGCTCTCATGCGTACAAAGATTATAGGTTCTGTTTTTAAGGATATTTTTGTTCAATTTTGCAAAATTTATTTTTATTTGAATTTATGTTTTGATACTTGAATCCGAATTTTTAAATAAATTAAGTTACATACATTATTAATAACTAATTTATAAAAATTTTAAAGTAAGATAAAAAAGAACAATTACGAAAGTTAAGCATTATATAATAAAAATATATAGACATACTATATAAAAATTACACTTTTTTATTTGTTAAAAATTCTTTAACGATGAATAATAGTTTATAAACATTGTACTTTAACAAAAAATAAGGATAATTTTGAAATATTTTTCTATAGATGTTTTAAATAGAATTTATCAATTATAATGTAAGTAACTGATTAATAATATGCAATCTAAATGTTTGTGCTATTAATATTGTGCGATACAATATCTAAATAATTCTAATTTTTTAATTATTAATAGAAAATTTTATCAATTTTTTTATTATAATAATATAGTACATATAAAATACATTTTTCAAGTATATTAATCATCTATTAAAACATAAAATAAAAATCAGTATTTATTTACGAGATTTTTTAAAATAAATTTAAAAATAAAAAAGTTAGTTAATTTAATTTGTGTAATCTATACCTAAAAATGATTAAAATTTTAATATTACAAAAATAAACAGTGATTTAGTAAATTCTTAAAAAACTTAGTAAAATTAGATATTGATTTCAAATAATTCTTCTGTTGAACACTAAAAATGCGTTCTTTTAATAAAATGTGAATCGAAAGATTTAGTGATAAGTATTCAAGCTAATTGACCTTAATGTTTGCACAAATTTCTTATCAAATTGGATTTCAGAACTAAAAGGTCGTGTATATAATATTGGATAAAATTAAAGTTACATCTTTGTTTTGATTTGGTAACTTTATATTTTCATCTTTTTATTCGTTAACTTCTCGTCAACACTCATTGATTATAATTAAACTACGCGGCAACTTAGATTGAAGAGAATATAGTAGAATCGATTCGATGAGGTTCACAGAAAAAAAACAAGACAAATAGATAGACACTTGCTGGATTTCTTGCACTTTACTTAGACATTGACGAGATCTTTGATTGGAAAAAGAAAGTAGAAGGTTTTACGGATCATAGAGTGCCGTAATAAACTCGATGTCCTTCTACCAAACTAACTGAATTCTATTTAATATTACTTCTTATTTTAGATTTTTTTATTTAATCGCTTATGATTTTGAAATATATTCATTCACTACTAAAAATTATGTAGTTTTTATATTTTCTATACTCACGAAAAAAATTTTTTAATTAATATTTTGAAGTTGGTTTCTTTTATAACCGAGTTTTTATTTACACCTAAAATAACTTTATGTAATTTATAAAAATATAATCTATATTAATTTTAAATACATATTAAGAAGAATATTTAAAGTATTTATTATTTAAAGTACGTGCCAAGGTACTTTTCATACCTCCACTAATCTATCGAATCGCATTGTAATTTTTTTTCATGATGATTATGTAGAATAAATAATGAAAAAAACTTTAATACTTATGAAAATATAACTTTAGTGCACTAAAATAAACTTTATAGTTTTTATTCACAAGTTTAGTAAAGGAGTTTATGACTTTGTTCTTAAATTCTTCAGCATTAATCAGAAACAACATAAGTTCGAACTTTTTCTCAACATGGCTGTAAATAATTCATTTCAAATAAAAATATTTTTTAATGTTTTATTGCTACTTAAAAAATCAAGAGTAAAAATAAAAGTTACAATATTACTAATAAATTTTTCATTATATACAATTACATAATATATTCAATAATTTCTTTAATAAGCACTAGATAACAAAGCTTCATTCTTTTTATCGATACTACATTAATACTGTGAACTACATTTATCAAGAATAATTTTATCTAATTATTAATATGTATGAAAGAAGCAATAATTGTTAAACAAATAAATTGCAAATATGAAAGTCAGTAATACATAAATACAGTGATAGATAAAAAGATGTGTGGTTACAATGTAAGAGAAGTCCTCATTATAAAGTAAATGAAAAAAAAATATGAATTGCAAGTATCGAGGCTAAATTTTTATGATACTACTATTTGTTACTTCCTTTTCGAAAAGGTTGAAAAATATGCAGAAGAGTTTTTCTATTATTTTTTTTATTTTTATGATCTGTATGAGTGGCAGGATTTGTCTTGCTATGATGCGGTTTTTAAATTTTGTAACATTGCACGATGGATCGACTAGTGGAATAGCGCTATCGAGTAAACTATTGTGTGTGACTTGGAAAAAACACTGTCGAAACTTTTAAATATTAAAAAAAATCTTTCAGGATAATTATATTCGAATATCGATCAAGCTGAAATGTCTTTGATTGTCCTTATGATTAAACTACGGTTTGAATTCAAAATTTTCTGCAGACGCTATGTATTGGTATTGTTTGGTAGGATAATTCTATTCAAATATCGATCCAGCAGAGATGTTAACAATTGTCATTACAATTAAACAACGATTTTAATTCAAAATTTTTTGCAGACGCTATGTGTTGCTTTTGTTTTGGGCTGTATTAAACATCTAAAACGGGATTCGTCGATTATTTCTTTCCATCCCTTTTTGAAAAAACCTTTTGCCATTTTTCTAATTGCATTTTTTATGTATACTTATCCTGAAAGACCTCCTATTATTATTTAAAAGACTCTACAGTATTTTTTTCAAGTCGCATACAAAATTTTATCACATAGTTCTGTTCCCGTGAATACTTCATTGCGCAATGTTACAAGGGTTGAAAAACGCGGTTAGTACGATGAAAAATTCTGCCATACTGATCGTAAAAAAAAATATAAATGAAAAATACAAAAAAAAGCCAATACATTTTTCAAAGCTTGTGAAAAGGCTGTGACAAGTTGTTAAATCATAAAAAATTCATCCTCGATACTTTTATATAAATGTACAATAAAAACTAAAATGATAAAATACACTTTCTACTATTTAGTACGTTAATTTCAGTAAATGTAATTTTTAATTATATATTAAAATGCTACGCTAAATTATAGATTCTATGTTAATGATACAAAAGTTTATTTTAGTAATATAGATATAATTTTATTGTTAGCATTAATAACAATTAAATGTACCTACAAAAAAATATTTTAAATTTCTTAAAAACTTAAGAGTAATGCCAATTATTATTATATATAATCAAATGAAAAAAATGTTTCCGTTAACATTTAAAAAGTTAATACAGTTCAAAATATATAAATTGGTTTGAATTATTGTGTATGGTAAAAAATTATATTTTGTTTATGAATATTTATTAATCCCTTAAAATATTAGTATGCTAAAGTTGAATTTAATATTAATATACAACAATTATTCAATTTAAATTCGTTATTTATAATTTAATCTAATGAATTTAAAATATAAAATGTTTAAGTTAACTATAACAGTTATGAGAATATTTAAAGCCAAGAATTTTGCATAATTCCTTTGATTGGATTATTATACAACTAAATGTATGTGCAATAATGTGCTTGATAAAATATGACACTGACTGTTAAATGTTGAATGTAAAATGAACAAAACTATTAGAAATAGAGAAAAAAGAGGAAATAAAGAGCGTAAAATGAAGATGATTATCACACAAGCATTTCGAAATCTCGCTTTAACTCGCTTAGCTGAAATACAACTGCGATTTCTTTAATTATAACGAACAGGCTGAGCACTGGTTTTAATGTGAAAGTACGTGGATCGCGGGCTTAGGCCCTAATTTTTCCTGGCTTTTAACGATTTTCCAGTTTACCCGCCCTATTTACGAGCTCTAGAGCTTCCAAGCCCAGTCACGTTCCCGAGCGGCGGCATGCAAGTTGATGTTGACTACTGGTCAATGGCCGATAACCAAAAGCATCAAAGGCTTTGATGTTCGTTTGAGGACACCCATATAAACTTTATAGAATTTTGTATGCATATTTCAAGTAAAACGAGGATGGGTATTTGTATTATTTTACATGTGCAAGGTAGATTGATTAAAATGTGTTTTGACAAGAGTAACAATGTTTAAATTTTGTTGATAAAAAAGAAATTACTAAACAATAAAAATTACTTGATCAACATTTTTCAAAAATAAATTTTCGGTAAAAATGTTAATAACGTGTGAATTCATCAAAAAAATTATTATCTAATGTGAAGCGCATTAAAATATTATTATATTGTTTATATATAAAAAAAATTTAATTCTTTTAATATAAATAGTATTGATATTAAAAGCTTACCTCAAGATCTACTTTCCATAATTTTGTATAAAAGATTTTTCAGAGTAATTGTACATTAAAATGTTGTTCCATTTCAATACCAATGCCAAAAAAATTATTACAATTCCTGAAAAGAAGAATGAATTTTGATGAGAAAAAATTATGTAACAGCAAATATATTTCACTACTTTTTAGTTTATACAAGTATAAGGATATAATTGATCAAGGTATAATAAACTACTTATAGCGAATAAATAAAATTGAAAAATGATTTACTCGTATAAATTTAATAATGAAATATATATATGTGTGTATAAATATATGCCAATTTTTCATCCAAATTCATCTATCCGCTTTTCTTTTTATAATCACTACTAAATCAATAACTTTTTACTTGAATGAAAAAAAGATTTATAGCATTTAGTAAATATTAAAGAAAAGTATTACTTAAAATATATAATGATTCAGTTGTTTTCTGTGATATGTCAAGCGTGTAAATCTTTATCCAGTAATAATGTAATAAATGTAAGATTACGAAGTATTTTGTATAAAAAATAAAGTAAAATTAGAATATGAAACTGAAAAGAAATAATAATAAGTGTAATAACGGAAATCTTAGTTGTCAAGTATTCTTAAATCTTGATGTTGTAGAGAAATCTTACATTATTCGAATCTCGAAGGTATCAATGTATGATTGTACGGTTCAAAGCTTCGAACTTGTAGCTTAATATCGAAACGAAGCTTTAACCATTTTATTAAAAAGTGAGGTTGAACTTAAAGCAAATCAATGTTCTAAATAAAACAGGAAGCTGGCAAAGCACAACAGCAAGAGCGAGTCTTTTGTGTATTGCAGTTGCGCAGATGAAATAAAGCGAGTCAAATGAAACGAATGCGTAAATACAAAATTTCTTAACCGACGGAGGATAAAACTAGTAGCGGCTTTATTAGCGCAACAGCGTCGCAACAGCGATGGTCGAGCGAATGTCAACTACCCGCATCAGGCCACAACCCCCATGCATTGGGGGCGAGTTCTTGCCATTTATCGAATATTCAGTCGGAGGCGGTTATCGCGATACTCGCTTTCCTTTTTCTCTTCCAGGCAGCAAATCGTTTATGAATTTCTGACCCGTCACCACCGCCGCCTCTATAGAAATACTCGATACTAAGCACGTCCGATATTACGTAGCGTCCAATATTGAGCGACTCTTCCCTGTTTATGTGCCTTACATTGCTAAAAGTATCTTGATGGCTATTGTTACTGCGTTAATGCACACGAATAACAACAACATTTAATAAAAGAGGGGCCCCGACTTTATTCCTTTATTATCTAATCTATATTATTTCAAATTAATATCTAATCCCTATCTAATAAGTTAGGCTAATAATATTATGTAATGTATAAAAAAGAAAGGATCCCTTTACAAATTCTTGGATTTCTCCACATTTATCACTTATATTCGTATTTAATTTAATTCCCCCTTTTACGGACTCGCTTTTCACTCATTAAATCATTCGGATTACTTCATCGCTAGTATTTATTGTCAGTGATTTATTATTATTATTATTATTATTATTATTGCTTTATTATTAATAATAAGTTTTATTATTAATACGATACAAATTAAGCAAATCAAAATGTTCACTCATTAAATCCTTCGGATTACTTCATCACTAGTATTTATTATCAATGATTTATTATTATTATTGCTTTATTATTAATAATAAGTTTTATTATTAATACAAATTAAGCAATACCGTATTCATTATAAATTTTATTTTTTAGAAAATTTGCGTTATTTATTCTTGAAATAAATATTACTCTTGGAAATTTAGAAACTTCATACAAGTATTATCGTTTGATAGTAATTATACAATTTAATTTTTATTTTAATTATATTAATAAGCTTGAGTTATATGATAATCTACATATTCAATATTATTTTATTCTTGACGTAATGCCTGTGAAAACTGATATAATTAATGATTTATCAAATATTTATTTATTAAATTCATGATTTTACATAGTTGAATTAATTTTAAAAATAATTTTACATAAAATTTCTTCTACTTCGATTCATTTAATATGATTGATGTTCATTTAATATTTATTGTTCGATATAAGATTTGATTAGAAGATAAATTAGGAGATAAATAGACTTATTTTGTTTAATGTATATTAAAAATTACATACATTTATAAAGAAATTGTGTTTATAGATTATAAAGAGAAATTGAACTAATATTATAAATTGAAATGATAATATTAAAAATTAAAAAATCTAAATAAAAATGACATGAAAATATCTATATAATCTATTTTTTAGTATTTTTAAGTATTAAAAATGAATTTTATTACTATTAAAATGAAAAAAATAGTTTTTTGGTAAAATAGGAATGAATGAGAGATATTAAGCGTAGTTCAAGTGTTTTGAGAGTCATTCAAATAATTTTTTCATGACCATTTATAATCTGTTTTTTTTCTTTTAGTGATAGCTGTCTAAGGAAAGCTGTTAGAGTCTTACTAATGTGCCCACTCTGATGAGTTGGAACTCCTATTTATTTGTATTTGATATATTTGTTAAAGTTTTTATTGAGGTATGCTGGTGTTCTAGAGATTTGCACCATAAAACATATATAATGAATGGCTATACATATCTTGAAAATTTAAAGTTCCTTGCGGGTGTAGGTAAGATTGAAAATTTCATATTCGAATTTGACATATCGATGAGACAAGTCGTGCTATAATACTACATTCGAATATACTAAGAGGCCTGAAGAAGACAACGAAAGTTGATCGAAACGTTGCCTTAAAACACTATAAAAAAGTGTTTTCAATCTTACCTACACCCACAAGGAACTTTAAATTTTCAAGATATTTACATGGAGGGTGTTACACTAAATTCTATATCTCAATGGCTATACATATACATTTGTTCAATTACAATATTGAAATAATTAAATAATATTGAAATAATTTCAAAAACTTGCAAAATTCCCTTTTATTCCTTTCAGTTTTAGTAACTATTTGCGAATTAGAATATTTTATCCTGCATTTTTGATATTAAAATATTTTTAGTAAGAAAGTGACTTGTTTTTACTAACTATATGAGAAATATAATGAAATTGTAGGAAACTAAAAAATTTGAAAATAAATCTGATATTATTTATAGTCTTTAATTTATATTAATTGACTACTATTGCTATTCTAAACTAATGTTTATGTAGATTGAATATTTGTTACAGGTAAAATTTTTCAAAATATAAAAAATTTATGATTTTTTTCATGTAATTTGATTAAACCTTTCAGTAAATACTGTGATGCAATGAACAACATTAATTTTCTTTTATGATAGTTTATGAATCCTTTGTACTCATTTTTTTTTAATATTATGTTTCAATAATACTACATTTAAGTAAATCAAAATTTGGCATCTTATATTTCAAAAGTTATTCTTACAATAATAAAACAATGCCTTCTTAAAACATAAAGTTTTACTTGTAATAAAAAAATTACATTAACTTTATTTTGTAAAACAATATTGAATAGTTATATGATGAGGTTCGAGCTTTAATTTACATAGTCATTACCTTTAACAAGAAATGTTATTTTATGAAATTGATACTTAAAAGTATTAGTTAAAAGTATTAACTCAAAGCATTACAAACTAGAGAGAGAGAGAGAGAGAGAGAGAGAGAGAGAGAGAGAGTTGAGAAAGGAGAATCGTATAATTGAAAATCCAAAACAAGCATTGCTGACTGGTTAATGAGATTCATTTAATTCAATCGTTATGAATAATTTACAAACTTTTTTCCAATGGCGTTCATTTTGAGTCTAAGTTCCAGTTCTTCCTTCGATTTCCACCCTCGCGGCGCTAAGACTCTGTTCTGTACAATTACCATAGGGCTCTGTTCACTATAAATGCCTTTTGCGTGGAAATGGCTGCTATCCGATCCACTTTGATAGTGCGTGCACCATTCAATTACCTCACGTCTACCAATGTAAAATAAAATTTTATCTCTCTCATCCGTTTCTGGCCTCTAATTTTACAGCTGGTTATTTCCGCAATTCTATTCGATTTTTACGTTTTTATTCTCCCTCAGCCTCTATTTTTCTATTTCTTTTATTCGTTGTGAGAATCTTGAGCCTATTCAAGTTATTCATACATAAAATTTTCCCAATGATAATGATCACTGTTCATGTACTCCCATCAAACCACTAATTTTACTTTGAAGAAATTGCCCGTTTTGTTAATTTGTAAGTTTAATGGAACTTTTCTTCCTATATTTGCGTTAAAAAAAATAGATAACCGTTAATTTTATTTTCTTAAAGTTTGCTCGTACCATGATAATCATCGTAGTAATACAGCGTGTAATAAGGTTTAATGTGCGAGAATTTATGTATATTGAGTGGTTTATTTATCGCTTACTCTAAACTTATTTTTATATTATTTTGACTGAATTTTTGATAAAAAATAAGCTATAATATTAATTTAATGAAATTGCTTGTATGCTCAAGTTCTCACATCGCAAGTCCTCACGATACACGTCAGCCGAATCCATAAAAGCAATAAAGGTGATTAAAATATTTTTTTATGAAATTTACATGTAAATAAAGACCGAAAACTATAGATAACATTAAGAGGCTCATATTTTTTGTGTAAACTCACGCGAACGTAGTTGCGGCATAAAACATCGAATTCATGTTTTCTAAAATTTAAAATCGATATACGTGTCAAATATTTGTTATCGCAGGAGTAGGCTATTCTTATGTTTTGTTTCACTCTCTATCTATAAGCTTTAATAATGCTTATAGCGAATAGTAGAATGGCATCTTTCTATTCATTTAATTTCATGCGTGAATATTTTTTGTTCGATAGTAAATTTGTCCGTAAATTGTATCTTTTTAAAATATACTGGTTTTTTCCAATTAGAAGTTTTTATACTAACTGATCATTAAATTAATAATAAGTATAAAGTTAAAAATGAAAAAGCCTATGATAATGAAATGCTATAGTAATAAAAATAAATTTAATACTGACAAAATATGGTATAAATATGGAAAAGAAAGGGAAAAATTTGTTTATCCCTGATATGTTCAGTACTTTTATTATTTTTAATTACAAATATATTAAAAATCTTTAAATAATATATATTCATAAATTATTTATATATTGATATATAATAGTTTTATAAAATGAAATATATAATATGTGTAATTTTATATATAATTATTTAGATACTAATACATAATAGTTTTTTAAATATTTATTAATAATTGGATTAAAAAAAATAGATAAATATATCATAAATTACTACAATATACTTAAGCATAATTTTTCTTAAATTTTTCTATTTCATTCTTCACATCTATTATTGTTCAAATAGGCTAAAAGGAGTTTAAATTTTTTGAAAATAACGATTAAAATATTATTTAAAATTACATTTTATAAATGTTTATTAAATAACACATGTGTAATTATTAAAAAAAAATAATCATATGAAATTACGTGTTTTAAAAAAATCTATTAATTGTTTTTCATGTCATTTTTATGGGAATAAAAAATATTGTCAAAATATTTTTACAAAAGTTATAAAAATTCATAAATGTATAATATAATTACATTAAAAGAATTTTTTTGATTACTTATTTTATTTTTTACAATACATAAATTAATCAGTAATGTTGTCAAAAATAAAAATAGTTTCTTTAATATGGTCAAGTAATAAAGAAAGGTGAAAAGCTGCAAACTCGATAAAAATATTATATACAATTTTTATTTTGATACTTCTTTCGACTGTTCTACTACCTCTCCTTTGGTACTCGAAGAAAAAGAAAATTTCTCAATTACATATAAAAAGAAAAGAAATTTTAATAGCTGCTTCAAATTACCAAAATCGTATTTGAAATAAAAATTTTGTATCTTCGAAGATGTCTACAACGAATAACATATGATTTTCATGGTACATTTCACTAATTTGGAGATATTTAACGCCTACTTTTCCTAATTTCATCAGTATTCCAGATTCATGTGATACATTTACATTTATTAAAAATTTGGTTATGTTAATATAATTGTCAGTTCTGAGGAGCATTTACTCGCCTTCTTTTTTTGATAATACAATATACCCGTGATATTTCAACAGAATTAAAGATGTATATATAAAATTGAATTATATATATATATATATATATATATCTGAGAAATTGATGTAAATTCAATTGTTTGAACGAAAGCTCCTAGATGAATTTTTAAATAAATTCATAGAATATATTTAATCAGTATTTAAATTGTTTTACCAAAATTATTTGTTATTTAAATCATATATATATATATATATATATATATCATTTATTGTAATTCAGTAATCTACGTAATTTAACTTGTTAAACCTTTCAAATCAATAAGAGTTCAATCTTTTTCTGAATAATTTTTTGATATTAATGTTTACTAATGTTCATACAACGATCATTATTTAATGGAAACCATGCTGATACTTTAATACAATAATCGGCAAAAAGTATTTTGACATGGAGTTCAATATAAGGAAGAAGGAACAGTAATGAAATCTCCATTTTCTCGATGGAAAAAAATGCTTACTTTTCTGGCTTTTCATGCGACTTCCCGCTTCTGTATCATCCACTCCTTTTCTCTCGTCTCTTCGTACATTTATTTTCAGTGGTACCAGAAAAGGACTCAATGTACACACCGTCACCACCCGTCACTCTGGTATTCTCTAATCTCGACGCGGAGATTATCCAGGCTCGATCGAGCCTGATATAGAACGATACATGACTCTTTTCACCCCTTCGACTGATCGTAAGAGCACATAATTACCTCCTTGGCTTTGTACCTACATGCTTTTCATATCTTTTATCTTCTAGTTTCCTTTCAGACTTTTCCCTCATTTATTTATTTTTTTTTATGATTGAAAGTTCTTAAGATTTTCGATCAGTCTTAAGTCGCAGTCGTAAGCTTGAACATGCATTTTAAGTAACTTTAAAAATGTAATAGACCAAATTAAATTATTTAACATAAATTTTATAAAAAATAAAAGGAATTATGTATAACATTTTATAAAATTTTTATTTTAATAATTTATAGTACTTTAATTAATTTTAGTTACTATTGGTTATTTATTTACATTTAACTTTTTAATTTTGTATCATTATTATGTGTATGCACATATTCTTATAATCAAAAAGATTTTCAAGAAATTTAAGGTCTTAATTATAAACAATTTTATATTTAGAAGAGAAATTTTATTGAAAGTAAATATCTTTTAAAAATAATTAAAAATGTGTATTTATGAATACTAGAATGACTTTAAGATAATAATTTCAGTAAAAAGATCTTTAAGCTGAAAAGGCCATAATAATACGAAAAGTGAACTTTGAAGAGAAGAAAATAAATTTTTATATTTATCAACAGAATCCACATTATTTGAAAGATGATTAAAAAGAAAATAAAACGAATTCTTTTATAGCTCTTTTACATGATTTTTATTAAAAATATCTCAAATTTTTTAAATTAATTTTATATGTTAAAGTATATGCACATATTGAAAAAAGTATGAAAAATAAAAATTATTATAACTCTTAACTGGTATTATACATTAAACCAATGAAAGTTATGAAAGTTTCTACTATAGTTTTTTTACATTAAAGGAGATCCGAATTTTAGTATACTTATTAAATTACATTCGAATGAATTTATGACCTCATAAATTATTAAAATTCTATTTTAAACTAAATATCAATTTTCTAAGAAAATATTTATATTAAAAAATATTTTTTAGTTATTTATGTTTTGAGAAGGTTTAATGAGACTTGCAATTTAGCGATTTTAGTTACTAAAGGTTGAAATGATGGAACGATGAAATGATGGTGCGCTTCAAAACTTGTACTTTTTTCAATTAAATAATTAACTATCTTGTACGATAACACTGCTTTTAAATTAATATATTGATATATTGTTCTCGATATTATTTTTATAAAATAAATCTTTATTTATTTATATTTTCATTTTTAATAAAGCACGTATTCCGAAAATATATTGTTAGACTTACGGATCAAATAAATCATCAATGAATATGTTAAGTAATGTGGATAAATACAGTTAATAAAAGGATAATATTCACTGATATGATATGCATTTTGTATTATAATTAAGGACAATACTTTAATTAAAGATCAAGATACTTGCCGATTCGTGGTGTTTTGTTCGCAACTTAGTTTCGCAAGTGACTTTAAAATGTGCAGTAAGACAATGTTTCAATATTCAACTGATATAATCTTTTTATAAGTAAAAGCCGCAATTGTATTTGAATCATGATAAAAAATATTCAGTATATAATTTATTATGTTATAAATAGAAAATAATAAATTACCATTAATATATGATCAAAAATATCTGAATTAATAAAATTATCTAATACATTTATTTTATAAAAATATTAATGCTGAAATTTGAATTTTAAAAAAAAGAGTATTACATAACGAGCACAATATTTATAGAAATACATGTTTTTAAGTTTTCATCTTATTAATTCAAGATTCTGTTTTTTATATTTTATTAAGTATTAAACTATATTAATTTAAATAATTTTCAAAAACAAATCTTCGGATGAAGTATAAATGTTTATAAAATATTTCGACTACGATATTTTCAATATAATATAATAATAATCAATTTCTAAATATAGTGCTATGTGATTTTCGGCATTGTTTATATGATTTGTTGCGGGTTTCCTGTGGAAATTTTTTCATTAAATCTATTTTTGATTCAACACACTTATGCAATACTCATTACAGCAAAACAAATAAATAATAGCTTTGACTGATTATAAATACATCAAACTAATTGATTATAAATTAATTAAAAAATTGTGTAAAACTAATAATAATTTATTATTTATATAGTTAAATAAAGAATTATAATTTACTTAAAAAATATATTTTAATTTTTATAAAATATTTTAGATTAGCACACTAATCAGCATAATTGAAAATGATCGAGTGAATAAAAATAAATTAGTAGTGTGATGAAAAAGAGCTATAAAAGTGTGTACAAATAAATTACACATAAATTATTTGTATTTAGCAATAACAAAGTTTCAAAAAGTTAATAAATCGTCGGCTACAAATTTCTTATTGAATATTAAATCATTTTCGTTTTATCAAATTTTTTACGTCGCTAATTTTCAATTGGATTTTTTGAAATGGATTTTTTTGTAATTGGCTTTCATTGAGGCTATTGCGTTAAATGAATTACTTTTTATTTCATAACAAGAGATTAAAGAAATTTATTTTTTAGTTATAGTTGTTTATATAAAAATTAGTTGGTAAATTTTTCGATTTGAATTTTTAAACATAAGTCACTAACAATTTGTTTATGATATTTTATATAGTTAGTGTATTGTATTTCGTTAGTGTTCAAATATACGTATGAATGAGTAATTTGATACAAAGTTTACTAAAAACAGCTATTTCAATGTTCAATTACAAAAGACAGTTTCAATATTGTAATATGTTTTAAAGTTAATATAATTTCCTACAGAGGTAAATATTAAAATTAATAAAATCTACAAAATACTAAAATATATTGTTTGTATTTTGAATAGCAAATAATAATTTTCTAAAAACCTTTAATTTTATATTAATGAATAAAAAAATATAAAAGTAAAAATGTCTTTTTTCATTAAAATTTTTAATAAAAAGAAACTGAATATTTTTTGTAATATTTTAGAAAATAATAATCTATTGATTTTTTTACAATTTTTGATGTGTGGTTAGTTGCTGTTTGCTAATGACCTAAAAAGTGCTTTATTCCTTGGATTACATGTACATGGAAATAGAAAATTGCTATAATTTTTTAGAAATCGAAATTTATGAATAATAATAAAATATATAAAATTATTTAAAATATTCTGATATAAATGCATTATAATATTAATTTTATCTTGCTTCGTTTAAACAAAACATAGATAAAAGTTAATCGAGGTAGAGATAATAGTTGGATTATTTTCCTAACCTTATAGACTCGAGTCGTTTCTTGTGTACTTTCCACTGACTCTATGAACTCGAAAAAACATCAAGAAAGACGAAAAAATAAGAGTAAGTAGATACTGAAGGAACTGGGAGAGAGAGAGAGAGAGAGAGAGAGAGAGAGAGAGAGAGAGAGAGAGAGAGAGTGAGTGAGAGAGAGGGTAGGGGGAGAAAAGTGAAGTTAGCGTAAATTGAGCTTACAATCCAATCAACCAGCTCCTCGTCTCTTCCTCAACTCAGAAATGCACGTCAGGTAAAGGAAAGGAAGAGATGAAGTAAAATAAGAAAGATACTCGATGTGTTATCGATTCATTCTAGTCCCTATAGTATTTGTCTGGTACACTTTCAATAAAATGATATTAAGTGTTTATTTGGCATGTTGGTGAATTATTATTATTTCTAAATTTTGCTTTTAATTAATAAATATACACATTTGATCACATGTGTACATTGCGACCAATGTATTCATTCATTACTTGAAATTATACACCATGAAGTAGTATAATAATGTCAATTACAAGTAATATAAAATTTTTTAATAATCAAAATATTATATATATATATTTTCAAGTTACATATAAAAAATTTAAATAACGTATATGATAAACTATTGCAGATAGTTTTTTTTTATTAATTATATCTATACATTACACGTTCAGTATATATGTTAACATTATAATATTTTATTTACCCAAAAGGATTTCTTCTTTCAATAATCATTTAATTCTAATATTTTTTTAAAAATACTAGTAGTTATCGATCTTTATTATACGGCTAACACAACCACAACAACAACAAACACTAATAATATCTAATAATAATAATAATAATAATAATAATAATAATAATAATAATAATAATAATAATGATGATGATGATGATGATGATGATGATGATGATCATATTTATCATGAAGATTGGTACATTTATTTATTTTATCAAAGCTTATAATTTTTAATAAAAACTTTATGAACGTTTAAAACATGTGATAAGATTGAAATCAAATTTTAAAAATAACAATGATATAGGTCTTTAGTTAGAAGATAAACCGAAAAAAGACGAAGTCACACTGTTATGAAGTATATAACTCAAGTACATTTTGATGGGATTTTTAAATGAGCCCTAATTGCGTTAAATATTGCCGGAGGTTGGTTTATCACCGTTGCTCCCTTTCTCTCTCTCTCTCTCTCTCTCTCTCTCTCTCTCCCTCTCTCTCTCTTTCTTTCTTCTGTATATGTATGTTCTATACCAGAGCTTCCCTCAGTGATGCAAGATCTGTTTAAATGATGTTTCAGGCAGTCGGTAATTTCACAGCGGGATAGCAAATTAAAATTGGAAAAAAGTGTGAGTTTATGAAAATTTTAATTTTTATATATTTTAAAGAGTGAATCTAGCATAGCTAAATTATAAATTACGTTTTATATACAGACGTTATAATTTGATTATAAAACGTTAATTTTTCTATTATTAAGTAATAAATTAATCCTAGAAATATTCTTTATTTAAATAATTTATGATGTATTTGCTCTATTTTGATTGTAGAAATGTTTTGTACACATGGATATTGGGCATGTACTATTGTTTTGAATGGGTAAAAAAAGTAATATTTTTTGAAAAATTTTCTCTTTTATAAGAATGATTAAACATTACCTTAATTTAATAAATATTTTTTATTTAAAGCAAAAGTTTTTTTTATAAATAAATTGGTTTATATAGCATTTAAATTAGCAAAGATTGATTTTCGTAAATAAATCCATAATTATTTTTATATATATATATTAACCCATGTAACAACCACAGGGAACTTAATAAACAGGAGCGCTACAATTTCAAAAACTCTAGGGAAACCCAATTCTAGCGAAATAATCTAAGACAATTATAAAAAATGCTTATTAAGAAATCCATTCTGGTAATCTAAACGAATTGCTTATAAATGTATTTGTTAAAATATTTGTATTTGTACAGTACCAGTACATATATATATATATCAATACACTTAAGAGGTATATAAATGGATTTGATCTTTAATTAATAAATCAATCGTTCACGTACAATTTGTTCGTAGATTTTTATTCTCTTATTAATAAAATTTAAATTATTTAAAATATATTTACTCAAATAATCTATTCCTATAGAATAATAAGTCTGGTATACTTAATATTTTTAGCTTTTAATACATTAAAAGTTATTATAATTCAATAATTAGCCAGAATTAAATATTAATTTTCAATTAAATTCGGGAGCTTTTTAATTTAATACAATTCTCATTAATCGATTCACTTTATATCCATGTCATTACTGTTAAACTGTGATTAATCAAAAAATTATAATCTATCTGTACATTTTATTCAAATATCGTACGTATACCTGCACGTTTGTTTTGTAGCTATTGAGCTGAAAAACAAACAAAATAATAATTTTATGATGCTTATTTTAAGTGAATGTGACAATTTAGCAGGGATTACTTATGTCCAGAATAAATAATTGATAAATATTTGCTATAGAAAACGAGAATTTCAACGAATAATGTAGATTATAATTTAAGTTTACAGATATGGACAAAAACATGAGTTTAAAAAGTCAATTGTAATAAAATTTGGAACAGAAGAATTATTTCGTTATTTAGACGAAGATCCATGTAATCAAGCAATAATTTATGTTTACCCACAGATCGGGATGAAATTCATTTTATTCTGTTCTTCTATATTTATCCTGCCCCATATAAAGCACCCAATTCGTTTTTCATCAATTTAAAGATACATGTTATTGTTCAAGTTTGTAATGGGATAATGACTTATTCATCGCATTGATATGCGGTATTTGAGAATTTTATTTTCAAGACATTTTGACATACCTACAATATTTCAAAACATTTATTCATTTTTAAACTAATGGTAAATAACATAATATATTTAAACAATAAATTAATAAATATATTGTACATTAATAATTTATCAAAATAATACGGGTAATTATGCGTAAGTGAATTTAATATTTCAGTTTTCATAAAAATATGCATTTTTAATTTTTTATTGCATTTATAATTGTTTTTTATATAAAATAAATATATATCCAATAATTTATTATCTTAGTACGTATTATATAATATCGTTTATTTCTACAATATAAAGTTAAACCGATTCAAAATTCTATTATATTAAACAATCAAAATAAATTATCATAGTATACAAGCCTTATGTTTCGTTAAATTTTTTTAACCTGTGTCGTTAATCGATAATTTGTTGTTAACACATTCTTGGTACAAGTTAATGACTTTATTAATGTTAGTTGTAATAAAATTTCCGATAAGTTAACAATAGGATTTTGCCTTCACAATCATATACTATAAATGAATTGATTTTCGATTCAGTAAAATTCAGGTATACTGAATAATCCTTTTACGGCTTCGATTGTCGCATATACTACACGTGCTTTTAATGCTCACGTAACCCGTATTATAACCGCACGTTCAATCGTGGCTCGTTTAATTCATTCAAACTCTTTTGAATACGCCATTGATTTGATTATGTAATACCTAGTATATATTCCAGAATTTTAAATTCGACTAATTATCTGTAACTAGTTATCTATAAACATATTTGTTCTAAATAACTGTTTTAATCTAGATTTATTTAATTCGTTTTTACATATATTTTTACATATATATTTGTTTTCCATAATGAATGTTTAATATCATGATTATATAAATTTAATGTTTTTTGTAAATTTAAATTTTAATTATGATTGATACTAAGAAGAAGATTTATTTCAGTGGATTTGAAAGTATCAAATTTAATTTATTTAAAAAACTAGATTTAGTAGTAGATTTAGTAATTTTATTTTATTTATTTTATTTATGAAATAGATTAATTAAATTTTTATTAATATAAATTATAGATTACAAATTTAAAATTATTTTTAAAAAATTATGGCTCATATTTATAATTGAAAATTAACAAATAATATATTAATAAATATTGGTGATGTTTCTAAAGGAAAGTTTTGAGGCCTTATCAAGGAGTTCATTAAAAATATTTATAATATTTATCTATTAATTAATATACGAACAGATGATATAACTATAAATATTATTAATAAAGACATCATAAATACAGAATGTTCATGAAGTGTTGCCAAGACTCCAAAATTTATGGTATTCCATTATATTTATCAATTAAGTTAAATAGTATTAAATACCAATTATGATTATATTTTGTTGTATTTTGAAAATTTACACATATTAATTATTCAGCCAGTAATTCTTGGTATACTTATTAACTTGAAGCATTTATGAAAGATTTCAGTTTCTGTAATATTATCAAATATTTTAGAAGATATCCCACTGTATAATAACTTTTTTTTAACGAAAATTTTGAAATACATTTTTCTGAAATTTCTTATTTATTAAATCACATAAATACTTTAAATGCAATTATTTACATTTTATTGAATATAATTTAATTATATTAAAATTATTTGATTATAATTAATTTATATAAATTATATTAAAATAACAGAGCACATTATACAATTTTTGTATTTATATTCATACGTTATTTTTAATTTAAATTTTTCCTTTTAATCTCAATTGTGACTTAATTTTATACAAATCTTGTAATATTATTGCTTTCTAAATTATTATTTTATTTTATTTCAACAAGGAATGGGAATATTTCCATGTCAATACTGATTAAATTTACTATCAAAATTGTACTAAATCATTTTTGAATGTTTAGAATGATGTCATATTTGAAACTATAAGAATCAAATCAAATAAAATGCAAAATACTACATATATATACTGCATTTAATATGCGAGGTAATAGAAATAAATTTTTAAAATACAATTTTAATAATTATGGATTTTCAGAATTTAATAATATCTATTTTATTTAGCTATATAAACAATTTTTATTATTTTATTATTCAAATTTTATGTTAATATATCATTACCTAAACTTGCATACATGAATTTAAAAGAAATATTTAGGATCTTTTTTTTACCAGTTGCATCTCTATCTAAAATTGTATTTAGTCTATAATAGTATAGTCCATTTTACTTTATTTTTATTATGCAATTTTATTTTAAGTTGATATCTCATTGTGTTATAATAAATAGTTTTTCGAATATTAAAAATAACTTATGAAAAATATATTTTAATGTATTTTAATAAAAAAGAAAAATCAACAATGAAAAATTAACCTTAATCTAATATGATTTATTGTTTATTTCTTACGTATGTTTCTTTTGTTTACAAAAAAATCTCATCAATAATATTTACTCAACATACATATTTCTTCTACTTTAGAAACATTTTTATTATCTCTTTTCTTTATTCAATGATATACAGTTACATTTCTTAGTCTATTTGATGGTGTGTCAGAGTTATCCCTTTAAGAGCTGTCACAGGTGTCTTTCTTGTCCTTTGTATTGTTCGCATGAGCTGAAATTGCTACTTTCTTAAGTTTACGGATATGGTTACTTTTTTTTAGGCACAAAAAATTTTGATCATGACTTTTTTCACGGTGCTTCAGTATAATAACAAAGAATGCTTATTGTAGAGATTTTAATAAGACGAACGTATTAATAATTATTAAAATTCCTGCAAAATCGTGTATTATTAGTGTTATTATATGGGAAAGCGTAAAATGACGAAAATATTTGATAGAATACAAGCTGTAATATTTTAATTTTGCTTCAGTATTTTTATCTAAAATAGGATGCAAGTGTATTGATTGATCTAAATACAATAATTATATTTTATTCAATATCTATATATATATATATATATATATATATATATATTAAAAACAATTTAATAGTATAATAACTTTAATCCATGCTTTTAATCTTTAATTAAATGTTTATAATGCTTAAATTAAAATTATTAAAAAATGGGTAATTTGTATTCAATAATAATAATTATTAATTAAAAAAAATAAAAATATAACTTTTTTATATATAATTTAATATAAAATAATGTAATTTAATATCATTTAATATATTACTATAATAAATTAATTATATTTCTTTTTTGTTTTCATTATAGAAAAGATTCCATTTAGTATATTGAGATATTTCGAATATTCGAAATTATTCGGTAGTATGATTTGACTACCAAATAATCACTAAATATAGCTTTTAGATGAAGTTAATAATTATAGAACCACGAGAATCACGGAATTGCCATAACGACCATTATCATAAACGTTATCTAAAAACTAGATTCGCGACTTGTCTCAGTTGAATCTGACTCGCGGGAGGTTATCAACCGTTTAAATTACTTTATAAACCTCGCGTCAAACTTCTAATTGCTAATGAAAATGACAACAAGATTATTTAAGAAAACTTACTTTAGCAGCTATTTAGTATTTAGCGTGGGATTACTACAATACAAAATTGAGTACATGAACAATTGAAAATCTATAAATTTTTTTTTTTTATTTTCTAATATTTCTTCTGTAATTTCTAATATTTCATCAGATTTTTAAAATATAATTTATATTATATCTTATTGCATTTCTTTATATTGTATAAAAAAAAAAAAAAAATTCAAAAATTTTCAAATTATCATCTAGAAATAAAAAATTGACAGCTAACTATAAATCTCTATTATTAATTATTTCTGTAAATAATTAAAAAAAAAAAGAATTTTAACTTTTCCAATTAAAAAAATAAATAAATGATAAATATGCAATATATAATATCTAATCAAAATTCAATAGAAATGAAAAAAATTTTTATTTATTTTTTTTCTAATAGTAAAAAATTTGATATTAATAAATTTGTAATACAAATAATAAATTCATAATAATCTATATGTATGAAATAAACCTTAGATTTTCTTTAATCTATTATTATATTTAATTTGATGCAAAATATTTTTTAATGTAATCAAATTAAAAATTATATTCAAAATAAACAATAAAAAAGCTTTTCAAAAACTAGCATAAAAATTTGTTATAATTATTTCACATTTTACTTCAAATAATTAATTTTAATGTTGTGTATTTATGTTTTTTTTTAAATTTTGTAATATCAAATATTTAAAAATATTTTTAAAAATTGTTGAATTATATTTAATGTTAAATTTGAATTTGAATTTATGCATTTAAGCTTTAAAAAGTTACAATAAGAAGCGTACTAGAATTAGAAATTGATTCGATTAGAGTCAAATCAAAATAAATTATGATACCTATATAATATATATAAGTAAATATTACATATTATATTTGTTTGGTATAATTATCAACTATTAGTATGATTTATTATATACTATGGAAATGTTGTAAGAAAATTTATTTATTAATTTAATTTAATTGAAGCAATATATCTATATGTGTATTAACTACTTTAATTGGAATGATTTACTATATTAAACTGAGGAATAATATCGTGATTACATTTATGACAGAAAAATTGAATTCTTATTAATTTTTTTCTCTTTTTACGTAGCAAATCAATATATTCTATTATATTTGTTTTCTTAGCAAAGACAATCTTAATCTTTTAATATTTATATATTGAATTTGTTAGATCAAAAACTTATTACAGTATTTCTCATAAAAATTTTAGTAAATTGTTGTATAATTTTTTTACAGTTGACACAATTTAATATTTTTTAAAATTATTTAAAAATTTATATAAAACCTAACAAAAATTTATACCCAAAAGTTATTCCGTATATTTTTATTTTAGAAGCTATTGGTATGATCGATTAGTATCTATAATATATTAATAATTTCTTCACTACAAAATTTCATTACTACTTATATAAACATGATATACTATAAATTTACAATAATAATATAATTTTATATAAAATTTAACGATAATATTTTATCCTATTTTATCAATGTAAAGTGCCTATTATTTTCTATTGTTTTGAATACATTCGTATATAAAATATTAAATCTGACAGTTTTTCAGTCTAAATTTGTTAAGTATTCTGTTGTAAAATGTTAGAAATTTTAAATCACAAGACAAACCTTATTGAAACTAAAAATTGAATGCAAAATAAGGACGAAGAAAACCAAACTAAAGAAAAATGTGAAAAGAATGCCAAGATACGATAGCAAGACAAAGTTTGATCAAAACTTTTGGCATCGTAACGAGTACATTTTCTTGCCGAAAAGGGGGGCAATATCTTAGGCGTCTTACTATCTCTATCTTCGTCATAAGACTTCATAATTCGATCTCGAACTTTGATGCTGCGAACGATCGAGCTAAGCGAAAAAAAAGAGAAAATAAAGCAGGGAAGATAAAATAAACAGCGAGAAAGAGAGAGATAGAGAATAAAGCAGGAAAAGACTACATAACCCTCTTTCGCGCGTATCTAGGCACCGTTGTTGCAGAACAAATATGAAATTTCACCTTTCCCTTCATTATGTATATCACTCATTGGATTTAATGTGAATATTTTTGATGTACTGGAAAGAGAATAAATGATTTTATTTTTGCTGAAAATGTGTTTCAGAAATTAATTACACTGTATATTCTTAATATTTCATTAACTATGATCGAACAAGAGATATTAGTAAATCAAAGTTGTTAACTTGAACGATTCATTCTATAAATATTATTTTTCTATGAAATACATAGAAAATTAACATAAAAATAAAAATGTGTCTAATAATGATTCAGTAAGTAATATTAGAAAGTTTTTTTTACATAACTTAGGTAAATATAATTTTTTAATGATTCGCATAAAAATTTTTTTTAAATATTTATAAATGTTCCAGTAAATATTTTCATTTACTTTTTCTGTATAGCAGTTATTTTTAATATTATATTTGTTTTTAAAAATTTTTCAAATAGCGTTTACAATCAAATTTTACTAATAAATAGATTTTTTAAAAGTACTATTTAAGTACAATCATCTTTATATTTAGAAAAATATTAAATGTTTACAAATTATTGTTGACTAATTATATCTAAATATCAAATTGTTTATTTTTGACATTTTAATTTTAATACAAGTTATTGTTGTTCATACAAACTTTTAAAGTTTCCGAGTGCAAATGTAAATAGAAAATATTATATCTATTCATCATAATTATACATTGGTAGATTGTAATTATTTTATCAATATAGTGTGAAATTTAATAATTCTTTAGTATCTGTATATTTGTAAAGGAAGAAAACATTAATAGACTTATTATAAATATTTTAAAAACAATTAATATTTTTAATACGATATATATTTTCTTACAAGCTTTTTTATTATTAATATTTATCTCAATATTTATATTTTTGAGAGTATATATAATATTATGAAAATTTACAATATAATTTTACAGTAAAATATCTATTTATTTAAATTTTATATTTCTATATATAAAATATACGATTGAGCTTCGTATTATTTTCATTTTCACAACAATTTTTATATTTTATAATTACATAAATTATACACTCTGATAAAAATTAGTTTGAATTATTGAAATCATTATATATTATTTAAAGATTATTATGTAAATATTATATCATATAGAATAAATTTGCCTAATATAATAATATTTTATAAAATATCATAAAAGAAAAAATTAACATTATCATAAAAATAAATATGTAATATGAAATATATCGTATCTATAGTTACTGATAAAAAAATATACTGTTGTTGCAACAGTTGTTTATTTAAATTAAAGAATAGATCTCTAAATATAAAATAAAGAAAATTTTATATAAACTAAATTATCGAACAATATATCAAGGAAAATTTAATATATAACATGTTATCTTTGTTTTAACATGTACTTGAGTTTAAATATAATAATATAATATTAAATCAATATTTAAAAATGCATTTAGTTAATTACGTATTTTTTAATACATTAGATATTCGATCGATATTGAATATTATTTTAATTTAAGTCACACATTGAAAATATTGGTAGTGAAAATTAAACATTACATACAGTCTTTCTGAATTATTAGCACGTGTTTTGAATGAATAAATGCATTATTATTTATGACTATATAGTATTCTAATAATATGCTTTTAAAGTAGAAAATGTAATGTAAATGTTAAAATAATAACTTTAAAAATAAAATAAGATGACATCATTTCCGTATAATTGACTTTTTGAAATAAATTTTTTTTTTTAATAATATCCTTTTTTAGAAAACAATATTTTGTCTAATTAATTTTTGCTTCGTAAGTAAATATTTTATTCATGTTTTTAAATGTAAGATATCGTCGATTTGACTTATAGTCTATCGAATGGAAATTCCATTACACAATTTTAATTAAAAAATAATATCAATTTTGAAATGCAATTTTTGATGCATTTCATGGAAACTATTGGGAAAAATCTTATTTGAACATGCAAATTAGTGTCATTTTTCTTTAATTGATTATTTAGAATATAACAATATAAATCGACATATATAGGGTGAGCTCAAATGTGAAAAAGTCCATAAAAAAAAAAAAATAAATAAAAAAAAAAAAAAAAAAAAAAAAAAAAAAAAAAACAAAAAAAAAAAACAAAAAAAATGAATACCCCGTTTTGGTATTTTTTGAAACAAAAGGCCTATATCAAATATTTGTCCTCTCTTTCATAAATTCCTTCCTCTGCATTCGAAAAGTATTGTCTACCCGTTAATAAGAAACTTACCTAGCTCAGTAAAATGTGCCTCTCATAAAAGTAGTAGTAGTACTAGTAGTAGTAGTAGCAGACGATGTGGGCAGTGGACGGTTGCAAGTGATACGGGTCTGCGCGCGGTCGGACGCAGTCTGCAAATGCCAACGCGGCCGCGGTTCGTCGAGGGATGGAAGCGAACCTGTGCGTGCACATCCTCGCGAGGCTCCGGCACACGACTGTGCGACTTGGCTCACTCCTAGCCTGCTGCGACCTTCTTGTGGCTCCTCTCTCTCTCTCACTCTCTCTCTCTCTCTCTCTCTCTCTCTCTCTCTCTCTCTCTCTCTTTCATCCCCAGACCCTTTGCTGGGAACTCCCTCCCACAGCTTTCCGAGCTTCACGCAATTGCACCCTCTCCCCTTTTCGCTATGTCCTTTTTTTTTGTTTCTCTCGCGTTCGGGCTCTACATTCGGCGTCCTCACTTCTCACTATATTCAGTACATTCAGCTCAGTCATATCTATTATTTTTTTTCTTTCTTTTTTTTTCATCTCCTCGCGAGGCTCCTTTATCACACAACTAAATTCAATTTAATTTCTTAATTTTAGTTAATCTTTGATAATGAATTTCATGAAAGTTGGGAAACCCCTTACTTATACTGCTTGCTTATTATATTTTATATTAGTAATTCTAATGCTAAGAATATACTTTGACTATTTTATATACACTTATAAATTTTATATACTTTATGCATGGGATAAACTTAGCTCTTATTTTACTCTGATAATTAAGTTTTTATTATATATTTCACTAAAGAAAAAACATTATCTGATTTGTATAAATTAACCTGTTTAGAAATATTATTTAACCAATTATAAGTTACAAAGACATAATATTATTTTGTTACCACGACAATTATTTCAAATGTTTCTTTTTAATCACTATTTTATTACATTAGTAGATTTAATATAACTTTGTAATTATATATAAAATTGTAAACTTACTTTAAACATAAGATTGACATTAGATTTTTAAAATTTTAAAGAATTTCTTTTAAATTTAGTAAATATATGATAATTATTATTTTTCCTTTACGACATCGCCATTATTAATTATTATGGTTTTTAATATTTAAATATATTTTGATAATTGCTTAAATAAATTTATTTAAAATATATTTATTACGTCATATGCAATTTTTCAGTATTATGAATTGTATTATGTAAAATAATATAAAAAACACAAAATTTTATGATAATTAAACCACATCCGAAATTAAAAATATTAACATGGTATGATTCTAATTTATAATAATACAAAATTTAAATCATTTTTTTATTTTCACCAAAAATGTAATAAAATATTATTATTATAAAAAATTTGAGCTATTCAATTTAGACTATCATATTAAAGAATATATTAAAAAGTTATATTATAAATTAGTTATATTATAAATAGTATTATAAATCATTTTATATGTCTTGATAATAATTTATTCAGTTTTTTAATTCAATTATTTTTACTTTATTATATTTATATAAATGAATGAAAAGTATATTTTAATATCACATATCTTTAATACAAATCAAATTTAAAATCATGCTTAAATTCATAAATTTTTTACTTTCAAAATAAATACGAATATAATTATTGCTATTTATATAGCATTCTTTTATTATTAATATTTGTAGATTAGTTGAAAAAACTTTATTATATTAAATAGTATTTTAGAAGGTTTTTGATTTTCAATACGATAATTATCTATCTTGTATATATTTGTTTTACCTTTTTTTATCTCTTTTTTGATTACGCTGAAATATTTCTTACATCTATTAAATTTTGATTTTTATAATAATGATCTAGTAGATATTTTATTGTATTATATTGTTTAAATTTTAATTGTAAAGCGTTTTTTTTCATAACCTTTCTATTAAAAATTATATAAAAATACTAAGAATTATTAATAAAAACTATATATACTTAGTAATAGTTTTTTTGTTTAAATATAATAAGTTTACTTATATAGTATTAATAGAATAGATATTTACGTAATTTAAATATTATCCGTGAATTTTTTTGCCGATAGTTAAAATATTTTTAATTTTACTACTAAAATATTAAAAATATTTAAAATATTAAAATATTAAAAAATTGTATTAATCAACTAATATTTTTATTTATTGTACATGATGAAATACAATAAAACTATTAATGAATAACATAAAATTATAATATTTTATATTAATACGAATGAATTTTTTATTTTATTAATATAATTAATTCACATATTTACTGAATATTTCTTAGAATAATTGAATAAATATATCTTTAAACATTAAAATATGATATAGAGAGGAGTATTTTCTATTTGAAAAATTGTTACTTACAAAAACGTAAAATGTAGAAAAACGTGTTTGCATTGATTTAAATTTTATATAATCAATTTTCTTTCTATTCAAATAAATATTAATATTAAAAAATACTTTATTCTAATTGTATTAATTATTGATAATCATGAAAAGAATTTGTAAAATTATTTTTAAAACATTTAATCGGAGAAGCTATTGCAAAATTCTATTTTCTAAATTAAGCGTTTAATGTTTAATAGATTAGTGTAAAATGTAAAAAGATCTCTTCGTTTTTATGCTTTAAATATCAATATGTATATATTGATATTTACAAGATACATGATGAATTTTAAATAGATATATCAAGATATATTGAAATAAATTGATAAAATTATATTAAATAGTATAATTGTTTTTTAGATAAATTCTAATAAAAAAATTAATTATGCATGATACATCAGATGAGTGTTATAGAATTATTCAAATACAAAATTTTAACAAGTATATTATAGGTATTTTATCCAGGCTGTTAATATGGTACTTTTCTGAGGAGTTTAATTTGACAATTTAGACGAAATACGTATAATACAGTTATTAAAATTTTGCACTTAAATAATCTCAGCAATTTTGCCCAACGGAGTAATGAGTTGTGTGTTGTGAATTAACGAGATGCTTTGCTGTTTTTCTAAATACGTCATCTAAAGTTTACGCGTATGAATACTTATTTTTATACCTCTTTATATATGTATGTTGACATTATCATACTCATATACGAAAAATATTTTATCTATTACAATTTACCTCCGATTTTTTGATTTTCATAAAAATTTATGTTTAATATTAAATATTTGATATCGATCCGTTATATAATGTATATTTATCTGATGTAATTATTGTCCTTGAAGTTTAAGTTTTTCGTTTCCTATTATTTATAAGATTTAATACGTATATCCAGTCTCTTAGTAGACGAGTTGAATGGAGAATTATTTTTGGAATACTATGTAAGATAGTTGTTAACTATTGTATATCAATTATCTTGTATACATATTGTACTAGTCATAGCATTCAAATATAGTTAGCTCTTTTTTCCTGTATATGAATGGTGCTCATTAGTATAAGTGAGTATTTCGTTATAGTTACGAGTTATAAATTCATCTATTCGTTCAAATATATATAATTTGTTGACAACCACAAAAAAGAAAAAAAAAATGAAATTTTATACCAGGGACAATCAAGCTACTGAAGATACAATTGTTCGTTAACTTCTTTGAAATATATTATAAAGTTGAGGTTTTATTTTTTTTTTCTTTGTATATTGTATTCACATTTCATGAGTAGATAGTTATATCATTGCAACTATAGAATAATCTATGTGAATATCACCTTTGTTTCGTAGATTTTGAGATTTATAAAATTTATATTTTTTTTATCCAATGATTTACTTATAACTTCTTAAATTGGTCATTTTAAACCAAATAATTTTACTAGTACAAATATAATTTTAAATTATCGCATTATGTTACTAAATACAAAAATGTATAATTTTTCCTAATATTTAGGCTCTAACTTTAATATAGACATTAAGTTAAAGATGTTTTTAACTTTTATCATTTCATGTAAAAATAAATCAAATCAAAGAAATATAAATACACACAAAAATTAATTTTATGGGTAAAATTAGAATTCTTCTTAATACCATTTGCAATTTAAAAATATATCATCGTTCATATATGGAAAAATATTTAATTATTTACACTTATATAAATGGAGTCTATAATTTATATATATCTTGTATATAGTAAATGAAATTGTAATTTATACGAAAAGCTATCATTAAATTACTAATACTAAATCATTTGTGAGGTCTTTCAAATTTTTGATAGAATTTTGAAACTATCATTATATGTGGAATTTTTGAATGATAATATAATATTTGTCTTATAATCTTATAATTATAATAACTTGTAAATTAATTTTATTACAGTATTTTCATCACAGAATTCTCATTTTTATTATTAGTACAGCAAAATTATTACATTTTTTTATAAAAGAAAATTAACGTTTTATTATGTGCGAATCTTTTATTTTTTCAAGACTCTTTTTTTGTTAAATTTTTTGATACGACTACGATTTGTACATCAGTCATTTTGTATATAGATTTTTTTATTCTATTATCGTATTCCATTATTATATATACGACATTATTGAAAAAATTATGTAGTAAGTGCTGTAATTTTAATACGTTAAGAATTCTGAATCTTGAATAGATTGTTATCAACATTTTTGTTATCTCTTTATTTGACAAAAATGGTCTTCAATATTTTATACCATATAAATTTAAAAACATACATAATGTAAAAATAATAATATTCAGCTTTCAAAATAATTTTATCAATCATCCTTTTTGTATTTTTTAATTATATATAGAACGTATATTTGTTCACGCATTACTATCTCGTATTAATATATGGATCGATATCTATATCTATAATATTTACTATAACCTTAATGATATATCTCAAGACATATTGAATTGACTTTTTTCTACATTACTTATAATGAATTGATTTAAATTAATTTTTATTTATTTATTTTTTAACTATACACTATAATTTTGTTTACAAATAGTAAAGTTTTATCAATTATAGATCCTTTAATAAAATTTGTTCTAACATACATTTATTTAAATATATTGAATTAAATTTTATTTTATGATTTAATATAAACATATATTAAATTAAAATTTTTATTAAATCTAATATTTTATATAAATAATTTTAGTAATATTATACTGCGGTAAATCTCATATGTGTGTCTATCACAGTACGTATTAAAATTATTTAATAAATTTTCTTTTATATTCTTGATATTTTCTTTATAGTTTAAAATTATGTCTTTAAATTTGTTATAATAGCACTAAATATATTCATATTAAAAAAAAATCTGAATATATTATTGTTTCAGTACATTCTATAATTTATTAATTAGTTTTTTAACTTATTCTGTAAACTTTATAACTTTATTTATAATAATAATCAGTTTTATATCTTTTTCAGCTTTTGATTTATAAGTTTTTCACTATACTAATTACTATTTTCAATTTTTTAAATATATTATATAAATTAAACTTTTGATAGATCATTTGATTCATATCATTATTTTCTAATATATTCATTTAAAATCAACGTTATACCTTTTGTAATAAGTTTCAATTTATTAATAGAATAGACTGGAATGACCTACTTTCAGTTTTTCGATAAACGCAAACAATAAAATATGATAAAATTCGTTTAAATATAATGCAGAATTAATGCACTAGATTATGGAGATTTTTCAATGTATCCGTATTCCAATGTTATTAGAAACAATATTACACATAATTCATTTTTAACCAAGTCACCTTATTACTTTTATTATCTGATACCCAAAATAAACCCAATAAATAATGAAATATCCTTAGTAATATATTATTTGTAGTTTCTACAAGTTCTTATTTTGAAAACTCATTTATAAGTTTATTGAATTCACGCGTATTTTGCAGTATTATATCACCACTACATTAAAATTAATATGCTCAACGATAGAAGTTTCATCAATAATGATAATAATATTTTGCAATATTTATTTATTATTTAAATTACTGATATGAATTATATTTAGTACTTTTTAAATAAATGAAATTATTTAATTAAATTAAAAAATTAGATCAAGAAGTGTGAAAATTGTAATAATTTACATTTGTATTTATTGTAGGCAAAAAGAAAAATATTTATTATTATCTGTTAATGATTTCACATCCCTCTTATTAAAAACATATTTTTAAATACATAAATGAATGTAATATAATAAAAAAATTATAAAAAAATATATTCACAAACTATTAAAGAAGTTTTTATTAATTTTTATTCACTTATTGCTGTTAATTTATCATTTAAATTTTCTGTAATTACGTGCATAAATTAATTTTTTATACATAAATTTATATTAATTTTAATTATATATAAATAGAGTATAGCGAATCAATAAAACATGAAAATAGATAAACAGAAAATTAAACTGAATATGATATTTCTGAAATAAAATTTCGCTTGAATCCTAATATTGAATTTTAGTATTTGGATAGAAGTATAGTATTTTTAAATTTTAAATTTGACAATTTACATTATTAACGTTACTAATTGTTTATAATCATTAAATATGATAGTGTTAATAAAATATAAAAATTAATATAATAATAAAATTATGTAATATATGAGATACATTGTACATTAAAAATATTTTATTAAGTCGAAAAGGTATAGTTACAATTATTAGGAATGGATATAAAAGAAACATAAATCATTTGGAGCTCACATATAAAACTGATATGTAGACTAGCAATTTTTCAAAAGTATTGCATGTTTTACACATTGTATATTTTATGATAGAATTTAGCAAGAAACATATTAATATTCATTCATATTTCTTTGAGAAATGGTAAAGGATTAAATTATAAATATTATTTTAAATTAAGTATTAAAGAAATCTTCAGATTTATAAATCATCTATTGATAATGGATACATTTTTTTAATACTAAAAAATTTTAATTTTAGTAAAATAATTATATTTGGTATTTTTAAATTTGCAGTATTAAGATATATAAAATAATTTTATTTTTTTTGTTTCAAACAAGATTTTTATATTTCAATTTACTTTTCTTGAAAATATATCCATTTAAGCAACTAGTAGTTTACACAACTAATAGTTTTACTTACAATAAAACAATTAGATAATATTTTATGTGCTTATTCACATATATTTTTAATAAAATCTTAATATTTTATTATAAAATCTTTTATCTACTAAATGACTACTTTGCTTTAAAATAAATTATGGTTTGGTGAATGAATGTTAAATTTTAAATGAGTATTAACATTTGAAAAAGTACATTGTATATTTTTAATATATACCAGGAGGGTTACCTAATTGCAAAATTCCAAAAAAACGGTTTTTGTTGTAAATAGTAAACTATATTTCAATAACTTCTTATTTTAATAATTTTTTTTCTTCAAACAATTATATTCATATAGCAAATATTTATAAAATGGCAGCGAATTGCTCAAGCCAGAATCTCGCTGCCCTATATCGAAAGTTTCATTTAAAATAGATAAAATCATTGCTTTAGTGTTATTGTAAATTAAATACAAAATGTAAAAATAAGATAAATTTATAAACGATTAAAATAAGATATAAATGTATCAAAAATTGATATAGATTTATAAAATTAAACAAATTAAATAGCTTGTTAAATGCAATGGATTAAATTAAATGGATACTTCATTGAAATTTGAAAAGTTAACAAAATAATATCACAATTTTTAAACGTTTGAATTGAAGTACAAAAGTTGTAACATATACAAAAACTATAAATGAAATTCTTTATATAATTCGAGAAATACTAGGAGGAAATTCTGCTACAAAACGATACTTTTTAGTTGATTTTTGTAATATTAAAAAAGTGGATGTTCATAGTATATAAAATTTTATTTAATTTAATCTAAAAAAAATTTTTTTTAATTACAGATAACTAATAAATCTCTACGATTTCAGACGTTTTACAACTTTGTTTTTGTTTTACCTACATGGATTATCATTTATTATAGTATTAAACCAATATTTTTATTTCAAAATTGTTAAAAACATAATTCAGAATATTTAAAATTTTAAAAGATTCACTTAATTTTTTTTATGCACACTGAAAAAATAACTGTTTTAAATAATCTAAACTATGTCCCTTAATACATTGCGCATGCATATTAATTTAATAATAAGTCTATTTCATTAATAAAGATTAAAGGTGAATAAGAAATTACAAAAACTTAAAGATATATCTTCTCAATGAATGTTTGTTAAAAATCTAACTACAAATTTTTATTTTATGATCGCTGGATTAATTTATTTTTATTTATTAATTTATTTTTTTATTAATTTAGATTTAACAATCTTGACCAGAATAATTGTTTTATGTGTTTCATTTACTGCGAAATTATCAACCACAAGAATATAAATTTTTTCCATTAAATTTCTTGTAGCTAGGTTCAACATCATCAATACTATTATCTTTATTGAATATTTTCCTAATATTTATAATGAAGCTTCTATATTTTCCAAAATTAGAGAACTTCGTTCAAACCATAAGTTCATTATGCATTTAAGCTCGTTCAAAATTGAAATTATATTCTTTACACGTTTACTAACTCACATGAATAAAAAACTGAATTTCGTAAACAACATGGAACAATGAATCAACTTCTCCGTATAAGCGAATTCAAAGCCAATACATTTTATCTTCATACAAAGTTATGCTATTTGATATTTATACCATTTTTCTTAATAATTGTTGGTAATTCTCAAGGTTTGAACCGTTATTTCTGTTATTCAATATGGTTAACATTAACCATTTAGAACGAAATAGTTTAAACCTCGGTAATACTTTGAATTATCAATGTGTAAAGCCAATACTTATCCATTTATTTAAAATAAAATATTTATTGTTTAATATATTTTACGCTATTCCGACCATATATATTACGTATAGCAACATAAATTTGAGAGAATTTTAGTTCATTATTCATAACATAATACGCTAGATTACTATGTCATAAAGTTCAAAAAATAGCCTATCACATAATTGTTCAATATTTATCTTCTCTATCTTAGATAAATCAGTATGAAATTATCTCAACCGTTACTATTAAATCAGTAACTAGATATTCCTTAAATGTTTAAATGACTTCCAAGAGTTTCCTTATAATCTACTCTTTAACTTTGTAATCTGTATACTAAAGGCTTTTTGTGAGCCGTCGTTATGTATCATTTTTACTTATTGCTTTAGGATGGTTCTTATATAATTTCTATAATTTTAGTGATAGGTGATGCTTTGTTCTTGTACGGGTAAGTGTTTAATCGGAAGGCTGAAGTCAAATTTTTAGAGATAGTTGGATCATCTCAACATTATTCGGATGTTTTTTTGTACAAAAAATTGTTTTAATTCTTCTCATAGATTTTTCACACACGTCAACCGAAAAAAATGATTCAAAGTTTATAATTTTACAGTCAATAAAACATGGTGTTCATCTGTTTATCTAGTTAGAAATTTATATTACTTTCGTCTTTGGTTAACATGTGTATTAGATAAATAAATACTGTAGAGTCTGCATCTCATCATCTATATAAGATTGCATTAAATATTAACATTTTTCACGTTTATTGTAGATTATATGGCATTGCTTACAGCTAAAGTTATCTGATGAAGGATAATAATATTTCATTAACAGTTTATAATGAGTGATTTAATATTCACAATTTATTGTTGGCAACAGGTTCGCTGATTAATGAAGCAGCATAGTAAGTGAAAGTTTTAAGATTTGCATGGTATATTCCTTTATTCATTTCTCAATTTCCATGAGAAATTTGGTATCTTTATAGTATTTTACGAACATTCTGTCTTCTTTGCGTATAAAGGAAACTATTTGCTTACTAAAAGATAGGTGTGTATTTATTATCAACATGAATTTAAAAGTGTAGAGGAATTTTTGAATTCTCCTTCAGGCTCGAATAAATACATCAACAAAATTTATTTATACGACTTAATGATGGATTTTAATTACAAATTTGTGAATTATTCAGTAAATTATTGGAAAAGAATTATTTATTTTTACTGATTTTTGCGTATGAATAAAAATATTAACAGCTTTCTTGCTATCTAAATATATGCATACATGATTGTCGGAGACACGAAAGACTAATCTGGTGTTAACAAATACAATTTTTCTTTGGAATTACTTTTGCGGAATCAGTAACGGTAATGCATTCTAATGATTCTATGTCCATCGAAAGCAATAGCTGATTTTTCTATCGATACTTTTACTTAATGGATCATTTTAAAAAATAATATATTGATTTGTTTAATGAAATTAGTATTTTTAAAAATTATATTTTTTGCTAAGAAACTGATTTTTCGAGCGAAAAGTCAGTTTTTGAGTCGTTTAGAATCTTTTATATTTAAAAGATACATGTATATTTTTAAGGGTATTGGCAGAAACTCCACATACTAAGTTAAAGAACGTAATATACTAAAGTGGTCGTACTGAACAATTGCTAGAAACTCTTTCTCTTTAAATCTCACTCAATTTATATATTTGAGCATCTGTATTTATTCCTTTAAATTTCAGTTCACTGATCGTCTAAGTGCAGTAATTTCTACATACTTTATTATAAAGTTGTAATTATACAAACATTGATTAAATTTGATCTTATTTATTGTTTCTACTGGTTTTCTCTATATTCTGTATTATTTTTTTTATTATCGTTATAAGTTTAAATAATATTTGCTACACATTAAGAAATAATCTATATATTTTTGTATAAAATTTTAACGAATACATGTTTAAATACGATTTTATTTTAAGCTTTTGTCGTTTTATGTTTGAAAGTAATTGATTATTTAGTTTGTATTATAATTAATAGAAGAACTATCGAAGCCTATTGCTTATTAATTTTTTGAAGCTTATCTCAGAGATAAATTTTTTTATGAATTTTCATTAATAAAGCTAATAAAATTTTGTGATAATTTTAGATTTTCTTTTCATATCTTTGCATATCTTTATTGTTAATTTCTTTCTCTATTTATTTAAAAAAAAAATAAGCTAAATTTTTGTACTTACTTGTTATTAAACGATAAGTAACATTTTAAATTTTCAATACAAGTTTTATGTTGATAACAATGCTATTTCAATATAATATCATAAGATTTATTAGTGTTAATCAATTTTATTTTAAAATGAGTATATTTAAATATTGTAATCAAATGTATAACCTAAATATTGATAAATACTATAAAATATATGTGTAAATTAAAAGGAACGAAATTTGTATTGTATATATTCAATTATAAATTTAGCGCCGTGTATTTATTTGAGAACTTTTTTAACGCGAATAATAAATGATGTTCGAAAGAAAAATGTTTTACGTATTGTGAATTTTCTGTGGTAATCATGATAAAATATGAATAAAATATGAATTAAAGTTAGTACTAAAAGTAAAATATTTCAATAAATATTTATGTTACTTTTTCTGTAAAAGGAGATATTTGAAAAAGGTGGTTAATTACGAATCCAATAATTCCGGGACACGTTAGCGTCGCCTCACCCTTGAAGACAAAACTCGTTGAGGCATGCATTTTGACTGATACTCGTAGGCAAAAACAATGGAAGTTTTCTGAGAGAGCTCTGACAATTTTCAGTGTACTGCTACGGCTGAATTGGCCAAGAATTGCTGGTCTTTTGATGTAAACTAAATAAAACGTCCACAGTGCTAACCCTTTCAAAAAGCCAAAGCAAATCCGTTCAAAGTGACCGCTCATTTGCCTCCTCCAAAGTGTGGGTGCACTTGTTTCTTAGAGTTTTCACTGTCATACATCGATGACCAATTATACCTTTTACCAATGAGCAGTCGTCTGGGCGTGAGGAATTGAAAAATGCAGAAAGGGAGAGCAGACAATGAGTTGACCCTTTTTTTACTTTGGACGTGCCCTGATCAGCCTTTGTTGACGCTTTCTGTCGAAGATAAACATGGCCCAAAAAATTGATAAAAAAACATTTTTACTTTTGTGCTCTTTTCAGTATAGTTTCTCTATTTATATGATATCATTTAGGTCGTATTTGTGTAAATCGTTTTCCAAAATATAATTTTTGTTACTCTAGGATGATTAACAAAATTCCTGCTATTCAATAGGGAAAATACCATATTATTAATCCTTACTTTTCAAAATATACAAGAACTTTTAAGAAAGGTTTATTCTGCTTTATTATAGAAATCGCACCAATCATAGGTTTTAGATAGTTTTCAAATTTGACTATAATAAGTATTGTCACCAAATCTATCGTGATCATAAAAATAATCAATCAGTTTTCTATTTCATTATTATTATTAATATTAGAAATTATATTATTGATCATTAGATTTTAAATTAGTAATACATTATTTATTACAACATTTTATGTGTTTATATCTTTTTATACTAAAATATTTAATTTATAATTTATTTTTTTATGATAGTAGATATAAGAAACATCTTTATAAATATAATAATTATTGTAATTAAATATATCTTCAAAAAATATATTTTAGTTCAAATGATCTAAAAAAAATATTATATCTATAATTATATATATAAATGTTTTAAATTCAATTTTGTCATTTGAACTAAAATTAATTTATATCATCAAAATCAATTAAATAATCTTCTTCTTTTTGATGTACTCGAACAAGTGTTGTCAGTTTAATATAAGAATAATTATATATAATTATAATATAATTAGTTTCATTCATTCATATTATTAATTTATAATTATCAATTTATTAAGAAAGTAAAAATTTATTTATTTTCCAAAGATGATTAAAAATTAAATATGAATAACTATAAACAAAAATAAGAATATTATCATTTACCAATTATAGAAATTTAAATAATAAAACACAAAATAATTTGAAAATGTCTGTGAAATGTTTTAGAAAATTTAAATTACTTTTAGAAATTAAAATATTTTCAAAATTTGAATTTCCAATGATATTAGTTATATTATAAAAATTATCTTCTTGTAAAATTAAACTTAGTTTTTTTAAAATTATCATTTTCAGAATAGAAATAACTTTATATTTATGAAATGAATACGCGCAGATAATTCTCAAACGAAATAAAAGTTTAGTGTAATGAATTTAGGTTTAAGTTAAAAAGATAAAAATTACAAAAGGATAATTTATTTTTTATAAAAAATTACTTTTAGTTTATTAATTGAAACTTTTTTTATGACTTTAAACAAGTTCATGAATTTATTAATTAATTTAATTATTATCAAAAATTCAACAATGTTTAAATTAATAGATAATACAGTTATCATTAAAAAACTCATAAATTAAATTATAAAAGAATATAGTTTAGAAGAAGTGACTTAAATATTTTTAGTATACTGACAATGAATATATAAATAAATCTACGCAAATCGTATAAAGGCATAAAATTATGGATAATTTGAAAAATAAAAATTTATAAACTACTTGAGAAGAAGAAAATGAAACTTTTCACCTGAAAAACATTGGTGGTGTTAGTCACGTATTAAAATGTTGTGAGAGACAAATGTCCTTTAAGCCAAGTTCCTTACCTGCAATTATAGGGAGATTAAGCCAATGAGGATTGGGCGCATATGCGACTTCACTCTTGTCCTCTGCAATCTCTATTCGCTTTAACTTTCTCTGGCTAAACCATTTTGGAATTAATTTCATGATCACTGGGAAATAGTAAGATAGATATAGAACGAGAGACCGACAACACCTCATCATACGGAGATTAAAGTGAAAAAGCTGCCGAGATCGTGATCTTCATTTGCTTCAATGAACTTAGTGCCGAGAATCTTAAATTAGAATTCATAAATTATTTTTTTTTAAAAGTGATAAACAAGACATAGAATGAAGGTTATAAAGCTTAGAGATACAACGTATAAGCTAATGTCACAAGTTTTTGTAATTTTCAATATGTAAAATTAAAAATTGAAGATACAAATTTTATCTTATCGATTCCCTATTTTGTGAAGTAATCTGAATTAATGCTTATACACACATAAATATACATTTGTGTACTAAGATATTTTTTTTATAATGAAAACTGTTTTATTTAAAAAAACTTTATTTTCAGAGTATTCAAATATAATATTACTTTGGATTTGTAACATATGTAAAGAAAACCAAAACCTAAATCTTTCACTATATAATCCAATTATAATACAATGGAGTATATTATTTTGTTTTTTTTTTATCTTTATTTATTTTAATTACAAATAAATAAAAAATTTTTTTTTTATGTAAATTATATAATTTTTTTAGTTTTAATGCAAATGTAAGATTCTTAATAAGATATTAACTGTAGAAACTTTTAATTACCTTTTTAATAATAATCGAATGTGTCCATTCTTGTTTAATTTCATTTATTGATTTTTTTGTTTTTTTTTTTTTTTTATTTTCGTAAAATGATCAAGGTTAAATTGCAAAAATATTTTTTTGATTATTTATTACTTGATTTATTATTTTCAATATAACGAATGAAAATTTAAAAGGAGTTTAAGAATCAACAAAAGAAACATTGTTAGAAAGCAGAAGAAAAATAGAAATATTAGCGAGTGAGGTACATTTAATGATAAAGGAGAAAGAAAAGTAGGACTAAGCTTTACAATGAGTTGCCATTACAAATGTAAAGAGTTCAAAATCTAGGGATATGGATTTACATATCAATAGCAAGTAATATAAATTACAGTCAATTACTTTTGCCTGTAGGTAAAGGTGACTTTAAACAATGTTAATTGCGAATTATTGCTACCTGATTCTTTGCGTTTTTTGTTATTGATGTGTAAATTTGAACTGTGTATAATATATATTTTATTGAAATATTGCTGAATAGTATTAGTAATTTATTCTAATTTTATCCATGTATGAACTAGATGACGTGCAATTATAACGAAGTATACTTTTAAAGATTATTCACTTTACTATTTTTCTATTTTATTCAAGGAAGTACTGAATAATAATCTTTCATATTTTCACACTAATACACTCGAATTTACCAAGTTAATTCTTCTAATTTTACATATTAGTGACGATCTTCGTTATAAATTACGTTTTATTTTTAATATTTTTTTTATATACATAATAGTAAGCGATTATATATTATACATAGTGCATCCACGAAGTATCGAGTTTTTTTTTCATTTTGGTCCTATTTGTCGTAGAAATTTGGGAAGGGTCTTAAAATGTCGACAAACTCTTTCCACATTTGTCCCCCTTTTTTTTTGTTATTTCAATAATTAGGTGCGGCAGGATTTTACTTCGCGGAAAGGGTGTTTTTCAATTTTTTGACACGGCGCGATGGAGCGACTACTCGAACAACGTTACGAGATAAAATTTGTTTGCAATTAAAAAAAAACAGTGTAGAAACGTATAAAATATTGCAAGAAGTGTATGCACATAATTGCATGTCAAAATCGCAATGTGTAAAATGGCACAGAGCTTTTAAAGAGGGCCGAGAAAGAATCATCGAGGAGCCTCGATTTCGGCGTCCAAAAAACTTTCGAATGGCTAGGAACATCCGGCACGTGTTAGAAATTTAAAATTTGGACTGTCGATTAACAGATTAAGCAATTCAGGAAAAACTGAATTTAACACGATTAACAGTGTACAATATAGTGCAAAAAAAAATTTATAAATGTCGAAATTTTTGAAAAACATCAAAGCTGAAGAGTTTAAAATGCATTTGAAATTTGAAAAACAATTAAAAAGCCTTCAAAAATGTATTGATACAGGAGGAAATTATTTTGAAGAATTTAAAATTTTTATTTTACCCTGTTTATAAGTCCATCAATAAATCATTTTTCAAAAAAGAAAGGTAAGAATTTTTTTTATGATCTTTGAATAAAACCTTCTCGCGTAGTGGTTTTCCACTAATCACTTCAGCGCGCTGTGTCAAACATTTGAAAAACACCCTTTGCGCGAAGTAAAATCCTGCCGCACCTAATTATCGAAAAAACAAAAAAAAGGGGAATAATGCGGAAAGAGTTTGTCGACATTTTAAGACCTCTCCCGAATTTCTATGATGAATAGGCACAAAATGAAAAAAAAAAACTCGATACTTCGAGGATGCACCATGTACAGATACACAATAACTATTGAAAAATACAAGAGTATATATTCTTACATTTGTGATTAAAAATGATCAAATAATAAACAATAAAATGAAAGAAATCAAGCAAAACATACGTACAAACAAAATTAAGTACACGTAATTAATTGACGACAACGCATCGATAATTGAGTAATATTTTGTGCACTACATTTATGGAGTGCGAAAAATATAAATAATTGTAAGTAACTTAGTATAACTAAATATATTCTCTTACTAATTTTATTTATATTATTTTTTTATATCGATGAATACGAAACACATGTATACATTTTAATTTTAAATAATAATTAATTTGTTGGTATTTATTGAATATTATAATTTAGTTATTTTGAAATAAATAAATAAATGACGATGATTGATACTGTAATTAAAAAATTAGTTTTATTTGTAATACTAGTTTGTAATGATTATTATTTATAAAGTATAAAATATAAATTTTCTTTAAGAAATTTATGCAAAATTAATTTATTATTTTTAATATTTAAAAAATTTCATAAACATTCAATTATTTTCTTAATATTTCAATATACAAAATTTGGAATATAGATTAAAAAAATGATGTAAGTTAGAATTGTTCTATTATAAATTGCACATGTACTATGTATAATTTATTAATAGTAAATTCATATTTAAATTAGCCAAATCAAATTAATGTAATTATTAGCTTAAATATTTTATTATATTTTTTACAACACATGAAAAAAATTAAAACAAAATAATAAAAAGTAATCAAACAAAAAATAATAAAAATAATAATATTACTTTTTTCATCAATTTTAATACGGATAATTTCATCAATTTAATTTTCATTACCAATGGAAAGGTATTCGTATAATTTTAGTTAATCATTTGATCTTATCATTACTACTTAACTATTTGATATTACTACGTACAACTTTTTTTAAGTTTCTTTACAAAATATATCGCTCTGTAGCAATTTTGTCTTTTATCCATTTTTGTTTTTTTACTTTTTATTTTCAGCATGCAAAATGTTGGTGTCCTTTTGTCAAAGTTTTTTGAAGCGTTAATTTTTAAATAAATAATTCTATTTTATTTTATTTAAATTTAATAAAATTTATATAAAGTATTTTAAGTTTTGGATAAGAATATTTTAAAAAATTTCTCAAATTTTCTATTTTACTAAATTTAAACTAAAATAATACCATTTATTGTTATTTCAATTTAATGAATTTAAATTTAGAATCGTATTTTATATTGCATCTTAATGTTTTAGAAGTATAAATATCTGTATTTATTTTTGCTATTTTAAATAATAATTTTATGTAAATATAATCTATGATAAGTTACTCTTAAAAATTAATATGCACGAACAACTGGCAGAAATTTAGTATTTTAAAATTAATTATCATCAAATTATTAAAGCTTTAAAAATAAGATAAAAAAGTAGATTATTTATTTAACTATATTTATCGTATATAGAAGTGTAATAAAAATTTCATGTTAAAATTGGGATGAAATAAATAGTGTTTGATCTGCGCTGTAAATAAGTACGAACGACATTTTAAATCGATTTGATTTTATTGAGTACAACAATTTTATAACCACGAATGAGAGCCAAAATATTTTATGGTATCAATGTCTGTGCGTTTAAAAATTATTCGTTCGTTTAAACTAGACGTTTCCATTTATTTTCCGATGCGCCATAACGTTCCAGATATAATGTTTACATACAAGGAAAATCTAATATACTGAAGGTCAGACCGCAGTTTACGTGTGCGTCCGGGGGCCAGAGATAATTAGAGAAATATCGTTTTATAAAGTTGGTGGTACTTAACCGACGCGAGAAACTGAAACAACATTCGTTCATACGAATCTGAAAATACAATTATAACTTGGCGAAACGGCCGACGAGTGATGCTGAGCCTCCGTTGAACCCCGCCCCACCCCACCCTAACCTTCTCGTAAGTCGCGAACTTTCTCACTGTAACGCAAATTATCGTGCCATGAGAGGGGTTGGTTGGCTTTAAGATATTGTATCTTGAGCCCAACCCCTTCCGCATTCGCTTACATTCGCATTCGCATTCGCTTCGCTTTCGCTTCGCTTTCGCATTCGCATTCGCTCGGGGCTGTTAATACAAAGTGCCTCCATTGTCTATAATGCCTTTAATTCGTTCAAGTACTTGTTTCTCTAGCATTCGGATGGACACTAGGACTTTGGATTCGCGAATAAATATTTAGCTCGCGTTTAGAGTTGTGAAGGCTTTTGGGGACTCATCATCGACATTTCATTTTCTGCTCTTTTCTACTTTCCGTCTTTATCGTGTAATGAGTTTTCAAAAATACATGCATACCAACGTTCATAAAATAATTCTTTCACTTTTTAAAAAATGTTAATAGACACGTAATACATTGAATATTTGAAAATAACAAACGTATTAAATGCTTCATTCGTTAAATGTTTTATAGCACATTTTTTGGGTATTTTAATAAATGGACAAATTTCTGCATGAATTTTATTATATTAGAATATTACTAATCAAAAACTTTGTATATTTATGAATATTATTATTATTATTATTTATAATTATAGTTATAAATAAATTTATGACAAGTAAAATTAAAATTTTACCTTTTTTATTTTTATAATATCAATGATTTAAAAAATAATTTGTATTTTTCAATCGTTCTTTTAATAAATTTGCAAATTATTATATTTACAACTCGTGTGAACATTAATTTGATTTTAATAATCTTGCAATTTAAAAAATACAAACATAATGGATTTTGACGTATTTAATTCATTAAATTTATTGTAATGATATATTTTTAGACAAATACTTGATTTTATAATGATTTAAAAAAATTATAGTATATTTCTTTTTTTTTATGCATACACATTAAATGTGCATTATTTAAAATACATATACGTGATAATATTACAAATTACCGTTTTTTTATTTGCTTGTTACGTTATATGTATGTAAAAATATTTTATTAGAATGGCTTTATATTTAATATACAACTAATTTTTTAATTTCAATTTATCAAATTTATAATACAAAAAATAAAATATGAATCAGTAACTTAATTATGTATTTAAAAAAAAAATTTTTGATATCTAAAATATATTTTTATTTAAAATTTAAATTATGCCTGTACTAATTTATAAAATTATAAGAAATTTCTAGTAACCGAATTAACTATATTATCCATTCAAAAATTGTTACAAATATATAAAAGAGTTTGAATTATCGATTAGTGTAATATTTTCAAATTTATATAAAGAAATATATGATTCAACCTTTATCTCCATACATTGTAATTTATGAAAAGATCTACATGGAATGATTAATTTATTGTTTAAATTTCAAGGTGATCAACTTTAGTTTTGCTCGATTTGCAAAAACAATATTAGTTACAGACATTGGTGTTATATCTCAAGTCATACATCTATAAACTGAGCTTCACACTTAAAAGGAGTCACGTGTAAACTAGATATCGACACGGGTTTTGTGACCAGTAGTGACATCGAGTACACAATGACACTGATTTAGACGCCATAAGTCAAGCTCGACGTGCAATTACCCTCTGTGGACCACCTACAACTACTTCTGGACTTCATACAATCGAGCTTGTCCCCAAAAAGACCAGCAAACGTTTTAGGGTTTTAAGAAATTGATGACTTTTGATGAGGTATTTCGTTGAAAATTTCATCTACTACATGGTTTTTTTAATTTTATAAATTGGCTTTTTCTATAAAATTAGTCAGATGAATACAAAATCAAAGGATTTTATTTCAATTGTACTTGAAAAATAAATAACATGTTTCAAGAAGAAAAATACTCTGGACTATATTATTTTTTGTACTTTATTTCATGGAAGATCTATTGTTTTGTGTACAATAACTTTAAACTTGCAGTGAAAAATTTACGACTTAGAAAACTGTACAAGCAACATATATAATAAATTTCATAGGATATTGAAATTAAAATAAACATAAAATATAAATTAAGTTTTTAAAACTGCAGATACAGATAATAAATGGACGTCCAATCATAACTGGACTCTTTAAAAAAATTCTCTAATATTTTTGGGGAAAATTTAGGATACATTACTATTTTGTAAAATTTATTTATTTTCTACAATATTTTTATTTATATATACATTTTCTTAATAGCGAATATATTTCTATAAAAAAATAAAAAATTTTGTAACTACATAAGTCTGTATTTTATATTTATATAAATACATATATAAATGATATATAACGGAATAATCCAATAGAGTAATCGATAATATAATGTACTAAAATATTCAAAACGTTTTGCATTTAAACATTAATAACTATATTTATAAATTTATTTCAATTAACTGCATAAATGTATATTGTTAAATGAATAATTAAAATGTATTGACATGGTACTTTTGAAATAAGTTACGACGTAATTTGAAATTTTATAAATTACAAATTTTCACTATATTTTATTAAGCAACCCAGAAAAATATTGGTGCTTCATTAATTGTATTACGTGAATCAATGTATCTTATACATTTTTCAATAAATAAGCCCCCAAAATTATACATATATCACAAATAGTACAAATTAAAATTAACACAATTTATGAATTAATGATAACGGAATGAATTATTACTAGCATTTTTTTTGTTTATGAAGATAAACTTAAAAAATTTATTGCAAAACATTATTTCATTTGTAAATACAAATCATATTAAATGTTACAAATTTTAATTAAAATTCTTTGAATATATTTAAAATTTCCATACGAATATGGATATATAATGTAATTAACTGTATGAACTATTATTTATTTCTGACTATTACTTATATTGGAATTATAAAAATATAATTAAATATATAATTACGAATATAAACTCATTAAAGTTATTAAATGATTAAAAATATGAAGATAAAATATACATAAGAAATAAAAGATGCTTGTTAAGTTTATCATCACTATATTTAGTTTAATTTTTAAAAACATTAGAAATTATATTAATATTTTTTCAAAATATGAAGCCTTTTTCATATTTCAGAATTTTATAAAAATATAAATAAACATAAGATTAATTTTATTATAAAATTTATTTAAAATTCAAGTATAAATTTTATATGGTTTCTAATAATTAATTTTTATAAATGAATTTAACATTGAAAATTAATAATAGTAAATGAAATTTATTTTAAATAATAATATTAAATTATATAAAATATTAATTTGTGAAACGAATTTAAAATCAATTAATAGCAATTTAATGTCAATTTCATTAAAGTTACTTATTTATTCTTATTGTAGATTTTTGATGAAATAAATAGATCAGACATATTCGTTGATCCAAAATACTAATTTACGTATTCCATGGATTGATTTTATGCAAGATGATAGATGAAAGATGATTAAAATATTGAAATTTCCAGTATTTTGTCACCACTTCAGATAGATTTGAGTATATAAGGACCTCAAGTTCTCAAGTTTAACTTGAAAAATCTGCTTACTTAGGTATACTTTATTTATTCTTCTCCTTATCATGACCATTATTTTTATTATTATTATTATTGTTGTTGTTCTTATTATTGTTAGAATTATAAATAAACGGGAGTCATTGATCAAAGGAATAGATATTATGATTCCAAATCAAGTTCTTTATACTTCTGAGTATAGATAAATATGTTTTTAAAGGGGTGCAAATAGTAAAAAATTATACTGACCAGTGATAAAAAGTAAATTATTAATAAAGTGGATTCTTTTTATAATCGATGGTTTGTGTATTGGCTCAAATGAATTTCTTTAGTAACAAGTCTAATTTATTCTCATTAATTAATTAGACTTTTCCATATTCTCTTAGATAATATCGAATTTACTGAGTTTTTCTTTTATGTCGTTTTAACTAAACATATAAGTTAATGTTTCTGTTTTGTGAAATTATAAAAATCATGAGAAATTGTTTATAAACATTTTCAGATTCTACATTCAATATTTTTAGTATGAGCATTCAGCAATAAGAGAATTTTTTTTATTGTTGTTTTTTTATTAATTATTCAATGTATTGGTTCAAGTATAGTGTTATCAAGTATTATCAAGTATATATTAATCAATGAAAATTAATTAAAGTAATTCCATATTACAAATTTTAACAATAGCCTTCGCTACTGAAAAAAATATTAAAAAATATAAAGAACTGTATAGGTAAAACTGAAGAATACAATTTCAACTATAAGTTAAGTTAGAAAAACATTGAAAACAAACTGCAATGTAATATGTGTTCTCTTTCTTTTGGTCGGTATTTGTTCAACATGGGTTAATTGAAATCCTCAAAACGTGAAAATTCAGATGGAAATAGATTCAATGTTCATAATGGAGAAAATATGTGAAAGCTGGAATATACTAAATGAATCCTCATAATAATGGAAGGTATCAGAATGCAAGTTATGTGGGTGAAGTGGAATTGTATTTCTACTTGAGAAAAGGTGCACCCAGGTAATGTAACTGGATACAAGTGCAATGCGCTGTTGTGATCCAGCATAGTATGTTATAAGAAACCGTGAATACGATAAATTTCCGGGATACAATTATTCAGTAATTATTTATAACATAATTGAATATAGTGTCGATTATTAAAAAAAGATAATCGTTAAATAAATATTTATTTAAAAAATTAGCAATGAGAATTATTCTAGGATAAAATAGACTAAATTCAATTCTTCCAAATATTTTCACATTTTAATTAAATTGCGTTTAAAATTAGTTCATAATGCTCCTGTAAATACTTCTGGATATAAACATTTATATTTTACAAACTTCAATTTTTATAATATTATGTTCATAGATTATTAATTTTAATTTTTTATGTGTTGAATAACTTTTAATAGTATGTAAAAAGTTTTTAAATATTCAAATAACTTAAAATCTGTAAAATATAATGAATTTATTCAATACTAATTAATATTACGTAAGTACAAATACATATATATAGGCAAGTATTTTTTATATTAAAATTAATGTAAATAAGTATATCTAGTCTTACGAAAATCTAAAGCATATCTTTTATTTATTGTATCGTAAATATATATAAATGTAAAAATGAAAATAAAACAAATTATATATGAATAGGAACTCGCACATTGTATATGTTTATTTATATTTATAAATAATAAATTATCATTATCTCATGTTTTATATAATTTTTTTCATTTTATTTCATGTTACTTTCTTTTTAAATATTTATAAAACAAATGTAAACATGATTTAACAATATCAAGAAATAATTTTAACTTTTATTATATTTTAAATTTTTAAAAAATTTTTATATTTGTAAAGTTTAGTTACATAGCTTAAAATTAAAAAATCAACAATTAATCTACTATTGGATAATAGCCTTCCATTTATGCATCTATCACAATAATATAGAGACTATAGTCAATTGCAAAATTATTAAATTTGAAAAATTATAAAATAACGATTATATTTTTTGAAAATCTATAAGCAATGTAGACATTTATATATATATATATATGTAGATATGTAGACAATGTAGACATTCACATTTGAACACGTATAGTATATATATATATATATAAATCATTTACAATACGTCTTTCCATACGAATTTAAAGAAACCAGAAGGGCCGCAGAAAGGGTTGAATGTCAATGCTAAACGAAGGAAAGTAAAACAGAGAAAAAATAACCATCACCGTAAAGTAAAGGATTTACTGAAGCTTTGTATGTAAACATACTTTGTGTTTTGTACGATAAAAGTATTCTTTCTGACATCCCTACTTGATCCTCTGTTTTTCAACCCCTTCTATTTTTTTGATTCTCATTGACTTGAAAAAAAGAAAATTTATCTTTTTTTCCTAACAGTTATTTTATTTTTACTAATAATATTTTATAATTTTGTAATCACTAAGATAATATTTTATAATATTAAATAAAAAATAATATAATGCGCTTCTTTAATTTCGGTTTATCAAGATGAGCATCATGGAAAATCATAAATTATATTATGTTAATAATAATTTAGTTTAAGTATTTTTTTCTTTTATGATTTTTGATTAGAGTATTAACAATAATTATAAAGCTCCATATAATTTTATTATAATCAAACCAATAAAAATTCTATTATTGAAAAATTAAAAAAAAGAAAAATATTATTATTAAAAATTTTTTAGTACTAAAATAATGATTAAAAAGATACACGTTATGAAAAATATTTCACATATTCAGGTATTCATTCTATTTATAATTACATATGTAGATTTTTATTAAATTTTAGTTTTAATTACTAACTTATTTTAATTAATTTTTATTAATTAATTTTTTTATTATTAAATTTTTTGTTTTGATGTTATATAAATGATCAATATACGTAATATAAAAAAAAAATTTGAAATTTCGTTTTAATTTTTTATTTTTATCCTTGAAAATTTGATAAATTGTACTAACATTTCAATTTAAAGAGAGTTTGCAAGAAAAATCGTTAATATATAACCATTAAACAATCTCTATTTAATTCGATTTATATTTTTTAGAATAATTTATAAAATAAAAAATATATTACAAAAGTCATCGAAAGCTTCAATTCAATTTATTATAATCTAATAAAAATATGAAACCTTACTAGAATAATTTTAAAACATATATAATTACTACAACTATACTAAAATATAGTATTATAACTTTTATTGTAATTTTTCTTTTAACATTGATATTAAAATTAGGCTAATAAATGAATGAATAAATTTTATAAAATCTTTTTCTTTTAATCATACTAAATAGTTATTTATGATAAAGAATTTGAGAAAGAATTTAAAAATACAAAAATTCTTATAATTTTATAAGATTGGAATCTTTTCCATATTTATAGTTGAATTTTATGATTAAAATGATAAAAAATAAACTTGAGGACCCGTTTATTTCTTTTTTATGGATAATACATCAATATGTTATATGGTATTTAAATAATGTATGACTTATGTCGACACAGGTATTCGAACGTCCTTAAATTTTGTTTATTAAGGTTTATTTTATAGTTTAGCAGTCATTATTTAGGTTAAGCCAATCGAGCGAACGAAACACCCTCTATTTGCTTATTTGATTAAACGTTATGAACACATAAAGTAAAGTTAGCTATTTTAGAACCTTTGTACCATATTGTTTATAAATATACCATAAATCAACGCTCGTTATTATAATTACTATTATTTTTACTATTATGCGAAGTTATATTACTGAATTATATTTAATAAATGCTGTTGACATAATAATAATAAACAGAATTGTGATGGTTGAGAATATTATACAATTCTTCTAAGTAGTTAATAGTTATAAAAAATTGAAAATAATAACAGTTTTTAATTTTTGGAAGTTTTATTCAAAACTACGAAACATTTTATTTTCACACAGAGGCATTCAAAATTATTCACCATGCAATTAGCAATTACTCCCCTAGTCACTGGAAATCTGTAGTGAACGTGTGGCCACTCACTCACCCCCTGCAGTTATATTTTTAATGAGGACGAACATTCAACTGAATAGCAATAGTCGTAAGATTAGTTGTTGACACAATTTTCATTAATTTTAAAGTATTTTGCGTTAATTTTCATCGGTTTAGTGTATTGGGGTGATTGTTTGTCCTTAGTGCATTTATAAGATATGGTTCTCTTTCGATACTTCAATATTATAATTAAGATCAGTGAATTGTGTACGTAATATGTTATTAAAGTTGCCCATTAAAATTAAATATTTATTATTTTTTCTAAATTTTTTCTTTAAATATTTATTATATTTATTATTATTATTATGACTTTATGAATATTTTGAGTGAACAAAAACAATATAATATAAAATAATATAATATAAAAACTATACTTTAAAATCCAATATTTTTATTGAAAACTTCTTTTGCACAAATATTTATATTTATAAAATTCGTTTTAATAAGTTTATTCATCATAATTTATAACTGTTTTAAAATAAAAAATATTTATATTACCCATAAAGTTATTTATAAAAATTATGGAAAATTATTAGTTATGTTAAATATATAGCTTGAAATAATTTTTTTTATTTTAAAATAGTGTATTTTTTTTAGTTATCTATTAGAACAACTATTATTTACTTTGAAAATTTTTAAAAAAATTAAAACGCATATTTTATTAAAACATCAAAATTATTTGAAAACGAACGAAAAACATTTATTAATTAATTTTTTTACTTTGATTTAAAATATTAAAAATATCAAATTAAAATAAATGTGTTATTTTTTAGTTTAGTAATTAATATCGTAATAATATTAATATTAATATTACAATATTAATATTAATATTGTACAAAAGTATTAAAAATATTGAATATACAAAAAAAATTATATCTTCAACATGTATATATTGTATGACATATATATTACCTACAGTGCGATTGATATTTAATTATGTTAATATATATTCAGTTTATAAGCTTTTCTTCTTTATCAGAATCATGAAACATTTGATATAAAATAATCGAAATAATTTTTTATAAATTAAGATCTTTAATATATTGAATTATAACGTAATATTAAATCTATATCTCATTACAAGAGAAATTTCTTTAAATAATCCCTGTTATCGTATACTGCATAGATTTATCTATTTTTTGTTCTTTTTCCACTTCTTTTAAAACTTTATAATTTTCTATTTTTTATCTATGTAATATAATCTATAATTTTTTTAAATATTATTATTTATTATTTAATATATAGAAAAATATATTCCAACCAAATAAAAATTAGTTTATTCGTATTACTTTTTTAATTACAAGAATAAAATTAACGAATTCATTTTTTAATGAAATTAATATATAAATAACATACATGTATAACTTATATGTTTATCTTAAAAATATTATTAATAAGTTAATTTTTAACAATATTATATATGTATGTATCACTGTAAATACGTATCACTTTTTATAACATTTATAAAAACAGAATAATTAAACATTTTTATAACTACTTCTTGACAATTAGAAAGATCAGTTCTAGAAAATAAAAATTTTATAAAACTAATTACACCAACGTTGGAGTTTTTTTTCCAACTAATAATGAAATACGATTATCCTAATCATGCCCAGATGTAATAACACAATTATACAACCAAATTACGTAGTTAAATTGTTGTGTAATTTTAATAATTCAACAAACTATTATAAATTTTTAAATTGTAATAAGAAGATATAAAACAGTTTGATAATCAAAATAATGATTAAAAAAATATTATATAATTAAAAATACAAAATAATTGTTATAATATAAACACTACTGAACTTTTATGAACTTTATAAAATGCACAAATTTTCATATGCTTATTTGCAGGTATATGAAATTTAATATGTATCATATTATGTCAATATAAGTATATTTTCCTCGATAAATGATAATTTGTATTATACAGTAATTCTTACACGTGATCTGAATATTTTTTTAACATTAAGCTATTAAATAGAAAAGTAATAAAAATCTGCTCTTATATCATGTACCCAATATTATGGCTTCTATAAATTGCATAGAAAATCATAATAGAGAATTGGTTTTTCTATTTTACACTGCTACTGTCAAGAATTATCAAATCAGTCAACGTTTAACGTTAACTTCACATCACTGAATTTTAGAATTTATGAAAGTATTATCAAAAAAAGAAAATTGAATTATAACAGTCGTTATGTAATCTTTATGCTACTTTATTTAAAAAAATAAATTATCAAGAATCACTAGTAAAAAATTGAATTGTCAAGAAAAGAACTATCAAGAATCACAATTAAAGTAATAGGTTCGACTTTTTTTCTCACATTCAAAAATATGCTTTTTTAGATGTTGGAAATTAATTAAATTCTAAATGAATGAACCATAATAATAAAAGAATAAATAATTAAATACATATAAAAAATAAATTGAATTTATTTTATAAAAATTAACATTAACCCGTAAATTAAAAATTTTATTATGAAGACAAGCTAATGGACAAATGTATAAACTCAAAACGAAGGAATACGTATTCTATTTAGAACGTAATATTTTTATTATTAAAAGAAATTAAACTTTTAAATAATAAATAACAGATTTAATATTAAAAAATTAATTATATAATTGAACTATTAAAAAAAATTTTAAGTCAGTGATAATGCTAACATTTTTTAGATAATATTTAGATAATAAAATTAATTCCTCAATAAAAAGTTGCAGCATACGATTTTAATGTTATACATTTATTGATGTTAATTTAAAATAGTTTAAATAAAATTTATTTTACATAGTTGTTTTACATTTTAGATTATATTCAACAATTATTAAACAAAAAAACAGCTGCATCGGCTATCATCAAAAAAATGAAATGTTTTGTAACTGTGTTTAAAATAGAGTAAATGTGATGATTCTAATAAAAAATAATAATAAAAAAAAACCTTCCGAAGAACGGACGCTATTCGAAATATGCCGTAGAAGCGTGCAAGATCTTAAAAAAGTGATGGTTAAGAACAGATGATGTTACCCTTTTTAAATTCCTCCTCTTCTTTTCGACAGCATGCAACAGCCGGACAACCCTAAAGTACGCAGTAAAAAAAAGTTTTGGCAACGAGAATAGCACACACTCGATGAAAGGAAAAGTTACCACTGACAGGGCCTCTTTTACTATCTGATATTCCGATGCGCAAAACCTGTCCCATCGAATAGGCGTTGACACACGGGAGCGGCCTTCCGGATTCCTGCATCCTGTACGTGTATGCTTAAATACATTATGAAGTAAATGGCGGAACACGTGGTATTAATGGAGTGGGGGGGGGGCACAGCCAAAAGGATGTTCCTCAAAGGAAGAATGATGAAAGCATAAAGTGGGTAGGGAAGCGTGGAAGAGTGGATGGAGAGAGTAACAAAGTACATATTATAAATAAGAGGCAAAGGTAAATAAGGCCAATAAAATAATCTATACCATTTTCATACTCTTCAGCTTGTGATGCTCTTAATGCGTGATTTATACTTCATTCCAAATTAGAATATCCTAAATATATTTGAAATTATATATTCTTCGAAAATATCATAATTAAAACGTACAAATGTATCTAAAGAAATGTATTTACGTAGTAAGGTACTTGACGGCAAAAATATAAAATCTTTTGGAAAATAATTTTTTTTTACTATTAATCATTATATATATATTAAATATACATATTCAATTTTAAACGTAATTGACCTTTTCATTCGATTATATTCTTATAAAAATTAAAATTAGAATAATACAGTATATATAATGCAAAAAAATACTTATAAAAATACATAATTTTATTTAACAGTAAAATTAAAAATCTAAGAAATTTAATGTTTTTTTCTTCAAGAAATTATATACAACTATATTTACTAATATTATAAACATAGGTCCAAAATAAAATTTTAAAATCTATGGTAATATTTTTCTTAAATTTTGTTTAAACAACTTTAATAATTTATATTATTAATTAATCTATACAGATTTTTACTCAGAGCGTTATATAAGACATAAAATTATTACTTTTTAATTTTATCTTTTTGATCTCTATTGTTCACTTAATTAATTGATCAATATCGATTCATATACGCTCGTCAACACTTTATTATGTGCATTTATTAAATGCTATAAAAAAATATGTAAAAGAAGTAATTTGTAATAATGAGTTCAATTTGTTTGACATTTATTTGTTGCGCTTATAGAGACAAATTTCATAATGTCAAAGTATTGATAATTATATTAAAATTTCGTAATCTATGTTTAAAAATTTAAAAAAAAAAATAATTTTGTTTTTTAATAAAATATTCAATAATAGAAAAGTCCGTATATGTATAAATGGAACCTTACGTATCCATATCCATTACATAGCATACGTGATTTATAAATACGTTTATTATTATCTCAAAAATTAGTAATTTTTACACTTCAAATTTTGTTATACGAGGAATTAGTAGTAATCATTTGAACAAAAGAAAATGTTAAAGAATTAAACTGACGGGATAGGCTTGAGCATTTTTGATAATGTGCATACAGCTTTTGGTAGCAGTAACAGACTGTATACATACGCACGACACGCTTCAACAGATACTTCTTATTTTCCACTTGATTATAAGTGCATATGCCTATATATAACTATGTCAGACATTTAAAAAAACATATTCATGATTTTTTTTCCAATGTTAAGTTTTATTATCAACATTCAAGCGGTTGGAATAGTTATATGTCTAAAATGAAGCGCAATTGATTTTATGTAATCGAACAATTGTCGTAAATAAGCATTTCATATTTAGGAAAATAATAATACCTTATTTTAATGATATTTATAGAATAATATTATAATGTTAATAACATTATGACAAAAACATATATATATATATATATATATTGTGAAGTCGGATAACATCGTAAAACGTGTGCGTGAGAAGCCTCTAGGTTCCTGTGAGGAGGTGGGGGTAGTTTTTCAAAAAAGCTATACAACTTTTAAAAAAAGAGAAATAGAAAGAGAGACTTGGTGCGCTACCGGCTGCGCGGAAAGACACTACGCCGATTCTCTGATACACGTCTTCTTTTTTGGCTTACTTTGCTCGGAAAAATTATTGTGAGTATAGAAATTTAACGTACCTGATTGCCCTCGAAAGGCTCGCCGATAATACCTTGAGCTAAGCACGTGAGATTTTCAGAAGGACAAGAAAATAGCTGCGAATTCATTGCCGACGCCTCTGCAAACCCACTATCGACGCTTTTCGTCCCCGTCGAAAAATTCAAGAACCTCAAGCGGGTGGTCGCAAATTCAACCTAAAACCCTGGTAAGATGCCAAGGTCTCTCGAGTATCAGGAACATCATTTCCTAGTGTTACGGTTACGTAAGTACTGCTCACTTTAGGCTTGTGTAGACGGAAGAGGGTTTTGTAGTCCTCCGTTTTATATTTGTCCGGGGAAACGACCACAAGAACTTCGTGTTGAGCTCATCCTCAGTATTATCTATCACACTTTCGGAATTTTGTAACATTATCAAATAAACGTGATTTCAAAATCTTTTTAATCAATATATATTTGCTTTATTTATTTTCCTAATGATAGTGAAGAACATCAGCTTCATCCTCCCCAGCTCTTTCCCTCTTCGCCTCTTCCTTTTCTTACTTAAATCCCTCTGTTCCTTCATCCCCTAAAAATATAAAAGATATGATCCCTGAAGCAGCAAGCACCTACAAACTAGACTCTCCATCCAAACCAAAAAACATTTAAAGCCCAACCCGGTGTAGTAAAAAGGAATGGATACACCATCCCAAAGAAGAAGTGCGAGCCAACAGAGGTACCTCCTGCCAGCATTGGCATGAGAAAGCCAACAAGGCCAATAAAGTTGGCTCGCCTCTTCATTAAGAAAACTAAGGAGCCAACCGACTAGCCTTTGGTGTTAGCTAGCCAGACACCTTCCAGGCTGACGACACCAAAAACCAAGAGGCCAGCTGCCACCGCTCCAGCAATCGACCCTTAGCCAAGAAGGCCAAACCGAGTCTACGGGATACACTGGGCTCCTGGGTCCAGCCAAAGAAGGCATTGAAACCGCTGGAGAACCTCCCTCGCTTCCAGGAGAGAGTGTTGCAATGGTCCAGTATATCTCTGGGCTGAAGCTGGAGGAGGAACCAGCTTTTGTATTCTGTCATGTATGAGGTGAGCACATCTCTCTTGTTTCCATACCTCATTATAAGAATCTGCCTGGTATGATCAAAGGCATGATCTGACACAGGGAGATTCTTAATTAACTTGAGTACTTCTTTACAAAGAGTACCTCTAAAGTATTGGAATTTGCTGAGCTTTGACAGATCTGAAGGTATTGTTACTAGAGCTTCAATGGTGTCCTTGCCACTCTAAAATATTTTCCTTAAAGATATGTAAGGGAATGTCTAGGAGCTTGAGATGAAAACCAACCTCTTTTATTTAAGCTTGAGCTTCACCGAGTTGCTGCAATGATCTTAAAATAGGCATCGATATATTCGTTAATAACCTTATTTTGAACATAAGGATGCTTGGCTTTGCTATGTAGTCAATGTTGGATTAACAACTTGTGGTCTTGAGAAAAATTCTCATGTATCTCTGTAAAGCCATGGATGATTACGTTGAACACAGGTTGGGATAGTACTCCACCTAAGATCTCCTTTACGAATCTCTCTAGCTACTCAAGGTATGTATACTATTGATAACTGCAACTCAAAACTCGTGCATATTTATTGAGAATCTGTCTCAATGATAGAGGTGATCTCAATTTGAGGTAATCTCTATTTTTGGAGCTTAGATGAAATCTCTTTTTTGAGATTAAGTTTGTCAATTTGATCAATAATAAGCTAATCTATTTCAAATTTACTTCTCATGTTGTAGCCTATTGAGACCCTACTCAATTGGACTTGAGATTTGCTTTTTCAATTGGGAGATATTCTGAATTACCTAATCCAACTAGGACCAAAAAATGTGAAAATACTTTACAAATGGAGAGGATATTACTCAAAATAAAGGGATAGACAATCCATTGAAAAACCACACTTTAAAATACTCAAAATTAGAGAGAGAAATTTAGAATTAGAAAGAGAGACATACTCAAAAATTATAGAGAGAGAGAAAGAGAGAAAGAAAGAGATTTAACAATTATGTATGTATTATACAAAATTAGAGTAAAAGCAAAATCTCAAAGGTTGAATATATTGAGTATAAAACAAAGATAGAGTTGTCACTAAAATTTATATATATTATATAGCTGAATTTCGAATAGTGAGAGACTTGTCTTTATCACCTGTAACTTGAAACTAATTTTTTCAAATGAGAAAAGCTCAAACTTAGCTTTAACCACCTAGTGGTTGAAAGAGGTACTATTACAGTCCGTGGAGTTTGAGTTGCGTGACTGCAGTGTTACGCGTAAGAGTTTTATTAGCTCTTATTTCTCAAACAGAGTTGATCACCAAAAAAGATATATTTATAATTATAACTAATAATTTAGGATTATATAGGTATCGAAATGCTATGTTAATCAAATTAGAAGTTTCTTGTAACCTTAAATAGTAGTGTGTTTCCTTTCACCGACATTTCCTCAACCAAACTCAAAAGTTAATATCATAATTAAAAATATATATATATAAATTACTAACAAAATATATATAAATAAATTACTTACATGACCATACAACCATAACTCTTTAAAGGCGATTCGGAATTTTCCATCGTAGGTTTCAGAATTTCCTAAAATTATGAGTTCCTTAAAATTTAAACTTAACTGCAATCACATACATATTATTAATATTTTTATTTATAGTATTTATACATGAGTTGTTTTTATTTTAAATAGAAAATAGAAATTAATAAAAAACAATAACTTAAAAACTTCTACAAAACAGTAGCACTTACGAGATTATTAAAAAAAATATTCTATTCAAATAATATCAGATCTAAATATTTAATATGAAGTTAAAATCACCCTACCATATATTTTAAACTAGAACGATTCTTGACACAGAATTTACTCAAAAAGTTCTGATGCAGGTTTTTTCATATCGAATTTATTATATATCGAATTCTATCTACAACCATTGCATGCACTTTGTAATTACGTGTATATGTAATTACTATAAAATTAAAAAATGTTCAAATTATTACGCCGCAGGCACTTTCTTTTGCGCCCCAAAGCTCCTGTGGTCCGTCTTTCATATTTGTTGCCAGTTCTCTCATATAGAGTTGACCCTCTGCAATGAAAACCATTCAAATCGAATGATACTAACGCCATCTATGTGACTGCTTACGAAATTTTCAAGTACGAAGAGATCAGTGTGCATTTCAAACCGAAAAAGAGAAATTATTATTACTGCAATAATAATAAGATTAAATAATTATTAAATTTAAAAAACTATATTATTAAATTAAATAAATTGTGTAATAGAAATAAATTAATATAATTTTGTTGTGAAATACATTCTCCATTTGAATTAATTATATGATGAGTAACACCGCATAGTATATAATGAATATGTATATGTTTTCGGATTGACATAATTCAATAAACTTAAAGTTGACAACACTCATTAGGTATCAATTTATAATAATTGATTTTATGTTTAAGATATTATTATATTTAAGGTATTACTCAATATATTAATAATATATTAAGGTTTAATATAATATTACTTAGTATAATTTATATTTGTCATTTTTATGCTTATAAAATTCTGACATATTTAGTTTTATAATTACATGTAATAAAATAAATTAAAAAAAAATTATTTTTATTTATATTAATTTGTACATGTAATATTAAAATGCTTGTAGTATGCAAAAGTAGGCATACAATATTGATGAAAATAACTATATAAATATTACAACAATAATATACACATGAATAAACTAATAGAATTTTCTCAATTATTTATAAATAAAAAATATTTTTATTTATTAAACGATTTAAAATACGATTAAAAATATAGTATACTATATGTTTAGTACACAACAATTTTTTTAAATATCATTTGAAAATTTTATATATAACAACTATATGATTATTGTTCATTCATTTAGTATTAATTATTTAATAAAATAGTGCTAAAAATTATATAAAATAATACAATGTTAAATTAATATTCAAAATAATTGATAAAAAACTAATTTGTTTTATTTACGAAGAATTATGCATGAAATTATACAGAATATACAAGACAATAAACGGTTCAATTTCATAATAATTCATTAATTTTACAACTACTTATTTGATAAAAGCAAGTGAAATTGTAAAGGTTTGTATTAATTGCTAATAGGTGTAAACTACACTAAATTTTCAATTTCTTATATTTTCATGAAAATACCTAAATTAGAAGATTAGAGGTGTGGATGTCAACATAAATGTTAATACAATATCCATCGATCGTATGCCATGAGTTTACTGTAAAGGCCACAAACATGAAACGGGCGTCATCATTTTTATGGATAGATAGGTACATAAAAGAAGATAAATATACAAGTTAATGAAAGACTTGCTCTTTCTTTCTAATGGTTTTCATTTTAATTGAATAATAATCTGTTAAAGGATTATCATTTACGTTCAAATATTGAAAATTAGGCAATGTTTAAGATAAACTAAGTAAGTATTTATAAATGATTACATAATAATTTAAATTTCACTAAATATAATTTAAGTAGAAATATTTTGCATAGACAAATTTTAAAAATGAAGCATACAATATTAAAACTACTATTCGTTGTATTTAAATGTTTTGTTCAAGCTAAAATAAATAAAATATATATTGAAAATTTACTATTATAGAATCATTTTGAAATTTTTATGTTAGGAAATATTTTGTCTTTTGATAATTATTGGTACTATTTAGCTATTCTATTAATATTAAGCACAATATAAGTTAATTTCAAATAAATTCATATTAAACATAATTTTAAAAGATTGCATAAAAAATAATATAAAGAATATAACAAAAAGTATAAATTCATAAGTTTTCTTCCATGCATATATTTAGGTGAATTTTTTTCATTTTCGTATTTTCTCATATTTTATCCTCTCCACTTTTACAATAATGTCTGATATGTAGACCGTATTTCAAGTAGAAATATTTGTTAACAGAATTTAAATGTTTAAATTGTTACAAATAATGTCAATATAATCTAAATTAACTGAATTAAATATGTACATATGAAATACTGATAATTGAAAAAAACTTAAGATGGTAAAACTGAATTAAGAAAGGGGTATAGATCTTTTAGATACGATTGAGACTATTTATATTGAAACAGATGTATTAATAAAATCATTATCAGAATCATTTGGAAGAAGAATACAATAAAGATACATGAAAATAGTACTGTTAACAGTAATAATCTATTGTCAGATATTTGAAAATTTTGAACAACTTTATTAAGTTTGATGAATTATTTATTAATTCGATGATTTTTCATGATCATTTATATATAAATACAGATAATGATAAGAAACTGCAATTGCATAGTATTCCACTTTGATTATTGGAAAATTTTATAAATAATATGGATTTGAGTCTGTATATGAGAATTTCTCAATCGAAAGTAGTTAAACAAGCAATATAATAACAAAAAATTTTTAATATAGTCAGATATGCGAGAATTGATAGAGTTATTATTTACTAAAAAGAATTTTGTGGTATTATTTAGGTACTCCAAAAAATCAATAAAAATTTGCATGTATTAAATTCCATACAATAATATAGTAATTGTTGAAACTCTATATTTATTCATTCATTTACATCAATAATCCAAATAAATGAAAGTACAAAAGTACATTTTAAGCTTAATCAATACTACGGCACTATAAAATTGGTGTGGTAATGAAGTCTATGAATGGTCCAGATTTTCTTTACCATGATATATATACATTATGATGTACTGTTACTCGTACTATATTTCTATATCTCTGTTTAATTTACTCTCTTTACAAATACTTCTGCCAACGATTTAATTAGTATTCCATCTCAATGTGAATACTCTTGAACCTATCTAAAAGACCGATGAACTTTTGAAAACGCACTTGAATCTTCATAAAATTATTCGTAAATTTTCTTTTCCAATTTTGTGTATTCATTCATTATTTACTTATTTATCAACATTATTTTAAGATTGATTTTTTGCTTGTTAGTTATAATATAAGACCACATAGGTTTTTCATTTTTAAAAAAACTAAATTTTACGTTGTTAGTTAGTTTGAGTTTATATATCAAGTTCTACCACTATGAATAATATGCATATGAGATGGTGTATACCATACAATGTAAGTAGTTTTTTTGAGTTGAATATTCTATCAAATGTTAATTTTTTATTCGAGACTTTATAAAACTTCTATCAGAGTAGATATTGATTTATTATGTTATATTTATTTTTATATAAATCATCATTTTCCATGAAATTAATAATACTATGAAATTAAAAGTATTGTATCTATAGATTTTGAGTTTTCGCAAAACTGATCTACATAAGTATATTCGATTTATAACTCCTAATGTCACAGCCCTCTGTCTAGTCAAAAATGTGGCAAATAAGGCAAACCAGCATACGGTGGGAAACTTACTAAAAAAGCAATGGGATAATCGTCGGAAACTCTATATTTCCTACTTATACTCGACGTTGGGTTTTTTTTTAAATTATTAATGTTAACGTTAAAATTGTTGTGTGCTTAACGTATTAATTTAAAAAATACTATTTCTGCTATTCAAGATAAATACTTAAAATTATACCTTCGCGATTATTACTGTAATGTGCAGTATCTTATCATTATTTACAATTCTTATTTATGAGATATTAAGTTGAACAATCAGAGATGACTACTTATATGCTTTGTATTGAGGTGTTATTTTTTATTTATGATATCTAATAAATTAATCTTCTAATATATTGCTACAACCTTACTTTTTCGCATAACGATTAGTTTATATTTATTATTTATTATATATTTTATTTATTTATTTATTTACCAGGTTGCTTTCTGTCTTAGTTGAAGCGGTCAAATCGCTTCAACCTTTGGGAGGAACTGATATGAAGAAAATCAACAACGATTAATAGCGTTGAAATAACAATTTATTTTCAATAAACCAGAAGAGAGATATTGTAATGTGTAAATGTGGCTCGTGATGTGATAATTTCCCTATTTTGTGTCTGAAATTATAATTATAATCGTGATCTTAATTGATTGAAAAATACGTATCTCGTTGTTAAATTGACTAGATTCCCAAACTAGAATCTAACCTAAAACCTGCAAATGACTCTGTAACTTCGATGGAACCGATCGAATTCCTCTCTCCGAACGAATGAACCCTATTTATCATGACAAATTGCTATCCTTTTCGGATCCTCTCATCGAGAGACGTTCCCATTTTGTTTTTAGATTGTATTATCATTTTGTCAATTTTTAGTCTGCATTTTCGGGTTATTATTTGTCAATACCTTGGCAAAAATCGCTTATACTATACTCATTGATAAATTCCTAATGATCAATGTTCCTTTTAAACATTGTTAGCGATATCTTATGTTACGTCTTGTGCTACTTTTTCTTTATCCCAATCAGATTCGTTTTAATTATTAAGCTCCTTGGATTTCCTTATATACATAACAATATTAATCATTTTGTAGTATTAACTCCAGGTTAAATATATTTGAATGGGTTCTTTCTCTTGTACTGTCATTTGTAATATATATATAAGGAATATTTCAGACCAGTGACATTTTTAAAAACTAATATAATTTATATAATTATTCAAAGCTAATTTAGAATATCTTAAAATTATTTATGGATATAACGATGCTATTTCGATTAGATTGATTATTCCCATAAATATTATATTATTCTCATATTATTCAATTAAAGAAGGGCATTCAAAACGATAATATATTTTTTGGTTGCGCGCTCTGTAACAACAACACAGACTCACAAGTGATCGTACTTACCTATAATTGATAACCTATGTAACTATAAGGTACAAGCTTGAATCGCTGCCTTTCTTGCTTCATCATGATGCAGCAATGGGTGTTGCAGTGGAACAAGAGAATATGCATAGGCTATCGTGAATATAAATAGTGAATATGGATGTCGAAATGGCTACATATGTTGTTGCATTGCTACCCACAATATTATTTTATAGAGTTCGGTAGTTACTGCAGCATTGAGAACTAGAATATTACTAAAACCTGATGGAGCCCTAAGTAATGTCTTCGGTAAATTACGTACGGAAATTATAACTATATCTTTACAAAGTGTAATAATGAAACCATAAATCTCTCACACACATACACATACGTATACACAAATTTAAATTGGTATAAAGAGAAAGTATGGTTGTATGACAGTATGAGCTGCATGTAAAGAGGGTGGTAAGACACACTGAGTATTTGAATGATGCACAAAATCATGTATAAATATCTGAAAGTTCAACACCCATACACACATTCAACTATAAAAAAATGATAAAAAAAAAAATATATGGTTGGTAAAATATAGATACACAATATTATAGAATGAGCACTAAGCGAACAAGTGCTTTATTCTTATAAACTCACGGACAAACTATTATAACAGCCGAGAAATGATCTGAAATAAACCAAGATAAGATTAGAAACCGTAGTCCCAGGAATTCCTCATAATATAACCTGGTAACAACATGGGTTTTAAAGTAAGAGAATGAAAGGAAAAGATATAAGACTTTAATTGAATGTAAAATACTTGTAATTTTAAAATTATAAAGAGAATTTATTCAATATAATATACAATTTCGACAATATTATCACTCTACTTATTTGCTATCAATGCCACGTCTGTCTCCCTTATATATTATTGTTTTATTAATTTGAGTATGTTGAAGCGATGTAGAATTTCCGGTTTACAGAATTATAATAAATTATTTTATTTAAAGATTGGTGACCATTACAATTATGTTTGTTGCATATCGATACATATATTTTCTTTTATAAATATTTATTATTTTTAAATATATTTGTATTTATATGTGAAGATATATATATCGAAGACATGTCATTATAACGTTTTGTTACTTCTCCTTCTTAAGATTAATATTTATATGATTTACAAAGGTATTGAAGTATAGCTGAGGTTAGTTTGCTTTTCAGATTGTTGCAGGATGATTGGCATACACCATTGGCTGATTAAAAGGATGACTGTTAAGTGCTGCAAGGTTTGGAAACGTTTGAAATGACACAGTCCATAATAATTATACACAAATAGTGAGGCTAAAAAAAAAGTAACCTGAAAATGTTAAATGTCAGTTATTTTTTTTATTAATTTCTAGATTAATTTGTGTTTTCAAAATTTTTTTAATAATATATTACAAGAATTAATATATTAGATTATAATTTGATTCATATTAAATTATTGAAAATCTTGTTGAAAAGAAAACAACACAAAAAATTGATATGTAAATAATATCGTACATATATTGAAGAAAATTAAATATTTTGAATAAACAATTTATTTTTGATCAAAGGTTATTTTGCATCAATATTTAATTAACTATTAAACAGAAAACCTTTGTATAATTAGCAGATTTATTTATATATATATATATTCGATAACTCTATTGATTCATATCATTTAATTTTGAAACAAATATAATTAGATACAAAAAGAAAAAGATATACAAATTATTCTTGTATTATTAAATATTAATATTTAAAATAAAACACAAAAAAATTGGTGTGATTTAAAATAATTTAAATTTCTTACGAAGTATATATCAATTGGTATACATAAACTTTATTAAAAAACTTTAATAATATATTCAAATAATAATTGCACAATTATAATTATGTTTCATGTCCCAAAAAATATATAATTAATTGTAGCATTATTTCTTAATTATAGTGAGCATTTCCTTGATTCTGCTTTTATTATAACATTTTTGTCGAAGGTCTTCTTTTAAGATTTTCTAAGAGTTTTATAGAAGCAACCTATATTAAATAGAATTTATTAATTATAATGGATTAAGTTTTCATTGAAAATTATTTTTATTGATATAATAAAAATATATGATTATAGATTTTTATAACATAATTTAGTAAAAATTATCAAAATATTATAAATAATTCTAATTAATGTATTAATCAAAAGGTATCATTATTTATTAAATTTTATGTTTACACTTGTTGTTTTTATTTGATTTAAGTAACTTTAAATTTTCATTTTTATTTTTAATGTTTAAAATATTTTTAACATATTTTTCAGCAACACTTTTATATGCGATAAAATTTATATTGATTTAAAATTTTATACCACATGTATTGATTATACAATATTGTTTTTGAAGCTGTATTTCTATTTATTGCTTGAATTTAAATCATTATAGAAAATGTATAAACTATAAATATTCATAGAATTTTGTTTTTTTTTTTTTATTTTAAAACTTATATATATACTATATATATAAAACACTTGATATACAGTTCAAATGTATAAATTAACTCATTTATCTAACTAGTTTAGTTAATACTTAATAAGAAAAAATAAAAGGGATATAATGTTCTACTATGTTTAGATCATACCTCAGAGTTCTTTTCGAGAAATTTTTTAAATTCTCGAACACTAGTCAAATGCGTGATTCCTTCCCAAACAACATCCATTGATTTTACATCTTTAGGATAGTTGTCAAACTCTAGCCACTCACTAGTAATATTACCTCTTGGAGGAATGAATTTCAGCTCATTTGATAAAGTTTGTCCAAATGCAAAAGTGCGTTTTGCGCGTTTTTCAATTTTTAAGTCTTTCATTATTTGCTTCCTTGTATTCATGAGCTTATCAGCATCCATACAATTTCTTGCTTTAACTACTATAGTTGGAATTGTTGGCATTTCTTTGACAAGTACCTGATTATTTCAAAACTTATAATTGAAAATAATAATAATAATATTAATATTATTTAATCTATTATAGTGAATAGTTCTAATATTTTTTAATTATTTTTTCAAATTTTATATTATAAAATAAAATTTGCAATTTATCGATTTCTTTTATTTTTTATATTTATATTTTTACACCGAGTGCTTTTTTTATTTAAACTCTTGTATATTTTATTGCATACTTACATCCAACTATTATGTATTGTGCATTTAATATTTGCTTGTACGTGTGTGTTGTGTGTGTGAATGCACGCGTACAAGTGATTTGTTCAGTTTTAATTACTGACAATTTTTTAATTTTGAAAATTTCAACTGTAGAAACATTTTTATTTGAATCGCTAGTTTTAATTATAATTTAAAATTTGTCAAGTATATTATTAATATACATCGAATTCGTGTCGGATTCAACATCACCTTACAAGGGTGGAACAAGTGCTAGAGCTCGTAATCGGCATACTGGATACCTCAAAGAAAATGATTTACTAAAACTGAAAGATAATGAATTGTCAAAGAAGTAATGTCAGAGGTGATTGAAGATACAAGCCATAGACGAGATGTGACCATAGGATGGGCGCGAGCTGACAAAGGTTTTGAAGTTTATAAATGGGGTGACCCAGGAAACTCTAAGTTTTGCTTCAATATCCGCGATGTGGGTCTTCCAGTAATATCATAAAGTAGGTCTTTCCTTAGAATTTCATGAGTCGAGAATTTACTAGATTTTATGGGTTAAATTCACGACAAGCTTCATTTTCTTGAAAGTATGTGCCAATTGATTACGCACAGGATGAGCACGGAATCACTGTTTCGAGATTATAAGCGCACAAGTTTTTTCTCTTGAATTAAAAAATAAATTACGGTTTAAGCTCATTTTCGTCTTATTAATGGATAAATAATATAATTACTATAATATTCAATTCCTACTCATAGTCTAAGGTTAATTTTACTCGGATTTTGGCACAATAAAGATAAAATCTTAATATAATGAAAGTTACCTAATTACCTACTTAGCTATCGTATGTAACAACTTAAATTATATATACATATTTTTGTTTTATCTTATAATTTTGTTATTAGTATTCTATTAGTTTACCTGTGTTGCCCCACAAGCATCAGATGTAAAATTTATTTCAAACATATCCTGGAGAGATTGTTCATCTATCATTTTTATATTTCCACCAAGCTTATTTATCCAATCACAAAAATCTTTACAAATTTGATTCAGCAATCGTGAAGCTCGCATCTTTAAAGTTGCTTCAGGATCATAGCCTATAAAATCCTCTTTTTGTAGGGGACGCCATACTACTGCCTTTTAAAGAAAAAAAAATTGAAATATTTTTTCAAATAATGTATTTCATTATTATGTTGTGCGTTACAAAATTTAATAGTTTTACTTAAAATGAATAATAGAGACTGACGTCAATTAAGAATACAATTTTTGTATCATCTTATAAATAATTATATTATTTTAGAAAAATCATTCAAAATTGTTTGCAATTATATTTTATATTCTATTCTATTAATAAGTGTAAATATACATATTGAAATATTTCAGTTGAATAAAATAGCTAATATTATACCTTTCGACGTGATTTTTTTAAGAATAAAGCAAATGGATTTAAATTAGGATCATGACTCCTTTTAGTTTTCGTTGAAATGTAACTAGTTCCAGGATTAACCTGATAAAATAATAATAAAAGTTATTAAAAAAAATTACAGAGTACATACTTTAAATAATATTTATTAATCTTTAAATATAGTGTTATATTCTTATTTTAATAAATAATGAAAAAACTAAAAATATATATTTTTTTATTATAAAAACAGTTTATTACTCTATACAAAAAAAAAATTATTATTGTAAAAAGAATCATATATACAAATAATTAAATTACATAATCATATAAATAATTTAATTTTCAAATATTTATCACCTTAAATTATTATTTTTATGAATTTTTAATTTAATTTTTTCTCTAGTTATTTAAAACTATTTAAAATTTAGTAAATAATCGAATCAAGAAATAAATAAAATGGTAACTCTATTCGTAGAATACTTTATTCATTTTTTTACTCATTATATAGAGGAATAATTCATGAAAATTGAATAGAAAAGCATAAAATTTAAAAATTTTAAAGATTTAAAAATACTAACTTTTTTATATAAAAGTCATTTTTAAATTCATGTTTTCAAGCTTGTTAAATACTTTTTTCTCCCTTTAAGCTAGTTTTTCCTTAGATAAAATAATATAACTGATAGCTAGAATTTATTATACTTACTATTAGATCCAATGTTTGTTTTGAATTCATTATCTCTGTATTTTTATGGGTTGATTGGTTGGGATTTACTGATTTTACATCATTCGATTCTTCAATCTCAGCTTCAGATTTTGAATAGTGCGTTGAAAATCCTAAAACATCAGCTACAAGATTATAGGATTTTTCTGGAAGTATCCTTCTCAACTTTCGTGAATTCAGAATAGGAGACTGTTTTTGAGAAAATTTGAAGTCACCATTTAAAATATTTGAATTAATAAGTTGTTTAGAATTGATTAGTGTTTTGAATAAATTTAATCCTATTTTTAAAGATTTTTTATTCTCGTAATTTTCGGTAGTATTATATTTATTTTCCAATCTCTTTATGTATTCTTTGCTTAGTTTATCCATAAGATTAGTTGCATTAAAACCATCACTTAGACAATCTTTAATTATATTCATAACATCTTTATTTGACATTATCGGCGGTGGTTTAAAACCTGATTGATATTTTGTTATTACATCAAAATACCCTAAATTACTTTTTTCATATTCTGAAATACTCTCATTCACATAACCAATATTCTTTTTTTCCATTTCCAAAGATTTATCCGACTCATTACCACTTGATGTCAATTCAAATGTTGTCTTTGCTCTTTTTAAAAACTTTTTTGAATGAATTTCTTCCATCTTAATCGAAGGAGAGAAAATAGTTGTGTTGTCTATGGAACTTTTTATTTTCATCAAGGGCTTAGGCTTTTTTTCCATCAGTTTTTTAGGATCTTTTTCAATTATCCGCGATGAAATTTCATCTTCTTTTAATTTGGATAGTGTACTTGACTTTATATTTATTGCATAATTATCAGATTCATTCTCGTCGCATGATTTTTTTATAATATTTTTGATTCGCTCTTTTATTGACATAGTTTGTTTTAATTTTAAAGCTCTAAGAGGCTCAAAACTTTTCCGCCAAATGACTGATGCATGGCAGGGAGCAGATATTTTGTTTCGAGGTAATTTATCCTCTTGTATTTTAATCTCTTCTGATTCAGAACTATGATTACTCGAAGCTGATGATTTTGAACGATCTACTGATAATGTTTTAAAATACTTTGACCGATTATCTAATAACAATTGTTGTGAAAAAAATTGTTCTGTTCTTGATAGTTCTTGTATAGAACTTTTAGAAAAAGGTTTTAAATTCTTTTTATCAAGGGGAATCGTAACTTGATCTGTTAAATTATTAACATCCTGACTTTTATTATCAATAATATTTTCTCCAATCTTTAGTGAATCAATAAAATTTTCATTACTTCCAAGTAAATTAGATTCCATATAAGTATTTATCCTACTCGATGTAGAACTGCTACAAGAATTAGAACTATCACTATCTCTATTCTTTTGAATATTTGATTCAATTGTAGGAAACGGTATCTTATGAATAATCTTCTTCTCACAATTAAATGGTATATGTAAACAAGCGTAACACTTATCAATCTGTGGTCTATGAATAAGTTTAGCTTTTGGTATATCTTTTAAAATATTATTTGTTCGATCAATCAATAAATTACTTAATAAACTACTTTTTACACCTAAAATATTATGAGACGATTTGTAAATCATAATTGATTTACTTTTATCTACAGCTTCAGTATTTAATATACATTTTTTATAATCTGCAAAGTACTTATTTGACATATTTTTTAATATTCTATAAATAATATTAATATTAATTTTTTGCATTTCTCCAAAGCGATTTACATTTATATTTGTAGGTTTATTCATTGCAGATTTTCCAGAATATTTAGATCTGAATAATGTTTGCAAATTATTAAAGGACATAATTGAGCGATAAGTGCTCATCTGAGGATATTTTTTTAAATATTTTTGTTTCTGAATATAATTTAATGCTCTATAAGCATACATTTTTTCATAGTAAAATATATTTCTTATTTTATTTGAAGTAATATCATATGAAGTTGATAATTTATCTTGTTTCTTTACTTCATACGATTTTTTAATTTTTTTTACTAAATATGTTTTATTAGCCAAATTTTTCTTGGCTAGTCTTATTTGTTTTTGTTCGATCAAAAATTTTGTATTTAAGTCAATTAACTTATTTTTTAAGTTAATAAATTCTTTATAAAAAGAATTTACAACCAAAACTTTATGAAAATTTGGTTGTGAACTAATGGACTTTAAATTCGGTGTGGACAAAAAGTCGCTTTTCTTAACTTTGATACTTGGATTGGTATCACTTTGACTTTTAGATTTGAAAGATTCTTTTTGTGAGTCAAAATATTCTTCAGAAATAACTGAAGTATCATGGGAAATAGTTTTGATAAAGCTTAGTGAAAGATTAGATTTTTGTATTTTAGGTGCTTTTGCTATATTTTTTTTTAAATTTTCACTTTTAACATCATTTTTCCTATCATTGAAATATGTTAAAGGATATTTTTTTCTATTAAAAGATAATTTTTGTAGATCACATTGATGGTCTATAAAAAAATCTAATAAATTAAATGTAAAACTGTGATTCGTTTTTTGTAAATAATGATAATTTTTATTATTTAATAATTTCTTAGATAAGGTGTTTTGATGGCACTGACAATGCTGTTGTAAATATTCTTTAAATTCATTAGTTGTAACGCTATTTGAAGTACATGGAAATATTTTTATATTTTTATAACTCTCGTATATTTTTTTAAATTTTTGTAAGTCATTTTTACAAATTTTAGAATTTGTAGCTATATTTTTCATTTTAAAAGGAATTTTTTCATATTTGTTCAATTTAGTATCAATATTCATTTTTTTCATTTTATATGTGGATTCAGAAGGTGATATTTTTATTTTAATGTTATCGCTAAACAAAGTTTTAGTTGATATTTTTGAGGATTTACAATTTAAAGGAAAGACAAAACGAGGATCTCTTACTCGTTTATACTTATTCTCAATTTCAGTCAAAACTCCATTCCAATATGATTTTGAATTAGAAATCGGAAGTTCCCATCTAAACATTAACATTTATATTATAGAGTGAATTATTATTACATAAAATATATTTATTGTAGTAAATTACTAAAATAATTTAAGCTTATTTAAAAAATAATTTGCAGTATACTTATAATTATATTGAAAGTATATTTTTTAGTATTTATTATCAAATAACATAAATTTAAAGCTTTTAATTACTCAAAAGTATTATATCTAGTTAAAAAAATATAATTAATTTTAGTTCAATTATACTTTATATGACTATACTTATTAAAAGTATAAAAAAAATTCTTATTTAAAATGAATTTGAAAGAATTCAAATTAAAAATAAGCTTCTTCAAACTAGAATTTAATTTGTAAAATATTTTAGAAGTGACTTTGTAAAACTATAATCAACCATAATATGTAAAATTAAAAGTGTAAAAATTAAAATAATTTACTGTAAAAGATAAAAATATGTTTTCGAAATATTTATAAATTTTTTAAGGAATGATTAATACTGTAACTTACTTTGAAAGTTTAATGCGCCTTGGATGATTTCCATTGCTTGCATAATATGATTTTTTACAACTCGTCAATAAATCACTCATTTTTATATAAATTTCTGGATATAAGTTATGAATTTACTTGTAACTTTGGTTATTATTACGTATGTTAGCGGAATTTAAAATTTATATCATACCAACTCAAAAATGTTGATAGAAAATCTCGACTATTATTATCAAAACATATAATACAACTTATAAATACTTCATGCATACCTTCCTTCACAGCTTAGATACTATCGATTAAACATTCAAATTTCATTTGAGACTGTATGAGATAAAACATGGCGGAATTTGATGCATTACAGCACATTGTCGAATGCCATTACTTGCAACGGTCGATAAAAGTCTTTTATCCTTTCATGGTAACTTGTTCCCATAAATTTCTTTTTGTATATTATCTGGATAATAAAAACATATTTCATTTTTAATATCTGTAATTTAATATTACAACAATAAACAACAAACTTATTAGGTAAATAATTAAATTTATTAAATTTCTGCAATTTAAATTCCCATTTATTCAACATTCTTAATTTATGCAAAATAATACAGGATTAAATCAAAATTTATTTGAATTTTCTTATCTTAATAAATATTACAATTATTGTGTCACTTGTTGAGATGCCTTGTAATTTCTTAAAGGCCAATATGAGTAAATGAATTCCATTTCGGCAGTAGGCTGACACTACTTCATTTTTTTTTAATATGTTTTAAAAGTCTTCGATATAATTAACTTGATGTAATAACCTGGTTTAAAATATACTTTAAAATATACTACTCTATGTTATTTTTAATTAGTATTATTCGCTTGTAGACATGAACGTTCTAATTACTATGGAGACTGCTCTTTCGAACTCTGGATTTTATTTAATTCCTTTAATGCACTCATTTTGCGATTTTATTAAAATTGGTGAAGAAGTATTAAGTAAAATATTGAGACGTTATAAGTTACTTGAGGGAATATGGTATTTTTGGTTATTTCATCATTACGTATTAATGTTTTCTATATTAATTCTTTTAAATTGATAAATTGTACTACTATTTGTATAATGGAATATATTCACTTCATAGATATTGTGGTAAATAACATGTCCAAAATAATTCGTTGCAACATATTAAGCTACAAAATTGATTCATTTAAATTCATTGTAAACAATTACAGTTTACACATTGTCACTAAAATAGTAAAATTTTATTAAAAAAGAAGTATTTTTTGTTATAATAATAAAAAATGAAAATATCTTAAAAATTATATCTTTTATTGAAGGCAAGAAGTATTTATCAGTTTGGTACAATATATAATACTGTAATACATATTAATATAATATTTAATAATATGATTCAGAGATTTTTTTTTACATTAATAAATATCTAATGTATATATACTTATTATTAATAGATTATTTTTATTACTATTATAATATTTTGAATTATAAACCATATCTTTCTGCTTTTTAATATGCACCTTCGTGAAAGACTCTACTCTTCTTTAATTTAAATTAGTCACGAATACGTTAATTTGTTTATTTTTATATATTTCAACATGAAACTGCATCTCAATAAAAAAACATCTATATTTCAGTATACTATATATATATATATATATATATCTTCTATTTTATGATACTAAATTAAGCTTTAGTAATTAAATTACCCAAAAAATTATGCTTTTACATTATACACAAATCTTACGACAAAAATGCTTTAAAAAGTTTTAGTATTTTATATATGCAATACAATGCATATTTTTATTAAAAATTAAATATATGCAAAATAATCAATAAAATATTGAGATATTTGAATTTAATAGTATATCAAATACAATAAATTTATAAGTATGTATAAACTTTACAGGAAATTTTGAATCATAAGAACTATATAAAGAAATTTATAATTATATAACTTTAAATGCACTACAATGGAATATACAATTTTACAATAAATTTCTAGGAATCAGTAGTTATATTAGAATAATAGAATTTAATAGTTAGTGTAATAATTTCGTTTGATTTTATTTTATTTTAAAATTATTTTAATTTTATTTATAGTAGACTATATTATATTATATTATATTATATTATAACTATAAATATATGAAGTAAAATAATGATTAATGTTAAGGAGAATTTTATAGTTTTGTTCTATTTAATGAAAATCAATTATTTATAATAATTAACATTTGATTGATTTCAATTATTGAAATTATTCTTATAAAAGCAAATATTTTTTAAATTGATTAGTGTCGACCTCTTCCAGGTAAAGTTTCAAAATCTATTTCAAATTTATTGATTTTATTGGTAATTCAAATTATGTGTGAAAATTTTTTTATCGACTGATAGTACTATTTTAAACTATTATGCTCTTTAACAGATGGCACATGTTGTTATGTTCTTTACAATATTATAAAATGTTATAGTATGCTTTATAACTAAATATCCATTTGAGAAACATTTTTAAGATTTTAATAAAAAATTAATTTGAAAATTAAAATTTAATTTTAATTTAATTTTCACTTATGATAGTGTCATATTGTATTATTATTAAACAGTGTACAGAAAAATAGAGAATGATCATTGAAATTTATAATGAAAATAATATTTCAGTATTTTGTTATATTTATAAATATTTAAGGAAATCAAAATATGTGTATGTAACTGTGTATTTGCACATATTTATTTAATGTTTAAGGCATTAGCCTGTACGAGGCGTTTTATTTTATTTTATTGAGTTAGTCGTATAGTTAAGTAATTTATAATATATAGTTTAGCTTTTACTCAGTAAATTTTTTCTTAAATTTTTACCATATATTATGTATTCATTTTAAAGAATAATGCAAAAATTGCAAGTTGACGAGCAGCAAATGGTATGCTTTTCTCGAAATTGGCTTTCGCATCGGACCATTTGGGGATGTTGCCCTAGGACAAACGAGGTCCTGGGAAACCGGCTCACTAGGTAGGGGAACGAGCCCAGCAAGACGAATCAGGTAATTTTCTGACAGAGAGTCAGACTGTATGTTTTCTCCATCTGGGGTAGAATGATTTTTTATTTTAAGGGATCTACAGAATATTTTCATTACGCCATTACAATACGCAAAGAGAAAATTCGCCGATATGTCCATACAGGCTCAAACAACTCGATAAAAGTTATAGCTCTAAAAAAATACTTTTTCGAGGGAGAAAAAGGTACACTAGAGGGATGAAATAATAAATTGAGTATAAGGACAAAAAAATTTATTTAATGTTATAAATATTATTACTCAAAACTTAAAACACGTTTTTTTTACATGTGGATTTTCGAAAATGGTTGACATTGCAATTCGAATTAAAATTATCTGATTGATTTGTAATTTTCAAAAAACTTGTAAAATCCTTCGGGTATACTATGAGCCTTTACTTTTTTTATAATTTAAAAATTGAAAATTTGACACATGAAAGACAAGCAATTTTTTTAATAAAATATTATCATTTTATCAATTTTAGAAATTTTATAAAATCTGGATGTTTTTGGTATATTGAATTTGATCTAGTTTAATTCTAAAAAAATTTTTTTTCATTACAGGTAACTTGCGCTTAAAAATATTGAATGTGTAAGGTTCCTTATGGGTGTGGTTGTGAATAAAACACTTTTTTAATTGATGTTTTTTGGCAACGTTTCGAGCAACTTTCGTTGTCTTCTTCAGGCCTCTGTTTTATTGATAAATTTACAACAATTATAAAAAATTATTATATTACATTAATACATAAAATACAAAGTTTATTACCTTAGTATATTTGAATGTAGAATTTTAGATTCAGTATGCAGGCCTATTATGGAACTGGGCCCGGTAAATTGAGATGTAGAATTTTGTATAACACCCTCTTTTTTTTCACTTCTATGATATGTCATGTATCTTAACTTGAGAACAATATTTTTAATTGGAATATTGTTAATATCTGTATACAGATTATATATTTCTATACAGATATATATATATATATATATATGTATTTGTAAAATTTCACAATATTTACTTAATTAATATTTCTGTTTAGAACAATTTCACAGCGTGCCAAACTAGGTGCTCCGAAAATTTACATGGTTTTTGTTGCAAATTTCTCATATACGATGACAGTCTGGCGCACTTTGTTCAGACATTCAACACAAATGAGACCTAAGTACAAACATAATATGAATGTAAAATAGTTTTTCATTTATAGAAAATTGTAATTAATATTTTTTTGGAATAAAGAAAAAGAGGGCCAAGGATACATCTGAGGTGGTGACAGGAAGCTCTTGCCTCATCCTGGACTTTGTCCTTGTTTCCCTCCTCTGAAACTTTGAGGCTCTGGGTTTTCGCTGATACACTAATTTGAGTTGTGCATTGACTTACGTGTCATTACCGACAGTGAAGTGTTTCATCTTTTACTATTCACAATAAAAACTTATGTACAAACTAAAAAACTCATGGAGTGTCTTTTTAGCTTTTCCGCGGCTTCGCAAACTTGCAGGATAGCCGATTAGGATAGCATGTAGTCGCCTAAGCTCTAAGCTTTCGACAATATTATTAATGGCCATTTTGTATTACTTTTACTTTTCTCTAAACTTAAAAACAATCCATCAAGATAAAGGTTAAATAAATACAAATATTTTTATTTATACATATTAATACTTATTTAGAAACAAAATTTTATTTAAGTGAAGTTTATTTATTATAATAAAAATAAAAAATGAGCTAAAACGAAGTTCTATATTTTTTCATGTATACTTATTCATACTTGAAAAGTTTTACCTTTAAGTTATAGGGGTTGAATTATTTATTTTTTTCTTCTTTGTATTCTGAACTCAACTTATCCAAGGATTTAAATAATTTGTAAAAATATTCTTTCGTTCTTTGGCAAGAATTTTGACAACCTAAAAATCTTATAGACATTTTTTTAAAATATCGTGGTAAAAAATAATAACATTGTTGTAAGCGTTTATTATATAATTTATAAATAAAATGATACAAATTAATTGAATTCAATATTTGAAAAAACTTAATTTCTAAATATTTTTAGTTCTATGTAATTTGTACTTGGTACATGTTTAATACTTAAATTACTTTACTTTCCTTCATTTAAGTTTATTTCCATACATTAATTTAGATTTAATCCTTATTTAAATTTTAAAATAAACGAATTTACTTAAGGTTCACATATTTATATATTTGAATTGATTGATTTTTTAATTTTTGTTATTTGTTAATTTATAAATATTCTAAGAAATTAATCTGTATTTATACTTTTCTTTGTTATATATAAGTTATATTTTATTTCAAATTTTTATATTATATTTCTATATATCTTATTGATGTACAGTATATACTGTTAAACTTGGGTTCTAAATTTATATATTATATATAAATGTGTACGCATATGCATAGATTTGAAAATACATGCATTGTTAATTACTTATAAATATATATGAACATATCTATACATCAGTATATATATATATATACTGACAAACCTACAAAAACATGTAGATACAATAAATAGTGACTTAAAATACAAAAATGCTATTTGGTTCTATAAATGGTTCATTTTATTAATATAGTTATATGGTTATTCCCTACTTAAAATTTTATGAAAAATTACCAAATTTATTTATTTATTTTATTTATTTTTTCATTGAAGTTTTGAGAGATGACAATTTAATCGTAATTAATCATTAACATAACATTTACTTAAGTTTTCATAATTGTATATTGCTTTTCTAAACAGCAATCGTGATTTATAAAAATCATTAACTAAATTTATACTTTACGATTTATTATATATAATGTATTATTTAGTATGTAATCATTTTATACCATTTTTACTTTTTTACTCCTTCTTGTCAATTTAGCACAATTGTTATGTATAAATTAGAATTATGTTATTATTGTTGAGTATTATGCAAAGGTAGAAGTTAGATTATAATTATATTTTATATTATATTTTCAATTAATTTAATCAAGAATTTAATTTTTAAGATGAGGAGAAAATTCTTAATGTTACTCTTAAATTAAGTTTTAAATAATATGAATTCATTTTCAATATATAATAGATTTTTATGTTAAATATTTATTTTTATACGATTTATTTTCAACATAATAGTTTCTATTATTCTCAATTTTATTTCAGTAATTTATAAATTCTTATATATTGTAAATGAAAATAAATATATTTTTCTATATACAGCTTAAATAATACCTTTTAAAAAATGCAATTACACTTTTATCTTTAATGTTATAAAACGATTAATTATATTACGAATTTTTCTCAAATGATATATGAGTAGGTGCTATAAATTTTATGCTGGTGTATAGTTGAGAGTCCAGTTTCCTCGGCTTTCGAGTTAGCGAGCATGTGCGCGTAAACCATGTGCGTGAGGTGACGCGCAATTTTCCCCAAGTACAAAAAATAGCAAAGGAAAATATAGCAAAAAAAAAGCAGAGAAAGTGGAAGTAGACAGCCAGCGATGCCAGAGCAATTCCTAATTCGCCAGGTCGGTTAGTCACTGCGCAGGTTCACGTATTTTTCAACGGGCGCACACGCATTTATTCTTCCTTTTACAACCGAACTTTTCACCCTAAATCGCTCGTTTTTTGTAAAAAAAAAAAAAAAAAAGAATTGGAGAGTAATGAGAGAAAGTGGCTTGATGCTATTTCATGTTTCTAAATCTCAGCTGTTGTCTTCCAGTTGTGATTAAGATTTACCGATGAAACTCATCAACCACCGCTTGGTTAAACAAAATTATAATCATCCGAGTCTGTATGTTATTTGCCCTTATAATCGAAATGTATAATTTAATTAAATTTTATAAATACTACATTCATAAAATTTTTTACCAATTACAATGAGTTATGTATTAAATTATCCGACATTCTTTTTTAAATTATTAAAAATCAAATAACGATTTTGTACACTTCAATACGTTTAAAAGTGGGATTTTAGTGTAACTTCATCTATAATTATAAAAAATAGTTTTGAATAATTCAAATAACTTTTTGATAAAATGTTTTTTTTTAAGAAAATAAGTGAATAATTAAAGAACTGCATTTTCTATTATTGAGTATTTAAATACAATAATCAAATTTATTTTATTTAATATTACATATTTTTAGAATTTAATTATCTTTTCATTTTTCTTTACATATTTTAATAATATAGACTCAATATGTTAAATTTAAATTTATGTTTTTAATATCGAATACATATATCTTTTGTATTTGAAAGATTAATTTTACCAATAAAGTTTACAGCAAAAATTTTATTAATTATTTTTACGACCTTCTTAATTACTAACAATAATAATAATAGGAAAGTATTTATAACATAACAATGATTAAATTTTTATAAATCAATTTTACATTAATTAATTGTAGAACATATAGAATATGAAGAACACGTGATGAAAATAAATTTCCAATGCATGATTTTTATGTAAGATTAGTTTATTTTGAGTAATTAAGAATTAGCGTTGCTAGCAATGTACAATTACATATGCTCATTAATATAAAATCTAGTTTTTCTAAAAAAAAAAGGGTAGAGTAAAAGTTGCAAATAAAATTATCAAGGATCTTTTTTTGCAATGATGTTAAATAATAGCATGAATACGTATAATGTGATATTTAAAAAATAATATCAAAGAGCAGAAGGTGATTGCGCTGGGAAGTCCCAGTTGTTTACACCGTTGACATCGTCGACAGCCGACATGAGTTGGTTGCAAGTTTGTTGCATAGCCCAGTCATAGTAATTCCCCAACTGACTAGAGAGTAGAAAGGATATTCCGTTGAGAATAAACGGCAAATTCGATGAATTTTCTAGCTACGTGTGTATTCTCGATAGCATAACGACTTTCTCATGTTCCTTTACAACTAATACTCTGAAATCTGTCAACATTCTACTAAATTATTCATTTTGTTACATTATTTTTTAACTCACAATGTCATGTAAGCATTCGCTTAACAAACAAATGTTAGTTTTAAGAGCGAAATAAAGTAGAATTATCCAAATTTTAAGACGATTATTTTTTGAAACCTTCAGTAAAATGCTTTCGTATTTGTATATAAATTAAAGCAACGTAATTATGCAATAGAATATTCTGAGATTTTATTTTTATTAATAAATAGTTTTAAAATGCAATTAAATTTTATTTTTATCAATTTTATCAGAATTTTATTTATTCAACAAGATTTTTAGTGATTCCTCGTATTAAATATTATTTACAGTTTAAATTTCAGTATTATATAGTATATTATATTATATTATATTATATTACGCATTGAAAAGTAAATTATATTATCGATATCAATTAATTTCGAAGTGATATCTCTCTCTCTCTCTCTCTGTTGTAGATGCAAAATAATGTATAAAAACTGAGTAATTTTAGGAAAAGATTTATCTGTATTTCTGCATTGAAATTTTTTTTATTTATAACAATAACATTATGACAATAATAAGAAATGTGTACTTTCATGTAAGTACAAGGAAACTCAATATTTTTATTGTTAATAAAACAAAATAGATCTTGACTTGAATAATGGAAATAATAGATTAACATTTTTTGTAAATCTTTTTTTAAGATATTTTCTCATTTAATATATGAACACGATGGAATAAAATTTATTATATTCATATTTCATATAATAGCTAACATCTAATATAGAACGAACTGAAATTTATAAAATTTTTATAGTATATATAATATCTCCTTTAATATCTATTATGACTAATAGGAAACAGAGAGAAAAACATAAATGGATTAATATGAGTTAGGCAAACAAAAACAATGTCGTATAAATAAATATTTTCTTGATATAATTCTCTTATATTAATATTTGTATTTTTTCATATTTTATAATAAGCAATTTTTAAATTGTTTTTAAGGTTTCTTTTTCGACTTATAAAATAAAATAAAAGTAACGAATCAGTAACAAAAATTGATACAATTTTACAATAAATTTTTTAAAAATAAATATGATCATTTAATTAAGAGCATCTAATAAATCATAACTTGTATGATGTCATGTACTTTTCTAGCTCATGTTCCCAAGCAATTACTACAGTTTCAACATCGATATCCCAATAGCAAAAACAAAGTATTTTGCAGATATTGAACATCATACATTAAATCTGCGTTATAGAGTTACAAGATCAAAGTTATTTATTTTGAGAAATTTACATATATAATAACCTAGGAATTAAATTATTGGAAATGTGTATTAAAAAATTGGAGAACGTGAAAAAAAAATAGATTTATAAAGACGATGAAATTATGAAAAAATAATGATTTTGTCCATTATATAGTTGATAAAAGATAAAATGGTAGGGTCATTTAGGATTCTGGTGTCCTTTTTCACCTTTATTTTTTACACATTTTGTAATAATTATACACGTGTAAAAGTTCTTATTTCTTAAATATTTTATAGTGAAACTTTTTAATAGTTGATTATATTTATTTTCTCTAACATAACTTATATTCTGGTACAATATGATCCCTGAGAACTAGCATAAAATAATTAAATATGATATGATCATTATGACAATACAAAGATATTAAAATAAACAATGTTCCAAATTTTTTAATATTCTCTTGTTTTTGTTTTTTCTTAATTTTTTTGTTGAGATGGTCAGCAAATGTTACGCAATGCTTTGGCGAATAATAAAAAAATGAATTTCATTTTTTTGCCTTTTCCTAGACATTTTATAAAGAGTAAATTTAAAAAAATCTATTTTAACTTTCTAACATAACTGATGGGTTAAGGATTAAAAATAATTTTAAGATACAATAATGCATCATACAGAATGTGATAAAATTAATATTGTAAAAAGGGAGAGATTAGCTGCCGGGAATCAATTACTTCATCGGCACAATTGACGTCATCAAGCTCCAAGTCATAAATATAACAGATAACTTGCCCAGGCATAAGGACATACGGGACCGCCATCCGGAGTTTGAGAATGAGTAATTTGGCGCGCGCACCCGAATAGTTTGACAGTTAGTTAAAAAGCGCGTTCCAAAACCGCACACTCAGATTGACAGCTCGGTCGACTACGACCACGGATGAAATCGACAATCGGAGCCTCCCCTGGAACTACCCTGCCCGTGCGTGCGTGCGTGCGTGCGTGTGTGTGTGTGTGTGCGCGCGCGCACTTGTGTTTGCACCAGCTTCTATTCGTCGGTTTGACTTATATATCTTTAGTTCATATATCTCCCTCCGTGGGCATTGAAATGTAAAATCTTGACAATGATATCAATTGCGTGGCTCGAGAATTCTAAATTTATTGACGATGATTGCTCGAAAATTTATGTAGCTGAAATCGAATATGAGCAGAAATTAACTAGGGGAGATCAAGTAATAGTTATTATTAGTTCTAGACATTTATAATATTATGAGTACCCAACTACTCGAGTATTAGCAAAGAAATGCATTTTTGAGTATATTTTTCATTTAATATTCCTTTTTAACAATGATAATTAGTTAGTGGAAATAAATAAAACAACTTAAATACATCCTAATTTATAGACGTACAACTATGATAAATATTTTTCTTGTTATTATTACTCTTTATTTATGTATTTATTAAAATTTTTTTATAAATTTTGATTTAATTTTAGATTCATAATTATATATTCATAATTAATATAAGTTTTTACAAACGGTTATTTAAATTAATAAAAATTTTTGTTAATACCAATAGTTTTAGATTTATATAGATTTATATAATTTTAAATAATAATAATTTTAATAATAGTTTCAAAGTTATGGTATAATATTAACAAAAGAATTTTTCAATAATGCTATGGTTTTTTAACTTCTAAATAGATGAAGTTAGATAGATACAAGAATCTATAACGATGAGAAGTTTTTCAATGTAAAGTTAGCATTGTTAAGATTATCATTACATTTGAACCTGTATTAGTTATAAAAGTTAATATGTAATAATAATCACTAGTAGAGTCATCGTCAGGGTAATCGCTAGATATTATATTGATCAATCATTTAACAATTCTCATCATCCGTATTCAAACACGTAATATAAAATGAATTGACATCGATACTATATTTTCAGTAAATGAATCAAATTTCCTTTTGTTCATTAAACAAATCGTTATTACCCTACTGTAAAAGTAAAAAAATACTTGAATTCAAATTATTATATTTTTTATTGAAATTTTTACATGTAGGGGAGTATAAACATTTCACTAAACTATGGCTTACTATATTTCTATCTATGTACTAAGTTATATCTTTCTTTATGTGTATTTAAATTCTTATTATTAAAAATCAAGATAAAAAAATATGCTTTTTGTAATTTAATGAAAAATTAACAACTTTTTGTTGTTCTAAATATCATTGTAATTAATTATAGATAGTCTTACGTAGCTTTGTTATAAATATATTTATTATATATATATAAAGGTTCATTACAGAAATATACCTGACAAATAATATTATTGTTTTAAAAAAAAATCTATTTACTTGTTTGTTTTAACATCATAATATCTCATACTTTATATATTTTATTATTATATTATTAAAAATATTTATAATTCAATCTATATTATAGTATACAATGAAGTTTTGTAAAAAATTTATATGAAAAAAAACACAAATAGCATTTTTAAAAAATACAATAATTGCATCTAATTTTATAAATATACTTATTTAAAATAATAATTAACTAACTAATTTTGTAAGTATATTAATTTTACGTAAGACAATGTATTGATATTTTTATATAAGGTACACATCAAATGCCTTGTATAAAAGGCCATTACGGTGGAAATAACCAAAAATTATTCACTACAGGATAATTTTTACAGATACAAAACCCTAAATTATTGACTAATGTATTTGCAATAATCATTGGAAAAAGTGAAACTCGTCTTTTAAAAACTAGAAATACTCGTAATCTATAATAATTTCAAATAATATTATTTATTTTTTGATATTAATAGAATTGTTGAAAAGACACATTTCATTATTTATGTTACAGTAATGAATTAAACAGCATTTAAAATGTAAATGAGTAAATAATAGCAAGTGTATATTGTGGAAAATACGCTTTTTTCATCAAAATCTAATTACTACAAGTCTACAGTGTCGGCAATTAATAAAATCTTCAAATAAAAATTAATTCCTGATTAAAAATATAATAAGGGAATATACGTATATTTTCAGGTAATATTAAGTGTGCTTCAAATTTGAAAATTTATTCATATTTTCATTAATATACTTTATGCGGTATATTTCTATTTTATATAAAAAATAAAACTTTTCTAGTGACAATTATTTACATTTATATATTGGATAATTTACTTTATAGATTTAAACTACATTTAGTTTACTAATAATTTTTAGATAATGTATTTTGATGTATAATTACAGTAGAGCGTAAAAATAAAATATCTTATTAAACTGAAATATTGTGCGTTAAAATTTTTTTTACTAGTTTTAATTTAAAATTATTTGATAATTTTTTAATAAACTATAATTTAATACTACTAGAAAAAATAGCCATCTTTTTTATTAATAATAATATGTTTAAGATCTTTATTGGATTGAGAGTTTTTATTGAAAACACAAAGATGTAATTTATACCGATGTTTCAACAAGAGCCTTCGTCAAATTGTCTTTGTCAAGTTATTTAATTTGTATAGAAACAATTTTAATTTATATGAAAAATACAAAATACATATATGGTCTTTCTATAAAGTAGTCGAGTTTTTTTAAGTCTCTATTTGTCGTAGGGATTTCAGTGAAGTTGGAAAATGTGCGACAGAGTTTTTCCTATTTACTCTTTTTTCGATCATTAAGAGCAGCAGGATGTTTCTTCGTACTATGCGTCTTTTTGAATTTTTTAATATGGAGCGATGGAGCGAATAAGAACAATTTACAATGTAAAATTTGTTTGTTGCTTGACAAAAACGCTATGGAAACTTGTAAATGTTAAATGAAGCTTTTAAAGATAACTAGCTATATGCAAATGTTGATAAATTTAGGGTGTTATAGATTGTCCTGATTCTTAAACGACATTTGAATCAAAATTTCTGTGCAAACCTTCTATATTAATATCGTATAGAATTTTTTTTTTTCATGTTACGAAGGTAGCTCTGTACCATTTTTCTATCAAGGGTTTACACGTAAACTTATCCTAAAACACTTTTTGTAAATTCAAAGTATTTACAGGATTTTTATTAAGCCACAAAAAAATTTTTATCGTGTAAAGCTATTCCAAAGTTGCTTCATCGCTTCATATTACAAAATTTAAAAACACATTTCGCACAAAGAAAAATCCTGCTTTTCCTAATCATCAAAAAAAGGGAAAAATAGAAAAACTATCCCCAGATATTTTTCGACTTGCCCGAAATCATCACGGAAAATGGTATCTTGCAAAAAAAAACTTAATAATTTTAAGCTACACCATATATATAAATACGGCAATGATAAGTTGCGGTGTGATTTATTATATTATTAATTAAAAAATTTGACCAAATAAAGGATTTATATATAATTTATGTATTTTAATAATGAAGTATGTTTTGTGTAGTTAATATGTTAATTATTTTTATGAAAAAAATTTTTAATATTCATCAAAGTGGAGTTTTTATTGTAAATGCTAATTCCTGTAAAAATTAAGGTAAAAAATCTATAGATAATTGTCAATACGTTAATGTACGTTGCTTCACTAGAAAAAATGGACCTTAATAAATAAAGTAGGCAAAATAGCACTTTAGAACTGAATAAAAAAACAAAAGCCCTAGGATGTTAATGACTGGACAACAGAAGCTTTTAGTAACGCTAAAAGCTCCCAGGACATATCAGATGGCTATAACTTAGCTCGATAGTATCGTCTCAAGTTTAAGTTGAAAACTTCCTCTGTTTCGAATGGAATTTTGTCGATTTAACATTACTCTAACTATAGTTTGTTACTCATGATGGAACATAATAATATGCAAATCTGGCGGAAATAAAAATCGGAGAAAATACTGTAATTAAAAGTTATTAGACATATTAAGGATACACTCTCAGAACTGCTACACTCCAAGTTGAATTTTAATTGACTTCTTTACCTAAAACTGTCATCAGAGTTCTAAGTTTTTGAATTTTAAGTATCCAAGACGGATGATGATTGCACAAGAAAATGAAATGAAACCATTGAAAAATAAATTTATACAAAGTTATTCAACAATTTTACGATTTATTATAGCAATTTATTAATGCATAAACATTGAATATAACAATTTAATCTTTAAATTTAGATTAATTTAAATCTTGTTTAAATATTGTTATATTTTTATATTATTTTACTATTTTTAATACTTTCAAATAACTTCTAGTACATTATAATTTTATATATATATATATATCTATTATATTATTGGTGAATTCACAATATTCCCTAAATAATTATTTTAATTTTTTTTTTCTATATTTTAACTAATTTTTTATTTATTTTTTGATTTTTAGGGTTTTATCGATAATCACCTTTTTGTAGATAAAAGGAGTTTCTTAAATTCCTTAAAAAGAACATATTCTTAATTCTTATTAAAATCAAATTTTTAAATTAAAAAATTAAAATAAATTTAACGTGTACCCGGAAAATACACAATTTCTTTGAAATAACGAAAACAATGCATTACTGCTTTTTCTATTGCCTTTATTAAGCTCTTACTGATAATATGATATTGAATTTGATGATTGGTTAAGTTAAACAATATTAATCCCGTATTGTTCTTGAATTCATTCTGTACTGCAATGATATGATGAATCAAAAACAGTATTAGTATTAAAACGCACGGCAGCTTTTCAATACATTTATCATTGTTGCTGAAAATTTCTAATTACAGAACATATTGAAGAATCTTTAAATTTTACAATCTATGTAAAAATAAATGATCTATTTTGTCCATTTTTAAAGGATCCTATGATTTTCTTTAGTCAACTATTGTCTTTTGAAAACTTCTTATAATTACTTTAGATTTAAGTGTACAATAGTTTCTTAAATTATAAATTTAGATATTTATATTTATTAATGTTAATAATTAAATTTATTATTTAAAGCTTCAGTTTTGAAATTAAATATCTTAACTATTGTATTTATTAAACATTCTTCCTTATTTATCTGCTTCTAATTATTAATTTATGTCTATAATAATTATCGTCTTTCATAGAATTTAGGTGGATACAGATTACAAAAAAAATTCCTACTAAAAATTATACTTTACTGAATTAAATAATTGAAAACTGTATTTATATCATACTATCCATTAAAATAACTATATTTTTATAATGTAGATGTAAGATTAAATAATTTTTTAAGAATAGAAACGATTTTCTTAATTAAATAAAAATTTTAGTTCTAGAATTTATAGTCTATTGAAACCTTAATTTAATCTAGGAAAAAATTCTTTTAATTTGTTCAGGAAAGAATAATTTTATTTATATCGAATTAAACTATTAAAAGAAAGGTAAAGAAAATATTTTATTATAAGAAACATTTCGTATAAGATTCTTTAAAAACTTAACTGAATTAATTCAAGAATTAAAAATAAATATAATGTTTAACCTATTAGAAAAATAATTTTTTTTTGTTTAATCTATCTGTTACTACTTTAATACATATTTTTTTGTATGTAATATAATGTATATTGAAACTATTAATTGATGAATAAATATATTAATTTTAAAAAAAGATTTATAAATATTATTTTTTCAACTTGAATTAAAATATCGAATCAACAAAGAATTAAGATTATATTTTAATATAACTTTTATTTCATCTATAAATATATCCTTTAATACATTCAGTAAAATTACGTCAAAAATAATGCGATAGATAAAAAGAATTTGAATTATATGAGGAAAGATTTATAGTTATATATCTCATATATTCGCTCAGAAATATTATTTCATAAAATTAGGAATTTATAATAATTATTGCATTATAAGTTTCTGTGTATTAAAAAAATGCATTTTATAACAATTATAATGTATATATATATTTGAACATATTTTCATTTAAAATAAATTATTCGTATAAAAAAAGAATTATCTCAGAGACGTTTCACATAAATTTACACAATTATAACATACAACAAAAAAAGAAACTTAATTTTTAAATGCGCTGTACAAACAATTACTATACACAATCAAGCGTCATAACAAGAACCTACACATGAGAAGAACCTACACTTCACACAGCCACAATGTTTACTAAAACGAACAAGACTAAACTACTTATTTGTTCATAATTATTCAATATACATGATTATAATGTTTATTTTATCTATTTTTTATATATTTTTTGTAAATTTGTTGTTTAAATATTTAATATAACACAAAATTCATTTTCATCGAACTAACATCTATGATGAAAATTTAAATAATTTTAAATTATTATTTTTCTTAATCTCAATATTGTTTATTCATTTATATTAAATTTATGAAATTAAAATTTAATATAAATTAAATATCATATATTAAATTAAATTAAAAATTGAAATTTAAACTTAGTATTCATTATTAATACACTTCAATCAACCAAATTCAAATCTTGAAGCAATAATTACAGATGATGTATCTTAGGCAATTTCGTAATTGATACATCTGTTCTGTGACAATGAAATATTGGATATATCTATGCTACAGTAGTGCAAGTCCTTGTTATGTCAATCACTACAATATGTCATGTTAGACATAATAAATGCTCTACTATATTTAAAAAAATATATAAAAGTGTATGAAAGGTAAAGTAGATAAAAACATGTTAAATTATATTATTGTATATATATTATATATTTTTGTAATCTTTGTATATATTTACAGTGGTATTTATCTTTATTACTGAAAAAAAACCGTGAGCTTAATTATGCAGTTTAATTTTTTTATTTTGTATGGATGATTTAAATAAAATATATAATCTGATATTTTCTATTGATTCCTGTACATTCGTAACGTTTTAGAAATATTATTTTAACGCTATAAATAAAAAAATATAAATTTCTCTAATATGTATATAAAATTACGATTACAAAAAACAAGCTAATAATTATAGCATTTTCGTTGATGCACTTTGAAATAGCGAAAATAAGCTTGAGTTTAGCTGAAAATCATTATTTCCTGATTTATAAAAGAAACAATTTTATCAGTTATTACGTCAATTCTGTATTTATGTTTTGCTGTAAGACTGATCTGTTATTGAAACAAAACTTAGAAGAGATTATGTAATATTTTTTAACAGTAATAAAAAAAAAAAAAATTCAATGACACAAAGCAACTGAATCCTAATCTTGAATTATTACAAGATTCCACTACGACAAATATTTTTATGATTTGTCGTACTTTTAGTAATGTTTATAAATTATATATATATACTGCTTATGTGTGAATAAAATAGCATTTACTTCAACAGTTATATTATAAAGAATAAAATCTCTATTAAATATTATAATTTTTATCCTCTAATAATATATGACTCTTATATTTATTATTTATACAATAAGTAAATTGGTATTTTCTATACATATACAAATTTTAATGTTGAAAATTAAAATTTAATTAATGTAATATTACTCTAGAATATATAATATAAAAAAATTACATTTACTCTTTTATAATTATATTATTAATAGTTACTGGTTATTAATTAAGTCAAATTTATTATTATTATTTTTTTACTACTCAACTGTATAGACTCATGACATCATCACTCGTATGAGAAAAGTTTAAATTGAAATCGATTGATCCAATCAGCTGATGTTGCAGGTTCATTTATCCGTGGAATGATATTTTTGCATACGTGGAAACAATATTTTGGTCTCAAAAAAATTAATTCCATTGTTCCACGAATCTCGTCGTTTTGGATTAATAAAAATTATTCATTCTTTTTAGAGTCTTCAAGAAATGCTCAGATGCGATAATCCACAAATATATATATTGATATATTGAATTTATATTTATTAATATTATGATTATTTATTACTTTTAATCAATAGAGGATATTAGTACAACTGTTTACACGTTTTATAATCATGAATTTAGTATCTCACATATTCTAGAATAAAATAAAGCTTATAGTAAAACCATAGCTCTGATTAAACTATGATTAAAATATCACCACGTTTAATATACATCATTGAATCATAATATAATAGAAAAATATTGTAATATTCAGATCTTAATTTATTTTGTTTGTATTTAATTTATATTAATTCTTGTGGTAAAGGCAGCATCAATATATAAATCAATTAATATTTTCTTCAACCCATGTTTATTTATTTTTTATTTGTGTTTTGAAATTCTCAAATGTTGCTTAGGTAATAGACTATTTAACTAATCACGGTTTTAAGTTGGTATAGATAGATGGTTTTATTGAAAAATAATAATAATGTTACTTATTAATTTTTTAATTAAGAGAAGAAAGATGATTCGAAAATTCTAAAACCACTTAAATATATGTTAAATTGAATGATTTCCTTGTGTCTTTTCAAATATATATTTAAAAATCAATGCAAAATTATACTCTTGCATTTTTTTAAAATTATTAATTATATAATATTTATTAATTCACGGGTAAATTAAAAAATTATAATTAGTATCGAAATATTTGAGTAAAATATTTCTGTATCATTGTTTGAATATCATATTCATTTTTCCTAATTATTTGGTGTTATTTTTGAAAATTCAATGTTATTTTTCATTAATTTCACAATACAGTATTTTTTACTAACAATAAACAGAAAAATAAGAGTGTGAACAATTATAAATATATCTGTTCTTTCTACATTTTTTAAATCAAAAACGAAAAATTTAACGAGTATTTTCTTATTAATAAATTTAAGCAACAATGCATTTTTTAAGAGTATTTATTATGAACCAAAGTTAAATTTAATTCAATAATAAGAAAACTAATAAAAATTAAATTACTGAAAAAATATGTTTTCAACTAATATAGGTGGAAAATTGAAAATGGGAAATACATGGAGAAGTTCAAATTATTTAATGATACTTAAAAAATTCGTAGGTTCACTATATTTTCACTTTTTAATGTATGGTTTTAGCAAAATTGAATTAATGTCTGTACACTATATTTATGCATAAATGAAGGATTATTAAATTATTAATTTTGGCTCTAAATTTTGAACATTCAATTTTTAATAAATTTATGCGAAAATTTTCTAAACTTCTTTTGGTCCAAAATATTGTATGATTTTAATTTTATACATAACTTTAAAATTATATATTAAAGTATTTATCTTATGTTTTATTAAAATAATTCAACTGACTAAAAAATACTTATAAATGATAAAAAATAAGCATTAATGTAAAAGAAAACAAAATTTGAGGGTTTGCATTATAAATGTATACATAGTAATAGCAGTTTACTATTCACTGGTTCTAAATTGTTACAATAATTATTTCGGAAAATACCGCACATGATTTTTGCTTAATCTGATTAATAATTTGAGATGATGTGACTAAGTAATTTAAAATATAATTTATTCAGTCACAAATTGATAAAAGAAAAATTACATAATAAAACTTACATGTATTGTTAAGTTAAACATTTCAAACGAATAACTTGTAATATGAAATACTCAAAATTAAACAAACTATGAACATCCATTATGTTAATTTTTTATATAAATTTATTCGTTTGAAATTTTTAATTTAACATAAAAAAATCTAAAACACACAATTTAATCTCTTCTTTTAATGTTTGGTCTGATTTTGTCATCTCACCATTATTTTATTTATCGTTATATTTTATTGCAATACTTTTCATTTTATCATCCAATATACTGAACTTATATCTTAGAAGTATTTTTATATATACTCTAACTTTTATAATAATTAATAATTTCACAAGAGTAATTACGCATTTTTTTAGTGTTTAGTATTTCTTTAGATTAATTAACACTCTTAAAAATATGTTCCATTGTAGGGAACACCTAATGCTTAAATTTTTATAATTTATTTTTATATAAAAATAGATTTAAAATTCGAACATAATTAAAAATAAAATATATATATATTTACTTTATTTTTATCTATATTTCAATGTACAATCTTAGCAATTCCTAACGAGAGGCTTTTGGTAGTAAAAAAAATTAGATCTCCTGGTTTTGGGATACATAAAAAATGCAAGTGAAGGTAAGTCTTTTAGAGCGAATGCTTATCATGTCAGCGGAAACTTAATTAAATATCCGAAGTGGACGCTGGAATTACTGCAATTAGTATGATGGTTTCCCTCCGTTATTCACGCTTGGGCGCATTGCTGTCTGTCTGATACGCGGATATTACTACTTACCGTCTAATAAACGTCGTCATGTCTTTGAAATAGCGCCTCTTCCCCAGTTTTTTCTTTCTTATCTAACTTAGTACTTCACCTATTTCATTCAACAAGCTCTTGCTTTCTTACTACAGTTTACATTCTTTCCTTTTTTTTATTTTCGTAAAATTATAATTTTTTTTTCGTGTAATAATTAATATCTAATAAAATATGTAACTTGTAATTTTTAGAACAATGTTTTCGCATTTGTATTTGACCTAAAACTCCCAAATTACTTTTACTCTCATCACGCTATAGGTATTACATTTATTTCTTTGATAATAGTTTGAAATTTTATCTTTAGATTCTAGAAATAAATGATATTGCGAATTAAAATAAATGAATAAACATAAGGTGAATGAAATTTTTATAATCTATTGAAAATTTAAATAAATCTATGGCTATATAATTAAACTAAACATAATTAATAAAATAACTAATAAATAATTGAAAATAATTTTAATAAAACTTAACTTCCATTATAAATTAGTTATAGCATTAAAACTTGGATTATAAAAATAAATAAAATTTAACTGAGTTTAATTATTACAGTTTTATAAAAAATGAGTATTCTTATAGATATTACAATATAAATTATGTATTGATATTCAATTTTAAAGTAAATAAATGTGGAAGAAATTTTTAATACGCAACTAAGATGATCTGTTTCAAATTATCTATTTTTTAAATAAGAATGATAAAAAATAATTAATATAAGACGCACAGTATGAATTTGTATACTTAATTCATAAAAAATTTTTTTGTTTTATTATTTTATTATTTTATTCAGTGAAATAAAATTATTTCATTTTATAAGACCCTTTGTATCATTGGACAATTTCATTTATTTATATACATATAAATTATATACAATATATTTAAATATATTCTAAATTTTATTCATAAAATCTAGAATATTTATTAAAAAAGTAAATTATATATTTTTTTATTTCGTATTAAGTTTGTAAATTGGAGTATTTATAAAACTCAATTAAAATGGAAAAGAGAAAATTAAATTGCTTATAAAAATTATTGAAAACATATTTTGTAACTTATATTTGAACAAATTGTGTTTGCAGTTGCATCCGGAAAATATTACTGTATGTAACATACGTCAGCTGTTTGTCTATTCTGAAATTTTGGTTTTTATCATACCATCATGTGTTATCAACTCAACCAGAACTTCAGTCAGCCGTAATTTTTAAATCGAAGCCAAGGGTCAAGCAAATATGCAGTCTCCATTTCGATTTTGTAAAGTATGAAGCCATCAAAGTCAATGACCCGAAATACCGACAGCAATTACCAATAATTTTTTGACGCTTTTTGCCTAGGCTTACTTCCATTAATTTTAGTATCCTACCCACATTGCATCTACACTGAAATCGTTGTTATTTATCAAAATTGCTAATATGTGACTAGGCTTTTTACCATAAAAATATTTTATAGCTCATTTTTAGTTTTCTTCATTTTTCTAAAAGAAATGAATACAAGGCTCACGTATAATAATTATTTTTTGATTCAATAAATAAGCATGACTTTACAATTTATAATTTTAGTTACTCATACTAAATAATATTAAAATTTTATTTAATTATTAAATATGTATATAAAAATGGAGAAAAATATATAAAATATTAATGAACAGAAGTGATAGATTCAGTATTCAAAATATAAGTATTCGAAAATGAAATTTTAAGCGAATAATTTTTATATTTCATACTAAAATTTTTAAATAATATTAATATTAAAAAATGTTGTTTGTGAATAAATTGATTTAAACGTTAGTTATATGTAGCTTTAAAAAAATCGTAAAACATGCTACAATCCATTATGTCTTTATAACAATTAAAAATAACATATGATGTCGATAAAGCCGAATGTAAAAACAATGTGTGCTAAATAATAACAATAACAATAATAAAACATTAAAATTAATATAAAATGATCGTTACTTAAATAATTATTTACTATAATATTTTTATGATCCAAATAAACAACTATTTCATAATGGATTTAAATATGTAATAAAAAATATTTAGGAAAATATGTAATTATATGTATATATATATTGTACACCTTATAAAATGTGATAGCCACATAAACGCTAACGTGGCATTATAAGATGTACTACATATGTAACGTCATCTAATCGATTGTAAGCAATTGTAGAGGCATAAATTGTATGAGCTATTAATATATTACTGATTTATCATCTGATATAAATGATCGTACTTATAATTATTCTAAGTATTTAAAAAACTGAATCAGAGTTACTATTTTCCATTTTGTCTTTTTGTTTACATTTTAAATTTTATTGTTTCAATCATCTGACGTATGGATGAACATTGTATAGTTAATGATTATTTTATCCGTATTAATAAATACATAAATATATAATCCTTTCACGAAACTATCAAAATGCGTTCTAGTTATTTGCTTAAAGTTTCGATTTTTCGACACCTTATGCGGAATTGGATTGAGGGCATGCGAATCCTCCTCAATGCTATCATAACAACAAAGGAACTAGATAAATACGTAACAACTGCTATATTTATATATATACATATGCTTGTGTTTGTGTGTGCGTTCGTATTATATTCTTGTATATATTGCTATTTTACTAACAAAAAGAAAAAAGATGAATAAAATTAGGCTTTAGGACAATAACTTTTTTTTGCAGGTTAGAGAATAATAAAAAAAGTTAATAAAAAATTGAAAGTGTGACAATAAAACAAGAATCATTTAATTATGGCGTGAAAAAGTTTTTAAGAAAAGCGAATATTGAACAAAGTTGAAGAAAAATATAAAAATAAATTGAATATTACAAAGAAAAATAAAGAAGAATAAATGGCAAAATGTAAGGTTACATAAAAAAGAAAATATGATTATAAAATAAATAAAAGAGAATGGTGTGAATCAAGAATACTAAGTAGAAGCAATAAATGTGATTATTTAATAGTTTAATGGATTCAACATTTTTTTGGTCTATTGCTCATTTTTGACTTTTCATTTGCAGTCCATTAATTTGTATTTCCTTTAATACGAAATTTTAATGTTAAAATTTCACATAAAGAAATAAAACGTTTTTATTAATGTATATTTCATTTTCGTTGAGTAATGATAGTGCATGAGCTGAGTACTGATATAAGCACTTTTTCGAGAATACATGAGATTTCATATAATTTATATCAATAATCAAAGTGTCAAATTTCTTTTATACGTGACATAAAACATATCTTATCATAAATTTTATAAATCTACTAAAAATATAGCTTGTAAATTGAGACGAATTATTAAATGTTCTTTAAATTAGCCCTAATAAATTTACATCAAACACTCAAATTTCAATAATTGATCAATAATTTTTAAAAATATGTATTCGTTCTCTACCATTTTTAGAGTAGGCTTTTTAACATCATATTTTCATTATTAAATATTTATTTAAATATTATTATTGAATATTGTATGCATATTATCAATATTTTTATTTATGCTCACAAATATATTTTGAAAAACTAAAATCAGATGTCTTAATGATTTTTATACTACACAGATTAATTCCTAATATTATAATATATTTCAATTTAAAAAAAAAAAAAAAAAAAATAATGTTTTTTTAGAGCTTAAAATAAATTTTTCCGCATAATGTTTATTTTAACAGATATTCTGATAATAATTATAGATTTTAGGTGAACTAAAAGTTAAAAATTGTCAATTTACAATCAATTTTATAAACTGATTAGATATTCATTTATTAATTAATAAAAATTTTTATTTATAAATATTGAAAATCACAGCATTTTTGAAAAGCTCGGAAAATAGATGGGGGATTTCTCTTATCTTTTTTTTTATAATCAATAGGAGTAGCCAGATTTGTCTTCACGCAATGCCTGTTTTTAAAACTGATAAAACGTCGGGATGCGGGTTCTGGTAAAATAGCGTTACGTACACAACCGCACGCTTATGGAAAAAAGAAAATAATTAGCATTTTTCTATGAACAATGATTTATTGATCCGATTAGTACAAATGCCATAATTAAAGTTTAAAACTATACAAATAGCCTAGTTCTACATCAGTTACATCAGAAAAATCGAAATTGTTCTTGATACTCCGTTAACATTTTTGACATAAGTTTCTTACAAATATTTCGCATTTGTAAATCTTATAATTTTATTTTATGTACCGAAAATGTTGATGAATTCAGAGTATCGCAATTGTCATGATAGACCGATGATTTTAAGTCAAAATCTTGGGTAGAAACTGAACGTTGGTATCGATTTGGGCTGTTGTCGGACGTCCAGAGCGGAGTTCGTTGGTTACCTCCTTGTAAGCTTTGTACTATTTTTCTGATTACAATTTAACTATACACTTATACTTAAAGACCTCTTCTAACATTTTTTTAAAAAATTCTCCAATATTTTTGTTCATGTAATAATCAAAATTTGAATGCATACTTCGATTCCAATAGAGGTATCATCGCGTTGTGTTACAATTTTGAAAAATATACGTCCTCTCTCTCCTAATGAATCTATGAAAAAAAAGTAATAGAGGAAACCACCCACATATTTTTTAACCTTTCCCAATATGCTGCGATAGATAGTCGAGTTATAAAAAAATCTTAATACTTTTAAAATACACCATTTATATACTCAAATTAGAAAATTGATTATGAATATCCGTGCAATTTTTCGTATAGGTAAATGCATGTAAATGGATGTCATTTTATAAAAGTGAACGAAAAATGAATAACACATTTGTTCATACTTATATTCACTGGCACTTTACTTTATAAATTTAAATAAATGGAATTAATGTACAAATTTTTAAATATTGATTTTTATCAAATAGAAAAATATATGTAAAATGATAAACTTTAATAAAAACATTATGATGATAGTAAAATTTGAGTTATTCATAAATTAATTTGAAATAGAAGTTTCCTTTAAATATTAGCTATTTTAAACTATGAGTATAAGTTATTAATCAAAGGATCTGCAAACTTTGTTGAAAATATTAATTATTGAGTACAAGAATAAATAAATTTTGAAATATTAAACAATTTAAAAAGCTCTTAAGATTAATTTATGTTCAGAATACAATTTATTGTAAATTAGATATAAAGTTTTCCATTCATTTTTAAAAAGATATTAATGAAGTTTGTATTAACTAAAAATTATAATATTTAAATAAGTAATATTTGTCCAAAATGATGAATAAATATGAAATGTATTACGATTTTTATTTTTTGTTAAATGAATTAATAATAAATTATTTTTTAATAATTAATTAATATTTTTAGTAATAATTATTAATAATTGAATGTTTATATTAATTTATAGTACATGATTATAGTAAATACTGAAAATATTAAATATGTAGTTTTAAAATTAATTCCAATATATCAGAAAAAAAAATATTGTGCTTAATATTCAATAACATTCACTTAAAATTTGCAGAACTACATTTAAAGGTTAATGAATTTAACCTGGTCTTATACAAAATTATAATTCCGACACATTGTATAAACTTAAAATAATTATTACTTTCTATCTTCACACTTAGTGATTTACTTACTGTTTAAAATTTGTTATGATTTAGAATTTTACATGATAACAATGAACAATAATTTTAAAGTAATAATTTTTTTATAATATGATAGAAGTATTTGTTTAATGATTAAAGGTATTCTTCTGAGTTGATTTAAATGAAAATTATTTTTGGAAATTAATGTTAGTTTAAATAATTAATTATTACATGTAAATATATAGTGGAATATATTCATAAAATTATCAGTTGTATTGTTTAAATAGATCTGTTAAATGTTATTTACAATTAAGAAAAAAAATTTGAAAATAATTAAACAATATAGTTTTAGCATATATTTTAAAATAAAATTTACTATAAAATATGTTTATTTTAACATTACTAATCTATTTTCTATACAATAGTAAAAAAAAATAATAAAACTTTTCATTCATATTTTTTTTTTCATTTATAATTTTGAGCTGTAATAAATGCAGTATTTATTTACTCTTACTAGTTTGTTATTCGTTTAATAATACATTTTAATTTTGTTTACTTATACTGTTATAATTAAATTATAACATCATTGATTAATTGAAGTTCTTAAACCAACTAATAAGTTAAAAAATTTATTTTTATAAATTTATATAGAATCAAATTTATTTATAATTATTTATAAAATTTACATATTAAATTAATGCTTTTTGAATTCATCAAATTTTTAAACACTGCCTAAAAAATATGTTAATAAATTTAATAGTATCAATAATTATAATTAAAATTAAAATTATAATAAACTGTTGATTTTTAAAAATATCAATGTCTAAGTCTGCAATGATGATTATTTTGTAATTAAATTTTAAAATGAAAATAATAAAAATGTTTGATTTTTAACGATAAATTTATAGCTAACTTTTTATTTTAGTAAATTTGATTTTATTTGAAAAAATATGAATTAACAAAATATCAAGTCATGCGTCATTTATTATTACGAAGACAGTCAAAATTTTAAGCCAATCAATCAATTTCATTCCATGTATTTTTATATAACTGAGCTATTCGATATTTATTGATCGTTATCAATATAGTATTTTTTAATGGTATCTCTTTTTATAGTTGGTGAAAAATAACACATTCAATATCTATAAAAATTATAAATTTAATATTAACTTGTATTCTAAGAGTAATACAATTTATTAAGCTTTCAATCTCAAAGTAATGAAATAATTTAATACATACAATGTGATTGAATCCTGTACCAAAATCATGCTAATTTTATACTTTCTTCTGCTATGTGCTTACTCATTTTATTTCGGTTGTTGTACAATGTTATCATTCTACCAACTTTCGACAATGCGTGCATTCTATTAATCTGGGTTTAGTATCATTGTCTTATATGCATATTAGGTGAATGAGCAAATGTAGATTGGATCAGACGTTGGGTCGACATGCATAAATAATTAATTTGTTGGCAGGCTATCATTCAAATGCACCTTTGGAGATCCATGTGAAAATTGGACAAGTGTATATTTGCTAAATTTTTTTAACAGACAGCAGAAAAACAATGTAATCTAATTTCAATTAAAATATGGGAAAAATTTACTATTATTAGGAATTCATAAGTTTTTTTAAGCTTATAGTTACCATAAAGCATAGTATAGCTTATTATGAAATTTGATATATTTTAGGACCTTTTAATATTATTTATTATGTTTCGTACTCAAAATGAACAACAAGATATATAGATAAATGAATTTAATTGAAACAGATTATTGCTTTCGGAATCTCTGTCTCTCTCTATCTCTAACTAAAAATCGGATATTGTGCATTAAATATATCTGGATTGATAGATAAATATATAAATATGTTTCAATATAGATATAACTACATACGCATTACTACACAGGTTGATTAAATATGTTTACACATACAAAAATATATTTATATTTGTGTAGTTATGATTGTTCTAATACGTGAAGCTTAATGTTAGACTTTTGGGAAAAAAAATAACATAAAAAACTCTGATAAAAAGGAGGAAGCGACATGAATATATCGCAAAATAATAATGGAATGACAGAAAGAAAACTTTATTTTGTGACGGATTATATTGTACTTTTTATCTTTTTAGGGATATATGAATTTATGGAAAAATAATTAAGATTTATGAACCGTTTTATAAGAAAAAAAGATCCCGGTATTTCATAATAAAATCTGTCACCGATACCCCGAAAATTATTACAATATAGAAATCTAAATGCTGAATATTTAATTTAAGAATTATAAAACCTTTTACTGCAAAAATAATCTCAAAGGTAACAACAAAAAACAATACAAAACCAATTAGATCTTTATCCTTTTTAAGAAAGTATTTGTAGATCTGATGAAAAATAATGTAAAATATTTAGATGATCAAAAAGTTCATATACGTTATTTAACTTTTTTAATGTTATAATAATATTAATAATTTGGCTTATATCTCTAACTCGCATTTAATCAACAATTTTTTACGCACTAAAATACATACATATCAAAGCATACATAAATATATTAAAATAAATGAATGAAATTAAATAAATTACTAGTCTACTCTAGATATAAAAAAACATACAAATTACATTAGACTATTACATACTGAAAATATATGAAAAAAATGTAGTTGAAAAATTTATAATAATTATAATACTAATAAAATAAGATATTTTTTTAATTAGAAAATTACATATTTATTTTTTTAAACGTTAGATACATTTAGTATAATTTTGTAAAATTATATAAATAAAATTCAATTAATATATGTTATATTAATCACATTTTAATGTTATGTACTTTAATATAATTTTATATTTTTATTTTTTAATTATGCCTTCCATACCAACTAAAGTATTTAATATACATCATTTATATTAATTTATACTGTGAGTTCACCAATTAATTTTTTTTTTTTTATAATACAAATAAATCTAAAATTCATAAAATTAAATTAGTGTTTTGATAAGTAATTATTATTTATATTTTATTCGCTCTTATTTTATTGATTTTATATACAATGTAGAAATTTGGTATTAATTAAAATAACTTTTATGAAAATATATATACATTTATACATATTTTTTATTTTCATTTATGTTAAAATTTACGAGATATTGCATTAATTCATATCAAGGTTTAAATCTTAGTTTATTCCTGGTAATAAAAAAGCCAATAATAATTAATAAATTCAATTTATTAAATTGCATTAAATATTAATATTATAATTTCTAATATCAATATATTTCCGGTGTATTAAACATTATTACAATTCTTTTTAGAATACTTGAAAATGCTTTTTTACTTTTAATAAAGGAAAAAAATTTTATATTACCATAATAACACATTTGATGTTATTTTTTATATGAAAATTGATTTTTATTAAAAAAATATTTATTTATAAGATACTTGTATCTTGAAATTTTGTAAAGAAACACATTATCGTGCAATAAAATGCATCAAATAAGGCCTTATTAAAACTGCTACTAAATTAAATTTTAAAAAAAATTGACTGTTTACACATGTTATAATACTTATAAATGTCATAAATTTTCATAATAATAAATGATTTATGTAAAAAATAAAAAAAAAAAGAAGCAAGCTTAATTCAACTTAAAGTTTTGATTCTTTTATATGTTTATATCCCGTAAAAAACTTTATTTATTTAACTTTTTTTGTTAGATTTCGAGAATATAAGAAATTATTATGCCTTGCATTCAAATAGCACAATTGATAGATTACGATTATAATAAAAAATGAGTACATACATATTATAGTTTTTCATAAAACTTAATATAATATGTTTCCTAAATTACTAATTGTATATTTCTATAAGTATAATTTTTAGATTTATGCAGTATTGAATAATTTTTATTTAATTTTTTAGTTACATTTGTTTTATACCTATTATTTAATTTATTTATATATTTCATATATTTTTTGCATATATTTTAATTTTGAAAAACTTTTTTTTATAATTATTAAGCTAAATTAGCAAAAATATTTTAAATATAAATGCTGCTTTGAAGGAAAATAGATGATTTTACATTCTAAAAAAAGTTATACTATAATTATCGTAAAATTGTAAGTAGAATCACGAACAAAATGGAATAAATAATTCAAATTTAAATTTGTAAATTAAATTTGAATGGATAATCATATAGAAAATTTATAATTATTTTTTTTTTCATTATGAAAAATTTGTTTTAATTTATATTCTGCAATATTATTAAAAATTATTTTTAAATGCATTATTATTGTTATTAATTTTTTTTCTAAACAGTATATGACAGACTATTCATTTTTCTTCTATTTATTAATCCATTCAATCTGCGATATTTATAAATATTTTTGTAATAGAAATAAATGAAACAAACTAAATTTTTTGTATTATAGCTAAGAATCGATTTTGAGTAGGTGTTTCGTATGTGTAATTGCGCAGATACCTTATCTTTTGAATTGTTGCCTGAGGCAATGACGCTAACAGCACATTGTTAAAATACTTTTAACGAGTTTAATACTGAGAAAATTGAAAAGCATGCTCAGATTGTCAAATTCAATGTTCACAATAGCAGAATATTTTTTCTGGTGAATAATTTTATCCCATTCTAACAAAAACATGTGTTTTGTATTTGTAACGAATTTTATTCTCAAAAAAATAATTTTATTAATAAATAATACTATGGTGTATTTATTTAAACGTTTTTATTTACACAAATATATCGTGAAAAAAATATTACATGTTTATTAGATATAAATATTTTTGGAAAAAAGAGTATTTCTAACAAAAGGAAAACAAGTAATTATAAAGAATTTAGTAAACAATAATAATATGCAATATCATACATACGTTTCTGAAGAAATATTATTTTAAAATAAATATTGAAGTTATCTGAATTTAGGTTTATTAGGTACAAAAAAGTAATTTTAAGTTTATACATTTTTAACATCTATACTTATTTAGCAGTGAAAGGAGCAAAGAGACAAAATTCGAATATGAAGTTTCGCTACAAAAATTTTTTGCTCTTGAAATTATCGATAAATACAAAAAGCTGCTACGAAATAAGGCTTTATTTATGTTTACCCATGAACCATAATATTATCCTCGTATATATTAAGTTAGTATAAGAATAAATAATTAATAAAGTCAACATTTAAAAATTTGAAGAAACTGTTACTATTTACTTAGTTTCACATATATTTGTTGAGGTTTCTCACTTCGTAAACTTCATGGTACGATCAAAATCTATCGGCGAATTTGGAAATTGTGTATCTGGCGAAACGGGAACTCGTAGGTCAAATGAGCTTAGTTGATGGGTGTCACCGCTCCCTTAACTATGTGTCAGTGATGTTCCGATGAACTAAAATAAATTATCAGGTCATTTAAAAGTTGTAAAATTGATTCTATTTCAGTCAAGTACCAAATTGTATATAATAATGTATATTCGTCTATATTAATGTAATTACTAATACATTACGAATCAATACTTAAAATAAATACTGATAAAATCATTAAAAACAAATGAAAATTATAATGTTGAAGTATTTTATTAGTCTATATATGCCACAGGAAAAATAATTATAAAATTATATATCTAACTAGATCTATCAATTAATTTACTAAAGTAGGCTTTTTTCGTACAAATATAATTCGTTTATATTAATAGCTTTATGGATAGTACAAGGTTTTATATTTTTACCCGGGAACGTACTCGTCGACTGAATTTCATCCTTTTTTTTTCTAACCTTCTTTAATTATTTTAAAGAAAATATATTTTCAATATATGAATGACATTTTAATTGAAAGGAAAATAGTAAAAATATTCTGTTCTAGTGGTATGCTTTTTTTAATAATATTCTACATCATTGTGTACGCGAAATCCATTTCTTAATTTTTTTTTAAAGTATATAAAAATACAACACTGCTCTAAGATATAAAAACTGATATTTTAATAGATATGAGTATATATAAAATATAATTTAATTTTATAGATTTTCTTATATATAAAAAAAAAATTTAAATTCAAATTGAATTCATATTATGAATTTGTTGTTTATTTTATTAATATTTATATATAATGTATATTTACGCGTATAAAAAGATTTTATTAATATAAAAAATTCTGATTGTGTAAATAAATTATTTAAAACATATTGACATAATATAATTTTTTTTAAATATTAATAAAATTTTGCAATTACTGATTATATTAAAATCAGTATATAGCTTCTTAAATTAAAATATCAGCTCATAATTTATTTACACATGATTATTTTTATACAAAACATAAAACTTTATTAAAAATAGAATTCTGTAAAGAATTTGATTAATTGAAATGTATAAAAATTTTATTTCCAATAATCCAATCTGAAATTGATAATATTAAAAAGTAAGGTAGAAAAGTTTATAAATTCGTTTTCCACAAAAATGCTTTAAAGGAATCTATTAGTTTCTTTTGTATCGATATGTAAGATACTATATCTTCTTTATTTTGCTATTTCAGATAAATTGATAGTAGTGCTTAGTCAGCTAATCCAAAAATGATTTTACGTTTGTGTTTGAGTATACATCTAAAGGAATAAATTAATATTATACGAGCAAATTGAAGCATTCATTCATAAGAATTGATTTATTTAAAGGCCACATAAGTTATTTTACTGTATTTGTATCAATCAATTGTATTAAATTAAAGAGTGTTCTATAAAAAAAAAAATTGTGAAGCTCTTATAAAAATATTATCATTACATTCCTTTTAAGAGTAAAAAGTTACAGGTATTCGAAGTTTATATTTTTATTTATATAAGAATAGAATCCTCTTTAAAAGTTGTTTCAAAGTTGGTAGGATATTTTAAAGGTAATTTTTTGAATTTTATATATTTCAATAACTTTGTTCGTGATGTTATTACAGGATGTAATACCTCACAAAATTTTATTTTATTGTAAATTTTAAGAATAAATCAAGTAATATATAAAATACATTTACTTACATTATTTTAAGCATAAATATGTCAATTTGTTATTTTATATATTATATATTTTTATAATGCTATATATAAATAAACTGTATTAAATTATACAATAGTACCAGTATAATCATATAATTGTAATTTTTTACAAATAAAATTTATTGCAAATAATATGAATTAAAAATCTTGAGAAAGGAAAAAATGTAGAATATAACATAAACTATATTCTTTTTTTTTATTACAATGTTTTTAATATAATTGTGGCTTAATATGTGATGCAATTGAAAGAATATCAAAATTAATTTTAATTAAAATATAAAAAATATAAATTTTTATATCTTGTTCACGTATTCTTATATTTACTTAAATGTAACACAAGTACTTAGGAATATTCGGTTGACAGATCACAATTTGAAATTAAAGAAGGTAATAAAATGATATAGTATGATTAAGATAATTAGAAACTTTAAATTTTAAAATAAATTGACTACCTAAATGTGAAATAAATGTCATAATAGAATGATTGAATAGGATGGATAATAATCAAAATATATTATAAACGTAATATTATTTAAAATTGATTACATAGATGGATTCATAAAACGTTTTGTGTTTTATTATATTAAAAAGAAGCCGCATATTAAGAAATTTCTTATAAATAAAATACATAAAAAATATAATAAACATTATACAATATTGAAATAATTTTTGGAATCCACTTTTGTAAATAAACTTGTGATAATTTTTTAAATTTATTTATTATTCATAATAGAAAGAAGATGATAAAACAATAGGTAAGTAAGAAAAATAATAAATTTGTTTTTCATATAATAATATGAGATAAAATAACCGTAGACTTGCAAAATTTGATTTTGAAAATTGACTTATTAAATAAAAAATTATATGTTAGATTTAATTTATTATAAATAATAATAATAAAGTCAAGTAATAGCTTATATTTATAGTTACCTTTTGTAATGAAAACCATATTTTAATCCCATTTAATGGGTAAAATGACAAATTTAAAAAAAAAAAAATCTGAAAAAATTTTATTTTTCATCACAATACATTGATAAATTGAAGTAAAAAATGAACTTTGTACTCAACTAACTTGTTAGCTTAAGTATTAAATCACTTTTTAGGCCATGAAAAAAACACATAGATACAAATCAAAATTCGTAAAATAATCAGTAGATTTTTATTTTCTGAAATGCCTCTCATAATATACTGGGGTTTTTTTATTAATAATTTTAATGAAAAAATGTATTATTCTACTTTTTTTATTGTAAATTGAAAGCCATTATTTTAAAACTATAGTATATATGGACAATTTTGAAATAACAAATAATTGTGATGAAAATTCATTTTTATATAAACCAATCGATACATTAGAAGTAGACAAATTTTCCAAAATCTAGAAAATTTTTGAATCAATTAAATAATTTGTAACATTGTAATTTTTTAATATTTAAAACTCTAGTTTAGAGAAATTAAAGTGATTAATATTCACTATATTTGTACAAAATTTTAGCTTGATTGGATGTTATTTTTCGAATAATATTAATGTTACTTAAATTATACGAAAATTGATGAAGTTATTTCTAACTGAAAGCGCCTGACATTTTTAGTTTTTTTTCAACGGTTTTAAAATATAGTGTTGTTGCACAACAAATCCTGTACCTTAGACATTGAAAATATCATTTAGATTATTTAAAAAATGCTGATAAAGATGACCAAAAACGGCCATCCGTGCGCAATGTGATGAGGAGTGGGGAGAACAATAGATGAGGGATTAGTTAATTTGGATTTCACTTCTACAACTATACTATTTCCTGGTTTCTACTCTATTACTCCTCGAATTTGTTGTGCCATAATTATATTTTTTAAAACCTTTGAAAAAACAAAATCGCCCGGTAGAATAAGCTGGAAATACCTTTGTAAGTTTTTACATAATTTAATTAACATTGTTATTATTCTAATATCACGCTAAAATTTTGTACGAATACGATACATACTAATTACTTTAATTTTTAAAAACTAAAGCTCTAAATATTATAAAACAAAAAAGTTGAAAATTTTATAATCAATTTCAAAATTTTGCGTTTTTTGTAAATTTTCCAATCAGCTTATATAAAAATGAATTCTCTTCACAATTTTAGTAACCATAAATTGTCCAATTGTATAATTTGGCAATAAAAAATTGTACAAATTGACACTATAGTGTTAAAATGATGGCTTTTAATTTAGAACAAAAACGTAATGAAAATATATTTTTAATAAAATTTTTAATAAAACAATCCTCGAATATCATGAGTGGCATTTTAGAAAATAGAAATCTACTGATTTTTTTACGAATTTTGATATGCATCACTAGCTGCTTTTTTGTCGTGTCCTAAAGAGTGCTTAATTGCTTGGACTATATCATAAATACCTAACATCCATGTCTACGCGAGATGATGTTGCTCAACATACGTAACGAATTAAAAAAATTTTTCTGTAACTTTAATATTTATAATATTCCTTAATCTTCCATTTTTTTCTTGATAAAAAACGACAGTCTAATAAAGCTCTGCATAATTTCAACTGCTTAATTTATTACAAAATAGAATTAAATTGAATAAGAATATGCCCATTGTATAATTTTGCACTTACAGCTATTGAATATAATTTAATTGTTATTTTCATTATTTTGTTTGTCAGTAGAAAATAATCCCAATAATATACTAAAATAAATCTTTTGGATACGTTATATAATGTAAATTTTGTAGAATATAATATATTTGTATCTAAATTTTATAATTTTACCTACGAATACAGAGGAACACTTATTCCGATACCTTTTATTTAATATCAAAAAGTTTATTATATCATGCGTTGTTTCTTATAAAAATAACTATTTTATGTATTAACACAACACATATAAGCAATGAATTAAATTAATTAATGATAAATCATAATTTAAATCGTAAGCTAAGACTAAAATCTATGGTATGTATTTATTCTAAAATCATTTTTTAAATAATTTGTATAATTAGGACTGTATAAATTAAATATAAATGAAAAAATGAAATAAAAATTGTTTAAACTGTAACTATAAATTAATTAAAAAAAAGACAAAATTTATTACAGTGATATTTTACATTGATGCATGTTATGAGAAATAATAAGAAAATAAATTAACATTATTTTCTAGTTTTCAGCAGTATAACAATAATTTATTCTATTAAAAAATAAATTTGACTATATCTCAGTATAAATAATATGCAGGGCTTATAATTCAGATATATATATATATATATATATATATATATATATATAATATAAATATACATGTCAAGCAGCTCTATTATTCAATGAATTATATTATAAATAAAAATAAAATATCAGTATATCTTACATAAATTGAATTAAATTAAATATATGTTGTTAAGAATAAATGTATCATTCCCATAAAAAGTTATATTTACATTTATATCTCTAGTTTTAATTAGAATGGAAAATCCAATGTGTATATCTTATATCAATGTACGCTTAACATTTATAAGCTTTTTGAAGAAATGAATTTGACAAAGGAGAAAAAGTATCGACATCGAATTCGTTATTCATCTATTCTAAAGATATAAAATATTTTTGCTTTTTCATATACAGGTGCCCGAAGATAAGCACACATGTATACTTTTTACCATGTAGCTATGTATATCTATGTATTTCGTCCTTTTAATTTTTCAGTCCCCCCGTGCATTTACGTGTATATATGCGCGTGTATATAGTACCGAAGACTCTCATGGGGCTGCGGGTTTCGGTCTACTCGACACGTTAAATCCGCAAAGCGTCGGTGAAAAAAAAGACTGGGTAATGAGAGGGACGTGATGAAAGAGTGAGAAGAAAGTAAGTGAACCGCGCGAGTAAGAAAGAGAGGAGATGAGAAATGTAAGGGCACAGAGATTGGTGGGGCATAAAAGGCGCACAAAGAACCAAGACCAGAAAGGTGGAACGAGTAGCTAAACAATACGTATACGGAAAAAAGTGCGAGAAAGAGAGGCGAAGTGTACAGAGGAATAGGAATAGAGAGCCTCTGACCCTCTAATTTTCCTTTCCTATTCTATTTTTATAATTTAATTTGCGGCTTTAATTTATAGTTTCGTTTTATATTTTTCTAGAATACATTTATCATTTTAGTGAAAAGTACATTGGAAAATATTAGTTTTATACATAGTTTTAATTTTAAACGCTATAATAATTTATCTTTTCTATTTTTGATACACCCTATCTCACTTATTTAAATGTTAATTGTACAATAACCAGCTAAAATACACTATTATGTAAATAAAAATGAGTTCGTTAAATAGTTTGTACAGTATACATACTGAAACATGAAAAACATATAAATCAAAATCTCATTTTAAGAAATCAATGATAAAAAAATATAACATTTGTAAAATTACAATTGAATTTATATTTATGTAGTTATTTTTATTTGTGATTTATCCAGTGGAAAATATATTTTATCTTATTTTGAATGACTCTAGTGGATTTCTAATAATAAATTAAATAAATAAAAAGACTTACTGTAAAAAGAAAAAAAAAACGAATAAATATGTAAGTACAAATGCTTACATAAACATGAAAATAATAATTATGGAAGATATTCGTTTTACAATGTGTTTTTCGAGATTTTAAAAGTAGATATCAGTTTTTTTTTTCTTATACACAGTAAGTATTATATATTAATATAAATAAAATCCTTTAAAAGTACAATAAAAAAGTTATATGTATATATATATATATATATGTAGTTATTAAAAAAAAATATATTTGATTATATCGTAAATGATAAACTGACCAATAAAAACAAGGTATCCAATAGCAAAAATATTCGATATAAAAAAGGGATCTTGAGAACGAAAGAAAAAAGATAACGATAAATCTATATGGTCCCATTCACGCAGACCAAAAATGAGCAAAAAGCACTGATATGAAGAAAGTAAAGAAGGCAAAAATGAGTGGAAGGAAAATGGGAAGAGTCGTAAAAACTCACTCACCTCAACATTGTTTTCAATAACGGCCCTTTGTCATTTAACGCCAACGGCGAAAGATCTAGCGATTTCTTTACACGGCACTGTCATAATCATTTGATTGCACACTGTGACGTCACGCATAAAAAATAATGCCTCGCTTGTGTATATTTGCAATTCCCTTGGTAATAATTACCCTCGCCTTGAAACATTGCAAAGCTAATGGTTAACAGGATAGTTGAAGATTTATTTACAAGAAATTAGAATAAATTGTCTTCTTAACATTAGAGTTAATGCTATAATTCTACTCCTTTTACGTTTTTTTTTCTTGTTTAATCAAAAACAAAAAAAAAATAACTACCTAATGCTGTATTCAAGTATGTACATATGTATGTGTATATATTGTGAAAAAAGTCAATATTATGTAAGTAGATAAATATGAGAATACTGGCATTTTTTAATAAGGGATTTGCATTACTTACGGTAAATATTAAATAAAATTTCAATATATTTTCAACTTTTAGGATTTTCACTTATCTTATTAATTAAAAATTGTTTTTTAATTTTTTAACTTTTGTTAGTTAAAGTTCATAATTACTAAAATATTTTCAAATATTTTATGACAAATATTTTTTTATTGTAATTATTTATGAATTATCAACAACAACAAATTTAATAAAAAATTAACATATTTTTACGTATTTATAGTTAAGAATTTTTATCAATTAAAATAAAATTTTATTTTTTTATTTTTTTCAGAAATGAGTTAGTATTTTTAAATGAATATATTATTTTATCAGTAGCTAAGTTTATGCGCTGAATCTATTCATTTAAATTTACGTGTAAAATAACTCTTTCAAGTACAGATTTATTTTCTTCTTGAATTAAATAATTGAAATTATACTTTCTCCAAATATTTATATTAAATACATTCATTTTTTATAAATATAAAATAAATATAAAATTTAAAAAAAAATTTGCGAGAATTAAATTATTTAAACAATTATTTTTTGCAAATTTTTGAAATTAAATATGTAAACTTGATGTATATAACATTGAATAAAACTTTTTATTCTGAAATAAGTCAACATTACTGGAGCTTACACAATTATTTAGTAAAATTTAGATATATTAAATATTTAATTGTGGTGATATAATTTAATAGAAATTTGATAAATAGTGTATCTTATAGATATATAAAAAAAAATTAATAAAATTATATTTAAGAAAAAAAAAATCTTAAAAAGAAAAGATATCCAATTTGAGTTTTTTTTATACATAATAGATAAGTAATTAATTATTTTTATTTATATTATTAATTTTTAAATTTCAATAAAATAATACTTATTTTTTAAAATTAATTGTTGTAGATAATGAAGAAATTATTTATTAAATTAATTAAATTATTTATTAATTTTTCTATTTATGACTTTTTCTATATTCAAAGTCATTAAATAATATTCAATTTTATATAATATAAGGATGTAAGAGAAAATTATATGATTATGAAAAAATTATAAATATATATTTATATTTCATAAATGTGTTAAAAAAAGATATGAAATTGTATAAAAAATACGTGCAGATAATTAATTGTAAAATAGATTTCTAAAGTTAATTAAATATTTAAATGTAAAAATAATAATAATGATGTAATATCACAAAAAAGATATAAAAAATTAAAATAAATTTAAATGAAAAAATAATAAAAAATGCCTGTTTTATATATATATATATATCTCATACTAATAAATATATTTAAAAAATATATTTTTTAATAACTATTAGTTGATCCTACAACTATTACTAAGCGTATAATTTCTAACTACAATCAACAATCATAATCGAAAATTTGCTTCCTTAATAAACACGATTCATTTACTCGTAGTAATTAACCCTTCGAGGAAATGAATATTGTCGCTTTCCCATTTGGTTTTGTACTTTTAAAGTACAAGCAGACAAGGGTATAAGACCCTCCAACATGTTCCCATCTTTGCCAATCAACGCGGGTGGGAAATGAAAATCCCGGCCTTATCCATTTCAAATGGATCTGGCCAATATAGCAGCATAGATGAGAAATAAATATTACGTTATAACTCTAGCACTACCTCCATATTTCGTAGATGTGTCTATTCCGGAAATTTTGAAATTAGGTTCAAATCACATCCCCTAGACATCGACTTCAATATCTATATCTACCTCAAAGAACAAAATGGAAAAATATAATTGATTTATGAATAATTTACTTTTAAATTTAACGTTTTTTAAATATAGAAGTATAGTCAAATATTAATATTGTAATTCTCTGTATATTTTTTGCTTTATTTCCGAAGAAGTTGAAACTCAATCACAGTTTTTTTTAAAACTATTAATGATATTCATTTTTTATGCATTGAATAGTTCGGTGATACAAACTAAAATTAGATTAACGTTAACTTAATCTAAGGGAATTATTTTTATATATTCTAAACTTTAACTTTGAAATAATACATTAAAATAAAATAAAAAAATCAATACATTTTCCTGTTTCCTTGCGTTTAATTGTAAATTTTTATTTCTTTCAATACGAATAATTTAAATTTATTTAATTTAAGATTGATGTTGTAAATCATTTATAATGTTTTATATAAGCTGTAATGATTTTAAATTCCAATTAATGTAAGATCTAATGCAATTATTAAAACAATTATTAAATTGTCATCTAGATTTTTAAAATAATTAATATTTTTTTAGTAAATTACAGTTATGAAAATATTAATTTATAACAATATCGTAACTGCGTAATTGAGTTTGTAATTTCAATGAAACTGTGTAATTTCTTTAATAAATTTGTTGAATATTTTTTATTTTATTTTTATTTAATAATACTGAATTTCAATTTTTTTTACAGAAAAAATATAAAATATTGGTATTGAAAAGACTATGAGTACATAGACATGATTAACCCAATTGTAGCTGAGAGCTGTATCAATTTATTCTTGTATTTCAATGTATTCCTTATCTGCGAAGGACCTGCTTTCGCGATTTATATAAATTTATCAAAAAATCTCTTTCAAGGATTCTTGGTTTTTTAACAGATAATTACGATGGCCAACAAAAAAAATAGGCGAAGTAGAGATAAGTTAAATTAAATAACTCAGTGCAACTCCGTATATACATGTCGAAAAACATGATGTAATACATTATGTAATAAATTTGTTCAAATTTAGCTCCGTTATCATTAAGGTTATACGTCTGTTATCATAACTATTCTACCTATGATACTATAATTCACAATTGTAGAATAAATGTTTTCGGTATTTTAATTAAATTTTTAATAGGAAAAGAGAAAAAATATTCTTGAATAAATAAAACTATACTTCTTTTTGCTTCGTGGTGGATAAAACGGATTTATCTAACAAACTATATTTTCGTGAATTTTTTTTTTTTTTTTTTGTATAAACATACATCATAAGCATTTAAAATAATAAGAAAAATGAACTGATTATCATTGCATACTTAAATTTGTTTATAAATGAAATTAAAAATTTTATATATATCAAATATATAAGAAATTATATTATATTTAAAAACAAATATAAAAGTATAAATCACTCTTATATTTCACATGATTATGTTCGTGCAAAATATTTGTTATAAGTATCATAAAAACTGGTTAACGATCTTCAATTTTTTTTAAATGAAATTATAAATCAATTTTAGACTTCAAATTACCCAATTTATGGTCTACAATAATAATTTTATAAAACACATAAATTTTTTAATAAATATGTTTAAAATATAATTATTAAATAAAATTATTTTTAATATAATTATATAAATAAATTAATTCAACAAACTAGCATATAATAATATAAAATAAGTTAAGTAATTTTACATAACACACATATGTAATTCTTATACATTATGTTTACACTTTAAGTTCGTAGAGTCAGTTTATAAGTCCATAATATAAAGAATATTATTATTGTTTCAATTCGCGATTAATTTGAAATAAAACTAAACAAATATTTTTTAACGGATTTATTTTTTTATTCAATTTTTTTATATATAATTAAAAAATATAATTTTATTATATCATCAATATATTTTTAATTGAAAAACTGAAAAGTATTGTATAAATTTAAATAAAATTTAAAAAAAAAAAGTTTATGTAATATTTAAAGAAATTTATATTATTCTTAAAAAGGAATAATCAATCTCATATTTTAAAACAATTTAAAATTTTTAGACAAAAAAAAAAAAAAAATCAGTAATAAAAATTATGAGCAGTGTCCTATAGTAACAAAAACCACAGAATCACATCTTATCAATTCGACACAGCCCTTAACAGAGGAAAGTATGTGTCTCCTTCTCACTCATTTCCCAAGTGAGTATATTTATCATCCTCACCTGTAGTTTTAATGAAAATGGCATCAGTGTGTGCGAGAGACAGAGAAAAAAGCAGAGATATAACAAGTTCTATGTATTATGTCGACTGTGAGTGCACGGTAAAGATATCGTGTAAGTCGGACTTAAACCTCTATCGAAACTCTCATACCCCCTTTACCCTTTTTCTTTTTTATCTTTCCTCTCTCATTTTCTTTTTCATCACGAACGAAAGCCAAAGATAGAAAAAAGTGAAAAGAAGCTAGATTTGTTCCCTTCTCTCGTTATTTTTACATTCAGATGGAAGAACTGTGTGGATTTTGGTAAACTTACGTCTTAAAAGCTCACTGAGAACTCACCGTCGATTTTACAAGTATTTGATTCCCCCTCCTATGCTATCTGTACTCATGGTTTTGTTTTATGGTAAAAGCTCTTAGTCCCCATTTTCCGATCTCAATTCTATTATTATGGATAAGACCGCTACTGGTAGTTTTAAGGGTTTACCGTAGTAATAGTGGGGAAATCAACGCTTTTTTTACTTTGGATTATTGAAAACGTGCTTTCCTGTTCTAGAAAAGATAAGGGGGTTATCAAAAAATTTTATTCTTAAGACTTTTTTAGTGTCGCAAAAATATTAATATTATTTAATCATAGTTTGAAAGATTTCTTTTGAAGAGCCTGGATAAAATAAAGTTTAAAGTTATTGATATTTGATGAAAATGAATACAATTGTCGATGTAAACACGGATAATTCTATGTCATAAATTAAAAATTAAATAAATAAAACTCGATATATCTACATTAATAATTATTTAATCACAATAATAGATATACAGATATATACGTGTGTATATGTATTTAGTTACGTAATATTTGATTACGAAATACAAATATATATACATATATATATTATTATGAAGTACCACAATAGAAAGCAACAATACCCTAAGATTGCATTGTATTTAATTACTAGGAAGTGATATGAAGAAAAGGACATTAAAAGCAAAAATAATCTAATATGAAGCAAACAAATGATATTCAGCAATGACAAAAGGGTGCACCAAAGTCACGAAACGAAAACAGGAAGAGGAACAAGACATCGAGAACTCTTCGTGGACTCGATGGTACACAAACTAGGCTACTGATGTGCTTTCAGCATCCTAATCCAGCCACAATCCTTTATTATTCTAGTTATGTATGTAGATGGTGTATGAGATATCAGGTGATTGAATCCCCAGGCATGAAACGCGAACGCGCACAAGCGATAACCTAATGAACAGCCTGAATAATGATCGCATCGCGATTATTGGGAGGGATGGGGTTGGAGTGAACCAGTCGTATTACACCAAATCTCTCAGCTGCGACCCAATCTCAATTCCAACCGGCCATGTAGGTAGCACGATGACATTTGCGGTTCGCCATTGTCGGCGATAACATTCGCTGACATTTCGATACCGCGCGATATCTAGCAATATCAGTTTAAAAATCCTCTGGTCATTGAGCGCTGCCAATTATCCCGATTAATGATTATTTTTTGTTAACCTTCTTTTTTATTTTTAGATTTCAGTGGCATTTGTTTACTCTTGGTATCGCGGGTTTCATTTGCTCGCAACAGCCAACGCTTTCAATGCCTGCTCCTGTTGCGAAAATAATTTAACATTAATCTTTCGAGTGCAAAGGATATGCATATTTTAGAATTTTAATATACAAAAAGTAATTAAAGCCTTTAAATATTTTAAATCCTCATTTTCATTCATGTTCCATTTTATATTATATATTTTGTTTTTTTCCCTTCATTTTTTTATTTTTTTATTTAATAATTTTACTTGGTATGTTAATGTTTACCTCCAAATATTTACATTACTAATATTTGAAATATTAATTGTGGAAAATCTCGATTCAGCAGCTGCAGCTTCTCTAAAACATTCAGCATTTTTTTTTTTTTTTTTTTTTTTTTGTTAAATATTCAATGCTAATATTACAAATGCATAAAAAAAAAAGTAAATTTATGCAACGATACCTGTTTAAAATTATTAATACTTAAACAATTGTGCTAAATCTTACTTCGGTATATGTATTTTTAAATTAAGAAAATAATTAAATGCAAGAAGTATATTTAAGTTTTTCATAATTGAAATATTTTATTTTAAAAATAGGTGACTTTAAATATTCATTTAAAAAAAAAAATTCATAATATTTCCTTGATTGATTTAAATAGTTCAATTTTTTTTTAATTTTTTGAAGTGTAAGAGTTATACGACAACAATTTCAAATGAGAAATAAGAAACCCAGCAATAATAGTATGCGCCATATCATCTTGCAAATTCTCAGTTTCTTTTTTTGTTTTCTTATTTTAAGACGTAGTGTAGGAAAAATGTATATGCATAAAAGTTCGTAGAGGTTGGTCCGTTATTGTCGAGATCTAGACAGTAATGAAAAGAACTTCAAACTCAGTCTGTGCGGTACAGAATCTTCCTTTCTAATTCTTTCTTAATGTCAGCATTTTTTCCATTTTTTCTTACGAACGCCCTTTGCCCTTTTGTTTCATTTTATCCCCTATTTCTTTCTTTTATCTGTGTTTTTATTTCTCTTATTCACCACTTATAGTCTTTTTATGCTCTCTTTTATTTATTAGTTTTTTCTATTTCTGTTTTATTATTACTTTGTTTTTATTTCCTTCACTCATTTTTACCTGTTATTCAGTAATGAATTATTAATATTCCATTGAAAACTTATAATAAATCAATGACATTTAAAGCTGTTTTTGAGTAAAAGTTTTATAAATTTAACGAAAATTTAACGTGTAATATAATACTTTAAAGTGTTTAATACAAAAAGCATTCGTTTTTATATGATGTAGAGCATTTTTTCATTAAAAACTAATATAATTATAAATATTTTATTATTTTATCTGTATTTCCTGTACTAAACTTGTGAAAGTTTAAGTTAAGTTTAGGTTAACGTTTCTTTGTCATTTAATGAAAACATTATTTAAGCCGAATTTCGATTTATCGATTTATAAAATTTTAATAATTGTGGGCCTGCGTTAACAACCAAAGGGTATCACCACGACATGAAATTAGATTTCAATTATGCTTTCCCGTGATTTTCTTGATTCCGTTGGATTAGTCCTAGCATTATTTAAGAGAATGAGTATTATTTTAGATTTTGTGAATATGTTACCAATGATGCGAAACGACTATTGCGAAATCGAAAATGCATCCTCTCGGGTCAACGCTGGACGAACCATTGACCCACCACAGAATTTCCTACGAACTACCTACGGGTACAAAAGAAAGCATTCCCCCGAGATTTCATTCTCGCCGTGTCCTCAACTGTCACAATCTCTCTCATTTTCAGATCTCCAATCTCGTCCTCTAGATTGCGTTCAACAATCAATATTTTCATTCATTGTGACCACTCTGATATTATTGTACTTTAATTATGATTATTATATACAGAAATATTTATTTTCTTTTAAACTTCAATCCATTCAATAAAATATATTATAGTAAAACTGTATGATTGCTTATTTACACAAAATATTACATTTTATATTATATTTTAAAAATAATTTTATTTATTATTGTTCTTCTTATTATTATTATTATTATTATTTATTTTCGTACATGATATATACACACATATTTGTTTAAAATTTTGTAACGTGACAATTCCTATCGTCAATAGGAGTTATCACGTTATTACTTGACTTGAATTACGTGACAATAGGAATCAATTATAATTATACAAATTCTTAGATGATATTAAAAACTTCGTCCATATTATCCATTCAAAGTACATGAAAATTTTTACAATGCATTATTAAACTAATTAAATGTTAAAATTCTCAATTCATTTTTATTTGTAACATCGATTTTATAAAAGTTTAACAATTAACTGAAAGCATTCAAGAGATTTAAAAAATTTATTTAGCATAAAATGAAAAATTATAAAAACTAAGCAAGTAAATTTTATAAATTTACATTCTAATATTTTATATTAAAAAATGATATACAGTCATCAATTATTCTTTATATAATATTCATTTTTAATCAATCAATATATTTATAAGAAATTATTCTTTAAATTAAATATAAATGAGGATATTTATAAAGTTAAATTACTGAAAATGTAAAAATATTGTAATAATTTTTCAATATTAAACTATTATTAAATGAATTTTTTTTTAACGCTTCTTTTTTACAAACAAATAATTATTTAAAATTGAAGTAGCTAAATCGAATCCTTTTATGTAATCAATCCGTTAATCTCTTGATTTCTGATCAACTATTTTACCTAATGACAATTGTTTCTTATTCCTTTTATAGTAACATTTACTCTAACTAATGTTATCTAAAGTAATTAAGTATATTTATATGAATTTTTTTAGTTCAATTTATTTTGAATGAAAAATAAAATAATAAGAGAAAAAATTACTAACAAAATATTAATTAACAGTATTTTGATAGTAAAATAACTAATATTCTAAGTTTTGTCTGTCGATTGAAAATTCAATATTATTTGATGAATTAAAATACTTTTTACAAATATTTAAAAAATCCATAAATTTTTTAATTTATATTTATTCATAAATAAACTGATTAGATAAATAACGTTCAAACATATTTTCTTTTTAAATAAATATTTCCATTATCGAGATACAAATCAGTAAGTCATTAGTATTAAATCATTCAAGTCAGACGATTTAAAATACAAAATGTTATCTGAAAAATATAAATAAAGAATATATTTTTAGCCAATAACAATAAGGAGAAAAATATCAATTATTTTCAAATCAAATCAAATATTTTTTCATTAATATAGATTGACATAATATCAAACACATTTGAATAATTAATGAAGATACTAAATATACCTATGACTCATTAGATGTACAAATTAAAGAATATTTCTTTCGAGGACAAATATTTTGCTATTCATTTATTTTAATCAAGTTTTTTTTTCAAAGTATGCTATAATCTTCAGAGTATTAGTAGGAGAAGATAAAGTCGAAACACAGATCTTTTTTTACAAGCGCATTGTAAACGTTTCCCTTCTGTCTTCATTAACTCATTGTTTTGAGCTTCTTTTTTCATTTTTCATCATGTGGAAGTGCCCAAATATTAGCTACTTGTATAATGTCAGATGGACAGTTCAGTCATCTTTGGCAGTCAATCTTTACATTATCAATTAAAACTTTGTGTCTTGTTGTCTGTTTATCATACCATTATTTATTTTTATAAATATCATTTACGAAATTTGCTTTCTTTATAATTAGTCTTCATGTCTAAGAATTTTACATTTTTCTAGTCAATTATATGTTTTTAAATTATATTTCTGTATGATTGAATCAATATGTGGCAATTATTATTTTCTGAACTTTGAGTCCATAGAGTACGTTTCATTTGTAATGTACATATAATCACTACAAATTTAATAATTATAATTTATTTTGCTTATAAGATCTCTCACATTCTTCATATATATATTCTTATCTAATTTTATCGTGTTGTTTAATTTTTTTATTCATTAAAAAAAGCTAAGAATGATGCTATATTTTTTTCATTTGTTTGCAATTACTTTGAAGAAAATTTCAATGTATGTCAAAGAAATTATTTTATCAAATTTTTTGCTCTATTGCTAAATAAATTATCATATTTAATTTTTCAAAATCTTTTTATATAAATAAAATATCTAAGGCAGTCTATATATAATAATATAATAATATAAATATAAATAAATATAGTATTGTTGTCCTTCTCGCCATGTATACAAAATAAATGTATATAATTAAAAAATTGTATTTAAAAAGTTTATATTTATTAATATCAAATTTAGTGTTTTCAGAGTATATTTAATCAAGCAACAAAAGTTTGTAATTATTCATTATACCTATAAAGAACTTTTATTTTAATATAATATATAATTCTTTAAAAGTTATGAATAAAACATAATATTCGTGTAGTTTAATATTTGGAAGTGAAGTTTTTATAATATTTGTTTAAAAATAATTTTTATACGTATATTTATAACGACTAGTTCTTCAATTATGTGATGTAAATGCGCAGCCAATAATTTTTCTATAAAACGTCTTGATTTAAGGATCAGATTAAAAAAGGATTATTATCGAATATCATTTTTATGTTTAAAAATATCTTATAATTTATATTTTTCATAGAATGTAAAGTTAGAATCAAATAAATTTTACAATTTTCAATTTAAACTCAAAAACTACAAAAAGTTGTGGTTAATCGTCAATTGAATTGTATAAACTTATAATAATTCTGAATTTATGTTAGCTTGCGATCTCAATAAATACTAATAATAAATTAAAAGAAGTGGCTCAAAATTCAAATTTCAGTTTTAGTTTTAATCAATGAATTTTATTCAAATTAATCATAGTCTAGTAGGTCATGTGTCATTTCGAGTACATAAAGTCCAGTACACAAAAGATCATTCATACCGGAATTTTTCTAGAAGGGATGAAAAAAGTTTGGTTTACAGAGTGATCGAAGCCAAATCAACTGCGCGTCCCAGATGAGCGCGCGCAGTCATTAAAAATGTGGCGTATGTCAGAATGTCCGAAACTTGGAAAATGCTCTCACAGCATTCTAGAATTGGTTTATAATTCCATTTTATCAGTTGTATGCGGTTTTCGAGGTAGACTCGAATAACCCAGCAAGTGCACGAGCACCAGCACTAACCCAACTGCAGAACTATTGAATTTGAATTTTCAACCTAATCGAATACGTTCAAAAGAGCCTAGTGTCACGAGCCGTCAGTTGTAATCGATATTAATAACTGAATCTATTTACTCCAATAAACTTGTATATGAATAGTGTATTGGATGAAATAAACTGATTACCAGATGATCAGCAAACTTTCCGTTGTTTATTCACTTTCATACCCGCTCATTTTCTCTTTTATTCTTATTTTTATTTTTTTGTTTTATCCAATTCAGATCTTTCACTAAAACCAGAATTTTTCATCACTAATTGATATTTTAAGAATGCAGTAAAAATAGCGAACCAGGCTCGTTTTCAATATTTGTAGCTTTAATAAAGCGGAAAATAGATTTACAGTAATCCATAGTAAGTTATAAGCTTACACTAAAAGCTTAAACTTATCAAATATATAAATTTTATACTTTGTACAACTATGCTCGGAGTATGGATGAATTATAGAATATATATATATATATATAAATATATATATATACAAGAATTAATTCCATTTGATAGGGTAAAATTTTATCAGTTCTCTTTTTTATTTTTTAGAATAAGAAAAAATTTTTTAAAAAAAATTAACGTATGTACGCTGCATCAATGTTTTAGTTCTAACATGAAAGGCTACAATCAATCAAACACACAAGAATTTCAATTTATAATCCATAGGTGTCGTTTATTCCATATACTCAATTAATATCTACAAATCGTGCAGTCAAGACTGTCCTTTCGTCGTTTCTCAAGGATCTTCTGGACTCCCAAGCTAACAGTCCTTCAGCTGTGAACCACCTGCGTCGTTTCCATCCGCCCCACAATCTCCTCGGTCCAGCTCGTCGAATAATTTATGACTTTTTTACTCGGGTAATCCGGATGGAAAACTGACCGGAAAAAGCAACTCTTACACATATACGAAAACATAAATATGCGCAAAAAATACCTTTTAAATTTTGAAGATAATTAACTTATTCTTGTGCAATGAGTAGCATGTAATGATGTTACTGAATATTTATTAATTGATATAAAATGGAGTTAAAAATTATATAATTAATAATTTAAACATAAAAAAATCTTAAATATTAGTTAGCTTTAAAATAAGAATAGTATATCAGTGGGGATAGATATACGTACATGTGACCGTGTTTTAACTAAAACTTATCCTCTTTGTTGTTTCATCGGTTATTGGTATATAAAATTACCACCCCTCTCTCTCTCTCTCTCTCATTACTTGAGTACACAGTTTTCATTTGTTTTTTTTTCACTTTTATTTTATGCACTTTTACATTCGCTATATTACTTTTTCATTATTACATGTCAAAATGTGCTATAGTATCAACGATATGAATGATTAAATAATAAATAAAATAATACATATGCATCAAAAATAATTATTCCATTCACGAATAAAAGAAATTTAATTCAGTAGCATAATGTATAATTTAATTTTGTGAACGTTGATGAGGATCTGAATGTTTTAGACTCTGAAGGCACGATCTGTTACATAGATATGCATGAGTAAAACACAAATTTTCACCGCTTAAACTAAAACATTTATTTAGTTATAAGTTTTATAAGTTATGAAACAACATTGCGGTGGAACTAAATTATACTTATAATTATTTTAATTATTTAATATTTTTTATGCTTTCACGCTATTTTAAACATTAATCTACTATTTAGAAAAATTCCAATTGTTTTTATTTATATTTATTTAAGTTTTTTTGTTTAAAAATATATCAATAAAATAATAAAATTATTAAATTAAATACTTTAAACGGTTTTATTAAAACTTATATAACATTGCATATAATATTATTGTTATTAATAAATACAAAAGAAGTGCGATAATAAATGATGAATTTAAAAATCGTTATGTAACTTAATAATTGAGTTTGATTATTTTAATAATTTTGTTTTGTAATAGTCAGGATAAGTCAAATTTTAGTGTTTGCACGAATAATGTCATTAATGTTAAGAACAACGTTAGTTCATCAGCCCCAAATGCACATATATAATATCTGGTTGCATGTAGCTTTGAACTCATAATTTGAGAAATTCTCCATCACCATTAATTGCGTTGATCGTTTTTCTACAGTTTATTACAAAATGAGTGACAAATGTAATTTAATACTAATTCCCTTTATTTTTAATGTTTAAAGAATATTATATTATATAATTGTATAATTTGTAATGTGTACGGGTTAACCATTATTTAAACAGGGTTGTTCCTTCACAATACACATTCTACCAAGCATTTGTAGATTAATTATCCTACCTTCATCATAGAGCCCTGAAAATAGCAGGTAGCATCCTGGCCATCATGGGTTTCCAGTAGTGAGAGTTGCCAAATGAACGCTTTCAGATAACAAGTAGTACTTGGTTATTGGCGATATTCTGATAGCGTATCGATTTTTCCCTCTTTGGAACAGCAACAGAGGGGAATTCTCGATGCCAACATTATTCATTTCCTTGATCTTTCTCTCTCTCTCTCTTGCCGTAAATATATCTTTCTGTTTGTCTCGGCCATAGAAGAGCAGTAAAACTGTTATCCAACTACAAGAGAAGAGCGCACCCAAGGGGTAACATCGCGTGCCTCATTGCTGGAAGCAAGAACAACAGAGGAAGGACACATTCGATGCCGCACCCATACCATAAATATATCTACACATTTCTTTGAGTATTCATTGCAGTGTGGTAAACATATATGTATACATACATATTTGTATAACTTAGTGTTTAAAAAACATGTAACTTAGTTATGGCCATTGTATAAATTTTTACTAATGCTCTTATTTTTATTTGCATCGTGTATACCATCAAAGTTTAAAAAAACATTATCACAAACTTATCCCGACATTTAATTGCAGACATTGTCTCAAAACTTTTAAAAATGAAAATGAAAATTAATAAGAATTATAATTACGATAATATTTTTCATAAAATACTATATTAAAATTAAAAAGATATTTTATTATATTACTCAGAGTATAGATAGAAGCATAAAAACATACTATTTAATAGAAATTTTTTAATGTATTTTTTATACAACTATCTTGTATGAAATAGAATTATCATTTCTTAAATTCGAATTGTTACTAGTGTAAATAAATCTATATCAATATTTACAAAAAAAACATAGATAGTAAAATTTCTTAAAATCGATAGACACTCTTAAATAAATATAGATGTTCATGTAATTATAATATATTGGTAACGATTATGGATTTAGTATCAATTAATTTAGTAATAAATTATTTAATACATTTTTCATGGTACTTAATTATAATATTATATTTTTCATTTTTTTTTTTTATCTGAATGAATTCAATGAAATTTGAATATGTAAGAATTTTATGTATAAAATGTAAAACATTTAAATGTACGCAAAAAAAATTAATTATTAACTTTAATAAAAAATATATTAATGTAGTTATTAATAGTTCAAAATCTCTTTACATTCAAATTTCCAGAGGCATAAATTTTTCTTGCTATCGGTTTCTGATATTAGAAGTTCATAAATCGGAATTTACATTCATCACCTCTGTTAATACACTCAATTACAAGATAATTGCCTAGCATCTATAAAACTTCGTCTCGGAAGGCACCGAAAATGAGAATAAAATAGATAAAACAAGAATGATTGCGGAAAGGTGCTCGCGATAATGCAAACAAATATACTTATAGGAGGGAAAGTTTGAGACATAAATAAACAATAAATGGTGAAGAAAATCAGCCATCTTCCGTGGCACAAGTGTGGAGGGGCGGGCTACTCTCCACGCTCTTATTGCTCGACTCACCAAACTAACACCTAGACACCGAGTTTTCCGATCTCTATGTACACGCATACATACACGCATATACGTATGTACAAAGAGGCACGTACTAGGTCTTGGACAAGCACAGAGAAATTTCCGGCGTATCGCCGAGTTTTCGCAAGGCGTCCTCGAAGGATATATACATGTATAATACCAAGAACCGAGGAGGACAAGTAATTTCCTCGACAAAGGCGTGAGAAGCATAAGGCAAGGAACAGGATCAGAGAAAGGGGTGAGCACGACTCGAGAAATGTCCCAAACTAAACTAAATAATATTGATGGTTAACGGAAATTGAAAGCCGTTAACATTTGCGGGGCGTGAGACGCCGTACCTGCATAAATAAAATGGGATGCATTAGGATTAGAGCGTAGTAAAGTTGCTTTCAGAGGAATAAATCCTGCAAAGGCAAAATTTATCGTTTTTTATGATATGGCTGCCGGAGTTTCGTCCCACCCCATGCATTTTGGGACTACCAGTTTCGGAAATTTACACTCTTTGCATGCTGAGGGCTTACTTCGACTTAGACTAAATTTTATGACACGCGTTATGTGTAAAAGAGCTCACACCTGATACTCATCTGATGCTTTTGAGTAATTGGTCCTTTCCTATTTTTATATACATTGATATAGTACTAGAAGAATTGCTTCTACTTCAAGTGTAACGTAACGTAATAACGAGTCGGTTTATAAAGGTATATTCACCAAGTAATTTAATTTTAATGAGATCAAGCTAAGTTATTTAAATATTGTGAAGAACCAATCTTCAGCTCGATTTAATTTTACATCAATATACTAGCTACGTAAAAGACATTTGAGTAAATTATTGTAAAGATATATTGTAATATTTTATTACACTGCTATATAGAAATTATGTTTTTCTTTAAGAATGAAAATTAAAATAAATTAAAAATAAGTAGCAAATTAATATTTATAATTAACTAATAAGAATGAATTAAAATAAATATGTATGTAAATAAGGCATTTCTTATTATGTATGTATGTTTAAAGTTGCAAAAAATATTATGATACTAATAATTACATTATTTCAAATAATGACCTCTTACTTTTCATCATATTTTTAAAATCTATTATTGATGCAGAAAAAATTTTTTAATATGTTGATGGAAACTTTAATAGATAATTAAGTTCATTAAATAATTCATTAATCAATAATTTTTTTTTTTATTTATAAGCAAGATTTTTAATGCCTTAACGAAATATAAAAATAATATTTAACACATGAAACATATTTTTAATTCTAATACCAACAAACATACAATTAAAAAAACATAATTAAAAATGCTATTTTTTATTATAGAAAAATAGTCAAAATTATATTTGAGAAGCGTAAAACAATAATTACCCTCCAAAGATTCTTTAAGACAATTAATACAATAATAGAATATTTATTATCATTACTAATTTATTTGATAAATATTTTAAATTATATAAAATAATATCAATTAAAAACAAAGCTTTTAAAATTTCTGCTTCATTCTTATTAATTATATAAGAAACATAAGAGAAAAACCTCGTTCAAGTACTGCTAAAAAAAATTCATAATAGAAAAATCTAATATATTATTATTATTATTACTATTTATTATCATTATTATTATTATAATCATTATTATTATTATTGAAAATTACATAACTGGATTACATCCAGTGAATTTTTTTTTTTTTATTGAAAACTACTGTAATAATGTTGCATAGAATTGAATAAGTATTCTCTTGAAATTGGTAATATAATTAATATAGTATTTTCCTTTTGAATTACTTTTATTAACTCTTGCAATTTACATAAATTTAGATATAATTAAATGACAAAAATCTTCAATAGATCTGAATAAAATAATAATTGACAAAGTTAACAGCTACTAATTCAAAATAATACTTATTATAAAAACTTAAAAGAGTATTCGCATGAAATTACATAATTTCTATAAACTTTTTACTTTTTTTCAAAAACTTTAAAGCTTTTATGAAGTTCAGTACAATCTTATTTATAGTAAGTTTTTGTATAGATTTATTTTTGTAAGAATTGTATTAGAAAAGTTTGTGTATCTTTCAGAGTAATACGTATTCCTATATCTTGATGTATTAATATAAATCTACATAAAAAAAATTTTATAAATCTAATTTTGTGTTAAAAAACTAAAAGTTATTTTTTTATTAATCTATTATTCTTTTTAAGTTTAGTAAAATATTATCATAGTATAATAAAATAATAGTAAAAATTTATCAAGATTTTTTATTTTATTTAATTAAAATTTTTATAATTACTTTTGAAATTTCATAACATACATATATGTATATATATATATATAAAATATATTTCTTTTTAACTTTTTATATTACTTGAGTTATTAATATATTAATATATATATGGAAGAAGCCTCGATTTAAAAATTTCATTATACATTCTTATAAATAAATGAAATTTATATTTAAAAAATATACTTGGAAAATTATTCTGTAAATTGAAAATTCTTATATATATATATAAAAAATGAAATAGTGTAATAATATATATAATAATTCATTATGAAAGAAATACAGTTTTAACACTGATAGAAATTTCTACGAAAATAATTTTTAGCTTAATTCAGCGTATTAAAGCATATCTTTGATAACAGAAATCTTTGATTTTTATGTAAATTTTATATTTATATTGAAACATTTAATATTTATTTATTTTAATAACCAGTAAAAAGCCAAAGATGTAACATTTATATTATAGTATATTCATATAAAAAGTTTTTAAATATTTCAAATATTTGAATAATCGGCTTATCATAAGTGTCATGAATTGATATCAGAATATTTAAAAATACATGATTTTGAAAAATTTTGGAAATAATATATTTTTATAAAAAATGTATTCATTGTACATAATATTACGATAAATATGCAATGAGTATTTTTAAATATTTATGGATAAATTAATTTTATGGAATAATGTAAATTTTTATAGCAACAATGAAGACTGAACAATCACTGTTAATTAATTAATTATCATTATAATTTTCCGTCTCAAAGGATGTTAAAGTAAAATGATTTTTGTGAGCTTTCTTGAACAAGAAAGTAACACAAGAGCCGTGGAAAGACCGCGGAGTAGAAAATAGTTAGAGAAAAAATTTCCATCGAGAATAATGAAAGTAATAGATAAAAGAAATAATAAGAAGTAAAGAGTCAAAGGGAGGAGAGAAAAGCGCACCTCATGCAAATCGGCTCAGTGTTGTGACTTATATCGCAAATGCTGAAAAACGAGGGGATTAAAATATGTGAGTGTACCAACAGCGATAGGTGATTCAAAAATAAGCGTTTGTATAAAAAAAACCAGCTAGTGTTTGTTTGTGTATTCCTCATGATTTGGTCCTTCATCTCCTATGCTTTTCCCACTTCCAAACTCAAGTTTTTATGAGCTTGCGACTTGAAGAGCTGCTCGCCCTATTCCAAGAATTATAGAGTAACATATTTATTTTATGGTCATAAGTAATTTAAGATAGTTAGCAGGCGTTTCTTTAAATTAACCAGTTTCTAGTGTTGTACCGAGTTTGTTGGTAAAACTTTAAGGAATTACGTATGATGGATAGCAACGCCTTAATGCTTTCAACAGTAATTTCAAGATGATTTACACATTTTTTTAACGAAATTCAATTAAAAATATCTTATTTTATTACTTTAACTTCAAATAATTATAATTATTATTCATAATTAAATCAGGAAATTAAATTTTTTTTTAAAAATCATTGAAATCACAAATTCCCTCAAATATTAGAAGTATTTCACAGAATAATTCAGAAGAATAAATTACTTTCGTTTAAACATCGAGAATTTAAAATCTGCTCTAAAAAAAACTTGTACAAAGACCTATATATCCATTGAGTATGTAGAGGATAGCTTCCATATTTTTGCCAACGAATTATCGCAACTTTTTTTTAAAAAAACAATAGTTCTGTATTTCAGACAACTATCAGAATTAATGAAAATTGTCTATACTTTCATTTTAAAAATTAATTTAAATACAGCGATTAAAATGTGGGTATCAAAAAGAGTTAAAAGCACGTCTATTTGATGAAGGAAATTCAAATCGTAGGTCATTAGCACTAAAGACTGACATTCTGGAAAGCTTTCGTAACGTTTGCTCTATTGTTATCACGCGTTTACGTATAGCGTCCTTTTGAGTTAAGGAGAACAATCGCGATTCACAGCCCTCACCCACAGAATTAGGTGAATAGTGAAAAATCTCTGGTTAGTTTTCATTATTTCCACTATAATAAAGATTTTCTATGTCTTATTGTTTCTATAGATGCAGGCTTTATTTAAAGAAACAATACAGCTCTTATAGCTTAAATCCTGCATACCGCTTACTTTTTTTTAACTTTAACTTATTTTAAGTTAAACGATAGATTTGTTAATTTTCCTTTATAAATTAATAAATATTATACTTTTATTTTAATATATTAGATTTTTTTAAACAGTAAAGTAGAAAGAAATATGTTACACATAAGCGTAAGAAAAAAATAATCGCAATAATACATTTCATTTTATTCTTAAAAATTTGTAAAATATTAATTACAATTGCATATTGAATTTAAGTGTATGATGAATGAATAATGTACAATGAAAATTATCTTTTCACTACCCATGAAAATTATAAATGTAATTATTATAATTCAGAAAGCATCTGTAACTTATATGCTTGCATCCTGTATTATTGTACATTTTATAGCATTTATATAATATACAGAAAAAAAAGTAAACAGAAAATTATATAATCAAGTATTTTGGAAATTACAAGTGAATATCTATATATTACAGTGTAATAAAAATACGTTTATATTCCTAAAATTAATATTTATTATACATAGCTTATTGGAAATAATTGTATTACTTTATTATATTAATTACATATATATTTTACGTCTGTACATCGATTATAAAGAATTGAGTTGTAATTTTTTTAAAAAATTTGTAAAATACATTTATAATATAAAATTTGCATACATATTGCTTCATATTGAGTAATATATGGAAATTATAATAAGTATAATAAATATTGAGGCATTTATTATTATATTTTCAAAGTCAAAAGATACACAGTCGATGCAAGTTATATGTAGAATTTATTGGATAAATGAAAGCGCAATAAAATAAAATACATATTTGTTTATTCAATTATTCATAGAGACATATTAAGATATAGAGGAAGAAATACAATGTAATAAAATTATGAAAATTCTATGCAGTAGAAAATTTATGAAAATTTTTTGATTTTCATTTTGTTCCTGTTTTATGAATTTTGTTCCGTTACGACAGCTTTGTCCTGTTTCTCTATTATCTCTATCATCAATTTCGACATATCGTTCGCTCGTGTTAATGCTCATCGATGATCATATCTGATATTTCTCTATGAATTTAAAGAATGATGTCAAATATCCACAAGATACTATAGCTTCAAAATTTATGTGATAGTACATATGACAATAAATATAACATTTATGTGATATGTATTTTTGATGCAATTCATTTAAAACTACTAAAATGTAATTCAGTATAATTCAATTATTAAATAAAATCATAAATTAATTATCCAGAAATATTTGTAAATAATTTTTATAAAAATTTTACAAAATATTTAACTAATCTGTATGTAAAAACTTTAATCAAATGTTAATTATTTATAAGTTCTAAATTATCAACTGATCAAGAATGTAATCTTCTTTTGCGTTAAATTCATCTTCGTTCTCGAAAATTTCTTGCAATTTAATAGAAAATGAATTGTAACACCTACATGGATAATTTTTAAAGTTTCTCTTACAATTCCTTTTAAATATACTTATTTCATTCCATTTTCTCTTGTAGTCAACTCCCCCCTCCCGCCCCCCTCTCTCTCCCTCTCTCTTTCTCTCTCGCATTTGTTCTCGCTCTCTTATAAACTCCAAGTCATCTTGAGACCATGTGCACTATAAGTGTCCATCGGTGCATGCATAATGCCGCGCATAGTGAAGTCGAGATATAAAAAGACACCCTACATGTATACGAAAGTCTTCTAAAATTTGAAGAAGTAGTGGATAAAAAGCGATAACTAGAGCCTTTGAAAAAAATATAGAAGTGCGGAACCGACGTTTTTCTTCTATGAAAATATGGAGAACTCATTAATTCTTTCTTACTACTATATTAAAATTTAAAGAGTCGAAAATTAAAAACAAAAAAAAACAAATATGGCAATTCCAATATAAAGAGTTCTTTTCATCATACAGAATAATTATTTGTATTGATATTTTTTAAATTTATTTATTTTTTATTTTTCTAAATATTGACAAACAAGTTTTCTTATCAACTTTAAATTAATATCCCTTCAGTTAACAGAAAAATTAATTTGGAAATTAATTATAAAACAGATTTTTTAAAAAAATTTACGTTGATTTGATTAAATTCAATTAGAAATGAAAAAATAAAGTAATTAACGGAATATCAAGAAATTAATCTCTTGATCGAATTCGATGTTCTGTTTATCTGTTCTGTTTAATTGTTTTCATACTTATTACAGATTATATTTAATAAGTTTTAAATAGAAATTAACTTGTAAATATCAAACCTATAATGAAAGAAAATATTTTAATATAATCTTTCTATAATTTTTATTTATAAAATTCTAAAATTATGTTTTTGTTTAAAAAAGGTAATTATTATTATAATCCTTATAATGGTAATAATTATAATCCTCGCAAAGGCTGAGACGTTTTGACCGACTCAGCTACGGCGGAATAGTAACCCGGCGGTAAAATAAATAATATATAATAATATATATATTGACGATACTTAAATACGTAACAATATAAAACATATTTATTTCTTAAATCGAAAATAAAAAATTGTAGCTAATAAAACGTATTATAATTTCATAAAGAAATGTCTTTGATTAATTCCAAGTTTAAACAAAAACAAAATATGCCATAAGTTGATGGATAGTATATAAAGTTTTAGTACGCCTTACGTTATCTTCTAAATTATTTATGCCTCAGTTTATCAATAATAATTAATATACAATAAAAATTAACTATCAATATTTAATGATTCGTTTCAATCATTACAAAAATATTTCTATTAATTGATTCTATTAAAATAATTGAAACGGATTTGAAAATTTTTTTTTTTTTAAAAATAATTTCGTTTCTTATTATTTTGTTAAAAATTTAATGAAATTATTATCTTATGTTAAAAATTTATTTAAAATTTTTCTCTACAAACATTATATTTTTAGTTTAAAAAAACATATACCTCCTTAATACATGAAATATTTTATATCTTCAATATTTTTAAGAAAATATACTGCTGTGGCTTAATTTTAGTACCGTATAGAAGTGAGCTTACAAAATTATTTAACGATTAACTCGGTAATTACAGCATTACTAAATCTGTGTAAATATTCATACACATAAGGATTTATTCTCATATGTGCAATTAATATTTCAGACATAAATTCTATTAAACATAACATATAACATTAAATTTGTATTTACGCACATCTTGCTATTAGAATTTATAGGTTTTTATTAATAATTTCATTAGGGAAATTATTCATTCATATATTAGATATTATTTTATGAAAATTTTAAATTCTCTATTATTTTATGAATATTTTCAATTACCTGTATATTCAACATATATAAAGTTGTAGCAGATATTCTCGCCACAATATACAAATTTTTAGAATTATTTAAATGTTTATATTTAAAATATTTTAAGTTGATTTTAAGGCTCTGTAATATATTTCTCTTCCTTAAAAATTTCGACAACCTATCAAATTTATTCAAAACCGTAAACTATATTCGACAAAGTAAAGTAAGTTGTACGAAAGAAAAATTTATAATGAAATCTTATTGAAGATTAATGCACTTTCAAGAAGTTGTTATTAATAATAGTCATAAATCTATTAATGTAATATAAAAAGAAATACATTTACTTTCTACAACATGAAGTAACTGAATGAAATTACAATAATTTCATTCAAAAAAATTTTTTAATTGTAACACGACCAATCATATTACTCAATATTAAGAATTAATCATAAATTTTCATCTTTTTTATTTATCAAGTTAGATATTGTAATACTTATTACGATTGTTGTTTATAGTTAAATAGATCCAATAATAACTAATTTGAATTTTAACAAAAATAATTTATTTTATTCTATATAATAATAGATAATTTAAATTGATAAATTATGAATTCAAATATAAATAAAAATGAAATACATAAAAACAAATTATGTAGTTTGGAATATAGTTAATGAAGCAATAATTAGAATTATTTGTAATAGTTAAAATATTTCGATAAGATTAATTCTTTTAGCATGGTAATATAATTAATCAGCAAATAGATCAAATTAAAGATACCTCATTATGGCAATCATCAATAAGTTTTTATGAAATTTTTCTTGCATTATTATGTATAATATATTCTAATCTATAAAATAAAAATTTTAAATTAAAAATAGAAATGATAATAAGATAAAAGGATTTAAAATATTTTTCGCTAATTCTGCATTGTTTTGTACTTTTAATTTTTTTTCTCTTTTTTGTTTCAAAAGTCAAAACTAAGTAGCATAATGAATGCAAGACAGCTGTATCTGTTAAAATATGTAGGACTCTCACAGCGGTCAAGATTTGTAAATAAAAAAATCGTGGCTGTGCATTAGCTTAAGAAAGATTTAAGGCAGTGACAGGAAAGAACTTCCAACTAACTCTCTTTTCTTTTTCATACTGTAAGTGAAAGAGCGTGCGAATGCTCTTCCAACATCACACCGATACTCTGATTTCTTTTCCTTCTCACTAATTATGTTATCTTGATTTATGGACTATCGTTCGAGTTCTTTCCAACAAAATTTCTACCAGTATTAAGAAATAAACTTTCAAATTTGTTTTATTAGTATTTTAAGAAACTGATTTTAGTGGTATATATAGTCTTAAATTGCTTAAAGGAAAGGTAAAATACAGTTTTCATCAATCAAGATACTTAAAGAGCTGAATTAAAAATATAAGATAAAATTTATTTTAGATCTTTTAACAAAGACTTAAATATCAATATAAAATCCAATTATTACTTTTATTTTTATTATTTTTTTTTAATGTAAATTTTAATAGATTAGATATCTGTATATATATATATATGATTCAAAAATACTGTTTAAAAATTGTATCCTACAAATTAGAGGATCTAAATTTAACTATTAGCAATACAATAGAAAAATATGATGGTGAAAAAGTAGCGAGATATAAATTTCAATAAACTTTGTGATAATTCTTTAAAAAGATAATTAAAAGGAAAGTATTGAAATGTTACAATTTTAATATGCATTGAAAATTTTAATTAAATTCAATGTAATTTCTAGAAAATGAAATTTTTTTAACAATTGCTTTTAATTATTTTAAAGTTATTTAAATAAAAATTTTAAATAATTGTATCTCTTTTATTTAAGTAATATTCTCTAAAATAACTACCATATCACGACTAAATAAAATGATATAAATTATTCTTGGAAAGTTAATTGAAAAGTTGCACAATTATATCTATAATTAATAACTGGAAGATCCGCCTTATATTGAAAAGGATTTTACTTTCCTTAAATTTCAAAATTTACTATTACTCAATTAAAACCTGTCTTAATTTTTCGTTTTTCGAAAAATTCTCCTTATTTTTGTTTTCTATCAAATAAAATTGTGTTGTATCTCGAATTTTTTTATAAGTGCAACTTAAAACACTTTAGATAGTCGAATACGATTGTTCGCATCATACAGAAATTTCATTTTCGTAGGCGTCGAGATTTTCTTTACATGTCTTGATTGTTTTTACAATTTTTTATATAAAAATTTAAAAACTCATAATAAGTAATTATTTGTGACAAAGTATTAACAATAAAAAGCATTTCATGAATTCGAAGTAAAAAAATATATTGTAATACATATAATTTGTAATATAAATACATCATATAATGTATATAGGTATGACTTAACTAAAGATTTATGGAAGTAAAAATATATTATTCATTTAATTTGTTAAGTGTCATAAACGATTAGATTATTAATAGTATTCTGTAATTATGATTATTAATTGCCTAGTAAATTTGCTTGAAATTTAATTGTGAATTTAATGATATACAAGTATCGTAAATATTATTTGTTTTTTTAACAAAAAAGCTACTTTTAAGTAAACTTCTTTGAGCAACTGTATATAAGAATTTTCTTGTATCAAAATTTTAGAATGTTAATTTATGTCTGAAAGTATTATTTTCATCAGGTGTTTAACGAAATCTTAAGCATTTTAGTCTTCCGTAATAATAAATAATCTATATAAATATTTAAGAATTTTTTTCAACGCTAAAGAGCATTTTAATTGTGTTTGTATCACCGTTATTAATATCTGTAGGCAAACACGTATTTTAAAATATATAGCTTTTATATCTCGGAGAAGGTCACGTAAGCTGATGTACGGTGCGGCACTTTAAGTCACCGAGGAAACCTGCATTACGAGCGATATTTTAGAAGTAAAAAGCAAGAACAGGTAAGACGTGATCTTAGAGTTAACGAGCAAAAGACTGCCTAGGAAAATTACTCTAGCTCGATATTTTCTAGCATTGCAAAGTACCGGTAAAACTATGAAAGTATGGATGACCGCTTAATGAGTATCAAAGAGTTTAGTCCTGTGAAAGGCTTTAATTATGTATAGAAATAAGGTTGCAAATGTACCTTTAATTAGTTTTAGAAGTTACATAAATTATAGCATTCAAAACTACTTTATTTTTTATACAATTTTCTTAAATGTATTCCTCGCAAATTACGCTGTTTACTTCAATGAACCTGAAAGAGTTAATTACTTTTAATTCAGCGTGCAAATTTAGTTTATCTCCAGCGTTTTTCTCTTTAGATATTTAAGAATCATTAAAGAAAAACCAGCCAAGTTTGCATATTTAAAGAAAATCTATGTAATATAATTCTTTAAATCAGTACTACGTGACTTCTCATGATGAAAATATGTTATATATGAATAATATTTTAATACTATGAATAACGTATTGTTTTATTTCCAGATATTGATGAAAGAATTATATATATAGATTGACAATCCATAAAATCAATTTCTGTGCAGAAAATTTTTATTCAAAGAAAATTGTTACATCGATTCACAAAATATATTCTAAACAATTTTGAAATTTATATAAAAACATGATAAGTGTGTACAATTTTTTGTTAATATAAAAACTGCGAAAAATTATTTATTACGCTTAATTATAAAGTGGAAATTTATTATCACATTTAAGATAAAAATGATTTGTCTTCATTCATCAAAATAAGTAATCTTTTATTATAATATTATTATTTCTAATTATTTCATAAGAAATCTTTTATTATAATTATATTATTATACGATCATTTCAATAGTAAAAATTAACTTTTCCATTATGAATTTATTTTTTTTTTTTATATAATATTTTGTTAAAATATAAAAAGGTGGAGTGTATTTTTATTTAATTATTTTATATTTAAAAATTCAATGTTAACACCATTATACATATTTGATATCAAGTAACGATGATATGACTATTATTTATCCTCTTATACTATTCTCCTCTACTAATTATTTTTAATCTAATTTCTCATTAATATTTAATCAAATTTTATTGAATTAATAATTTCATTAAAACTTCACACGAATTTCTTTATATTATATTATATAATTAAAAAATAAAAACAAATAAAATAAGTTTTTATAAAATTAATCATACTTAAATTAAAAATTAAATTTTTATAATTTATTGAATCACGTGGTATATAATATTAGATTTCTGTTTTTAAATTACTTTTAAAGAATAAAAGCATTGCAAATATCAATATCAAGTTATTATATTTATTAAAATAAATTCCATATGATTAACAAAATAATATTCAGTGGTTCAGTATAAATAATAGTAGTCATCACTAGTCCTTGTGTAATTTATAAATAATTACAAAAACTAATATTTTAAAAGGATTTTAAGCATTAATTATAAGTATTTTTTGTTTACTTCAGAACTTTCATTCTATTAGCTAGACATGCAGAACTAATATAATAAAGTGTTAAATTCTTGCGAGTGTTAGCCTATATTTCCACCCTTAATATAATAAGCAATAATAACAGAGAATTTTAGCAAAATTTTCACTGTTTTAGCCTGAAAATCAAAATGATTTCACTATATGAGGTAGTACATCAAGCAAGAAATTAAATTTTTCGTTATAGTCAATGACAATATACTGGAGAAGCATTGATTTAATTAAATTGGGGTTTCTCATGGAAGATTAACTAATTGTCATTCAGTGAACACTTCTTTTGATTCTTAACAACGGTGGCAACTTTTTTTTTTACAAAAAGTATGGAATCCACAATAAATATACATATATGATTTAGTTATTAGCCAAAATTACTACAAATAAATTTTACAAATAATAATATTATTATAATATTACAATTACCTTAATAATTTACAATATTATTTAATGTTTTTTTAATATTAAATAATTGTGAATAAAAAAGAACGAAATAATTTTAATTAAGAAATTTTATTTTTGTGAGAAATATTGCTTTTATTTAAATATTTATTAACAGCATTGTTCTAATTTTTTTTCTTCGCTGTATTCTTTATTTTTTCTAACATTTAGGGTAGGATAAAAAGCGAGAAAAAAATCATTGGGGGTCTAACTCAGGAATATGCCAAGGAAACGCGTAATAGCCCAATGTCCATTTTATGGTTTACTAATATTTACTTTTACAACAATTTTATCATAATATAATATAATTTATTTTATTGATTAGAAATATTTAATTAATAGCTTGAGAATTTTTTAATTAATTTATTTAATTTCTATTTAACCCATTTTTAGCTATAAATACTAATAAAAACTTTTAAATCCTTTATTTATTTCAAGGAAAATATTGCAAAATATTAATTTCACAAGTTGAACTCATCGATTTGTATTAACATACAGCTTACACCCTTACTAATTAGTATCACACAGTAATAGGAATATCCTATGTAATAAGGCTGCACAATACGAAATCTTTTAACTGTCATGCTAATCATTATTCTTAAACACTTGGTTAACAACTTACAGTAAAGTTCTGATCCCTCTATCCAGAATTTCAAAAGTCACATTATTATAATAATGATATAAAATTTTTTACAAATTATTAATATTATTAGCAAGTATTGAAGTATAAAAATTTATACAATTTTATATATTTTCTATTTTTTTTAAATTTATTATTTAATATTTACCAAATGCAATTGTCCTTATTTAAAATATTTATTAGTTATAATATTTTAATTTATAATAAATATTCTAATTCTTGTACATTTGAAATGATGTATTTCTGATCAATTATCAACAAATTTTGACAAAATTCAAATTATAATATATATTATTCTAATTTTTAGTCCATACTTACTTTTAGTGAATATTTTAGTGAATGTTGGATTTTTTTCTTAAATATGTAAGTACGCATTAAAAATATGACTAATTCATACAAAAAATGTCTGTTAATTTTTATGAATATTGAGTTAACATTACCAAAGCTTTTTTTTGATAATAATATTAAAAATTAAATAAGAATCAATTTAATTAATAGCAGAAAAAATACGAATAAAATAAAAAAAATCAGCATTAATAAAGTACTTGAAAGCTTTCAAAACAAATTCTATTTACAAAATAAGTTGTTAAAAATAATTTAGAATTATTTTTATTAAGATACATAAAGTGAATATTACATATGTAAATATTATAAATATCACTTAAAAATGAAGAATTTATTAAATAATTCAAAAACATACTAAATTGTATAAAAATTGTATGAAAATATTGTATATAAAAATTAAAAATAAACACTAATTTATCAAAAACTTATTAGATAACTAAAAATTCCTAAGAAACAATATCCTTTTGGTTCATCATGTATAATTTTATCTATTCGTCTATAAATTTTATAATCAAGGAGTTAAAAAAACTGTTATTTATATTAAAAATGAATAGTAGTTATATTTTAAGAAAAAAATTAAAAAGTTTTACAATACAAAAATTTGTATTATTGTCTCTTTTGAGCATGTTATCAAAGAAAGACAGTGGTAAAAGACCAAGTTCTAGGTACATCAACCATGTTCTAATTGATAACATTAATGTAACTAATTTTGTTTTTAACAAAAATTTTTTATTGTTCACATCAGATTCTACAAATAAATCTTTGGTACTCTTATGAGATCCTATAGTTCACCATTAGTTGCTGATGTAGTAATGGAAGTTGTAGAAACGTAATGTCTTGATGTATTAAATAGTAAATATAATTGCATTCTATTGTTCTACCATATATATATATATAGATAATATATTATTTTATGTGAGTTAAAACATATTGACGCTATAATAAATATTTTTAATAGGTAAAACCAATTTAAAACAATGTAATTCAAAAAACCACCTAATGTCATATCATAATAATAATTTCAAAATAATCAAATCTATTTTAAAAAATCATGAATATCTTATTATCTTTAAAATCAACTATATTAAAAAAGAATTAAATTTTTATTTAAAAACAATATGCCTAATAATATTAAACCAAATATTTATAAAAAAATATCGTATCATACTGTTGCAACCATACATGCAAATAATTTTAATTATAAAATATATTGGGTAAATCTTTCAATATTTGAAAAGGAGGAAAATTATAATAAGTGCTCAATATCAGAGATATTTTTTCATAAAATAAATAATTACAATAGTAATTGATAAAAAGTCAGAAATTAGTTAAATCGATACTACGATTTTTTCATAGTAATTTAGATAAAATTTTAGAACCACTAATCTTGAATGAAAGGATGAAAGTTTATAAATTGTTTTTATTAATATTTTTCTAAAATGCATACATTATATTTAAATAATTTTGTTAATGTAGTTATAAAAATTGTTAAATATAATAAAATAAAAATGGAAGGTGCACAACATTAAACTTCATAATATAATTTAATTTTTAAGAAAATGAGCCGTGAAAAGAAAAACTCAAACTTGTTGGATCGTCAGAATAACAAACTAAAAATTGTGTTTCGTAATTTTTACCACCCATAGGGGATCTTATATTACATGAAATTTCGTTTATTAAAATAGAGGATATTTTTCTTAATAATTGATAAATTAAATTAAAATAATTAATATAATAAAACTAATAATATATTTATTTCTTATGGAATAAATAATATAAAATTATTGATACTTAATTATCAGCGACAGGCTGTTCAAATAATAATAATATTGTGGATATAATTTTTAATGGTACATAAATATTACTAAATTTTGTAATACATGGAATATTATGTTCGATTCATATTTTGAATTATATTAATATACTATTTGTTAAAATTAATTAGTTAAATAAAATTTCCAAAACAAAATAACTAAAAATATTTTTAATTTAGCACTTTGCCGATAATTTAATATTACAATATAATTTTTACTTATATGTATTTAAATAAAATTCGATTAAACTTATAGATTATTTCCTACTTGAAGAATAGTCTATCAATTAATATATATCTGAATGCGTATTTAATACATATGTATTCTTATATTAGATAGATAATAATTTTACATTTTTTGTATTTTTAATTATATTAAACAATTTTTTATATAGGCATTGCATGATATTCTAAATATTCACCAATATACATATTTTTGGAATAAATTATATTCCATTATAATTTATTTATAAATTAATATTCCATTACCGATACATGATCTTTAATAGACAAGCATAAATTGATTTTTGTTTTTTTTTAACATTTGAAATAGCACCTTTGAATTTTAATTTGCCTTCATAGCAAATGATTCAATTTTTTGAAAAAAAAAAATTCTCTAGGGATTAGTTAGAATAAATTGTAAATTTTTTTTTTAAAATTTGGAAAATCATTAAAGGGTTAGTTGAAACATATATATTTCCACTGCTTTTTTGAATATGAAAGATTATGTATGTACATATTAAAAATTGTTTTAAAATATTTTATAAATGGGTATCAAATAAGTTTGATATTCAAAATTCAGTTATGAATATTTAAAACATGTTCGTCATATCAAAATATCTTTTTAAGCGATAATCAAACTAGTTAGTATGCGTGGAATACTTGATATCTTTCATACTTACTTTATTTTTAAGTTAAACTATTCGTCATAAAATACCTTTTCTTTTAGGCAAAGTTCTTTGAATTCATTAATAGTTAATCATACTTAGTAACTATTAATGAATACTTCAGTTATCTAATAAATTCTTAGAAGTTGGCAAATGTAATTTAAGAAAAAATTTTAAAATTTTGCGATAATAATTTAAATGGATCAAACTTAGGTCATGGAAAAGGATTATTTAGCAGGGAAAAGTATGAAGAACAACATATGAAGAAATATGCAACTATTATAAGTTATAAAACCATTTTCTCGTGTAAGAAACATACCTCTTGTAAAAGTTATACCCAGAGTATTATATTTTTACATAAATTTTCAAAGCGTACTTTCTAGAAGTATTCACAAATCTTGGAAAAATATGGGTGTACCTAATAAAAATCTAGCTCCTGGCTTTTGAAGGATTCCAGCAATGACAGTTTAAAAGGATAAATTTTTCAACGACGAGCAAAATTCTCCGAAGACATAATTCTCCGAATCTTAAGGAGAGAAAGTTCGCGGCGCAGGACAGGATACACGAGTTCATGTCGAATCCTGAAGGATCGAAGGTGCGATCGCCGCGTGATACGGTAAGCGACTGCGCGTGCGCGAAGCTCAGCACGTGAGCTTCAGGAAGGTGGAATCGCGTTTTCTTCCACCTCAGTATGGTGCGCGAACCCGAGGGTGGCGTAGCTTTTACTCCGGCGGAAAATGCTTTCGAAGCTCGAGGCAGCCACTCTCGAGGATCCTTGAATCACCGATTCGACCCGAGGAGAGGGAGATTATTGGTTAAGTGATGCCGCGACTTTTGCCGGAAGACTCCGTGCGATACTCACTCTTGACGATAAATGTATTTTTTGAAGGATAACTGTAAAAATGCGCTGAATTGGCTATCGTGCAGTGTTTTTGTTTGTTGTTCCAGTGTACACATGCTTTGTGAAAGGTGATGCTTGGATTCGAGCGCTTTACGCTGCCTTTCTGAGACGAAACCTAGAAATAGCTCATTTCTTCTCAGTAGAGTATTAAAAGAAATTTTATATAGGTATGCACAATACCAATGTCATCTACCTTCTTATTATGGCAGTTTTTCCAATTTCCCTCAATTGCGCAATAATATTTATCCTAGTTTTGTGAATTTCGAGCATGATATTTTGCAGATATTATGTATGATTAATAATATCTGACACTCGATTCTAACCATTACATTAATTAAAATTGCATAGGAGATTACAATTTGCCTTTAGCAGCTAAACTATATATACTGTATATTAAACAAAATTTAAGCATTGCTATAGTGGTTATTTTGTACTGGAGTACAAGTTTCATACTAAAATCTACGAATAATTAACGATTATTTTCAAACATAATTTAATACAATTAAGACTTAATTCTTGCATATTATAATATATTCCCTTACCTAATCAAACTAAGACAAAACAAATGAATGTAATTCAATTGAAATTTATATCGAATTTAATAATTGAGAAGCTTCAATAAATATATTATATATAGTATATTATCATAAAACATGTATATTATTTACAAAAAATTATATTATTCAAACTTAAAATTGAACTCATAAATTCTCCATTATAGCAGTATAAATTCAAATTACACGAACTAGAATAAAATATATTTTTACCAAATAAATAAACAAATTAGCAACAACAATTTAAAAACAATAATTTTCTATTTAGGAAGAAATAATCAACCATATAGTACTATAAAAAAAGTTAGCGTTGATAAAAATATTTTTTTAAAAGGAAAGGTAAAGTAGTAGTAATCGTATAGTAATAAGATAGTTATTAAGCCAGAGAATTTCACTACTTTCCGGCGTTTACTATTAAATGAAATAGAAAGGCAAAAATTTTAAATGATAACGAAAATATAATACGAAAATTAAATAAAAATTAGATTAAAAATAGAAAAGTCTGCAAGTCAAGAAATACAGAAAAAAGATCGTTAGAAAATTATATGGAAGGATTTAACTTGGGAAAATAATAAGGACACAAACTTTAATTGTTCGAGCTTAGAACTTTAAAGTACCTCATCGAATTGTTATGATAAAGCAACAACATGCTTTACTTATTTGTTTAAATACCGGAAAGCGTAGCTTTTGAAAAGTTTGACTATTTTACATGGATTTAAAAAAGATGAAATCTTGAATGAAAAAATTATTTCTTTGATATTACATGGAGATTTTATGAATAGTTCCAATTTTATTCAATATTTTATAAATAAATCTACTAAGTTATAATATGTAAAAAATTTGTAATATTTAATTTTATTGAAGAAAATAAATTATAATCATATATATATTAAAAATAAAAGAGTATAATATAATGTAATTAAAAAAATAGGTTATATACATTATTTTTGAGAACGCACTTTTGCAGTCTTAAAAATAACTATTTTTAATTAAATTAAAAATTAATTTAAAAATTAATTTTTATTTTAATAATTAAAGTAATTATTATTTTTTTAAATTAATTATCATATACTATCTTTGCTGTATTAAAACTTTTAAATTATTGATATAAACAACATTTTTTATATTGAGAGATAATTTTATTAGTCATTAATTTTTTGTCTTTATAAATAAATGTATATGTATATACATTCATTACTTAATATTTAATAGTGATATGAAATTTATTTTTTAAAATGTAATATAAGTATTATAATAATCGAAAAATATATAATGAAATCATTGATAAAATAATTTAGAATATTACAGTGTACTAAAAAAAATTGATGTTATTTAGATATTTCACCTAAAAATAAAGCCATAAATTTATAAATTACCTATATATAAAAATTATTTTACTGAGTCCTTTTTTAAACAATGAAATATTTTTTATTACACATGAAGTTTTTAATTAGGTGTTATCAAAAAAGTTATTTTTAAGTTCTGTATAGTCTATTTTATACCTGCATTATATCGTCGTTAATATTTATTGTTTTAAATACTATAAAACTAAATACGATTTTTCATAAAAGCTTATAAATAAAAATATAAAATTTTATTAATGATGTGAAATTATAATATTGAAAAAATATATATAATTAATCTTTACACTATAAATATTTTATCCTATAAAAATTTCTATAAAAATAAGCAATAGTCAACTATTCGTCATGAATTTATTTTTATATTCGTGATCGAAATTTTTCTCCAACTTTTTATTTTTCTATTATCTTATTATAAAAATAATTATCCTTTATACTACAAAGTTATGGAATATAATGATTAAATATTGCTAAAAATTAGTAGGGTATGTTTATTTCCTATTATTCAAGTATAAAGAGATAATTAAAAAATCAAAGGTAGGAAAAAATTATTAAGAAAGAAAATAAATTCAGGACTAATAGTTGAAAATTGGTTATTTGAATCATACAATAAAATTTTATACACGAAGCAAGTAGGTTTTCATAAAAAAACTAAGGAGTATTTAAAAATAATTCGTACACTCAATTTATCTATTATTTTACGGTAGTTATTTTATAATGTCCTGCATATGTACATACATAAATTTATTATTTCATTAAAACACTGAACTTTTTAATTAGCATTGCATTAAAGAATATTTGATTAATAATTATCAGATATTTTTTCTTTTCATTTCCTGCATTAAATTCGTTTAATTATGTTGTTATTGTTGTTTCTTTTTGTTTTTACGTAAATACATATATATTACGCAATTTTTTAATATAATTAAAAATCCTATGCAAGAAAAAGAATCTCAATTTAGTTATCCCACAATTAAACAAAAAAAATTATTGTAAGAACTTATAATATAATAGTTCTTAAATTAATCATTGTAAGAATTTCTAAATAGCGGGTAGTTAACCTCTATTAATATGTACAAAAGTCTATTCCCTCATCTCTTGTTCTCGCCACTACATTTCCTTTTTTGAATGTTACGTTGTACTATAATTACAATTTTTAAAACAGTTGTAAAAACTAGAATCGAATAAGGCATCTGACAAGGAAAACTTTTCGCATGATTTAATTAAAAAGTATATTGTTCTACGATTAATAATCTTCTGCAACTTAAAATTTTCACAAATAAAGTTCATATAAATTATTTTAATTTTAGTCAAATCAGATTTCAAAAAAATAAAAATACAATATTTCAATGTTATAAATTTTTATTTAATAACAGAATTTTCCAGTTTTTTAAAAAGATCTGTTTACTTCTAATTTACAAATTTATTTCAATAAAATTAAATTTCATTCATAATTTTCTGAGTTTTAATTTCTTCAATAATAATATTTTATTAAAATTTTAGCTTTTTATTCTATAATAGAAAATATATTAAAAAATGCTATTTTGGATTAAAAGTGTTTATAAAAAATTAGCCGGTAAATATTTCCAGTAGTGTTTTCAAAAACAAGAAACTATAAATTTTTCAACATTATTTCATGTTTTTAGTTTCGTCTGTTTCGTTAAAGTGTTCCATTGCTTGATCTATAACCAATATTTTCTATACAAAGTTTTAGTATATATATATATATTAATTTATATGAATGAAAATGAACGACTTTCTTTCATCTTCTACTTATTACTTATATATGTATATGTATAATTAAATTCATATTTAATTGTAAAATATGATTACTTAATATAAATTATACTGTGTATTTAAAGTATTAATAGTTGTTATATATTTGAAACTATTTTTGTTTTTATTTTTTTTAAATTTATTATTATATCAAGAAAGTATGTTAATTTAAATTTATAAATTAAAAGCTTAATAAACATGTAATAGCCAAATAAGATTAGCTACTTTATTGATTACTTTCGATTTCAAATATGCGAATAGTTTTAACTTTCAAAAATATACGTAAATATTTTCAATATTTTTAATGAGATAAAATGTTTATATTAATATTAATATTAAAAAAAAGTATATGTATATTTAATTAATTTCATGAAATAAAATAAAATTTTTTTTTTTAAATTTAATATTCCATTTAAATACTTATATTTACATTTAAATATTAACTTGACTGGACATATATAAACTATGATGAATCTATTAGAAAATTTATAATATTATTCTTGTATTATATTATAGTTGACTTCGTACGTTTAAGTAATTTTCATTTTGTTTATTTCTTAAAATCGTACAAAATTTATTTTTATTTTCTAATGAGAAATTATTATCCTAAAATTAATATAATTTTATTAATGACTTTAAATACAATTACATTTAATTTTCTTGGTAAGAAATTTTTTTTTCATATATTTAGTAGACCGATATTCAGGTTTTGTAAATGAAAAAATATTTTTTTTTTTAAAAACAGTTCTTAAATTATGCTAATATTATAACAAAATAGTGTCAATTTTTAAAATATAACAATAAATCGATTAACAGATTTAGGCTTTAGTTGCATAATCAATAATATATAAAATTTTCTAATTGAATAAGTTTCTGATGACATGAATAAATTAAAAATTAAATTTAGAAAATAGTTCAATTTAGCATGAAGAAGTTTAAAACTGCGTACAAAATAGGCTTTAACATTAGAAAACTCACTTGCAAAGTAAACCTATAATTTACAAAAATCTTTAAGGAGCTTTCATCACAATTGTTCAATCGAGTATAAAATGAAATGAGAATACCCATGGGAATTGAAGATTTTTTTCTCAAATATAAATGTCGGAAATTTGCAGCATCGTTTAGTTTCATGAAATTCAGTGAATTTATCTGAACAATTTGATCAATTTAAATAATAATAAAATACTTCAACTATTAATACCTAATCTAATACTATTAATACCCACGGAAGCATACCAATTTTATTGAAAAGAATAAACATATCCTTCTTGTACAGCAGATTATTATATATGCAGTATCATATAATATTTGTTTAATCGTACAGTAGACAGAATTACTAGTTGAATTGCCTTCCTTCTGAATTTTATGAAACTAACTATTGTTTATTCATTAGAAGTCTATTCAAATTTTGACATCGTAAACTACAATAAATAGTTAATTCAAGTGATTTCTTGCCTGAGGAAACGTTTAGCCTTGTAAAAATAGGTTTCACCTTTTGTATAATTACTATATTTCTTTTGTTAATAATTGTAATGTTCACTCTTATAATAAATACGAATTGATAATTCATTAAGTGAACACTTAAGTTATTCTAAATGTGAATATTAAATGCTCATTAGGTAAAAATGGAAACATTGCCGAATCTAGGGATGACCGGTACCCGTGCCAGGACGGCCCTACTGACGACAACGTCGGGCGATTCTGGGAGTACGGGAACCGATCGTCGCGTCGTCTTCCTGGCCAGCCAATCGAGTCAGGGCACCAGCCAAGAAACCAGGACTTGGCCACATCACTGGTCTCCTCATATGGTGAGCATTTTTCTTTTTTTAAATTTTTTTTCCATATATATTCTTCGAACTTAGCTCAAGTCTAATGTCAATAATCAGCCATAATGCCAATTTTTCAAAGCTCTAGAATAAATTTAAGCTTTTATTTAGTAATCTTTTTTATATTATAAGTAAAAAAATTATGCGTTTAACTTTCTTTTAAATATTTGTAAGTATTAATAAGTGTTTTATCTCTGACTTCATGGCTTTAGATGAAAAATTTTCATTGCATATAAGACTATAGAAAATTATTTGTGAATGATATCCAAGAAAAATAAAAATTTTAAAAAATTTTAGTTAATTTAATTTTATTTACAAAAATATAATTTAATTCTACAAAATAATTTATTATACTTTTAAATTTTAAAAATAAATATTAAAAATTATCAACTTTATTTTAAATAATAATAATACAGTTATCTTTAATTATATAAACTTAATTATAGGGTATGCCCAATTATATTTTCATGACTACTTATTTTCATTTTATTGTAAAATAAGAATCAAATTAATTTTGAATATAGAATTTTCAAATGAAAGGTAATTATTATATCCTATTATTGTTTATATTTTGTATTTAAAAGTATATTTGATAAGCAAAATTTGATGATATTATTCTACATGTAGCAGTACATTCTTTTTTCTGCATTAAGTAAAATAGATATAGAGCAAAGCTAGTAAAAGCTATTTCAACATTTGACGCGATTTTTGGATTAAATTTACACGAAAATTGATGTTCTAAGAGTAAAAATTAAGATGTGTTGTTACATTAATTTATGTGTTAAAATGATACTCAATATTTTTCAAAAAATAGTTAAATATTTTTTTTTATATTTAGATTTTTATCTTTTTAATGTTCTAATTTATATACATTTAACCTGTATATGAAAATAAAATACATATTTAAGATATATACGTATAAATATTTTATTATAATATTATAAAACATTTATAATTCTATTACGATCAATATTATTGGAATAATACAAAAAAATACAAAATTATAGTTTAAAAATACATTATTTTGTATTGTAACCAAAGTAGTTCAAATTATCATGTAACAAAAAAAAAAATTTCATTATATTATAAGATTAACAAATCAATAGAATTAAAATATTTTTGACAAACAGTGAAAAGCAAATCTAAATTGTAAGATTTAAATTATAGTAGCATAATTTAATTAAGAAAAGAACAGTATATAAAACGAGATTTGAACAGATTATATGTTATGCATGTAAAAATGGTTCGTTAGATTAGAAAGTCTATTTCTTAAGAATAGATTAATTTAATTCAAGTAATTCAATTCGAAGAAATACGCTTTTTACCCAAAAAGATATTGTAAATAAAAGCCTACTATTAATTATAATAAAAAAATACACAAAATTTTTTTGAAATATTAAACAAGATTTTTAATCTGAATTTCGTTGAATAATTTTCATTCTATTTGTATAATGATCAATAATACAGGAGAATATTCAATTAATACTAAACCTTAAAAATTTTAATAGCTGCAATGACAATTAATCAAGGATTTCTTTCTAGAGATTTATTAATCATTAACGTAAAAAAAAATAAAAAAAAATTATGTACGTATATTCATGTATATGTACATTTTTTATTTACAGGAAAATATAATTTAATAAAATAATAATTTCACTAAAACAATTAATAATTAAATTATAGTAAAAGTATTAAATACCGTGTAAAAAATTATTTATAATTTAGAAATACATATATTTCTATTATAGTATTGTTTTATTTTTTATTTAATAAAGTAATACTATTTATATTAATAGTTTAAAAAACAAAAAAACATAACTGATACGAATAAGAATATTATGAATTAAATATTTAATTGTACATATTAATGAATTCCCTAAATAATATAATAATAAATTTGTAATTTAATATATAAAATTAATTTTCTTATAAATTATAAAAAATAGTTAAAATTAAAAAAAAAACCTAACTATTGACACGCTCCAATATTTATGATATGTGTATTAGAAGTACTATTGGTCTGCAAATTACATCCACGAAATGAAGGACTCAAAACATATGTAACATATGTACTATTGATTATGAATTACATACGCGGTGAATGTTTTTTTTTATATAAATGAGAAAAGGACAAGTGCGCCAGAGATTGATATGGAACTCAGTATTTAAAGAGGAATTCATTTGTCCCGTCTGTAAAGTTCAAGAGGTAAGTTTCAGATGAGCGGGAATAAAAATGGTATAAAAGAAAAAGAGCCGTAAGAAATAATGTTGATTTCGGCTCAATTATAAAAAAGGTTTTAACGAAAATTTTAAATGTCTTTCATAGATACTTTCAATAAAATTTTTAATTTTACTTCTAGTTTGTAAATTCGATTGTAAATTTTTGCTTTGCAAGAAAAAAAAGTTGTTTTAGGTAAAGTTGATTAATTTAATCGTTTAACTTACTTAAATATATTATCATACAAAAATTTATAACACAAGGACAAAATAATGAGTAAAAAATTTAAATTATATGAATTTTTAATTAAATAAATAATCTATATATACACAGTAATCAATTAGTATAATTATTTCAATCAAATAAAATATATGCACAGTAAGCGTACAGAAAACATGAACGCATCAATAAAAATCTGATGTTTAAGTTTCAAAAAATAAATTTTAAAAAAGCATTTCAACTTACACAATAAATCTCAAAATAAATCTATTTTAAAAATATTAAAATAAAATAAACAATAGTAAATATATTTATATTATTTATATAAAATAAATAATATAAAGTAAATTTGAATGTACGTGATAAGATATATGTTTTCATATTGTAAAAAGAGTTCATTAGTTTTGTCAAAGTTTAGTAGTATTTTATTACATGCTATTATTTCATTATACAAAATCCAACAGAATTTACTAAAATAAATTAATTAAAAGTTAATTGAATTTAAAAATTGTAAAATAAAATAAAATTAATATTGTTTAACATGTTCTAAAAAAATAGATTTAGAGTCTCTAATTTTATTTATTAATTACAGAATAGATTGTGTACAGAGAACAATTTTTTCATTTTATTGTAGATTTTCTACTCAAAGAAATTTTTTTTTTTCGATAAAAAAAGTATTTAATAAGACATTGTAATAATAATAAAACTTCAATTTTCTTGTTAAAATTTTTTAACAATTTTAATGATAAATTTTCAAATTTTAGCAAATAAATTTTAATAATAATTAATGTAAGTTCAATAGAAACTTTTTTTATTAATGATATATATAATTTTATCAAATTGAAATTATATTTATGGGCAACAAAGTATTTTATGAATTATTATTCTATATATATTATCTAATAAATGATATCTCTATTTTTAATATTATAGTCATATATTTCAAATGAAATTAATATTAATTAAAATAAAGAATATGGTCATTTTTGCAATTACATTAATTATTAATTTAATAATAACATGTCAATTAGTATTACAATGGACATTTTCAATATATTTTAATACTAATTTTTATTAAAAACCTCATATTTTCATGTATCAAATTTAATTTAAAAGCCATTGCATGAATAATTTTTAAATTTTTTATAAAAATTAAAAATATAAAAAAGAATTTTTATATGTACTTAATACATAATTTATCAACATTTTGAAACATACTAAAAATTAAATCTTTCTGATATATAAAAGTATGTTTTATTATTTCAAACCAATATAAATTCAATTCGTTAAATGAAGTTTGCGTATCGTGCTGATTTAGACTAAAATTTAATTTTAAATTAAATATCAATGGAACATCTGGTCTATTCGCAAACTTGTTCAAACTCTTCTTACTACTAATCATCTTTCTCCATCATTTATGTTCAAACTGTCTTTCACTTTCTCTTTCTCTCTCTCTCTCTCTCTTTATGCGTCTCTGTCTCTCTGTATCTTGTTAACTTCATGTAATTCATTTAATCTTCTTCTTTATTTAATTTAAATTAAACTCGTAATACAAATAAATAAATAAATAACTAGTTATTTCTTAATATTTCAAGTTATAATTGATAAAATAAAAAAGATTTCCTGGATTAGTAATTTTTTGGTGTCAATGTTCTTGTAAAATAAATATTCACATTTGTTTCTGTGTAAAGTTAAATCAGTTTATCAATATTTTTTCAATATTTATCAGAATAAATAACGTGATATTTTATTTATAATCGCTTAATTCTTGTAATTCAGAGCTTAATAGTAAAAAAAAATATAATCTATAATTTATGGATACTGATAGAATGCTAAAAAAATCCGTATGTTGAATAATATATAATTGTTTAAAGAAAATATTTAGTAAATGTATGTGCAATGCCATATTATAATGAAAAAAAATTGTTATTTGAATTAGATAATAGGGTGTAATTATTAGGGTGTATTAATTAGAAACAATGTACAGAATTTATACAGATATAAACGGTTACTAAGCTCTAAATTGCAAATCTGGATTCTTATATTATATAAAATAAATGAAATTCATCATACAAATTGTATATTTTTTATTAACAGTATTGAAAATAAGTTCATTAGGTGAGTGAAACATTGACACTTTGCCATTTTTATTATTATTCAATTCTTTCAACAGCTTCAATTCTTTTCTACGTGGTGTGTTATAAGATTTATAATTATTCCTTTAAGCATCATTCTATAATGCAGCACGACAAATTAGGAAGATCTTCGGTCAACTAGAACATTTTCATGCAATGTGTAGTCATGATTTTCTATTTTTTCGTATACCTGTATGTGTATTATTGGCTAGATTTTAATAAAATAATATCTGTGATAGATGTAATAAATAACTTTTTTAAGACAACAGGCATTTTGACTTAAACCACAAAAAACAAAACAAGTACTAAAATGAAAGTTGCTATTTATGTGTCATATCTCATACATCTTACATTTTTTTTTCATAATTACTGGTAATTGTACAAAATATAAAATATAATTATATAATTATTATGTATAATTATAAGTTATAAAAAAAATTGAAATTTTATGAAAGTTAATTTAATAACGTTAACTTTAATGATAAAAAATTGTTGAAATTAAATTATATATTTGTGCGTAAAAAGTAAACGAGAATTAAAATTTTAATTTATAACACATTTTTGTAAAACAAAGAAAGTAACAAAAAATTTAATTTAAACTAACAAAAAATTTATAAAATTAATCAAAAATTATATAACCATATAAATTTTTAAACATCTTACACAACTAGGAATATTTAATTATGATAAAATAAATAAAGATTTTCATTTTATAAAAGATTGAATTTTATTTTAATTGTAAGTTTGATATTATTGATATATTTCATTTAAAATTTTTATTCTGCATTAATCAATAATTAAAAATTGTGCACTTTTGCGTAATTGTGTTAGACAATTGTGTAATTTATATTTAAAACAATGGTTAAAAGTTTTCTTTAATAATTTGTATGTAATAAATAACAATTGAAGGAACTTTATTAGTTAATAATAATATAAGTAAAAGATGGTTATCTGAGCATTCCCTAATGTTTTAGAATAATTTACGAGCTTTTATTCTCACTGATTTTTGTCGATATAAATCAGGCTTGGTTTCTCTTTTCCGATGGTTAGAAAATATCACCATGTTTTGTTCAGTACCGAGTATTTGCATACATATGTCTGATGGTAGACATGTTACAGAGCATTTTGTCCAGTTTTCGTCGTTAGGTGGCGCTGTTTTTAATTAAGTTGCGAATTATATACAAAACCATTGATTTTGCACTTTCAAAAACATAACATTGATTAATTTTGTAGAAATTTATTTAAAAATTGAATTCTAGTACATATAATTAGTATAATAGAAATTAAATAAGTAAATTAAACGATTATCACTATTCAGAAGCCTATAAATTGACACTGTGTTTGAGAATGTACGTTTAAATTCTTCATATTAGTTTCTATAAATATTGTTTAATTATAATTGATAGAGAAAATAATGAAAAATACATAGGATTACATATAACAAAATTAAAAATATAAAATTTCAACAATATTTCGAAACCCATGTAGTATATAATTGAAAGAGAACATTCTTCATATAATAAATTTATATGTTCAGATGTACACACATTAAAATCTAATATACTGGTATTCATTAAAAAAAAAAAATAGTTTGCAGATGTGGAATAAAAAAATAACAAATGCACAGTATAAAACACTTGAAATTTGGTTCTATCCAACCATTTTACACTTTACCTCTTAGTTTTATTAAAAAATGTGAAAAAATCATTACTGAACACTAATTTTATTTCTTAATTCTTTTAGAACGCTCTACTTTTATTTTAATTCTTATACAATTATTTCCTTTCATCATTTTCAGCAAATTAATGTTAATTTTGACAAAGTTATTATCTTCTTTTACATCTTCTTATTATTGATAAATTAATATTACTAATTTCTTCTGCATAACTAATTAGTATATATCAATAAATATTTTTAAACAGTGTTTGTTTATATTGTGATAAACCTAAATAAATTTCAGTATCAAAATTTTGGCTGAATTTAGAAAAATATGACTACTTTCAGAACACTCCATGAATGTAAATATTTAAGTGAAATGAAAATATAAAAGTTAAACAAAAGTAATATGTTATTGCTTAAAATAAATGATAATAAATAATGTTTTTGATGATTCTTATTCAATTAATGATTTATTTAAAATAAATAAATAGATTTAGTATTCCAATTATTAACCATAAAGAAATTACCAATTTATTTTACTGAATAATATTCAACTTTATTATTTTATTTATTTATTTATTTTTCAACTGCCTTTATTTCTGTAATTATAAATGTAATCTGTATACACTTTTTATATATTATGGCAACTTTATTTCTCATATTCAAATATGTTTCTAATGAAATAGTGATAGAATATTATATAATTTAATGAAGTTGTAAAAAATATGAATAATAGTAAAAACAATTTTTATTATAATTTATGTATTAAAATTTTTTAATATATTATTAATTTCTCAATACATGTACCTTCTTCTAGAATTTTATTTATAATTATTTATCAGTTAAAATGACTATACTTAATAACTGATACTTAATCACGTGATTTAATTTTATTTATTTTTTCATTCTAAATATATATAAAGGTAAAAATATCGATTATTCACAAAGTACGTCTCTAAAAGAGCCATTTTATTTTTTTTTATATATAAACCTACTATATAATTGACTGATATATTTAATAAGAATAAAAATGTATAAATTATACTTATATGATTAATATTATATTAATAAATTCAAATGAAAACAATATAATACAGGAATTAAATTCTTATGTATTGAAAAAAATAATTTATTAAATATAATAGTTAAAAATTTTATTGTATACATTGATTTTGAATGAAACTAATTTAAATTAAAACAATGTATGATTTAATGATAAACTTCTTGTTTATTAAAAACTTTATTGGTTACAACATTAAAAATTTAAAGATTAAATATCTGAATATAGTAATTAGATCACTTATATTAAAATTACTCGTAATGTAACATATTACACGTAAGAAAACCATGCATATATTTTACAAAAAAAATTTATAAATCGAAATATATTATTATTATATTTTTTATTCTTCAAAAAGTAATATATTAGCCAATGAAATGATACAATTAAATAAAAAACCAAATAATTTATATTTATGTCAAGTACGCTATGCAGCGACATCTGTTGCGACGCTTACGTAGGTACTTTTATTTCCTACGCATCATCAGGCCCAATGACATCAACCACAAATACTGGCTTACCCGTGAAGACAACGAACTACGCTAGTTTCAGCCACCCGCTACAGGCGGGTAATTAAATTCAGCCGCGCTCATCGCGACGTACGCGGTCTCCTAGGACCAGATATCACCCCGGCGAGGGGACCCGACGTCGGTGTCTAGTTATTCAGGACGACGACGAAGGTGTCCTGCGGAATTCGCGGAATCAACACCTGGGTTGGGAGAGTGGACCGTCAGCGAAAATATACGTGGAATCTCCCCATCGGAGAACATCTTCTGTCCCATCATCCATAAGAGAATTTGAAGGCATTTGTGTCGGGATAGGGAATGAACGAACCTCTAAAGTTTAACCGAATTAGTTACGGATTTGGAAAATAATTAGCATCAATGCTATTTATCTTATCGAACATCGGAATATAAACAAGCTCGGCGGAAAACACATTAAGTGGCGTGTCTCCCTCTCGAGATATTTAATAAAGACCATCTCATAGTTCCAACAACAAGGAGGCATTATTATTTCCAATCAACATCCGACTCCTTGACCTTCCGCTGCGGAGTTATCGCATAACTCTCCAGCTGTTGGCGATCCTAGGCATTGTGTGACACCATATATACACACACACACACTTATATATATATATATTCGTAACAATATTATAAATGTATATAAGTTCTTTTTTCATATTACATATAAAAAGTCAAAACATAAAATTTACTAGTTTTAGAAGATTTTTCCACGTCAAATTCTTCCAACAGGTTTATTATATAATAAACCTGTTGGAAGAATATATATAAAAGAGTATATATTAAAAAATTCATTTTTTGATTAAAATTGTTTGTATAAAATTAACTGGTAAATATTATGAGTAACATTTTAGATTTTTTTACAATTAATCATCTACTTAGTTTGCAATATTTTGTTAAAAATCAAAGGAATGTCCTATTGCTTGCTTTATTTAATTTGTCTAGAGATATAATAGTTGGTGTTAGAAATTCATTTAATATTGATTAAATTGTTCTTAAAATAATTATTGATAAAATAAAATATAGGTTTTTACTATGTCAATTAAGAAAATGTTTTTAATAATTTTTCGCAAAACTTGCAGTTCAGTTACATAAAAAATGATGAAAATAGAATAAATATCCAGAAATGAGTGGATGAAAAATAAATAAAGTAAATGAAGATTAAAAAGTACAAAAAAAAATTTTTATTAAGAAAAAAATAAAAATAAAGGTAGAACAAGATAAAGGAAACTTATTATCGCTTTTTATTTTATAGTTATTCATCCACATTTCCTATGATTATGATCATATAAATTGTGTTGTCAGCTTTACGTAACTATGATGAATAGAATAATTATTAAAACCTGTTCTTATATTATTAAATATCATTAACGAACTTGGTAATATAAGAATAATAAATTAAAATTATAGGATGAAATTTGAAAGTATTCCTAATAGTTATTTCATGAAAAATGGTTATACACAGAACGACGCATAATATATATGGTATATTAGATTCAATTAAAATAATTATTGTAACAGAAGAATAATTTTAACTTTTTATATATCTAATAAATTTTACAATTTCTTGCCATAATTTTATATTAATTCTACACTTGGAAAATATAATTTAGCCATTTATCTTCTAATAAGTATTTTTATTTTTCCATTTCCATTAGAATTAGCTTATATGTAAAGTTATTTAAGATTATATATATATATATATATATATATATATATATATATATCTATATATGTAATGAAATACATATTATTTAATTTAATGTTTATAAAAATATTTCTCGAACCATATATTATACAGTAAAATATTAGTGTTAATAGCTGCAACTATAATAAAAACAATAACGATTATGATAACAACAATAATAATAAATATAATAAGTTTGGTACTAAATATTACTTAGAAAATCTACATTTTACTAGCAGATTTAAAAAATTTTAAACATGATGGGTGCATCTTAAGATGGAGATTAGCCACGCAAAAACGATTTCTATTATTCCGCATTAAGGTGACATTAAATAAAATATATGTGTACTAGATCAGGAGTGTCAACTTCCATGTAAAAACTATCATTTTTGTGAAATAAAACAGCATTCAACCGAAACTACGAAATTCCCTATTAAGACTACGACAAACCGCTGAGCGCTCAGAAAAGCAATTCGTACGTAACTCAACATACGAATTGCTTTGAGTCATTTTCATTTTTTTTTTCTCTCTCGCTCTCACTCTTGTGCTGTTTCTTTGTATAGTCTTTTCTCATTACTCTTTTCTTTACTATGACTTTCTCGTTTACCTCTTTCTCTAGATTCCTTTTACTCCATTACGGTTGTACAGTAAATTAAAAATAGGAATTGGTCCTTTGAAGTCGATAAAACGACTCCTCCATAATCTTCGTAGTAACTTAACTATTTCACATTTTCCTTTGTGTGTTTATTCTCTCCCTTATACTATTTTTCATTTTGTTTATATATATATTTTTTCATTCTAGACTATGTAGGTTTTGTAACCAATTATTTAATACATGAAAATACAAAGTAAACGTGCTTACTCATGCATAAATTTAATTTCATTCTTATACTTTCGTTTATTAAATTTTAAAAATTTCTTATATTTTTCAATATTATAATAATAATTATTTGATTTATTATGAATCTGAAAAAGTAAATTAGAATGTATAATTAATCATTATTGATGAGTTGTAAAAATAAACTAACCTTTATTTAAATAATGTAAATAAGATATTAAAACTTAAGATATAGATTATTGTATAATGTTCGAAATGAAGCAAGTCAAAGGTTATACATAAATTTGAAATCATAACAGACACCCTTCTCATGATTTTTTAACTATCTTCTCTTGAATTTCAAATACTTTTACTTTATAAAATAATTAATGCTACGAAACAGTTAAGTTGATAATAATTTAATATATATATATTAAAAACGATTAATATATTAAACTAACATTTTTAATTTTATTGTAATTTTTATATTATTTAAATTTAAATTGATTTTCTTAAATTAAAAAAAAAAATAAAAATAACAATAACTAAATTAAAAATGCATCTCTGCCTTGTAACAGAATTGTGGAAAAGGCGAAGAAATGAGAATTATGGAATATCGTGTCTCTGGCTCTAAGCGGGATGAACTCACGTTGCAAAACTTTAATCTAAAAATTGAAAATTTAAATGAAAAAAAGTATAATTCCTCAGTACTATTTTATTTTTCAAGAACAATAATTGCATCTTAAAAATCTTTGAAAATAAACCAACGTTTTATTAACAATTGTGATTATTTATAAACTTGAACTATAATATGGAGTGATGAAAATTTTACCAAATATATAGAATGCAATAATCACTGGGCAATAATATTTAACTTCGACCAGTTCAACTTATCAGAAGATTCAAAAAATACCCAGTATTCAAATATACTGTCCTTGTATAATTCGCAATTATTTGGAATGAGGTTGTATATTTCAGTAAAAAATCTCTGATACACATAGATAGGGTTTTTAATAAATAAATCATAAATCTTCAGTATATTAATTCAGTAAATTAATTAGTTTTTTAATGTTTTAGCCCAAAGAATTATATTATATGCTATAAAGTTTTTAAGAAACTTCTAAATTATGTATCAATTATTCGATTAACTTCGTACTGATTCGCGTACTTCTCTTATTTCTGACTTAAATTCATATTAATATAATAAATTTAATATCCGAGACTTTACGAATTACTTATATTATAAATACTATATATATTACGAGTAATTAATAATTTTAAATTATTTTTAGTTCTTTATAAAAAACAAAAAATAAAAATTGTGTGGGTTACTTAAATTTTTTTAAAATTTTTTATTAATTATATTCTATAATATTTATTTCAATGCAAGAAATATATAAAACCCATTAAAATATGTCAAAACTTATGAATGTTGATGGCAGTTATAATGAAATTTAATTTAGTTAAAAAATGTGTAATATTTCAAATATGTAATGTAATTAATTTAAATTTACTTTAGGTACTAAAACAAAATAAGTAATACAGCCTTTTTTTAGGTCATGACAGAAAGCAGCAAGTGATACATATCAAAATTCGTAAAAAAATTAGTAGATTCTTATTTTCTAATATACCACTTTTGACATTCTGACTTTTTTTATTAACGATTTTAACGAAAAAATGCATTTTCCTTTACTTTTTTTGTTATAAAATTGAAAAGTCATAATTTTGATGGACTGTAATATTTTATAAAATTTTAATGAAAATTCATTTTTATATAAAACGATTGAAAAATTTACAAAACACAAACAATTTTGAAATACATTAAAAAGTTTGTGACTTTTTATTTTTTAATATTTAGAACTCTAGTCTTGAAAAATTAAAGTGATAAATATGTACTTTATTTGTACAAAATTTGAGCTTTATCGAATTAATAATTTTTCAGTAACACTAATGATAATTATATAATACGAAAATAAATGAAGTTATTTCTAGCTAAATGCAGCGGACGATTTTAGTTTTTTCGACAGTTTAAAAAAATATAATTGTTGCACAAAAAATCCTGAATCTTACATTGTACAAAAATCCTTTAGATTATCTAAAATATGGAGATAAAGGCGACCAAAAACGGGCGAGCACCCAAGGAGCGGGCGGGGGAGGGGGTAAGAACCGGGAAATTGTAATATATAGTAATAGAAGTAAAATCCGCGCTAACAAACCCTTTAAATATTCTTCTCCCTTGTGTAATAATTATATTTTTTTAAATTGTTAAAAAAATTTAAATTGCCCAATGTAAATAATTCGCATATTAATTACTGTAATTTGCCAAAACTAGTGGTGCAAATGTTAAAAAATAAAAGAGCTAAAAATTATTTAATTCATTTAAAATTTTTCCGGTTTTTGAAAAATTTCTCCACTTCTAATTTTCCGATCAGTTTATGTAAAAATGAATTTTTGTTACAATTTTATTATCTACAAATCGTCCATCAAAACTATAGTGTTAAAATGATGGCTTTCAATTTAGAACAAAAAATGTAATAAAAATATATTTTTTGGTTAAAATTATTAATAAAAAAAATCCTGAATATCATGAGTGGCATTTTAGAAAATAAAAATCTACTGATTTTTTTTTATGAATTTTGATATGTATTCCTAGCTGTTTTTTTGCTATGACCTAAAGAGTGCTTTATTGTTTGGACTAAAAGAAATTAAATAAAGTAAAATCGTATCAATTAGTATACATTCATAATGTATATGATCTTAAGATATTAATAATGCAATAAGGAGAGACTGATAAAGGTTTTTTTTGTAAATTAATGCAAATATCTGTAGTATTTTACATGTAAATATAATAGAGCGATATTGTAAGGGAACGAATGTTTAAGAAAATATTAATATTCATTAAAAATTCGTTTAAATAAACTTAAAGTTGTTAGAGGCCTTACTGTGGGATTTACATTTATAGCTGAAACGAAACGCCTTTTTTCTTCTTTTGTTTTTTTGTTTTTTTCATTGAGATCAACTTGCATTAATATGAGTTTCAACTATTAAGACATGCGTAGTAAATAGTCTTATATTTAAATTAATTTATGATTTTTCGAAAATTCTCAAAATGCTTACTCGCGTATAAGATCGCTCCATTTATAAATTAATATTTGTCAACTTCGGATGTTTTAATTGTTTGCAAGGAAAGATATTAAATTCTATATGTTCAACCAAGACGATCGAATTTACATCAGCTCATTTGTAATGTACTCGTATATCATTTAATATTGTGGACTTGATATAGCATGATAAAGTATTTAAATTATTAATACTCGAAGTCGTTCCTTTACACTGACATCGAAACAATACCAGCCTGTCAATTAAGGCATTGTACTTGATAGGGTGTTCGCAAGGCTTGAAGCTGTGCTGATGCATATATCTTCGGAACGAGTGCACACATTATGATTTATTAGCAGTCACAACGATGTGGAGTGAAGTCTCCGAAAATTTTGTTAGTCGGAAGTTTGTACACATGAGCACATATATGTAATAATAAACAGGACATCGCATATATACATGAGAGTATTGCTAAAGGAAATATACTCCCTACTTCCCATGCACCTTAAGGTGATGTCCAAAAACAACAAAACAAGAGTAAGTCCTCTTCGGTAATAGACATCATAAAGAGGTATGAATATACATGTAATGCAAACGTCTTTACCAAGACAGGATTATAACAGTGGTGTTCCCTATGGAGCATAAACTTCGAAAGCTCCACTATCTACTATGTTATTAAGGATCCTTTATATTCGCAGAATTTTATGACTGCATGAAAAGCAAAATTGGTTAATAAAGCAATCGTGGAGTATATGGTAGTCGCGTGAACAAACTACAAGTTATTGTGTAAAATTGAATCTTCCATTAGACCGTATCATCTCTTTTCTTCGAAGTTTATATTCTGAAAGTCGATTTTATATTACTGTGAACCTATTATTCCTTAAAGCATTCTATTATTGAACCTATGATTTTCATGAAATTTCTCGTGATTTTTAAAATTCATTCATATCAAAATAGTTATTTTAGTGATATAATGATTAAGAAAAATTTACTTAAAAAATATTATTAAAATGAGTGAAATCATTCTTTTATTTTTAAGAAATATGCAAAATAGAATATAGCTTTTACACTTAAAAAAATGTTAAGACACTTTTAAAATTGATATGTTAAATTTTAAACCAGTGAAATAAAAAACTTCAATGATTATTTTTCGAAACGTATTTTCAAATTTAGTATCAAATAATTTAAGAAGCAGACATGGTTAAATGCCATTATATACTCATTTTATAAACACTTTGTGAGATCAGGTGCTTCGAGTACAGGTGCCAACTGGAGTAACGACAATTTCAAAGAGTATCTTCGATTCTTTTTTACGAGGCGCTAAAGATTCAGTCCTTAGAACAGTAACGCAATAAAGGAAATGTAGAAAAAAAAAATGTTACTAAATAATTAACACTGCATAAGCTTCTTTTATATTACAATACTGTAATAAAAGTGTATATTCTATTTTTAAAAAAAACTAAGAAAATTTGGGACGCATCAAGAACAAAAATAATATAATTTTAAATGTAAAAGTCCATAGTTATATTGAACATGTACTACGTCTGTACATATATACATCTGTGCGATCGTATCGATTTTATAAATTTGTTATATTTAATACGTCAACGATGTAAGTATAAAATTTACTTTCCAATATACGAAAATTAATTATAAATTAATTATAATCTTAAAGTGATTATACTTTGAAAATAACTTTTAATAATTTTAATTTACTTATAAAATATAATTTTGTTATTTATAAGAAACTCAACTTTATGATTTATTATAATTTGTATTTATTATTTAGTTGAATCAATGTAGCGTATAAAATTTATAGATTTAGTGTAATTAAAAAGATATTTAATTATTAAATAAAATTATCAAATTTAATAAGTATCTGTTAATATATGAATTAATTAACTCTTGACATATGTATTTGTTTAAATTTATGCATACGATATAAAAACAAAAATGAAAAAAGAATTTTCCTTATATCGACACCAAATTGATGGTTTTCTGTTGCATAGATATGAATCAATATTATTAATTTTATTCATTACCTTAAAACAGTATTAAGTCGGTTTATGTAGCAGTTCATAAGAAAGTAGGAATATCAGTGATCAATTCTACGAATTGATTTACCAAATTTAGTTGAACTGACGTTTTCGAAATGTACTCACGATGTTCTTGAATTCAATAGATACTAATCATAGAATTACGTCTATACAAGTATTGGGATTCATTGTTTGGCTACTATATTGCATTTGTAAGAAAAAAAGTGAGACTAGTTACGCTTCTCGATTATGTTTGGTAGTTGGTTTTGAGATGTTCAATATTCCAATATTATTCAAGTATTCTGCATTTCACGTTTCGTACTTAAGTCATTCTTGGTACTTTAAATTTTGTTCCTCTGTGGTATTGTACTGCAGATCAAAACACATAGAGGAATAAAAGTCAGTTCTTATATAAAGAATAAAACATAAAACACGTGTTAAAATTCATCAAAGGATTACGAAACAGGTCCTAATATTTTTTGAAAAATACGAAACAAAAAAAAAAAGAAGTAAAAATATAAAAAAACAATTGCATTGAAAGCTTTTTTAAATTACTTTATTCTTACTCAATACTATATTAAAATTAAATATTTTTAACGATTGTCTTTGTAATATCACTTATTATAATTATTTTATATTAAATTATTTTATAGTTTATAAAAAAAATGTAAAAAATAGATATTAAATGATTAAGTATTTTTAATATCATATCAAACTGCATTGAATTTAAATAAAATTTATTTTATAAAATATCTATACTAAACTATTCTAGCTTTATCCGAAAAAAATTTACTATTTTATTTATAATTTTTTTTTAAATAAATTATTATGACTTCGAAAAATTTAAATTAATTTTCTTTTTTAATGTATTTGTTTAACATATGATTGATAGAATGTATGCATCGATAAAAATAAACTATTCGATAAGTTGCATATAATAAAAATAAAATGTAAGCAATTAATTATATCAATAATTTAAAATAATATTAAATCCAGAAGTAATTCTGTTTTTTAATTTATCCTATTTAATAATTATGCTTAAGAAGATGAAATTGAAGAATTTTTTATTTAAAAATAAATATATTATTCTAATAATTTTCAATTACTTTAACTACTTTACAAACATGAGCATGTATTTTTATTTTATGTAAAATTTAATTATAAAAAATAACATGTTTTTATTAATTATCTAACATAAATTTAATGAATATTTATTTATTCATTAAATTATACATTATGTTAATTTACAGGGAAGGGTTAGTCTACTAAATTGAAATATTTCTCTAAATAATCCTTGGACCCTGGTTTATTAAATTTAAACTATACAGTCACCACTACAAAATTCCAAAGTGGCATTACTAAAATTTTTTTCGCATCGAGCTTGCTTTCGGGACCACAATTAGCCACTGGTCAACCCAAGATCAATCTGTGTATCATATGTGCTATTATATAATTTTGTAATAAAATGCAAGACAATATTCGATATAAAAAGATTTTCCTGGATAATATAAAACTGGTGAGGTCGTTAGGTAGTTCTTGAGGTAAACAATCTTTGCATTCGACTTACAGAGAATAAGACGAATAAAAATCATAAAAATTACTCATTAAAATTATACCAAGTATAAAAAAAAGAAAATCTATACTGTAATGATAAATCTTAGGGTATGTACAACCTTTTATAAATGTACTGAATACATTTCAATACATACGTTCAATTGTATGAATAAAGGACTAGATTTATATTTAATAAATAATAATTATATTTTATGAACTAAACAAATCTAAACACTTATGAAAAATACAAAAAATTTCTTTCTTTCCATGTTTTATTAAATGTATTAAGAAGTAATTATGTGAAATAAATATAAATTAACATGGTAATGTCGTTTTTTTCATTTCAACTACCCAAAATAAACAGACTTCATCACAACGTAAGTTTCAGTATATAGTGTATTCTTATGATTATTTTATTTGGAATGGTGTAGTTCTTTAATAGTTGTGTATTTTAATTATTATTTTATTTTTTTTATACATTTAAAGTATTAATCTAAATTTTTACAAATATAAAATAGATATTTTTATTATTTTTACTTTTTTTCTTTCTTACGAATTTTTAAAATTGTTTCTTATTTATTTTTTAATTTTTTAATAATAATTTTTCATAAATAATAATTCATGAAAATAATTTAAAATGAGTTTTATTTAACTTTTTATATTTATATACAGAAATTTTAAATTTATGTGCAAAATCAGTTAATTGTGCTGGATTACAATTTTTCAAGAATATCTCATTGATTTCAATTTAGTCCAATACATGTTTGAACTTATGCAATCTAAAATTTTTTTTTAGAATAAGAAAAAGTTACATTGTATTATTATAATAGAATTTATGATAATGTACTAAAAAACGTAAATATTGTAGGTATATATATATATATATATATATATATATATATTATGTGAAATTAACCAAAATAAAAAATAAAATCTTATATAAATTTATTAATAAGGGAAAAAATGAATTGAATCAAAAAGCTGAAGATTAACGGATTATGAACAAGAAGATTTATTAAATATATATTATTTTCTTACTATGAAATTATTACTATTACTTTTAAGGTAATAACTTAGGCTTTAGTAATATCATCGATCAACTATTTTATTAATAAAATCCCTAGAAATTTAAGTATAATTTAGTAATTAATGCGTTTAAAAATATATCAATTTACTTCTATATTTATGATCATATTTTAGAAGCATTGTAAAATATAATTCATGTAATAGATAAACAATAATTCTATTTAAACTAATTGGTTCATATTAAAGTATATAAGTGTATAAAATATGGAAATTGAAATATCAGTTAAGTTTTTGTATAAAATAAAATATGAATAAATTTGTTATTAACTATTAAATTTGTTATTAACTAAAATTTTTTTAATGTCATTTGAAATCATTTTATGATTCAAATTTAAATCTAAAGTTTTTAAAAAATTACATAAGAATTAATAATAAAGATAATTTAATAATTTAATAATGTAATATATATTTTAAAAAAATAAAAGTTTTGTCATTATACAATTCAGAAATAGAATTATAATATAAATAAATCATTCATTCTATGAATTATAAAAAATATATAATTGATTCAATATTAATGATTAAATATCAATATAAATATTTAAAAATATTAATATATATTAATACACAACTTCTATACGCATTAATAATACAGATAAATTATATGAAACATAAATATATTTAAATTTTATACATTTACTTGATATGTTTACTTTCTAGATAAATTTAAAAAAAAAAAAATTATTTAATAGTAAATAATGTATGAAAATTAATTAAATAAAATTACAAGGATTTTTTCAATAAAAAAACTAACATTTTAACAATTATAAAAAGGAATTTATTTTATTATTATTCTGTAATAAAAACTCAAATTTGGCATGTAATGTTTGGATGAAATAATATTTGTAAATAAATTTTTTAAATAAAGAATATTTTTTTAATTATATTATGATAAATGTATTTATTGTAAACTATTTAATTGTTTTAAATTATGCATGTTTTTATTCATTACAATAGCGAGAAAAGTTGATTTTATTAAATATTACATTACTTTGAAAACTAAAAATAATATCATTTGTATTAAAAAAAATATACAAAAATAAATATGATTAATTTAGCTGTACGTATTTCATCAAGGGTAAAATGAAAATCAATAATTATTGAACTTTACGTAAACAATTGTGTACATAAATGCAATTAATAAATCTGTGATATCAACCAATTTTTATTTATAATAATAATATAACGATACAGTATTTACTTTCAAAAATGGTACTTTATTTCAAGACTTCTTTTACATTTTTAACAAATTATTGCAAAATATTCTATAAATACAGCAACAATAAATTATTCCAAATAATTTTTAATGTAGCAATACAAATATCAATGTAAATGATAATATGAATTTAAAACATTTTCAGGATGAAAAAGAAATACGAATTAAAATTAATATACATATCTTAGACTATAAAAAAGTGCCATAAAAGAACATGTTTTCGTTTCTTAAAGGGAATTTAGAGCAAAATAGCAAAGCAAATTGTTGGGGAAGCAAGGAGACAAAGTTATACGTGCGTGCAGATAATTGCTAGGCGCAGGTGCCGTTAAACGATGTAGTGCTTTCTTTCGTGTTTGAGATTTGACGCTTCTGCGGATATCAAATGACTTCGAACTTTTTGAAACCTATTCCCATTCCATTCTTTGCCGAAAATTATGAAAGAGCTAATATTCTTTCGAGAGAATATCTAGTCACGGCATCTGTCCGTTTTTTTTCCTGAAAATATTGTGTAACTTTTTAAATGTTTTTCCTAAGTACCTAACTTGATGCTTAGAAATTGATACATGCTATTATAAACTGAATAGTCGTTTTAATTTGTTTAATGTGTAGACACGGATTGTTAATCATCTGTCTTGTAAAATTATATATATCCTGGGCTTTTATATATTTATTTATTAAATCTTATGATTATTTTTCTTCGTTCTTTCATTCTGTAATATCATACAACATTATCAATAATTTAAATAAAAAAAAAATGCGGACAAAAATATTTTGATTTTGAAATGAAATATAAATATTAACAGGTGATGAAATACTTTTACAGATTGAATAATAACAAAAGATATGATAAAGTTAAGATAATAATCGTATAAGTTTCATTTTATGTACACAATTATGTATAAGCATTCATGTAATTGTTTAATTAACTATACTTTTAAAAAGATATATAAAAAGCTCGAAAAAAAGGAATTATAAAATTGTTACTGTTATATTTATTATGTGCAAAAGCTTCTAAAAATATTACTAGTAATTTAAAATAAAATTATCAATTTAAATAATTGAAATTTTATTATCGAAAAATAAAATTCAATAAATTTTATTTATTTATTAATCAAATTTCCTATTTAAAATCGTTCCTCCAAGAAAATTCACATATTTTTCTAGTAGAAAATTTGATATCATATTTACTTTATACGCGAGAGTAACTGATATATTTTGCAAAAGGATCACATGTGATATATATATATATAAAGCACGAAATATCAATAGAGATGCCGCAGTTCATAAAACGCTAGTTCTGATAGTAAAGGTGTCAAATGGTCGTTCGATTTAATACATTTTCCTAGCTTATTAAAAATCAAATTAAAAGCCGATTTGAAAAGTAGAATATGTTAATAAACCTTCTATTGTAAAATATATTGAATTATTCAAAAAAGTTCCAAAACAAATGCATAAAATTTAAAATAATAAAGGAAAAATATATTGATCTTAAAGTTGAGCGGAACAATTTATAATTAGAAATAATTTATAGTACAACGAAAAAGCTTATTTAAATAATAGTAATTAATAATTAAACGAACTATTAATATGCAGTAGTTTTTAAAACAATTAAGGAAACTATATTCGTATATTTTTTATTTACTCCTAAGCAACAACAAACCAAAATAAATATAAAATAAGGTAATAAATAAAACCATCCGGGCTAAATCTTATTACCTTATTTTGTATATTTATTTACGGAAAAATATTTGGTTTATGAAATACATATAATCATAAAAAAATATTTGATGAAAATTAATTTTTAAGCTTCATAAAAATATATACGAATATGATTTTATATGATGAAAAGAGGTTGTATGAGTTAATATTGTATACTTTCAGAGTCCTAATTTATTTATTCCCTCTGCAACTAACTTTTCGGATGCTCAACATATGCTAGTTTCTTCTAGTCTCGCAAGTAAAGGCTCTATGATAAATCATTTTCTTGGCTTACGAGTAATGGCTTTCATTTTCTATTATTTAGCATTCATTTAAATAAATTTTTTCTGTAAATAAATAATATAGATTTTCCAATAAATAATACATACAGTATAAAGGTTAAAATTAGAAAATTGAAAAATTAATTTATGTCATTATTGTCAGCTGTATATAATGAATTTTAAATATTTATTGTTTTAATCAAGTTTCAATAAAAATCACATAAAGTAATATACATATTTATGTGTATTTTTTTAGACAGTGAATATATTTATTTTATATATATACATCTTATTTTAGACAATATTAGTTTTATTTGTAAATAAACTCCATTTTGCCATACTATATCCTTATTGAGGGTATACGGCACATTGTTTAAATATTCCGGTTTTTTATACAAATTTTATTAAAAATTAGGTATAAAGAGATCATTACCTCGTGTATATTTAATAATGTGCTAGAAAAACGTATTTTTTAAACATTACTAAATGAAATTTTATCGTCTCGCTAAATAAAATGCTTAGATTAGTAAATAGTGATGATTGTTGGCAGGTGGCATTCAAATTTCAGAAAATGAAAGAAATATTTAAACAATCAGAGAATGTATGGTAAAAAAGTATAAAAAAGAATAGAAGAAAGCAAAAGCTTTTTCATTGCTGCTTTCTCTCAATCATTAATATGTATTTTTATTTTTTGACGATTTTTGCCACGCTCTTCTTTAATATTAACTGGATAGACCAAGTAATAGAGTACCTTTTAGGTCGTTAGCGAAAAGCAGCTATAAAAAATGGTTAAAAAATTAATAGATGATTATTTCCTTAAATGCTGCAGTATATAATTAACAATTTTAATGAAAAAATGCATTTTTTTTTATTTTTTTCGGTATAAAATAAAACGTTGTAATTTTAAAATTATAGTGTCAATAAATGCATTATAGCTAATAAAATTACGAAGCAATTAATTTTTATATAAATATACGATTTTAGTTATTTCATAAGTTGAAAAATATAAAAATATCACGGTAAATTTAAATTATACAAAAAATACGGATAAATATGTCCAAAAACGGCCGAGCACACAAAGTATATAAGAAGTGAGGAGAGTAAGACAGATTGGAGTATATAGTGATATAACTATATATATGACAAACTAACTCCTCGTCGTTTCTTCTCTCCGCTGCTCGTCGAATTTCGCACACTCGACTCTTTTTAATAAACTGTATCCGCATTTTTTTACAGAATCGAAAAGAGTTTTATAAACTGTAAGGTACAAGATTTGTTTTGCTAAAATTATATTTTTTAAAACCATTTAAAAATCTTTTAAATCGTATAACGTATTGAGCTAATATTAACGTGATAAATTTTCGCATAATTTAATTAGAAATAGTATTCTGCTAAAACTAATAAGTGAGTAATAATCGAGCTGAAATGTTTTTAAAAATCAGTGCATATCAATCGCTTTAATTTCCATAATAATAAATGTTTTAATTAATTAAAAAAATTTTTTTAAATTTTCGAGATCTAATTTACCAATCAATTTATAAAAAAATGCCTTTTCTGTAAAATTTTATTAACCAGAATTCTTCCATTGAAATTATATTCTTAAAATTAAAACTTTTTCTACTATAATAAAAAAAATTAAAAAATGCAGATTTTCGTTAAACTATTAATGGAATAAACCCCTGAATATTTTTAGGGTCATTTAAAAAAATGATAATCTACTGGTTTTATGCAATTTTTCAATTACATAGTTAGCAAATTTTCATTAACAACTTATAAAGCATTCTATTGCGTTTAACAAATGCCTTTAATAAATATACTGTTAATTGTATATGAAATAGTGTTTATTATATCGTGAGATATCTTTAAGAAATCTTTATGACATAGTTCTTTCAAAATTTTGACCCTTTTCATTTACAAAAATTATGTTGTAATATATAAGTAAAATTAGGTGCGGCAGGGTGGGCTTAATGCAGGTTCATTTTTATTTAAGTCGAAAAATTTCTATTTCCCCAGCATATTTCTGTAAATGAAATATAATTTTTCTATATTTTAACAGCTGATGCAGATAATTTTATACTAGATTCAAATTAGATAAATTAATTTCAACTTGATTTTTCAGTTTTACAAAAAGACCCTTTTTCTTAATTTTCATATCTTTAATTGTTAATAATATTGCTTTCTCTATATTAATTTTTTTCATTTTCTTAATTTAAAATGGTAAATTTATACTATTCTGAATTTGACATACTTTATATTTATTTTCATTTTATCTAAACCACTAATTATAAAAAATCACACGATATTATTATTCTCTATGGAATTTATAATTAATAAACGTTACTTAATAGTAGCTTCTTATAATTTCATTATTGTTTTTATTTGTACATATAAATCGAAGAAAATTTTTTCTTGAAAGTATAAAATAAATGTAAATATAACTATATATACTCGAAATAATATGAAGAATATAATATTATTTTAAAGTAATCTATTAAAACTTTTATATGTTATACAGTTGACAATATTTTTTTGAAATTAATAAGCACAGTTAATTTTTTTCTAAAAAAAATTAAAAATGTGAGAATATTTTAAAAATAAGAGAAAGAAACTGAAATAATAAATAACTTAAATTAAGTAATAGTAGTAGTAGTAGTAGTAGTAGTAGTAGTAGTATTAATGATAATAATAATAACAACAACAATGATGATGATGATAATAATAATAATAATAATAATAATAATAATAATAATAATAATATTATAATAATAATGTTTTTATGAAACACTTAATATTCCTTATATATTTTTCTGTAAAGATCCTTACACAAATGTGATCAATAAAAAATATAGACGATGAAATATTTTTCTTGACATTTCGACAATGATTTTATTATCTTTCCAAAAGTCATGTAGTTTTACTGAAAAAAAATATTCATTTTCTTTGTTAAATATCCTGTTATGCTTATTTAAGTATTTGTAAATGTGTAATCATATTTATCCTTTTTTTTCTTTTATATCCTGTCATAGGTATTTAAGAGAAGTAATAAACATTTTCTTGTTGAAATAAAAATAAACGAAAAATATGCACATTAGAAAAAAGGCACATTCTAAGAAGAGGAAAGATTTTTTGATGGTGCTCGATTGTCGAAAAGTCAGTTGTTTCATAATAACAATTCGTCACACTCCGATATTCGGCACTCTTAAAAGTACAATGTAACGAGGCCCAGCCATTATTTTTCACATCGATGTAATATCTGTGAGTGCATTTTCCTGGATATCACTGGTTACTCACACAAAGATCTTACTATTCTCTCTTTTCTTTTTCTTTTACGTGATTTTGTTAATGTTCCATATGCCTCTACTTTATCTCTCCCTTTGTTTTTGTTTCTTTTTTGTACTTTATCTTTCATATGTATTTTCTTCATTCGATACCACGTTTGTTTCATTTTTATAACTCAATAAATATTATTAATTATTTTTAATTCAACAATAATTTTTTATAGAGGAATTTAATCTTTTTTTATTTAAATTAGAATTTAATTGATACTCTATACAAATAACTAACTATTAAAATTCCATTAATAATATTATAACGACTTTACAATAATTATATAAAATAGTATTGGATTAGAGAAAATTTAAAAATCAAATATGAGTACAAAGCATAATTAAATATTTAAAAAATGCATTTTTTTTAAATTTGTTATTATAAATTAAAAAGTTATAATTATAACACTAAAGTTTTCAAAGTTACTACAAAGAAAATTATTTTTATTTACTAATTGGCAAATTAAAAGTGCAAGCATTTTCAATAAACTGGAAAATTTTTAAATTAATTAACTTTAGTAACTTCATAATTTTTCAATATTTTGAAATCTATTTTGGATAAATTTATATCAGTTAAATGATTTATATGTTCTTTATATTGTATATTATATATTGTATATTGTACAAATTTTCAGCTTTGTCGAAATATTACTTTTAGCAAACTACTATTCTTCAATAAATTACGTGAAAATTTTTTGAGTTTAAATTATCTCGATACGGTATACTATTTTGGTTTTACAAGAGATTAATAAATATAATTATAGTACAACAAAATTTTTATTATAAATTTTGTAAGAATCTTTCATAGTATCTATAAAATATGAATAAAGGTGAATAAAAGCGATTGAGCTGGCAAATGTCGACGAGGAGTGGAACAACTAAAAACTGAGAAATTAAAGTATATAGTAATAGAAATGAAAACAGGCAAAATAACCCCTCATCTATTCTTCTTCCCACTACTCATTAAATTTGGCGCGCTCGATCATTATTGATCACCTGTTTATCCTCAGATTTTAAATAATCTAAAAAATTTTTCAAAACATATGAAATAGAGTTTCTTTTATGCCGTAAATATATTTTTTAAACCTACTTTAAAAAGTAAAGGAATATAACGCATTAAGCTAATAATAACATGCTATATTTTTTTATAATTTAATTAAAAATAGTATTTTATTAAAACTAATAATTTGATTAATCTGAGATTTTTTTACAAATAAAAAACGCATCCATTACTTTCATTTACATCAATTAGAGTTCAAAATATTGAAATATGACGTAATTAATTTAAACAATTTTTTAATTAATTTAAAAATTTTTATATTTTCCGAAAATTTTTATACTTTTAATATACGAATCTGTTTATATAAAATAATTACATAAAACAGTTTCTCAAATAACTGATTGAATGATTCGCAGGATTAAAAAAGTGTTATGTGACAATATTAGTCAAAATTTGTCTATAGACGCTATAGTATTAAAAGGTTATAAATTAATAAAGTTTTGATTCAAAAAAAATTATAGACCGTTCGAATACAAATACTAAAACTTCTATTATTTGTAAACTCTCTATCTCGAATCTTATTTCAATTTCTTCTAAACAATACTATAATTTTGAGAGACTGATGGACATTAATGAAACTTGTAGAGATAAGAACAAAAACAAAATTTTTACTTGGAGAATTTAATGTATATAAATTAAAAATTCAAGAATTATTTTAAAAAGTATTATAATTTAATCTTCTTTAGAAACACGATATTGTGCGATGAACGGAAATTAAATAAATTAATGTAATGTATACTTTAGAAATCCGTGGTTTTTTCAATATTAACTCTTCGAACGATTCATATATATTGGCTTTGTCTAGCCTCCTAAATAGGGGTCCTACCATAAACCCTTTTTGGGACTCATGGGCTGCGATCGCTTTTACCCATTTTAGTATATTTTTTCCACTCGCATATTTTTCGCTTTTCTTACACTTTCTATTTGTTTTCTTCGTTGTTACAAATAAAAAAAATTAGTTTGTAAAAGTTTATTTTAAACTATATCAGAAAGTCTCAGAAAAGTATATTTTAAAAATTTTTAGACTTATAAACAAACTTTGTTATGAAAATATTAAATAAACTAATATATTTTGAAATATTAAATTTATAAAAAAACACTTTCCTTAATATTTAAAATAAATATTAAAAAAATTACGAAGATTTGTAGTTTTTCTAATTTATGTTATTTCAATATTTTGAATTGCATTCATATAATGTAAATAGACTATTAAAATTATTATTATAAAAGATATATTAAAATGGATATAAATTTATAAATTCTTTACAATATATATACATATATATAAATTTATTGCTTTTTACAATATGAAAGATTTCTTTTTATACATGCATTGTTTATATGTGGGCAGCGCTGATAAAATAGAATATCTAATTCCGTATAAATTTATTTTATAAATTTATTTTATAAATTTATACTTGTAGATTTTTATATACAAGCCAGAAAAAGTCGATTTATTTGTATTGTTTATATCAATGTACATATTCTTTACATTGAGCATCAATATTGAACATCAGTAGTAAACTTTAATCAACACTTTAGTAATAAAAAAAATTCATAAATTTATTAGTTTCTTACTTAACAAATTAGATTTTTTGAAATATAAAATTTAGTACAGATATTGTATAATTGACATATATTAAATTTCAAAATGACTATTTTTAAAATGATCGTATACATCTTAAAACAATCATCACGAAATATTGTTTTATTTAATATTATTTAAAATATAATGAATGCATTAATGAGTGAAACTGTAGATAATTATTACAAATTCACGCTTCTTGATAGAAATAGTCAAAAATATTTGCGATGCTCAGGTTACTAACATCTGAAAAGAAGGGGAACAATTTCATTATGCTTTAACGTCTTGATTGATATTTCTTATATCACAGTGGTCGATCGTTGATATATATTAAAGAATGCGAAATCAAAACCTGATTGTATGAACTTTAAGATTAATTTATTTGCGGTTTTATTTATTAGCTAATATTTAATATAGTGGTTGTTTTAAATAATATGCAAAATATATAGTTGGTTGCTTTTACTGTTATGCATTTATTTCTATACTAAACATGTAATCTCATTACTTTAAATGACACCGTATATACTCACTTTTACTTTGGAGTCCCTATAATCTTTTATATTCGCCATTGCCTTGATTTTCCTAATCTTCTGCAGTCGTCTAAACTTCCTCGGTTTATAATATTGCAAAGGGTCAATCATGGTTTGGATATGTCTCTAGTAACTTCCACAAACCTGAAGGAAATCGTTTGAACTATTCAAACAAATCTAGAAATCAAATAAAGTTCATAACTATTTTACTTCTAATATTTTTAATATTTATTTTAGCCACACTTGCATTGTGTAATAAATGTATATTATAAGTATTAACTTCAAATAATTAATAATACAGAATTTATAAAAAGCCATATAATAATTCTAATAAACTCAATACACTCTTAGTATTTAGAATTATAATTATGAAATAATTAATTTTTCAAAAGAACAATTCAATGTCGTATGCTGAATAATACGTATCAATTACATAGAATAGTAATAAATAGAATTAACAATGACTATTAAAAAATATTATGTTTTATATATTAAATAACTAGAAATATTGATAATAAAAAAATTCACAATCTGTTTTATTAATTAAAACAATTATAGCATACAGAGAAATGTAAGAAAAATGAGAAAAATTTTGATCAACCTTTATATTACTTTTTGATCAACCTATATAACACTTTTATATTATTTTTAATTTTCATAACTTTATTCGGTATTCTAATAGATAGTCTTCTAATAAAAGTTTTAATACTTCATGGTTTGTTATATGAATAATTTTAGCGTCATCGAATTTTGAGTAAATGATGTCAAAATTAGTACGCAAATGAGAGTATTTTAGCCCGAGCTTTATTTATTAATAATACATACTGTGTTCGGGAAAATGAAGATAATTACATTAATATATAATTTATCATGAAGAATATACATTTTCTGTATCATATTTTTGGCTATGTGTCATGAGTATACATTATAATATATTATCACCGATACATGCTTTCTTCTTGTCAACACCAAACTGAACTCTTTTCTATAGTTTACACTTAATATCCCTAGAATTCCATCCGACTATTACTATTTGGATATTTTACTATATGACTTGACTTACTATACCTAACTTATTAAAGGCTCGAGTCACGAAAATGTGTGGAATAACAGTAACCAATATATAATATATGATTAGTTTATTCATTAATTCACTTCATCACTTAAAAAATAACTAGGACATTACGACATTTTTCATATAGTATAGCTAACTTCATAATATTCTAATAATCTTGTGAGAAACTATTTTCTTTAACCATTTTTATTTGAACTTTTTAACGGCTATTCACGAAATACAAATCAGTTTCCAATTCGCATATTTAAATTTGCATTTAAAACAATTTAATCTAGTTCACCTCTTTTCTTTTACTCGTATTTTTAACAAGTAAGAAATTCTGACCAGTTGTCAACAGTTTTACATTGGTATGTTTTCATATGTGTATTATCTTATTTTTATGACTCATATTTTTAATATTGTTTATGAATGAATGCTACCTAATTTTATATACTCAAAATTATAAATAATAGTGTGTATAAAATATTCCATTCCAGTTTATAGATAGCGAATAATACAAATAATCAAATCTATTTACACATCTCTTTTTGTTTGTTTTTTTCGAAAATAAAGGGGATTAAAATTACTAAAACTAACCGCTCCACAGCTTGTGTTCGCACTTACCGCATTTATATAAATTCACATATATATTTGTAATATTCTAAATTCATTTCTGGCATAAAATACTTTCGACTTTTTGTCGAAAAAAATCAATAAATGCTAATTTTCAGATCAACATGATTAAATACATATAATCTATGGAATAAGTCGTAATTTTTTAAAAAATAAATTTTGTGCAACAGTGACTGATTGAGAGAAAAATACAGTGAGAGAGAGACAGAGAGAGAGAGAGAGAGAGAAAGAGAGAGACAAGAGGAGTGAGCGAGAGAGATAGAAAGTCAGATGTCTTAGATTCTCCAAAGGTGACGAGAGAAAGAAAATAGTCAAGACAGTTTCATCGCACCCAGGCATCGTAAATCACTCTATCCATTTACATGCATTCACCCTCCACTTTAATTCATTTATACTTTATAAAATTCACGAACATCCGTAGGGGTTTACATTTTGATTATCGGTTAAGCACATCATTACTTACAGTAGTAACCATCCAAGATGAAGTAAAAAATTGCATGTTTACAAGACCGAAACTAATATCTTTGACGTCAATCTGGATATATAGCTATCGGATTACCAATGCCATTGAATCCATTACATTTAATTTCTCATAAAAATAATCTCTAATAGATTCTGTGATCTAGAAATAATAGAAAACACAAATTTCATTGGTTGTTACTTTTATTTATTCGAGAGCAGCGTGTAAAGTTGAATAATACCAAAAGTGTTAGTTTATGTGAGGATACTGATAGTTTTCGAAACTCATATTCATTACCTGTGTCCATATCATTGAAGGTTCGGAAAACTCAAAACCTAAAGTCACTTCCTATATCCTTCGCCAGGTATTTGTATGAAGTCCATATCCACAGTCTATGCCTCCAGACAAAAGCGTATGACGAATTCGAAATGGGTTTTGAGAAAGAATGAGCTACTGCTGTTGAAACGTTTCACCTTGTATACCATCAGTAATATATAAGGTCTGTTTAAAAGAGAACATGCCTTTTCTGTATTCGCTTGTTTACTATTTGTGTAATTCTTTTACTAGGCTCTGTACATTATATAATTGAATTTGGAATATTATTAATACTTATTTCTCAGAATATCGCTTTATTATACATTTGGTTTTAGAACATTTGAAATGTTTTCTTAGATACAAGCGCATATATAAAGAATATGCATGCATCGTGTATACCTATAACATGAATATTACGGGGCGCGTTATAAAACAACACACACTAATTTCCGTCTCTAGATGATTTACAAAATATGATAATAATACAACATGGTCTATCCAAAAAGTATCAAGTTTTTATATTTTTTAGACACTTTTTTGTTATTGTAGTGATTTCGAGGAAATCAGAAAATTTACAGGGTTTTTTCTCCTATTTATTCCCTTTTTTTATTTTTCGATCAATAGAAACAGCAGGATTTTACTCGATAAGCATGGGTTTCAATATTGTAATACGTCGTTATGGAATGCCAAGTGGAATATCGCTATGCGGTAAAATTTTTATTTAAGAATTGGTAAAAATACTGTGGAAATTTTTAAATGTTAAAAAAGATTTTTTACGGTATCTATATGTATGTATTGATAAATTCAGGCTATTATCGATTACCCTGATCCTTAAATGACAATTTGAATACAAAATTTTGTGCACACATTAGGCGGTAGAAACGATTCGAGTTGTTTTTGAGTGCTGAAAACCGAAAAAATCAATGACTTTTTTGAGAACCTGCTGTGATTTATTTAATAGCAATTTACACATAATAATATATATAAAAATTTTTATAACATTTAAAAGTCTTAATAGAAACATTATTAAGACATAACTAAATGTTTACCATGTAAATCTTTTCCAACAATCGTTCTATCATACTTTGATACAAAATTAAAAAAATATCCTTTGATCGAATGCAAATTTCACTGTTTCTAATAATCGAAAAATAAAAAAGGAAATAAATTGAAATACTCCTTTAAAATTTTACAACTTTTCTGAAATCGCTACAATAAATAGTTTCTTAAAAAAAAAATAAGTAAAAACTCAATATTTTTTGGATAGACTATGTACATTTATTATTTTTACTTTATTCTTATTAAAGAGAAATTACATGTTTGTGAGAACAAATCTAAGAAAATATCATAATTCCGTAATATAAATATCTTCGAAACATTACCAAAGTAACTTCTCGTTATTTTTATATAATAAAATAATGTAAAATAGTAAATACTGTATAACTTAAAAAAATATGTTTTAAGTAACAGAATGTAATAAGTATATATAATGTTATAACTAATATCAAATCCAACAAGAAAACTAAATCGAACAATGGGAAATTCCAAAAACAAAGATCGTAGATAAGGAAGCCGTATGCATAATAAGTCAATGCACCTAAAACTAATCTAACGCATACTTACACGTAATCCGATAGGACACGGAAATCAGGAATGACATGGCTCAAATAATCTAAGGTCGACAAGAGGAACCACGCGAGATATCAAATAATTATAATGCATGCAGAACCACGACCTGCGAAGGTTATTTTTATGTATTTAGGTTATTGTTAATTAGTAAATTCTACGATTAGCAAGAAGCTTTTTCAATATTTACCAAAAATATAAGTAATATGATTCAGAAAGAAAATGAATACGGTCCTCATCAAAATTCATAAGACTTTATGACTAAGACATGGTGCTTCTTATCAATGCAAAATCAGTGCGACGGCAACATTACTCACAATCCCATAAACATTTGCAAGAATTAATATTATATAATTATGTAGATCAATTGTAATCCAGTTTGCCACTACAAAAGGTGATTGAAGAGCTTCTATATTGAGAGGCATTCTTCTAAACAGATACTCCGAATTTAAGTAACAGTAATGTTAAAATCGTATTTTTTAATGTAAGTTATATTTGTAATTCTTTGAAATTTACTGTATTTTTAATCTCAGCCTGGAACATATTAATCTTTAAACCTAAACTATCAAATCTTCAATTATTTCCACAAACTAGTAAATTAATTTAGCAAAAACTTATTCAATAAATGAAAACAATCGGATAAATATTATTATTTCGGTTTTCAAAATAAAAGCTTTTAAATAAAAACCAACGAGGGTGTTACACCTCTATAAAATCATAAAGTGGTAACAGCAACCTTCGAGCAACCACCCAACTCATGAAGTCCTGGAGGACTATCAACATAAAAATAAATCTAAGTATAGTCCAATTCTAAACTAAAATATTGATTTAATAAATAAAATATAATATATTATTAACTATATTAAATATAACTGGCATTCATATAAACCCTATGATAATAATAAATCCAACACATCACACCGATTAATTTATAAAATGAAATAACGTATAGGATAGAATTTCAAGGATATTTGTGATAATATAATATTATGTATAATGTACTTTTTATACTATGTATGTAATTTACATTGTATAATATAATGAACTTTACAAATATATATGAATGTTTAGTATCCACGGATTTACATGTATTTTAGAAACCTTTAAAAATATGTTTACTTTAAATTAATTTTCATCACTTTGCAATTTTAAAATTCTACTATGTTTTTTGTCTCAATTTTCTTTCATTTAGTTTTAATAATATCACCTAATCAAGTGACATTCACCCATTAGTGCATTATTCGTTTACATATTAAATTACATAGTAAATATTTGTACTAAAATTCCAAAATTTATATTTTTTTTACAATTTTAAAAACTGTAGATTTTCGTTATTAACCTTTTTACCAAATCTTTACAACTTGAAAAATTTTCAGTTTTGATTCTCTCTCGACCATTAAATATAACGGATGCAAATAGCCATCGAGTTATTTTAAGAATATTATAGTTATCAATATCCGATTTTAATATTCGATAAATAAATATTATATAAATAGCTCTAGGGAATAAATATTCTTTAAAAATTTTCTATAAAAGGAAGCATATTTTGAATAAATACTGAACCTAATAATTAGTCTTAGAAAACATAAGAATTTACCAATGTTTTATGTTACTAATTTTTATATTATATTCACTTCTTATTAAATTATACGTATAAGTAAATAAAATACTTAGTTTCAGGACATAAATATATACTTAAATCAAAGAGATTCTTGTACAGTTGCATATAAATATGATAAAATTAAAAAATTCTTATAGTACTAAACTGTAAAAAAATTTTACATCATTTTTATTCAGACTTGTGTTACGAGTAATTTCACTAAATTATATGTAAATATAATTTTTTATTCAAATGAATTTATTTTATTACATATGAAACATATTGAATATTTATTATTGAATTCATTATTTAAATTCAAATATATAGTTATTTTTTATAAGTAAACACTTATAGATATTTCATTATTTTTCTCTACAACGAATTGAATTTTATTTATGTTCATTTATTTTTACAATTTCATAAATAAATCAGATCTAAAATTTTACTTCTTAAATGTTACTGACCATCTTTCTTTACAAATATTTCATAGAAATCATATATAATCATAATATAGAAATCATCATAATATTCTGTTTTTTTATATTTATATTTCATTACATCGTAAATATCAATATATTCTAAATTTTTATTCTTATTTTGATCTATGATAATATATAAACTTATAAAACTCGAATACGCATATTATCACATAAAGGTATATTATAAACGTATACTGTAGTATAAATCAAAATCAAATATAAATATTCAGATAGTTTAAAAAATATTTTATATTATTTAAATATATTTCATTTATATATTTCATTTCTCTTATTTGAATAATTTAGTAAATTATTTTGTTAATTAAATAGAAGAAATTGAAAAAGTATAAACATATAAAAAGTATAAATTAATTTTACTTTTAAATTACAGACTTGCAAAAATTAACTATTTTGTACTCATATGTGAGAATGAAATCAGCGTTACACTTTAAAAATATTTAAGAATTGTAGATCTTATATTTACAATTAAAAAACTTCTTACAGTAAAATACTTTTGAATATTTGTGATTCATAAATAATCCAATTGTACTTTACTCGAGAGAGCAGAACTGAGAAGGATTATAATGAAGTCCAAGGTAAAGTTACGTTCGGGATATCCCTCGAGAAACCTAAAATCTCGTTTGAAAAGCGAAAGACTTTGGGGACCACATCGAAAGAGTCGTCAACTATGTTTCGTAAATAAATCGTGTGAATCGCTTTCAAAAATAATGGATAAAAGATGGTAAAGAAGGAGAGTACTGAGACAAAGAGCTGGTACATGTAATATTACTTTATTCAATTATTTATTAGACCGAGAAGTATAATCTGATGTTTAAATTATTTTCCATGGTGATTTAAGATTTTTAATTAATTTTCAAACACTAAAAATAAATTTAATCCGAAGTACTAAAAATACTTGAAAGATAAACTCAGTCGATACATGGCTTCAACATTCATATAAAATAATACGCAATGACCGAAACAATTAATTGAAAATAAAATACTAATATAATAAAATATTTTCTTTTAATCCATATTATATGCATTGAATTATTTGATTTAACGACATTATTTTAATCATATACTTTTTATCTCTTTATGAAATATAATTTGTATTAGTATAGTTTATTTAATATTTGCATATATTTTTTATTTAGAGCATAATATAAATTATTATTTTAAATTATTTTATATAAAGAAATTAATTCTATGTGTATATACATGTATATTGTGTATATTATTTATAATTATATTATAAATTATAAATCATAGTATATATCAAAAGAAATTTCATAAAAGCTATTTAAAAAATATAACCTGAAATATTAATTATATCACATTATAGCTTTTCACTTGTAATCCTAAATTTGGTACATATACTACTATACCATTATACATATTTATTATATGTATTATACAGAATTTTATTTACATTAACTGATATGATAATAAAATTTATATATTTGAAGAAGAAAAATTCAGGGATGAAGTGACTTTATTGTATTTTTTACTTTTGTATGTAAAGGGCAATTAAATAAACTTTCATTTATTAGAGGTAATAAAAAGTCCATTTTAACATTAAAGTAAGATAAAGTAAAAATTGTTGAAACGAGAGTGAGTGCAATGTGTTTTCTGAGAAATATACGAAAAGGTGTGCACTCCGGACAAAAGTCATCATAGGCTGATATCTCTAGCCTTACATAAAATATCAACAGTATATGTTTATCTTGTGTATACATTGTGTATACCATTTAATTAATATCGTTTGAATGCCTTCACTTAATTGCTTGTTATGTTAAGGCCAAATTAGAACTTACAATATCCCTGAAAAGTGATGCCATTCAGAATGAAGAACCAAGATTCAGAAATTAAAGATTTACATTTTCCAATCTACTTGAATCTACGTAGCTGATTAATTGTTAGGTTTTATTTATAATAATAAATCATTACGTACATGACCCAGTGACGTTATGCTGATATAAATAATTGTCACAAGCAATTAGTCACTGTTGTACCATTCACCAGTGCTAGGTCATATTGACAGTATCTTGAGCAATAAATGGCCACAATAATTTTTACTAAGATACCGAGTACATCATTCAATAACTGCATAGTTTAATAGGAAAAATCTAGTAAATTTAAGAATAATAAGAAGTAATAAAAACAAGAGTTAAAAGGATACGTCTATATCAACCATAGTCTGCGAGAAGAACACCGGTAGTAATCTTTATCAGTTGGGAATTAATTTTTTTAATAGATTAATGTAGGATCGTAAACCTCTCTCTCTCTCTTTAGATCATAGTAATCCAAAATTAGAGAACATGTTTCATTCTCACAAACAGTAATAAAAAAACTTACAAGTTATTTTGTAGATCAATCATATATCATCTCCAGTTAATCTTAATTTTACAATCAAAGTGTTGAGATGATAGCCCAATAGTTAGTGACTAGTAAGCCATCTTATTGTAAGCCTGATATCTCGATTATATAGTTTCTGCAGAGGGAGCTCCTATTTCTTAGAAGATTCAATGCCAATCAATCTCTTTGCTTGTTTAACCCGTTTGACTTTATTCAAATTTTTTATTGTGGTATACAATATCCAAGATTAGAGAATATTGTTAATTTCAGATTAGGTACAGTTTATTTGGTTTATCGACTGCGATATCCAACCTTCCTCACGTTTTTATCAATATATTTGCTTTTTTTATTATATAGATATCCCACGTACTCAGGAATTCAATTGATAATAAAATTGTTGTTATTTAATAAGTTATTTAGAAGGATATATAGTTTTTAACATGTAATATTTTATTTATTTATTTAAATTATATTTTATTTAAAAATTTATTTAGTTAACAATACAGTTCGTGATAGAGTTATTTAATTATAAATGTTATAGTTTAAAGTATTATAATATAAAATAATAAATAAAAAAAGAAATACTTGAAAATTATTCAATAAAAATCTGTGCGAATAATAAATTATATAATCAGGACTATAAGTAGTATTTACAGTAAAACGATATGAGTTTGAGTGCGGTCAGAGTTCGTATTGCAAATGAGATAGGTAACTGTGTATGTATGTCATAGCATGTTCTACATTAACGGTTCTTCTTTACGAGATGGTAGTGTGGAACAGATGGTAGAGCTTGTATAGTGTAAAATGGGTGATAATTGTTCTATTATAGACCGCTATTTTTATGTATCGAGTCGTAGACAGTGCCGTGGAAAATATCCTGTACCAGAGCGAGATGGTACTGCGTCGGAAACATCCTGTACCAGGTAGAGCGGGAGTGTTACCGCGGAAAATGGCCTGCAAACGAAATGGGCCTGTATTTCTGTGGAAAACAACCTGTACCAGACAAAAGTGGATATACTACCGTGGATAACGATCTGCTCAATCGCGACTGGCCCTACTGCAGAAAACATCCTGGGCCAGGAGAGATATCTCTCTGTATGGTTTTGCAACTGACGGGTCCAACGGCGACGGTGGTATGCGCGCTGGTGATGTACCATCGTATATGCCTATGATGGGGAGTTGTTAGTTGCGCTTTCCAGCCGGTATGGGGCTAAAAGACAGAACTAATAGCTTTTTGTTATAATTTGTCTTAATTATAATACTATAATGTCAATTAACGATTTGTAGCTAATTAAATTGTGAAAAAAATTATATTTATATAAGCCGATCAAAAAATTAGAAGCAGATAAATTTTCCAAAAACCGAGAATTTTTAAATTAATTAAAAAAAATTCTAACGGTGATTTTTTAATATTTGGAACTCTAGTTTTGGAAAACTAATTTGATTAATACGTACTTCATTTGTACAAAATTTTAGATTAGTCTCATTACTAATTTTCATAGTAATACCCAACGTTAATTAAATTTTGCGAAAATATATAAAGTTATTTTCAACTTATGCACACATGTCGATTTAAGATTTTTCCATGGTTTTAAAAAATACAATAGTTACAAATTCTGTATATTACATTGTGGGGTTTCCCCCACTGCCACACATACACACACCTACACATACATACACACACAACCACGCATACATTGACCGCACGATTTTCCCGCCGAAATTTTCCTAACGGCCAAATAGTTCCTAGAACTATTCGTGGTAACACCAGGTCCACCATAGTCCGTGCCGCCTCGCGCCCGATAAATTGATTCGGGTGAAGGAAAAATTCGAGACTATGCTACAACTTGGCATAGACTGAATGTCAAAAAGCCCTTGGGCTGCACCTCTGCACATGGCACCCAAAGGCGAGGATGACGAGCGCCCTTGCGGAGACTACCGCGGTCTCAACGCCCGTACCATCCCGGACCGTTATCCTGTTCTGCATATACAGGATTTCAGCCAAGGTCTACACGGAAAGAACATCTTCTCGAAAATAGATCTGGTGCGGGCGTACCACCAGATCCCCGTCGCGGAGGAGGACATAGAAAAGACCGCGATTACCACACCCTTCGGCCTCTTCGAGTTCCCTTTCATGAGCTTTGGCCTCCGTAATGCCGCTCAAACATTTTAGCGGTTTATGACTGAGATGCTGCGCGGCCTCGACTTTTGTTACGCGTATATTGACGATATTCTCGTAGCATCGGACAATGAAGAACAGCATCTAAAACACCTGCAAATTCTTTTCGAGCGGTACCAATCCAGTGGTCTTGTCATAAACCCGGCGAAGAGCATTTTTGGTCAACAACAGGTGACATTTCTCGGCCATGACGTCTCCAACGCGGGCATCCGGCCGACTGAGAGCAAGGTGGAAGCGGTGAAAGAGTATCCATTACCGCAGACAGCAAAAGAATTACGGCGTTTCTTAGGGATCGCCAATTTCTATCGCCAGAGCCTCCCTAACGCCGCTAAGGTCCAAGCTCCACTAAATGACCTGCTGCGCGGCAATATTAAAGGAAAAGATCTGCTCAAGTGGTCCAGCGAGGCGGAACAGGCTTTCATCGTAACGAAGGACGACATCGTCCAGGCGACTCTAATCGCACACCCCCGGATAGGCGCCCGTCTAGCGTTGGTGTGTGATGCCTCAAACACGGCCGTCGGTGCTGTCCTACAACAACATTTCAAAGGAAATTGGGAACCAGTTGGTTTTTTTTCGAAAAAACTGAACTCAGCGCAGGAAAATTACAGCGCCTTTGACCGCGAGCTCCTCGTCATTTATCTCGCCATCAAGTATTTCCAACATATGGTAGAAGGACGGAACTTCACCATATTTACGGACCATAAGCCATTGACGTTCGCTTTCAAACAGCGCACGGAAAAAGCATCTCCAAGGCAGTCAAGACACTTGGACTTTGTCGGACAGTTTACAACCGACATCCAACACTTAGCGGGGAAAGACAACGTCGTTGCCGACGCGCTTTCGCGACTGGAAACTTTATCCTTCGCCATGGATTATGACAAACTCGCGGACTCTCAGAAGGAGGATGACGAGATCCAGCAGTTGCAAAAAAAACTCCGCCTCCGGTTTGAGTTGCAAGTGGATACAGCTCCCAGGGATCAGCTCTCGGGTCCTGTGTGATGTATCTACGAGCGCAGTTCGCCCCATACTGAGTAAACCGTTCCGGAGAACGGCCTTCAACAGCGTACACAACCTAGCGCACCCGGGCATTAAGGCAACCGTTAAACTTATCACGGAGCGGTACGTCTGGCCGTCGATCAAGGCCGACTGCCGAGCATGGGCGCGGGCGTGCATCGAGTGCCAGCACGCAAAAATAAGCCGACATGTAAAGGCGCCGATCGGCAATTTTAACCCGCCGTCTGCGCGATTCCAACACGTCCACATAGACATCATCGTGTTGTCACCGTCGGAAGGAAACCGATACTGTGTGACGTGCGTCGACCGGTTCACGAGGTGGCCTGAGGCGTTTCCCGTGCGCGACCAAGAAGCGGAAACCGTCGCCCGCGCCTTCTATGACGGGTGGATTTGCAGGTCCGGGACGCCACTGCGGATCACCTCTGACCAAGGCCGGCAATTCGAGTCATATCTGTTCAGGGCCCTAAGTAAACTGACTGGTGCGGCTCACCTACGAACCACGGCGTACCATCTGCAGGCGAACGGGATGGTCAAACGCCTCCACCGACAGCTAAAAGCGGCCATCCGGTGCCATCAAGAGGAATCCTGGATGCGAATCCTTCCAATAGTGATGTTGGGCATACGAGCGGCGTGGAAAGACGATCTTCAAGCGACCGCCGCAGAGCTCGTCTACGGGGAGCCGATTTGCCTACCCGGAGAGTTCCTCGTCTCAAGAAAAACAACACCAAAGGGCCCGACTGCCTTCGTGAGAGAGCTGCGGGAGTTTTTTAACAAGCTGCGCCCAACACCGGGGACGCGACATGGTGTCCAAAGGACCTTTTTGTTTAAAGACTTGCCGACATCTAGGCATGTGTTCGTGCATCGAGATGCAGTTAGAGGAATCCTCGATATGCCGTACGATGGTCCATTTCCCGTGATAAACCGGCAGGAAAAAACGTTCGTGGTGAACGTGATCGGGCGGCCAACGACCGTCACGATCGACCGGTTAAAGCCCGCGTACACCATCGCGGACGGCAACCAGGAGACTGACCACGTGACCACCGCGCTACCGGTCGAGCCATTAACTGACAGCAGCGCAACAAACCCGCCGGAACCGCGACGCTCCGGTAGAAAATAAGGTTTGCGGAGCGGTACCAGGCCGGGTTCAGCTAATACGGAGACAGAGTGTTTAGTGACTCAAAGAAAAAAGACCAAAAAATAAGTGTTAGCAAGTACCTAGGTTCAAGCCGACGTGTGAGCGCGCCCGACGTAAGGCTATTAATCGCGCGATTATAAAAATTATTTTTTCTCCTTTGTATATATGTATAATGTATATATCATGTTTGTATTTTATTCATATTGTATTTATATTCATCTGTATTTTATCATATTTTGTATCGAATTATTAAATAAAAACGGGCCTGTCGTGTCTACAACACTGGCGAGGGGGTACTGTGGGGTTTCCCCCACTGCCACACATACACACACCTACACACACAACCACGCATACATTGACCGCGCGATTTTCCCGCCGGAATTTTCCTAACGGCCAAATAGTTCTAGGAACTATTTGGGCCGCGTCCTCCCACTCTACGTTCCTAGCCAGGGGTGAAAGGAGTGGGAGATAACGGAAGGGATTCGCGCGCAAAAATAAGGGAGCGGAAGGACAGTTCCTTCCGGACAATCAATCGTTGTGGTATCGACGGCAGGCCTAGAGAAAAACGCCAACCGACGCGCACACCGTTATTCAACACGTTCTCGCATCCTTATCCTGAACAACCCTAAAACATTTTGTATGAATCGTATAGGTTGCCTAAAAAATGCGAGCCATAAAAGACCGACCAAACGAGTAGTAACAACTGGCGAATTGTAATATAAAGTAATAGAAGTGAAATCTGTATTAACTAAGCGCTCATTTATTCTACTCCTCACTCCTCATAAAATAACAGGTACTCGACCTTTCTTAACCAACTTTATCTTTTTATTTTAAACAATCCGAAATATTAAAACAAAATTTAAAGTACTGGATTTGTTGTGTTACATTGTTAAAATACTACATTTATATTTTTAAAGTCGTTGAAAAAAATAAAATCATTCATTAGAGTAATTTAGAAATCACTTCGTAAGTTTTCGCGTAATTTAATTGATATTAATACTACCCAAAAAATAATAATCGAATCCAGCTAAAAATTCGTAGAAATTAAGTGCATATCAAATACTTTAATTTCCCTAAACTAGAGTTTTAAATATTAAAAAATCACAATGCTACAAATTATTTAATTGATTTAAAAATTTTCCACATTTTGGAAAATTTCTCTGCTTATAATTTTTCGATTCTTTTACATAACAAAAAATTTGCTTCACAATTTTATTAATTACAAATTGTCGATTGATACTGTAGTCTTAAAATTGTATAACAAAAAATGTTAAAAAAAAATGCATTTATTTGTTAAAATTATTAATAAAAAAAAAAAAACATGAATATATATCGTGAGTGGCATTTTAAAAAATAAGAATCTACTGTTTTTCACGAATTATAATATGTATTAACTTTTTTTTTTCATGACCTAAAAAGTATTCTTTTTTTTAGTCTAATAATAAATCAATGAATAAATAAATTGTTCAGGATAGAAATTCAGTCGATGAATTATATTTGGAAGGAGATAAGAAAGAATGGTTTGTTAAATAATATTATATTTTAATGAAAAAAAACAGTGATACATGAATTTTTAATTTTATTAAACAGGAATATTCTATTATATATGAAATCTATAATTCATACAAAAATAATTATTTTTTGTATACAAAATAGTAATTATATATTGACTTGAAAACATTTTTTATACTACTATTGTATTGTTATTATTATTGTTGTTGTTATTATTGTTGATGTTGCTATTATTATTTTTAGTTTTAATAATACAGCACATGTATTGAAAAATACTTTTCAATTACCACAATACTTACTTGATTTTTTCAAATATTATGAATCATTAAATTCTTAATTATATTTTCCAATCGATACTATTTATGATTTTCTCCTTTAGCTTTCATATCAAAATTAATTAAGAACTAATTAAAATTTAGATTTTTTTCAAATAAAATAATTAATAGTTAATAAATTAATTTTAAATTAGTAATATATTAATATTAAAAATTAATTAGAATATATATGTATCTGAATTATAAGTATATTAATTAAAATTTTCAAATAAAATCGGTTTCCATAAAAAAATTTTTGTTGTTTATATTATAATATTTATACGCAATACAAATATTAACTAATATGTATATTTTTATAATCAATTTTTAGTAATTAATTAATAATTCAGTTTTTTCAATGCCATGTTTGACTACTTATATTCAGAATTATTTTAGAAAATTATCCTTTTCATTAATATCTTTTATAATAATTCATAAAAAGCATCAATTTTTTGGAATATACATTTCTCAAATTTCTATCAAAGCAATATAAGAAATGAATTCATTAACTTTTTTTTAAAATACGTATGATTATCTCTAATTGTCTAAAAATAGTTCATAACAGTAATTTCTATTAAAATATATTAATTAAAAGTGATTAGAACTTTTTTTTACGATGTATAAATCAATTTTAAATTTCAATGTTTTTAAAATTATTCTATTTGATTACAAAATTTCAGCGGATAATATACTTTTTTTATTTTATGTTTAATCCATCTTTAAGTTTGTTTATTTTTTTAAATTTTAAGAGTTAATGTTATTTATTGTTTAAAATGTGCAAATCTTACGAACACATGTATGTGAATTCCATGTGCCTAAGTATTTTTGTAATAATGTTGTACGTATTAGGGTATTTTCCGGCAATAATTTTTTTCTCTTAATCTATCAACAGTTCACATAGTTTTATCTTGAAAATACATTTTACAAATATTTTACTTCTGTTATTAAAGAAAGAGACCATCTTCACTACTATTTGTTTTCAAGATAAGTGCATTATATTATTGTAAATTGTTAAAGTCAACGAAATAATGTCACTATTAATTAAATTCTATTGTATAGAATGGTGTTACGTATATATAATAAATATATTAATCTAAAATATTAGTATCAAATCAGACTGAAATAAAAATTTTTTAATAACAAATATATTTTGAAGTAACATGAATATATTTATAATAATTTTATTTTAATTAAATAATTTTATATACATTATTCATTTAAATCATATTACTGTTTTCTATATAAGAATTCTACAATTAATTCATTTATACATTATTATAATAGTTTATAATACTGATATAAAAAAAGATAAAAAAAATCTATTGGTATATGTTAATTTCTTATTAAAACATATTTTTAATAAAATCATTAATATATTTTTCTAAATTTTGTATTCAAAAAATGTAAATAAAATTGAAATTGAAATATTAAATAGAAACATATATTGTACATTTAAATAATTTTAATTTAAAGTATTGTCTTCGCATTCCAATGAACAAAAATCAAATTATAAATTATGATAACAAATTATAAAAATGTAAATTATCTCTTTTCCATTATTTTTTGACTCAATTTAATTATTGAAAATTATTGGAAAAAATTATATCAAATTGAATCATCATCTCATTTAAATGAAATTTCAATAAATCCACCTCTGGAATTTAAATGTTCGAAACTTGTATTAGAAAATAATATCATACAATCGCCACATACATTATTATTCTTTCTTTTTACAATATAAAGTTAAAGTTTATAGGTGACGTATAGTCAAAACTGAGCTACTACTCCTTCAATAAACTATTCTTATTATTTCAAGTTACTGTTTATTTAATAAAAATTATTGTAGTGCCATTGTTAAAAAAAAATACGAATTATCGTTATTTATTTTTACTGTGACTAAAATCATATATTTATCATTATATTGTAGATCAATTCTAATTTCACTAAATTTTATTTTATATTAACTCGTTTCATTTCAAGAAAATCTGTCCTTTTTAGTAATATCCATTGTACATATTTGTCGGTACTTTTGCAACGAAACCTCGAGATCTTGTCGTTAGAACAGATCAGCATGTATTGTTTCTGAGGCAGTTTTGGCGTGGCGGTAGACTCGCACCGTATTTCGTTGTTTGTTCGGCAGTTGACACCATGACAGATGGCAGCACCACCGCCGGAGAGAATCAGATTTCACACCAATCATATTGTGTCTGCTGTGCTGCGCCACTGGACCCATAAATTATTTACGCACACTTTTATGTCCGAAAAGTAATACCCTTCCACTCCCCTCCGATTCGGTTGCAGTGCCGAAATTATCTAGCTCCGACCTCCTCGAAAGTAACCAGGTGGGGAAATTGCGTGGATCACGAAGTTAATAAAAACCGTTACAACCGCTGTACTTGGCGTGATTCTTTACTGGCTGGCGATCTGTCCATTCCATGTCTTCCTGTAATGCCACTGAGTGTGACTGACCACCAGCAGTTTACTATTCCACCTTCACCAGACTAGATTCATCATCGGAAGTCTTCGGGTTAAACGTGGCTTACCATCAATCCATTCTTGTAAAACAGTTGAGTGTACTTTACCGCCAACTGTTCTTCTGTCTAAGTTAGAGAATTCCATCCGTAAACGATAATTACATCCGTTGCAATTACACTTATAGCTGGCACTAACTAACCTTGACTCGCGTAGCCTCCTGCTATAGGGGAAACTCTTCTTTAACAGCTTCCACATTCTGCTCACTTTGGGAATCTTTCTGAGCTAACCTTATACAAAATATTATGTGTCATTTCATGCGGGATAAAATATATTGTCTCTACGACGTTGAATCCGACTATTATTGGTTTTTTCTACGTCTGCTCCAAAAGGTGATCACATATTCTGTTTATTTTATACTGTTTTTACAAATTTTTCTAAACTCCGAAATAATACGATAATACAGAATTTCCGTCGAAATACTATATTATAATTTAACCGCATATTTTCTTCTGTTGAACAATTTTTTTATCTTAGAATTATTAATTGCATCTGAAAATTAAAATTTATTTACTATTTAACTATTTACAAATTTTGAAATAAAATTGTATTTTTCTTCCAGAGGTTTATTAAAATAATTTCTTTTGTTATTATTTCTGAAAAATCTCGAACCACCTTCTTGAAATAAAAATTCTGGACAATCCGGCTTCCACTCATCCTGGTGAATATTTATAAAACAAATGCGATTCCATACTTCGGTTTCTGGGGTGGAAGAGCGTTTCTTTACACTTTTATTAGCTGGATTGTCATTATAAATATAGATCGAAAAAAATATCAAAATAAATATTTATTTATATAAGTATAATTAACCTTCTTCATATAAAATTTGCCATAAATGAGGCTAAATAACTCCAATAATATTTTATAACAATAAATCTATGAAATAATAACAAAAAATATGTTATTTAAAATTTTTTATAATATTTTAATCTCAAAATAATTATTTTTTTTTTTTGAGATTTTTTTAGTTAAATCAGTAGTATGCTTAACTGCGTGCAAAATTTAATTTCAGAAGTTAAACAGAAGATTGTCTGCATGGAACATAATTACACTGGTAACTTTAGCTTCAATGCAATTAACATGAAAATGCTTACGAATGATTTAATCAGTAAAGATATATCGTAAATCGGATGAGACAAAATTGCAATCTGAATAATATCTCATATACTTTATAAATACATTTCTGAATGTATTTTAAAAATATATACAAATTACAAATAAAATTTAATTCTTACAAAAATTCTATTTCATAAATAAAAATACTTGCTTAACCGTAATTTTGATATTTATAATATTGATGTTATATATTTGATCTTATAATATCATAAGGATTATTGTGAAAGCATATTATAAGTAAAAAAATCTTGTATTTTAGAAATCTTTATGTAAATTCAAATTATAATTTATAATTTAAATATATATATAATTTATCGCGAATGTATTATTCATTTTAAGATTGACTTTATAAATTTATAATTTTACTTTTCATTATTGAATCTTGTTACAGTTACTAAATTTCTTATTGCAGTTATTGAACTTTTACTTAGATTTCAAACTAATGAAACCATTCATATAATAAATATCTACGATATTTACTATCTTTAATTACATGATTTTGAATATTTTAAAATGTAAAACTTTAGTGACTTAGTAAACAATGTATTTATTTTATGTAATAAATAAATCATATATGTATATTTAAAATGGTTTAAAACTTAAGGAAATTGACTTAAATTATTTAAAATAATTAAAAATATATTGATATATTTTTAATTTCTAATTTCTTGATTTCATTTATTCTAATTTTAAATAATAATATAATAATAAAAATAATAATAATAATAATAATTCTACTAATTACTATTATACAAATTATATTTTCCATTATTTAATTACTAGACTTAAATAATAAATTAGAATTATCATTATGAGAAAATTAAAAATTTTAATTTTACTAAATGTTTTTATTTTCATTTTATAGAATGTAATCAGTAGTTAATAATATACTTACTATAAATCTCGGTTATTAACTCAAAAAAGATATAGTTTTATAATGAAAATCAATTCAATAGGATGTAGTTGGTACTACTAATTTTATGAATATGAATAAATTAGTGTATAAAGTGAGTAATTATTTTTAAAAATTATTTTTACTAAAACTACTGCTAAGCGAACAAATAGAATATATCAACTAATGAAACGTTGATATTAATTTTTTCATTAAAAGATTGACAAAAACTGATAAATAAGTTTATTTATTATATTGTCAATGAATTGAATTTTTATCATAACTGTATCAAAATTAATATATAGTTAGAATTAATTTTTTTTTAAATCAATTTAAAGGATAAAAAAAAATGTTTCATACTAAAAAGAATCTGTTCAAAAATTTGATATGTGTGATCTGATTTATAGAACAACAAATTTTGAAAGATATATCTTTTTTAGACTTCACGTGCCAAAGGATGACTGAGCGATATATTAAAATAATTCTAGTTTGTAAAAGAAATAGTTTACATAATCCAGTCACGTGCGATCCATACATTTCAGATTGATGGTGAATTCGTTGTCAGAGGGAAAAGAGGATTATAATTGCTTCATGCTATTTCTCTCTTTCGACTTTTGAAGTATCATTTTCTCTCTCTCTCTCTCTCTCTCTCTCTCTCTCTCTCTGTGTCTATCTCCTTTTTTTAGAAATAGTATATTATCTTTTTAAGAATATTGCGTTGGAGGTTAAATCATTATTTTTATGTATCAAAAATAAAATTGCTCCAATAAAATTTGAATTGAATGTGAAAGTTTCATATTTTTTTATTTAATTTAATAGACTTAAATTTTTATTTTTTTTTAACAAAATAGTATAAATTTGAAAATATCTTGTATTAAGTCTCTGAAAGTTATTTAAAAAAATATTTTTCTTAAAAAATAACAATTTATGAAAGGTAATACATAATTACAGGAAAGTTTACAATGATATATTTTAATAATCTTAATAAATTGAATTTTAATAATAAAATCAATATTAGTATTTATCTGTAATAATTAAAAAATTGAAAAATTTTATATAAAATGTCACCATAGATAAATAGAACTTCAGTCAGTTACCTGCCAAATTTCCATATATTGACTGCGTTATAAATGTATCGAGTTTTATTTTTTTTATTTTTATTTTTTTTTAACTGGACTTTTTATCGCAATATTTTTAAAAAGATTAGAAAATATACGGAGAATTTGCCCTATTTTTATTTTTTTTTTCTTCTACGATTCGTAGGACGCTAGAACATATTTTCGCATGAAGGATGTTTTCCAAAGTTGTAATATTGTATGGTGGAATATCTGGTAGAACAGTGAAACGCGGTAAAATTTTATGTGTGGCTTAAGAAAAATCATGGAGACTTTAAAATTGCTAAATTAGACCTTTAAGTATAAGTATAAACAAATGCTGATAAATTTAGAATGTCTGCTCTTGTATTAATATGCAATGCATGATTTAAATTTAAAATTTTATGCACATGTTGGCTCTTAATATCTGTTCTGCTTATTTTTCAGCGTTTAGATCAGAGTTCGCTGTGAACTTCTCGCGATGCTCATTTAAAGCTTTGTGATATTTTTCTAATGTAATTTACATATACACTTATCCTTAAAGGTCTTTTATTAAATTTCACAATTCTTCATTGTTTGTCCCAAGTCACACCAAACAGTTATCTTTTAATGCTGGTGTATCGTATGCTTTATCACGCCGTATAATAGCTAATCTAAAAAGTATAATAATAACTCTATATTGTAGTACAGGTAAATGCGTAGAATCATAGCATTGATTCGAACAGAGTCAAAATCTCATGTTAATGAGTATAAAAAAAGAATTTTTTTCAAGATATTAAACATAAAATTGATCATTTACATAATTAGTGAACAGGAAAATATGCAATTTTATAATACGTGAAAACATCGTGTATATTCACGTAACTTTGCATAAGTAAATATAAATAAGAATATCTCATAGGACTACCTGTTCGATATTATTCGTATTGACGATATATAATTACGTTTATTTAAAAAATAATTTAAAATCAATGTATTTATTACTTATAGTTTTTAACTTTATATGTATAACTTTTTTTAAATGTAAAAATTTAAAAAAGACATAAATATTTTGGGAATAATTCGCTTACACAATCCACTTAATATAATAAAGTTTTTTTTTTTTTTTTTTCAATTACATAAAAAGTATTTTTAATATATTCCAAGAATCTCTCTGAAAAAGATTAAATATGAATTTTGTATTTAAAAGAATCTACTTGCACATTTGAAAATTTATAATTACAAGCAAGAACAATGTTCTTGTCAAATTTAAAATTTTCATAAGTATTATTATAATTTTTTTTTTTTTAAGTAAACCTACAAAAATTGACCACAATTATGCTGCAGAACTTATCAATAATTTTTCTGGATTTATCATAGCATTTCTGGTTGTAATTTATTGAAGTACATCATAATTATATGAATTTTGTTGAAGATCGATCAATGTCATTAATAAAAATTTAATTAAATCACTGGTATTACATGGTTAACTTGTTCAATATCTCGTTGTAAAGAAGTTAAACTGTACTCAGCTTACTTTGATGGTATTTAAAAATGAACCTTTCATTATAAACTTAGTCTATATCGGGGTTGATTTCAAATAAATTATATTTCTCTGCTTTAAAACTTTTTTATTGTTTCGTTTGAAGAAATTTTATTCGAACAAAGATTTTTATTTATATATTGAAACAGAAATAAAAATATATTTTCTAAAAACACATGGAAATTATACTGAGAACATACAATCCAACTACAATAAATTTATATTTTAATTGTATTGTTTTATATATAACAATTTTTATACTATCTTTATATTTATGAAATGAATTATAGTTATTATAAATATTTTTAATTAATGCATAAATGTGATTTTTTAATAATGATGTTTAAATTTTTTTTAATTTTAACTTAATTTTTTTTTAAGGATTATTTTAGCTTAATACTGACATTGATTTCATATGTATAATTTTTAAAATAATTACTTAAAATGAACATAAATTATATTATCTCTATATTTTTAATCTTGAAAGTATCATCCTAATTGGTAAGTAATATTATCATATTAAATTTTAGTTGTATTGATGTAATATTAGTAACAAAGTCTAAATCATAATTAGATATATTTTTTACATGAACATCCTAATCTCAGTTTTCATTTATAGTAAGTATGTCAAATGACTTATAAAAAAATGATTATCAAATTTAACAAGAAACTGCATAAGGTATTCATTAATCATATTCACGATAAAAATTTTTGTTTAAACTAAAAATATATAAAATTAGAAAATAGAATTAATAACAATAACATTTAAAAAAAAAAATTTTTAATTTTATGGACAACCTTAAGATACTACTTTCGTTATCAAGTAAGTTTTAAAGAACGTACTTATAATAAATTCCAATAATCTTTTAATTTTTTTTAATTTTTTTCTTTTTCTAAAAAATTTTTATGGAATAGAATTTGAAAAGATTAACATTTTACAGAATAACTTGATAATCGCTTACCTTTCTGCACTATAAAATATCTAAGCATTATTTCAGAATCAAATTATGTTATAAACAATTTTGTATTATATTAATGAGCTTAATTGAACTAATATTTTGATAGATTATGTATACATTGAGAATTGATCTGATAAGCCTATTAATAAATATGAACATGTAGAACTGTAATATACATCTGATATAGTATGATAAATATTTGTTTCTCTAGCACGTACAGTTTTGGTTCCTATAATAAATATATATATATATATATATATATATAATCTATCATTCATTTACCACTAATATTAATATTTATATAAGATTATTGATTTTATTTATAGATAATTCTTTTAATTTAATGTTTGTAGTATAAAGTTATATAGCTTTGTACTTTATTTAAAATACAAATTCAGTAATTTATTTATAAATATTAATTAAATTTTCATAGAAAATTATTTTATTATAATACAATTATAACATATAAACATAACCATATGAATAAAAAATTTTTAAAAGATGTAAATTGATGATAGCGCATAACCTGCGCGATGTTATTAAAATATTTTAGATGATGTTTTGTTTTATATATATTTTATTTTGATATATACTTTTTTCTCCCTCTATTTATCACTATGCTTTGAAATGTTTGTATTTTATTATTTTTATTCATATTATTTGTAAATATCAATAGATGTTTATATATCTATAGGTTAAAAAATTCTGTTCGTTCTCTCTCTCTCCCTCTCTCTCTCTCTCTTTCTTGCTTTATTTTTATATATATCATATGAATGTATATAAAAAATCTTTAATCTTTAATACAAAAAAGATTTAAAGATCTAATTATTCTTAAAGGATATTAGGAGAAAAATTCTGGATAGTTAAATAGAATCCTAGCAGTCAAGCAGGATTGACGGCGTAGTACACATTTTGAGGACGTATTTACCACAAGCATACTGGCACATTCAAATGTGCTATAAGCATCTCGTGTTGTCGCACGATTTGGCAAGATATCGAGTTAAATTGAGACCAATCAGCACGCACCGAATATTAAACATCGATTTTCTTCATATTATCAAATACGTCCTTTAAAATCTTTCGCTATTTTTTCATCTAATATTAATTTGAGGAGTGTCATTGTGAAGAGAGTCAGGGACCGACAGTGTGAAGTAACAGGAAGAAAGCGAGCTCATGAGGAAAAAGAATTTTTTTCGTAATCTAAAACTATCGTGTAATTGTAAGTAGGTATCGTATCGTATCATATCGAATAATTGTAATTAACGTCAATTATCAAATTAATCAAATTAATTAATAATCAAATTAGAAATAAACATGTGTTTTTGTGTGAAACCAATACATCGCTGATTAATTTTCGCCCTCCTCGTTTTCTTCTGCTTTCCTTCAAAGAAAATATTCGTGTTCGTTTGCAGGTGTGATTTTCCGTTTTCCGGGATATCGTCGCCTCCACAGGCACTCCTCACTGAAGGTCTTAGTCGGCACAAGTAAGAGTGTACCTGTTTTTACAGTACGCGACACAAACACAGATAATTGAAACAAATTATTTATTGAAAAAGGCAAAATTAATTCCCGGTTACAGTATATACAATCAGAAAAATACAGGGAATAGAAAAAAATTGCTAAATCGATGTCCGATTTGGGGAAAAGGACGATCAGATTGATATTAATTAGTAATAAATTTAAATAGACGACAAATGTATAAAAGCGACATGTAATCCAGATTAATAGTCATCCATTGCAATCAGTTATTTAATTTTTTGCATGACTCTTTAAAGATATTTTTAATTTAATATAACTTTATTATTGAGTGATTTTTCTCTTGAATTTATCTACTAATTTAATTTTAAAAATTTTATAACATTAAATTTGAAAATGTACTTATCAAAGGACACTAGTATTTGACAACGACGAACATTTTAAAAGTATGTATTACCTTGCCATAACATTATTTTTTATGGCATTCTTCACCATATACTCATCTGGAATGCTCATTCTTTTTTCCATTGTTTTTTTAGATTTTTTATAAAATCGAATTTCATCTTTTTATTTCACTGCCTCTTTTATCGCTCTTCTTTCTATTTCTCTTTTGTTCTCTTTTACTTTTACATCACAAGTGTAAAGTACTAATTTCATATCATGAACTACAGTAAAAATAAATTTCGTTCATGAGGAATCATAGTGAGGATAACTCTTTAATTATGATAATGTAAAATGTTCATGACTTATTATATCAACCATTACTTATAAATACTAGGTTAAAATGATGGATATGATAAAAAATCTTAAAATTATTATTCTAGTTAAAATTATCAGTTTTTAAGAATATTTTAAAAATTAAATATATTTCATTAATCACGATACTACTATACGGAATTGACTTTAGATAGATTTCGGATGAAAAATTTTCCAAGATATTTCTATTTATAATCTTGAACACATTTCTTCTTACGGATGTTCTTACCGGATCTCATTAAATATTAAACGCTCGCGGTCAGAGACATTCAATGTGCATCTTTAAAATAACCGTATTTCCTTTCTATTTTCTGAGAGGATTTCCTTTTTTTTAATGCCATTAAATTTTTTTTTGCTCAGAAAAGATATTTGAAAATAAATATAAATACAGTAAGAAGATAAAAAAAACCGGCATCGCTAATGGTAGGAGCGAACCTTTCAGCTTTAGTTCGAAAAGTAGACTCGCAAAAGCAACAGCATTAATTGCAACAAAATAATCGAGACACTCCACTTTTTTTTATCTCGTGTACATGCATAATTTATGATAAATGGAGTGTCGATTATTTTTTCACTGGAACAGCAAAATGGTTTAAATTTGAGTATTTTAATGTTTTATGAATAATTTATGATTTAAATCTAATGATTGCAGATTGAAGCTGTGAGTTATTTATTCTTCTAATACATGCGTATTTACCATGAACAAAAAAAAAAAAAGCAAAACTAACAGGCAAAATGGATAAACATAAAAATATATATAACTCTATACATACAGAGGTTAAAATAAAATACTTTTTCTATGAACATAATTAAATTATTTTATCAATAAAAAACATTTTATAACATTAATATATTTAAAAATGTAATCCATTAAGTAATAAATATTTAATTATAATATGAACTGAATGTTATAAATATTAATTAAATTTGCATAATTCGATATTTACTAAATTATATTTGAAGTAAGTAAAACATACATGTAGAAGCATCTTACATGCAATAATGTATTCAAATCTATTACTGTTTTAGTAGAAAAATTATTATCACATATAAAATAAATATTTAGAGACTTTTAGACAGACAATGTTGATATATTGAAAATTTGATATATTCATACATTATTTACGTACTAATTTTTTTATATAGATATTCATTATATTTTAAGAAACATTAAGGTAGTTTTTAAATACTAATAATATCTTACTTAATAAGTTTATATTATAATTAATTTGTCCAACTACTAATCAAATTATCGTTACTTATTGAAAAACTTTAATTTAATATTACTTTTTATCTAATAGAGCAATAAGAGTACATGCATTTGTATTAAGAATTAATGAAAACATTATATAAATTATATTGAGAAGATAAACTCCAAAAGTTTTAATTTATCAAACTGATATTATTGCTATCAAAGTATAATTTTATATATGTTAAAATAAATATAAATAGAATTATAAAATAGAATATTTTTTTGTAGATAAAACTCTATTTCTATATATAGAAAATATTATTTTATATAAAAATTATCTAAAAGAATTCAAATGACAGAAAAATAAATAGATTTCAAATATTAAACAATAAATCTTTATAAGCCCTAATTAAAATCGAATTTTCTTTTCATTGACATAGAGAATATTTTTCGTACTTCAAACGAAAACTTTGATAATTGTCATTATATACCCGACAATTAATTAATACTTAATTAATCATATATGAATGGATATATACATACATAGTCTGTCTAAGTAGAAAAACTATCGAGTTTTTATTTTTTTTAAAAATACTATTTATCATAGCCATTTCGAGTAAGTTGAAAAATATGCAAAGGAATTTTTTCTATTTTTCCCTTTTTTGTTTATTTTTTTAATAATTAGAAGCGGCAGGATTTTCTTTCGCGCGAAGGATGTTTTTTAATTTTTTAACACGACATGATAGCATTACTATTGGAATAGAATTATATGGTAAATTTTGTTTATAGCTTAATAAAATAATGTAAAGACTTTTAATTATTTAAAAAAAAATTTAGGATAAAATTACGTGTAACAATAATTTAAAAAATCACATTAAGCTTTCAAGAAGGTTATCGATTATTTTAGTTCTCTACACCCATGAACAATCCAAATTCATTTAACCCCCAACATTTACAAAAAGTTTTGATTTTAAACCATTATTTAGAGATTAAGACAATTGATTATACACTGAATTTATCAACACATACGTACAGTTGCCCTTAAAAATATTTTTTTAATATGAAAGTATTTTTACCCAACCGTAAGCCAAAACATAGCGCTTCTCCACTAGTCGCTCCATTGCACAGTATCACAAATTGGAAAAATATCCTTCGTGCGAAACAAAATCCTGCTACTTCTAATTATCGGAAAAACAAAAAAAATGGGGGGGGGACAAATGGAAAAACTCCCTTCCACATTTTAAGACTTCTCTCAAATCGCTACGACCAATAATGGCTTAAAAAAAAACTTGATACTTCATGGACATTTTTTATAAATTATAAAATTGCAAACAGAGAATATAAAAATGTTACTTATATCGTAATGGAATTGATTTATTATATATTAAAAAATAATTATCTAATGTATAAATAAATGATCATGGTAAATAAGATATTACTTATTTCTTATAAATTAATTTCTAAAAGTAATAATAAATAAACTAAAAATTTATTTGATTAAAAATTAAAAATTACAAATTTATTTGAAAATTTTTTGAAATATTAAGACAAATAAATTTATTATTTACTTTTTTAATTATTTTTAAATATTTGTGTTATGCCAAATAAAATATAATCCTGTAATAAAACATTTGAGAAATAGAAATAGTACACATACATAATTTTAATAACATTAATTAAACGAATATTTTATTAAAAAAGTATAAATTATATAAATTATGTTTTATTACGCCCACGATATGATTTTATTACCATGATATTAAAAGCATAATTAATATTTTCAAGTGTAATAAATTTTTATATAATAATATATTATATATAATAGAATACATTCATAAAGTCCAAGCCATAGGTAAATCTGTCCGGTGCGTGAATAGCAGGCGGCACTAGATCTCACTAGAAGCTCAGTCTCCCCTTACCCCAAAATCAGGGGTCCTATCTTCCAATCACCGTCAATCTCGGTGTCCATAACTACTGTCTCGTGTAACCAGGATCCCTAACTAATATAGGAAACGGGTCGTCCACGCATTCGCGACATAACTCACCCCCAGTGGGGGAGTCGTTTTTACAGGATGCCTGAAACTTTACTCTGCGCGGGCTGCATCAGGGTACTGAACAGTGCACGAATACAAGGAATAAACACCTGGAGCAACCTGGAGCTTACGTAGAAATATTTTTTAAGCGACTTTTCTTATTTTCTTTCTGTGTTCTGTGGTCTGAATCAAATGATATTCGCTCTTCTATGGTAAGCCGAGTTAAGCCAACGAATGTATTCGCGGATTTTGACTCATTCTACTGCAACGATCATTAAAGGTGGCAAATCTTATTTAAACTTCAACAAATTATCTCTCTTTCACAACTACCAAATCTTATTAATTGCTCGACTTAAGTGCTGCTAGTGAAGTAAATTCTTTGACATTTCGCACTCAGTGACCACTGAGATCGGCAAATGTTATTCGTCCTTTTCGGGAGAAACAGGCTTTGAGTGAGAATGTTGTTCACTCCTGGAACTATTATCGAATTTTACAAATCCAAACTATTGGAAAATCATTGCAACTTAGTCTTTTCGTGACTTCCGTGTCAAAATACCACGGTCATGTTTCTTTATATGACATTTCCTTTAAATATATTTTATAAGTCTGTGGTTAGTTATTATTAATATAGTACATAATCTTAGACGCTAAATATCCCATCTGTTGAAATAAAATCAGTACTTGTGCACGAAAGAAATAAGAGTTCATACCTCACTGTCACTTTACTTGGAATATTTTGTAGAAATCCATAAAATACCCAGAATACCATTCATATCTATGCATCTGCAGCAACGCATCAATGTGGAAATAAATAAAAATTATCCACACATATAATAACGATAGCGCGTCAATGTATTTATTTTCGTTGGTTTATTTAAATATAAATAATGTAAATATTTAATAAAGAAATTAACAGTATTTGACTTTTTAAAATATAAAGGATTTTGCATTAACGACGTCAATTATTTCATCAGTTATAAACATCTGAAGGACAATATCTATAAATGTGTAATATTTAAATTATATTTAAAATTCTATGAAAGGAATCATAATTTATATTTTATTATCCTATGAATGTCTTTCAATTTAATTATCAAGAATTTTTTTCATTTGTATTAGTTGTCATTTAATTGTAATTTTAATATTGAATTAAATATATTTGAAATAACTTATTTATTCTAATTTTATGAATCTGTACAAAATTTAAATCTATTTTTATACTCAATTTTAACTAATTTCTAAATTTATATTATTAATTTTAATAATATTAATTAATCCATCTGCAAATAAACATTATATTTTGTCTGCGCAATTAAAAGATATTATTATTCTGGTTTCTCTTTGGTAAAAATATTAAAATTAAATTTATTTTGTATTTAAAAAATTGTTTTCCGCATACAATTGCATAAATGTATAGATATAAAATCATACAAACATAATTGCCTACACATAAAGAGAGGTCAAGCGTTAAAATGAATGCCGTAGTACGAAAAACTCTTATCACAGAATCGAGATCATGAACTGTATATAATTTCTTGATTTGGTATTCTTGAAGTGTGAGCATTGCATAAATACAAAATTTTTTACAAATGATAGCTGTGGTAACAATCTCTGACTGTCCATTTTTTATTTATATAGTTACAATTTCTCTATTCATTTATGCGAACGGATATATATATCCTAATGTCTAATCATTTGGGCATTCATATTCATGTATGTTACACAATTGTTTACATGTAATTTGTTCGAGAATTTGGATTTTCTTAATAATTTACATGTACTTTGCTTAATTCTATTAATATTACACTCCACGTTTTCAGTTATATATAATATAAACAAAAAATAACAGTGATTTATTATTCTTATTACTTTACTTTTTATTATTTCACTTCCTATAAGAATTAATTTAGTGTGCAAATGTGTCATTTAAATAATTTTTTAATTTTTCCTCTAGTGTTCGCTATATTAATCACTTACTGTATATAAATGCAAGCATAAAATTCCTAATTATATAACATAAAAAAATGTTACTCAAAACTAATATAATAACCATATATCTTTACTTCTAATAGCAATAAAATATTAAGGTTAAATAATTTTACTTTCAGATATAACAAAAATATTCATTTTAGTTAATGTAAAGCATTAAAAACTTTTATCAAATTGATTAAAATCTAGTATAATAGATTAAAACTAACTTAAAAAAAAATATTATTTTTGAATAAGTAACCAATATAAATAAATAATTTATTTTATAAAATAATAAATAATCATCTAAATTTTCAAATACAGATTATATGATATAATTTGATGGACATATTGAAATTGTATGGAATTTTTTAAAATTTTACATATCTCTAATTTATCCAATATTAATATTGGTTCAACAAACTATTTTTAAATTTAATTAAATACCGATAAATATAATGTTATATAATTGATTGAATCAAAACTGAATCCATATTATTCTTTACATTAAATATTGGTCATAAATATTTTTATCGATTTAATAAAAACATTCTGAATAATCAGAAGATATACATTTTTATGGGTGATTTAAAGTAATTTCTTGATATAAATATGAAAATATACATTAAGTATAAAGCTCTAGTAGTCCACTAATGATACTTCAACATGAATATAAATATAAAATATCATAAACTAATTTTATAAATAGTGTTAATTTGTGTAAATATATTATATAAGATAACTTTAAGTAATGTAATAATATAATTAATATAATATAATTTGTAAAATTTCTTATATGTTTTATTTTCTATAGTAATATAAAAATTATTTACAATAATTTAATATTATTAATCCTAATTTTAATACAACAGTTTATATTATCTAGTTTTTAAAATAATTATTTGTAATACAGTTATTTCAGTAAAATAGAATAAAACTACTTATTGTAAAAAGGAAATGTAAAGACGTTAAAATAATTTTTATATTGTTTAAGTAATTTCTGAAAAAATACAAAAAAAATGTTATAATACTTAAATCGTGAATTAATTATCATTTATAACATATTTAAAAATATTTTATAACACATTAATGGATGATACTTAAAGTAAAAGTAGAAAATTCCCTTTAAATTTTAAATACATCTTGATTGTACAGAATAGTGGTAGTTTTTCCATTTTTAAAGTTTTAGTAGCGATTAATTAAAATATAATTCCAAGAAAATGAAAATAAATTAACAGAGAAGTTAATGTAAGAATAAAAAATACTTCCTAATTAATTATTGTCTTCAGGAAACGGTAATGAATTCTAACACGAAACATATTAAAGCCAAAAATGATAATAAATTTTTTCATTTTTTTTTTATATCATATTATTAAGATTTATATTTAATATTTATTCTAAATCACAATAGATAGCAAAAACTAAGTTGATCGTAATAATTAAACATTCAATTAATTAATTAATTGAATATTTATTGATGTAGAGACCAAGCAAAAAGCACTTTTGATGTTATAAAAAAAGCATCTAGCGATACATATAAAAATTCGTAAAAAATTTAATAGATTCTTATTTTATAAATGCGACACATCTAATTCAGAGGTTTTTTTATTAACAATTTTAAGGAAAAAATTCATTGTTTTAACTTTTTTTGTTATAAAATGAAAAGCTATAATTTAAAAACTATAGTGTGAATAGAGAAATTATAACTAATAAAATTGTAAAGAAAATTCATTTTTATATAAACCAATTGGAAAGTTTAATAAAAAGGAAAATTTTTAAATTAATTAAAAAATTTGTAATTTTTTTATTTTTTAGTCTATTTAGAATATTAGTTTTGAAAAATTGAAGTAATTATTATTTACATTATTTATAAAAAATTTCAGTTAGATTCAATTATTAGTTTTAATAGAATACCAATTAGAATGTTAATTATATTGTACAAAAATTTATAAAGCTATTTCAGCTTACTTTACCATACGATTTTAGTTATTTCAACTGTTTTAAAATATATATTTGTAGCACACCAAATCCTGTATCTTCCACTTTACAAAAATCGCTTCGATTATCTAAAAATACAGACACATATGACTAAAAACGGCCGACCAAACGAGGAGTCAGAACCGGCCAATTGTAATATATAGTAATAGAAGTGAAATCCGTATTAACTAAGCGCTCATTTATTCTACTCCTCACTCCTCATAAAATAACAGGTACTCGACCTTTCTTAACCAACTTTATCTTTTTATTTTAAACAATCCGAAATATTAAAACAAAATTTAAAGTACTGGATTTGTTGTGTTACATTGTTAAAATACTACATTTATATTTTTAAAGTCGTTGAAAAAAATAAAATCATTCATTAGAGTAATTTAGAAATCACTTCGTAAGTTTTCGCGTAATTTAATTGACATTAATACTACCCAAAAAATAATAATCGAATCCAGCTAAAAATTCGTAGAAATTAAGTGCATATCAAATACTTTAATTTCCCTAAACTAGAGTTTTAAATATTAAAAAATCACAATGCTACAAATTATTTAATTGATTTAAAAATTTTCCACATTTTGGAAAATTTCTCTGCTTATAATTTTTCGATTCTTTTACATAACAAAAAATTTGCTTCACAATTTTATTAATTACAAATTGTCGATTGATATTGTAGTCTTAAAATTGTATAACAAAAAATGTTAAAAAAAAATGCATTTTTTTCGTTAAAATAAAAAAACCTTTGAATTAGATGAGTGGCACTTATAAAATAAGAATGTATTGAATTTTTTACGAATTTTTTTTATATGTATCGCTAGATGCTTTTTTTATAACGTAAAAAGTGCTTTTTTGCTTTGTCTATTATAGTTTGTATGTTTACCTTACAAATACAAAAAAATTTTAAATTATCATTATAATTTATCTAATGAATAATCTAGTTATTAAAAAAAAAGCTCTCCGTATATTAAATGAATTTTAATAATCTAAATTAAATATTACAAATAATATATTATTTCTTATATATTAAAGTATAGCTTTAACGAAGTGTTTGGATTTTCAAAAACTTGTATAATTTATATATGTACGAATTACTTATAAGAATATAATAATTTTATATAAAATATGAAATCGTTAATGAAAGTTTACTTTATAACAATGATATTTCTATTTTGCTATAAATAAAAAAGAAATATTGTATAGTTAATGTGAATATTATACGATGGTACAGTTTACTTTTTTTCTGAAGAAAGGTAAACTTTTGAAATAAAAAATACCTGGATGAATTTATCGTTTCGTATAGTAGTGATTGAGGGTAAAAGATAAACCATCGGTGTCCGTCTGCGTGATGTTCTGGGTGGTACCATAAACAGGACAAAGATAGGATGTCGCTACGATCTTATAGTTGATGCAGTTTCGCTAGGTACTGTTAAAGTTACCTGAAAATAGAAGAAGATAAGATAAAAACTATTCGCGGCTACGGTGACTGACATCCTCGTATATCCACATTTATAGTTAGTTTATATTGGCAAGAAGAATAAGAGAGATGGAAGCCCGAAGGAAGCTTGAAATAATAGAGGGAATGCAAGAGCACGAGGGAAAGAGATAAAATGCAAAGCGAGACGAGATGAGTTGGATGTAATATACATCAGCCGTCCTGACAGCCGGAACAAATGGAATCTGTACGAGCAATCCTCTGGTGTAAACTGCTTATATCGTTCTCGTCCGCCCACCTCTACTGTCATCCGGCAATAATCTAATAACGTTGTAAATATTCTGACAGTCAACTAATATGCCGTTATATATGTACAGGATGAGCCTTCAACACAATAATCTTCTACTTAATAAATACTATTCCATGAGCTGTCAAAGAATTTATTTTTTTTCAACTTCTAAAATACCCGAACAATGAAAATATTAATTTTTTTATTATTTGTGATAGAACGAGTTCAGTAGCATTAAAATAAAGTAACACAATTTAGTTTAAAGTTTTTTTCCAAGTCATAAAGTAGAAAATATTCTGGTAATTTTTGTATTTACATGAACAATATGTAATATGTAAAGTTACTTTTATCTATATTCATCGATGTTTTAAATAACCTTGCACACCAATTTATATTATTCTTAATAAATTATCCATAACATATTATTTCAAGTTTTTAAATTAAAAGACAAATATAAATGTCACTAAATTAAAAAGAAGAAAATAAGTAAATTCATTTATTTGTTCAAATTATTCAAAAAGTACTAAATTTCCACCAATGAAACTCTATTTAAATCAAACTTTAATAATTATTAGATATTGTGTCTAAAACTTATAATTCTTATTGTACGTAAAATTATATTTTCTCCAATACCTTAAATTATTATTTAATTCATTAAAAAATATTCAAATAATTCAATTTTGTAATCGAAAATATTTATTTTTTGATACTTTCACGTTTAACGAATTTCTTTTTCACATTCAAGTCGCATATATATGGTTTAAAAATGTTAAATAATTTACTACTATATGTTCGACTAATTTATTTTTGAACCCTCTTTTATTTTCAAAAATAGGTTAGATTTAGTCAGTAATCAGATTGACTTTGATAATTTATAATTCATGCTCCTAGGAATGGGTTGTATCTTCAAAACATCTTATACACTTAATTCGACAAGTAACAACGATCTATTTAAAGCATAATAATAAATATCAGAGTTCATATTCTGTATTTAAAATTATCTATTTATATTTATTGATTTTAAATATCAGGCTTTCTATATAAACATCTTATTTTAATAATTTAGAATAATATGCTTTATAATAAAATTTTGTTTTGTATAAATAAAAATAATTAGAAAAATTAGTTTTATTTTTAAAAAATTAAGTACAGAGTAACTAAAAATAAAACTAATTATTAATTTTAAAAATTAAGATAATATATAAATTCAAAAAATGAAGAATGTAATAAAGAAAGATTTACTGAATTTTCAAAATTAATAAATCGATTGTGATAAACAACAAAATATAAATGTGATCTAAAACAAAAATAAAATAATTTCATATAATCACAATTTTCTTTGACCCTGGAAAAATAAAATTTTTTTCTGTGTATTTTAAATAGAAGATTTTTGCTTGAAACTATTTTGTCTTAAGCAAAAAACTTTTCTCGAAAAACTTCATTCTTTCTATATAATATTTTCATTACAAATTTTGTATTCATTGGAATTCAAAGTACATAAGAAAAAGTCATTTTGGTCGTAATTCAGTCGAATTATTGGTTATCAACTAGGAAAAATTTATTATTAGTTTGTAACACATTTGAAGCTTAGAAATATATAGTGTCTATTATATTATTACTTCAAAAATTTTATTAAAAAAATATTTCACTATTATTTATTTTAACCATATCAATATATATAAATCAAGTTTTTTAATGATTCAATCTTTGCTTTTCTGTCCTCTATAGAGTATCTGTCAGTTCCCTGTTTCTATCAATAAATATAACTATATATTACTTTTATTGTAATATTAATTTGAAATTAAAGCAGATTTTCATTTTTGAACATTATTTTATATTATTGAAACCAATATATTTGTTTTCTATGTAAGATAATATATAAATTATTTCAAATTTAATAACTAAATTTGAAATAATTTAAATAAACCATAATATAATTTACTCTTAAACTAGTGTGTTCAAAAGTTTTTTTTATGCATTAGAAATTTAATAGAATTTATGCAAATGTATTTTTTGCTAATAAAATTAAGATAATGAAAGATTATTTCATTAAAATATTAGTTTTCTACTTTATATTTTAATATTAATTAGTTATCATAACTTTAGTTTAAATAATGTTATTAACTCATATTATAAATAAGAATAATTTTCTTATTTATAATTTCAATAATTCTTAATATAATAATAAAAATTTAGTTTATGTTTAATTTTGAATAAGCTAACTTCTATATTAAAATTAAAAAAATGTTTCTTTTTGAAAAGTCTTTAAATACTAGTGTATTTGAAAATCACAATTAAAAAAATTGGTAGAAGGCTTTGAAATAGGGATGGCTACTACCATCACCAACGAGTTTCAATTTGAACACCCAAATAATAACCCGAACCGATCTTAATTCCGACCGCGTGTTCAAAATTTTGAGTTTACACCCTGGTTTAAGTGTTAGGGTAATCAATCAAAACACCCTCGATTTATCAATATTTGCATGCAGTTTCCTCTAAAAATCCTTAATAAAATTTAAAAACCTTTAAAGTGTTTTCATAGAAAATTTATTGTGTAGCGTTTATTTACCAGTCGGTCCACGTGCCGTGTTGGAAGATTGAAATACGCGCTTCGCACGAAAACAAATCCTTCCGCTCCTAATGATCATGAAAAAGGAACAAATAGAAAAAAACACTATCATACATTTTCTGACTTACCCGAAATCACTACGACATAATCGTATAAAAAAAGAAAACAGTACTTTTATCACACACCACGGATTTGGTAGTGATTACAAAATCTCGCAATGAAATTTTTTTTTTCTTATTGAAATAGTATAATTAAATGAGGCTTTGTAACCTTTTAAATTCAATTTATAATTTTAAATTTCGCAACAATTTGTAACAAAAATAATATTTTTTACTATGATAAAGTAATTTGAAATTTTTGTTCCTTTCGTAACAATATTATAGATATGAAGAATTTATTTCTAAAGAAAAATTTGCTGTATAAAATAAATTATGTTAAGAAAATTATTTATATATAAATACAAAATTTAATATGAAAAAAGATTTACAAAATTTTTGAAACATTTATTATGTTAATACTTTTAGTTATTTTCTACGAAAAAAATAATATTTTTTAAATATATATGTATATACATATAGAAAAGTACGATTCCTATAAATTTCATAGAACATTATATGTTATTAATTGAATTTTTTTTTTTTTTTGAATAAGGCAATTTATTAACTATTTATTAAAAAATAATTATTTGTTATTGAAAATGTTATCATACACAATATCAATAATAAAATAAAAATAAATATAATTTTAAAAATAATTTTATATATCTTTAAATCAGTTTTGTGAACATTTTGTAAAAATTTTATTAAAATATTTTAAGAAATAAAAAAATTTCTCGTATTTGAATAATTATGTGTATTTTACAGATTATATTAAATTTTATATTTTAGTAATTTAAAAGTAATACAATATAATAATCAGTGTTAGTTTAAATTATATAATGTCCATTAAAATTATGGTATAATAGTTTAATTTGATGATAAAAACCGAGAGGTTTTTTTATTTTAATTTATCAAATCTAGTATTGGAGACCGTAGCAGCACGATGATGTAGCCTTCAATTTGCCTTAAAACAAACTCCAATAGAGGTATAGTGAATTTCAGCACCTGTTACCAAAGTGAGTGATAAAACAGAAATTGCAACTTACAGGTAGAATAATGTAAGTCTTCCTTTAAAGTGAACGTGACTTCAGTGAAAGGTGCTTAGAATGGATGCAAAGGGATACAGTGTATAGAGGGTAGACAGGCACTGACATCGGCAGAGGATAGAGACTAGAATTTCTTCCATAGACATGAAATAGAGCACAGGTTCATGCATATGCCAGAATCTCATTTGACTGCATAATCGCATTGCATCCTGTGGGACGCATCTCAATGTTGGCAATTTACGCACATTTTTTTTTAATTCCTTCGTTATATCTTCAATTTCATTGCTAATCCATCGGAATTACTATTGATCTAGATTTTCTTTGCCAGTCGCTTTGATTTCTTCGAAAGTAAATTTAATAGCTGAATTGTACAGTATTATGCTTAATAATTTTATACTAAAAGTACATAGCACCTGTTATTCAAAAGCTTCGGAGTTTTAATTTATAATTTCTTCAAGTTTATTACTAACGTCTCAGAAAAACCAAATCTGAAAATTATATTAAATTATATTTCAATATCTACTAGTTAATAAAATTTTATCAACAATGCTTCTGAAGTTTTTTTTATTATTATCTTTTATATCCTTCTACTTTATCTTTATAAAATTATGACATATAAATAAATGGTAATTGTATTAAATATATTATTATATTAAAATATTCAATTAACATAATATTTGAAAACTACAAGCCTCAATTACGCATAAAATATCGAGAATTTTTGAAAATCATGGGACAGTATTGAATTAAAGTTTTCTGAGAATCTTTTACCATCTACAATAATTCTCGAAAATAAAATATAGAAATAAAAAAATTAAAAAATAAACTTCTATTTATTTGTTTCATTTTTTTTTTTTTTTTTTATACTATTTAAATATTGTACGACTTATAGACAATACACCATATAAATAATAAGATCCTATATTTCATTTTCATCGATATTAAAATATTTTCAGAAAATCGCAATTCAAGAGTTTTCTTATCATTTAAAAAATTTTTCAACATTCTATCCGTGATTGAGATTTGTTGTTTCCCTCTATTATTAACATATACAAGTGTGGTAAAGTCTTATTTTACATATTTTAACATATACTTCATTGATATAAAGTTTCGTATTATGAAAATATATGCGTGAATTATTTTACGGAAAAATAATGAAAAAAATTATTTTATAAGATTAAAAAATTAACTAACATCTTTAATATAAAATTATTTGTAATGTTTAATTATAAATAAAAAATTAATCTTCTATTAAGAGGATACAATCGGACCAAAGTGCGCACATAAAAGATTATTTTAAATATTTCAAGAGCAATTAAAATTATTAATTCTTAGATTTCCAGTAATGGATAAAATAATGGATATAATCATAATTTTAAATATGATAAAAATATAAAAGAAATTCGATAAAAGTCTTAACTTACATAGTACATTAGACTAGATAATTTTACTAGTACAATGCCAGAGCACAGATTTCTATTAAAATTTTAATTCTACTAAATAAAGCTTTAATTTCTTAAAGAATACCACATCAAACTATGACATTTCATAGGAAAAAAAAAAAAATTCATTAATATTTATACAATGTTCTAAATTAAATTTAGGATGAATATAAAATGAATGTTATAAAATATTAAGTTTTATTATTAATTCTTTTTTAAATCAATACCTTGCATAAAGAGCCTTTTTTGAATAATTTTAAATACATTTATAGAAAAATATTTATGATAATTTTTTATTAAGTTATATTTAATTCATTTCATATACAAGTAATCGAATTTTTTTTTATTGCTAAAATTTATTTGCTCGCAAAGCTTTTGGTATTAAGGCAAGCTTCATTTACTCATTATTTCATTTCATTAAACAAATATTTAAATAAATTTAAATGTATTCAGAATTCAATGTCAAAGTTATAGATAATGTACGTTTACTTGAGAAGGTCAGAACACGATGTATGTGTTCCTTGATAGGGAAAACTTCTTTTATTTTTTAATATTTTTTCCATTGTCTTTTTTTTATTGCGTTTTTTTTATATTAGTTTAAAATAATATCAACTTTTCATGGATCTACTGTTGACATTCAACAACATTGCTCCTAAATAATTTTGTTTCTTATATTCAGCATCATCATTTTGTCCGTTATCCTATTTGACCTCTAAAACGTAAATAAATTAACAACAATGTCTTCGTTTATTCAACTTCAACTGGAAATTCATTGTGGCTTGTTTTCAACAAACTGGATAAACTGTTGTTCATACCACAGTTAATAAATGTAATTTTGCAATCTGTAACGAGAATCTTGCACTAACAAAAGTTACTTGGTAATCAATTTATGCTTTGGATGACTTTTGTAATTGTACAAATCATATAAAAGAGTTTAAATCTGATCAAGAGTCATTTGATGATAAAGATACATGACTTTATTCATTCTATTAAACAAAAATTTATGAGTTTGGCTATCTATTTGACAAAGACCTGAAAACTGCTACTTCGGATAATAAAGAAGAAATAGACTTTCAGGTGATCGTATTATACGACTTGAATTCTGTCACCAGTGTTTTCCATGTACTTATTGTTTTCAAAGTTATTTTTTCTGTGATAGACACTCAGTTGACATCCCATCGGGCCTTCCCTCGTCGAGTTACAGTAATAGTACGTAAAAGGATAAACGCTTTAATAATTGAGGAACGAATAGCTCACTTTTTGACTTCATCAATCCGCATCAAGAATTGCTACCTTCAGTAAAAAATGTTCAACTTCTAGCTGTAAATATAAGGGTTAGAGAGGCCCTCGCAGTCGAACATTCGTTATTTACTAATAATACTGAATATTAAATATACCTTGTTCTGATGCCAATTATTCTCAATCAGCACGACTTGATTTTAAAAATATTTTTAACGGTCAAATATTCAGAACAACTCCCACCTCCATTTACTTTCCAAATTTGTACAAAAATGGAAAATAAATAAATCATATAAAATATTTTCATAATAATTTTTATATTTTATATTATATTTGTTATAAAATTATATTTATAACAAAAACTATTTGGAAATATTAATTCTAGATTTGTTTTATTAAATACCTATGTCAAACTTCCTCTTTTTACAAAATTTCTGAGGTTCTTCCCTACAGTAAAGATACTTCCTTATCCATTGGACATGTATGTTTTCAATATTCTTTTATATGCTTATTCCACAAAAATAGAAGGTATATTTTATTGGAATATCATCGCTAAAATAGTCAAATAAGAACTTCGTCTTGATAGTTATTGTCAAGACAGTAGGTGATCATTGTTGATAGACCGCTTTTTTCGCTTTTAAGATTTTTTTAATTCAATATTTTTTTATTGTCTCGATCCTATTGTAATATTTTTTGTGAATTTATTATAAATGTAATACATAATCAAGTAAATTTTTATTGAAGTTAGATACATTTCATTATATATGCATGGTGTAACTGTTTACCTATATAAAATGTTTATATATAGATATACCGGTAGTTGATTTTATTAATTATAAGGTACGAATCAGCTAAGCATAAATGCATATTCCAGTTGTAACGCCGCATGGAACATTTTTAATGAAAATGAAAAAACTTTTTGAATATTTAAATAAATACAAATATATCCACCGTTTAATGACAATGATTTAGAAAATGTAAGTTTTTTAATAAGGATTAAAAATAAAAGATTCATTACCTTTTGAAATCATTTCTTTAATGAAGAAACGAATTTTTTATACTATCTCTTTCATTGTTTCCATTTTTATGAAAGTCTAAACATTATTTAAAGTTAGTCGTTACTATTGATCCCACTCTGATCGTAAATTAAATATTAAATATTAAATATTAGGATATAAATGAAATTATTTAGTTTTTTAAGTATTAATATAAAAATATATTATAAAATGTAAAAAATTAATCCTAAATTATTATTTATTACAATGTTAGTCTAATAAAACTCATTTAATATATTTTATAAAGATAAATTACTTAAATATAAAAAAATTAATACAATATCTATCAATCATTGAACACAGACATATTACTTTAATTATGTAAATTTATTTATCATTCAAATATATATTAAATCCTGAAGAAATAAATTAAATACATTTATATTCACGTTTTTATAATTATTATAGAAAATAATAAGTTTAAACAATTTATATTTTACTTTAATTTTACTAGCAGAATTCAAAACACACGATTATTAAAGTTTTATTCAAATTGATATAATATTGTAAAATTAAATATATAACAGTAATTATACATCAAATTTAAACAGATATTTGCAATGAAATAGACAAAGAAGATTGCCGAATTAATTAAAAAAACAAGCACATATCAATATTCAAATAAAAATTTCTGATAGTTATTTAAATATGTTTATTATTATTATTATTATTATTATTATTATTATTATTATTATTATTATTATCCCATGTATTCATTCCTTAGTGTGAAATATATAAAAGTAGTTAAAAAATTATGAAATAGTTAGGTAACTCTATTATTTTATGTTTATTATTCATTTAATGTAATCTAAGAATAAATATTTTTGTTTGGCATACTGCTTTAAGTTTTTCATACCTTACATGTTTCATATCTAAATATAATTATGTATAAAAATAATAGAAAACAGGAAAGAGAAAGACAGACAAAGAGAAAAAGAGAGTATGAATAATGTAAAGAAATATATTTGTGTAAGTAAAACTTCAATTTTTAAAAAATTCTTCAATTTGAAAAAAATTCTACCTTAATGTTATAACAGTTTTTTTATATTAATAAAGAAGAAATAGATTAATTGAGAATTAAATGTAATGATATAATCAAAATACTGTATGTGATATTTACTTTATATTTATTTGATCATATAACTTCAAATTAATGTGTATTTCTTTCTATAATGATTGTATATATTTATGTATATTTAAAAAAATATATAATAACTTATAGTATAGGATAATCAAACAAATTTCATACGAGATGAAATAATAAAAGGACATCACAATTTGAAAGACAAAAAAAGAGATGATGAATGATTGAAGAGGAAAGAGAGAAATATTCAATGTAATAATAATAGGAGGGAGTCATTGACAAAAAACTTTGAAAGAATTAGTAGCGGCTTATGTGTTATTGGTTTCTTTAATGGTTGTATAATGAGCCAGAAAGTGCAATACACCATGGAACCATTAAAGACCACATTTAACATCAAAGTGCCTCCCTTTTACACGTATCTGTACTCTAATTTTATTCAATCATATATAAACCAAGCAATATAAAACTTTGTAGATCACTAGCGAAAAGCAGTTACATATATAAAAAATCGTAAAAAAATCAGTAAATTCTTATTTTCTAAAATGTGAATAAAAATATTTTTGATTTTTTTTACTAACAATTTTAACAAAAAAATGCATTTTTTTACGTTTTTGTTATAAAATAAAAAGTAATTTTATCACTATATTGTCAATAAACGAATTATAGCTAATTAAGTTATGAAAAAAGTAATTTTTATATAAAACGATTGGTAAATTACAAGCGGAGGAAATTTCAAAGAACAGGACAACTTTTAAATTAATTATAAAAAATTTGTAATTTAACTTTATGTATTATATAATTTTTCTTTTTAAAACCGCTTAAAAAAAATATAATTACGGTACAACAAAAGCTCTATCTCACATTTTTTGAAAAACTTTTGTATTATTTAACATATGCGGATAAAGATGATAAAAAATGTTCGAGTACACGAAATTTAATGAGGAGTGGGGAGACGAAGAGATGAGGAGTTTGTTTTCCTGCATTTCACTTCTATTACTATATATTCTAATCCTCTGTTCTAAGTCTTCCCACTCCTTATCGAATTTTGGGCGCTCATCCGATTTTATTCATGTTTATTCACTTTTTTTATATAAACTGACGCATTCTACAAAAGGTAAAATGAAAATGTTCTTATTCTATAATTATATTTTTTAAACCTGTTGAAAAAACTAAAATCGTATGAGGTTTTATTGTGAATATTTTTAATATTAAATTATTATTTATAACTGTTTAATATTATTTAATGCATACAAATATTAAACATTGATGTATAATTAAAATATTTAGAACAAAAAATGTAAGAGTAAGGAACATAAATGCTAGTATTTTATAATTAGGTTTAAAGTTTGGACCAAAAAACTTATTATTAAAAAATTAAATTAAGTTTTTCTCAATTTATTACTTGTAATTTGCAATAAAAAAGGAGAATGCATTGAATTATAATTAAAATAAAAAAATGAGTAAAATTCACATAATTGATGAAAACCAAGCACATAAAAAACAATGGACAAATAGATTTCGGTCATATTTATTCACAACTAATGTGATTAAAAAACATTGAACATTATAATAAATTATTATATACTCTGGCACAGGAAATATAAATAATATATTTCTAATGAATTTTACATTACAATAAATTAATAATACTTAAAAACGTGTTACTATTGGTGAATACGAATAGATACTGAAATAATGTTCGTTTCAATATTGCTGTTACACGTGTCACATAGTATATTGGTCCAGCTGACCTACAACCCTTCTCAACTAGATATTGGGGTGTTAGCGATCTGCGGATGCCGGAAAAAGTACATTAGATAGATGGCCCGATATCTCACCCATGTTGCATTGGTGTGACTCTGAAACCTACGCAGACTCGTGCACGTTCCGCTAAACAACGAGGGTGTCTTTTGCAAATCCGACAGAAATTTTCCTACCAATTTTCCTGTCGAAAATAGGGGAGGGTAAAGCCCTGAGGAATGAGGGCACAATTGGTATGGCCTGAGAGTGCTGAACTTTCTTAGTTTACTGGAGAAACAATCTTATCAACAATCTACGCGCTATACTTTTATTAATAATTTTATATTTAAAATTTTAAATTTTGTACCACTGTAAATGATAGAAAATAAATAACAATAAAAAATGAGGAATTCTCTACTAATAGTTTGACATTTCAATTAAAGTTTATGTAAATAACAATAAAATGATCTATAAACATGTGAATTATATTAATATTATATATACGAACCATTATTTTTTATTAGCAAGAGTATTTTTATGAGAAAAAAAATAGGAGTAAAAATGAATAAAATAAACACATGTATTTTTCTTTTTATTAAATATTTTGTATATTCTTATGAGTACAATTTAAGAATAATCAAATACACAAATATATTTACAAGCTTGAAACAAGTGCAATATATAAAAAAATATTATAAATGGATTTCAATTTTATTGCATTTAAATACATTTATTTAACTGTGTTTATGTTAATATTAGTAGGAAAAAAAATGGAACTTGCCCGAATAATAATTTCCACGTGATTTGTTTGCCATATAATATCAAATATTTCAATTAATATAAAAAAAAAGATTTAAAGAATTCAGGATTATGATATAGTTATGATACGTTTAATAAATCTGACTTGTAGAATCGATCATCTTTAAGCGAGCGTTTTATTCCAGTATTAAAATATCCCGTTACACGTGTTATTTACTTTTGCACCTAGCAACTCGATTGCGTGTATGTAAATGCTAGCACAACTCATAAAATAGGGAAAAATGATAAATCTTGAGAAAACATATTGAGAAGCTACTGTAACTAGATTCTGGCTCATATCGAATTTGTTCATTTATCACTTTATGGATATTGAATTTTTGAGTAGAGAATCATCGATTCTATTAAAATCTACTTTTAATTAAATGATTCAATAGAAACTTTTTTTCATGAAAAGTATTTTCGTTTTTAATAAATAAATTATTTGCTCATATAATCTATCAATTTAAGACATCATTTTTTAATTGATCACTTCAATGCTTCCAGAAATAATTCTATCGATCAACATTTTACAACTGTGCATTTTAAGTATTCAATATTTTTAGATACCCATTCATTTTTTTATTCCGTTATACGTTAATTTTGAATTGATATATATTTATTTTATAAAATTTTCAATTTTATTATAATTTTAACACAAATAAATTTGGTCAAATATTCTAAGTTTATTTATTATATCATAATTCCGAGAATAAAGTTTCCAATTACAATCTTATTGAAAATACAGAAGTTATTTTCTTATATAAACGTTAATGGAAGAATTTAAGTATAAATAAGTATTAGTTCACCAATTTTAATTTTGTTAATTTATTATTCAATGAAATTTACGAAAAAAATTATGTGACAGAAAATAAAACTTGTCATGAGGAGATATTTGACACATGCTTTATTATGTATACTAGCGAAATTAAGATCTGGCACATCTCATGATGACGTAAAAATTGAGGATTTGTAATTTTAATTCCATGTGCTACATCGCATACTCTCCAATACCAAACAAAATGTTCTACAAATCTTTCAATATGTCTCATTTTCTATATTTTTTTTTATATTTTCTTCTTGATATTCTCTGAATTTTATAATTTATTTTTTATTAATTTATTAATTTACATTAATTCCAACTTTTCAGCCTGGGAATGGGCTTTTGTTTTACATGTGTACTTCGATTTACATGTGTACATATTTTATTTAATATGCATTAATATCTTTTATGAACCACGGATTTCAGAAATTCCTCTACTTCTACGTTTGTGTCTTTTTCTTTTGTTCATCCTATTTCTTTTTTGGCCCTCATGATTTTTCTTTTCTCGTCGATTTATATTACACCTGTTAGTAGTGTGCAGTTTTTTTATCTTTCCCTCGAACTCCTCTATTACCGTGTCATTTGTTCATTGCATCTCTACTCTTATCTCGTCCATGATCTCCTCGGTTTCTCTGCATTTGTTTATCAGATGCATCCAGTCATCCCATTCCCCGCTACATAATTCGCATCTTCAATTTGTTTCCTCTAGCCAATATTGTTTTTCGTACTTGTATTCCCGCATCTCGTCCACGCGATCGTTTTCAGGGTTTTCATCTTCCTTATTTCTCTAAGTTATACGGGAAGACCTACCTCTTTTATGTCCTTGTAATTTTTGTTATACTTTGCATTCATAATTTTCATCCGTCTTTTCTATTTTCGTGTATACTCCTCTCCCCTGCTAATCTCTTCATATACATTTTTTCCTTTTCCTTTCCTATATTCAACTTATTTCTTACTAAAACCCAGGCTTTTCAGCCATTTCTCCATGTGATCAGTACCTCTGTTGACCTTGTCATTTTTCCTTTCTTCTTGTAGTCATTTCTTATTACATCTTTCTCTAGGCGATCCTTCCACCTTCATTAAGTACTTAACAAGTATCTTTGTTCTCCTGAAGTCACCTGGCATTTCCTCTACTGCCCCCACGTTCCTTATGATTTCTATTAGGTTGTTTCTAATCTGTTCTGCCCCGAAGGCCCATACTTAATTCGAGTTTCCATTTACTCTTACTTTACTGTTTTCAGCTTTTCCCATATTTTATAAAATTCTTTTTATTCAAAACTTATATTTTTCCCGATGTCTCTCCTATTATTTTTATTTTCTAAATTTTTTCATTCCCCCTTGTAGTTGCATAAAATATTTCATTGAGACTTCCATTCGAATCTCTTCATCTATTTTTTCTCTCCTTTTCCTTCCTTTTTTCAAGAATCTTTATATATATATTCTACGTTCCGTGGCTTTCTTAGTTCTTCATATTCTTCCTATTTCTTCTTAACTTTTTCATCTGACAAACCTTTATTTTTTTGATCTATATAACTCCTTTTTTAACTCTTTTCTCTTTTCCAGCCTTTCAATTTTTTCTTCATCTTTCTTTTTCATTTCCACATTCTCTGTCATATCATCTATTCATTCCTGTCTTTCATAGTCTTACTATAATATATTTTTCGCTGCTGCTGCCTTCATTTTATACTTTAGTTTTTTTCACAATCCTTCAGTTCCTGCCTCTTGAGTTGTCACCTTGTATCCTCCATATATCCTTTTTGTATTTCCGAATAGTTTCCTCATCTCAAAAATCTATAGTTTTTTTTCCTATCCATGTTCTTTCTATCTGGCGCTATATGCCTATCTCTGTTTCTATTCTGAGGTAAATGGAGGAAATGATCTGACTCAAGCCTCCTTTCTACTCTCATCTTTGCCATTCTTTGCCAAAGACCCTCAACACTTATCGCCAGATCGACTACTGTATTCCCTCTTGGTCCTGTATATTAGTTCTCCATGTTCATCTTCGGGTGCCGTCCCGTTCATTATATACTAGCCATTACTTTCTACTCTTTACACCAGATCCTCCTCCTTTTTTCCTAATTTTTAATCATTACTGTTTTCTTCTTTAGTTTTCTATCTTCTGCATATTCCTTAAAATTTCCCAGTTTTTCGATTCTCGCGTTAAAATCTTCCATTATCAGGAGGTCAACATTTCCAGGATAATTATCTTTCTCTATTATTTCCTATTCCTTATTTAGATGTTTCTTGATGTACACTCCTCACATTATTACGTCCATGTCTCGTTTCTCGTTGCCAATCCTCATTTTGATGATTCCATCTCCTCTCTCTGACCACAGATTCTTTATTTCGACATCCCAATTCTTGTTCCTTCCTATTATGAGGCCTCCCATTGCTCTTCCTCTTTTATTTTCCCTTTTTGCTCCAGTTATTTTCCATTTCATCTGTTGTCACATTTTTATTATTGTAACATTTTCATGTACCTTTCCCTGTCTTATTTCTCAACCGAGGTATGTGTGAGATATTCACAGTCCATTTTTTCTACGTATTCCTTGAAATCCTTGTCTTTACTTTATATTTCTACTATGTTTCAAAATAATATACTCCTTGTTTTTCTTTCCTCTTTTATGGATTTTTCCTCTTTGTGTGTTTTTATCCTTATTTTCGTCCGTATATTTATTTTTTTTTTTCTTTTTATCCTTCTTCTTACTTTTACATTCTTTATCTTTCTTCTCATTAATTGTCATCTCTGCTTCTGGGTCTAGCCATTCTATCGATGGGGATTTATTTACCCTCGCTGTTACGATCCTCCTCCTCGTCAAACTTATATTTTTCTGTTCTTCAGTTTTCCTTCTTAATCCTTTATTTAAATTCTTGCTTTTCTTTCTTACTCTATATTTTTTCTTTTTCCATTTCGGGTTTCGACATTTCTTTCTCTCTCTCTCTCTCTCTCTCTCTCTCTCTCTAAAATTTCCTTATAATCTGCTTCAGATTCTCTTCATCCTCGAAAAACACTTTACCTTTCTACAGCTTCTCTGATGTGTGTTGTTCTGAAACGCCTCTTGCACCTTTGCTTCTTTTGATGTGCGTTCCGCCCCTCTCGGCTTTCATGGGTATCTACTATAAATGTATATGTGGCTGAAAGACATCTAAATTATGTAGCGAAAGCCCATAGTGACGTGGACATAGTTATCACAGTTTGGTCAGGTGCTTCTCTCGTGGCTTTAAAAATCCGTGATAATAAATGGAAAACATTTGTCTTGCTTACAAACACCCAAGTAAAATCTCTCCCCCGGTACAGGTTATTTTCCGTAGTAGGACTAATATAATATAATAACCTAATGATCTGCAAAACATTTACCGTGATAGTACATTAGCTAGGATGTTTATTTTATTATTATTATTGTAATTATTTTTATTATTATTATTGCAACTGTACCAACCATCCTAGTACAGATAGTATTCTATGGTAGCATCCTCGTCCCGATACATCACAATAACTCTAAATAATAAAACCGCTACCGCCCATTTTACACTACACAAACGCTACCATCCGCTTAACATACTACACAAACACTACCACTCGATTTATAAATAGTTAATATTGTACATGCACACACACAACACCCATCACCCTCCCCACATGAACTGGACTTTGAGCCATATGTTCTAGAGAATCACCTCTTTACATATATATAAAAAAGAATAAAAATTATAAAGAATATTGCAATATAAGTTTCACACAAAAATAATTTGTTTTTTCTTTTTTTTTGAGATATATCTTTATACATTGTTAAATTTAAAAGGGAATTTCAATACAAAGTATCAAAATGCAAATAAAAATAAAATAAGATTGTGGATATGATGTTTACGAAAGCAATAAATAAAATTCATTTGTAAAAATACTTAATGTTGATTATTATACTTTAATTCTTTAAACAATCGATTTAAAATATCAAGAATAAATTTAAAATGTGGTTGACAATAAATTATGATTCATAATAGAAATATATCTTGAAAAAAAGTTCGGCAGAACTAGAAAAAGGTATTAAGAAAAAAAAGAAAATATAGAAGTAAAGAATTGAAAAAAAACTGAAAGGAATAAAGGCTAAAAAGATGTAGATATAAATTCTAATTGGTTATTATAGTGCATTGTATGCTTCTGAATTTTTTGATTACAAAATTTTGTCTATAAATTATAAATTTATTTTGAAAAACTTTCTCGATAAAGCAAGAGAAAATACTCCACATAAATTATAATATAACGAAGAAGAGTATATTGGATTGAAATATGTACTTTTTTATACTAAAGTAGATTAACCAAAAGACATTTCAATTACGTATTTTAAATTAATCATTTTTTTCAATTAAATCGAAAAAAATTAGATACAATGAATATAATATTAATATAATTACAATAGCAAGCTAATATAATATAATAAAGTTGATGATTTATTATCAAATATGATTATTAGAATGTGTACACAGGTTTAAGATTTAACACAAAAGCCCTTTCAAATTATTTAATTTTTATATGCGATAGCAATAAATATGAATAATGTTTAATTTTATTTATTGTCTTTAACATTTATATTTATTAAATATTATTGAAGAAACTTTGAAGTATGAGAACTCAAAAAATTATATGCTAAAATTTATAATAGTCAAACATTAAATATACAAAATACATAATGATATTTAAAATATATTTTTTTTTTCAGGTAATTTAAGTAATATACTTCATAATTATATAAAAAGAGATTTAGAAATCTGTACCAATTAAAGGTATTTATTTACACTTTATTCGTTAATTTTTTTTTTTCATTTTATCTTATATTATAAAAATAGTAGTTGTTAATTATGAATTATACAAAAAACATGATGATAAATAAATTGAAATTACATTCAAAATTTTGGATTTTTTTTATTTTAAATTTGTCCATCCATGAAGCATTTAAATCCCATTACAACTGATTTTGTACACAAAAATATAAAAAAAAAAGTAAAAAATAAAACTTTTATATATTTGTTTTTTAAATAACTTATTTTTATATTTTATTAGATAATAAAGTCAGTTTTCATTAAATTATCAGCTTTTAAATTGTTTGTACATATTTAAATATGCAAAACGAAATTTAAAATGAAAATAGGTCTGTTGGTTTAATACATTGTATAAAATAGTAAATGGTACATTCTCGTGTATATCTTGTCAAGGCACATTTAGCAACCTCATTTCAATCTCTCATTGACTTTCTTTTTTTTATCATTCTCACTTTACTCGATTTCATTTCATTTGTACATATTTTTACTTTCATTTTTTACTTTTATTTGGAGAAACGAACGAGCAAATATATACCAGTTCTATCTACAAAGCTTCTCCTAGTTTAAACAGATGAAAGCTGATAAAATTTTATCTTGAAGGAGGATTTTCGCTGTACATTTTTCGTTTCCTATCTCAGATATTTTTTATTTTAAACATTTTTTTTCTTAATTTTAGTTATCTTATCATTTATGGTTTTCTGATCTATGTTAAAATTTTTCAATTTATAAATTTTGGTGTGTAGTTTAAAAAATAAGAAATTAATTATAAACTTTTTCATCTACATGGATGTTTTTATATTTTATAAAGTATTACACGGTTATTACAGAACTTGAAAGATTTCAGAATCTAGTAATATTTTTAAGATTCATAAAGCAGTCACTGAAAATTTCTTGATTAATAAATCAGTTTTCAATTTCATAATAATAGCATTACGTTATTAGTTATTACGTTCATATTAGTGTATACTATAAATATGTTAAACTGAATGTTAATGTAACTAATAACTAAATAATCTTCTAATAATAATATAATTGTATATATTTTTATTTTAAATTAAAAAATATTATAGAATAAAAAATGCTTTTTCTATAAAATTAAAATTTGATTTATTATTTTTTATTGATACTTCATTAAATATTTTAAATATATAAAATTATATTAATATTATATATTAATAATATTTTTATTTTCTATTTGAACAAATATGTTTTTTATAATTATTAAACAAAGGTAATTAATAAATAATTGTGATAGGTTACAATAATTAATATGAAAGTACATATTAACGACTTTATGTTCATTACAAATATAATTAGTATATTATATTGCAGCTATATTTTTTTTAATCTGCACGTTGCTAATTTGATAATGCCACGAGTCTTCGGCCAACTAAGACGCGCGCTCATCTACAATACGGCGTAAACGCCGCGAGCGCCGCCTGGCGGTTGGACATAAGATACTATTGTTCTTTTCACGAGTTCATTCATATGAAACTCTGCCGCGTATACCGTCATCAGTGCTCGTAGCGTCATGATTCTCCTGGATATAAGAGAAACACCAGGAACCACAGAAATGGAATTTTCACTTCGGTTGGTCTCGAACCAGCATCTCACAAGGGGTTCGAGTAGAAACTGATTTAAGCTTATGTAATAGTTAACTTTTAGGCTTTTTTATCTCCCCCCCCCCACTATAGTAAATTCTGCCTCGCAGCAACAGTGTATACAGTACCCCTGTCACCATCCTATAGAGTACACCCCGACTTCCATCGAAACCTATTTTATACTACGCAATAGCAACCGATCGTTTTATACTAGATAACTTTTCAGACTCGCTTACGCTCTACAACACTTTGCAAGTACTAAGAGGCCTTTACACTATTCTGGCGCTACCGTCCGTCTTACATGATACTGCTGTTTCCGAGAATAAGTGTCATTAGTATTGAACAAACAAATACATATACGTCACCCAAGGCATATGAATCCTGCGTAGCCGCAAATCATATGGACTCTAGAGTTACATCATTACAATACAAAATTTAAATGATATAAAGTAAAATAAAAAGTTCAAAAAAAAAAAATTCAATATATTTTATTGATCTCTTTATATATTTATCTATTTTTTATCATTAAATCCGTTTGATTTTAATTAAACTAGTTTTTGAAGAATGAATACATTTATAAAATGTATTTGGTATATTTTTTATTTAATAATAAATGCTATAAATTGAATTTTTTCTTGTTTTAAAGTAATATGTAAAATGTTAATAATAATATCAATAGAAAAGTGTTGTCTCAATATGTTATAGGTTAAATGAATATTTAGTAAATTTTCTATATAAAATTATTATTGATGCGTTTAGTATAAATCATGCATTTATGAATCTATAATGTAGACTTTTAACTTTAAAGAAAATCAGTAAGAACAAATATGTAAAATATAATTATTGCTAAATAAATTACAATTAGTTATCGATAACTGTACTTTTTATTAGTTCCTTTATGATTTTCGCATTGATTATTGATTAGTGACCGTGATGTCCGAAACAACGATGTGGGCAAATTCTGTATATGTGGAAGGCTATCACCATTCCAGATTTCCTCTATGCTTGGACAGTCCTCAACACTTGATAATAACTTCAGCTTAATGTATATGTATGTATACTAAATTCAAAAGTAAAAGTGCATTTTTTGCATTTTAGTCTGCAATTTCTATCTTCTATAAATTTTATTCCCTTTACGATACGTTATAATTATTAGTATTAGTGAATAGGTATATGAACTTAACCGATCGTCTGATTTTGCAAACTTTCTAATTTTATATCCCCATTTTCTTTATGTCACTTTAAGTAATTTGGTAATAGTTTATGGATACTTTTTTCTCTCCGAATTATATATCATGTTTCCTAAGCATCCGCCAATAGCTTGAAAATATTGTAATATTTTAAGACTATTAGTTATTTTAGTTTTCCATCTCAAATCGTGATGAAATAAAGTGTTTAATCTTTATAATCTTATAGCTCCGTTTATAAATAACGGATATGTATCTTTAGAGTTTTCATTTTTCAAGATTATGAAAATTAGATGAGGAAATGTTAATATGAGGAAGTTACAAAAATAACAATAATTAATATAGAAAAATATTTTTGTATAATTAATAAACAGATTAAATTAAACATAATTTGTTATATGTAAATATGTGTAATTTATACTTGCGTAAATTAGTTTAAAATCGAACTGAAATTTAATTTTCAATGATATTCTCTTTTATACTTAAATTTATGAAGCGGTTATATTATTCTTTGAACTAATAAAATAATAAAAACTAATAATAAAATAAAAATTACTTTTATGAACTCATTTAAAAATGAATATAAAATACGCGTTACTTGAAGAAAAGTAAAGCTTTTATAGTTTATGTTTAATTTGATAGAAAAATTTTATTTTTAAATTCATGTGCAAATCATACATGAAATAATTTAAATTTATCAATTTTAAATATACAGATATACATTCATGTTATGCACTTACATACATTGTACAATTTAAAATGATTTAATTTTGGATTAATAATAAAATTAAATAAAAAATATAGCAAAGTTATGTTATGTATAAAAATATAAATATATATCTTTGAGGTATTTATTTTTAATTTTTATAAGTATCTATTTAATAGTGGAATTAATTATATTGAAATTAAGTTTTTCTTGACTCTAAGATGAACATGAATTGGATAAATCAAATAAGAAACATATTTAATCCAATAAAATTTTTTAATAATGCATGAATAATTTTGTTAAAATTATATACGGTGTGTATAACTGTTTGTTTAATTACGAATAATATTTAATAATACATTTTATGATTAAAAAATATGTTATCAACATAACATATATTATAATATTTATATAAAATTATATAATTGAACGATGATGACTATGATGATAATGATGATGACGATAATAATAATAATTATTATTATAAATAAATAAATAAATAATTTAATTAGAATATGATATTTGAATTTAAATTTACAGTATAATTGTTAAAAATGTTATTTATATAAAATAAAAGTTTAAGAAAGATTAGTATTTTTACTTAATGCATGCGAACTTAAAAAATACATTACAAGTTTATAAGTGAAAAATACATTAATGAATTGCATCCCATTATTTTAAAAATAAAAAATTCTCTGTATTTTTAATCGAAAATATTATATAATAATTTTCTAAAATTCATTGAAATACTCGCGTGTATATTAGTTGTAATAACTACTCGAATATATTTTATTAACTTAATTGCCCAAATAATGAAAATTTTAATTACTCAATTTAAATACTTTATTTATGTATCCCATATAACATAGTAGTAAAATGGTTGAGAAAGAAAAATATCTTGAGTAATGAAATCAATAAATCTATATATATATATGTTTTAATATTTTAAATAATGATATGTAGAGGATATACTGATTTTACTAACACAATATACTTATTATTTAATAATTTGTGATTATTTATTTTATAAGTACGTATTAATGTACATTCTGGAATTTAATTCTGAATTTAAAATAAATAATTTTAACTATCTATTATAAATTAAAAATATTTGAATTTACAATTACACATAATTTCAAATAATTTAAATTTAATCATATCATTAATATAAGTAACTCAATATAAGTAGGTGACTTTTTTTTATCATTTTAAAATCATAACATTGATACAATATGAAAAAATTATGCACAGTTATTACACCCAACCAAACCTTAAAGTTAATTAGAAAAATTCTTTATTTATTAGATATTACTATTAAATAAAAAGAAAGAAATTATACAATTATTATTATTATAAAATAAATATTTACTTATCATAAGAAAAAATTAATCAAAGCATTGAGAGGAGTCAATCTAAAATGTTTATAATATTTTTTTTTTATTACGGCCTACCTGCATATTTAAATATTGCATGTTTAGTTCTTCGAATAATATAGTTATTTGCAGTACATGATATTTTATTTTAATATTTTTAAATTCTTCAAAAATTTTTGAAGCTTGTACACATCATTTGTTTCTTATAAAACTTTTTACAAAAATTGTACAATATAATATATAAATAAATACCCTTCAACAAAAAACTTTCCGTCCAGTAAATACTTAAACCACTATCTCTTGACATATCATATTACAGGAATGATAATTAAAAGTTAATTATTATCAATCGAGATGATTTAAAGCTGAGGAAAGGATAATCAACATTTTTCGTTCTTCAAATATATTACCTGCTCATTTAACGTGTCTCTTTCTCAATTAATTAAAATTACTTGAGTTTAATTAAAAATTCACTACGTACATATATTTCGTGTAGTTAGTGAATTTCACTAGTGTAAACAGAGAATTTTTAATTTAAAAAATTGAAATGGATTAAACTATAACATTTAAATTTGAAAATTATTTCTTACTTGAGAATAATCATATTTAAAGTTCATAATTGGCTTAAGAATTTAAGACAAAATATTTTATCTTAATTAAGTTCATATTCACTGAATTAAATTTCTTATCTAAATTATTTTTATTTATTACTATGCTTTTAATAACCTAAATTAATATAATTTATTGTATTATATACACACATATCAATATTATTCATTATCGATAATAACACTATCGTCTTTCTGGTGTAAATTCAAATAAATGTTAGAAAAGACTTTTATAATAAAAGTAACAATTTTTACTTTAATTTTTTACGTTTGATATTTCTTATAGTTATTTAAGTAATCAAAAATATCGAAAATCATTAAAAAATATTTAAGTTAATTTATTTGTATTTCTGTTATTATATTACTTCTATCCGATATTTTATTTTTATTTAAAAAAATAAGCAATTATATTTATTTTTCTAATATCATATTTTCTAATATGATAAAAGTTATCTAAAATTAAAAATAAATTATTCACAAAGTATAGTATAATTAAACAAATTCTATTATTTAAAATACATTCCTTGAATTTATTTAAAATACAATTTTAATAATACTTTTTAGGAGTTACATCTAATAGTTGTAAAAAATCTTTTAAAATTATTATTAATAAATGTATATCATTATGAATAAATTATTTATATTGTATTATTAATGAATAATATTATGTAAAGTAACAATTAATTTTTTAATTTAATATTTGTAAAATGTCTAATTATTATTTATTCATTAATGTATTTAAAATGATTGCTAACTTATTAAAATTAAAGTTTCAGATATAAAATAAGTAACAATAAAAATTTAAAATGTATTTTTCAATGATATCTTATTTTTTAAGTAAATTCCAGCTTTTATTACTTACTTTATTTTTATTTTTGATCCTCTGTTTTTTTTTGTATTTGATCTTTTAGTTGAATGCATGGTTTAATCATATAAAAAAAAAATTAGAGTAAATGAGTACAAGATTACTTGTCATGTATATTCAGCTTTTTACAACCTTAGAGAATTTACCAGTAGTATGAATCTTCTACGGCTAGCCGCTTAATTATCAGCTACACTATAAACATCTTTCAACTTTCACCGTCAATTTCGAAGTAGCAACCGGTCTAATTAGTACATCCTAATCTTGCTCAAAGTGTACACTAAGGCGAAAGTGAAAAGGAGACTGTAATATATTTCTATCGATATATATTAGTAGTTTAAAATATAGAAATACTGAATCAGAGACATGACAGTCAAAAAGAAAAAGCTCGAGAGAGAGTAAATAGCTAGAACATCATTGCCAAGAAAGTTAGAAAGAAACGAAGAACAAATATAACATTCTCGATGTAAAATCTGATATATATCCAGAATTTTAGACTTAAAATTATATATCCACCTTTAAAATTGAATGAAAGTTAGCACTACAACTGTAATCACTTGCTAAAATATGAGATACTGCTTTAATGAATATGTATTATGTATACGAATGATGGAATAATTTTTAAATATTTTTAAGCTAGATCTTAATAAAACATTTAAAAAAGTATGGTATTAAGTTATGGTATATTATTTAATCATATTAATTATTGAAGAATATATAAAAATGATGAATATAATTATTTCAAAATTTTTATTATTAATTCAATAAAGAGATTAAAGATTAAAATTTCAAAACAAAAAAATATATGTATAATTATAAAAAAAGTAAATAGGAACAATTAATATATAGTAGCTCCTACGTTTGGAGGTAAAAGATATGAATTAAAATATAATTTTGTTATTCAGACGAAAAATATATAAAATAAATAAATAATTTCCATGATCGCCACAATGATTTAAAAGCATATATAATAATTCATAATAATAGTAATAGCAACTATAACAACAACAACAATAATAATCTCGTTATTTGCACAAATAAAATAATAAATTTCGCTAAATGATATTTTTTTAAATTATTTTAACGACATTTAATGTATTGATTTTTAAAAATCATAATTAATAGGAATCTTAAAAACATAAAATAATATTTTACAAATTTTTCTCACTTATTGATATTATTTTATATTATCTGTGTTTGATCATTGCAGTAAAAAATTTAATAATTTAATTTAATTTAATATAAAGTACAATTTCAATATAAAGATTATGAAATTAATGGGTTCACAATATATTGTTACATATATATTTAGTAAATATTAAAATTTATTAGATTGTAGATATTTCTTTGAAACGTAGTAAATTGTAATTAATGTCATCCTTTGCGTGATAAATAAGTATACCAAATATAAGAACATTGAGGAAATGTATAATATAATTAGAGAATTTATTATAAGAATTATGTATACAATAATGAGAGTATAAATGTTAATATATATATATATATATATATATATATAATTTTTAAGAAAAATGCAATTTTGTGATTTTATGTATAATAATTTTAAACAAGTAATATTAGTAAAATTGATTAAATAAAATTAAAGTTTATAATACCTTTATATAATATGAAAAAAAAAATAATTAAAAATGATTGCATCTAACGATTATTGAAATATTTTGGTTTTAAATTTAAATTTCTTAAAAAATATGATATTGAATAAGCGTGACAAGGTAAAATTATAAAATATAATTGTTAGTTTTATGAATTTATCAATTTATAATGCTTTTTGTGGAAATCCCGAATGTACAAGCTTAATGCTTTATTGCAGTAGTTCTTAGAAAACTGAGTAATTTTAAGGGCACGTTTCATATGTCCAGGTATCAGGTAATTTAAGGTTTTTCCATATTGTTCACCCGGATTTCGATATACTACTTATTAAGCCTTTCATAGAACTTCTAATACCAAAAGCTGATTTTATTTTGTATTGCTCTCAGCTAAGGACAGCGTCTTTACTTTGAATTTGTTCTTCTCACCGAGCGGTCGCAGCTTAGCTCGTAGCGACGATCTTGTTCTTTCCTGTATTAATTACTTATTAAATAAACGTTAAAAAAACTTTATTCTTCGGTGAAATTTATTCAATAACAATTATTAGATTTTATACCAACGTTACAAAAAATGTGAGTTGATCTTTTCATATTTATTTAAAATAAAATTATTCAACAATTAACAATTTTTTAACCTTTCTTTAATAAAACTTTTTAAATATAAATTATACTTTTATGTTATAAAATTAATAATCTTCGTGTAGTGTTTATTTCACTAGTAATTAGCCTAGTAATTATAAATTTTTATCTCAATTTTTAACACAACAATCAAAAGTTTGAGTTTACTAATTTATCTTTTCTTATTGGTTAAGACTGTTCATAAATAGTATTTCATAAATAGTATTTCTAGTATTAAGCACTTTTTATAATTTTGTTCCTGTTAAGAATTGAACAGTTTTTCCAATTTTTTTATTACATTTATTTGCATCTGTGGATGTAATAGATTGGTTTTTTTTATCCTTTTTATGTTTTTTTGTTCTACTGAATAAGCTACGCTTCATTTCGCGAATATATGTCGCACATAATCTCAACATTTTGTTCTATAAACATTAATTTTATCTCAATTTTTGATTATATCTTTTGCAATTATAATTATATTGTCAATTTTTTTTTTAATAAGGCATTATATCATATATGTATCATACTGTTTTAGTTTCATTAACCGTTTTTAAAAAAATTCTTCAAAATAAATTATGATATATATATACATATGATATTGTAGTGTACAATCCGATATTATTTTCTCTATTGTCATTGTTGATAGTACTACTACTATCCTGGTCAATAATAATTTTAAAAATTTATCAAAATTGACTCCAATGATTTAAAATAAGAAAAAATAAAGAAAAAATTCGAAATATAAAACAACAATAACTTATATCAAATGAAATAAAATGCTAATGCTAGAAATAATTAATAATGTAAAGATATATTATATTGCGTAAAATTAATCCATCGAATTTATCAAACAATATTTTTGTGGTTATAGAGTAGACTATCGTATTTATTCTTTACTTTTTTAAACTTATTACAATTTTTACTTATTTTGATTTCCTTTTTTTTGGGGGGTAATTTTAACCAGCCTAATATGAATTATTTGTTTCTAAAATTGATGAAATTATATGTGCATCATTTTATACTTTAGTTTACTAAAATTATAATTTGTTGTACTCTAGTTTACCATATCTTAATGTTTATTGAGTTAAAACATTCGTAATTGTTGTCGGTTTTAAAATTTTTATAATTTTTATAGAATAAATTATCTATTAAATAAATTTACTATATGTCACTTGTAAATTTATTTCCAAAATAAACTGTGTGAAATAAAATTTGTAAAAATTTGTATTATGTATGACTTTAGAAGTTTAGTACAGATTATGTTAAATAATTTATAAAATTATCTCATAAATTATAATGCTCTTGTTTATTGATAAATTAAAAAAAAAAATCTAAATTTTATTAAAAATTTAAAAAATCTATCTGTGACACATTCATATGACCTGCTATTTATGATAAAAAATATTCTGTAGAAATGCTTTAGAAAATGTGGCATGCAATTTAACTTGCAATCGAACTGAAAAACTCCGTTTCCTTGACGAATACTATTCCGTTAGTGATGCTATTGTGTTCGGTTCAAATCGACTTCATATTATAATAAACAAGGAAAAGAACTTTCTGAAATGATTGATATATATTATTACTAATAAATTCTAAAAAATATTTTTTAAAATATATTTATATTTCATAAGAAATGTTAAATAAATAAAAAATGTATAAATAGTCTGATACGTGATAAAAAAACAATATAAAAATAATTTAATTTGTATAGTATTTAACTATATGCTTTTTCAACAACAACAAAAAATATTAATTCATAGTTTACTTTATAAATGTAAATTATTTTAATTTGTAACTTACAATAAAGATGGCTTTTATTGAAATAAAATTCATGCATGTAATTCTAATATTTATAAAATAATATAAATTTTATGAAGTAATATGAGGTTTGACGTAATTGTAACAATTTTATATATTTTTACATACTTTGGTTAAATTAAAGGTGTGAAAAGTAAACATTTTTAGTAAGTCTGATCTAAATATCTCAATTATATTGATTCATCGATAATAATACTCTAATGCATTTAAATGTGCAATGGCACGGAATTAAATAAAATTTTATTTATATACATTTACAATACAGAATTTATTCTAAATTCATATAAAAAAGAAATTTAAAGTTAGTATTAATTTATATTAAAAGGATTTCATAAAATATCTTGTACAATATTTCTAGTATACCGAATTAAGGTGAAAAACCATTTTCTAAAAGAAAAAGAGATTAAAAAAATTTGTTTACATTGTTTATAATTTAACCTTATGAAATTTTGCAGACTAACATCATAATGGTTAAACTTTTACATTTACAAATGGATAAATTTGTTTATTATTCGATGAATAAAACGCATAAGAAAAAACAAATCAATATGAAATATGGAAATGTAAGAATACGATAAAATTTTCTTCAAAAAATCTACTCAGGCATAAATTTCTTTTTAAAAAAAAAGTCACAAAAATTTTTTAAAAATTGGTCAGATATTATAAAATTCCTGCATTTTAATAGCATTATGTGAAGGTTTTTTAATACATATAACTATGATGTTTTTAATGGCAATTCAAAAATTTACAAAGTAACTACTTTAAGTACTCTAAAATTTTAAGTACTTAACAATATAAGATCAATCTTAAAATATTGTTAGATTATGTTTAAATTTTCTTAATAAAAGGAAATATCGAAAATTGTTCGTAAAAAATTATTTTATATCTCATAATGTTTTAGTTTAACATTTATTTCAATATATACTTTTTTTATAAAAAGTTTTAAAGTACTAACAATAAAAACGACCCTCATAGTACTATCCACATTCACGTTGATTAAAGTTTAGAAATGATTTTATTAAAAATAAAAAAAAACAAGTAATATATCAAGTTTATTGATATATATTCATATTTCAGATATATTTAATTTAATTTATTATATTATATATTGCAACAGTGTGTGAAGGACAAGTGAGAAGAAAATTTTAAAGTGGTATTTAAATGTATGAATGTTTTGTTCAATTTTGTGATAACTTAAAGCAAATATAAATTAATAATGATAAAATAAAGTGATATTTTTTTAAATAAAAGGTCTCTCATCTATTTGCAATTTATTCTAGTCATTAATTTATCAAAACCCAAGTAAATCAATATTTGTATATATATATGTTTATTTATTTATAAAAATTTTATTATTATATAATATTTTTCAAATTAAACTTTTTTAATGTTATAAAATATAGTTAATAGTAACAAATACAATAAATCGCATAAAAAGAAAACTTTTTAATGAATAATATTGAATACATTAAAAATAACTCATTAATAAAAGGAACTTTGATTAATAAAAATTAAGTATAAATTATATTCATCTTAATACAAGAATATTATAAGTAAAGCATATGAATACACTTAGATAAATCTGTATTAATAAATATAATAAATTGTATTAATAAATCTTCCTGTGAACATCTTATTGTACCAATGGAATATGGAATTTTTCTATCTGCATATAATTAAATCAGAAATATTCTAGGAAATTTACATTTTAGTATTTAACTTTATACAAGAATATTATTATAACGCATATTTGTTTTCAATTTAATAATTTTTTTCATAAAAATATATATATATATAACTAAAATTTAAAAATAAATAATTTTTACGAAAATATATGTAAGCAGTTAAGAAAGAATTACGAATATAATTATATAATTTTAATTTGTTGATAATTTATACTATAAAAAGATTATTTCACGTATAAAAATTGTCTCAGGAAATTAAGCAAGATTTTCAAAAATTCTTAAGGATTTAGAATTTTTTTCTCCGAATACCAAACGTAGCGAAAGCATTACTTATACTGCATCAGACAGTTATACAAGAGGAAGTTCGATCAGCGAGAACGTTTACGATCGGAAATTGTCAACTCCGTGGCTCGCTAATGCTTTTCCGGACAAGATAACATCTCTATGTTCACTGAAGTTTTCGAATTGTAAACTGAGTGTCTGTTCACACCACTCATTTTCCTTTCTGTTGGTAAAATAGCTCCAACTAACATTACTATCAAAATCCATTTTATTTCTCATAATTTTTATTTATTGTAACCACTTTAATGTAAAGGTTTTATATTGATTTGATATGAAAATATATGTATATAATATTATATAAGATTTATTTGATCTATTTCACATATTTATTGTGTAGTTATAAAAAAAATTATGTATTTTATCAAATCAAAATTGTTATAGCTATTAGTTTTATCAATAATTTTTTATATTTAAATTAATTAAATTAATTTTCATGTATTGTATAATACTATAAATTTCAAGGTAAAATTATTTTAAAGACAGGGGCAACAAGATTTTATAAAATTTTCGAAAAATCGATGACGTTTTAATCATTTTCATGGCCTATTTAGTTTTTCTTGATAATGTGTACATAAACTTGGACAAGAGTTTATTACGTAGTTAACTCGAGAAATTGGGACGTTATAAAACTAATGGGTTATTAACAATTTTCGTTAGAGCTGCGTGTTTGTGATACACCCAGTTGATTTCAAAATCAAATAATTTTACCGGTTCTTATTCAATGTAACATCACGGATACTCCTTTATGTATTTTTATAGTATGTACCTGTTGGGATAAGATTTGGTACGATGTCTTCTTTCCACGATTATGTAATAAAGGTAGTTGAATTGGCATTGACAGAACCTGATCATATGGTAATCGACTTTCAGAATGGTTACCTCAAGCGATGAGCGAACATCGTGACAATTTAGTTATACAGATTTTACTTTACCTTTAACACCATTAACCACATAATTATAGATGCTTCCTAAATATTTAGACTCCTTGGTTTTAAGTTAATTTCATACAGATTATTTTAGAATAGCAAATAAAGATAAATAAAAAAGAGTTTAACGTTTTAATGACTTTTTTCTTTACCAGTTTTTGACGCCATATATTAAATAAACTATCATTTCATAACTATTAAATCCTGTATTTTATTTCTATAATAATACATCTGGAAATACCAATCATTTCCTCCTTCTTTGAATTAACGAAACTTCAGATTATTATAAGACTTTAGAAGCGTATTCTTTGACATTTACATATCTTTCTGGCTACTTTAAATTTATCAAAATTTATTGAAATAAATATGTAATTAAAAAAAAAAGATAGTTCATTATTATATTTGATTATTACGTAGTTGATCATTAGATTTGTTATCATATTAAGTTTATAATACGTATTTGAAGCGAGCCCAAGAAGCATATCATCCAAAATGAATATGTTCAATTCATTCATTCGGATCTTATCATTATAAAAGACAAAATACTATATCTAAAATATTTTATAGCTTATATGAATATTTTTTGAAAAAAATAGTTTGGATTTACATGGATTAACATTTAAAGGTCAAATATTGAACTATTTAAAATAAGCGGTTAAGTATTCATTAGTATAAAGAGCAGAAAACTTCGAGCTTTTACTAATAGCTAATACAAAACAAAAATAATGGCGACGATCGGAGAAAAAAGATTAAAATGAAAAATATCACTACCAGTATTTTAAGGAAATTAGAATCGCGAAAATTCAGCTGAATTTAAGAGATATATTAACTTTAATATTCATTTTCTAAAGGTGAAGAAATCTAAATAGATACACGTATAAGATAGAGCACTTTGAACGATAATGACTCTGTTATATTTTGGATATCCAGATATAAACATAGAAGTGGAAAGGGAATGCTTCATTTTCAAGATGGAAGTAACTTGAATTGCTTTATTTTTAAGTAGAACCATTAACTCGGTAAGCATTTACTATATGTTATTACCATTACGAATGACAATGTTAAAAAAAATTTAAGAAGCAGCCATCATTTTGAGTAAAATCTGCAACATAAAAAGTAGAAAGGGTAGGCAGAAGTTTCATAGCGAATTTCATAATTTAAAGAGTAAAAAAGAGAAAACTTAAATAGGTATAGGAAAAGGACTTTGAGACACAGTAGATGTATGTAATTTATTTTGAGAGAAAGTTTTTGCATAAAATTTAGTAAAAGGAATAGCAACAGTAGGAATAGTAGTGAAAAAGGAAACTTTAGGAATTAGTTTAGGAGCATAAGGTGTAGTAATACAGGGTTGTTTAGAATGTGATTGATTAAATTTGGGAATATTGGAGTAAATATAATAGCCAAACCAAAATTACCATTATAGTTCATATACTCTTCGTAATGTCAATAAATGTAATTGTTCATATGTTGAAAATATTGTTGTTCTTCATAAAATACTTATCTCATCATCAAATGGATTGATATAATGGTTTAACTCTACGGAAAATGAATGAACGTATATAATACAGTTTATAATAAGCTGGCTCAATGCAATATTATAGTTATAATGTATGTAAAATTGTATAAATGCGGCATAGTTGATGTTTCTCCTTTTCTGACTTTTAGCAATAATATTTTTCAATTTCTTCCTTGTATAGATTTGTTGCTAATGAATGATACAGCTTTTTCCTTAAATTTTATTGCGACCTCACTACAATAATATTTACTCTATCTAACAGCAAAACATTAAGAATACCCTACAATCATTTCATGTATTTATATATCTGAAACAGAATTATACAGCATATACTTAACAGTCATTAAGTCATAATATTACATATTTATGCTACAGTAGGTTAGTATAGCGTAGTTTCAGATACAAACTGTGTTATAGGATGAAACAGTAACTATTTTATTTGAAGTTGCTTAATATATAAAGTAAGATAATTTTGTTATTTTCCAGTGACCTAATGAAAAATGCACTTGCTAAAAACCTTTCTAAGACATCGCAAATTTACATATATGTGAGGTAGGTGCACGGTTTAGACTGCATTCTTATTGGCCTAATAAGTAATTAATAATAATCTTAATAGAGTTGGAACGAGTTGTTATGAATCTGCATCATATACCACCTATATTGTCTGTACTACCGTGACTTATAAAACTATACAAGCTCAGGAATTTGCAGAACTTTTTCCTAATTGGAAAGCATCCTAATACACAGTAAACGAGGACTTTATAGGAAGACCCACATATGTACAGGTTGTTATTAGCGATAGCACGTTTACTTACAAGGATCGATAATCCTGCAACTTTCGATAACAGCTGCATGAAGACGTATTCTATGAAACTCCTTTATAATTTTTGTTCAAAGGAGCTACTCTAATTTTTACAATTATGAGTACCCCGATAGGTACTGATGCGTACCGTTAATTTATATTACAAAATATACAATTAATTATCTCAAATGAGTAAGAAAAATTACTTACAGAATAGGAAGATATATAAAAGATGATGTAGTAATATGAAGACGGTGTAGTATCTATTATCCATTTGACAACTAAGTAAAATGGAGGAAGCTTAGGACACAGTTTAGATTTCGACATGCCTACCAAGTGATTACATTTTTTCTATATATGCTATTTCAATAAAAGGATCATGATTTAGGAGAGACAGTGATTAAGATCATAAAAATAAATTGTAGGAGAGAAAGTTAGTTTATAGTATTAAATTTTCAAGTTATGGTACAATCTCGGCTATTGTTATGTGAAGTATCTCTAGTATTTATAATAATATGCGCTATGTTCAACTTATCTTGCTTTGATACATTACAATGAATTACTTCATGATGCAGAAAGTCCGTATGAATAAAGTTGTAACATTTGATAGTATGAAATTATAAGAAATCCTTACATTGTGGCACTAAACTCAGAATAACACAAGTACAAATAAATTACAAGAAAACACAAGTATAATTATACAATAATTCTCTTACAGTACCGACTCAAATATTTAAATGGTATTAAATAATACTAACACATATTATTCATCTTGAAGGAAAAAATATATTCCTATTTATTTAAAGTTATGCAAATTTTCGTATTTCGCACATCTTGTGGAATGGGCGTGTTCTAACCGCAAGTAATTTATTCGCACATAAGAGTTTTATTGAAACGATATATATTTAAGCTAATCTACACTTGGAATGGATTAAAATATTAATTTAAAAAAATAATCTTCAACATTGAAATTACTTATCCTAGATCTTTGCGGTTCGTCAGTATTAAGGAGTATTATTCTTTTTAGTTTGGAAGATGAACAACATCTAAAATTTAAACCCACTTAAATTGTCTGCTATTTAAACCACAAAATGAAAGAAATGCGAGCATATTAATAAATATAAATTTTGATAAATACGTGACGTTCACTGTAAAACTGCATAAAAATTATCTTTCATAATATGATTAATATAATAATTAATAACTAATTCTTTTGCATTGTATTATTTAAATTTAGTTAAGAATAAAATCATTTTGTAATATATAATATACACAGAAATCAAAATAATTATTCCTTTATACAATTTTATATAATGTTGTATTTTTTTATAATAATTATGTGTTTTTTAAATAAAATTAATTTTAATGCTAATTCAAACAGAATTTGTGTTTTTTAACATATATATTTTTTTAAATAGATTAAAATTTATTTATGAAGTCATTTAATTTTTTGACTATTTTCTTTAAAAATTTGAATTAAGAGTTATTAAGTTTTTCAGCTAATAAAATATTAATGTATATTTGCATCAATAAGTTTGTTGATACGTCATGTTGAGTGAGAAGATATTTATAAGAATTTATAGAAATTTAATTCATCTACTTCATTTATTATTATTATTCAATATGTATCTGTACTATTGCAATCTTATTAATTTAATAAATATTAATATTATTATTATGAAGGTATTTAGTTTTTGTAAATGTAAACTTAGAATAAGTAAATGGCTTTATATGGATAGATTAACAATGCTTAATCAAATACTATTTTTTATAATAGGATTTTATTTTGTTGCAAATATAGTACCAAGTCAAACAAGAATTATTTACAATTGTAAAGCCTCCGTATTATTGTTCTCATATCAATTTATTCACTTCTAAATAGTTTAAACACGAAGCACAACGTTTCGATAGATCAGGTGACCCGCATTTAACGAACTGAACTCCAAGAACTTCACTTATTTTACAGTGTAGAAACAGAATGGAGTTATCCTGTGGTTGGCAATTACGAGGTTTCTCCTACGTATTTCGAGAATAAGTTTCTCTGTGAGAAGACTTCAAGAGAAAAAAGTAAAGAAAAGTGAAAAGAAGCGAGAAACAGCGGTCAGATAGAGCTTTGGTCGTATAAGCTTGTTCAAGTTTCCTTATTCAACTAAGTTCGAATTTTAGGCAAAGGTACGTAATTTGTTTGAACAGATGAACGCGACATCACTCGTAAACTTACTGGTGCGATACAATATTTTATATACTTTTTCAGAGTGAGCTGATCGATTAAATAATATGAACATTTTTAAATAGTATATTATCAATTATAGGTAAGAGAATTATTAACTTAATTCAATTATACAATAAAAAACTATATCTTATTCGAAAAATCATCATTTATAATTTATACTTGTATCTCTTTGCATTATATCGACATTTAAAACATGGATATTAAAATACTGCAATTGAATTAATATTTTATTATATTTTAAATTTGGATAAAATATTATTTCGTAATAATATTTACTTAGGTATAATTTTTTTAAATAAATGTTATTTAATTATTTTATTACAGATTTAATGTATTAATTCAATGTACTATTGTATATAGTTTATGTAATAGAAATTTTACCAAATGAAATGAAATTGAAGATTACAATGAAAAAATATAGTTTATACTTAAATAATCTAGTGTGATAATTTTAAACCATGATTTAACTATAACAAAACAATTTTGCACTATATAAAATAATAATGGTTATTTTAATATTAATAAATTTTAACCTTTTTTAATAATTTTTAAAATCTTTAAGATTTTTCAATTAAAAAAATAAATCTTATAATTTCGAAAAGTTCATTAAATCAACTTTTACGATTTGCACTAGAAATTGATATTTCTCAATAAATATAAATAATTACTCATATCATATTGATTGTAGAGCGTGATATCAAAAAATATTAATTGAAAGAACAAAATTCTTATCAAAATCTAAAATATGGTAGCTATAAAATCGGAACATGTAATTCCTTAAAGAGCATCAATGATAATAAAAAATAATGTAGAAAAATATGTAACAAAAAAATGCATATAATTTGTTTCCATTAAGATGTTATAACTTTTTTAATTTTAATTTTTAAAAATGCCGTCTTATCATAAATATTATTAGAACATATTAAGTCATCTTTATTTATATTATTTTACTTTTTTGAATTAAAATAAGTTACTAATAAACTTATAATAATTACAATAAAAGAATATTTTTTACTTAAATAAGAAGCCGAGATTGCTCGACCAAAAACAATATTTTATAACATTTTGGAAACTTCCAGTTTGTATTAATATTATTTATAGAATTTTATAAGATAAATTTTATATTTTCATTATATTAAAAAGACATGATTATTTTATAGATTTAATATATTGAAAATATATATTTAGATATGAATGAGTTAGAATTTTTGTTTAATCTTTGAAAAGTAAATTTTAAACTTTGGTAAGTAGTATACTTATTGACGAGCTTTAATAACATATCTATAAAGGCTTCAAGTTATGTAGATATCAGTAGTCAAGTATTAAAACTTTTTTAAAAAAAACAAAAAAAATTCAAATCAAATAAATAAAAATAATTTAAAAGATACTCAGACAGAGAAGAGATTATTGATTGTTTAAGTTACGTTAATAAATCAACGAGATGGTGAATTTCATAGATATTAACGTTTTTCTTTTTTATTCTCATCTTTTCGTTTATATATTTATTTCATTTTTCATCGTAATTATTAAATTCACTAGAAATAAATGATTTTATAGAAATTAACGAACAGGATGGAAGTCTTTAAGCACATTTTGTATGTAATTAATTCATAAAAGATTATTATTTTTGGGAAATTATAGGAAATTCATAAATTGTTTCTTGAATAATTTTCATATCTTTACATTTTACATTAGATTGTTACACAGATAAGTTATTATTATTAATGTAACGATTTAACCTCTTAGCATGAAGGTACATACTTTTTTAAGCACATAATATTGATTTATTACTATAATAAACCCAATGTAAAGTTTCCTCATAAATTACTTTAGTAAAATTATAAATCAAATAGCTTCTTATATAATTATAATTGGCAGAATAATGAGAAAATATGTGATCTCGTAAGCATGAATAAACTAGCATCAAACGTATTTATTATTATATTTATCCGACAAGTTAATTCAACACTAAAATATTTTAAATAATTTGATAATAAGTCATTCGAAATATAAGAATTAATATTTAATATAACAACTTTTGTATTTTTTTCCAAAAAGGATCAATTTTTACCTGATGGATTACTAACAAAAACGTGTTTATATGTTAATTCTTCAATTAATTTAATACTAAATATTGAAAATACACTCTAATACCACACAAATACACATACATATATATAATGTTATGGAAACCAATTATCTTCTCTAAAGGGTCAATGTGGAACCGTTATCTATTGAACAATATTCGATATATTTAAAAATAATATATTATAGCTTTGTTCAAAAAAATTATTTAATTTTGAGTTTGGTATAACTTATATACTACTAATGTAATTAAATTAATTAAATTAAACTGAATACTCCGTAATAAAAAAATAACAATAACATATATTTTTAACGAGAATATATTAAATTTGTAGATTACAAAAAATTACAGAATCTTATATTACAAATGCCCATCTATTGTGAAGATATTCTAACATTAGTACTAAGCCAATAGATTGGGACGTACTCTAAAAAATATGGTTGTTCCCTAAATATTAAAGATTATACAAGAAAATATATTTCATTTTCCTTTAATAGAAGTAATAAACCAAAAATCAAGATTTATAAAACAACAAGAACGTGTATGAATTTACAAAGCCTAAATTAAATATGGAAGTAAAACAAATATATAATAATTATGGATAATGATAAAGAATATAGCAATACAATAAATTCAAACATTCAACTAAAACCGCTGCTTTTCAACGCTTTGAAAAAAATGATTTAATAAGTTTCATAACGAAGAAATATTCGATAAATGTGTATTTAAATTATTATTAATAATTTTAAATGAGTATAATAAACTGGATAAATTAATAGATGGAAGAAAAGTTTTTTAAATATGACAATAAATCCATTACGCTAATTTTTTAATTATAATAATTTAAAACATGTAAGCATATAACAATTCTAAAATAAAACAAATTATTGTATTAAATAAATAATTACAAATAATTATAATTAAGCAGTAAGGCGAACAAAATAATAAATCAGAATAGCATAATTTGAAAATAATAATTTTATATTTTTAATTCTTATAACTAATTCTCTTAATATATAAGTTGTAATAATGTAATAATACTATATTTATTTCTAAAAAAAAAAGTGAGTGTAAAATTAAAAAAACAATTAAAAATTATTTTTAAAATAATACATAAAAATTATTGTTACTCAATAAAACTAAAAATTATTAACAATGGTATTTTTAAGTTTCAATAATTTTTAAATGTACTAGAAACAATATGGATACACAATTATATTAGTCAGTAATCAACAACAACGAAACGTCGAACGCACATGTTGATAATATAGAAACTACTTTTTTTTTTAAGATACTAAAATAAGACACCTAAATTAATAAATACATGGAATTTTAATATATAATTTGTTATGAAAATAAGAGAAAAGGATTATCCTACGATGAGCATTAAAGGATTACCTCAACTGTTTGCTCTATTATTGATCGATTTGCAATATTAGGTGTACATGAATAGGTTAAAAATTAGATGAGATTTTGGGATTACACCTATATTTACAGAAATAAATTTATTATAATAGAAATTTAAACAATACAAATTAAATTTGTTGTGAATTACACTACAAAAATTGATTATGTATTTATTTTAAAAAATCAATAACGAAAAATAAGAACTTTAAGGATATATATTTTCGTACTAATATTGTTTTTTTTTTGTATTATTAAATTGTACATCTAAAACAAACATACCAGTTACATATTATTGACAATTAATTTATATTTATAATGACAACATTTTTTATTTAAATTAACAAGTTTAAATTCAAATGAAAATATTTCCTATTCAAATTTTATTATTTTTATAAATATTTTTTGAATATAAAAACTGAAAAAATAATTAAAAATATAGTAAATAATCAGAAAAAATTTAAAATATCGATATTATTTATTTATATAATCTAATTTTTTTGGTTCATTGTTCTACTAAATTATTATGATTTTATTTATTATTTGAAATCATATAATAATAATTAATAGTAAATTCTATAAATTGACTTTTAAATAAATTTATTAATGATAGTGAGTAATGATACGTGTAACTGTTTCTTTGTTTTAATTTAATCTATCTGTGTCCAAGTTAGATAAAGAATTGAATGCCGTTGCTTTAATCCAATTAAAAAAAATGGAGAGGAAAAACACAAAAATAATAATGAACAAAAATTTTTTTTCGATTGAATAAATCATTCTATTTATTAAAATATTACTCTAAAGGAATGACGCAAATACGCATGCGTACTTCTCGTATAATAAATCGATCTGAATACTCGCCGAAAATTGATCCTGAGCTCTATGTTCTTAACCATAGTCCGAATGATGTTGATAATTTTTTAAATATTTTTTAATTCGATCGCATCCATGTCGGAGCGTGGAAATTCTTGTGAATGATTTATCATGTCCGGATTCGAACTTAGAATGTTCTCCTCCTTGTCGCAAATTTATCATAGACTCTTCTGTTCTCACTTTCAAAACTAACTGTTAGAACCTTTTTTGGTTCCGGAAAATATATCGAGTCGATGATGTAACATTCGTGCACCCCGCCGAAATTCTGTTTAACTATAAACTTATATCTGAAATATCTCGCGTTGCTTAAACCTATAAAGCCATATAGGAATGTATAAGACACTGAATAAAACTTTATTATTTTCATTCAAAAATACATTGTTCATTTAATATTAGAGAGGATTATTGACTATTTTGATTATTTTACTGTGCATCATGTGTAATAATTACTCATTTAAATATATAAAAATTATTATTATTTTTTTTTTTTAATTATGAATCTAGTGGATTGAATTTTTATTAAAATAGACGAATTGATAATAGTTAGTAGATAAAAGTTAAACATAAATTATTTTTAATAAAGAAAATTGCATACAAATCAAAATTTGTGAAATTGTGATTTTCCAAGTAGTAAAATACATTTATATGTAGTAATTTTATATGATTTCATTGAATATTTCTAATAAATTTTTACAAATACATATATTTTCTCAATACTTAATTATAAAATTATATTTTTTCAAACTATATTATTACCTTATAAAATAAATTTTAAATAGTGAAAAATAGTGCCGCAGAAAACTTAAAATGAAATTATTTAAAATGTATGGAATTTGAAATTATTGTAGATAATGCATAGACAAATGCTTGTATATATAAAAATTTTTAACCTTTTTCTATAAAACAATAATGAATATAACTTTATGCATCAATTTTTCATTAAAAAGAATTATTATGTTATTTTTTTAACACATTCTACTCATACTGTATTATTAATTTTGATCAAATCTTCCTTTCAATTCTCTTCTTCCCCTAAAAGTTATGTTTCCGTTAATATAAGACATTTACCTCATAAAAATACATGGTTTTCATGGTTATTTCCCAAGGGCTAAATACTCTCGTTTCTATTCATTATCTTCCTTAGTGTTAAAGTGTTCGATTAACACCTTTCATTCTACTGGATTATAACATCAACTATGCAGATGAACTGGAGTACATGATTTCTAAGGTTTATTAACGTGGTAGATACAATGACTCTCTGTCATTAATATCATCTTCAATGGATGATAAGAAATAAAGGAGAAGGAGGAAATACACGATAGGAAGAGTACATTCGTCGGGTATACAATATTGAACAACATTCTGACTATGATAAGGAGAGAGTTGATTCGTTTCCCTTTTTTTATTTTGTTTTTTTTTTTCTTTTCATTTCTTAAGTTCACATGAGTTTTTGAGTATATAAACGGCCAAACTCAAATGCATATAAGCATAAACAAGACGTCATTGCCATATTACTACTGCCGATATTACTAAATAACTACCTTTTTTTGACATTGGTAGCTTCGATCTAGAAATATTTGTTTATATTAATTGTATAACTAAATATGTTTTTTCGATAATGTACTTCTTATATTTGTAATAATGAAGTGTTGATCCCATAGAATATAGGTTAATTTACTAAAGTATTTGTATTAAATATTTCATATTTCATATGTATTTGGAAAATACGGTATTAATTATAACTATTTTATAACTATTATTATTATTTATTATTACATTATCTAGTCTCGATTGTGCTTATATATATTACAACAAAAATTAATTATGAAACTAATATAGTGTAGTAATATAATAATCTAATAAAAATTCTTTTGTTGTACATATAACTATTGTCAAATAATTTATGCAAACAAGAATAATTAAAATATGTATATATTTAATTTTTTAAGCTGTAATTAAATAGTTAAAAAAAGACGAACTTTTACTTTTATTCAATATTTTAACCACAAATGATATTATAATATTGCAAATTTAATTAAAGTGTATAATTAAAATCATATGAAGTTAGAAATTATTTTTAATATAGTATTTTCAAATGGATATATTTTATATTTATCTTTAGTAAGCATGGTCGCATTGTTTCTAATAATTAAAAATAAAAATTTTGATAGTGATTAAAAAAGAGAAAAAGAGATATATTAAGTAGAAATAAACAATGGAATAAATAAAGTTAAATAAAGAAAATTCAACCAGCGAACGTATTAGCTAGAAGGCTTGGTGGTAATAAGATATCACCAACATGTTTTGCAACGTGTGTAGAATTATAGTCCTCTAAGCTATAAAATTTTTAAAATTCCGTATTTTTCAACAAAACTAATCATACTAATGCATACATGAATGTGGCAGTACGTTTAACACTCTGTTTTCATGATTCTGGAATTTTACTTACATTTGAGCAATGTGACTTATTTTGAATATACCAATTATGATACACTATAATTTGGAAATAATTCGTTACATATTTTCTATAGGAGCATATTTTATTCATAAATTATTACATTATTATTAATATTATTTTGGGAACAATTATTTTGTATATAACAAAATTATACTTACTTTAATTATATCTTTATTTTCACTCCTATTTACATGTAATCGTAAGAAGCTACGTTGCAATTACAAAGTAAATTAGTTTCACCTACATCTTGTCATTACATTAAATTATTTCATTTCAATTATGATTTTCAGTCAACATATTTTGCCATCTCATCTACTATTAAATGCGACAAATGTAATTGTACAAACAAAATAACATCGTGTTGTTCATAAATCTTCTCTTATGTGCATATAATTTTAGGAGATTTAGTTCTATCTTTCATTTTTAATACATAGATTATAATAATTTATACGCATAAAATAAAGTAAAAGCATTCATTTATATCTCATTGTAATATGAATTGCAACTTACAATGAAATTAATTACGCAATAAGCTCATTGCGTTAAACGGACTAAAGTTCATTTTCAAAATAATACATTTTATACAAAAATATAACTGTTTTACATAAAAATTTTATATAAAACACTTTTTTATTATTTTTTTCACATTTCAAAATTCCTGCACCTTAATAATAATATTGACAAGCACAAGTGATACCTTTTTGAAAAATATAAAAAATAATTAAAACTAACTCATTTTATTTAGCCTACACCTCATTGGTTCCACAATTTAATTTTAAAAAACAATATGGAAGGAAACATCAAATTTCAGTTTGATGTTTGATTTAAGTTTATTTTTAATAATTTCAACTATTATTTTAATTTAAATCCAGAATTTCATTCAATGCATTCCCATACATGAGTTTGAAAATTCTAGAAACAATAAAAATAATTCAATATATTATTGTGAAATGGATGGACAATATTCATATTCAGGTACAGATTTATATTTGAAAACATGATCCGGCGAATTAAAATATTCTTATAATATTTTTCAAATATATATAAATTTATTTTTTTTTTATTAAAGATAATGAAATATTTTATTGAAAAAACAGTGAGTTGCACTAAAATTATATTATATATTGAAATTTAAAAATTTCAAATATCATAAACAAACTACGTTAACAAATGAGAGTTAAAACAATTATATCGAAATTAATTATACATATACAAATGCAATAATTATTGATCCAGTTTTATTTTTTTATATTGTTAGCAATATCAATAATCTATATTCTATTCGAGTGAATAAGACAATATTAGAATTACGGGATCCCGCATACCTGTAATTCAGTAACTTAGAATAGGTGAAGAAAGAATAACAATCTAAATACAATAAATTTAATGTAATACTTCATTTCTTTATTATTATTGCTTGCGAGAGGGGAATTATTATATGTAGTCAATGGCCGGTGGATGGATTTGAGCTGCTAATTCATAATGAGTTCTCGATCCAATCCGTGCAACTTGAATGTTGATTCACCCGTTCGTGGATCTCCAGATTGATTCCTAATTCCCGATAATGGGGAAAATGCTTTTATTGCACTCATTATCCACCTGTCGATCCGCCAATTCCTTGTATTTGTCAATTTACTCAAGCAACTCATAATTCGGTGCAGTATTACAATAACACCAAAGTTAATTGTAACGCCACGGGCCTGAACGTTGTGTTTGTGCAAGAAGCTCATCTGAAACGACAGTATAATTATATATAATTAATTATTCATTATAATAAAACAATTTATCGTGTAAGGCAGTTAGATACACAAAATGTTGAGGAAATGGTAATCGTTATTACATATTATGATGAATAACAATATCATTCCTGTATTCTTGGATATGTTGCAAATATGTGAGCATAAATAGTAATAATTATTTATTCTGTGTGCATATATATATATATATTGATAAATATAAATATTAAAGGAAAATGATAATTACAATATTAATATAAAATATATTATTATAACAAAAAAAATTTCAACTTAATTTTTTATTATCGAAAACATACATATAATGACTACATATACGTGATATTATATATGTAGCCATTGTTCTTTTAATGATTATATGAATTATACTGCTATGATTAATCATCTAAATTCAGTACACAAATTCATTGTCACATAAAATTCTAAATAAGTGATATTTTCAAACATATATTTTTCTGAGATAAAACAAATCGTAAGTAAAAGTAATAGAAACTCACGTAAAAATAATAAAATGTCTCATTTCATCAGCAAAAGTTGAATCTATAGCAGAACGATAGTTACGAAAACGTGACTCGAGAAAAATAAAAAGAAAAGTATCAATTTATAAGAGATAAATTTGCCCATAAATAATAACTTACCTGAATAAATTTAGTGGTAATCACCGATTCTCGAATTTTCACCTGCACCCCTATACTCCTATCTTATTTTTCGAATACTGCGTGTCTGTCTTACATTTAAATATTCTTCTGTTTTTCCTACCTCCACTCCTGATGTGCAATGATGCCAACGATTTAATGTCCATCGACTTCTATGTCCGGGATAACGGAAGCTTCATTGGCTTCATTGATATCTTATTTGTGACGCGCCGTAAACTAAGAGGGAGAGCGGAACAAGTGGAGTTCAGCTGAACTTAGCCATCACGAACCAAAATAATAAAACTACAGGATAAGCAGAAGAGATAAAAGTATTGGTGAACTTCTATCTTAATCGAAGAAAGAATAATTATTAAAAACAAATGGATGAAATGGACTGTTATATTTTGATCACTCATAATTACTATTGATATGTATTCCGAAAAATATCTAATACTATCTGATGGTTAATTTTTTTACATTAAAAATTTCATTTTATAAATCTAAATGCCATTAATTCGATTATAAAAAAACAGCTTAAAAGATAAATTATAAATAAAATTATATAAATAAAATATTTCTTTACTCGTAAAATTTTAAAAACATCCATAATAACACAACTTGATGCTAAATATTATTAGGCATACTGGCCTACTGAAAGTTTTTGAACATGAATATTCAAGAAAGATATTATATATATGTATATATATATTTAAATGAAGTAGTCTAGAAATTTATAAACACAATTCAAATTAATTTAAAGCCTGTCAGCAAAATTTCACGTAAATGTTTTCATAGTAACCTCATTCATTCAGAATAAAATATTCAAGTTTAACATCTTTTCATATCGCTGAAAATTTGGAATTTTTTAAGCATTTTTCGTGTTTAAAAGTATGAAGTTGCTCAGTAGAATATTTCTAATTTTACTCAGTATGAAAGAAAATATTTTATAAAAAATATCTTTATCTGTACAAAAAATTAATACATACCTTATTTTTTATACAGACTGATTGATGAATATTACTTAACAGTTTTATAACTAATCGTAAAACAAATTCTTTATATAATTTTAGCAAAGTAGAATAAACGTTAAGTTCTAATTTAATTATTTAATAATCTAATGATATTTCAAGCGCTCAAAATTATATTTTACCCAAATATGTTTAAAAAAAAAAATTAGTGTATGTATTAACAATGTAAGCTACAAAGCTTCGATGATAAAAAAAAAGTAAATCAATCTATATTTAAATATTTTATAAATAATGAGAGAAAATTAGTTAAAACAGGTTTTGTTAATACTGACGGAAATACTGACTAAAAGAAACAAAAGGCTAAATAAATTATTAAATGAAATAGCAAAAAATATTTTTTTTAGATATAAAATGAATATAAATTATTTTAAATTAAATGTCAGGCTAATAAGAACAAAATCAGAATATTAGAGACATCTGCAAACAATAATGCTGGCTGGGGCTTGATTAGGGCTGATCACGTAGGCGACTGGTGGTAGGTTAGAAAGCTGAGAAATTAGGGAGGTTTAACGGTGGCCATAGCGTGGCAAACTGAGCTTAAGCGATCATAAATTAGTCACCGAGGAAGGTTAGCCAAGTTCCGGGTAGTGCTTACATTTGGAGAACATTATGTGTCAACTCTGCCAAAGATGGTTAATTTTGCCATTTCGCACTGAACTTTAGTATTGAAATGTGCCTGATTATTTTTTAATGCTCTTCTTCGAAATGTTGATTAGTGTGTCATGTCTCGATTCCCTTATAATTTTGGTTTTCATTATACTTCTACATCTTTCATTATTATATGTTATATATTCCATCAATTAAAGCAATTTTTTGAAATTATAAAAAAAAATATTTTATATCATTTTTCTTTAAAAGTTTTGTTAATACGTCTTTTTCATTTACAGGTAAGTCGTGCATACACAAATACAATGTGTAAGTATATTATCACTTTTTCATAATCTTAATAATACTAATAGTATTCGTTCAATCGTAACATAAATTAAAAGTTGATAATTAAATTATAAAATATTAATGAATTAAAAAAATTAATTTATGCAAAATATATCGTATAAGTAAAGATATACGTTAAATAAAATACATTTGACTATCTCACGTAATGAAAAAAAGTGATCTGAAAAAATCAATCGAGCAAAATATTCTTGTCTCCCCCTTTTAAGGCAGAAGTTATAAACTACATGATGTGGAAAATCTCTCGTGAAAATGCGCAATCCAACTAAATTAGCAATTCATTGTTTTACCTTTCTTTTACATTTACCAAAAATATTTATTACGCTAAATATTAATTTATATAAGATGAGCAAGAATGAAAATTATATCTCCACAGCTCGGTATTACTTAAACATTTTCAAAATCATTTTTGTCTGTCCTATTTTTTATCTCGCTTTAGAATTGTTTTATTTAAAAACTCTATGGGACAGTTAATATTCAACGATTATTATTATCGATTCCGATCTATAAGAAGATAATTAATATGTAAAATTCATTTTATTATATAATATAGCGCGGTGTTGTATAATTACCATAGAATTGTTTGTCCTGACTCTAACGATTTTTTACTGATTGCTCAATAACCATAGATGCCTCGGAGAAATACAACTTAATGCTCGCTTTTATTAGTAAAACTCGTGATGAAAAATGCTTAAGTAAATACAAATTGTTGCTACAAAAATAAGATGCAAGAAGATTTCCCATCCGAAGATTGAAGCGTAATAAAGACTTAAGCGCACTTTTCTGTTTCCGCAAAGTACAACTCCCCGCTCCCCCCTCCTCTTCACATACATCGCAGCACATTTATAAATTTTGCGTCCGTCTAGCGCTCTATTGTTTCGAATAATCCCTACGCTTTCCCATGCCTTTGCATAAAATTTAAGAGGATAAAACGTCGAACAACTACAAATGTATTACACTTTCATAAAAATATAAGATAAATAAAAATATGTGATTACGTAGTATACAATTAAATCATTACCTTTGAATAATCAAAGTTGTTTAAAATAATACTCAGAGTTATATTCATATTTCTTTTTCAATGTATTTGATATATTAAGGAACACATGATTTTTAATTAATTATAAACTGGTCTAATTTAATAGAATAAATTAAAAAGTTCATGGTTATGGATAGCTTTTTTTTATTATTTTTTATCTAATAAATTATCAATTTCAGTAATTTGATTATTGTTCAGCAATATAGATAATTCTGCTGAATTAAGACTTCACAAATGCATGTATTTCTTTTTTTTTGTTTGTAGTAACGGGAAAGAAAGTTAAAAATCTCGTAATAAATATAATGTTGATAAGCATGAAGATATACATGCAAGTAGACGTTATTTTTTTATGATAACGAAGATTCAATTAATCATTGCATTGATAATCATACTCCGACCTTACATTGAAAACTTTATGTCCGCAATGATACATCATGTAAATGTGAATTGAATATGAATGTTTCTTACATACATATATGTTTACTCGATATCTAACATATACGATAAATCAGATATGCACTAATGCATATCCTACTTTTGACAAATATAAGGGAAATTTGAATCGATAAGGTTTCAAATAGGGAGCATTAGCTTCAAATAGAAAAGTAACAGATAGGTTGACAAGTTTATAGACTAATGCATAGATGGCGTTCTAGTCATACGATCAGTGTGATATTTTGTTATTATTAACTTTTTAATGATATGTGTATAAACTTGACTAGTTGGAAAGAAATAGCAATATGAGTAAAGTGACTTTTGTTAGGGTCCTATTCTCTAAAGACAATGCAGCATGTCATAAATCAATGAAAACTATAACAAAATTGCATGAATTAAGCTGAGAATTTCTAAAATATCTATAGTATTCACTAGATCCAAACCCTAGTGAGTTTTTCCTGCTTGAAAACCTCAAAAGAATGCTCTCAAGAAAAAAATTCAGCACTAATAAGGAGGTAATCAATAAAACTGAGATCTATTTTTAGTCTAAAAAGAAATCGTATTTTTAAAATGGTATTAAAAAATTATACAACTCTTGTAATAGTTGTATCGCCTTCTAATCATCTATATTATATAATAATATTTAATTATACTAAAAAAAAAGTGTTTTACTATGTGAGCCAGTAAACTTTTCAATTTCAGCTTATTATATTTGCATCTATACAGGATTGAACTGAAGCCAAGATCGAAGCTTTCCTCTAGATCCCGAGCTTTATTAATACTGTCATATATAATATTTTTTAAATCTATAGCATCACGATTTGACAAAAACTTCGAAATAACATATATGATATACATATATCTGGAAGGATACTCTGGTTTACGATGATAAAATTCTGCCTTTCAATAAATTGCTTTTTATAAAATATATATATAATTATTTCTAAATTTCGAACTTTTTATTAGCATTATTATTCAGTAATTATAGGATTTATTCAGGTTCTTAATATTTTTAATCGAACAGACAATAAATATATTTATTTAGAAATTTAACTTAAATTTGTATTGTTGTTAACTTAAAAAAAAAAATAGAGTGAACTGAGAATTGAGGAACAATACTGATCAATGTTTTCTCCGCAAATTAACCTAATTTTGATATTTATATTTTTGATTAGTAAAAGCTACTGCTATTTCATTTTGTTTAACTTTATTGTTAAATGACACATAAAAGTAATATTCATAAGAGAAATTTTTGATATATTACTATAATTATAAATGTATATAAATAATTACATATTATTAGTTAATTTCTATAAATTAAATATTATTAATTATAAATTGTTTTACAACTGTTGAAAATTTGCCTTTCTTAATGGTAAAAAGATACAAATATGCGATATAGTAAAGTAGAAATTTAACTCAATAAATTAAATTCATTTTTTATTTACTAGAATATTATTACTTCTATCATACCTATGCAAATTAATACTTTATTTTAGAAATCTTATTATTAATAACAATTCATCATTAAAAAAACTATATTGTAAATGAATTCGTTAATTAATTTAAAATCTTTTTTTATATGTATTAAATAATATATTTAATATATTATTTAGCAACTAATCAAGTGAATAATACAAATATGTATAATACTTATTGCACTACATCGAAAAATATTAGAAAATTTTTACGAAAAATTTTTTACTCCTATCAACAAAAAATAATCACGAAGAATATCTAAAATATAGTGACCTCAAAACCATTGAATGATATGAATCTCGCTTAAAAAAAAGAATAACAAATAGTTTAATTGAGTTTATAACTTTTCTTTGACTCAGTAGTTAAGAAACACTGAGATTTACTCAAATTAAAAACTAAATATTATTTTATTTTCTTTATACAATATTGAAATAATTATTCAGCTAAATTTATTTATATTTTGAAAGATAAAAATATTTAAGTTGCGAGTACAATAACGTTAAATTATTATTGAAAACTTTACATTATTCATGAATAATTAGTGCATCTTAAAATTATATTATACATTGTATAGTTTTATGATTATCTGTACTCTATTAATATTATTGTTTTATAATCAATAAGTTATATTATTATTATTAATATTATTTATATAATATATTAAAATAATATATAATACTAACTTTAATTAACACATATTAATACGAAAATAATTTATAATAGTTCTTTATAGCTTAAAATCATATTAAAATGCAACAGCGAAAACAGAACATATACTAAATTTGGGACATAAAATAAAAAAAAACATGCTTGTATTATATTAAATCAATTTAATTAAAAAAAAATCATAAAATTTCCATACATCAATTGCTATTATAAATAAAAATACTGTAATTCCTTATTCAGTTATGTTTATGAGTTCACTCAATTAATTGATTCGTGTGAAATAATAATAAATACAATTTATGATCAGTTAAAAAGAAAATGATCGCTGAATTAAAAAATGTATGAAATTATTATCATTTTAATTATAATTTTTAATTTATATTATAATTTGGAAGCAAAAATAAAAATGAGTGTTTTAAACTTATGCACTGAACTTAATATATGTTATCACTTACTATAGTTTATTGATTACTTAATGTATTTTCTCCAATTAAGTAAGTTTTAATATTTAAATGCGGTTTTAATACAATTTTTTATAGTCAATGAAAATCTTTACAATAAAAAAATAAAACATAATATCAGAAATTAAGACGCGTACAATTAATTTTAACTTGTATACAAATTGTAAAGTCATGACCAAGGACGTTCGGGACCGGGATAAGTCAATCAGAGGGAACTCCAGGGAAAAGCAAGAAAATAAGCAAACACTGTTGTATTTTCAAAATTTTCCTTTCGTTTATTCTTACATCCTCTATGTTTTTTATCAGTTATAATTTATTAGCAATAAGTTATTATTTAATTGGTTTGTCTTTTTTTTTCTTTTTAGGCTAACAGGTTACTACTTCTTTATTCAAACATTATCGGTATTTGTGGAAACGAAAATATATTATTTTATATATTTTACTTTTCTGCTTTTGTGTCAATAACTGCGCCGACAGTTTTTCATATTATGACGGGGAGACACGAACTTGACCGGTACAATTTCCTTTGATATGACAAAGAAATACGACACGTCGTACTTTTAACAATGTTAACTGTATGAATATGCGTGTAATAACGTATATTCTACTTCCGATTTATAATGTTGCAATACTCCTGCCAACAGTATATTACAGTTGTCATAATCGGTGTAATCACTGAAAACGACCAATTATGTTTTACTCACAGGGATAATTACAAGGATAATAACCTCTAATCGGAAAATGCGCTACTTTTATATCCTTATTTCGTGCTATTTCCTTTTTTTCATTACACCGTAGTTTCACAGGGGCCCTCCGGAGGCACTAGGGATTGCTTCCGTTCGCCAGAATTTCGTGTCACTGAGATACTCTACGTTTGTTCGCGATTTCGAATAAATTTGTTTTACAAATCGATTTTAGTTTAAAATTTGCCAATATTTGCGAAAAAATGCTAAGAAAAATTAAAAGTACTTTACCCGTGCCTTGCTTACTAATTTTATTCCGATTAGCTTCTTGAGTGATGAAATTTTTTTTTTCTTTTAAGTCCTATCTTTCTCCAGATACAAACGTAAAGTCTGCTAGACAGATGTATGTGGATTGGCTAAATAGATAACACGATGTTACCTTTCTTTTTTGATATACGATTTTTTATTTTTGAAATATTTTTAAAGCAATAAAGCGAGCCTCTCTTATTTTGTAGCAACGCTAGTAAATATTGGGTTACAAAAAAAGTTTTGATCCATAATATTAACCAGCAAAAAAATATACAGTGCAATGAACAGTGAGAGCGACGAAGTGCATTGACCAATTTAGCCTCAGCAATATCATGAGGTGTATCCTATCCAATATGTAATTATTTAATAGTCATTATAATCGACAATACGATTTTAAAAAGATGATATTAAATATACATGCAAATATTGGGGATTCTTGATTATAAAACCATTAATATTGACTTCTTAATTACAAAAGTTGCTGAAGTTCAGAGTATGCTATGCTAAAATTTTTCTTGAAACTTTACCTTTTATCTGTGATAAATAATTTATAAATATTCTATCACTCGCATTAAAATGGGAAAATTCATACCTATCAATTCAAGTTGCCATAAAATTTATATTGATATTATTATATTTATTCAAGAATTTGGAAAATTTTGTGTCAATAGACATATATATATATATATATATATATATATATATACGTATTCATATGTGCCTATATAAATAAATGAAAATTATTACATTATAATTGATTATTTGCTTCACGTTGCAGTATTTCGCGTTAAGCATCGGAAGGGAGAAGTAATTAAATAATTAATTAATTAAATAAGTAAATAACCCAGACTTTAGAGTAATATGTATCGATCCCTTATTGTTGCATAATTAATAATGCAACAGTGTCATTATTGTATGATTAATTGTAACATGGGATTATTGACAGATGTAGCCATAATATTCTATTATTGTGATTTTATCTTTTTAGCACCCACCATTAATGCCGTTGAAATAGTGCACACTGTGTGTTAGTAACGAATTGTGGTTCTTGATTAGCCAGTGCTACATTGGGGACACTAATTTATTAAATTTTTGCATTTAATCATTGAGTTTATTCCGTGAGAGAAAGTTGAGTTTGCGCAAACATTACTCTTGTCATGGAGTACTAATTTATTTAAATAACTAATTCCGTCTGCTTGAATTAATTCATACTAATCATTACAAGCTTCAATAGCTTTTTGTGGTAGAAAAATTATACATATACCGATACATCTTGATTATTAAGTGAATTGTCCCTTGAATCCCTGCCACCGGACTTTGGAGCTGCTGGAGAATTCTTTGATAAGCTTGAACACTTGTCCACCCTAATCTAAGCATTATAATTGTTAGCCAAGTACTATGTGCTTAATTATAAAATCATGTGCCGAAAACTGGAATCATCATATATATACTGAGAGAATATTCTATTATTAGACAGAAAAGTAAATTACAAAAAAGAATATTTGTAAAATTACTATATCTACAAAAAAAAATAAATACACATATATTATATTTAAAACGAAAATATTTAAATGTAATATGCAGACAGCTGTTGAATAAGATTACACGACCGATAATGTAAAAATGTCTAAGCTCGAATAATATCACGTTTATTTATCATGTATTCAACTTCTTACTCTGCAATGACTTTTCAATAATTTTTGCAGTAGACGCATATAATCAACAATTTATTGTTTTTATTTTTATTTATATTGTTACGCACGTTATGCAGCGACGTTCATCGTACGCATTTTTTATTACTCATGCGCTATCAAGGTTGGTGAAATTGAACGCGGGTATCGCGTTACCCCCGTATACGTCAACTCAGTCACCTGCAACATCCTGTACATTAAATTCAGTCATGCTAGTGGGATTGTTGACGCAAACCGTTTCCAAATACTAGGTCTTACCGCGACTCCAGACGTGGGCACCCCATTCCTCGCGACGACGACGAGCGGGTCACGCAATTCGTAAACTCAGTATTTGGGCCGCGGGAAGACAAAACTTCCTCCCTCCCGGGTAAATACAACCCCCTGATCGTCGCGAAGCGAAGTTGAAGTTATTCGTATTGGACCAGCGAATCAAGCAAAATTCAGACTTTAACTAAATTATTCGTAGCGGACTCGCCAATAATCTAATACCAACGGGACTTTCCTTATCACGCACCGAAATCTAAACAGAGCAACGGGGAAACACATACTATCTGCCGCGTCTTCTTCTCGAGAGAAGAATAAACACAGAAGTTTTATTATCATAACAAGCAAGCATAATTACTTCTCCCAATATCCGTCTCCTTGACCTTCCGTTATGGAGTAATCTTTTTAAATTCCACAGTTGATCGTGATCTTGAGTGAAGTGTAGCAATATATACATATACATATATATATATATATATAGAGAGAGAGAGAGAGAGATGTTCGCAATAATACGTTTATTTAAAAAAACTATTATAAATTAGGTTTTTTTTTTAATTTTATTACACATTAAATTTAATTTTTTTATATTTCACATTATAGTTTTCAAAATTATTTAAAAGTATTAAGAGATTTATGGTGCTTAATTTTGTTCTTCTTGATAAATTCAACAAAAAAAATAAAGAACAAAGAGTAATTAACCATGCAAACTTTTAAATATCTTTCGTCTCTGTTAGGAAGATAAGCTCAATCCTTACTTATGGAGTTTGATATTGTCGAGCAGCATATCATTTAAGAAATTCATGAGCTGATGAAGCTAAATGGATTTTGATTAATGAGATGTTTGTAAACGACATTAAAGATACTTTCATTTCATTAAATGACTTATGAAAAATTATTATATACGATCGTGATTACTTTTATTCAAATGGAAACAAAGTTTATTGTTTTCATTAATAAGCAGAGTTTGTGTTTTAAGATTAGGTTTTGCTAGAAACTTGAGGTTCATCTTAATATATAATTTTTTCTTTACTCCAGAACGAAATTCATTGATTAAGTTGCATCATGGGGTATACAGTTACTGACTTTTATGGACAAAGTAATTTAGTTAAAAGATGTAGATTCATAAAGTTTAGGAGTTGGCTATTCAAGGATATGAGATATGAAAATTACAGTTATCTATGAATATTTTCAATAAAAAAAATGGATGATAAACAGTTTTTCATAATTCAATGAAAAGATTCTTAAGAATAATAACTTTGTAATTCAAAGTAGATAAACTATATACAGATTGAGTTCTTTTTACGCATTTTAACGAAACTTGTTTAATTAATGATTGTAATAAAACATTTCTTAGGGAAAAATATTTCCATTGAATATATGAAGAAAATATTTAAAAAACATCTTTTATGCTCGGAAGTATTTTCTTAATTATGATATTAAAGTACATTATATTTTTATGTAATAATTCTATAATAAAAAAAAAAAAAAAAAAATCACAATACGTAGAGCCTTATTTTAATTAAATAGTTAAGAAATGTTTCTTTATTTTTATGTAGTGCGAAGTAACATAGTAAACGAGGATGAAAGGTTTTACTGGAAAAAGTCAAATGAGAGTATTTGTGGTTATCGCTTCTGAATAAATGCAATCACACACGCATTGATGCACCGAAATCTTGTGCGTTCAACCGTTTACATTTTGATGTCAATCCGCTTCGTGGTCACACGTTGTAGCACGAAATTAGAAGGCGACCTGTGCCAAAATTGATTAAATATTCGTTTATCGTATAGTAAAGTCGAGGCCGTACGCTTGCATAGTTTATAGGCCGTAATTCCTGTGGTCTCAACTACAAATCGCTTCAGGGGTTAATACCACATGCACATATGACTTATGCGTACACCTCAAGCAAATCAAGGCTGCTGGATCTCAATCTTTTCCAATTAATTATTTCCTAACCCCTTCCTAACTCACACAATCGAATGATGAATGATTTTGTTTCTCTTTTTTATTTCTCAGGCGAAATTATTATTTCGAACTACTCAAACTTTTTTATTTTATTTCGTAAAATTAATGAAAATCCGCCCTCTAATTATTAAAAAGCATTGTCTACTACAGATAATGAATTACACTTTTAGAATAATTATATCATTTATTTATTATTTATTTATTTATCTTTATTACTTTATCAGAGATTTATAGTTATTGTCCCAATATAACATTATGCATTTATTCTTCTTTTTTATGATTATAAAAAATGTAAAAATAATTTTATAATAATTTTTATTTACTGCTTTTTAATCTTATTAATATTATTAATGTTTATTAATCATAATATTTATTTTTATAAGATATTATATGTTTCTATCAATTATAAATATATTTGTACTGTATTCATTAGAGCTAGAATTAATTGTTCAATTATCTGATTATTCGTAACTCTTATTTATATGCTGCTCAATAATTTAATACAAATTTACTTTATTTGGGCTTACTTTTAAACATAATTACTCAATTAGTATAAAAATCACAATAGTTATTGAGAGTTAAACGATCTTTTGTAGAGGAAAAACCATAAATACATTATTCTTATTATTGTTATTGTTATTGTTATGTAATGTTAGGGTTGGGTATTGTTATGCCTTGGATACACCATTTGTACCTTCCCTTATAATAAGCGTTTCACTTGAGCTTTGATAGCGATTAAACAAATCTTACAATTCTCAAAATAAGTAATACGTGAAATTTATTTTTTTTTCTAATATATTATTAGGAAGGTTTTCCTTTTTTTAAATAAAAATAGTCTGATTTCTAGCTTACGTTTACACTCCCTGAAAAGATCATGAGAGGTCTGTTTACCTAACCTCCACAATCTGCAGGTATATGCTTTGTTCTTTTTATTCTTTTTAAGATAATTATTAATAGAATATTGATCTATAATTACTTCTACCAAAAATTTAAAGTTCTTCCTGTTAAGCAACAGTATTTTATCTTTCTCACTGAATTACCAGTCTATTGTAGTCTATTAGTCTCGACGGCAGTTTTCTAGTGAGAATCCTTTTTTCATTACTTCTAATTTCTGGTTTTTATTTTGACTCGTTTTTTATTCAATGTGCAGAAGAATTTTGGATCAATTGGAATTATTTTGGAACTATTTTTTTGAAAAATCATTTACTACAAATTAATTTTAATCTATTTTAAATTTCTTAGAAACGGAATGTTTCAAGAATTTCCTTTTTAAAAAAATTTCTTCAATTGGCATTAATTCAATAATATACTAAACTTAATTAATTTATTGAACCTAAAGTTTAATGGAAGCCAATGTTGTTATTACAACTAAATTTGTTGACATTCTCCATTAAATCGTATGAACGACAAGCATGACATAACGAATGTCATTTAAAGATTCTGTAAAGTATACTCTTGGTACGGTATAAATTAAAAATGATTAATATATTTTTAATCACCGAATCTAGAAACTCCAAGAAATCCAATAATAGCGAAAAAAAACAATAAAATTGAAGTGCATTAAGGTACTAAAATCGAGAGTAATTCAAAACATTTAAATGGACGTTACTAATATTATAATAGATATTTTACATTTTAAAAAAAGTTGGAATTGTAACAAATTATTTTTATAAAAATATTCAAATGTGAAATATAAAAGTTAAACAAAAATTAATTCATTAATTTAAAAAATTATAAAATGTTATACAACAAAATATTCTATTAAAATTTAATTTTTTAAATACTACATAATTTTTATAAAACATAATTCTCAATAATGATAATTAATTTTAATTAATATGATTATTAAATTTTTTTAAGTTATTTTTTTATTTTTTTTTTATTTTTTTTTATTTTTTATAATATATAAAATTTGTCGATATTGAACTTCAGTCATTATAATTTATCCATTTATTTAAATTATACAATTCAGACAAAGTTAAAAATAATAGTACCAAAAATATGATTATTAATATTCATGTATTATTAAAAAAAATAATACTTTACACTAATTATATAAACAGAATTGTTGGTAACACTGAAAAACAAAAACTAATAACAAGTGCTGTATTTTAATTATTTCAAGCCGTGGCTCTTATTGTTTAAGATAGTTATTTCTTTTCACTTTAATTCTTTTGAAGCCACAGTAAATTTCAACAAAAGCTTGAAATAACACGAAAACTCTACGCTTTCTACAAAGCAAACAGAAAATTTAGAAGTAAGTCCAAGCCAATATAAAATCTGCCCTATACTATCTTGACTTTAGAATGTAAATAATCTATCCTTGTTTTATCCAATAAGTGCAAACGAACAAGTGTAAAGTTCTAAGTAAGAGAAAATCCAACATCAGATGTATAAATATTAAGCAAAAAATATATTTGCTTTTTTACGGATGTTGGCTTAAGTTTAATTTAGTTTTTACTTTACAGTAAATAATTTAGAGTAGCTTAATTTGTCCTTTATATTATTAATATTGATATTATTTTTTAAAATTGTAATAAGGTTGTCAATATTTTTATATTAATTAAAAAAATAAGTTTGTTTAGACGATATATTTTGTAAATGTAATGTACATTTAAAAATAAATAATATATAATAGAATTAGGATAGAAGTACATACTAGAATCAAAAAAAGAAGGTTATATATGATTAGTTGACTTATGAAAATGAATAATGAATGGGTAAGAATCGGCTAAGCATATAGAAATCAGAAATAAAAAGTGAGAGAAAGAGAGATAAATAAAGAGGTAAATAAAATTAATGAAAAGTAAATAAAAATGCATCGTAATTACTTAAAAATATTATTATTTAATTACAATAAAATTTTAAATATTTTAATTTATAAATTTTATAGTAATAAAATAAAAATAAAGTGATTTTAATTGCATCATACGAGTAAGATTGCGTGAAAAAATATATTATGGTTTAAAAAAATATTTTACTCATCACTCAATACAAACTAAATTATTTTGAATTATTTTACTAAATACAATTAAATAATCTCATTGTCTATTTTAAATTTTCATTTTTTTTGTAATTTGTGAATTTAAGATAATAAATCATCAATCGATTACTAAATACCACAATTTCATAGTTTAAGACATACCCTTTTTAAATCATTGTTGATAAGTGATAATCTAAAGAAATTAGGGGAAAAAGTCTGCAATGAAAATGAACTTACAATATATATATATATTATTTATTTTTAAAGAAAATAAATTATTTCTTTCTATAGAATTGTATATATCATAAAATTATATAAAAGGCTTTCTAAATATTATATTATTTTATAAACTTAAAGTAATTATTATGTACTTTATTTATACAATTAGTATTAGAAAAATATTATTTTTAATTAAATTATGAAAAAATTTAGTAAGTTTTAACTAACTCAATGCTTTATGAGATTTTAGTTTTTTTAACATTTATAAAAAATATAATTATATAAGACCAATGATATATCTCATATTTTGTATAAATTGTTTATATTATTTTAAAGTTGCAAATAAAGATGACTAAATACGTCCGAATGCGTAAAAGAAGATTAGAATTGAAGAGAATAAGAACGTAGTTTATATTTACAAAATGTCCGCATAATTTAATTTAATTTAAAATAGTATCGCACTAAAATGAATAATCTCGCCTATTTGAAATTTTGTACAAATAAAGTGTATAATAATTACCTTACCTCCTAAAAACTATAATTCATAATATTGAAAAATAAAAAAGTTATAAATTTTTTAATTAATTTAAAAATTTCTTTGCTTTTAATTTATTAATCGGTTTATATAAAAATGAATTTCGTTCATAATTTTAATGGCTATAACTCGTCCATTAACACTATAATGTAATGAATATGAATTATTATTTTATAACGAAAGAAGTAAATAAAAATGAATTTTTCCATTAATATTGATAATAAAAAAACAAATTCCCTTGAATATTTTTTTTTAATATAGTTTTAGTAAATAATAATGTTTAATTTAATGTTTTTTGGTATACGTAGTTAGTTACTTTTCGCTAACGACTTAAAAAGTGCTTTATTGGTTGGTCTATATAAATAAGAATATAAGTCTTCACAGATGAAAGAGAATGTTAGTAAAAATTACGATAAAATGAAAACCGCATTTGCCAATCTTCCTCAGAAACTTTACAATAAAACTAATCAACCATTCTTTAATTGAAGTTTTGTCGATTGAAGTAACGGAATTTTTGTAGAGCTAAAACTTCTTCATAATATACAGTATCTCTTATACAGAATGTTATACTTGACATTCATTTCATTACGTGACACTTCAATTGAAGCATTATGAGCCTGCAAAATGAAAGCTAGCTAAGCCATCGTGTGCACGTCAAGGTACTCACCGTAATATTACAACGAAACATATCGCCTTAACGTGAAACACCAACCACTTGGGACTTCGTTCACGCATTCAAAAACAGATCGTTATTGTGAAGCAACATGTGAGAGAGAATTACATTACATTCGAATACACTAAGAATACTTGGATAACAAATTCTCGATAAAGCTTTCGCATATTCCAGCAAAATCAACTTCTGGAATGTAACAAAAGTTAGCGTGCAATGTTAGCTTTTAGCCTCTTCTCTTTAAATATAGTACACATCTGATTTCGCGAAACAAGTGAAATAAGGAAATAGCAACAGAATATTTCATGCAAAATCAAGCCACAGGAATTATTACTGTCGCTTAATCTATAAGCTGTTTCCTCGACAACCAGTTAATTTTCTTAAATAGGATATTATTTAATATTGCTGAATATTTAAGGAAACATAGAGATTAAAGGAACAAAAAATTATTAGATGGATTTTTTACTTGAGACATCATTGACTTATTGATTTTTTTAATACCCAATTTGAATACCCATATTTAAACGTAGCCATTTACCGATAAATCTGTTTTACTTCATTCATTGAATTTTTCAATACAAGGTCTACTTTTATAAAATATTTTCTAAAAATTCTGTTTTCTAATAGTATTAACATGGTTTTTTATCTAAAATCTATATTTTAGTACTACGTATATAAAATTTACTTTAATTTTTTCTTTTCATCATATTAATTTTAATTTTAAATTAATCAAAATCTTTTTTTTACTTTTATTTTATATTAAATATTAACACTTTTATAATAATATAAATTACTTTTAACATTTATTTTTTAAAAGATTTATTTCAAGTAGTTATTAAAATTAATACTTTTATAAAGAATAATAAAATATATATATTATTATTTGGTTTATCATATAATATTTGTCAAATAAAAATTACTACATAAAAAGTAAAATTCATTTTCATATAGTCTTATATTCATTAATATCCAATAGAATTTTTTTTTACTTTATTTGTTAAAAAAAATAAAGAACATTAAAAACTAAATAACTTAGAAAGAAAACTACATGAGAAATGTATGTAAAAATAAATTATTATACTAAAAATGTATGCATTCGATTTAAACGTTTTTTTAAATTTCTATTAGAAGGTAAAATATTCTGTTAAACTTTCGATGATACCATTTTATATTAAATTACCAAATTAATTTACTTCTGGTATCAAATAAATTTAATTTCTTTAAGAAGCAGAATGAAAATTAAATAAGTACATAATTTACTGTACTCTTTCACATTTTCTGTCTATTTTATAATTTTCAGTTCAAAATTAACATTCAAAATTATATAACAATTGTAATGCATAAATATAAATTATCATAATACTTTAAATCATTTCTATAAGTTTTATTATTTTTAGAAGTTATTTTATTTTTCTGAAATATTTTTTTAAGTATATATACTATTATAATAAGTAAAATAGAAATTTCCCAAAAATTCAAAGGGCAATTTAGTATAATTAAGATATACTAATACAAATATTACTACACAATATTCGTCTGTATTGTTCAATTGCTAAAATTATTTAAAGTTCATCAGATACACTTTTTTCAGATATTTCAATAAAGTGTTATTAAACATGTTCATAAATTTAAATAAAAATAAAACAGATTTTAAATAAAATATATAAAATATTTAAGAAATGTAAAAAATATTTTGAAACTAGATGACAAATAATGTGATATAAATTGAGTGTGAAATAACGAATATCAAAATTTAGACACAAGTTTTCCGCACTATCTTTTGGTTTATAGAAAATATTGATCGAAAATATCTTATATAAAGGTTGTGTCATTTTTAAACCGTAGGGCATATATTTTTATGATATACCAAATTGACGTTCACTCTATCTTTTTTTATATTTTTCTTGAAAACTTAATTCATCAATCTAACAAATATAATTTTATATTATTATTTTTTACCTTAAAAAGAGAAATTATTAAAAAGAGGAATTAACATTAAATAATTGTTCATATTGCAAGTAATAACAATCAAAAAGAAAATATAATTGGTACGTGTTTCGATAATTTTGTTTTTCATAGAGAAAACTTTATAGAAAGTAAAAAATAAAAAGTTTCCTACAAAGTTTTATCTTTTATATTCTTTTGCTATAGTAAAGTAATATATTAATAATTTGTATTAAATTTCAATTAACATATTTATACAACAAGTATTTTATAATATTTGATGTATAGTAAATACAATGTTTTAAAGTTGAACAATTACATTTAAATATATTGTATGATTTAATCTAAATAATTTTAATTCATAAAGTAAAACGTGATAAATATAAGTAAATATAGTAAATAGTGATGAATATAATAGGCTATATGGAAAAACATGTAATAAAATTAGTATTAAATCATTATTTACTTTCTTTCAGTTCTGCTTATTTAGAAAATTCTATGATAACATCTTGTTTTACGATATATAAAATACAACTGTTGTTTGTTGGATGTTGGATATGGAAGAATTTGAACACTTTTATATTGGCAAGCAGCAAACTTTTATTCACGAAACACAACACAAATACACAGTTGAACGTCATCAGAGCATCTGATCAAAAAATTCGCTTCGCACGCAATTAGACCTTTTGACCCCGCTCTTCGCGATCCGATTTTCATTTGTCTTTTCTAAGAATCAAAGGACGGTTGAGCTTATCGCTCCAACCGACTGATATACTCGCGCTTTCGATCGCACGCGATTTCTCGGCATCCGTATACACATACACACACACACTATTTATCACCCTAAGAATAAAAAGCTTCCGGCTTGCCGGCGGAAGAAAAAGCCCATATAAACTATTCGTATCATACTCGCGAGATTATACAATAATTATGCAAAATCTGACGGGACGTCTTCGCCTCCAGGAAAAACCCGCCTTAGGCGAGAAGAAGAGAGAGAGGATAACAAATTATGCCGCGAGAGTGAGAGAGACAGAAATCACAAGACTCGGCCGAGGCATGCTTAAGAGAAGGAGAGAGAGAGAGAGAGAAGATGGAGACGTTGACGAAACAGTTTTTCCCGCTCATACACTCGCATTCCTACGCATCTCCACGCACGCACGCACGCACGCACGCGCACGCACACACACACAAGTGAAGCACTTCCCATTTCACACAAACGGCGAAGCTATACGTACGTCCTTTTTGAGTTCGCTCCACACGACCAAGCGCATAACATAAAACTGCGCATTTTAACGGCCCTTTCAATGGTTTGCACATCGCGGGCGTCCCCTAATCCTGGACGTACGTCTTCTGGGTTAAAAATCCCAGTTTCCGTCCCTAACAACAACACGAAAAATTGAATATTTATCATGAAACATAATAATTGCTAAAAAAAGCAGTATAATTTTCTTTCTTTCTAGTTTATGTTTTCTATTGTTATAATTATTCTTTGGATTCAAAATGATCTAATTAAACATTCATAGAAATACTCATTTTGATCATTATGTAGTCAGCAGTTAATTTGATCTCGACAAATATTACTAGAAAACATTCTATACAATATAATTCAATTAACGTTATTTAAAAATATCATACCACTATATTATAAAATATAATATACAATATCTCTATTAATACTTTTTCATCGCTATATTTCATACTTTATAATATGTTCCACTATTTTTTCCTTTGGCTATTTAATATCAATTAATTTTTATTTGCAGATTCTTCTTTCATTGCAGTTTATACGAAAACTAAATAAATGAAGTTTTATATTTGAAAAAAAAATTATATATAAATTTTAACGGAAAATAGTATCTAAAGATAATGAATGAGTATACTATGATATATAATAAGGATATTATATATTAATATGTAAAAAATATTGTATTACAGAAATAAGATGAAAAATATTTTTCTTAATAACATTTCAAGGATACTATTTATATTTAAGTATATATTCTAAAATAGTCATTTCAATAAAACGGGTTAATATATATTTTATATATTCGAAAGCTTAGATTAAAATAATTTTTTTAAATAAATAAGAAAACATTATACTTACTAGTTTGCTTTTTTCTATTTTTTTGTTATCAACGTAGCTCAATAACTATCAGCTGTTAAATAACGAATAAAGACTAAAGAAGTAATATAATAATAATATATTCTAAAGTAAGATAATATTATACCAACTCTTAGAAATATTATAAAAGTTTAATTATTATTAATAATTTTAAAGAATTAAGGAATTCTACATTGTTTTAATTGATATAATTTCTATTTATTTTATATTATTATTTGAAGTTATTCTTTTTTTAATTAAACTTAGAGAATAAATACGCATAAATATATTTTTTATAAAATACCAGAATAAGTATTTAAAATAAATAAGGAAATAACATGATGTTTTCTTAAAAAGGTTCAGTAGTCAAGTTTGTTTGAGTTCTTTAATATATATGAGAACTGCTAAATACACACAAATCTGTTAATCTAATAAAAAGTTTTTCATAAAGATACTTTGCAATTTCTAGAAAACAAAAGCACTCTGGTACAGAATGAAATTTACAGAATAAAAGAAACTGTCCTCTTGTACTTCAAAACAAACTAATAAACTAAAGGAAAAACGGTCTTTTATTTTGTTCTTTCTTCGGTTTCTCATTCCAATTTTGTTCAGTTTGCTCTTTCGTTCGTTAATCTTTAGTCTCTTTTTCATCAGTTTCAAAATGTTTATATATTCATTCTCAATTTACTCGTTTATAAAACTTACCAATCTATAGATAAATTTAAGTTGCATGCAGAAAATTCAAAATATAAATCTTTATTTATATATTATTAAATCATATTTAAATTTTTTAATATTTAGTTCATAATAATATGTATTTATGTATTAGGAATATTATTTTATTAATTAAATATTACAAATTAATTTTAACTTTTATTAATTATATATTCATTGTTTTATCATATATTTATAGATATATAAAGATATAAACTTATAAAATTTGAGAAATTGCAAAATAAACATATTATTTAAAAAAAATTAGATCTTTACTTACATGAAATTTATTTAATTAGATTCTTTTCTAAAAATCGCTATAAATATAATATAATATTATTTTACTGATGCATTATATTATTTTAATACGTAATATTTTGATAATAATAGGAAAAGATAAAAATTATTGTATTATTTTAATGTAAAAAAAATGAAATAGTTATGATGACAAACATAAACATATAGATTTGTATTAGATCAAAGAATAATATCCATAAATACTTTTATAAATATAAAAAAAAATAAAAAATTATTATTTTATTAAAAATATATTTCAGTTTTTATGGTTTATCTCATATAATATCTCATATGTATTTATGAGACACCTATAATAATTTTTCAAAATTGTTTTGATATCTATTAAAATATATGTCTTTTAAATTAAAATATAAACTTCGTGATTCATTTGCCTATCTACAAATGCTGACACATATATATAGTGATGTAAAAAACAAATGAGACGAAAAAACGAGAAAGAAGCCAAAAGTAAGAAGAGATGAAAACTGTTAACACAGTATTTTATAAAAAAAAATTAAAAGGAGTATTGAGTGAATGATTTGGAAAAGAGATAGAAAGAGAGCACTAAATAATTACCATCGAGATTGACTCGAGACAATGTAATTAAGACGAGCTCTCAGGCTTTGAGTTCGAGAGGGTAACTACAGACGAAAGTGAATGAATATCGTAAAAAGAGAAAATAACCTAGGTATAGAAATGCAGGCAAAGAGATAAAAGAGGAAATAATGTCGAGAAAATCGTTGAAACGCTCAACGACGTCGACTTATTTACATGTAATAGCTAATCTCACTATGTTACTTTCACTGACTCTGACTCAATAAAGACCTATACTACTAGTTTTTGTCGAGTAGTAAGTTGAGTTATTTCACTGGAAAAATTAAACTGTATTCTATGATCTTTTTATAAATTTCAAAATTTTACAAAAGAAAGTATAAAATAATTGCATTTGAGTTAATACTTTTTGATAATACAACGTAGAAAAAATAAATTTTCAAATATCAACAAAGTTAAAATTGAGAGTGAGATTACCAGCAGCAAATTGCAACAAAATAGAATACATAATTTAGCATTTAATCAATTTATTTCAAATATTGAGTTCTATCTAAATATTTGTAAGGCATTTATTGAAGGTTCAATTTACAAAATTAGCTAATGAAAATTGCATAAAAGTCAACGCGATTTATTTTTTTCAATTTATTTTTGGTAAACATTAAATCTATATTTATTTCTTATTAATACTTTAAGAATCTTTGCATTAATACATCAACTTAAGTACTATTGTACTCAAGCTGCTACATTATCAAAAATTTTAATATAACAAAATAATATAATTAATGACCAATGAAAATTTCAGTGTTATTTTGTATATTTCATTCTTTTCGACTTATTATTATATCGGTTTGCACTTAAATTAGAGATTTGTGTGAAAATTATTTAACAAATAAATTGTCGATAGACAACAATTTGCAAAATGCATAGTTACAACAAAGCGCTTGCATTTTATTTTAAATTTGTGAATAGGTATGTTTATTGTGACTCGAGCCTTGATGGATGCAAACATATCGTAGGCGACTTCATACAGCCTCAGGCCCGAATCTCTACATACAAGAAAATATAGAAATGATCGACTTTTACCAAGAGCAACATTCTATCTTTGCTGATTTTTATACAAAAAATTAAAAAAAAATTCTACCTCAAAGAGTGACTACAAAAATGAAGGTCATAATTTAAACAACAGTTAAGTGTCATTTTAAAATATGTGATTGCAAGAGTATTTTAAAATATCGTTAGATCATTTATTTGTATCTACAGAACACGGGGTTTGTGATCAATTGAATAATCTATATATAATGATTAAAAAATTTGAATATTTACATGTTGATGCAAATACATTACTAATAATTATCAAGAATTATCGAAAATATAATGTCCGTTTGAACACGAGCGGATTCATAAAAGTCGAATTATTTTTTATAATTTTTTTTTTTATAACAAAACAAAATTTAATAATGTTGAACAATAACCAGCACTATTTAATCAAGTCAACACTTTCTGTTTCTCTCTTAAATCATACAGCAATGATAACGTCACAGCTAAGTCATAGTAATTAGCTAATTAATTTTTATTAATTAGTTGAATTTTATAATTTTTTATTTATAGGTAGTATTTCTTTGTATGAAAAAATCAATATTTAATTTAAATTATGTTTTGTTTAAAAAAGAAATAAAATTAATGCACTTTAATATCAAAGCTAATAATAAGTGCTTAAAAGAAATTCTTTACATAACTTAACTTAAAACACAATATTTTTATGTAAAATAAATTTAAAAAGAAATTATTTATTGGACATTAATAATTTAATAATCAATAAATAGATAAATTCTATTAATTAATTTATTTTGATATAATATAATTAAAAAATATTAAATAAAAAGTAAGTTTATAAAACAGAATTATTATTATTATCGTTTAGACCAAAGAAGCCACATAATTAAAAATACTTGCAATATAATAAAAGGTCTTTTGGTAGCAGACACTACTCGTCTACCTATTTTTCATTTTTTTTCGTCACTTATTAATATATAACAAAAACGGAATTTCTTATTATTTATTACTTAATTTTCTTCTTTTATTTAGTATACAAAAATATATTAGATTTGATGTACTTGACTTAAATTTTTTTTTATATTAAGTTAGTTTCATACCATTAATTTTTACCATCATAGTATTTATTTCTTAAAAACATTTTAATAATTTTACGAATTTCTAATTCTAACTATTGATTATATAAATTATAAATAAATTATATATAAGCTAAACATTATTTATATAAATATTATATATCTTAAATTATTTAAAATTTTATATTATATCAGTCTATACTTTTATGAAAAAACAATAAAAGTTTTATAATTATATATTTAACAAATAAACTTATAAATTCATACAAATTGATATTCAATTACTTTCTTATTAAAAATTTCTTATAAAAAATGTAATCATATCAGAATTATTGTACAAATTAGTATGACAAATAATTATAAATTGTACATAAAATTAAATTTTCATTCACATGTATATTACTATTTTTTTTTAAATTATGATTAAATATATCATTTAAAATTTAATATATTAGTATATAATTATTTATCTTGTTATTAAATTTTATTATATTTCATTTTTTAAACCTTTTTTTAATTTTTTCTTTTTCAAACTACACACAACTGATATTCTAATATATTCTTATTTTAAAATAAAAAATAAATTACATACATCAAAAATTAGATATAATATCATTTTTTTTCTATATATATGATTTATGTAGAGAAATATTCAAATTCTATATATAAAACTAGAAAAAATAAAATTCGTTTAGAATAATTTTTGGATTTAATATTTATATATGAATACATAAATTTTTTAAAAACCGATTAATTTCTTTTACAAATATTTAGCATATACATGGTGCATCCACGAAGTATCGAGTTTTTTTTTTCATTTTGCGCCTATTCATCGTAGAAATTCGGGAGAGGTCTTAAAATGTCGACAAACTCTTTTCGCACTTGTCCTTTTTTTTCGATAATTAGGCGCGGCATGATTAAACTTCGTGCGAAGGGTGTTTTTCAGTTTTTTGACACGGTGCGATGAAGCGACTTGTGGAACAGTTTTACGCGATAAAATTTGTTTGCAATTAAAAAAAAACAGTGTAGAAAGCTGTAAAATGTTGCAAGAAGTATATGGACATAATTGCATGTCATAATCGCAATGTGAAAAATGGCATAGAGTTTTTAAAGAGGGCGAGAAAGAATCATCGACGAGCCTCGAACTGGGAGTCCAAAAAGCTTTCGAATGGATAAAAACACCCGGCGCGTGTTAGAAATTTAAAATTTGGACTGTCGATTAACGATTAGAGTAATCGTGAAAAAACTGAATTTAACGTGATCTACAGTGTACAATATAGTGCAAAAAATTTATAAATATCGAAATTTTTGAAAAACATCAAAGCTGAAGAGTTTGAAATGCATTTGAAATTTGAAAAACACGCCTTCAAAAATGTGTTCATACAGGAGGAAATTATTTTGAAGAATTTAAAGCTTTTATTTTACCCCGTTTATAAATTCACCAATAAATCATTTTTCAAAAAAAAAAGGTAAGAATTTTTTTAAATCATTGAACAAAACATTCTCGCCTAGTGATTTTCCGCTAATCACTTTAGGGCGCCGTGTCAAAAAACTGAAAAACACATTTCACGCGAAGTTAAATCCTGCCGCGCCTAATTATCGAAAAAAAGGACAAATGCGGAAAAAGTTTTTCGACATTTTAAGACCTCTCCCGAATTTCAACGACGAATAGGTGCAAACTGAAAAAAACTCTATACTTCGTGGATGCACCATGTACATCATTGAATTATGTAGATATAATTATTAGGATTGATTTATTATGCTAGTTCGTATGAAATATTCTTTTAACGAATTTATCTTATTTATAAATAACAAAATGCATTTTTTTTTTTTTTCAGTGATTATTCTACGCAATCATATTTTAACACGTTATAAAATATAGATTAAATTAATATAAATGGAAAAAAGTTACGTATTAGTTTATTTACTAGTATTATAAAGTGAAGAAATACAAGGCTCAATTAACAATTCGATACAGAACTATGTAGCTGAGATGAATGTAAACATATATCTATTTTACATTTATAAATATTTTTAAGTATGTGTTAATTTAAAATAATTTAGATTATCTTAATTGGAAATATTTGGAATAAATTTTCAAAGAGATAGAAATGGATAATTTTTAATTTTTATTAGACAAAAAGTAATTTCCATTTTTAATGGTAAACAATTATACTCAGATATAAGTTGATAAAATTAGTTAAATCTATTAAGTTTGTAAATCAGTTTCGTTTTATATTATTTGCATACTCAAAAGGTATGTTACCATATATAATATTAAAAATTCAAACTCAAAAAAAAATTTAAGATATATTTTTCCGGGAGAACATATTTTGTTTGTACTGAAAGAGATATTTTCGAAAGATATATTAAGAATACTGAAGAAAATTAAATGGAAAAAGAGGAATATTATTTTTTTATCCTTTCTGCAAATATTAATAAAATACATTTTGGAATAAAATTAATAGTTCTTATACATAAAATATTTAAGGTATTTAAGTATTAATATTTGTATTATTAACGCCTTCTAATTCAATTTCTATTACTCCTATAGATTTGCTCAACTATCATAAAAACTAAGTTGTTTAGAATAAAATGTTACGTTTAGATTCAATAATAAGGTTAAAAACAATTCATCAACTTCCTTTTTTCAATTAATATGAAGTAATCCGCAATATATATTTTAAAAATTTCAGAAAGAATTAATATTTTTTTTTATTTTTAACGAGTCATTTATAAATTTATATATAAATTTCTAAAATTGGATGATAAATGAAATTATAATTATATATAAAATCTAGAATAAACGTAATTTAAGATATACTTTTTCAAAATCAGAAGATAAATATTAAGGAAATGCCTGGTAATTTCATTCCCACAAAATTCTGTTGATATGAAATATAATATGAAAATAAGAAAACTTAAAAATTAGTAGACCTAAATAAAAAGAAAAATAAATAAGAAATAACTGAAAAATATAATTTTAAAAAAATTATTTTTCAGTAATCAAAACCTTAATGTTTATTAAGAAACAAAAATTTTCTTATTAAAATAAAGATATATGCGTACCCAAATAATGAACATGTTATAAATGTGAACAATTTTAAATAATGTAGTAAGACAAACCACATCCCAATTACATAATATGACTCTTTTCTTCAATAGTCCAAGTGCAAAAAACTTTATACAATCGTACATTATTCAATGAAATAGAAAAAGGTAAATAACAAAAATAAGATAAACACATTTGACACATCCTTACAACAAATTCAAATGACTCATTTATTTCTATTATATATAGATTAATTTCTAATCGATACATATTGTATTTATAGTATATGGTTTTAGTGTACATTTAATTAAAAATAACATTTATAATTAATAAAATATTAATAATATATAGTTGTAGTTTAAAAGTTACATAAATGTATAATTATAATTAAATTCAATATTTTACAACAATATTTATTTATATTATTTTATATTTTTAAATATTTTAAATTATTTGGTCATTTCTAAAGATTGGATACAATTTATTGATGAAAAATAGAAAAAATAATTTTTACAATAAATATTAACATGGAATATAACAATTTTAATCAAAAAATTAATTCAATGAATATAATTATATAGTATATTTTAATTTGCTTAAAAATTATAAATGAATACAAATAAATAAAGAAATGATCCAGAATTTTTTTTTGAATCAAGTTAATTTTATGCTCAAAAGCACACTTTGATTTAAAACCCCAAATGTGAGTCACTCGAGATAAACTGATTAACTGTATGTTGACTTGAACAAACAAAGTAAAGTATATAGAGAAATAAATGGCAGACAAAGAAAAACATAGAATGAGATAAAATCCTTTCTATTGTTTTAGTGAAAAGCATGTGTAAACCTTGCATTGAATTCTTGATGTAAATTTTCTATTTATCCAGATTATCCTCGCAAGGTGGTACTGTAGATAATTACCTCAAAATTCATATCTAGATCAAAGAAATTAACGACAGTTATCGTGCAATATCGTATGAAATGCAGGAATATATTATATTTTATATGAAACTTCAAATGAATTATGTATCCAGTATGAATTTATATTAACCCAAATTCAGAAAAAAAAACTTTTAAGAAATACAATTTCATTTGTATATTAATATAAATCTAGCAATATCCTTTAATCGGTTTGATTGCGCGATAAACATATATAAAAATGCATTGTACAGGATAATTGAGACAAGTTTATTTAAACTAAAATACTATAAATTTATATGAAAAAATTAATTACGCAATTAATGAGTAAAATAACTTGTATATCTATCGATCGAAATTACCAATGAACGACTTACTAAAATTTAAATAATTCAGATTTATAAAAATAAAATTGATTTATTAAATAATAAGATATAAGGATCAATTGTCCAATATCATTATTAAAAATAAAGGGTAGAATTTTACAACAATACTCCATTAATAAATGTAATAATACTCCGCAGCCAATGGGAACTATTTTTCATTACATTTATTCATAATGGATAGTTTTTTTAACCTTTAAAATATTCTATTAAATAATAAATTACTATGTAAATAAATAATAATATTTATAAAAGTACATGATCGTATTTTTTATTATAAATTTGTATATAGAATTATATAAAAGTTAGCGTAATATAAATTTGATCATAAAATATTGCAATTTTTTTTCCTAATAATAAATACGATTCATTTTAAATTCATAAATATCTATTTCCATTTATAAAGAATATATAATTTATTATGCTTACTTCAATTAAGCTTTAATTTAGACTAAAAATTTACAATATTACCAAATTAGTTTACATTAATTTAATTTAAAACTATTTATATGAGTTAACTGAAGAAGTATTTCAACTATTAGTTATTCAAATATTACTACATTAAAAGAATTTTATTAAAATATTCAAATTATACACAATACTATTTTTTTACGATTTACAACTTAAATTACTATTATTTATAATACAAAAATAACATAGGATCTGTAATTAATTATGATATTATATTATTGATTTTAAACACTACATATTAGTTTTACGTTTAATATTTGTATATTTAAATTAACAGCATACATCTAGGTTGCGCCTAGCTTTCCATTGAATTCGATGGAATATTAAGAATTATTTTTTTATTTCTGGAGGCAAATCTTAGTCTCAAGATAGAAAATACGGGATAATAAAAATCTGATCAAAATAAAAAGAATACGATAAAAAAATAATCAATAATGAAAATAAAAATATTATCACTCTAAATATTATTTAAAAACTATCAAGTGTATCACTATAAAGAAAGCTGATACCATTTCTCAGTTATTTATAAATACGCTGTTACTTTTCTCGATATAAATCATAAAATACCAATTTTTTGGTCCATTATATTTAAAATTTGAAGATTGTATAGTATAATTAAAAATGATCACTTGAAAAAAAAAAAAAAAAAATAGCTGACGCAAAACCCTCGGGGTAGATCGTTGAGTGTCTTGCGAATGATTAAGTTGCCATTTTATAAATATTTGCGATATCGCTATTTTATTTTGGGAAAATATTTTTAAAATAATCAAATATTAAAATATGTAAAATCAAGGTAAAAAATAAATCGATTTTTTGAAAATGTGAAACTAAGTTTATAATAAGTAAAAAAATCTCACCATTTTTCTCAAAATTGCTCCTATAATATGTGCAATTATAACAAATTTACAATATGTATAATTTAACAAATACAATAATATAATTTTATGAAATACCCGACATTATTTATATGTTCTACTGTAAAGTATAGATGTGACGAGTTAATAATTTGAAATTTGATAGAAAAATTTTGCCGATGCTTCGATAATAATAAACTCTAGTTACAGAGACTTACATATATACTACCGACTAATGTATACTGACGAAACAACTTAGGTTACCAATATAAAATCCTTTATATATTTAAGCTCAACTAAGAAGAACATATTATTTTCGAAATGTAGGCAAAATTTTTCATCAAATCTATTTTTTCCTCATACACCATATTATCACCATATATATCACATTTTTACAAGAACCCTTACAACAAAATATAAAATAAATATAATTTATTTGATCGAATTATAATGCTATTATTTGTTTGAAAATAAGCTAAAACGTTATAGTTTATATAAATTTTTTAAATAAATTAAAAACTCACCATTGATTCTAAAATATAAATTGAATTGTGAGAAAGAATAATAAAAATTTTTTAGTCTGTTTTCACTATTTAATTTGATATCATTCTCCATTTATGTTTCTTCAAATTTAAAAAATATTTGCATAATAATTATTCATTTATATTTAATAAAAATTTGTTATCTTTACCAAAGGCTTACATATTTTAAAAATGAGAGAAAGTGAAGTAGGTGCTTTCATAGTTAATTTTCAAAGTATCATATGAAATAATTCGATACTTTGATATTAATTAAAAACTAAAAATTCTTGATACTATTTTCAAAATATTAACTGTATATAATTGTAGGTGTAAATCATGTATATTTAAATAATGTAATATTCAATTCAATATATGTTGTTTTTTCAACATTACAGAATGTCTTATCTAAATTAATATTATTTAAATTAAAATTCTTATTTAATTTATTATCATTAACTGTTCATTTTTCATAAAATATTTTTTTATACAGTACTAAATAACTAAAATATTTGTAACGAATTAAATATTGAAATATGCTTTCATAGATAATACGAGTTTTTACAATATATTTCATGATTTTATTAAATATAAAAGAGAAGCTTTTGATTATCTCCTTTTTTTGGAGAATTAAATATTCATATAAAATTCACGAAATAATAATTTAATAATAAAATATAATAATAATAATTGTTTAAATGTATATATTCAACGAAATCATTAATGTTAATATTAATAAATTAGTAATAGTTCTAATTCAACTATTAATTATTATTACTAGTTTTTGCGTATATTTGATTTTGTGTTTCGGCACGCGCCATGTGTTCGTCCTCCGAATCTCGTTCTATGGAGTCCAAATATCGAGTGTTAAACCTATCAGCGTCCACATCAGTGGTACGGATTCTTTGATAGAGAGATTTGCGCAGCCACTCGCGTTGCTCCCCCCCCCCCAGTAACGTCAAAATACCCATGCTACTTTGTTAGTACTTGGATTAGATTTAGCTGTACGCGCGTGGCTTAAATTGTTTGTCTCGTTAAGAATTCAATTTGTATTATTAAAGCTTCGAATAAGTTTATTAAATTTAGGTAAACAGTGTTTGTAAGTAATTTGTCTGCTCTGAATAAAGTGCAAAAGCATTTATCTCGGCCTAGTTCATCCTCTAAAAAATATTTCTAAAAATATCATTAGAAAAAAATAATAAAAAATTATAACTCGAAGAGCAACACTATTCTTCTGTGAATTTAAATTTCAGCTTTCATATCCGTAAAGTTCATGACATCAAAAATAAAATTCATTACACTCATTAACCCATACATTTTATAAATATAAATATAGTTCATTTATGTAGTATTTGTAATTCACGTGTATCATTTATAATCTTTGTTTTTTTCTCTTGATATATAATGCGTTTGTACAATTTAAAGTAAATACATAAATGTGATGTATTTCATTTGTAATTACCCAAATGTATATATGTAAACAAAAACGATTTTATTTAATCTTTTCTATTAATTATATTTTATTAATATTTATATTACATAAAGACGAAAGTTTATAAAAATTTTTAAATTTTATATCATAAAAAATTTATTATAAAAATATGAGTATAACTTTTTGTTTAATTATATTAAAGACATTAAGAAGATTAATATTATCCTCCTTGATTATTACATTTCCACTCATGAATTTAGTTAATTATACAACTTATAATACGTGTATGTAATAATTAGTTTTTACACTTTATATCAGAATAAGTAAAATTAAAAAAGTACCTTGTAGGAAAAAAACCTAGAATAAAAAATTCTATAGCAAATAAGATAAATCCTCTTTTCTAATGTTTTTGACTAATTCATGAATATAATTATATTATGTTAATCTTTAATTAATATTTCACTAATACTTTAATTGAAAATTTGTGTTATTTATACTGATTAAGATTGAATCATAAAATAATAAATTATATTAATTATAATTATAATTAATTTAACTGCTTATATTACTGCTAAATTGTTATATTTTTAATATGTGTCTTTAATATTTCTAAAGTCTTAAAAGGTTAAGCAAACTTAAAGTTAAATTTAGAATATTCCTAGATAAAAAATGAAAACTAAACGAAATATATTTACGAATTTCATTTAAATTGCAGGCTTGTCATTAATTAGCTTTAAATCAACAGAAATACAGTTTTCTGAAATTCTCTGGTCAACAACAAAATTTGAAGTATTTTAATGTTTCATTCCAGATTCTAGTATTAGATGTCTCTGTATTATGAGACATTATCAAGCTTGAATCAGTGCAGTCTCAATTATATACAGAACCATAGAACAAGTTAGTAAGAACTAATGAACCGAAATTAGAGCACAAGACTACTTTAGTTATTGAACCGATCAATGATCGAAGATTGAACTTATCAACCTTTGTGGAATTGAGACGATGAATAAATTACACGTTGTTTACAATGTTTTCCAACTTGATGATTAAGAACATTTTCTCAATGACTTTCTCTATACTAATCAAAAAATTACCATCATAATACTTAATTGTTGATCTAGCAATGTATGAAGTGACAAGAATTATGTGTCGGAACAGTATTCAGTAGGTTGTACAACCAAATTATGGAAATTATGGATATATTATCGATTTTTTACTTGCAATGAATCAATCGAAATACTTAAAAAGCTTAAGCAACTCTCTTGGTAATAAAATACAAATTACATTAACCAAAAATAAATTTATATCCCTTATAAACCTTCAAGAAAATTCAACCAAATATATATTTGATCTTCAGTTAACTTGTTTAAGGCTTCTGTGACAGATTATAATCCAACAATATAGTTTGAGTATTTTTGATAAAATAAAATTCATTCTAGGAACAGTTGTTAAACTCAGGATTATAATTCTACTCAGATATCAACTTTCCAAATAACCATAGACAAAACTACTTATGTCATTGAAAAAATCCTAATAGTTAACCGTCAATCTGAAATAATCATTTTAATACTCCAAACTAATTAATTTTATATATCTTTTATTAATTACTCTGTGATTCTTAGATGGATTTCAATATAATTTTACGAATCTGAACTATAGTAGAAAGTACCGAAACCTTTAAATGTATCTGGATACTTGCGTGGTAAAAAACCATGAATTTGATTCGATGGTGGATATTATTTCCGCGAAAACAGTCGATTTTTATGTTGTTATTTTCAACGAAAGCTAATATACACGTGCTGCACGAGATTAATAATAAAATTTAATCGTCTTTTAAAAACGTTCAGCTTTAATTTTTCAGAAAAAAGTAAGACTAGCGACGAAGTTTTATGTTTAAGAAAATCAAAATCACAACGGAGAGGTAGTCTAATTACGAACGATCTTTGTTTAATCAGAAATAAAATTGACCTATACAATTATCATATATAAATTAATACGTTTTATTTCTCACCATATTTCGATTCTTCCAGTTCTGTAAAACTCATTCTCTTTCATTTAATCAATTATTGTCATTTCACTCTTTATTCTTACTCATTTAAATTTCACAATTTCAAAAGTAGGTTGTAGAAGGTGGAGTCTTGCGAACAAAATACGCCGAATATATAACAAAGGCGCCGTTGGAGATTAGGCATAAGGCCGGGTCGTCGCAAGCGAGCGCCTTTCGAATATCATATTTTTATATATATATATATATTTATATTTAGGTTTAAATCTTTATACGGCTATAAAGATATACAGCGAACGAGAGAACGTAAATGAGGAAAAACCCCGCGCAGAAGGGCGTGGGGAATTGACCCCAACCGAAAACCCCGTGCAGAACGGCACGGGGAATCGAATGATTGAAAACCCCGTGCAGAACGGCGCGGGGAATGCTAGGTAATAAGTACGGATGATCTACGCGGGCAATTGTGGCCCAAATTATTTATAAGTCTAAATTGTAGTGGCTTTTCCTTTCGACGCAAGGCGAAAAGTTTTTATGCCGAGGGTAGGTTAAGACGTTAAAATAGGAATGGTGTACTCGGACGCGCAATAAGCCGAAAAACGTGCGTCGAGCGTTGGCCATAATGTAATGGGGACCTGGGTCGGGCGAACCTGGTCACCAGGCGTCGATAGTACCGCCATAAAAGTTGTGATCGGGTCGGAAGGCGAGAAAGGGTCAGCGGTCGAAGAGAGAAAAACCCCGGGGCACTCTGGCTTGACACACCAGGCTGAAAAGTCGAAATACACGAGCCTTTCGACTTCGAAGCGAAATCTGATTGTCCAATATCCCTTGCTGAACATAAAAATAAAATAAAATATAAAAATATCCGATCATCGATTAATATTCCCGTCAACTCTTACTCCCGTTAACTTGTGATCAACATGGAGTCTTAGTAGGATTGATGAAGAAAAAATCAGAAAGCTGCTTTCGTTGTTCTTTTGATTTTTCCTTTATTCTTTTTACTATTGAAATTGGGCCCGTCGCTCGTGACAAATAAATAACTGAACATATTTCACATTTTTTTGCCTCTCGAGTTCTGGCATAAAAAACTTTTGCCGGGCCGTGCAAAGGAAAAAGCCCATATATTTTAAGTTTGTATTAATTTCTAAGTACGGGAATGGGCCGCACCTCATGTCTCGACAGCGCGGTTTCTTTCGACACCAGGTTGTAACGACTTACCGATGCTGCTGACGCTGGATAGTACGACGTACCACCAAGGTGAGGTTTCGTCTCGATGCTCCGGTTGACAACGACTCCCTGGAACACCATTTGCCGTGTAGCCGACGTACATATGCTTCAATCAAGAATATGAGAGTGTAGCACGCATGCTGTTAGTATTTGGGAATTTCTTTATCATGGGTTTTACCCTTCGCGGTACGGCTTGTATTTCATCATAATAATCTTTCAGCTGCCTGCTGCATCTAGCACCAGTATCGAGATGCGCATTGCCTAATTCTATTGACAATATAGGTATTGCAATTTTGATTCACGAAAAATAGAAATTTTATTTGACTTTAAAAGGACAAAAAGCGGCATCTCATTACATTTACCAAACTTTAACAAATACAATTTAATTCAAAAACAAATTTTTATCCCGAGACCGGTATTTATCGATATTTCTCATTCATCAAGTTCATTTATTAACATTGCATAGGGTTATAAGCTTATACATAGTCTGCTCGGACAGTAAATCCAAGTTATGTTTTTTTGGAAGCCATCAATGGACATAGAAAGGGAGAAGTTTAAAATGTGCAGAGGAGTTTTCCCTATCTATTACTTTTATGTCTTTCTTTCTGATTATTGTTACGTATCTAAGAGGTCACGACTATATTTATTCTTTGACAATTAAATCGCGAAATTTTCTCTCCAGGTTTCGTTCTGCCCTAGTCAAAACAGTAAAATCATTTTGGCCTTTGTGAGGTTCGGAAGTTGTCAATAAAAGGAAAGGCGAGATAATTAATAGAATACTTTTTTATTATATTTCTCTTAATGAACGAGAGAGAAAGAGTAACGTAATACAAGTCTTCGTGTCAAGAAAATAAGTCCCGATTGTATAAAACAATTAGTGATAAAATATTAAGAATCCGAACCGAAGTACGACTTTAGAAGGAATCGAACCGATTCCAATTTGAAGTCTAATTCTGAAGTTCCCCTACGTGTTTTTCGATTTGACTCATTACCTCCGCTGTATGGAGAAATTGCAAAATCCGCGATTTCTCCCTCCGGGTGCGTCTGTTTGATTATCGTTCTGTCAGCTTTCTTCGGTATTGCCTTTCTATTTGACCTATTGACCTTTGTGTATTCATTGTCGCCTCTGATCTTGAATCTTCGAAATTTGGCGAACTCGTAAGTTCGTATTACTCGCGGGTTTCACGTTACTCGCGACTCCGTTCGATTCCCTCAATGTCACTTTCCTACGTTTGCTAATGCGAGTACAATTTATCTGTCGCGTATGTGACATTATTAAGACCGGAAATATTGGCATTCATGCACAGATTATTTTTCAGTTTTATAACACAACACGATCGACCGCCTAGTGAAATGGTGTTATACAATAATAAAATTTAATAAAAGTTTTATTTAAAAAAAAATAAAGAAAAAATAAGTGATAAATATTGTGACATCCATTGATGCCGGGAAACGTATTGAGAACTATACCCTGTGGTCCACGTGAGAAGGTGAGTATAGATTTAAAAAATCTCGCGTAGCTTTTGGAAAAAAAGGGGTAGACTTGGTGATCACCCGCCACATGCTTGACACGCCGTTGACTTCGTACGCATTTTTCTCCACATCTCACCTAAATTACGTTGTCGGAAAAATGATTATACATCATCGCCCCTGGAGAATTCACTGGTAGTGCCCTAGGTTGTGGCATGCAAATTCCCCAGGAGGTCAACGAGAGCTGCAGCAAATAGATGTCGACACCACTTCATAGCTACTGCCGAAGCCGCCTATTTTCGTTAAGAAGAACTTCAGAGATCTCATCTTACTCTCAGGGTCGCAAATTTGACCAGAGAACCCGATAAGTTGCCAAGGACTCCCTAAGAAGCGGCAGCAACATTATCGCCAAGTATTACAGTTGCGTGGGTAACGTTCAGTCTAGGTTTGCGTAGGCACATAAACGTAGGGTGTAAAATAAATTCGATTTTATATCTTTTTTAATTAACGTGTTTGAGTATTATTTACCCTCCATCAACATAAATTACAATACGAAAATTTAGAAACATAAACTATACTATATTCAACTGAAAAATAAATTTAAATCAGAAAATATAACTATTAAATAATGTTTATATTGTATATAATCCCATATAAATTATTATATCATCCTGAGATAATTAATAATAAAATGATTGATGCTCGTTTAATAATAAATTATCCATTAGAGAATACAAACAATATTGATAATATAGTTTGAAAATTTCTAATTTTTGTTGAAATTACAAAAAATTGTGACCATTTTAAATAGCTAAGAAATTCATAATACGAATTATTAATATCTTACCATATTTTTATTAGTTAATTACAAATGTAGAGATATAAATTAATATATAACGATATAATTTAGATAATATCAGAATTCAAATACACTTTTAATTATAAAAATAATATAAATTAATGATCTCTATCTTTGATTCCCAATTTTTTATTTGAAATTTGTGAATTATTAATACGATTTTTCATTATAAATTTATGCCTCTTACATATTTCTCTGCGATTGTGTAGATAAAGTGGAAATATTTGAGTTGTGCATTCGTATTCAAATAATTTAAATTAGATTAACTTAAGTTTCTAAATTTCGCAGGTATCGATAAATTCATGCCAGCACGTATGAACTGTTAAATCTAGCTTTCAATTTATTTGAAATAAAAATCTAACATATTTTATCTTTAATATTCGAAAGATCTTTCCTACTCCAGAAAAATAAATGACAACATTAAATTCAAAAAAGTCTTGTTAGTATTGAAGTTCTGAACTTATACTTTCTTAGGAAGTATGGAATTTTTTAAAAAAGATAAATTTTATATTAATGTTTTGAAATTAGTTATTAAATATAAGTGATTAAATATTTAATAATGTGATAACCGAAAAAATAAAGATAATAGATTGATAAAATAATCGAAAGTTTTAAATTTAAGTATGATATCTTTCAGAATTATGTACTTGATCTTTTAAATTAATGTTGAAATAAAACTTTTTGAAAGAAATTATAACTAAATTAAAAAATAATTTTAAACTGAAACCAAAAAAAAAAAAATATATTGAAAATTAAAATACACATTCAATAAATTTTAATATTAACATTATTGACATAATATAAAATATCATAATTTCATTTAATTTTCTCACATTTTACAGATTATTGAATGCATACATAGTGCATACATCAATCCGATGCAATTGAAGTTTGCCAACAAATTACATTAATAAACTCAATCTTCTTATTGATTTGTAATGAATAATTATAATATATAAGTATTGTTTTTTTTTTTTTAAATAAATTCAAACTAATTGCGATATTTTAAAAAAATCAGTACTGAAAACTTAATAAAGGTACATATTATAAAAGAATTACTTATAAAATATCAATATTTTTTATTTAATTAAACAAAATTATTGATTACAATTGATTTTCTGGTACAACTTGAAATAATCATTTTATATTAATTTGAATGCAAATCATTATATTTATTGATATTTAATAAAAATTTAATTATTTATTTAATGGTTAATACTATTAAAAATATTTATAGTAAGTAAATATATTAATTAATATAATTATTTATTAATTAATTAAAATAAATATATTATAATTTCATTACATTAATAATATATTCATAATTTATTTAGAGTAAGAAAAGTATATATTTTTGTACTTATTTTCAATAATATATATATGTTCATTTAAAAATATCTAGCCAGTAACTGCCACAGGTATTTCGTGTACTAATTAAGTACAACAAATTACTTTCTCACTTATACTTTAAAAATAAATAAATAAATAATCATAATTATTTTTTATGATATTTTACTAATACAAAATATAAATTGATAACAGTAATATAAATTTCTATTTAAATCACAAACATTTGTAAATATAAACAAAAATTTTTTTAATTTAAATAATATATATATGTAGTATAATAACTAAATATTTAAAAAAATTTATATATTATTTGAAATTAAAAATGTATCATCAAATGCCTATTCATGATATTTAAATGAAACTTGTTAACATCTTTTTTGTTACGTATTCATAATTTAAGTCAACATATCATATGTCAAATAACTTCAGCACTAGGTATATTTGAAGTCAGTAAAAATACAAGAGATTTCAAGAATAATGAACTTCCCGAATAGTAGTAACTGATATTAAATAATTTATAATTTATTTATATTTTTAAGTAGAGAAAAATATAGATTAACATGAGCAATTACGAACTGACAACCAGTGATAACTGAAGTTGGTTTTTATTAATCGTCAATATTGATAACGTGTTACAATAATGCTTTAAAAATTGTAATAAATTCATGAAGTTTACACGATGTAAGAGTTATTTAACAATATGTTTTATTCAATTTAATTACAATTACTTATTACTTTAAATATTTCCTATTAAATATCTTATTGTTTCATTTATATATATATATATATATATATATATATTTCTTGTTATTATTATAATAAATATTCAAATTCATAATTTCAAGTAGAATCTATGTATGTAATTTATGTTTTTTATAATAAAAATAATTATTTTTCAGATAAATGAGTAAAACGCAGTAAAATGAGTAAAATAAAAAATAAAATAACTAATAATTTATAAACTAGGACTTTCAGAAAATACTGTAATGTTTTAATAATGAAATTTTATTAATCCTTTTAATATTACAAATTATTATTGTCTTCAGGAATTATTTTGAATTTAATGTAAAAATAAAATAACTTATATGAAAAAAAAATCCATGCTTAACGAAATTAAAAATAAATGAGGCGTTAGCTTTAAAAACATATTTTTTGTAATATAAATCATAGGTACCATCTTGTACACTTCTAAGTTACTACGTGACTTTGGAGGGTAGGATAGAAATGAAGTTTCCAAAAAGTTATATTTCTCAAGTGAGGAAGTGAGAAAATAGAGCCAGGGTGAGTTAAGAGAAACCTGAAAGTGCTAGGAAATAGCTCTAGAGTATTGGGAAGCGTTGTAGGACACGCGTCGAAGAAGAGATGAGCCCTAGTCTTCAGTTTTTCATTTTTATTCTCCCACAAGACGGAGAGAGAGAGAGAGAGAGAGAGAGAGAGAGGGATAAAGCATAGAGGGAGAGAAAGAGAGAAAAAAAAGTCCACTCGATAAAAATAAAAGATCATGATTTATATTCATAACTTTAGTAGGAGGAGAGTCACGTCGTGGCGACTGCTCGCGCCACTTTTCACCATTGGCCGAGAGCAGCAGCAGTCGATGTAAATTATGTTTTATTTCTGTGGCCTTTCTCTTGCAACGTGCACATTCCCCATTGTCCCTTACATTAATTTCTTTATCTGGCCATTTTAACTTTTTATATACATCGCTGTTGACCGGTATATTGATTTTGCAATTTACTCAACAAAATCTCAGTTTAGACAATCTCTAAGTTCGTTCATTCTTAGTCATGAGGTAGATTTATCAGTTGTCATTTGACTTTGTTCAGTTATTTTTGCATGCAAATTTTCTTAATGTACATCTAATTTTTTTTTTTTTTTTTTTTATACATATTTATAAATTTCATTTTAAATAATTTTAAACAAATTCTTTAACACTATATTTAATGATAAAAATGTCGTTGTTTCAATTAAATTGGATATTGAGTATTATTGGGATAAATACCTTTCATCTTTATTAATAATCATAAATTATATTGAGATATAATATTTTTAAAATACAATCTCTAAATTTTAAGATGTACATTTGGCTAAAATACAATTGAGATCTAGAAAACTATTTTTTTTTTTATGTTTTATTTTATAATTTTTATACATAACCAGTGATAATAAAAAATTCGAATCAAAAAAATTTTTCTCAATCTAAATCTACAATATGAAGCAGTTGATTTTTATTCGATATAGCGCAATTGAATTAAAATACAGATTATTATTTTTAATTTTTATCAACGTTTTGATAAAGGAACCTTTGTCTTTATCAACACAATAATTGAATATAAAAAGTTGACAATCTATGATATATAATTGTCGCAATATCAGATTACAATGTATGATATATTGTAACCTGCTATTTGAATCAAAATCTATTCTTTTATACAAAAACATGGAAGGTACTGTAAATAAATATTTTCAAATAAATCTATAATCGTTATCATGAACTTTGTAAATAAAAATACTTCATTGAATGATTCAAAATTTACTTATAAAAATATACTACTCTAAATTATATCTATAATCTAATAAACTCTCTATTATTCTTACTAATTTTATTTTATCTATAGAATATCTATAGGAATTATTAGCTATTTATTAAAATTTCTAAGAATTTAATAAATAATAAAATAATGATAACCATTAAATACTTACATAATAATACTGTACAATATAAATGTAGTAACTAAATAGAATAAAATCTTAAATGATGTAATTTTTAATATCGTAGCATATTAGCCTTAATAATTTTAATTTTAGTTTTTAATTACTTCAGCAAATTTCCAACCTTAACTATACAAGTCCGTTCTATAAAAGTTCGAGTACGACAATATTAAAAAATTCCATTTTTATGAAAAAAGTTTGTAACAATGAAAGTTTTTCTGTTCCTTACATTTGTTACAAATATTATTTATCTCTTTCTAGGCATATTTTTATGAATTTCATTGAAAAAAATTTAAATAAAATTTTTTGGATATTAGTTAATAGTCACTTAATTTAAAGAATATCCTTTTTCTAAAAATTTACTTGAATCTTTTTATGTTACAATTACATGCATTTGTATTATTCTTAAATAATTAATTATAATAAATAGAAATAAATAATCATAAAATATACTAGATATAATAAACGTTTTGTATGGATAAAATATATTTTATTGCATAATTACTCGATTGTGTGGAAAAATAAACTTGTAAATAAACTTAATGTAATTAAAAATAAAAAAAACTATAAATTATTTTAGTTAAATACACGTAAATGTTTGAAATTATTAGTTAAGAAAATGGAATTTTTTACTAAAATTAAGGAGCTCTTTATTCGTATTCTATTCGTCTTACATTCTTAATATTTGGACAAAAAAGTAGCGCAATTATAAATGGTGTTTTATATGTATTTTATAAATCAATTTGGAACAATTATTGCATAAACGTTGTTAATAGAATTTCAAAAACGACATCAATAGACATTTTTATGGATGAAACATTCAAACCGAATGGACTTGAGGCATAATGGCGTATTCTACTGGTGTATAGTGGAACTAACCAGTTAGAAAACTAACTATAAAGTGGCGCGATAACAGTGTATGGATAGAATAAAATGCTGCATAATGTACAACTCAAAGCAATAAAATATCCTCGAAAATTTGTAATTAACCTTAATTAATTACTAAATAAACTAATTTTTGATATTTTAAAATAATTCACTGTTTTTAAGAAAAGAGACAGGAAATTTTATTTAACACTTATTCTTATAGAAATTAATGTGCCAATGTAGTATTTCAACAATTAATATTGCACTAATTTTAGTTGCTTTTTTTTAACGAAAATTACTCCGATAAAAAAAGAATTCGAATTCAAATTTGATGTATTATATAAATGCTTAAATGATATGAAATACAATTTTACGAGAGCCTATGTGTTCTTAAGAATATTCAAAAAGTAACTGCTGACTCTCTTTTATATTTTATAATCGACAAGATTATTTTTAGGAGATTATCTCTTTGTCGAATACAAATAGTTATAAATAACGATCGGTGATTTTTTATTATACTAATATTCGATAATTTATGTGCCGAAATTGTATGAGGAGGGTTGTGACATAATACTAAAGTACAGAATATCAAAAGAGACGAACGCTGACCCTAATCGAGAGAAAACTGATAAAATTGTTAATATTTATTTCATGTTTAGGTGCACACATTCACAAATAAAAAGGAAATACTTAATTGATAAAAAAAATCTTAAATTTATTTACAGGTTTAACAACATATCCAATAAATATATCCAATAATAGTTAAAAAAGTAGAAATTCTTGAGACTTTATAAAATAAGATATTAACAGAATAGTAAACTGTTTCATAATATTTTACCTTAGGGATAGTAAAACAGAGGAAAGAATTAATTTATAGAAAAGAATATTTAAGACGATTATTTTATTTGAAAAAAGAATAATAAATAATTTGATTAATTCAAAGAATAACTTTTAAAAATTTATTTATTAAATAAATTATTTTTTCTCAATAACAATATATTTTTCTATTTAAATATGTCATGTTAGAATATTTTATTCTATAATTGAATTGACATCATTACATTTTAAAAATTAACTACATATACAGCAAGATACTAATTGGTATTGACTGAAGTTTTCGGCAACATACCTAATATTTTATGTGTAGATGTATTGAAAGTTATATGAGAGGAGTTAAGTTTTTTGTCTTCAGCATTTATTTCTCGCTCATAACCTGTCAAAAAAGATACTTATTAGTTTTCTCTGATCAATTTATTATTTATAAGTCTGAAAATGAGTGACCATTATCATTGTATTTCTGCACTTATTAAATAATTTATTGCTTAAAATAATTTATTATGCTTTATTAAACTCACCTAGCTGATAAAATTATTCATTATTTAAAAAAAATATTTATATCATGATTATTTGCCTTTTAAAATATATATAAGCAGCATTTTTTTCATGTTACTTCAAATAAGGACATCATGTAATTAAAAAAATTGAACTTAATTGAATTAAAATTTTAATATATTTCAGAAATGTCGTCTTTCTAAAAATTTATCTACAAAAATATAAAAATTTATTGTAGATAATGTATAAAAAAAATATATTTTTAAATTTGTAATTAAATTACATGAACCTTTTAAAAATTATCTTTTTCTACAGTAAAGTAAATAAAGTTTTTAAAATACTTTTTACTCAGTACATACATTGTCGATTCAATATTTTATTTTAGTATATAAACTGATATTTATTCAATATTTGCAACAATATTTCAATTGAAAGTTACAAAAATATTTTATTTAATTAAGGTAGTACATCTATTAATACTCTCAGATATAAACAAAAGAGCAGTTAATACTGAGTCTCAATATAACAATTTCAATAAAAACGCCAATTTTATAAAGTTTCTAGGACTCCAAAGTACCTTTTTTTTCTTGAACAGGCTTAAATAAAAAGGGATTGTACCAGTAATATTCACGTCCACTTCATAGAACTTGTACGGCTTCCATTAACTTCCTTCTTCTAAGAATACTCTAATACTATTAAAACATAAAGTAAAGAAACATTGATTAAAGCATGTTTACGTCTTGATCCTACAAATTAAAAAAATGAAAAACAATCTGTCATTTTAAATGAAATGATTTTTTTTATTTTTTCATAGTCTTCGAATAACTATAGTTCTATTTTTTCAAATACAATATCCATAATTACGTTAAAAATAGATGTAAGAATATAGTTTAGGTATCCAAAATAAAGATAATCCTTCAATGTATCACTTGACAATTATTAATTTTCTATCTCTGTTATCCTTTTATCGATACGTCAGCATTCAATACAATTTTTAATCAATTAGACGCTATACTTATTGTAATAAAAATCTGACTTATTACCAGAAATATTCGATATTTTTCTGAATTTTTAGATTTTTGTGAATACCAATAATAAAGATGTAAGCTAGGTCATCACATGAGGACTATGGAAATGTTAATATAATTTCAATGATAATGACAGATGTACATAAGCAGAAAAAATACTATCTATATGAATCATTATGTATTTACGTGCTGTGTTTATTATAAAAAAATAATAAAAATCATAAGTAGGGTTTTTGCATCTAATTAAAAGAACATCGTAATTATGACAATCCATTGACAATCAATAATTGACATTTAGATCACATAACAATAATGGTTCCAATAAACGCTGACTTCTATTATGCAAAAATGTATGAGTTAGATAAATTCTTACAAAGGATTATGTTACAAATTAATATAATATTTATAATACATTGCAGTAATTTAATAACTGTCTTTTTAAAAATTATATTAATAATTTATTAACGAATATTACTTAAATAATATATGCGGTTGTAAAATAAATATATAAAATAGATGTTTTTATATTTCGATGTAGATGTATAATGTAGTCTTAATGATTTGACGTCTATAACTCGACTGCCAATTTATCATATAATATCCATATCAGGTTTAATTTCTATATATATGCTTTACTATTATCTATTATCTATTATTTATTATTATCTATTATATATTATTTACTATTATCGTTGTATAATATTTAATTATTATACACTTAAACAAAAATATTTTAAAATATGTCAAAAAAAGTCACATATCGTAACAGTTATCACTTTTAACGACTTTAATTCTATTATTTGATTTTTCTCTTATTGTTAGAGACGGAACTGGGCATTGGGCCCAGTAGGCGCACATCCTGGATGCGGGGACGCGCGCGAGATGAAAAGCGCATTAAAAAGGGACATTAAAACACGCTGATTGTGTTGTGAGCTTGGCCGTGCGCGTGTGTGTGTGTGTGTTCGAAGAGCGAAGTGGCTCACGAAGACGTGCGTGTAGTTTCACTGATGTGTGAGAAGGGTTGGGTTGCGAGTGTGAGGGTGTAAACTGTATGTGTAAGCGCAAATACGTACTCGTGGACGTCTCCATCTTTTCTCTCTGTTCCTCGCGAGCATGACTCGGCCGAGCCCTACAATCTCACTATCTCTCTCTCTCTCTCTCTCTCTCTCATTAGCGTTGCATGACCCGTTACCTTTTCTCGCTTTTCTATAAGTTCTGGAGACGAAGACGTACCGTCATTTTTACATTGCAATATTATGTCAATTCATAAGGATGTGCAGTTAGATTGTTCGGCTTTTTCTCCTGCCGGCAAACCGGGAGTTTTTTATGCCTAGGGAAATGTTTAAGGTGTGAATTGTACGCGGACGCGAGGTCGGAAAATATATTTGATCGGAAAGTTCGAGATGTCGTAACGGTTGAAAATAATAAGACCAACCGTCCCTTGATTCGGGGAAAAAATAGATGAAAATTGAGTCGCGGAATGTGGGGCCAATTTCGGTGGCCTAATTGCGTGGAAGGAAATTATTGTAAGGTCAGTTGCGCAGACACCGCGGCACTATGCGATAGTGCAATTGTGAAATATTGTGATCAGCTTGGTGAATAAAATGATTGTTTGTTGCTTGCCGAAAACAAGTGCCTTTTCTTCAATTATCTTCTAAAATCAACCAATCCTCCATTCCAAAATTAACACTTGTTATCTGAGTGATTAAATACATTAAAAACCTTGAATATTTTTATGCCATCATCCTCTTAAATTCTCATTTATTATTCTTGATCTTACATATCTTGCTCTTATTACAAATTAAATTTTTAATAACAATAATTTCATACTTATACATCTAATATCTATTTTATTGTTATAGAATATTTATTTTTTTTTTGTTAGGCTTTGTAACGTGATGAATTTATTAAAAAATTTTCTGCACTATACATAATCTTAAATATTAGGTTTCGCTGCATGATAAATATAAAATAAGGGACGAATTCCGTTAAATAATTACTGTTCGGGATAACAATAATTTCCCGGTGAAATCAAACAAACACATTACTATATTTTAAATTATATTGGTTACCAATACTAATCAACACTACAATAAATAATCGAAGTATACTAATAATATATTTTTTGAATATATATACATAATAAAAAATCTTCCTACTATTGCAGAATTCAATGATAATTTCAATACTAACTTAATTTATATATTATTATTATTATTATTTACAATAATTTATATCAGAATTATATAAATATATTTATATTTCTTTTTCTCTTTCTCCCTTTATCTCTGTTTACTTCTATTTATTCCAATAATAACTATCACCTTTATTCTCACTTGTTAAAATTATTAAATTTCGATGTTTCCCAATAGGTTTAGTTGTTATCCCGAAGAACATTGAAAATGAATTTATTGTCGTTTTGTCTCTCTACTCGAATCTCGTACTAAAATATTTCAACATAGGGGACTTTTTCTCTATCACCAATAATATTCAAATAATTGGTTAACGTCACCAATTACTCAACAAGTATTAGTAATAACAATTTTGTACACTACTCTTGTCTTCAGTACTCCAATGCCCGCTTTATTATACAATAGTTTCAATTATTAATCATCCTCGACTCGATCGGTAATTTCCAATGCTACCATTACTGGCAAATTCATGATGACACATGGGAATGAGAAAATAGCGGCCTTACTCCTACTACTATGCGCTATTATAATATATATATAGATATACTATTCTCCCTCCATGTTTGCATCTGCAGCGCCTCCTATACATTAACTGGCATCCAGCTACTCTATTCTCAGCTGCTACATTACAAAAATATGGTGCCGTCCTGTTACATGTTGATAGGTGTTCGAGATTGCATTAAGTTATTGTTACTTAAACAAACAAATATATCTACTATTGTGACAAATTCATTTCTTCCAGCTTCTATGAATTATTTTGAAAGCTATGTTCATATAAATTAAACATAAACAAACTTTGTTTTATGCCTGACAAATATCTTTTGACCTGAATACCGAGTACTAATATAGGACATAACCTATTATATGAAGGAGAAGTAATAGTTCATTCGGTTCTATATTCATTCAAGCATGTTTATCTTCTAGGTATGCTTAGTTGGTAACGAATAATAAACTGCTTTAATGACTGATGCATTTTGTGCAATTCGAGATGAAAATTCTAAGGCATAATGATTTTAAAATCGTAAACATCGACTATTTTCTTTGTTTATATTTATTTTTTTTCTATATAAATCTATGGGAAGAATTTTAGAACTATCTTTCAAAATTATTAATACGCGGAAAAAACTTTAAGAGACTATTGATTTAACCAGTTATTGTTGAGGGATTATCAACTAAAACCTTGTCGCTGAAAAATAGACACTTGTTATGAACTACTAACATTATAGAATTCAAATAAAAAGAAAGATAACGTAAAATGCAGAGAACATAAATAGAAGAGAAGTCTGACTAATAAAGAGTGGTTTTCAATGGATACATTATGAAATTAGATACTAAATGACCAGGAAACATGATCCTTAGACGTAAAAGTTTTAGGGAAGAATTTAACTAATGAAATGATAATACAATTCGGATAATCTAATATTAATCTACGTAGATTTTTTTCACTGTTACATCAGTGATTAAGGAAAAATGTTTCAAATATTTTTAATGACCTTATTTAATATTGTACTAAAGGTCATCAACCAATTTGCAGAGTGCCTACTTTTGAAAAAGATCTACTCAACTTAAGCTTCAATTATCAATGAAAAGAACACCGCACTATTGGTTGGGGTGGAATCAAAAAGTGGTATCCGCTCGACTAAAAGTGGTATCCGTCGATACGCGAGAATTGCGCTAAGTAAACGGTCGGCCTAACCACAAAATTTACTTGACAACAACTTTTTTCTCTTAATAGATATTTTTTGGGTATTGTATCACTCGTATCTATTAAACGAACTCGTTATTGCCCAAGTTGATTCGCCACAGTAAATTTTTAATATAAATAATTACATATTGAATAAAATTTAAACTTTGTATATTAAACAAATTAATTTAGTCAATGTATATTAGTTCATGGACTTATTATTCAATACAAATCATTGAAATAACTACATTTTAATAACTAAATTAAATTAATATATACGTCAATCAAATTACGAATAATAATTGAAATTTTAATCATAACTAATAGTTTCTCTTTTATGTATATATTTAAAAGATTAATTAATATAAATAAAAAAGGACTAATAAGAAGTAAATATGTTAAACCGATAAAAATTAGTTAACGAAATCTTTTTATTTAACAAGGATATTTTTCCGTTTTATTGCATACCCATATCACCTTTAATATTCGTACGAGAGATATAGTCTTTTAAAAAAATACAAGATAATATCTTAAAATAAGCAATATTTCTATACTTAATTATCTAAAATATTTTTTCCATAATTTATTTAAAAATTTTTTTAAATGTTTGTTAAGTTTTTCTTAAATTATGCTTTTTGTATGATTATATGGTCTTTTAATAATGATGCGTAATATGATAAAATAAAATTGAAATAGAACCTAATATGATTTACAGAAAAATCATTAAATTTACATAAACCTTACATAGTATAATCTACCGTACAGTGGAAGAATTAAAATTCTAAACCTTAAAGTATGATGTATTTTCATGTTATGCTACAATTTTTTTTGATTATCTTCGTTATGGCATTATACTTTAATACACATGTACATTGAAATTTCTTCAAAATAGTCATAAATTATTATTAACTAAATTATAACATTTATATCAAAGCTTTTATAACTTGTAATTTTAATATTATGAACTTAATTTTTAATTTACCTTTATTTATTACTACTTATTTATGTAAAAATTCTTCTCGCATTCTAAAATCACTAAATATATTTTCATAATATATTATCTATAATTACAGAAATTTTTCAATATACATTCCTTCATTTAAGCTTGTAAATTCACCATCGATTATAAATAATTTCATTTGCATATTATATAAATTAATGATAATTAGTATCTCTTATTAATTTTGCCAAATATTAATAAATGTAAATTGGTTTAATACTATTGTGGAGTTAAATACTTACTAGTTTTTTGTACACATTTATAGGTATTGGTTGTTGCTACTTTCATTTTTTTACTTCTTTATTTATAAATAAATTGTAAATTTTAAATAATACAATATTCTTGTCATAACTTGGTGTTTAATAATTAAGTAAATTATAAAGTTAATCAACTCCAATAAAAATATTTTATTTTCTATAAATTCCATATTAACTATAAATAAAATACAATTTTGATTCATATGAAATATAAAAATTCTAAATGAATATAATATATAATATCAATATTATTTAAAATACATTATATTAAAAGATTGTATATAAATTTATTTTCATATTTACTTATATTTCATAATATTATACTTATATTTCATAAATAATAACAAATATTTTATTATGATATCTAAAAATCGGTAAGAATAATTTTCAGTAATGCTCATTCAGAATTAAAATTTATTTAAATAAAATTTTAAATCTATCGAAATTTTTTAAATTTCAGTTTATCTTTCTAATTATTGTCAAAAAGTAATTCTTTTTTTTTCAACTTTTTAAAATTAAAATATTCACTATTCGTATATTTTCAATCTCCGAGAAGGATATAATATTAATATCAAAACAAAATTAATATAATTAATAATAATTAATAAATATAATAAAAAGTGTTTAAAAAAATTATGCCTTGTTCATACTATAGATTACAAAAGACGATAACACTAAAAACTGCGAAAAAAAATTCTGAAATTACTTGAATTCCAAAACGATTGTACAAGTACCTTCTAGTTTTCTCTTTGTCTTTTGATGAAACGAAAGTTTTGATTAGTTGCTGGAGATATTGATACGAAGAAAACGATTTTCGTGGATACTTGTAAATTAGGATATTCAATTTAAGGAATCACTACACCATATAGATTGTTATTCTTTTTCTCAGGCCCATTTGTATTTATATATAATTTAAATTTAAATCTTATTAATGTTTCAAATTTATATTAAATTAATTTTAAATTATTATAAAAACTGAAAATAATGAAGCGATTATTTCTGTTTTCTTACATAAACTTTTGAAAGATAATTTTTAAATTTGACTTAAATATCAAATACGACATATAATTAAAAAATGAGTAATTTAAATATTGAATCTAAATTGAATATTATATATATTAAAAATAATGAATAAATTACTCATGAGTTAATAATTAAAATGATCCATTTTTAAGTTTTAAATGAAAAAAACAACTTTCGAGACAAACAACTTCAAAATTCATATAAAATTTTTTATTCAATATATTTAATTTAATAGAAATTGAAATATTATAAGCTACATATTATCTGTAAACAATTATATTTTTTAAATAATAATATCAAATCATAAAAAAAAAATTATATTCATTAATAATGTTATATTGTAAAGGGAAATTTCAAAATATATTGTTTCTATTACGTTTAATTTTTAAAATATAATATAATATTAGTAATATTTATGAGCCTTCGAAAAGTTTCAATTTTAAAGTTTTGCAAATTTACTTTCTTGGAATAAAAAATTGCGGACTTTTCGTTATCTTTTAAAAAATATCCGTTTCATTCCTATTGAAATTTCCCCCTCTCCTCATTTTTATCTTTACTTTCACATTCACCTCTGTACCGTATTCATCTTCATCTTTATTTACGAACTTTTCAATCGTACCTCCCACTTCAAACCTCGTTTATATTCTTTTTCCTTTAAGTTCATTTTAATTTTTGTGATCCATTTTCGTCTTTTACCATTTTATATCTTGTTTATCTTCATAAATTTTCGTTTTCTACTTCATTCATTTTCGAATTACTTGTTATATATTGTTATATACATTCACTTATTTAAAAAACTATGTATACGACTACAATTTCTGCAATTAGTGACATTCATAAAGCCTCTACTTACATTTCTGTTTCACACAATTAAAATCATATTTAAATTAATGATTACTGTTATGTGCTGGTAATGAAGTCATGCAAACTTTGCTGTAGTTTTATTATCGTCAGCTTATTGTTCAAATTTTTTAACAGTATAGGGGCATATTAATGCAACGGTATGCACACGCCAATCCTACACGTGCAACTGAAATTATATATGAATAATTTCCTTTTTAACGAGGCAACGATAACAATCCGCCAATATTTAACTTCATGACTTCAGCATACTTTCGAAAATAAGAAAACAAAATTCTTCCATACTAAACATTAGAAACATTTTTAAATAAAATTCTTTAACTTATAAATAAAAAAGAAATATATGCAAAATCTATTATAATGGTATAATAGATACAAATACATTTTATAAAATGTACATATTCATCGATATGATCTAATTAAATTATGATTGATATATTTAATTTAAATCATTCTAAAATAATATAATATGCATAAATTTGTACAAATAATTTTAATAAATTAAAAATTTGAATACTTTTTAATTTTTAAAGGAAAGTACATCTCAATAAACCTAAATGTATTTGTATTCAATTTTTTATTTATTTTGAATATTTGTCAATAAAATTAATATATTTTAATAAAATATTTTGAATTTTGACTTTTATTTATACATTTTTTTGAGCAATGTGAATACATCATAAAAACTGATTACATTATTATTTAATATTATATTTCATGAATTATTGAAAATATCTAATACAATTATGCATAATTATAAGTATGAAAACAAAACTCTTATATTATATTGTAGTGGTAAGAACACTTCGCTGGCATAAAATTCACAGGTGTCAAGAGTGTTTATTCGGGCAGGACGGGCATCAGATTGAGGGAGGCATTGAAAATGCGGTAAATGCGGTACAAAATTTTTTTTTGTATAGTAAAAGGTCATTTAGTTTACTATTATCATTATAGGAGGCGATTTACAACTTGATGGTATTCGTGACGGCGGTGACTGTATAACTCAGGATGCACAGTAAATAAATAATTAGTTGACTAAACAATTATTCAACGGTGATTTAGTCAAAACATTCGGTTAACTATTATGTAAACGAGTAATACTTAAACAATTATTTAAATAAATAATAGTACAATAATTGGGTCTACAAACAATTATATAAATCAAAATATTGAACGGTGATTTATACAAAACATTCCGTAAATTATTATTTACGAGTAATAATTAAACAATGTCTTAAATAAGAAATATTATAATAATTGAGTATGCATTAGTTTGTTAGCGGAGCGCAGGACTAGTTTCGACTACCCTTCGGTAGGCGACGGTCATTATTCCTGTAGCCTTCGTTTATTTTACGGAATGATTCAATCGGTTGACGGGACTCCTCGCGCATGATAGTATTTTTCACGCAGTCATGTGATGGTTCGGATCTCCAGGTTTCGTCATATGACGCGAGTTGACTCGCCAGCAGCAAGGATCAGGCCTCTTTTTCTTACGCGACCTTCTCGCGAGATGGTTAGATGGTTGGCCGTACTCTTTGAGGCTGGTCGTGCTTTTCCTGAGGTCTCACGTTGGTTCGGACTTCCAGCTTTCGTCAGAATAATCGGATGGGCTCACCAACGACGAAGAGCGAGGCGACGGCGTGTTAAGAAGTCCCACAGTACCAACTTGCTTCTCGATCATGATGCCAGTATGATCCTTATAGAGGGCTGGGTGTCGGGAACAAAGAATTGAGTTCCTCATCCAATCCAGTCTTTAGAATTCTGGGTCTGCCTCGGAGTCGACGAAACACATCGACTTCCCTTCTGGAGTGTGTGCGTCGACCTTTACTGGCCTGGAAGCTGCGCTGATAGAGCAGTGGCCTAGTCAAGCCCCGTGAATAGAACCGGGGGCGGGTTGATTCCACTATGACGGTATAACCGTTACAATATAAATTAAAAAATTGAATTTCTAAAACTCTTATAGACCCATTTATTAGAGTTAAGTCATCCTTTTAAATAATGATATAATAATGTCAAGTAATTATCTTTTTATTAATCGGTTTAAATCATTTTAACAAATAGGAAATTGTTAACCTATATCGTAAGTTAAAGGATTGAAATTCTGAAGCAGCTGTGACCTAAGGACTTTTGTATCATCCCTTTATAATAAAATATTCTTCATTTTTAATAAAGGGTTTAATTTTATTTTTTAAAATCTTTATTTTGGGTTGGGAAGTTAAAATTCTAGAATGGTTCGCATATCAAGGAGCTCGGGCTGGAGAATATTAACTATGGATGTTGTGGAAAAGACTTGATTTCTATATAGCTCCTTAAAAATGGGTCTCTGAGACACATCAATGACTTCTCCAATTATGGGTTCTTCCATCATTGTGGTTGATGGCTGGTAAATGATCGATTAATTAAATGAAAACTTTATATTGATTCTTATTTAATAGATTGTATTGACAATCTATTACGCATTTTATTTATTTAGCTTGTGTGCAGTTTTTCTTGCGAGAATCTTTTTCTTTCCGTTCTCAAATAATGATTTCGACTGTAATACATTTTTTTTACTTACAAAAAGTTCTGATCTAATTAGTATTTTATTGGTTTTCATTTTAGTTAGGAAGTTGACTTCCTCATTACTCTAAATCTCCATATGCTCTGATATTAAGATAAGTTTTTATTTGTTAATTACCGCTAGATACTTTAGTAATAGTAAGTGTTACTTGATACTAACTTGGATTTTATTAATTGTTTATTAACGATTTTTAATACTGCTTTCGAGTCTGTTGCTATATTGATTTTTTGTTCCCTTATAATTCTTGTCAAAAATTTTGGCATCACTATCACTATCCACTATTGTAGCTTTGTAATTTATAATGTAATTGAATTTATTATGTATTTTATTTAAAGTATATTTCTTTTAGAGGAGGGATCATATAAAGTATGTTTGTGTTCGAAAAATAATGACTATTTTATCTCCTAATTTGTGGATTTTATAGGCTTTTTCTAATACTGTTCGCATTAGAGTATTACAATAGGGGTCATATGAAGGATGACCACCACAGCTGATGTAAGCATTGAAGGAGAGAAATTTGGCTACTTTGAAAATTTGGAAATTCCTGACAAACTATGAATAGTGTAAGATAATTTTATAATAGGCTCAATAGAGTTTTATTGAGCATTCGAGGATCTACATAACTCCAGACCGACATAACGTAGGTTTATTTTCTATGAATAATGACCTACAAGCTCTTAATTTAATATTGGACATAATAATTGTATGGGTCAAAAGAGAGGGTAAAAGACAATTGTCTATGAAAATTTTGTTTACAGGTGCAGTTACATGGTTATACTATTGTAACGGCTGCACTGTCTCCTGACAATTTACATTCTTTTTCATAAATAAGTAAACTACTAATTCTCATAAAATAAAAGTAGAATAAATATTTTGGCCCAGAGTTTAAAATTATGTATTTTTAAGAAATTACAATGATAAGATATTACAATCATCGTCGCATATTAATCTATATCTCATTAGCGATTTTAAATAGAACTAAAAAATAAATAAATATTAAAATTCGAAAATAAGCACCTTAAAGGAGATAATACAGTAATGAGTCTGTACACAAATTCAATGATAGATACTGTAGCGCCGAAAAACAACTGACTCACATGTAACACAATAATGACCGTCAAACAACCAAAAACACAAACATCAATTATAAACAAGATATCATTGCAACAATTAACCGATAACTATGTACATCTATTGTTATATACTATTTCTATTGTATTATTTACTTAAGATTGTATACAAGTCAGTCTTATTCAAAAAAACAAATGAATCACGGAACCAAGAAAAGGGATAGAAATAAAGACCTATAGGTCTTTATTTCTTGCATGACAAAATTCAACTTCGTTGGAAAAAATTTAGTCTCGATGGTTTACCTATCCCCGCGTTAGTGCACTTAAGTGTAGGCGTAAAACAGACATCGTGTTGATTGGACGTAGCACTATCTTAAATACCGATCAAAAGTAAACCGAGATATCTATTTTATTGCATGTTTTCTCATGTGTGCCGACTAATATCAACGGGGAGTGACGATAATTATTTGAAAAAAATATAGTTTTGGATTTATTTTTATTAAACTAAGCCTCTAATTACCTAAGCAAGCCTACAAAGGAATAATAAATTTGCAACAACATAGAGGTTAAACAAGCGGTCATGGAAGCTTCTAGAAGCCGTGACCGCATACGACGAAGAAGTGGACGGGAATGAACCAAACACCTCCTTACCCTGGGACCTACTAACCATAGGTTCTTGTCTAATTCAGGTTACAGCCAATTTCGATTCGCCCACCACTTGTCGGAAACAAATAGCATTAATAATTCAAATCTGTAAAAGATACTTACCGGCGGAGAAATAAATTTATTTTTTAATAATTTTATTTAATAAATAATAATAAAATTCTGTCACTCTACCCACTTCTCAAACCCTAGAATCCCAACATCCAGTTTTCCTAGCTGACAGATTCCACTGGTATCAAACCCTTCGCTGCAATTCGCGCGCAAAAGGACAACTTGATCTCTTTACTCCAGCCCCGATGATTCAGCCATTATCAGATTAGTATCAGATAATTAAACTGCGTTATAAATTTATTTATAGGTGATAAGAAATAGTATGCGAAGAGAAACGAAGAGCTACATCATTATCATCTTGAGCGATACAAATTTTTCTATTAATTGGAATATCAGGAACAAAAAGATTAATAATAGAGAAAACAGTTTTGAACGTTGTAAGATACCTACTGTTATTGGAAATTCAGAAAAGAAGTGACTTTTTACTCTCAAGGTTTGATTGGATAAAAATAAATGAATGATGCCGATGAAATAGGGAATAAAATTTGAATAAATTAGTTTATAAATTAAGTCTTCGTGCCAAACTCGGTAGAGAATTACAGTCTGCTTTCTAAGGTTAAAGACTTTGATGATGAATTCGGTAACTCGACAGGCTGGTGCAAGGAACATTACTTTTTCGGTAATCATTTCAAAAATTTGGCAATATTTAGTTCCTGTCTATGTGTATTTGAAAACAAGTATTTTACATTGGCTTTTACTTGAAGAGTGTAATAGACTAATTAGTCTATACTTGAAATGGAAACTGAATAATTTGTTTACTTTTGGCAGAAATATTACTGATCTTTCTTTCCAGCAAAAAGGAAAATTTTCTTACATATAATAGTATTGATTATGTTGAAAGGTGTACAAGAAATTTGTAAGCTTATGCATGCTTCAATACATGTTGAAGTTGTATATAATGTTTGATTGTTCTCTCTCTTTGCCATACACTAGGTGTCTTTATCTCGCTATCCTATCGACCAATTGATGTAGATGCATTAAAAAATTTCAGAAAATTTAAAGAATTAATTATATAATAATTACACAAAATAGAAGTAATTGTATTAAAAAACAGATTCATAGTTTACTGAATGTGCAAAAAAATATATTAAGAAAGTTATTAATCGTATTAAATAGAATAAAGCAACGCATTTTTTATATTTATTACAAGAATATTAAAATAGAAAAACAAATTATAATACTTTTATACAAATTTCCTATTTATGAAACTATTTTTAAATGAATTTATTATTCGGAATGGAAGACGATTCTTTTTATAAAAATATTTAAAATTGAATAAACATTTTATTATTTGTTCGTCCAATATACGAAAGTAATAATTTAATATCAAGCACTATCTATGTAATTACTAGAGTGAATTACAATAATCAAAAATAGAATGTCTGTAAGTGATCTAGAAATGAAATTCTGACACTCGCTCTGTGACATACGAATATGCAAGCGGATACTTATTGTAAATTTGACGTTACTCGAAGGTGTAATTAAAAATGCTAGAAAGGAATGAATGGGGACTACAAAAATAATATGTAAATATAGCACTAGGTAAATATAGCAGCTACCTACATCAGAATAAAAGATCATTGTGTTAACACATTACTTTATAATTAATGAAAACTAGCAGAAAAGGTGTAAAAATTAATAGTAATGCGGCTGGTATTGTCACTTTTTTTAATGTTGGCGATGATAATTGCATTGTTAATTTTCTTAAGAGGATAAATTTTTAATACTCTAAAAGAGAAATAAAAAACTTAGGAATTAAGATTATTTTTACAATTTTATGTTTACAATTTTTACACAAATTTATTATTGTAAGTATGCTGTATTAAAGATAAACATAGATTAATTATAAATTGATTATTCAGTTCAAACTTTTAAAGATAATGAAAATTTATGTATAAAATTAGTATAAATTATATATAATAATAGAACTTGATTATTCTATTGTTATATTGAAATATTTTTTAATTATTTTTATTGATATCAAAATAAGTTATTAGAATGTAAATAAAATTTGAAGGAAATGTAAAAATAAATATAGAATATAATTTATAAAGAAATTTATTATATATAATAATCTCCCGTCCTAAATTTAAAAATTAAAGTTAGTAAATCTAGAATATAAAGTAGGATAAAATATTTTAATATACCTTACATTTCTTGTACAATTTTAATTTATATAAAAATATAATAACAATAGTAATTCATTCTAATTTATTCAGTTTATTTATTCAGTTAACATATATGCTAAGGCTTGTCATGATACAAAGATATGGATAAAACCAGAAATTTATTTTATTATTACTGATCCATAAAATTAATAAAAGGTTCTCTTATAAAAGCAAAAATGTTGTTTTATACTATTTCGGAATTGAGTATATAATAAGAAAGAATTTATGTGTATTTTTAATTTCCTATAGATTTTCGAAAGAGTTTAGTAGTATTTTATTTTACTTGCTTTTTATTATTATAACAAAATTATATTTATTCTGAAATGAAAAATCAATATTAAAATAAATATTGAGAAAATTCTATCGGAACGGTTTATTTTCCTTGGACAGGAATATAGGAAAAATATTTCAAATATATTTTACATATTTGACATATAACATAATAAAAATAATTAGTATACTAATAATAATAATAATAATAATAATAATAACAATAATAGAATAATAATAATAACAATAATAATAATAATAGAATAATAATAATAACAATTTATCAAAATTTATTTATAAATAATACTTAAAACAAAAAATAAGAGAATTTTATAATGCACATTTTTTTCACCTAAAATATATTGATATACAATGAAAAATTCTGAGAAAATATTCTCAGTTGTTATATCGTTTTTTTTTTAAATAATTCCACTTTCAATAATTCATTACATTTGATTTTTTATTATAGAATCCGTTTAGGCTTTTACTTGCTATTACTATTATTTCAAATTATTAATATAAAGTCCATTAATTATGCTTTTTATTTCATTACTATTTGAAGATCATAAATTTTTAATAATATTATTTACAAATTCTGAAAACAGTATGTAATATATGTAACATATATTTTTATAATAAGATTAGACAAAAAATGAAATCATAAATTTCTAGTGATAAGAATGAATAGTGAAGTTAGGAAAAGCAAAACATCAGAGATAAAAATAGAAGTACAAAATATCCGAAAGTAGTTAGAAATAAATATAATGTAAATAATTAGAAGAAAAGGAAAAAAGGAAAAACAACATGAAATTATTTGCAAAGCTAAAAATTATAAATTTGATAGCAAAAGATGAGCAACAGAGGATTGAAATTTTTAAAAGTAAGGTTAATTTGAAAGGTTCGATATTTTTATTGATAAAAGTTCAAGTTTTAGAAAAAAAGATGAAAGAGAGGTGACAAAAAAGTCCAATTTAATAAAGAAAGAGAGTTTTAAGTCAAGTTTTAAGATTAAATACGATGATTATGAAAAGAAAACAAAATAGTTTCCTAGCAAAGTCAAATATAATGAAGAAAAGAAATACAGTAATGTAGGGAGTTTAAGTAGAAACTTACTTTATATTCTCGGATGTGATAACTTCATACTTGTCTAAAGTAGATCTGATGCAATCCGAAGACGAGGGTGTCCGGGTCACATAAATATGAGCAAACTTATCATGCTACAGTATAGTAATGGGAAGAATGCTGTAACGCGAACCCGGTATACTTAATCGAAAACACGATTAACTGTTTCCTCAGAGATATTCACCGACCTAACTATGTAGCCTATAAAATTGCTGTGCTTCTTACTTCTGGTGATATAAAAAATTCCACGAGCCCAATTTTATCTTAGTAACATTGAATAATCTGAAGAATATTTAATAATCCTATCGATGTGCAATTCGGATGTTTCATATTTCGTGATACTACACATGCATTTACTTTTCACAACACAATGTGATTAATAAGTGTGACCGCGAGAAGTTGTTGACCAATTAGTCAGAAGTCTTTGCTATGCGTATGTCATTACAGCTTAGCGTAGGAAACTGAAATTCAGAAATACGTCGTAAGGTTTGGTAGTATTAAAACATTAAAGGAAATTGCAGTACTTGATTTATTATTTTTATCAATTCCATTTTAGTAATTTAGTTTTTTTTTTTTTTTTTTAACTCATAAATAGTACTATTTGGTTACCTCAATATTCTCTCTTCAAATTAATAAACAGAAGGATAATTTTTTTTTTATATTTGAGTTAAGTTTTGAATTAAAATCATTCGTATTGTTATGAACTTATAAAATCTATAAATAAAGTTTTCTTTTTTTAATTTACTAAATAGAAAATTCAGATATTAAGAAATATTAAGTAAATTAAGTTCAGAATAATATCTATGTACAGGACAATAGGAAAATTTTTATGAATCTAAATTGTACAATATCTTAATGTATTAGAAGCTGTAAAAGTCTTGTAAGTATTATTAATTCAGTTTAATTTAATAAATTTAATAATATAATAAATGAATCGTACAAAAAAAAGTAAAGTAATTAAAGAATTATACCCACTGACAAATTGAATAATGGATAACATAGTGGCTACTCTTTATTATCGAAGTATATTAAACAAATATCAATTTAATCTACAATAATAATTTTTAACCATAGGTAGATTAAAAAAAATAAAGATTTAGGTTTTATTATTTGAAAACTACTATTCATACAATACCGCCGGATTTATTAAATTAATTCAAATTACAATTTTTAAATTTGATAACTCAATTTGTCATTAGTAATTACTTGATCTTAACTTATCCTTTTGCAGATATAATCTAATACAATAAGAAGGACCAATCCTAAACAAATATAAAAAAATTAAAGTAAAATGATTTAAAATCTTTTTTAATTTATTATATAAAACTTATAAATTTATATAATTTTATTATAGTCAAAATATATTGTAAGATTATGAATGATTTTAGTTTATCTCTTATAAAAAAAAAATTAAAATCTTCAGTAAAGATATAATAAAAATTTATGAAAGAATTACAATATAAGTTTAAAAATGAACATAAAATATTCTATCGCGGTGCACTAATTATAAAATTTCATAAAAATTTAATAATAAAGAATGTAATAAAATTAACTGGTTTGGATTGCCAAACTATTTAATAAAAATTTATCACATACGTAGGTACTATTGGCTTGACATTGTTTTATTTTAATAAGTACTGAAAGAATATATTTTATTCAAGATATATGGAGTATTATATAAAAATTATTTTGAAAAATATTATAAATAATTGTAATAATTAATTATATAATTTACTTTAGATCATATGACTTCACAGATGATACTGTTTTATATAACATTTTTCTTCTGAAGAAATTTAGTAATATACATGGTGCATCCACGAAGTATCGAGTTTTTTTTTTCATTTCATGCCTATTCATCATAGAAATTCGGGAGAGGTCTTAAAATGTCGACAAACTCTTTCTGCATTTGTTCTTTTTTTGGGTTTTGTTTTTCGATAATTAGGCGCGGCAGCATTTAACTTCGCGCGAAGGGTGTTTTTCAGTTTTTTGACACGTCGCGATGGAGCGACTACTCTAATAGCGTTACGAGATAAAATTTGTTTGCAATAAAAAAAAAACAGTGTAGAAATGTATAAAATGTTGCAAGAAGCACGTGAACATAATTGCATGTCAAAATCGCAAAGTTGAAAATGGCACAGAGCTTTTAAAAAGGGCCGAGAAAGAATCATCGACGAGCCTCGATCTGGACGACCAAAAAGCTTTCGAATGGTTAGGAATACCCGGCGCGTGTTAGAAATTTAAAATTTGGACTGTCGATTCACAGATTAAGCAATTAAGGAAAAACTGAATTTAACGCGATCTTCAGTGTACAATATAGTGCAAAAAAATTTATAAATGTGAAAATTTTTGAAAAACATCAAAGTTGAAGAGTTTGAAATGCATTTAAAATTTGAAAAATACGCTTTCAAAAATGTGTTGATACAGGAGGAAATTATTTTAAAGAATTTAAAATTTTTATTTTACCCTGTTTATAAGTCCACCAATAAATCATCTTTCATAAAAAAAGATAAGAATTTTTTTTTTTTTTTTAATCTTTGAACAAAACATTCTCGCGTAGTGGTTTTCCGCTAATCGTTTCAGCGCACCGTGTCAAAAACTTGAAAAACACCCTTTGCGCGACTCAAATCCTGCCGCGCCTAATTATCGAAAAACAAAACCAAAAAAAGAACAAATGCGGAAAGAGTTTGTCGACATTTTAAGACCTCTCCCGAATTTCTGTGATGAATAGACACAAAATGAAAAAAAAACTCGATACTTCGTGGATGCACCATGTATATATATATAGAATGTTGATTTAAGCGTAATAAGCAGCAAAAATTATGTGTAATAAGAAGCCATTATATGAGAAATAATAAAGTAGAAAAAAAATAATAATCAACAGAAGAAATAACAAACAAATCAGTAAATGCATGAATGAGTTACAAGAGAAAAAATTTTGATACGGCGCAGATATGCAACAAGTGCTGTGCAAAATTACTCGTTTTTTCTGATTCTTTTTAGCTTAATAGATTTCATTTTTATTATTATTATTGTGCTCTCAGTGGACTTTACCTTCTTTCCTAAGTGTAATGCAAATCAAAACTTGGCACCACTATTTAATTTTTTTTTTTTTAAATTAATTTTTTATGGAACCATTATTATTGATTAATAAAACTTTATTTCTTAAACAATACCATCTTAATTTATTTATAATTTATAATGAACATATTAAATTAATGATTGAAAGATTTTTTTATAAGTAAATATAAAAAATTTTTCAATTTATATATTTGTTGTGTAATCGTTAATATCTGCAGAATAATTATGTATATGAATGTTGCATTAGATCCAGGGATGAATAATATTCAAAAAGTGCTTTTTTTATTAATTAGTCCAATAAAAAAAAGAATTTGAATTAAAATTTGACGTAATATATAAATTCTTTATTGAATGATGTGAAATACAATTTTACAAAAGCCGATGTTCTCTTAAGAATATTCAAAAAGAAACTAGTGCCTCTCTTGTATATCTTAGAATCGCCAAGATCATTTTTAGAAGATTGGCCCTTTGTGGAATACTTCGGTATTTTCTTTATAAAAATAATATTGCCGAAATTATATAATGAGTCTTTGCTGTTTATCTTTTAAAAAATTTGATGAAGTAGCAATAATAAATAAATACAATTTTGAGTTCTTTTAAAATTTTTTTTGATTTATTTGTAGAGACAATATAAGTACAGTAATTTAATAAATTATCTATGTATAAAATAATTTCTATATATATAAATATACATATATATATGTGTGTTTGTGTGTGTGTGTGTGTGTAAATGTATATCTGTAATTAAAAAATATTTTAAAAAGCTATATCTAGAAAAATAATCGGTTATTCCTACATTATTATTACCTAGAATAGTAGTTCATAATAAATATATAATAAAAGTAATTTATTTTTCATTCTGAGTGTTTTGAGTAATAAATTACATATAACCATATTTATATATGGTTTCTTTAATAAAACTTTTTTTTCTGTAATGCTTATTGTAAATTAATACTATTATAATAACTAGATGAAAAAAATAAATGAAACTACAAGCTACGTTAAGATCTTTATAAAAGAAAGAAATATAATACATATTTTAAGAATTTAGTGGACTTGATTACAAACATTTAGTAAGCATAAAACATAAATAATTATATTATGTTTAATGATATCTAGCGTGACAATAATACGTTTGAAGATATTCTCAAATAATGTTATGAATAAAAAAATACAATATTTTGGTAGTAGTATTTTTATTTTCCATGCTACATCATAACTCTTATCTTTACCAAATAGAACGACACCCTGGGTTTGCTGTCTATGATTTTGCACCAGTATAAAGAATATATAGAGACTAATATTGGGGTAGGAATAGCGAGTGACGTGTCGAACAAGACCAACAACTGAAAACTCTCCGCTTGATTGCACTTCCTCAATTTATCTGTGAACACTCACCTGCCATACGTGCCAGTAAATGTTTCCCTTCGTCGATAAATTATACACATGTACAGCCACACTAATATATGTGAACAGTGTTGGTAATAGCACTTTCTGTCGATACCATTATCGCGAGTCATCGATCATTACGGAGGACCTTTAATGGCTCTTCATCCGATACTTGACACGAAAGCTACAGAGCTGGTTTGGATTCTTAATGAAAGCATCCCAAGAAAAATTACCAACTCTTCTAATGCTATCCGTTGCCACGATGTCAAAGCTATCTTTCGGTATTTGTTTCCCTCCTATATTCACTTCGTTTTCACTTTTCAATCTCATATATACCTTTCAATATTACCTTCAAATAAGCTAATATTTTACGATATGATAGCCTATTTGAATAGAGAGTATCTAAGATATGATCATTGCCAAGGAATATTATAAGCGGAGATACAAAAGCATAAACTAAAGCAACGGCAATTTTTCTTCGTAAAAATGAAAATTGAGATTAGCTCCTAGGTAACAATAAAGCTCTACTTGTATTATACATCACCACCTAGATTAAACATTCACCTTAACATTATATTGACAATTTTTCAATACAATAAGCAATTGCACTTTTGCTGAATTAATAATGGCAAATAAAAGACGTGAAATTTTAAATTTCGGTACACATTCAGTGAAATTAAAAATTTCTTTATAAAAAAATTTAGAGAATATTTAACAGGTTGTTCATTAGAAAATATACAAAATTTATTTTACAATATTATCAATAATTAGAATTATTAGAAAATGCCACATATTTTTTTTAAAAAATATTATTCAATACATTTTCCATTGAAAAAGAGCATGCAATTTTACTGAATTTTACAGCAACATCTATTAGTAATAAATATTAGAATTAAAACCAAATTTAGATTACTTATGGGCCTTCTAGTTGTAATAAAATATAAAGAAAATATTTAAATTTTCAAATATATTATAGAAATTGGTAGAAAATTTCATTTTTTTCTTTTTAATATTCTTTCCTTGTACAATTCTAAATATAAACACATTCATTTACCATGTAATTACACAATGTTATTATGTTCTTCAATGTTCTATTTCCATAATAATCTTAAAAATAGTGTTAAAACTCTGATCAATTTTATTATCTAATACAATATAAGAATACTACATCTGTAAATCCTGTATACTTACTTAAAAACTTCCTTTTAAGTTCTCGGTGGCAAAAAGTCCATGTGACTACTTAAATCATCATAATTAGTTTATTTGAATTCCTGTTAAGAATAAAAAGTATTTTTTTTTTACTTTGATCTTTCTACATTAAAAAAATAATTTACTTTTTTAAGTATTTTGAGTTACTAAATAAACCGCTCTTTTTAAGATTATTTTATAAAATAGTCTTGTATATTATTCCAATATTTTTAAATTTGTCTATTTAAAAGAAAGAAAAAAAGAATTGCATACCAATAAAACTGAACGAAAAATCTATGGAATTTTATTAAGATTTACTAAAACAATAAACTTTATTTGAACCATATTTTTAAAAAATCCTATCTCAGTTTTAAAAGTCACCCTAAAAGATTTGTATAATTATGTTTATTCTATTTTTTACAACTTTAAAATGTTTATTTATATCTAAGATATAATAATTTTATTAAGAAGGGCGATTCAATAGTAATATATGGTTAGCGATAACTTATGCGATTAAAAATTATTTAATTAAATTTCCATCCCTTTGATTGGAAAAAAAAATTAGGATGCAGATGTCCCTGTAAAATTAAATTTTTTCGAATTTTGCACATATTTAATATACAAATTTCTTTATTAATGTGAAATTATACATTATTATTATTTTAAATTTGAAAAGAAAGTTTTCATTAATTTATTTAAAATAATTATTTTTTTCTAATATAATTAATATAAATTATTCATAATTGCAACTTACAAATTATCCAAAGACTTTATTCTAAAAAGAAAATTTTTTTTTTTAATAAGTTTTATGTAAATGAATAAATTTTTTTCGATGATGGATAGAAAAAAATATTGTAGATGCCTCGTATATCTAAAATGATACAATCGTTTTAGATGAGTATTATATGAGTAATGATGATTATACCATACATTAATAAGTGATGAATATTATAATAATTTTTAGAATAAATGAGGTGATATAAAATCTTAAGTCTAAAAGGTTTTGTATCAGAAGATGGGAATCATATATTTTTCAGATATAGTGATAACTTCACAGGAAGGTGGACAATACGATAAAATAAATTATTATGGTTGTGGATATTAGTAATCACAGTGGCTAACAATAAATAATTTTTAATAGAATTATAGTTGAAAGATTATTCAATATTATAGTATAGTCAAAATTTAATGTAGAAAAATAGTTTCTTCATCTATTGTTGTTGAAACTGTGCCGGGAGTCTTGACTTGACAAAAATTGATGCGATGAGAATCACAGAAACAAAGATTATCGATAACAGTATCGATAAAATACAACCCATTGTTCACATCATTAAAACGCTAACTAAAAATCTATATTTGTCATTCGGAGTCTCCGAATATTTACCAAATAAATTATTAAAGTTATAAATTTTATCCATGCTGATTAGTAAAGTCATGATTAGATTCGATTTAGTATTAATAAGTTTAAATTTAGCCTAAACGAAGATAATACAACAATAGATAATACAAAAATAGTTATTGTAAATAACAATATACATGGTCGGTCCATAAAGTATTGAGTTTTTTATGTTGAAACTACTATTAATCATAGTGATATGGATGAGGTTTTAAAATGAAGGCGGTAGATTTTTCTATTTGTCTCTGTTTTTTATTTTTTTTCGATAATTCGAAGCGGCAGGATTTTGTTTGGCGTGAAGGATGTTTTTCGATTTTTCGATATGGCGCTATGGAATAACGCTATGTTGTAAAGTTTTGGCTTACTTCCTATTAAAATACTTTAGATTTTTTTTAATTTCAACGAAAGGTTGTTTTTAATGGTAACAATATACATATATTGATAAATTCAGAGTATCATCGGTAACTCTAATCCTTAAATGATGGGTGAAGCTCAAAATTTTCTATACACATTGGGTGTTAAAATTACTATTTAAATCTGTTCCAACACTCGTTCGATCGCGCTGTTTCACAAACGTGAACAATATTCTTTGCGCATCACAAAACTCTGCTGCTTCCAATTATCGAAACATCGAAAAAAAACAAATAGAAAAAACTCCCCCATCATTTTCTGATCTCTCCAAAAACGTTACGACTAATAGTGACTTAAAAAAATCTCGATTTTTAATGGACAGTCCATATATATATAATTTAAAAAAATAACGCGAAAAAAATGTTTTACATTTTTTTGTTGCAAACTACAATTAATTATCATTCAATTTATCAGTTTAATTCTAAATATTTAAAATTATAGAATTATATAATAAATATTTATAAAACTGAAATACAATTTTAAAACGAGATTATTTTATATTTTTCTAAAAATTAAAATGATTTTTGGAATAATTGTAATTTATCAACATTTTTAACCTATTTATATTAAATAAATTTTAATTGTATTGCTAAATAATAAACATGAACAATATTCCAATACAGCGAAACTGTAAAACGAGTGAAACAAAATTGGGAAAAAACTATGTTCATTAAAATTTATCACCTCAAATGGTTGACCTAAATTTTATTTCAACACAATTTATCAACTCAACACAAATCGTATGGATTTATTAAACAATCGAAGGGATAGAACAAAAGGTTATAAAAATGACTCACAGATGAAACAGTCGCTTTTATCATTTTGAGCAGACTTCATTCAACTTTACATTTAAAACTATAACTGTGTAACCAATTGAAAATTACTATTTATGATAAAACTATTAAAATCAAGGATCTCTAGGCTTTGATAAAGTACTAGACAGACGCTGTCGAAGAAAACCGACTACTTACATTCTTCTTTCAGATATCACAATATTACTATAAATTCAACTTATTATGACTTACGAGAACATCAGCAAAGCGCAATTACCAAGTAACGTAATGTTAATGCATGTTAATGTTGATGCATTATTATAATTATAATCTAATTGGGCAATAATATTATTTTTATAAATTATTCTTACTTATTTCTAGTGTAATCATTTAAGTTGAATATATTTATAAATTTTAATGATCATTGATTATATTAAAATAATGTAAATATAGTAATTTATATGATACAAAATTTTAAATATATAATAAGAATTTATAATTCTACAATTGTAGTAAATGATAATTCAGTAAATATTTTTTAGATAAATTTGGTTAAGATAATAGTTATGAAAATTTTTTATTCCTATATTTAAATTGAAAGATATTATCATTTCCTTTGGTAAGATATTTGCAGCCTATTACACAAGTATGAATACTGTTCCATATATAACTTCACATGTTTTAACATTTTAATAATTATTATGTATTGACAATCGATACACATGATAATCTATTGTATACATTAAAAATATTCTACAAATTGGAAATCGCAATTTTAATTTACAGTATTTCATAAATATAATATCTTACACATCACTTATACATATATTTAATTTAATTAAGTACTACTGAATATGTGTGCATAATTGTCGAAATTAATTTGAAATATATTGTTAGTTTCTATTAAATATTATATTTTTATGCAGTACCATTAAATTTAAAATTTATAAAAAATATATTATTTCAATAAAAAACTTCTATTAAAAAATAGGTATTTTTTTAAACAAATTTATTTCAATTAATGAATAAAAAATTTTTAATAAGCGTTTATAGATATGTAATTTTTTTTCACATATGACTACGTTCGTAATAAATTTTTTAAAATTTTTGCTGTATAATTTAAAATTATAATTTTTTATTTTTTTTATCATATAGAGTATTATTAAATCTTATAATAGAAAAAATTAAATATCTTATATTAATTAATTTAGGTTATTTGGACTTGGAAAAAACCTGAAATTTTCTTAAAAATAAATTTGATTTAAACATATTGTTTTGCGAGCTATAAAAATTAATCCTATTGTGAAATTTAATTTAAAAATATTTCTTAATTATTATATAATAATTATTTTTCTCTTAATTAAAATTTGTGATTTATCATAATGATATTACTCTTGTGTATTCTACAACTCATAATTTCGCAATTACAGTTATAATTGAAGTACATGCAGTCATTAAATAAACACTTAATCATTGTATAATATTTTTTTCTCTCCTCAAAGTGAATATAATTAACAAAAAATTATTAAATACATTATTGTATAAAATAAAGTTTTATTAAAAAGTAATAAAGTTCATTTTTAATGTAATTAAGAAATTAAGAATGATACTTAAAGTATTTTAATTTATCGTACAAAGTTCCTTATTTTGTAGCTAAATAATAGTTTATTTATCAAATATTTATTGTTCATAATGATACACACCAAATTAGTTTATGGAAACATAATATGTATAATGAATGAAATAAATATTAGATGAATCAAAGTCATGTTGAATAAGCTTGTGAAATTTCGGTTTATATCAATGGTTAAAATGATCATTGAACAGTGACAATGCATTTATCGTTAATTTTTTATTTTATATATAGTGACCATAAATTTTCGATGGAATTTTCAATATAATGGATTATTTATCAGCTAAATATAGCATTTACTTGAACAGATATACGTATATCCACAACGCGTATTCATTCTCTCCACGTAAAACTTCGTCTAACTGCACTCCCGTAGGAAAATTCAATTTTCCAGGAGAGTATGAGTATGCCTGCTACCGAACTTTCGAGAGCCAACTTTACCTTATACGGACGAGTAGCAGCTGCCGGTAGCCACAAGCTGCGAATCTGTTCTAACCTCCTGGAGGCGAGGTCTTCATTCCCTATGTCCCTTAATTCCCGGTCTGCTTTACCCGGAGTCTTTTCACTGGAGCGGACGGCTCGTGCTTTTGAATGGCCAAATAAAATTAGGTGGGGGCTATCACGATTCGACTATTAATATATAGTGTATCATGCCATTTGGCTTATACTGACTACCAAGAAACTAGCTAAGACAAAAGTTTTCGAACCTAAGACACAATAAATAATACCTTCAAAGCCATCAACAGGATTTTATATATATCTGCATCCTTCCATACGTCACTATACGTTTTTATTGCATACAAATTTGGTTGGTTAAAATTCTACTTGAATAATAATAATAATAATAATAATAATAATAATAATAATAATAATAATAAGAAGAAGAAGAAGAAGAAGAAGAAGAAGAAGAAGAAAAATGGAAAGAGCTTGAGAAAATAACTTTTTAATGTTATAGTTTTCGGAATTAATTAATTATAATGAAAAACGGCTTACAACATACTTTGTAGACTTTTATTTATGATTTTCATTTTTGTATTAGAAACAACAAAAATGCTCATTTACAGCCTATTCTAATTGTTTTTTACTTGAATTTGAGCTTACGTAAAATTTATAGAAACTATACCCTAAAATTTATGATATATCTGCGTATCTTTTATTTCATTCCTAACCAAATGCTGCACTGTCATGGAATTTATCTCATAATAAAATAAATTTTGTTCGGGTGTATAATAAATTTTGTATCATGTATAAATTACTCAGGCTGGATAGTTTTTATTACTTTACAATGTTTTATAATGAAATTTACATTTGATAATGTTTAAATTATAATACAATTTTTTAAATATAATATTTGAGTAACTGATAAACTCTTATATTCTATCTTTAGACAAGTAGTAGAAACTTTTTTTTAAACTTTCAATTTTTTGAATAATCCAAGAATTTCTAGATGTTTTAAACACAATGTAAGAGTGCTGTATTTGTGTTTGTTATAAATATAATTTAAAAGTGTATTCAACCTTTGTGTGGATAGAATAAAATTTAAAACAAACCACGTATTATTACTAACTGCTTGTATCAACTTTGGTCTAAGTACATGTATATATTTGAATCGATTATGATTTTAATATATACGATTGACGAAAAAAGAAACTTAAACAAAACATAGTTTAATAATTGGATATAAATTTAATTTTATTATAATGTTGCATCGGATAGATACTCCGCATGACTCGTGTCTTTTCCTGAATAAGAAGATATAAAGATATAAAGAAGAGATAATCGCGAGTAAACCACAACGAGATCCAATGGGATTTCTATTTATTTGTTCTTTAGTCTTTTTTATTCTTATTCCATTTGTTTCTATTTATTCATTGTCATTTGTTAGTCAGTGAGTTTAGGTTGGCACTAACAGCATCTTTGGCACCGAGGGCATAAGTAGTCTACTCATAAGATTACAACTCCGTTTATGTGTAGCACGTTAGTGCACAATTCGAGAGAGAGCTGTTGTTGATACCGGACCGGTGTTACGGGTCTCCATGCGTGTCTCGACTGTTACAACCGAGTTGGCTGAGCTGGAGAAGCGTCGGAAAGTTTAGTCTTGGCGAACGGGTTACCACGGCAGTTCATGTACAACAATATACGTTGGCTCGCATCACACGCCTAAGTACTGGTAAGCTGAAAATCTATAAACGCAAACCAGAGCCAAGTTTATGTGGAAGAGGGCGCACTCGCTGCTACAGTTCATTATTTTATAATATATGTCACTATTTTATAAATAATTTAGCAGCTAATAAAATTTCTGATTCATATTTACAGGTATCCTCAATATTATAAAATTGTATTAGAATGAAATTCAGCCATTGCTGCAAGCCTCGTTCGACACTTTGGAAAATTATTTATTTAATACTGAATACTTTAAATATTTATCGTTATAACTCTATTTAAAATGCCTTTTTTATAGCTTTTAATAGTTTCATTTATTATGAAACCATCATGTGTCCAAAATGTTTCCATTAAATTTAAATTTAATTTTTGTTTATCTCCTCTTATTTTAAACAATAAGATTTTACAGCAATTACATTAAAAAAAAAATATTATTATTACTGATATCATACACAGTACAGATGAAATAAGTAAACATAAAAACATTTGTGAATTAACGATTAATATTCAAAAGTTAAGAAATCGAAACTAATTATCAAAAATATCTTTATATATAGAAATTTCATATGGCAGCATATAAAATTATATTTATCATAAAAATTAACGGCAAATTTACAATGAATATTATTAAATACATTATTTATAATTCTTAAATAATTGAAATAATTTGTTACAATTGAAACTGTATAATATGTTATGACATATCATGACTGAAAAGTTACATCCATAAATGAGTTTAATCAATCTTATCAATCAGACTTCTATATCTACCATATTGTGTAAATTATGAAAGGTTTGAAAAATTTGTATATTTAATTTATAGTAAAATTATTTGATTTATTCATCTGTATTAAATTTGAAATACGATAACAAAAATTATTGTTTTTCACATACAACAAAAAAATTAATTTAAAATTACATGTAAAATGAATTTACATAATTAAAAATAATGTTTCAATTACATGATACTATTATTTAATCATTTATATTTTTTGAATATTAATTTTTAATACTAAATTATATATATACATATATATGTATTGTTACGAATTTAAGTAGCAGTATGTAAAAAGTTATTCTTTGTAAATAATATTTTAAAATCAATTCGAACTGTATTTGACATGATAAAAAAGAAAATATTCATGAAAAATAAAATTATTGACAAAAAAAGATTCAAAAACACAGTGTATTTAATTCTTCAAAGGTTCGTAAATATAGTAAATTTAATTATTCAGTTTCAACCAATGTGAACAAAATATTATCTGTCATATTGGAGCCTATCAATTTTTATTTTTAGTTGATTTTACAACCATAGAATCATTATATATTTTCTAAATGACAGTTATACATTCGTTATATTTCACGAAAAAGAAAAAATTGAACGTAAATTTAGAACTTATCACAAAGCTATTCTTCACAAGGAATTATTGTGGTAATTATATAAAATTGTTACAAATGAACTTAATTACTTAAAACTCATTCTTTATATATTTGTTTTTACAAATATTTGCAATCCTTTAATATTTAATTTTAATATAATTTAATATATTTCAAATATTTTCATGCGAATATTTATAATTGTTTCATATTTCGTATCGTATAGATATTTTCTTTCTGGAACAAAAATCGTATCAATTCCACTGCAAATTTTATTTCCAATTCTCTTTCTATTGTCATTTTTATATACTTTTAACGAAAATTTAATTAATACTGTGACTGCAAAAAATCTTTATTCTATGTATTTAAGTACTGAATCAACTTTATAAAATGTGAAAAAAATAAAAATATAAAAAAAAAAATATCATTCAAGTATTTATTCAACGCCATAACTTCTTGATATATTGTCAGCGTAATTTGAGAGAATATAGTAGGTCGCAAATTTTTCATGTAAATTCTAATTAAGCCTTGAGGCTTCTGTTGATCGCATACCTGAAAACGGAAGCTCAAAATATCTTTGTGTTTCACACGAATGCCACGAGTATTATTATTTTTATCTCACTATGATATAGAACTAAAAAATTAATAATACATTTCATATAATTAACCGTTATTGATTTTTATATTAAAATAATTAAAAAAAAAATTGAGATTAAAATGGATAGAAAACAATAACTAAAAAAGAAAAATAATGACGTATAATTTTCTTAGATTTTGAACATTCAATAATAAATTTTTAATTGAATTTATTATAAGAAAACTAACTAAAATTAAAGAAATGATTTAAAACTAATTTCTTCATTGATAAATCAGTTTTCTTTTTATGAATCTAATGTTATTTACGCAAATATTCATTATCCCTTAAAGATATTTTTACAATCACAAAGAAATTACTTTTTTCGCTGTTGACAATGCCTTGTGATTTATTTTTTTCTCATATGTTGCGAAAATCTATGCGTAAAAAACAACTTGTTTTATTTTCTAGTTTTTTATGATAAGCGTATAAATTTTATAAAAAATTATAATTATACTTACATCCTAATAATTTTTTCACCTATATAATGGTGTGTTTTATTTTATATTATTTTCGAAAAAATATATTGATTATATGACTCCATTAATGTTAAAACATTAAAGAAAATAAATGATTTTTAATAAGAAGCGAAAAAATGAAAAATGAAATTCTGCGTTATTCGATGTACATAAAAGAAATTTTATAAATAATTAATTTACTATACATAACGTAGCTGTATCATAATCCGTATTATGTAGTATTATATAATTACCATATAATCTGGAACAAGGTATTGAAAAAAAGATTAATTTAGGCGAACAGATTTCAAGAGACGAAACAACAGGATCTACTTAGAACATAAACAGCAATAAGAATATTGGGAAGATTAACGACGGACATTCACGACACTTCTGGGTAATTAGACTAATTCTGGTCCGAAAGCTCTAAGCTAAACGCATACAATTTCCGGTTTGCGATGTAGAATAACGGAGTTTGATGCCCAACCCCGAGGGGATCAGGTCCATTTGCTTGGTGTAGCTCTGCATGAGACCCCGTGGATTTAACGACGACGTTTGTCTGCCATCGCGGCTGCTTATCCCGCAAACTTTCAACAGTGCCATATTTGTCGATGCTGAACTTTATGCTTGAGCAACTCGAAACTATCCAGATTCGCCCAGACTCCTCGCACTACTTTATCTGATTGACTTTAATCTGAAATCCTTACACAATAGATACAAGAGGGAACGTTTAAATTTCTTAAAACGACAGTTATTGTTTTATAATACACTACTCTCTCCAATAGCTCGTTCATATATTTTTGTTCAGTTTAAAAATAAAAATACAATAAAATAAAATAGATTTATATATTATACAATGATTCTAAAATTTTCGATAAAAAGTAATACAAAAAAATTTACAACTGATCAATTTCAATTATTAACTAAAGTCTATGAATAGATATTTTACAGACACTCGATAATGTATTGGGTAAAATGAAAATTCAAAATATTTTCTTAAAAATACATTTTATTTTTAATATTTCATTTATAATTCTACTTGGGGCTTTAATTATCTTATACATATATAATCGATTTTAGTTTATCACAACTATTTTAATAATATTCTTTTTTAATATATTGCTATCTGTAATCTCTTTTTATTATTTTATTTTATTTTATTTTATTTTATTTTATTTTATTAATACTATTTAATATAAAATTAATTTTATATTATTATTTTTTCTTTATAATTCATTTGCTTCTGATGAATACAGGTGGTAATCACGTTACATATTTTTTAACTTTACATATGAGATGTAACTTTTGCTTTTTGTTTATTTCTCTATTTTATATAACTTATAATCTCTCATCAAAGATTCTATTCAAAATTTAGATATTATAATTGATGCACATATTACTAGTCGATAAACTAGCGCACTACTTATCGAAAGAACAGAACTGTTTTACTTTTAATTTTTTAGTTAAAATTAAAATTATTATTTTCCCACATTCATAACTTATAAATTTAATCCATAAATTTACTAATACTAAGACATTAATAGGCATTATAATCTCTTTTATTATTACCTAATTGAATTTATTTTGGATTCGTTTATATTATTTTATCAAGTATTTTTTCAATTTTATGTTAATTTGCTACTTGCTTCTTTTCCGTATTTGAAAAATATCAGTCACTTTCTCCAATTATTCTAAATCATCCTCAGATTTTATTAAATTTCTTTCTTTAATCTATATAATTACTTAACATGGCACCTTTAAATATTATCTATTCCATCTACCTAAAACACTTTACACAAAAGTATAAATTACAATCTTTCCAGATTTGGGGCAAAATAATATACATCAAATGCGTATCTCTAAAAACTCTTCGAATCAAATATAACATAACACTTGAAGCTTGTTTGTTTTACAGAAAGAATGCATGTAGTAATATTTCTCAGCACCTGAATCTTATTTCCAAGCAATAACGTCTAATATCTCCTCCGCTAGATCAACTTGAAATATTCCCTCCACTGTTAGCCTCCATTCAATAAACACATACAATTCAATCACAACTTTTTATTTTCCTCGATGTTTAATGTAGAGAATCTTACATCTGTTCCTCTAAAAATAAAAAGGACATTAAACATCTTTTTTTCTTTTTCTTTTTCTTTCTTTTTTTTTTTTTTTTTTTTTTTTTTTTTTTTTTTTGACGCTCTTATGCTTGTAATTTCGTACTTAAATTCACTAAAGGTTGAAATAAAAAGTAACAATGGTATTCGGTAATAGTTGCTTAAAAACAAAATCAATAGCGTGCCAATTAATTAATTACCATTAATGAATTAATTGACACGAATTAATTCAATTCTAATTCCGTATTAACTAACATTTCGAAACTTCCTACCCAAATTATTACGCTTATTGTAGCGTAGAACTCTGTTTCATTTGAGATAAATCTTAAAATCTTCTGTTGCTAAAATCATATTGATTCTTCTAATTTATCTCTATCTGTAAAACCTTCCATAATACCACAAATCCATCTGATATTTTATAAGTGAGATATCTTGGTAAACTTAATACTCACAGACCTACGCATGCTTTCATCAGTATCAATAACTATTTAATCTACCTAGTAAAATAACAACTTGTATCTTCTTACCTACATATGCAAATATAATAGCCAAACTAGTAACTCTTCCTTTTCCTCAGATAACTTGGATCATAATTAAAAAAACAATCACAAAAACCTAAATATTACTTTTGGTAACACTTTCCTACTGATATTTACTGAATCTATAATATACTTTTTTTCTTCATCAATATTAATTCTCTACTCCCTTCCGAAATTTATAAATTCCTAGGACTTGTAGGAAGTAAGGCTAAAGAATTCAAATTCATAGTGTACACGTGGAACAGCTCAACATACGTAAAACGAAATTATAGCGATTCTCCTACTATTCTAAATACTATTTCAGACATAAATGATTTTCTTAACTAACCTTCCTAGTCTCCTATTAACAAGTAGCTTTCCATAAAACTAAATAATCAACATATCTAAATATCATGCTGTATGTCATTCTAGTTTCATTTTTTTTCTAGTTCTATTTATTTCTATTATTATTATTATTGTTATAATTATTTTTGTTATTATTATTATATTTAAACATATATATTTCTAATTGTATTTGTACAACTGTTTGTACAAAAATAAAATTATATCTATATATATTTTTACCTATCTTTAACTAAATTACTCATTCCGATTTTCTTTTCATTTTAACTTTATCTCATCTTTAAAAATTAAATATAAAAAATAATTATTACTCTACTTTGTCTTGTAGGACCTTTTCTCTTTTAACAATTTATTTTTCATTTACACTATTTACGTTTTTTCTTCATTGTTTGCTATATCACTTTCTTCACTATATCTATTATTTTTTTTTTTTTTTAATCTTTTCTTCTTTATCCTTAAATATTTGCGTGTTAAATATAATTTACATCGTTAACTGTTGGTATGTACTTTTTTTTCCTAAACATTTTTACTTTTAGACTCATATCTCTATTTTTGTCTCTGTCTCTGTTCTTGTGTTCTTCTCTAACTCTTGGCCTACTGGGCTCAATTGTCTAACCCTCCTGTGTCATTTTCTTCTGTTACCCTCTTGTGTTTACTGCAAACTTTTAACTTCTCTTTTTTAGATTTTTCCATTTCATTCCTAAATTTTATTTCGAAATCCTAAGTCCATACATTCATCTTTCTATATCTTCCATTATCTGCTTTCAGTTTAACTCTTCCCTCTGTATATTCAAAAAAATCACAGAACTCTCATATATCCGTCCATTATATTTTCTCGAGTAAATAAATAAATAAAAAAATTGCTTTATTAGGATATATATAGTAACATTAGAACAAAATATACATTATAATACACATAAATAAAAGTTTAGATAATAAACTTAACATTTTTTAATGTTAGGTTATTATTATTCTTTAATTCATATTAATTCATTTACGATTATTTATATTTATGCCCGCAGATATAATTTTCATAATTTTGGATAAAATATTATTACAATTATTATTACAAATATTTAATAAAAAATTTTTTTTTTCAGACGGAACAGAATTATAAATCTATAGAAAATTTTCCACCACAAATAGAAAGTAAAATAAGGTAAGATATTCTTATTAAATATAAAAAGATTCATTATAATATCTAAATTTTCGTAGAAATGTTATGATTTGATCAAAAAAAATTTTTTTTAACCAAATTTTCATTATTATATTATGTTAAATATAATAATATTTTATATATTAATAGTTTTAAAATTCTTATTAGTTAATAGAAAAACATATGAATTTACAATTTTATACTGTACTTCTATGCACTTTTAATTTTATTAATAACAAAAATTTTTATAATTTCTGTACTTTATTAATATTTAAGTACTCATTTCATTGTTGCATAATTTCATGTTATTTAAATTATATTTAATTTATTAAATTACTCAATATTCTTACAATCGATATAAAATTTATTTGAGATATATGATTAATTAATTTTATGCACATGCTGTACATTGTTACCTAAAGCAAGTTGGAAACTAAAGAATATAAAGAAATAGAAAAGTGAAATATGACAGGTTTACATTGAATCAAACATGGAGTATTGGAATCACGAAAATCGGATTTGATTTTATCAGATGGACAAGTCTTTTCGATCAAAGTATACTAACGAACAGCGCAAAAATATGGTGATAATAAGTTCAGGTAGAATATATACATAAATATTAAATGAATGTTAAAGCTAATACAAGTACATCAATATACATTCTTCAAGAGGAAATATAAAACAAAAAGATAGCAATAAATACAGACAGATGAGCGCTAAAATGTCAGAAAAATACATAAAAAATCAAAACAAACTCACAATACTTGAATGTATTTTTGAAATGGATAAACCCAAAAATTTATACAAAATGAACCGTAGAATTCAGGAAAGAAAAAGATATCTCAGAAGGTGTAAATTCTCATCGAAAATCCTTAAACAAAAAAGAAAAAAATGAAAAGAAACATTTCAGAGAACGTGGATTAGACGGATACGTAAAATCAAACAGAAGAACCCACATATAACAAGAAGTATAAAAAAGAGGTAAGCAACAATATCCAAAGGTACTTGAAAAAATGAAGCTTGATGAAAGAACAGCAATCAATATCCCGATTTAAAAAACGAAAATGAGACAAGGGAATGAGAATTCTAGAGAGAAGAAAACAAGCAGACGCATAGATAGATATTATACTATGATTTTTAATATATATACATTGTAACGATGTATGCGTTAGCGCGTATACCGTATGAACTATGAGAATTATATAAATTAAAAGAAAATATCGCATCTTTGGTACGTGCATATCTAGCCATGTGATTGTTTCTGTTTACGCTAATAGCAATTATGAAGGAAGTGAACCAGAATTTTGCGGTGAATATTAGAGTGCATTCAAGCAGATCAGTGCATCTAGTAGCTGAAACAGAACGCCAAAATCGTCCTGGATTTTCGTCTACAAAAGGTTAAAAATAGAAGTAAACCAAGAAACAGTTTTCAAGGAAGATTTTGGATATTTTACTTTTAATTGTAACTTAAGTAGTAATTATACGCAAACTTTTAAGTAGTTTAAAGGCTATATTGTAATATTAATATACCCCGCCATCAATGGCACGAGTATTTAAACTTAATATTTCTTTGTTATATATATGAATACTTGATAAAAAATATAATCGTAAGGTCCTACGTATATTACCTGAGTCACGTATTTTGAAAATTATTAGGTGAATAATAATAAATCCCCATTGCTCAAGTCTCACAGTTTCCACGGACACTCCTGCAACAGATGTAGCGACCCGAGATTTCGACCATGGTAGGTGCGAAAAATCACATGCAAAAAAATTTAATTAAATTAAATGAATAATAAAATTAATTTTAATAGGATAATTTCCCACTACAACACATATCTATAAGAAATATGAATTGGTTTTACAAAAAAATATCAAACTATAAATAAATTCATTCATTTTTAACAAAATAATTTTAAATGATACTTCGTTTTGTCAATTGGACGTCTAAAAATAATTAAATTACAACTTAGATTCTTCACTTTCAATTAAATATTACATTTTTATTTAATTAGAATATTAATTGTGATCTTATTATAATAAATTAAAATTTATATAAATTTATTGTACTCACAATCGATAAAAATAAAAATCTTGAAAAAATTATGAAGCTTTCAAAAATAGCCAATGCATACTTTAGACTATGGAAAAATTTGCAACGTAATGCATGCAGTTACTTATCGACTTTATTCTATGGTCGAACGGTCACTTCAAAACCGGAAGGTTCTTTTTAATTATTTTGATGTGCCCATTGTTAAAACACTTACGCCATTAAATACATCAGAATTAAATAGATGTTAAAATGTGATAGATTTAACGCATTTTAGAAAGCTATAAATTACTTTATGGAATCTGATTACCTTATATCAAAACTTATTAATATTTTTATTATTTATCATTATTGACAATTTTGAGTATTCAAATTAATTATAAAAACTGTAAAAAATATATTACACGAAACTAAATAGTAGGCTTAAAAATTAAATTCTATTTGTCCAGAAAAATTGAAATTAAAAATTTATAATGCTAATTTACTTAAGTTCAAAATTTTTTAAACACTTGTTTTTATAAATGTTAATTAAATAATACTAGTTAATCAAATCTGCCCATAAATGTGTAGAAATTTAAGATCGTAAGTAATTTAAATTAAATACAAATCTGTCCTAATATATATCAAATTTACTGAAATGATACATATTAAAATTAATAATAATATCTTGAACATGCAAGAGGGCATATAAAATTTAAATTACATATATCATATGATCCTCAATAATATCACGAAGAATAACATCATGGCGTAGATAGTGATGTTAAAAAATTGTATATATTGAGGTGAAAAATGTACATTGTTTACAAATTAACTTGTGACGTTACGACTGACACGTTGTAGAACATTGGCGTACCCATGCGCTAGTGTATTTAGTAATTTTATAAACAAATTTAGTAAATGAGTCGTTTATTTCCGTATAATAATCAATTATTAAACTTCTTGTTAAATAAAAAGTCGAGACAAGGACAAGTGATACTCTAGTCGAAAAGTCGATGCTGTACATCAGAATAAAAATTTTTGTGTCTTATTCACCCTGCACCTTTTTCGATCCTGTTTAATATTCAAAATTAAATTAAATCTTGCTAAAGGAAAAATGTAGTTGACTAATACAACTTATCAATACTGTGCAGATTTTCTTTCACAACTAATAATCTTTTTGAAACTTAAGTTCTCTTCAAAATAATATCATATTTTTGTAACTGCGCTATCTCAGCTCATAAAAATATTTTTTATCCGTTTTAAATTTAAATTTCTACTTCAAATTTATTTCAATAAAATATATCTACGTCGTTTCGCAAAATGCTGTGTACTTTACAGAATTTTCTATTTAGTACATATAAACAAATTTCGATATTTTTTACATTATAGTGCTACATAATGACTAAGCGACTAAATATAAAAAATATATAAATTTGTCAACCATGTATATAAACATTTTCCGTTAAAAATATAATATTTTTCAATTGATAATAAAAAAATCTTTAATTTAAAGTACTTACATTCAAAGTTAATCCATCGTATATTTAATTTAAATTTCATCATTAATAAAACAAAATACAATTATTTATGTAAATTCTTTGTAAGGTGTCTTTGATTTTTCATTTCTATATTAAATTAAAAGCTAAAATTCTTTAAAATGCTTTGTTTATATTATAAATATTATATAAACTTTTTTGAATTTTAATTATTATAAACTGTTTTTTAATTTTTAACATTATCAGAATATTTGTTGTATCCCCTTATTACGATATTTTAAAAAAAATTAAAAAGTATTATATACAAAACATTATAAATAATTACAAAAAGATTATGTTTGTACTAGTCATTATTTTTAATATTAAATTCTACAATCATAAATCATCAAGGATGTATTCATATACTGTTAGATTAATCAAGAAACAAGTAAAAAACAAAAATAAACAAGTTCATTCAAATCTTCAAAACTTGCAGTTATTTTACTTTTCAGAATTAACATTTCAATCATTTTTTCTCATCTTTTATATAAAGAATTCATGCGTATGATTTAGAGATATCATGCATGTATCTCCGACTTTTTCACTTTCCTGAAAACCGGTGATATTTATTATTTTTTTTTTCAAGGAATTTTTCATCAATATCTTTCTCTTCTATTTATGACTAAATTTAGCTTTATTGCGATTTGAAGTTTTTTGATTTAGCAAGAACTCTATAATAAAACATACAATACTCTTATTATTTACTTCAAAATCACAACCTTTAATATGTAAGTCGATATTTTTTTCTAATTTTTGCCTAAAATGTAAACACTTTTATTGAACAATATTATAATAAGTTCAATAAAATATCAAAATATAAATAATGATTAAAAAAAGTTAATAGCTGAGATTTAATAGCTTTATATTTTATAAAATATAATATAAAAAATTAAAACAGGGGTATTATGGAATAAGCCTTTAACAATTTTAATAAAATATAAATAATATGAATTAAGAGTTATCTAATAAATCAATAAAATTATAAACTTATAATTATAGCAATAATAATAACAATAATTAATAATTTTTTTAATATTAGAAGATATCTACTATCACTCACTTTCGCTCTCTTTGTTACACTAAAAGAGAAATTTTTTAAGTATGTGATAACTGATACATTCCTAAGTAGGCAGATATTAGTATACAAGTAATTTTAGATGCATTAGATTACACAAGAGAAAAAAGATAAGGAATCAGAATTATAATAAATCTAAACAAATAATGAATATAATAAAAGCTAAACTATAAAATTGTGAAATCTGTTAATTTATATCAGATAATTTATAAACACTTATAAGTTTGATAATTGATGTGGTACATGTTTTCATAATTTTTAACACATGTATTTTTGGTTATCATTATATTAAAGTTTCTTAAATTAATAATTTTATACAAAAAGAGTGATAAAATTTAACAAGTAATAACGATGTATATTAATAACATGAAAATATTAAAATTAAATTTTAAGCAAATAATCTAGTAAGAAATTAACAATAATTTATTATATAGTTTTTCTCTTACAAATAATTATACTAAATTAATACATTTGCCTATACAAATTGTTATATCTCGATGTGTTTTAGGCATAGAAATCAACATTTATTATAAGTTCTATATAAAATTATCATTTATTCATTTAATATTAAAATATAATTTACACAATCGAAAAATTATAAATTCGACCTATTTTTAAAGAAAATCAGTAATATTAAAAATATAATTTTTGCAAAATAAAATACATTTATCTATCGATGAATTTACGTTACATGATTTACAATTGATGCAGCACTTGTTGTTTCATAAGATTTCTTGATTTCCACAAGGATGATGTGGGTTAATTCTATCTTAGTATCAGACTGTCACTATTCCAATTTCTTGTAAGTTTCGAGGTTGTTCAATCAACTTGCTTTGATGTACTTAATATATACTTATTCAAAGATATTCGTAGAAAAATAAAATGGTGACCTTTTTGTATTTTTCTTCACTTATTATATTTACTCTATTATCTGTGTTATAATGATACATTTTACAATTAATAGAATTATTTTGTAGGTACCATAAGATTAATAAATCACTTAATTTTCCAAACTTCCTATAATTTTTTAATTGAATATGACTTTAAGATGAACTTAATCAATCTTAATTCAGTATTACTAAATTATTTTTAACTTTCATTTCTATTATATGATCTAGCCCCTACTTATAATTAGTTGTCATATTTATTTAAAGTTTTGATTTTTCTATATTATTAAAATTGGTGAAGAAAGATATAATAAAATATTCAGAAGTTACAGAACCCTTTGTCTGAAAGAAAAAGTGAAATTCTTATTATAAAATTATTTTGAAATATTAAATAAATTAATCTGCTACCAAAGAACAAGATTCTGGTGTAAACACATAGGAAGAGAAACAATCCACGATTATGTCAAGAGTCGGATTCTGGTGAATGCGCAGAGAATTCACTTGATACAGTAACACATACTTGACAACTATCTTAGCTTGAAACTCAACCTTTTAATTTTCGTAAAATTATTTTTTTATCACCCAGTGTGTCATAGCTATGGTAAAATAAAAAGAGAAATAAAATAAAATATGAACGGACATAGCAGTGCATTTTATTGAAAATAAAATTTATACAACAAAAGAAAAAACAATTTTTTAATATATTTATATTTAGACTAACATAATTTTATATATAACTTTAAATTTTTATAAAAAATATATTAAACGTAAATATTTAAGTTAACGTTTTTTAAAGTTATTATTTCACATTAAAATATTATATAAAACTAAAAATATTGGAAATGCACAAAAAGAAAAGAAAATTAAGTATTGGATTAAAAAATGCATAACTAAAAATTACAAAATTTTAATAATTTAATATTATAATTATTTAATACTATAAAATTTTGTATGGTGTATCGCCATAATTCCAAGGGACCGGCAGTTACAGAATCAGTCAGGAAAATGGGAAATTATTATTTCTTTAATAACTTTGTACAGTTCAAACTATCACGCCAGTCGTGCCATTCTTTCTATCAATATTTATCGTCTGCAACAGATAATCACGTTGGACAATCAGAGAACAGTTTTAATATACAATCCTTTCTTGGTGTTATGACAAAAGGCACGACGATGTTTGGATGGAGCCAACACCAAACTGCGCATGCGGCCATGACTCTTAAGACAAAAAGGGACGATGTGAATAAAAAAAATAATATGTATGCCTTCCTTGTTATGATATAAGAAACTATGATAATTCTAAATTTTCTTTATGTATATTCTCTGGGTAATCACTGTGAGAAAGTTTTAGAGTTTTTAATATGCCACCAATTTTCCTTGTATTTGATGGATAAAAGCACGTCATTTCCGAGACCAACCAGAGAGTGAGTTTGTTTTAGTGAAAAACATGGATTTATATTCCCATAATTTCCTGTATATTAAGCTTTTAGATGTTTCGTGGTACGAATATCAGCGGGTCAGTTTCAGTTAGTTTCCATTTATCCAGTGGCTCGGTCCATGCTTTTTCAATTAAAATCATAATTGTGCTTAATCGTATCGACTTTTATTGAAATTAACAATTCAAAAAATTTACTGCGTACTTAGATTATCCGGATGTGTAAAAAATATATGAAATATTTACATTTAAGTTAAAAAAAATAACAGCGACAAAACCATTGCCTTTGCAATGGTATATGAATAATATCAAGAAATAATACCATAATTATTTTGAATACTCATATTAACTATTATTATTACCATTACTACAATTAATAACAGTAATAATATTTATTGACCTCCATCTTTCGACGTGGAGATAATTCCAGTTATATCTATTAAAAATCATTTACAAATAATTTTACAAATATTTGCGTTGAGCCTTTATAAATTTTTTACATATATATACTATTCTTTTTCTTCACTATCTTCCTTTCCCTTTATGTTCTTCTTTTATATTCATTCTCTCTCGTTTACTTTCCTTATCCTTTTATATAATTTCCTTGCTACACTCCGCAGGTTGTAGTTCTCTATCTTTCCTTTTACATTTCTTCATAAATATTCTTCGTGCTATTTCTTCCGTTTCAGTTGACTTTCCGTTATATTTTTTGTTTCATCACACGCTACCAATAAGTGCATCGAGTTTCTTTACTCTTTTGTGCATATTTTACTCTATTTTTCCTTTTGTTCCAACGAGTATTTTCGATCACTTACAATGATATGGCATTTGATCCTTCCTATGTCCTTCATTTTTTGTTTTCCTTTGTTCTTCCTTAAATATGTCGCCACCCATCTTTTCTTTCTTTCTATATATCTCGTGTTCTATTTCGGTACCTTTATACTGTAGTATACACCTTGTATTTCGATATCTTTTTCTCCTTCTTTCATTCTTTTATTTATTATTTTATTTTCTCCATGTTTTATTCCTCCTTCATTCATGTAAACTATCTGTTCTTGACCCATTCTTATTCTATTTAACCATTTCTCTCTCTCTCTCTCTCTCTCTCTCTTTCTCACCTTTTATTTCTTCCTTCACCTCCTCCCCCATGTTTCTCCTCCGAGCATTTCTTTGCCAGCTTTTCTTCTGGCATCGCTATCAGATTTTCCTCTTACCTTTTTTATCTTATCCTCCATTACAGCAATAGTTTTTTCATTTCCTTATATAATAAGCATGGTACAAAAATGTAGTTGGATCAATTATTATAGATAGATATTTGTAATAATCGATATTTAGCTTTTCCAGCATTTTCCACTCTTTCCATTTCATATTCCGTAACGTTTCTCACTAAAAATTCAAATATTGGTAAACATCAATATAATGATTTTCACCAGGCTTATATTCAAGTTGTAATGATTCTATTGCCATTAATATCATATAATCATACTTTGTATATGAAAATTTAAATTTTAGTGATTTAAAGAACATCACGACATCAATCAATCGATCAAGACATAACTTATAGTTATCTAGTTGCCTCATTATTATTGGTTGTTACTTATACATTAAGCTATGTCTTATATTATCTGTAACTTTTTTTTAATAATTTATCTTTATTTTTACTTTTTAATATTAGGATTCTATTTACTTCTCCAACCTAATAAATTTCATCAAAGCTAAAAACAAAACATAAATTTATGCATGGTTACTTTTCTCACGAATAACTAAATTTTATAAATTATTGTATATGTTAGTACTCGATATTTAAATATGATGATTTTCTAATAAACTTATTTTTGCTATCTGCATGTAATTTTTCTTTAAAATAATTTCATACAAAATATAATGATTATATTATTGTTCAGTTGAAAAAAATTAAAAAATTAAAAACTTATGTAAATAAAAAAATTATAATTAATAATTAATTGGTATTTATGAACTAGTATTATTTAAAATAAAGTATATTTAAACAAATTATAATAATATTTGTGACTATTTAAATTACTTAATTATTATTATTATTATATGTTTTAAATAATAAATACACATTTTATCTTGTATTTAATTTTTATTTTATTATTAACTAACTTATTTTTTACATAATATATACATATATTAATTCGACTTTTTTTAAAATATATTTCAAGGTTTAAAAAATAATTGATTTAATTATTCCTCCTTAATCGAAGTTCTAACGGAAATATTATCAAATTTTTGCTATTAAGGAAAAACAAATTTTGTAATGATAAAAATACCTTGAAATTCTATTGAAAAAATAATATAAGTATTCTATACTTAATTCCCCATAAAAACTTAAGTACCATTGTTGTGAATTAAAAAGTTTTAATATAAATTTATGACTAATTAATGAAATAAAAGTAGAACACCATAAACATTCGAAACTTACGACTTAATCAAATTGATAATTAAGCAAACAAAAAGTTTAAATTGAATTGTGTACCTGAAAAAATTAAGTGCGGAACCTCGTTCTTATTCACTTTCCCCATGGCAATCAATTGACATATAAAAAATATAATGCCCACCTGGAAGTGAAAAAAATTGAGAGTTGAGGTGAAAAATGAAGTTAATGTTACTTTCTACCTAATTCAACAATGAATCACGTAGAAAGTAACATTTATTGACCCTATAAAATCTTAGCTTATACGAAGCTGACCCATTGGTTGCGTGTTTGCGTGTTAGCATGCTATATTGGCGATTATAATGCCTTTCTAGTCACCGCGTTTAAGAAATAAAAATGGGCTACACGAAAGAGGGAAGAAACTGATGGATTTCAGTTGATATGTATGAGACGGAAAAAAGAATCAATATCGATGGCATGTCGATGTTGATAATTTAAATATCTGTATAAACGTTACTGATAACTCAACAATATTATGTATAATTAATAAATTATATTAGTTCATTTTTCTAATTGAACTTGAGAAGTAAAATTGTAATTTTTTTAATTTCCAATCACGGTGATTTATACGCGTTCATCACAAATTTAAAATTTCATTAATAAATATATTCAAGAAAAATGATTTGTAGCACTTTTCGTTTTCATTTAATAGATTTTGATTATTTAATATGTCAGAAGCTACGTAATAAAGTAAATGAATTTTTAATTCATTCAAACACACAATTTAAATTTAATCTATTTTTATTGCATAATACGAATATTCATAAACTTATTTCAAATAATAATTAATCAATTTTAGTTCATATAAAATACAATATAAACAAACCTTTTAAGCTAATTTTTATTAAAGATATCATATAAATAAATTTTAAATATTATCTGATTTATTTTACTAAATATTTTTTATACTTAAAACGTATTTTAATACTAATATTTTATTTTCTACAGTATAAAAAATTTTGCGTAAATTTGCAAGAAATTTAATAACATCATTGTAAAACTTTTCAGCAATCCTGGAAAATATATTTATTTATTTTCAATTAAATATAAATGAATTTATTCAAGTTGTTTCTAAAATCACATCAAATAATTTGTACATATGTCATGATTATACTTTGTCATTTCCATTTTATATTTAGGATTAAAAAACTCAATATCGAAAACCCATGATACAATATTTTTTATTTTTAAGTCGTAATTATTTTTATATAACTAATATACTTTAATATAATTTTTTATGAAATACATTTATAATTTTGGAGAAATTTATAATTAATAATTTTTATATTCGTAAAAAAATATTTACATAATTTTATAACAATGTTCATTAAGTATATCATATATTAAAAACACAAAATAATACAGAATTTTATAAACTTTAAGTAATGTGTGATTAAAAATTCAAATTTAAAAGAATATGAATTATCAGATATTGTATAATTGACTAATAAATTTAGGTGCATGCTATTGATTACATCTCATTCATTTTTATAAAGATAAGTAACGAATTTTTCTCCCAAAACTTCATTTTTCACATTGATATTTTATGCGGAAATTCTCATGCACTATCATATTCATAGAATGTATGCCAATTTGTTTTTTGAAAGAATACGAATATTAAAATCTCATTTTAACTAAAATAGATATTTTATTTTTATCAATTATTTAAAACATTCTTATTATATTTAATAATACATCATACGTATATCATTTATTTTTGTATTATCTACTGCATTTAATAAGATTTTTTGTGTTTTATAAATTTATATACATTTAAATATTTAGTAAGTTATATTATTATTATTCAGATATTTGAAATTTTGATGTAAAACAGCGAAATTTTTCTACACTTAACATAATATATTATATATATATATATATTTTCTTAAATTAACTTCTGTGATAAATTTTAATTAGTTGGAGCGGCATCTTAAACTAGCCGTGTAGACTGAATGGTGCGATACGAGATTCATATCTTTACAACGCTACGACTCTAAATGATAGAGGCCGAGAGTTACTTAGTCTGTATTTGCACGAGTGAAGAAAAAGAAAAACGTTATAATTTATTAAAAATTTTAATATTGTATACAGTATGTAGTGTGTAGTGTTCAAATTATGGCGCCGTTAGCGACGATCTCTCCGCTGTATTTTTTCCTGAGTGTCTCGTTGATTGTTTGAAACAGACAGCCAATCAGAGAAGAGTTAGCCTCGTCATCGTCCCTTGCTGTTAAGATACATAGGCTAATGGTAATTATTACAGAACAGATACTAAGAGAAGGTCAATTTCCATTGGGGAGGGGGATCAACTCAGTATGAGAGAGCTGGCAACAAACACAGCACACGCGCCATAGAAGTTTTGTGTCGTAAAAGAAAGTGTCTGCGCCATAATAATTTGAAAAATTTTAAATTTTATAGTAATTACACATAATTATGTACCATATTATTGAATTCAATTAAAAAATTAATTTTTCTTTAATATTAGTAACAATTTAGTCAAATTTAATAGAATATGATCTCCCCATATGTCTTTTTTCATGAGCCAGTACTGATGACCTGGCATATGTGTTTATATTATTGTTTCTCAAACACTTGTAGCCAAAATGTAGATTTGAAGCTTATAGCAGTTTTAAAAACTCTTTCGACAAGTGTGTGCATAATTCATTGCGTTCTCTGTTAAAAATGTATGTGCATTAAAATAATTTATATATATATTATGAAATTAAAATTTATAAGTATTTACAACTAAATATAAATGGTGAGATTTAGAAATAAAGACAACCATTTTTATAGGTATGTCGATAAATTTATTAGTACATTTATAATTATATTTTAATAAAAAGACTAAATTTCTAACGGGCTTTTTCTATTACAATAGTTTTTTAAGTTGTCTCTTCGGTGTCCTCAGACGACTGGTGCGCTCTTACATGTCCCGGCGACTCAGAACGCAAACCCCACTTGCTTGATGATGTCCGCGGAGGCGGCGGAGTCCGGGTCATCAGGATTTGTAGCTCCTGAAAGCGACGCGAAATCTTGTTTAAGAGCGAAACTCTTTTATTACAATAAGTACGAATAGCGTATAGATCTTCCTCTCCGGGTAACCAATTCGTTGCCATAGGCAGTTTCTCTTATTTTCTCAGGAAAATCCACAAAAAGAAAAGCTGGAACTCTGGCCCTCTTCCAGTACACCCTTAAAACTGGAACCTGAAGGATTCTCACTTCATCCAACTAGTATAAGATGCTTTAAGTCAATGTGTTAGCGCGATCCCAATTATTTACTCAATCTATCAATTCGAAAAAAGCACGGGTGCTGTGATTTCAATATCAGTAATGAACCAGATTCTAAATCAATCTGACGAGGGTTTACGAGTAGACCAGCGGATTCCCTTTTTAACTCCGTCAATTTCGACTACTCCCGATCCTTCCCGATTCGGCCCGATGATCAATCAAATCGGGCATAACACGAACTGCGTCACAGTATATACTATATTAAAGTATATTATATCATTTTCTTAATTTTCATGTTAATCATTGGCAACAAACATGGTGGAGAAAAAGTATTTTTCCTCTTTCCTTATAGGTACACGAACGATCTCTGAAGAGTCTGTGATTTGAGTTAACATTTTTTATAAGTGCTTTAAAACCTATTTGAAGAAAATTCTAACTAAACATATATGAATCATGAGTAAATATTAAATTGATTTTTTTTTTATTTTGAGTGTTAATATGATGTTGTTTTCAATTTTAATTTTTAATTTTCAGAGTTCAAGTTACTATACCTGTTAATATATGTTTTGTGAAAGATATTTAATAAAAGTACACTTCATAATATAATACAATATAATAATTAAATATATTTTTAATGCAATATAAATAACTACACCTATATAATCAATATTCGAATGTTGATACTTGTATTCAAATTTACAAAATTATTATAATATTTAAAATTATAATAATACATTTTTTTATAATACATAATATAAAATAAAAACATATAAATGGTAAATATTTTTCTCTTTCTTCTCAATGTCCTCATAAAATATTTTACTTTACTTTATAAGCTCTCTGACAAAACCTTATGTCAATATGTACTTGAAAGGAATTTAATAGAATCTTCACACAATAAAAAAATTTTTTTGTATTATAGTATAGTATAAAATTAGATTTCATACATATTTCTTAATCACGTAGCTTATATAAGTTTAATAATACTTAAATAAAAAAAATTATTTTTTTAACTGTTCCTATAATACAATTGATCTTAATTCATGATTTTGAATTATAATAAATAACGCTTATAACTTCACATATGCATCTCTATTATAATATAAGCAAGGATGTATATAACAAAATTATATGTTATTACACTTTCAAGTATAGTTCCAGAATGACAAGATTTCCCTCATCACCAAAGAAAATCCCACCAAATCATATCCATATTTTATTTTTTGGAACAACATAAATTTTACTTATCTGTATTTCCTCTTATTTAAAATTAATTAATGATCCGAATCACAGAACAGAGATTAAGAGAAAGTCAAATTTTGTGTTATACATCAGACAACAAAGTCTTTTCTTTTCTCTCTCTCGCGCTTATGTACTATTTGGTATTACTACCAGCGCCTCTGGTGAAATCGTGGAATTTTTTAATAAATTTTTTTATTGTGTCAAAACCTATTTAAAAAAAATAAGTTGACCACGTATCGATTTCAGTCGTGGCATTTCAAGGCGCGAAATTTAAAATGGTACAGATAAAACAATCATGTTTAATCACAATATTATTAAAGTATCATACAAAAATACATCATAATATGACAAATATTATATAAATATACATAATAGTAATAATATCATGTATTTTCGTATAATATTTTAATAATATTGTGATTAAACTTGATTGTTTTATCTGTACCATTTTAAATTTCGCGCCTGAAATATTTTCAAATGCCACGACTCCAATTCATACATGAGCCAACATTTTTTTTAAATAGGTTTTGACACAATAAAAAATATTATAAGAATAACTTATTTTTTAGTTAACTAATGTAAAATTATTTTAAATATTATATTGAAAACATGAATAAAATATATTGTTAATATATTATTAATTTAATATTATGAAATATTTGTCGCTTTTGAAATTAATCAAATAAAATTTAAATTATTTTAATATCTTAATACAGTATAATAAAATTAACTATATTATTTAATATATTATGTTTCAGTTAACTAATTTAAAATGATTTTAAATATAATATTGAAAATATGAATAAAATATATTGTAAATATATTATGAATTTAAATAAATGTTTGTCGCTTTTGAAATTATAAATAAATATAAATGAACATAAATCAAACTATTAAAATATTCAATAAAGAATAAGTATGATTTTTGTAAAAAACATGATATATTTCATAAAATTTTAAATGTAACTCTACCATTTCTTTTTAACAAATACTGTAGAGATATTAATAAAAGTATTGAAAAAAATATTAAAAGTCATGGTCATTTCAGAAAAATGAAAACTTAGTATAATAAATAATATTTAAAATATTATTAATCATAATTAGTATTGTATGCATGGTATTATTTAATAAATTAGCAATATAATCACATATTTATGTCGCAACATCAGCTCAAATATTATACATATTATATTGAATTTTAATGTATTTAATAATTTAGTAATAAACTTGTTTTCATTAATTTGTAATTTATTTTTTATGAGTTCAATTAAAATATAGTATGTATAATAATAGTGCAACGAGTTTCTCGTTTCTGGAAATTTCCACGAAACGGGAAAGCCGTTGCTAAAATCCCTGGCAGACCGGCTGTTGCTTATCCCAGCGTATCTCTTCTCTTCGACGAGAGCTCGACTTACCCTTCACCCGTGAAGGGCAAACGGAGCCGTCTCGTCACAATAGTTTTAAATATTTATTTGTAAATATCAAAAAAACATACAATAAATAATAAATATGTTTATGTATACATACTGCTGTACAGTTATTATTAGTTATTTATTATGATTAATTTTTATTGTTTGTTTTTTTCTAGTTTTGTAAGATGACCTCGTTAATATTTGTATGATATTTTGTTGAAATTTATTGGTATTTTTATTGTTTTCATATAAGGATTACTGGGCAACTAAGAAACTGTAACACAATAGTTAATAAAATGTATCAATTCATTGTTAAAGCAGACTTATTGTAATTATATATATATATATATATATATATATGATAATGATAAAATTTAATTTAATATATATAGAAATAAACATATATTTACATTATATAATATCATTATAAAAGTAGTGTGCATAATTATATAAAATAAATGTAGAAATCTATATATATACTTGATTGTACATACATCAATATGTATATCATTATAGAAAAAAAATGCGTACATTTTATACAATTAAAATGAAGTTATAAAAATGTTTATTATGTTAAATAAAACACTTATTGTTAATATTAAAACAACAATGTAAGAAAAAGAAAATGATTTATCATTTAAAAATGTACAAACTATTATTCTAAAATATGTAAACCAATAATATGGTTATTACAAAATAATAATTATTTATTAAACAGAAAATAAAAGATTATTTCAACAAAATATAAATATTTATATGAATAATTGTTATATGAATTGTTATATTTATTAGATATATTATTATTAATTCATGTAATTGTTAAAATATAATTGAAATTAAATTTATGAAAATTCATACCTCAAATTTTTGTTTATCTTCTTTTAGTTCACCGATCCTTTGTTAAATTTTTCCTCTTCTATTTCATGAATTTAAATTTTTTATGTGGATTTTATATACATAAAATTAAAATAAATGTTTTCTTGGTATAAACACTCATTTCTCTGTGATGACTATATATAAATTATTAACTATAATGAATAAAATTAATATGCAAAAAATTTCAAAACATTTACAAAAGAAAGAAGTTTCTTATGTCTCGCATTGTGTTTGAAAATAATATCATCACGTGTTTCATTTCACCAGGATCGACTAACGAAAAAAAGGCATCAGGGCAATAGTAAGGAACAGGGCGCTTAAAATTTTTGTTCGAAGTCGTGATACATTTGTTGCCCATTCTCCCATTTAAAGTTGACCCCCCCTGGTCCGAATACTACCAAACAGCTCCTTTTCCATTGCACGTTTCATAATCTTAAATTCTCATTCGCAATCGGAAAAAGCACCAATCAGAATATTCGATTACGCGTTCGAACAAAAAATTATTAACTTAGCCGATGAATATTTGGTCTAGGCTTATCGGACATCTCGCGGCGGCATACCAAAATTCATTAAATTACCACTACACTAATGGATATGCATTTTCCATATCTACGCATAACTGCATGTTCATAGCATCTTCTCTCTCACTCCATTTCAGCCTCCATGCATGCGTCTTCAACACTGCCTATATCAAAGACTTCCGCTTAATATGATGCCAACCGACCGCATGTTGATAGATTGTAACAACATTTATTTTGTTCAACATAACTTGTGAAACTATTTCTTAGTATGTGAGATAATTAAATATATTTTATTTTCATGAGTGCTTTAATTGAAATTTTAGATATATTATATTTTATTTATTTTATTAATTAATTTTATTACTCTTAGGCTCGAAGGTTATTAGTGTTGATTTAATCTAAAAGATTTTAATTCAAATATTTACACGATAATGTAAACATATGTACTTGGCTATCAATACCAGCTCACGAAAAAGAACATATTGGCTGATCTTATTCAATTAAATTTGTTTAAATCATTACAAATATCAAATAAAATTTAGTTTTTCAATTGAATATAATAATATTATATTATATCTTGTCTGTGCTTCATTTGTGAATTTCAACAAAATCTTTAATAAAATGACATTATTTAAAATTAAATTACAGAATTTAAAATTACGCAGATATTTTTCCGCGAAAAAAAATATTTTTACTGCGCATCTATATTCATCGTGAGTGGTAACATGTATGATAATAACATTTGACCTAAATAATAAAATAATTTAGCAACGGAAAAATTTATTGTTGTGATGTATTTAAACAGTATAAAATGCTATTAATGTATAGATATAGAATATAGAAAGAAAGAAAATTATATTTCTATATTCATTTAAGAGTATGTCGAGGAAAGGAAAATAAATAAATAAATGTAGAAATATATTTTGTACTAAACAAAAAAGGAGAAAAGAATCTATCGAAGACCACAATATGCGCAACAACTACACGCTTATTCAAATACGAATATATGGAGCGAGACGAGGGCTCGGCCAATACTGCCCTTGCCATCTAATCTGTCAGGGTTCCTTGCTTCCTCAGCCCTATCATAAAACCTTTTCTGTAAGCTTCCTCTTTTCTCCAATGTAATATATTTCTTCTGCATAAGTAACAACTAATAATTAAAAAAATAATAATAATAATAATAATAATAAATAAAAATGATAATTATAAATATTTATATCAAAAATAAAAAGCCAAATTTTTAGAAGCATAAAGTTTATATAAATAATATTATGAGCCTATTAAGGCGCCTCACTACGGACACACGGGCAGTTCATAGAACTGACCCATGATGTAGCGGAGAGAGTGCGAGATAGTGGAGGGGTGCCCTTTTTCTTCAACAGCGCTCGGTGGGAACCGCATGTATTCACTGTCTCGGGTACTCATGGATACAACAGTGCGAAGACAAAGAACAACCCCTATCCATCGTTCCCGTGCGAACCTATCATTCGATGGTGGTGTCATTACAACAGAAACTAGCCTCCAAGCTTTGCAATGGATATCAATCAAGCTGTGATTTGGTTCAGTTCTATGAGCTACTTCTACTGACCGGCCATGTAGCCACACGAGTCAGCACCTAATAAAGAATCTTTATGCGAGCTTTGTTTCAGGTGTCATTGAAAACCCTCAGAATACTCATTCACGTGAATGTGTTTTTTTATCTAAATAAAAAGGATTCTTGACAATAATCTCAAGCATTTATTTCCGCTAATTCGATGTTCTTTCGATTGGAGAAATTGATCCAAGCTCCAGCGAACCACTACCCCGGCTAAGGAGTAGTGGACTGATAGTTCAGGGACGGCTGGATCCTTAAAAAATCAATGACCAACTTATAGATACCATTGGTACATTCGAAAAAGTGAATACGTTTTTATGTTCACAACCACAACTTCTTACGAAATTAAAAACAGTCGATTCATGTATTTCCATTCAAATGAAAAAATAAGAAATATCTCTGATCTACTTGACTAAACATTTTAACCACTTGAGGTTGTGTGTCCTAGCTGTGGAAAGACAAGACAATCTTTTTCCGGTCCAAAAAAATGTCCATTTTGTACCGTTGTCAAGGAAAATGTGATGAATAAAATATTTGTATAAAATAATCTTTTTCAATTATTTATGCAATGCAATATTATCTGTGTACAAAGTATTTCATATTTCTGAGACTTTAATCAAATATATTTTTATCGAATATTTATATTTACTTTCTTTTTAAAAAATTAAATGAATAAATATTCAATAATATATTTGAAGCTTTGTCTACTATTATATTTATTGAATTCCAAACATATACTTTGTACGTTTTCCTAAGAACGGTTTCATAAAATAAAACTTCTTTTTCGATCTATTTTTGTTATCTTACTTTATCCATATTCGATTATATTAGATATATTTTAATTGTACTTTAATAATTTTGCAGCTATAAATGAGTTTACCATGTATAAGTACGATAAGAGTAACTACGTTTATTCTTATCACTATATTCGTAATTTATATATTTGTATGCATATCTGTATATATTTTATATTAAATAAAATATAAATATCTTACATACTATTAATTTAATATTCAATATTTCCCTATTATATATTATTATATATTATATTATATTATTATATTATATACTATACCCAGCCATTTTGGCAATACACTAATAGATAATTATATTTTAATTATATATAAATCAAAAATATGATACTGTATGCATTTTCTGCAGTGTTGTTAATTCAAAAAAATTATACAATTACGGCTGATAATGAAATGATAAATTATTTATAACAGGAACAAACATAAAAATTGAAAAAATTAACTTAAAACAGATTTTTTATATATAGATTTGCAAAATGAAATTTATATAAAATAATCTGGTTTAAAAAATAACAAAATATATGATTTAAAATTAAATGAATGTTTACTTTGGTTAATAAAAGTTCTTTAAGATGTCAAAGAAAAAAATGTTTATATTTTTTAGAAACATTTAATTTTTAAAACAGTGAAAATGATCAATATTTCAGTTTTTGTATGAATGATTATAAGCTTTATTTTGCATTATACATTTATGACCTTCTCATTGTAAACAAAAGCATTGACGCGATTAATAAAATTCTCAAATATTTAAATAATAATTTTAAAATAACAAAAGATAAATGTAAATGTAAGGATAATGTTTTCGTGAAATTTCCCAGGTAAAAGTGGAAAAGCAGATATTCACCTAAAATTTCCTTCTGCGAGCGAGGGTAATGATTTATAAACCTTTGTAAATCAATGTTTAGACATTGAAATACAAACGTATTACATCGATCTCTCGATTCTTATTTCTTTAACCCAATAAAAGTTACTCTAATACAATTGAGTTTCTAGAATTTGAAATTACTAGAGATAAAGAAACATGGTTTATAAAATTACATTTACAAGGATACATTGATAAAATATTTAATAAATTTTATATAAATTATATAAAAATTTCCAATTTTCTTGCAGAACTGCGACTATATTTAAAAAAAAGTATTTGAAAATATCTAGAAAATATTCCCTATCCGAAGACAATCAGTTCAGTAATATATGTGTAAAAAACTGAGAATAATTAACGCGCAAATATCGAAAATCCGGGAAGCTGATAGAAGCTGTAGGGATGATTGTAATACACGAGTGGATGAACTTTAACTCTAAAAACCACAGAATTTAGGAAAACTATGAATAAAAAACTATGACTGCGAAGAGAACAAAAACATGCCGACACAAAGATTTAAGATGTACGTGAATAATGAAAATAAATAAATTAACCGATAATTTGGTATATTGCAACTCAATTGTCAATCGCCAAAAATCATTCGATTTATTTATTATAATATACTATAATGTAGAGCTTTTTCTTCTCTTACCTCTCAGAGGTATTTTTATGGCAGGTTTCAAATTGTAAAACAAAATACTCAGCAATCTAAGAGTAAAAAAACAAGGTACTACTGTTAATAAAATAACCGATGAGTAAAAATATATTGCAGTAGTTTATGGAGTAATAGCAACGGTATGTTTTCAAAAATTCTTGAACAAGTTACATGTTTATTTTGAATGTATATCTATTTTCCAAGATAACCAGGCAGCAGTTATATTAATACATAATTCGGATATTCACAAAATGACAAAACACATTAATGTCTATTATCATTTTATTCTACATATTTTTTGTCTCTGAGAGACTGAATGTATAAAATATATAGAATGAAAGAAACAGTCGATTACTTAAAAAAATCATTTAATATATAAAATTCCGAATTTCTCAGGAATTATTTCTGAGAAATGCATAAGCCAAAGTGCTTAATAATTATAATTTATATATATATATATATGTGTATATTTAAAATATAACTATTGTAAAAATTTATCGGGTAGCTTGCAGCTTAGGCGACTGCTTGCTGCCCGAACGAGCCAATCACGCTCTCCCTAGCGGTGTGGAAGATGCACATTAATCGATAACGATCGATCCGCGCATCGACATGCCGTCGATATTCAAATTGAATATCGAGTGACTGGATCACGAGATCAACCATTTTAGAAAACGCGCGGAAAAGTAAGAAAACATGCTTTGCGTGATTTTGATCTTTACGCGTGTTTTAGAGTGCTTAAAAGCTGAATCGCTTCATTGCGTAGCGGTGTGAAGACGAAAGTCGACACACAACTCAGATTACACTAGCAACTGAAGCCACCCCCAAAGCATAGAGAAAAACTTGGAACACCTCCAGGAGGACAATCACTTGTAAGGAGCTTGTGAGTTTTTCAACCCATTCCAAAAAAATTATTAAATGATTCTATTTTTTTTATTTACCGAAAATTAATTTTGAATAATAATATTAATTGTATTATTTTATGCAGTAAAATTTTAATTACAAATTAAAAAATGAAAGCTTAAAATTTACATTTCCATAACATTTTCCATGAAGTTATTATTATTTATTAATATATAAATCTATTTTCAATAATTTACCAAGAACACTATTAATAATAACATTCTAATAATAGTATTTATGAATAATTTTTGGATAGATTTATATACAGCCTAGAAAATTATATATCTATATTTAATTTAAAATGATTATTTTAAAAATATTTTAAAAGTAACATACACAATTTTAAGAAAATAATTATATTTTTAATATTTTTCGAAAATATAGTAGACTAAAAGCAATTTTTTGTGACTAATGAAATAAAAAAAAAAATTTCAAAAAATCGTTAAATAATTAGATTTTTTTGATTTAATTAAAATATTTAAAAAAAAAAATATTACGATAACTGTAGTACAGGGTGTACATATAATATAATAATTATGAGGTTTTTCCAATTGTACACTGCTTCTTTCTATTGCTTAGAGTAATAGAGAGAGATGAGTATAAAATAATGAAAAAAAAAAATAAATTGATAAAGAAATGAAGAAGATTTAGGAAAATATTAGATGTTGAAAAATTAGATGACAAAAAAAATAATTGTTTCTTTGGCAAAAAATATATTCAAAATAGAGTTTTATTTAAAAACTTTAAATTGAAATATAAATAGCTAATTTTCGATAAATATTAAAAAAAAAAAAATTACTTTGAAGTCTCAAAATTCTATGAAATCATAAGAAGTTATTTACTTTCTACTTTATACCAATATTTTAATTTAAAAGTTTAATTTATGAGATTAAACATTTTTGTGATATCGACTATTCAAAAAATTAGAGTTCAACGTTTTTCCATGTCTAAGTTCCGGATTTCTTGTTGATACATAAGTATTTAGGCGATTTTATTTTATTTAAAAATTAAAAAAAATAAATATATATGAACATATGTACGTTTAATTGTGCTCTAGTGATACAGATGAATGAGACAGAGAAAACAAAATAATATATATAAAATAAAAAGCTCAACAGAAATTTTCATATTGGTGTTTTTATTCCAATAATTTATAATTAGTTATTCGCTCGCTGATTCTACTTACACATTTACCGATATAAGATAACAAACCGATGGTCAATGTTTATATTCGTAATGATAGATATATGAACATTCTGAAAATTATGAAAATTTTCGGTTAACTAATTTTTACATTAGCAGTACATGTAAATGAACCTTAGCAGTTCTCCTTTTCTCTGTTTACGTTTGCTTGCACGTCGATTTTTGCTGATGATTATCGATACTGTTGAGTTACTTTAACAATAAAGTTATATTATAAAATATATTTTAAATATCCTAGCATATTTTAATAAAAAGTGAGGTAAAGATTTTAATAAAGTACAATTATATTTTATAAAACTTTTCAAAAACTCACGTAACGATTTAAATATTAGACAAGAAGAAAGATAGTAATATTTTGTATAGAGTAATGGACAAATTTATTTGTACCAAACACAATAATCTGATATCGCTAGACATGTAGTTTTCATTAATTAAAAATACAGATTTTATTACTATGTTTTATATACTTAGTTTATCTCGTTAATGACTAAAAATAATTGTATTACTTTTGTATGTAAAAAAATATGTTTTAAATATAAATGTATCTATTAAAAAAATGTAGTTATATGGAAATAAATAATTAAGTATTCTTTATTCCAAAAATAAAAACGATATTTCTTTCGTATATAAAATATATCATACATAAAAAATTTATAATGTTATATTAAAAATTTTTTATTATTACCTAATATTTATAAATGTGTAATAAAACTTATAAGTTAGAACTTATAAGTAGTATACATCTTGACTCTATCCAATATCTTATGTTATTACCAAAGATTAATGGCATTTCATATCAGCATTATATAAATTCATTTTAATCGCCAATGAAAGCTTAATAATAATTCTTGAGAAAATCATCCAAGTCGATAACTAAAGCTAAAATTAAATGAGCAAAATAAATAGAAATAAAATCTTTGAACTACTCGTCTAATTTTATGCACTCTTGAGTTACTACCCATTTTTATCAATATTTTTTAACAATTCTAAAACGTTTTAGCAAAAAGTGATCGATTATTTTTAAACAATAATGTATTTTTTTTTGTTGCAAATTTAAGATCAGACAGCATATCAGACCAGACAAACTTAGCCATTTTTAGCATAAATTTTATAATAATTCAATATAATTCATATTAATTCATAATAATTCAATATAACTTAAGTTTTATATAAATAAAGTGAAAAAAAATTACTTAAATTTGCAAATATTATATTTTAAAAAATTAAATAATGAAATAATAGAGCTATAAATTTACCAATAGTAAATTTTTAATTTTTCTTTTATGTTCCTCTTCTAATTTTTCAACCACATTTATAAAAAATTGATTTTGTTCATAATTTTATTACATACAATTTAATAATTAATACTATTGTATTATATTGATTATATTATATTATACTTTATTATTTTATTTATTATATTATAATTATTACTATTTTACAAAATAAAATGGTATTTTTTTATTAATATTTCTTAAAAAATTATTAAATTTTCTGAGTTGGGTTTTTTTCTGTATTGAGACACTTTGAATTATTATATTATTAATATTTTTCACATAGTCATTTTTTATTTACATTAAATTTTTATTGAAAAAAAATAACCTTCTATTTAAATTTTACATGCAAAATATTTATAATTTCAATAAAACATGTTAATTTTTAAATTAATTAATTTTTAATCAGGTCCCAATTGCATTAATAAACTACATACACATTAGACTTCAGGAAATTTAAGACATAAAGAAATAAATTATTTTAAAAAATATGTCAATTTTTTTTCATTTAAAAAAAATAATATTAATAATTAATTTTTTAAAGTTCTTTTTATTAATAAAAAAACGATGATAAATTTAATTACTATTAAAAAAAATCAAAATAACTTAACATTTTTATTAAAATATTATTTTAATTAGTAATTGAAAAATTTAAACTTTTGATATTTATTCTACAACAATCTAATCTAAGTATCTACTATATATATATATATATATATGTAAATAATAATAACTTATTTCTTTATATATTTTCTTTTACAATATAATGTGTATGCAGTTCGATATGTATACGCAAGTTTCATATTTTTACATAAATCAAAATATCACTAATATATGATACAAAATTTTATTTTTCATACAAATCGATGATCAATATGCTATTTTTTTTATAAATAATAAATGACCGCATTATTGAAATTAGTGCAATGAAAACTGACGACGATATTTTTATGATGGAAAAAGTATGAAATTATAAGAAATATATATATAAGAATATGTGTTAATTAACTTTTATGGTTTAATATAAAAAGGTATATGACAATAGATATCTATTTTCATAGTGCTGATATTGAAGCAATATAAACTAAAATTAGTATACCTAAATGAAAACTGTTGATAATCAACAGCTTCGTATATAATATTGATGGTACCCTATTTTCTCTTTTTTTTCTTTTTTTTAAATGTTTTATTTTGATATAAAAAGAAAAAACTTAGCATTATTTTTATTTGTATTCAAGATAACGTGGATTTGAGATTTCCATATGATATCGCGTTTGCCGGATTTCCCTCTCACTCAACAGACGCGATATTATTTCTATAGACTTACTTAAATACATACATATAGTAATATACTATATGTACGTATTTATAGATATAGAGTGTACCTCAATAAGCTATAGACTTTCTGCGGTTAACCGATTTCCAATTTTCCAATATTTACGACGCTGCGTTTTTCTCCTATCCACTTTCTTAAGTTTTTTGCATACAACTTTGTTTTTTTTTTAATGCGGTTTTCTTTACCCAAAAGTAGACTTATTGCTTTCTTCCCTATAATACTAAAATTATTTGAATTCTAAAATTAATTATTGTTACAATTAGTTATAATTTTAAAAGAAAATATTAATTAATCTTGTACATATTATAATTACTTTTTCATGTAAACATTTTATGCTCTCGGTATTAATTTAAAATCTTGTTTTTCGGAATGCAGAAAAACGAGAGTATAACATATTACCATATCTTAAACATATTTATAAAATTAATTATAATTTCATATAAACTAATTTTTATAAACTAGTGATTTCATGTAGTTAATACTTTGAATACACGTATTCCTCAACTCTGAATATTACGTCGTACAAACAATGATTATTATAATTCGAATAGTAATCGAACAGAGATTGGTCACAAAGAGAGAGAGAGAGAGAGAGAGAGAGAAAAGAAAAAATTGTATAATTGCTCGAAAATCCCTGTTAGGACATTTCCAGGGTCTCAAGGAGACTTTACGATTACTTGGAGGAAGAACAGTATGGTGGATTGTAAATAAACCCGTAAAAGTAAATAGTCTCGTTCGAGGTACATCGGGCCTTTAGTTTTCGAATATAACGCTACACAGTCTAGATATGAAACAAAAGAGCTCCCACGGGTACGCCATTATCACCCTGAGACATTAGCACTGCGATACAGAGCCTAAGTGCACCTACACCGACCACCACCTCCTGGCGTTTTCAGGACAAATGCATGCAGATGTGCCTGCGAGTCTTTCATGCAAGGCCGCTGGGTTATGCACAATACCGCTGGCAAATTAAAAATTAAACTTGCATAAATTACAAACCAACCTAATGCGATATTAATGTACAATGTACTATGGAATAAAGTACAATGATAAGATTACGGAGTCTGCTTCTGATTCAACCGCGAGACTTTTCAATAATAACTTATTTACTACTTTACATCGCTGCTTCACACGCAAAAGATAATAAATAAATAACATTTCAGCATAAATTCTAATATTCGTAATTTAAATTCATGTATAACTGTTAGCACGAGTATTTTCGAATTTTCTAAATGCAATTACATCGTTTTTGTTTTTTGAGATACTTTTAATGCTTAACTTTTGACTGGCTAAATGGATTTAAAAAGATTTTCGGATTAATTATTGGAGGTGCTACTCGCATCAACTGACTCCATACAAATATAATTGCAATCGAAAAACTACAATATCAGATTTATTGGTTTTATCTTTAAATTTACACAATTTTTTAAAAAAGATATTTATACACTCATATAATTTGTAATTACTTAATTTATATTCGTACATTCGAAATCTATAAAAGAGAAATAAAGAAACATGATTTTTTTTTTCTCAATTGCCTTATTTTTATAAACGAATAGTATTAAGTAAATTCATTAAAATTATTAATTATAAAGTAAAATAATTTCTTAAAAAGTATAACAATTTAAAAAAAAAAACAAATTATCATCGTAAGTTATCAACAATACTCTTCTTAAATCATTTATGAAATTATTAAATATTTTAAATATATTTTTTAAAGATCTTATAAATAATAATCGATCAGATAAATTTTTTTTTTTTCTTATCAGTATTTTAGTAATGAATGTACAAAAATATTAAATAGCAATATATTAATATTATATACAGCCAAACAATATTCCACTTTATATATTTTCATCAACGAAACAATGTATATTCTGATAGTTATTTTATTCACTTTGATTATCTTTAGAAGCCTCAATTGCAGAAGCTAATTATAAACATTGTTTTAATTTATATAGTATTTAGTAGTATTATTAATGGAATATTGGAAAAACTATCTTTCTAGTAACGTATTTTAATGCATTTTAAAAAATAAAAAAATGTACGGAAAAAAATTATATTTATAATGATTTTCATAACTTTTATGGCTTATTTATATTATTTTTAAAAAATTATCGTTTAATCAAAATAACTTATTTAAAAAGATGAGGCGTAAAAATTTTAAGATTTTTTTTTTAATTATATTCAATATATATGTAACAATAGAAAATATCAAATATTTTCAAAAATTACTCTAAAAGAGAAATTTTACTTCTATATGCATGTAGTTACAATATGTTAACCCTTGTTTTCGTATAACTTTTATCCTTCCTCATTTTTTTAGAGACACTCATAGAGTGGAATTATTCATCACTTGGTCTAAGCAGAATTCTTAAATTTTGACCAGGGTAGTATGTACAGGGCATCACTAGTCAAGTTCCTCAGTTTCATCGATAAATTAACATCATTTTTTTCTATTCTAATAAATTTTTCAGTTTTCTTCGTTTGATTTTCAAGATTATTATTATTCGTTTCCTAAATTTGCTACATTTGAGAATTGTAAGTATGCCCAAACGAATTATTCTTTTAAATCCTCCTATAATTTTCCTATTGCTATGTTACAATATCATTGCGTCATTTTTTATCACATTCCACTCTTTAATGAAAATCATACAATGTGACAATAAATAATCAATAAAAATACATTTAAATTAAATCAAATAATTATTTCTTATCAATATAATCATACATATATTATTTTGTTGAATTATAACTTTTTATATATAAAAAACTTCCACTCTTTCTTCAATTTTTTATACAATAATCTATATTTTATTATATAACTCTAACGTGGTTTACTTTTTTTCTAAATCTTCATTGTCTAAAAACAATTTATTTATTCTATATCATAGTTTTTGTTACCCTAAAATACTTTGACGTATTACCTATCATTTCTACCTATATTATTTTATATAATAAATATTTTATTCACCTTCGACTTTGTACAACATTTTTTCTGCATTTTCTTTATAGTATTTATAACTTAGTATATTCTTCGAACATAAAAACCCTATACCTTTTCTAAAAATATTCTACATACATTTTTATATCTTTTTTCATTTAATGCCATTAATTTTGCTGTATCCTCATTAATTTGTCCTTCCTACATTCTCATATTTATATCACTAATTAATTTACCTATTCGAACATTCTTTTCACTCTGATAATTATCTCATCTCTAATTATATTTTTGTTTTAATTTATTTAACTTACAATAATTTTACATTTTTTTCAGAAAATCCATTCCTTGATTATCATAACATTTTTTATTCAGCTCTCAGACTATATCACTATTTTTATCTTTCATATCGACGTATTTATCTCTACTTGGATCTTCTTTTTCTCGAAGCTAAAGTCATAGTTTATGAATATTCTCAAACATGCCAATTTTCCCTCTTCTAACTTCAATAGCTTCATTATCTTGTTACTATTATATTAAATCTTTTAAATTTTCTACTAATTTCTTGATTATATCTTTCAGAATCTTTCCGTAAATTCTTTCACTTTTGGGCGGTCATATACTAAAAGCTCTTATAATACTATTTAAAGGTGACTCTTAATGTGCTTTCCATATTAGATATACTGAATATACCTAATATCTTTAACCCCTCGAATGGTATCGACGAAGATGATCTAAATTCCGGAATGAATTTATAAAAAAATTAAATTAATTAAAAATTATTAATTAAATGAACATTATTTTTTTTGCATCAAAAGTGATCTTGTTGGTAAACAAATCAATAATCATAAGTCGAAAATGAGTCCATCTGGAATTACACCAATAATCTAGATACCCGACTACAATGTGATTACTATACTTGAGATTTTACATGTACATATGTACCTTGAGAATTGAATTCACATCAAAAGAGAAAAGATTTACTTGGACAAGGACTTCGATAAGTGCTTTGATAGTTGCGAGAAGTTATTATAACTCATCAATCTTGTAAATCTTGTCAATTTGTTCGCAAAGCTTTCGTACCTGCAAACTAAATAACGAAATACAATAATACGTAATGCTAGCATCATTACAAGTTTCATGATCGCATAAGTTTGTAGCAAGGCTGGGGTCTAACAAAATACTGCGACCTCTGTAAATCGAAAAATAAGGAATGCGTCAGTCAGACAGCCCGATTAAATGAGTACGTCAGACGCTCCTGTTTCATAGGATAAAGAGAGATCATGGTAAATTTTTTAATAATATCAAAACGATATGCTCTTAGGAATGGATATATTAAGTGAAACACAAATAAACATAGGCCTTCGCGCACCACCGTTGTGCGAATTATGCCAACAGGCATTCTTTAGGTCTGAAAGTGCTCGAAAACTTTGAGCAAATCACCTTGCAAGAAGCCCTTAATTAGAAGCAAGTTCTAAATCCCGTTGTGAAAAGAATGATAGGTGAAAATATCGATAAGATGCTGCGAAGAGGAATTATTGAATCATATTCAAGCCTCTGAAGTTCATCGACAATTCGAAGCTATAGTTTAAAAATTTATTTCAAGTAAAAGGATTAATAATAAATAATAACAACGGAGGAGACACAATTTTTATGACCTTGAAAATGTATTCAATTAAAGAACTATCTAATTAATTTACAGTTTTATACTACATCCAGAAAACCTGAATACGATATAATATTTTAGATATAATTTTATGACTAGCTTATTTTCGTTCTCTTAAATATTGTAATAAATTTTTTATTTTAATGTAATTAGATTAATAAATAATAAATGTGTAACACGAATGTTATTTTGCATATGATAAATCTCTACCTACCTTTTGGTCACCAAATCAGGAAACTTTTCGTTAATTCATCTCTTAATCTTCAACGAGAAGCATACGTTTTTTTGTCAAAACAGGAGTTTTCACTAGTACCTCTTCTAATACCTGTACGGATTCGAGATATAACGAGTTAGTCTCTACTAACAGCTAACCATTGCAGAATTCACGAGCTTTGAAGTTGTAAAAAATTGGATGAAACATACAGCGTTGCTAATTTATTTAAGATTTAAGGGAGTATTAGTTGCATACGTAGAAGGGAGAGAGAGAAAGATAGGCAGAGAAAAATATAAAGAAAGTATAGTTAAACTAAGAAAGTCCACGATAATAGCTTGGCTGAACCCTTTGGGCTAGCATACATGCGATCGATTTATTAAAAAAATTATAGAGACCTATTTTGACCTATAATTGAGTTCATAACAGAAAGATTTATTATTATATAATCTTATATTAATTGTAATAATTTGCAATGAGACTTGGTTGTTACTAAGCGGTTCAACGCGGCTCCCCCTCGCCGCCCTAAGATCCCACGTTTGGGTGCCACGCTAGCGCGTGTAACGGCACGAGCCCAGCTTTCCCTCGCGATTTCAAACGGCCAATCAGATAGCCGCTTCGATGTTCGCGCCAATCTCGTTCCCCAAAACCGAGGCTATTTAGCACCCCGTGTGTGCTAGTCTTGGGGTAGACTCTTTCTGGCCTCGCTCCTTATCAGTACTTTCCCTTTCGTTTAACCCATTGCTCACAATTCCGTGGTAACACTAATTATTAATTCACCTCCGTTAGTCACGAGTTCGGGCTAATACCATTTCGTGCTGTTGTATATCCTTCAAAAGTGAAGTCGAATTCCTTAATCTATTGTGTCAGAGAGTCTACACCTTCATGAAATTGCGTTCGCTGCATTTTAAAGACAGTACCTCGTCGGCACCTTGGTTTGGTTTGAATCTACATCAAAGGCGCCTTATTTAAGCGCCCTTGGTGCATCGTCCATTATCCAAATTTTCCTTTTTTTGTTTCGTTGTTTGTAACTTTCCTTAAACTCGCTAATCCTCGTTAACGCTGCCTGTTATGGTCGTTGTTAGTATTTCTGCGCTCCGCCGTTTGTCTCGTTATTCGGGGACAAAGTTACTCTATAAAAAAGAATCTAATTTGCATTTATTTTCTTTCATTTCATCGATTTTATTTTCGATTAACAGTAAGTTGAAATTTCGTTTGTGTAAAATTTTGTAAAGTAATTATTCCAAATAATTACTCTAAAATCAAATAACTGTGGCGAGCGTATTTACGTATAGCCTCTATGTTATTGTCGGCGACATCCGCAATGGTCGAACTGCGAGTAGACGTTCACCGATACAAATATTGTCGGATATTTTAAGTTATCGCAAATCGTTATAAATATTGGAAATTTTATAAATTTTCAAAATTTGATTTATAAATATAAAATATCACATCGTTATAATTTAATTAACGTAAAATTTCTTTGTTTGTTTCTTAAAGAAAAACGATAAGTAAAAGATTCACCTTTCCCGATGATATTATTTATTTAATATCAATTGTCGTTATTATTGACTACATCCGCCTGCCACCAATTCAAACCTCTGGTAGACTGGCTGCCGCTTTGTTAATTTTTTTCTCTCTAGTTTTCAATGAGCGCTTGACTTTATCCTTCATCCGAGAAGAGCGAACGGAGCCGTCTCATTGAAAATGTAATGCTAACAGTCTGTACAATATTAATTTATAGATTCTTGAAAATAAGAAAAACTATTGAATTTAGTAAATTTTCGATGCGAATTATCATTAGGTTAAGCTTTATAAACATAAAATATAATTTTATAAACATATAAGTTATGGAAATAAAGTACATAGGTTTTTGCATTATAAAACATATATTGACAATAAAAAAATGATTTTATTATTTTATTATGCTTTTCAATATCTAATAGTTACTAACTATAAATGATTATCCGAAGAAAAAAAAATTTATAATTGCATATTGAAATGTATTTCATGTGTAAAATAATAAGAGTAATAGAAAATTTGCTTTAAGAAAAGCTGTATACAAAATGAAACACTGTACAATAATCATAATTGTAATACGGATTAAGACGATAATTTACCACATTAATTTAACGATCATCGAAAAGCAATCTACCTGCTTATTTGTTGGCCCTCCAATTATATTTTATCACGTAGAATTTTGATGGAAATCCTTTATATATAACCTGTATTTCATTCCTATGATACTGTGTACTTAAGTATGAATGAAAGCGCATACGTGCCCTGTACTTGTTACCATTTGAAATGGAGATAATAAAAGTCAATGTTATTCGTTAGGGAAAAACGTTATTTTTCTTTTTATTGCGATGATTTTACTGTTCTCTCGTACACGTATTATTAATAATTGCAGGATTTTTGTTTTATTTTTACAAGTGTTTTAATAATTTGAGACAACGCGTTTCCAATTATAATTTCTATATTTTAGATTCTATTGTTGACGATTTCATTCTTCATAACTTGGTAAAACTTCTTTACAGTATTTGTTGCTTTGTAACATTTATATGGTTAATAAATTCAATATTGTACGAAAATAATACTTATTTCCATGGAAATGACCGCATGGTATATATTTAATGAATATTAATAATTTTAATAATTTTTAAGCTTTAAATTTCTTTGTTTTATTTTATTTATTAATAGTAGTTTAACAAATTTACTTAAATATAAAAATGATTATCATCAATAATTATTCAAAGAAAAAATTTACAAAAAATAATAAAATTTTATAAATAATTAAATTTATTTTTTATATTTTTAGTTTCCATTCTTTAGTTACATATTGACAGGTGAAAATCAAGCTCCAACGAATATATTAAAAATTTTTAAATTAATCTCTTCAACCTTGTTCCTGGAATTATCTCCAGTAGCACCCTTCATTACTTCCTTTTTCCGTAAGATATAAATATTGCGAATCTCTCTTACGTTGCGATACTAAATTGTTGTAAGATTAATAATTTTATGAGCGCTCCCTTTTTTCAAAACATTAATTGGTATAAAAAACTGTTCGCTGGATTTCGGAAGAAAATATATTCTAAACTTTACTTTTTAATTATATATATTTAAATTTATTCTTTTTTGTATTTGCAAAAATTAATCTATTAAGTGCGGAATATTTTTATTTTATTAATTTAGATATAACTTTTTATTACTTTTAGCAATTAGTATTTTTATTTTGTATTGACTAATTACTTCATTCATTTTAATCATAAATATTTTTGATTCACACGTAATTTTACTGGTCCTCAATATTAGCTGCATTGAAAAAATAATATCACGAGTTATAATGGTTTAAACTGAAAATTAAATGAAACCAGCTAAAACCAACGAAAAATTAATTGGGCCCTTGATACGAGAAAAATAGAATTCATGGATAAAAGAATGAGAAATAGAGAAAAAAGATACATATACTAACAAAACATACACTAATAACAGTATAGAATAATCCAAAAAAATTTTAGTAACTAAGATACAATATCAAAATAGTAAATACATATTTCTAACTCATTGTTTACTTTGTCCAGCATTAATTTAAGTTGATTAATTTACGAAAAACATTGCTAATAAATACAGAGAAAATAAATTTATTATTTTATGATATCAAAATTATTTATTAAATTTATAGGGTATAAATTAAATATTTTTAAAATATAAAATTTATTTTTACTGAAAATACTGTATCGGATATTTATTGGTCTTAATTTTTTTATGGATAAAAAATTATGACTGATACAAAAACTCTTGAAATTCATATATTTTAAATAAAGCATTAACTAAATATTAAGTATTAAGAAACAATTACACTTATAACATATTTAATGTAATACTTAGAATAATTCTTTAAAACATATTGTTTAATATTATATTATAATCAATTAGATAAATGTAAAATTAAATTTAAAATATTTGTTTGAACTAAAAATATTTATGAAATGAACAGACATTAAACATATTCATTTTTTTTATTTATTGAATTTTTGGAATTTAAGAATTTACTACAATTTTTTTTTATTAATATGGGTAAATTGAATATAATCTTACTTCAATTATTAATAATACTAAATATATATATATATATATATATATTTAGTATGCTGATGATAAACTGAATCAAAAAATAGACAATAGTAAATATTCTATAAAATATTTAAAACCCTGGTATATTCTTTGTCATAAATTTTACTTTTATGTCAGCTAATATACGAAAATATTTATATTTCTCACACGTGTTCGTCGTCTTATCTTATAACTTGCGACCCGGGCTATGATGTTCATAAAATTATGACGAATTTCATTCGTTTTTTCAATTCTATACTTTCTCATTTTTCCATTACTTTCTTACTACAATTTTTGTGTTAAAATTTAAACAATTCCTAATATTTAATTATTAATAAGTTCATACAATGACAGTATCTTTAATTTCATTAAAGACCATCTACTATAATTTTTTTATTAATCAATAATAAAATTAAATTAGACGATTTGAATCAGATAAAAAATTAAAAAGAATAAAATTTTTTTTAGAATACTTTAACGAACTATTTTAAAGAAAAATTTCGACTATTAATTAAAAAAAAAAATTAGATTTTACTATTTATATATTTACCTTTTTATTTATTTAACATTAATCTTGAATTAGATATATATATTATATAATATATATTATACATAAAGTAAATTTAATGATTTTATTTGGTATAATGAAAGTTCATATAGAAATAATTTATAATTTTATCTTAGTAAAAGATTAAACGCAATCCATATTAATTTGTAGTTCATGAATCGAAAACGTACGAAAATTTTTTAAAATTTTATTTTATTAGCAAAACCAGGAATATATTTTAATTTATATTTATTAGAAACCAAAAAATATAAGATTTCAAAAATTAATTAATAGTTCATATTGCTTATTTTTCTGTGAATACATTTCTTTATTGTTGACTAAATTATTGTTTAAGATTAAAAAATATAATAATTTTTTATTATTATCAATAGATAAGTATGAATAAGTAAATAATAAATAATGGATTATATACTGAAATGATGATATAACTAAAGTAAAATAATAATTTAAATTATGAAGTACCAAGTATATATCTCATGAATATATAAATATTTGTATATTTTATTTATATTAAAACGATTTAAAAAACTGCTTTATTTTTTTATAAATTTAATTAATTTCTTTTCCAAAACAATTAAATAACTACTATAAAAATATTATAATTAAGTACAATTGTTTCTTACATATCAGCTATTTAAACAATTTTTAAAGTTATTTATTAAAATAAAAAAGTTTATTATATTATAATATTTATAATGAATAACAAGAATATATTTATGAAAAGTACTTGAATTATTATTATATTTATTAAAAATATTTTGATATAAAATATCTGATAATTCATATTTTAAACAGTATGGTCAAGCACCATAAAAATCTGTTTAATAAACAGTTATATAAATTCACATATTGAGGATCATTAACTTAAAGATAAATAAGTTAGATAATTATTGATAATAGTGCCTTTAAAGGATACTGACTCAATCAGGAGTAAATATGGTCAATTTATGTACCTGTATTTCAATAAAAAATTGAGACTTAATTTTAAATACTGGTTTTAAATCTAGATTTTAAAGTCTAGAAAATCTAAAAACATCAAGTTACTTGATATGAGTATAATACAATTTCGGTATTCAATATCTTAGCAATTAACATGTAATTATATTTTTTGTCTCAATTCATATATTTTTTACCATAAAAAGTTATAAAATATTAAAAAAAAAATTGTGTAAATATAAAAATTATTCAGGTAAAATCTAAATTTATGATATGAAAGTAAAAAAGAAAATTATCGATTTCAAGGATTAAAAGTATATTCATGTTATAATTACGTAATAGGATTTTGCAAAAAATTTAAGTTAGATACACATTTATGATGGCCCAGGATTATTCATTCTAGATTGAAATAATAGCACAATGGTATTCAATCATTTTTCATTGTAAGTAAAATATGAAAACTTATAAATAGTTTTTATAAATTAAATATTCAAAAAATAACGTTGCAATTTTTCAAATCATCAATATAGATGATCACCACTAATTTTATAAACATTTTTATTAGTCGTTATTTTGCATATTTTAAAAAATTAAAAAACAAATACTGGCTTTACAATTCTTTAAATTTAATGTTTTTTTTTTTTATCTACATTTACTTGTATTTTCACTTTTTTCTATAATTTTAAAAAACAGATAACATGAAGCTTTATAATATAAAATCACAGCTTAATTTATTTTGGGAAATTAGTTACAATGAATATAAATGGCATAGAACTTCTCCACTTTGTTTTCACTCACTAGTTTAAGTCTAAAAACAATTAATATTACATAATATAAAAGAAATAAAAAATTATTTAAATGACTTTGAGGCTAAATTTTTAAAAATTTTAATTTCACAATGGAGTCTGTAATTGTAAGCAAATAATTAAATAAATTATTTGGAAAAACACCCTACATATTTATTATTCTGTCAAAAATATCTTTTTCGGTGTGGGTGAAGAAATAAGACTACAGCTTATATGTACTAATTAAATAATTTTAATCAAATGCTTGACGAGCACGATAAACCTCACCGTCGAAAAGTTTACAACTAATAAGTTGTAATCTTATTTCTTTACTTACACCTTAAAAAGGATATTCTTTACGGAATAATCAACAAATAGTGTAAATTATAATTGCAATTTTATAAAATTAAAAAATTCATGTGAATACAAGATTCTTTGTATTTTTACAATATTTGATACTTTAGATATTTATATTTTAACAATTAAGACTATTAAAAAAAATTGCAATAATTTACTTGACGACATAAATTTTCTATATAATTATTGATATACACTAACCTTTAATCATATATAAAGTACATTTTTCAATTTGTATTCCATGGATTTCAATAATAGATTGTAATAAAAATTATTTTATACCAATAAGTCAAAAATTCCAGTTGATAATTAGTCATGCTGTATTGAATATATTATTTATTTATAATATATAATGAATTTTTTAATGCCTATCAGTATGTTAAATTATGAATTCCATGTTATTTTAGTAAATTAAAATCAGCTGTACTTCTCCCTAAATTATAGTATTAAAAATAATTTCTTTAATATGAAAAAATAACATTATCTCAATTATAAAAATATTTAAAAGTAATTTTTTTATTATTGGAAACATAGGAAAAATACTCACGCTTTTATTTGTTCAATCCCAAAAAGCAAAATTAGCTCAACAAAAGAAAGGTGACGTCATAGTGGCTCCGGAACCATCAGCGTTAGTCAATTCGATATACGTGTATACGTTTACTTTACATCGTTTGTATTGTTAACACTCACAATAGATAGTGTGAAGCTACGCGTTGATGTCTTTCTCACCTCAACTGCCCGTAAATTCGCTGGAAATGTCGTTTAAGAGTTGCTCCTATTCTACAATATTATTACTTAGTTAGATCTCCAATTTTATAGCCATAAGAAACATTAACAATTATTGTTCTGATTATATATTTCACTGTTATAATATATTATGAATCAAAATGTGAATCCTTTTCAATAAATAAAAGACTAATGTTTCATTTGCATGTACTTTATTTTAAAAGTATTAAAGCTCACTAAAATATAATTATATTCATATTAAAAAGTGAATGGATCAAATTTAACAGAAATTATAAAATCTAAAAGTGAAAAGTATTTAGTAAAGTTTATTTAAAATAAAAATTATAAGTATTAATTAGCTTATTCAATGTTTTCAGTTTATTCACTTATAAAAATTTTTTATTTTGATTTTGCTCCTAATATTGATAAAGAATACGTATATAGTAGTAAAATACCAATTTTATGAAAGAGATATTTCAGGTTCTTTTGTTGAATAACCAGATCATATAATACAGCACTTTTTAGGTCTTTAACAAAAATCAAATAATTCCACATTTCTGCATATATGGAAAATCCAAAAAAAAGAAAAGATTCTTATTTTCTAATATGCTAATAAAAATATTCAGGGAAGACGTTTTCATTAACAATTTTAACAAAAAATGCATTTATTTCTTAAATCCACTAATTACATTTACAATACATAAAAAAATTTTAATATGTTTAAATAATTATTAGAGTAATCCAGTTACAAGAATAAAAAAAATTGTAACAAAAATATAATGCAAATAAGTAAATAATCTAATATAACTTACATAACTTTTCATTGTGAAAACTAAAGTAAAAAACGTAATAAATATATAAATGTTTTTTTAAGCTTTTTGTCTTTTGTTTATCATTTGTCATATCCAAAAAACAACATAGATATGAGTTCTAAAATCCTTTGTAAAAAACAAAAAAAAAAAAAAACTAGAAACTCTATTAGACACCCATGCACGTTCCTCATTCAGGCGATAACGACAAAGACGACAAGGACGTCAACGTACAACGCATTACCTTCTTTCTTTCCCCAGTTTTTCCGTAACTATTAACATTTTTACGAGATCACGTAATACGACCTGCCGTTGTATGTTTTATTCCCACCTCCAATTTTTTCACAAGTATACGTTGGCTATTCGTTAAAGACTCACAAGATTAATGCATAGCATAAGAAGTGTGAATTTACGTCTGTATTTATTTATTTAAAGTTAATTGAGGGCAGACACAAAAGCATGTAACTATTATTAATTTTGTCTTTGATAATGATAAGCTCTTTTTAATGTTAAAGGATATTAATCATCGAACCTAAATAACTCTCATTACTACTTGAATAACTGATAGTAAGGAATTGATTTCTAATTTTATGTTTATAGTACCTATTTATTAATTGTTCAAAGAAATTACTAAAAACGGATTAATTCGATTGTTTAAATTTTTCAGTATATTTTATACAGTTATCTTGTACATTTTAATTTTGGTAGTATAGAAATATTTTCTTTTAAAGCATAAATAAAGATGAAAATTTGAAATTCGTAGCATTCTGATCAGTAACTTACTCGTATAAATATCTATGTAGACAATTAAAATAAATGTATATGATTATGTACAAATGGTACTTTATTAAAAAAAAATTAAATTCTTTATATATTTAAAAAATTACAATGCTAAAGATATTACATTACCAGAAATCGGAGTGACTCATATGTTAAATTTCACTATTTGTTCTTTGTAAATCTATGGAATTGTTGTCTTTAGTACGAATAATAATCCTGCTTGTTTGCATGATATTGGATAAAACAAATGACGAGTACACTAGATTTGCTAAGACAAATCGATTTGTGAAAAATCTATCGTAGCTGAAAATATGGGATTAGCAAGTCTCTATCTGCCTAACAAATTAGTTACTTTACAACGCAGTCCATTTATTACTATCCTTTATTACACTGATATAATGAGATGTGTTACGGATTAGAATTTAACGATTCAATCCAATATTATAACTTAAACCCGAGTCTTTTTAGGGTCTCGTTGTGGTCAATATCTAATCGAATTGTAAGCAAATTTTCCTCTCTCTTGTTCTTTTCGTTGTTTGCTCCCTCTCAGCTTGTCATCTTCTAGTCTTTAACATAAAAATCTGATTTGTACTTTGAAGATATTGGGGGTTGTGGTACATTAACACTTCCTTAACTTCGTATAATCTATTGTATCAATAACTTTAACATCAACTTCATTATTTTTTAGAAGTTCGATATATTTAAAAACCCTGCCCTTATATCCCTGATGACTTTAAATTATTATGAGAGATCAATGCTGGAACCATTTATTCTTCACCTTCGACCTTTCTATTTCATAACCTAATCCATCAAATATTAGAGTAAACTCTTCCATAATTTTATTATTCAATTTCTTGGAGAACTTAATCCCTACATAATCATCAGAGACTATTGAAACCCATAAATCAGTGGCAACAACCTCACTATGAAAAACTTGAGCCACTATGTGTCTTTCTTTCGCTTTCGGTAGCATTAATTTAAATGATAGCGTCTAGTTGATTTATCTGATCTAATTTCTGCGAGAGTAGATGTTACATCTTGTGCTTATGCATGATTCTTTTTGACAGCATCATATGCTTTCTTTCTACTTTTTTTACATTTTGCTAAAGAACTATTTTTTATTCAAATTATGAAAAACGAAATTAAATTCTGCTTTATTACTTATTAATTGCTTATCAGGTGAGAATTCTAAATTAAATCCAGGATCAGGTTGAGTGTTTTTGTTTTTTCATGACAGCATGGTATCGTTTTGTACGTTGACCGTATCATTAGTTATAAACGTATCTATATTATGTACATTATATTAAAAAATATTGGTATTTAGAGTCTGTTGGAAAAAATACATATTCTTTTACTTGAATTCAACTGAGTGATACTTGGTCGGGAGTTCTATGACTTATTTCGGCTCTAGTGTCCTCCAAGGAGCTTCCTATATAGATGCATATGCTCATCCTGATCCCGAATCGGCAGTGTAATTCAGCGGATATTATATACTGGCTGGTGAGGGACTTAGGACTTGGTAGTTATCATGTTTTGGATTTCAAACTATTAGGTAGTTGTAGTGCGCCAGCCTCAGTTTCTAAGCTAAAACCTCCAGAAATGTCTGCAACATTGTACCCCACTCATTCCCTCCTTGATGATCTAGTCTTTTGAATAACTCCTGTAGCTTCAATATCTGTATTATATGAGAGTATATGTAAGCTATAACGTTTATTCCAATTCAGCACTATTACATTCATTCAATTGAAACTTTGGCTCGTAGATGCTATCTGAGCGATCAGAGGCATCTTCGTGCAACCTTCACTTTCAAGGATTAAGAGAAACACGTACAGCACACCTTAATCTAGGAATCGAGCAAAACAAGCTAATTAATATTCCAAAATCATCATTCTGCATTCATCTCTATTTTAATTCGGGAAAAAGCCCTTTTAAGGAAAATTTTAAAAATATTTAGTGTGAGAATCTTTTCTACCACGATCACCTTAAGCGTTCACCTATTCATACTCATTTATACATGGAGAACCTAAAATTAATTAGAATTCTTATTGGTAAACTCATTTATCTATTCATACAAACCAAAACAAAAACATGTTACTGTATCTCACCCTTCGAAGAAAATATGATTAATTAATAAAATTAACCTATTTGATAATTTAAAGGATTTATATTTTTACTTTTTAATGATTGAAAAATTCTAATATTTAAATATTATTGTACACTTTATATTATGTTATTAAAACTTTAGTGTTTCTATTCTATTCTTTATATACACGAGTTAATATTATAATCACTTGTTTACTATAGAAATAAAATAAATTAACTTTTAAAGCTAAGTTTGAACTATAAAAATTAAAAAGTTAGTAATAATTTTATATTTATAAATTTGTACCGAACATATTGCAATATTTTTCCATGCCATATCATCACCTTACTAAAAAGGAATTGAATCATAAACAAGAATAATTGGAAACCTCGATCCGAGTAATTATATGAAATTTGAAATAAAATAAAAGAGCATTTATGTACTATTTTTTTCTTTTTTTATTCTATTAAAAAAAAGGACAATAAAAAAAATATAATTGCATTTTATTAATCTCCACATATCCCCAAAATTTAATAAATATATACATAATAATGCATAAAAATAACAATTATTGCTATTATCATGATTATTGTTGCTGTTTTTGTTGTTGTTTTTGTTGTTGTTTTTGTCCTCGTCGTCACTGTTGTTGTTATTGCTGTTGCTTTTACTGATATCGTAATCGTTATTATTGTCATTGTTGTTATTATTAATGCTACGCAATAATAAAAAAAATAAAAAATTATTATTTAAATTTGGAATATTTTATATGTTTAAATGTACTATTACATTATAAAATTTTGATATTTTGAGTAATATTATAATAATTTTATATAAAGCTGTGATAAAAAATATACTTATATTTTGAAAAGAAAAACTCGATTAAAATTTACTATAAGAATTTTATAATTAAATTTTCAGTATAAAAGATTTGGAATAATTAAAGCTGTAAAATAAATTTAAAAACTTGAGTGAAAATACATACAAAATCTGAAGTGCTTTAAAGTTTAAAATATGAAAGTGTTATAAATACTAATAACTTTAATGTAATATATTTGCATTAAATTGGTAAAATAAAAATATAAATGGAATTAAAATAATTGTTATTAAAAACAATTTTTTATACACGAAAAACGAATTTTTTTAAACATCATAATTCTAAAATAAAAAAATTAAAATATTAAATTTTTTTCTATTTTATGAATAATAATAATCTAACAATATTTTACAAAAATGACAATATATTGTTAATGTGTAAATGAAAAACAGCTGAAAAATATTTTGGAAAATGTAATTGCTCTCCTAATTTTACCTTAAAATGAACTCAATAATGCAATCTCTTTAACTTCATTTAATATCCGTCTTTAATTTCTCTTTCAAACAAGAAAAAACTCGTCACCTTGAAATTGGAATTGTAGACATTTCCTACATTTCTTGTCTATTTTTTTTCTTATTGGATGTGGTGTAACAAAGTTTCTTTCATTGATGAGGAAATTTCGGTCTAACAGTACCGTGTTCATGATTCTATTTATATGCGAACAATGTCGAACATTGTCGAACAATGTTAAACAAAACAAAAAGGCGGATTAAGTTAGTTTTAAAGTTGAATACTTGATATGTAAGAAAGTACTTAAGAACTATTGCTAAACTCAAGTAGTTTTGATATTTTATCTCACTCCTTTTCATGACTTGGAAATCATGAAAGTATTATCAAACAAATTATGCAATAATCTTTTTTTTAAAGTGATTTATTTATAAAGATTTTCTCTTACTTATTCTAGTTAAATAAACATAGGATGTAATTAAATGTTTACATGTATTATACAACTTTTATGTATTAAAGAATATAATAGAATACGTAAAAATCATAATAGAAAAATAATTAATATATTTTAAACTTTCGTAGTTAAATATATCTATATTAAAATAGTATATTATAGTGTTATAAATTTTGATCATTTTAATTAAATTATTTTTATATGAGTATATTCATCTATTTGCTTAATTACTAATACACTTGATTGTATGTTTTTATAAAACTTTCTTGTTGAAAACATCTTATACAATAATATACTAAATATTTAAAAATGCCAGAATATTACATAAACATTTATAATATATTTTTTGATTTTTCAGAAAATTGATTCCTATATATTCCATGTTTAAAAAAAAACTTTTTGGTGTTAATAAATATTATACTTTTATTCTTAATCTTATAAAGCCATGTTTATGTTTAGTACATTATACAATTTCTAATATATATTGTATAAAAAATAAATAAATCTAATGAAGATATAACTAACTTATAAAACTTTTCTAATTTACAGAACTTCTGACATTACAGAATTTATTGCAAAAAATAAAAATTTTGTCATATAAAAACATTTATATAATAATAATATATATATCATAATTTTTTTATATTAAATAAATTCAATTATTTAGTAGTTTCTATGATATTTGATTAAAAAAAATAACTAAAACATAGTTTTCATTTTTATTATTTGTGAAACGGTTAATTTTCTGTCGTGAAAATTTTCCCGACCACATAACAAATTATATTTATTTTAAATAATTTTACATTTCACTACACTACTTAATATTAAAGCTTTCACTTTCCCAATTTTATATTTATTTTAATTCGGGACCAAGTCCCGCTATATAAATTAGTTGCCATCGTATCGATGAATCTCAGACCCAAGATCAATATTACTAAATTTATATTATAATTCGATACTAATAAATATAATAAATAGTTATATGTATATATTTTAATAATTAAAAATTTTACCTTAACTCCGGATGATTTTAGTATTATTATGAATAAGATAAACCAATTTCGAATGAAAATTTTATATATGTATATATATAGATAGGCTCCTGTCTGGTCTTTTCTCTCTTTTTAATTCTCCCAATATACCAGTGAAAATTAATGGAATTCCCCTTCTAGCTATTAGTATTCACCTCCAATATATATATTTACTCACTGTATATAATTCATTATTTTCTCCACTGCTACACAAGATGTATTGAATAAATTACAGTACTCCTCAAGGCACAAGGAAAAAATTCTAATACCTCGAGTACGAAGGATAATTTAGAACTGAGGGAAGTTCCTTTATGAAGAAGGAAATTCTTAACTGACCCTAATCACTATTTTATTTATAAACCAGTAATAATTTTACTCGCCTTGATTTTCTACAAGGGAAAATGAATTATTGGTTCACTGTCAAGAATAAGCTCCTTTTCAGGTTCGCGCTTTTAGATCGTCAACTTTGATTGGGTACTGCGAAAGCCACCAATCAGGATATTCGATCAAACACGATAACAGAAAATCATTATACCGATCGCTAAGTACATAATCTATACCGGCCATGTCGCAGCAGCACTCCAACATTATTTTCAGCACCATTACACGCGCGTCGTGCATGCATGGTTACTATATATATATATATATAAGTCTACACTAATACGGGTATTCCCTTCTCACTCTAATTCACTCATCTTGATGTACACACAACGCCTTCTACATTGGCAAGATATCCGATCATGCATAAAGTCACATGATGCCGATCTGCTTCATGTTGGCAGTTTGTCAGCAAACTTTTATTTGAATAAGGAATAGTTATTTCATAAACATAGGGTGAGCTTCGATAATACATAAACTTATCTTCCTTTCAATACATATTTTATTTCCTTTCATTATAACACCTTTTCGATTATTAATTTATTTATTATAAGTTCAGGTTCACATAAGTTTATAAGTAAATTGAATAAATGACACATGAATTTTCTAAACAATTCACAGCATCACACAGTAAAATTATTTTTGTTACCATTATCAGTGCTTCTACTATTAAATTTTCTTTGGTAGTCTTCTACCTTCCAAAAATTTCAAAAATTTATTGGTTTTTTTATTTCTTAAATCTAACTCTTTCATGATTTCTTTAACATATAATCATTCTTTATTAAATTTATCTTATAACTGGAACAATTATAGATATTATAACTCAATATATAAAACAAAAAATTTTAATTTATATTAAAATCAATCTTTTTCTAAATATTTTAAGTAATTTTTGAAATTTTTAAAAGCCAAAGCGAGTAAAAGTGTGAAAAATTAAATTGAAAGGTATTAATGAGTATGAGAAAATTAAACAATTTTCAAGCAGATTCAAAATTCTTAATAATCAATTTAAATTTTTAAATCTCCTTTAATTAGTATATTTTCACGTACTGAATGATAATTTTTTGAGTCTAACTAAACAAAGTGTAAAACTAGCTAATTCAAAAAAATATAATTTGTCAGCAACAAATTTTAATTTTAATATTAATTGTAATTGTTTAAAAATTTTTAGTTCAATTAAAAATATAGACATTTATTTCAGTTTTTCATTAAAATAATTGCCATTTGTTATTATTTTATAAAAATAATGTATTTTTACCATAAATACTTTTGAAATATAATGTATTGTGTGCGATAAAAGAGATCTTCAAGGCTATACTTACGATTTACATACACTTAAATCGAAATTAGATAAATAGCATAAGAAAGGTCTAGAGATTATCATTGGCAAAGCCCGTTCTATACACTCAAAAATAACCCATCCAATGTGAACGGTTGAATTTTACAAGAAATTTTGAGTTTAGATCGTTGATTAACTATCAGAACAATTGATCATATTCTGAATTTCATTTTTATTCTGAAAATATTGATATTTTCTTACAGTTACTTTTAAAAACCTTTTTTATCATTTAAACAACTATACATAGGTTTTCCCAAGCTGTACACATAATTTTACCGTTTATTATTATTCCAGACGCTATTTCATCGCACCATAATTCCATCACGAATAAGTATAAAAGTAGTCGACTTTTGTATTCAGTCAATTAGGCTCACATCTTCTGTAAAACATCTAAAATTTGTAGTTCTTTCAGTTTTTGAATTTAACTTTACACCTCATTTAGATTGCAGTATTAATAAAATTTAAAGTTTATCGGCCAATTGAGACCTTTCTGGATTATTTATAGTTTAGAATCATTTGGAATAGGCTTAAGTTTTCCCTGTTTATTTACTATCTTTTTTAAGTTATTTATAATGCGACTCAGGAGTTTTAGTATATATATGGTCTGTTCATGAGGTATCAAGTTTTTTTTAAACCACTATTGGTGATAGTGATTTGCAAGAGGTTTTAAAATGTAACGGGTACTTTTTTCTATTTGTCCCTTTTTTTATTTTTTCGATAATTAGAAATAGCAGGATTTTCTTTTATGCGAAGGATGTTTTTCAGTTTTGTGATATGACGATGGAACGACTGTTCGAATAGATTTGCACAGTAAATTTTGTTTATGGCTTATTAAATGCTGTATATATTTTTAAATATTAAAAAAATCTTTAAGGATAAAATTACGGTATAAATTTCAATTAAAAAAGCACATAAAGCTCTCAAGAAGACCACTCATTATCCCCGTTCTCAGCACCCAAAAATAACGTGAATCGATTTTAATACCTAATATGTACACAAAATTTTGTGTTTACCGCAATTTGGAGGATTAAGGTAATCAACAACATTTTGAATTTATCAACACATGCATACAGTTACCCTTAAAAACCTTTTTTAACATTAAAAAATCTCTACAGTATTTTTACCAAGCCGTAAGCCAAAATTTTACCATATAGTGTTGTTCGACTAGTCGCTCCTCGTGCTGTGTTACAAAATCGAAAAACATCTTTCATTTCAAAATAAAATCCAGCTGCTTTTAATTATCGAAAAAACATAAAAAAAAGGGATAAATAGAAAAAATTCCCCTCTACATTTTAAGACCTCTCCCAAATCACTACGACCAATAATGGCTTTAAGAAAAAACTCGATACTTCGTGGACAAATCATGTTCATGGTTGATAGCTCAAAACAAAAATCAAAGGGACATGACACATTTAATACTTATGACATCCGTGATAAGCTTCTTCTATCAATTCGTAGGGCCAAATTCAAACGCCAACCAATATTGCTGATCACAGAGGATTTTATAGCAGTTAAAAGAGCAATCAGGACTTTAGTAGTTGGTCTAATCCAAAACCAGTATTTTATGAGGATACGAATATACCGACGTCAGTTTATGGGATATATAAATAAACAGATATATATTTACACTAATTTTGTGTGAAAAAGTCCGGAATTCTTCAAATATTTTATCAATTTAGAGATATACTTCGGGTCTAAAAATATATTGCTTAGGCGGCGAAGCGCTTTTCTGTCTCCGAAAATGAAAAAAAACACAATAACATCTTACAGTAAACCACTTTTGCATCTAACAATGGAATTTTGAGAAAGCCATTAGATAAATTACTAAGTCTTTCATTCTTATAGCCTGTATAGCACGCCTATATTTATAAATGTCTATGTTTGCAACATACAGATTGCCTGAATGATTCATTTATGTATATTGACTATTGATACAGATTTGTACATGTATCTATATGTGAAATTGCAAATATACATACATGTTTAAGCTAATTTTTTTACTATTCATCTATTGTAAACAGAAAAATTTCAATAACAAACATTATCCATATAATTTTCGTTATTATGAATTATTAGAGAATTAAACAATAATATACATTAATTTAAATTTCATTCAATAATATGAATAGATTATAATTAAATGCATATACCTTACAACTATCAAGTATACTTTCTAATTAATTTATAGATAAATCAAAATTTTTCACATATATAAAAAATTTATGTTAAGGTATATTTTTAAAAAAATATTATGATGTTCAAGGAATTACGGTCAAATAAGAACATGCTAAAAAATTTTTAATAGCAAAAAAAAATGGGATACCAAGCCAATACAAATCGGGAGACAATAAATGAACCAAAAGCAATTATAAAATTATATGTCTACAAAATAATAGCATCATTTTCAATGAACGATATATTATTTATAAAAATTTATATATTTTTAAGAAATAAAAATCATTATTAGTTAATATAAAGATTTCCTGTTACGATAAACAAATTATAAGTAAATTACCAAAAATTATTTAAATGCAATTCAAAAGCATATTAGTTCTCGATTTTCAATAGTAAACTTATTGTTACATAAAATATTCTCGAAATATTATATGAAAATAAAAGTAATATATTAAATTCAAAGCTACATTTTCATTAGTAATATTGAGCAAAGCGATGTTTCATCAGAAATGCTTCTTCACCTCTAATAATTCTATTTGAGCAAGAACAAACGATATTCTCAGCTTTCTGCATAAATATACATAAAAATCACTGAAATTCTGAAGCTGAAATTCTTTTTTCTTTTCATTCTTTTCGTTCAATCCATGTAATCGTAATGCTTGACCGTCGAATAAAAGAAAAGCAATTCGAAATCTCCGAAAGTCGGAGTAAAATTTTCTCACACAATTGCAAGTGTATTTTTAAAATTTAAAGTTTTTGTTTAAATATTATATTTTTTACCATTTTCTTTTTTAAAATTCGAATTTACACGAAATTTATCTTTTACCGTCTAGAAGAACTTTTTTACTGTATTTCTCGAAAAACTTCTACGCAAATATACAATTTTATTTTATTGTGTATTAATCTTTATATTTAATTAATTATTTAAAATTAAATGTTTATTATTTATCAGTGAAATATCGAAAAACCTTTTTTTTCAGAGTTAATAACAAATTTTATAAAAAGTTGTGCATATTTATGTTAAAGCTTAATTAGCATTATTATTACTAAACTTAAAAAAAGTAATTAATTTAAAGAAATAATTCATAAAAATTCTATATATATATATATCATATAAAATATATTACTTGTAAAAAATTTCATTATGGTTAGTACGTATTATTTTTATTTATTTATTTATTATTTTGAATAATACAAGGATTCGACTTTACGGCATAGTTTATTTAATATAAACCACGAATAAAGTATAAAGTAAATAATTAATTTAGTTTAAACTTGCCAGAATTTAATAATTAATAGAAGGGAAAGTTTGGTTCAGTTGTTAAATATAATGCTTGCGTATAAGTTAGGCTTTTATGTGACCGAATCTAACCGATTTTAGAACCTAACTTGATTACTTAAACTAGTTAATTGACTTGTGACAACATAGTTTATTCGTAGTTTTGTTGATTCTTATATACTTAATTTATTTAATAATTATACAAATTCCAAATGCATTTCGAAATATATGAAATGCATGTAATATTATAAAAAAAATTTTAAATAATGATAAATTAAAACATCTAAATATAAAAAATTATATATGTATTCCTTAGTTCTATACATTTAGTATATTAACTCTATTTCGATAAAATTTAAAATAATAAAATCTTTTACTAATATATTAATATACAATTATTATATTCTCAATTTTATTTTTTTTCAATTTTTTTTTTGAATAATTTGATTACAAAATTATATTTGCTTAAATTATAAGCCTTTGTAACCTAAAATATTTATGTATAGCAACAATTTAATTGAGAATAAAGTCAATCTAATCATTCTCAATATTTTAAAATTTTACTATAAAATAACAGATATGAATCTATGTCGACATAAATAATGAGAAAAAATCTCCAGATTCAGATGAATTTTCAAAAAATATCCATCGAAATCATTATTATGGGTTTTGGAAATATTTGTAATGTTTGATTTACCTGTCTTAATATTTCATTGCCTGTATTTACTTATTATGTTACACAAAATAATTACATCTTAAGAGTGATAAAAGAAAGATGAACTTCATAAGCAAAAACTTGTTCATGGGTAAAGCGATATAAGATGATATCAAAGGATACGAGCATATTTATTCGATGTTATATTGAATAATATCGAAATAATTTATAACTTAATTTTAAATTTAATTTAAACGTCGTAATTTGTAATAACATTTATTTAAATTTGGTATTTAGATTATTACATTATATATTAATCTAAATGTTCAATATTAAACATATTATAAATCAAAATTTATATTTTTTAATATATTTATGTGTGAATTACTGATAATATAATATGAAAAGCAGGAACATTACTTATAAAATCAAATATAAAAGTAACATTTGCTTCGGTTGTTTCAAAATAGACTCTACTCTTAAACCACAGATGTAATAAATAATCATGATTATTGTTTTATTTAATGCTTGAAATTCTATCATCCAATTCTCTATTATTAATGATAATAATCTTACAGCCTAAACAATGATCAACAATAACTTATTTAATGAAGTACCATTACCAGTAAAAATACTATGCACATGAATCATTCAATCAATCTCGGTTTCTCTTGTTCATTGTCTCTGACTTTTCTCTTTCCTGTCCTCTTCCTTCTCTTGTTTCTATCTCATCAATTCCGTCTTTCCGATTATCTCTCCCACTATTTATTCCAAGCCATCAGGTGATCGCGAATGCTTTTCCCCTTGGGATTGTATTAGAGCTTCGTAATTCTTCGTCAATGTAGTCAGGAAATCGGCAAAAACTAAAGAGATAAAAGGAATAAACTTCACAATAGTCGTTTATCCAGTATTTGAGAGTGAGCAAATAATTTAATGCTGAGTATATTTCACAATCTAATAGGTATTCTTGACCTTCGATTATGTCAATGAACATTTACATAAAACTTGCTTGTACATATTTTCATGTAGATACATGCATAATGATAATTGACTGAATAGAGTTAGAGATTCATATAAGAAAACTTCCATTTCTTTCTCATTTATACTTATTGTATTAAAAACACACTGCAAATTCATTATGAATAAATAAAAAAAACAATAAATTAAAATATTTAATTGATAAAAAATATAATTGTAATTTAATAAGGTTCAGATCGAATAAAACACAAAACTTATTTTTTATTAATATGTCTTTATCAATCAATCAAAAATGTATGGTGCTTTTCGTTAAATTTTTAGCGTTTTTTTATTTTTAATTCATAAATCATATTAATTAAATCTTTATTTTATTATTTTAAAATATAATTAGTGCAATCATTGTATAAGCTTTGTAGATATGGTTGGATTACATACATGTTTGTTTATTTATTTTTTTTTTTATTGAAAAAGCTTATATTTATTTATTTATTTACAATAATACACCCCAGCTTTCGGCCCAGGAGCAGGTTCCGTTACATTATCTTCATCTTTTTACATTTCTATTTTACATTTTATACATTATTTATTATCTCTGATATTTACAAATTTTATCATATTTACATCTATTCACTATTTGACTATATTAGCTCATTTCTCCCTTGTATTTGTATTCGTTCTTACTTCCTTCAACTTCACCTTCGCTTGCACTTTTTTCGGTTTTTCTGCCTTTCTATCTCACCTATGTTGAAAAAGATTATACATGAAGTGGTTTTTATATAATTATATGTAGTTGGTATACATATGTATGAATATTATTTGTTTTATTCTGACGTTACGACTAATAAGTTGTAGAATATTTAATCCCGAAATCTCAATTGTCTTGATAAGGGCAAGTGATACTTGCCGAAACGTCGACAAATACATTGAATAGACTTGTTTTTATTCACCTGGCACCTCATTGGATCACACAATTCATATTTAATAAACATGGAAGGTGCATCACATCAAACTTCAAATTATTTGTTTTATTTTCAACATTAATTTTTTTTTTTACATTTTTATATTTGAACATTGGTTTTACGTAAATTGATATAAAAACTAAGACTATTTCATTCATCAAATAATATTCATTATATAACAAAACTATGATGTTTATATTTACTTTACATAGTGTGTTATAAAATATCGAGGTTTTATTTTATATTTTTTTTTTTTTTTACTCAACTATTTACCACAGCATTTTTAGAAAAGTTGTGAAATGTACAAGAGAATTCGCCCTATCTTTTCTCTTTTTTCTTTCTTTTGCACACAATAGGAGTGGCAGGGCGTGTCATCACTCTCGTCAATAACCTCCTTCCGACCCTCCCACAACTCATTGTGCCATTTTTCTAATTGCGATTTATACATATCATCTCATATCTTTTTTTAAATTTAAAAGTTTTCATAGTGCTTTTTCCATTCGATTCACAATCTCAGAAATAGCTTGGATTTCTACTTACAATATAATAGAGTGGCTTCTCAAAAGGCATATAATTTCGATAGAGCTGTCTAAAATCTATGTCCAAATTCTAAAGAAATTTTCATTTTTAATATTATCACATATAGTACCATCATTTTTTTGACTCCCCAACCCGCTTTATGTGGAAAGATCTTCTCTTTTTTCTTCAAAAGTGAAGATTAAAGAAGAATACCTTCGATTATCGAGATAGTAACTAAAGACAATATCCTAATTTTGTGAATATAGCAGCGCTGAATAGTTACACTCTAAAGCATATCTACACATTCACACTTATGTCAAATTATACTTAACATCCGGTGCAGGCAGTTCTTAGATGCTTAGGTCATTTGAGTGGGACTTAAGAAGGATTGGAGCCCTGGAAGATTCTGAAAGGTATAAGGGAAAAAAATAAGTACGGCACACTTATACTGCTGATAGTGCAGAAACCTGAGATGAGCTAATCTTCCACTCCTGAATATTCCAGCAGGCAGTGTAAAATCTCCATGGAATTCACACTGTTAGATGGTAACCGAACTAGGCCAGGGTTTAGCCATTAAATCACAAATCCCTCAGATGTAGATAATAAAGTCACGCGACTGGTAGGTTTTTGCGAACAGATAATACATTTATAAGCAAACGATATTATGGTGATTTAACTGTTAACGCTTTTGCATGTACAAGATAGGTATAGAGGAGTTAGTGCATAATGGGTTTCGGCTTAATCGTGCGCTCTGCAATACATCCTAAAGCAAAAGTCGCTACCTCCGCTTCTTCTACTGTTTATTATGACTATTATTATCACTATTAATGTTATTTAATTATAGTTCAAAGCACATTTGCATCAAATGGTAGATATCTCTTATTCTTTCATAACTAGGTATCTTTTGAATTTCCACAACATTATTCTTGCAGAGGTATAAAGTAAGACAATAAATTTTTTTTTAAACTGTTCAAATAAAAATGTTTAATAAAATAAGCAAGCTAATTTACAACTAAAGACCAACACCGATAAAAGCTTAAAAGTATTTAATATAGTTATTTAGTTTTCTTTGTTATTTTTCAAAGTTTAGATAAATAATTATTTAAATATATTTATATCATTAATTTTGAATTAATAAAAAAACAAGAAAAACAGATTTATATACACTTCAGTGGAAATACATGCGTAAAAAAGTAGCAATATGATATATATTAAGATTAGTCCATGTAAACCAAGAGATCCTTTGTTATAAATTTATTATAAAAGATTAGTACATTCCGCCAATTTAGTAAAACAAAAAATGGAATCTCAGTACGAGATTTGAAGACTATTGATATAGCACAACTAGTTATATATGTAAATTAAATTAATAATTTAACGTATCTAATTTATATTTCAAAACTAAAACTTGTTACAGTAGTTTTAATTAACTTATAAAAATTATTTAAAATAATGATTAAATTATAATTTACATAAAATTAATTATATACTTGAAACAGAATACATTGTCAAAATAAATATATAATTTACAAATAAAATTCTAATAAAATTATACTTATTAGTATTATGTTTATAAACTTTAAATTTTCTTATTTTCAAATAATTATTAATAAATAATAATTTTTAGTACTATAATATATTTTTTTCAGATTATCGAGAGCTCAGTTCAACTTATCAGACGAACAAGAAAATTCGAATAATACAACGAGTCAAAGTACCAACCGTCAAACAACAGAAATTGTTTCCATAGATACGAGAATGGGGTCTAATACTTCGAGAAATGAATGTCACCCTAGTTTATGTAATAGAGGTCTTAAAATCGGTGTACATGGATGGCGAAAACGATGTCTCTACTTTTTATTTCTTGGACTTACCATCATTGTCATACTTAACCTCGCACTTACTTTATGGTTATTAAAAGTCATGGAATTTAGTTTTGTAAGTAAATTGTTACTCTTTAAAAAATATAATATATTCATCCTAGTTAATTTAATTATTGGCGTGTATTGTATCATATAATCCTCATTTACTTCTTTAAAATTATGCTTAATTATAATTTACCTCATCTGATATTAGTAGTTGTTAATTAAAATTAACATTAATATTAATATTCATTGCTAAATACTCTAGCTTCCTAAAATTTAATCGTTTATTTCAGTTATTACAAATAAGTGGGTAATAGGTTCTAAAACGGTTTAATAAAATTGTTAATAGCATAATAAATAATATGTTTTAATAATAAATATAAAACTTTAAAAGACTGTTAAAAAAAGTATTAAATTCTTAAACTATAGTATAAAATTTGATTAATTAATTATGAAGGGCATTACATTTCACCAAAAAAGATCAATTAATAATCATTGGAATAATTAAAATTATTACAATGACAAGTGATTGTAATGATACGTATATATTATAATATAAAAAATAATCATCACTGCAATCAAATTATATTTCAATAATTGAATCAATTACATATTTTAATTATTAATCATTTTCAATATTTTAAGACAGGCTTATGTTTGAAATATTATATACTATCTATTATTATTACATAGATTCCAATTTATTAGTATTTAAAAATGAATAAGTAATAAAAATTATTTAAGATTATATTTCATTAAAATTTTAAGTATATGAATTTAGCTACACAGTATTTAAATTAGTATATTTATATATATATAAGTACCAAAATTTTGGTGAACAGTCATCGTAAAATATAACGTTTTTATGAAATAACAGCTGATTTACGCATCAACTCTCAAAAACAGACTCGGTTAAAACTTTTGAACAGCTGTTAATGCATATTTTTGTCTTGCACCTGGAAAGTAATTACATCTTTATCTATATTTCTGTTATTCAAATCAACGAAAGTATACACAAAATACAATGAAGAAAAATATTCTGCCAAAAGAAATATTGTAACCTACTTAGGTAATACCCCTTTAGCGCATGATGGACATTCCAGTCCGCTGCTGTGTAATAATATTGGATGATCGTCTGCAACTTTTCGCATTTAGTTAAAGCTTTTGTGTCACTTACTAAAGAAACTATGCATCTCTATGCTTTCTGAAACTTTGGAAAAATTCTCCTCCCTAATTATCCAACAATAATGGTAGATTCCACGTATTAATTTGACAACAACACAAGTAGTCAAATATTTTATCACCGCTAGAGAACATCAGTCTTTTCTGCTTCACGTATGGGAGACTCGAGCACAGATGCATTCTCTCCCATATATTGGATAATCTCTCAGACAAATCAAATTTTATAAGCGTTCTTCTTACCTATAGAAAACTAATTCATGCATCTAGAAAAACACGTGCTGCTATATTTATCTAAGCATTATTGAAAAAGTACGCATGATGAAGATTCAATAATTTACATGTATAATATACAAGCAAATCAGGAATTAAAGAATCGATACAGAATACTGGAGAAACATTCGCATATCATAATAAATATCACAAACAATGCCTTGATATATTCTGGTAATATAACATTTTCCTTCGACCTCTAACAATCTGTACCTGCTTAAAGTAATAGGTACGCTACGTTGGAAAATGCTTATAATACGTACATCAAGGTACGTATAGGTTTAAACGGGGGTTGGCTATTGCTGCAGGCCTTAATATTACCACAGAACTCGCTCGTCTTGAACTGTTCATCACCTTCCGGTATCAATGATCGTTTGCGTTGACATCTCTACTAGTTGGTCACTGTTATCAATGAATTGTATTTCTCTGATTTAAATTTTTTTAAAAAACTCAGAGTGTACCAAAGATTTTTTTCTACCATTTTTTATATTTAATACATTTAGATTCTAAATCTTGGAGCTATTCATGGTTGTTGGTTCGGTTGTTACTCACTCAGAGGATAAAATCTTATTGAATTTTCAAACGTTATCCCCCTCCTGAAGTTAAACACTCAACATTTTTCATAACATGAATAAGTTTACTTCTCTTATTCTTTTTTAGACCTGGCTAAAAATGTAACTGATGTAACTCCAAAAAGTAGTTAGCCCATTCTTCAATAGGACGAGTTTTTTCAGCTTCATCTAAAAATTTATCAAAACATTATAATAATATATTATAACACCTAACGTTTGAAGTTTTTTGTAATCTCTTTCCCGTAATTAAGTAATGCAGTTGAATATCATGTTGCATGCTGAGTTGTTTTATTGTAAGTAAAAGCTATTTTCATCAGCGTATGATCTCAAGTACGATAGTCTCCCAGAACGTACGCGGCTATTATTATCTATTAATCTAATCAATTAATCCTTTTCACCCGGTTTGCCTTAAGAGGTAACGACCTCATTGTCGTGAACAACCGGTAGTTGTCAGTTGATTTCTTTTAATGGACTTATAAAAAATTTTACTCATAAAATATATTAACAGCAATTTTGTATTGAACAAAAAAATTTACAAAACTCTCTTAGTTTTTAATTTCCTTCAAGCGTTCGCTAGTAAGCAATTTTTATTTCTTGATTGCCGCTGCTTTCCCCATGCTTATATGATTTGAGCCTTATTCCTTGACCACGACTTAAAAGAAACTATTTCTGCTTATTTAGAGTTTGTAACTTCGTGTCGGATCTATAAATTCCTTAATATGACAGGAGGATAACAGCTCATACTGTCAGGATGATAATAATTAGCGTCAATATCCGCATTACAACAGGATAATGGCGGAGGACAAAAAAACAACAATATTATAAATGTAATATTCTTGTTATGACAGACTATGAAAAGAGTGAAAAAAATACGAACACAGAAAAAATAAAATTCAAGAGATTATAACTCGTGTAAATACGATGTTATAATACCTGCAAGATCTGGGGGATTCGATAAAAAAATAATTATAAATTATTGTAATCATGAATTTATAAATTATTTTTTTATTATTATTAAGAATTTCAAAATATTTTTTTCTCTCGTGCAAACACTAAAGTTAATGCTCCTCAAATTTCCCAGTCAAAAATCCTCACACAGCTTTTTCATCTCCTATTTATATTGCCGCAGAAGCCTATTTTAATTTTAGTTAGCATTTCTGCTACTGTGAGGGCGCTAATCATTATCATAAGGCCGCCGGTCTCTATTTAGTTCGTTACCTCGTAGTGACATGAACTTTATTTACCAATTTTAAATAACCTCCATGGTTTCGTTTGAAATCAGCAAATCATCGTCTTTGCGTGTTTCCGCGATCATTTACCTTTTGTTGGCACGAGGGCGTTTGAAGGGTACAGGAGGGTTAATTTTCGTACGTCGGAAAATTCTAACCTCACCGAGTGCAATTCCCTTGAAGCCTGTTGATATAATACCTTCCACTCACGCAAATAATCATATAAAATAAAATAATAATACCTTAGTACATATTTATAAAATTATAAAATAATAATAAAGGAAACAAAAACATTTAACATCAAAATTCTATTAATCTATCATTTAGTATTTATAATTAAATAAGATCTCTATTTATGTTTTCTATTCAAGTAAACATCCCAAGTATTTACAATACAGAATAAATTCTTGTTTTTACTGTTGTTTAACTATTGCTACATAATACTTTAATTTTAAAATACAATAAAATAATGCAATAATAAGCAAAAAAAAGTTTGTTATTATCTAATATTTAAAAAATTTTGTTGTTCTTCCGCTTAAATTTTTTAGGGAATAATCTATTTTGATCTAATTTCTAATTTGAATTTTTTTTTATATAAATATTAAAAATAAAAATAAAATTTAGAAACTTAAACTTTAAAGATTATAGTAGATTAAAATTTTTATTTTAATCCAATTTCAATTCAGCAATTAGATTTAAAAATCTTAATTATTAATTTATTTTCTGTTCCTTTCTCTTACGTCATTATATGTGAATTGATTCTTATTTTTTTCATAGCATCTCAAATAAAAAAGAGCTAAACATAAAAGTAATTAATAAACCAAAATAAATATTAAACAAATAAATATTATCCATTTTTAATTATTCTCAAAATTAATGAAGTACATGGTGATTATTATCATTATTTTCTTTAATATTGTTTTTGTTGCTGTTTTTACTTATTATTTGCTAAGATTGTTATGTAATTAAAAAAAAAAACGTAAATAAAAATTAATTCCAACTATTCTAATGTTTCTTAGTATTTTTTTACTATTATACGAATGAATGTAAATTAGATATTATTCTTACAATACTTTTCTTTAATTCTTTAATAAATATTATCAATTTCTGAATAATTAATTATTATTATACACATTGGAAAAAGCTAATCACTGTAATTTATTAATAATGAAAGTTAAATTTTAATCTATTCCCTTCTTTTTTATATTCTTAACAATGAAAAATCATGTCAGCCATGAATATACTATTCATAAATAGATTTCTGCCTTGTATTATACTCAAAGTGATTTATTTGTCCTTTACTGGTAGTAAGAAAAATTTATGAATATCGCAATGAAATATTTGTCTGAGTATTTAATTAAAAATCTATATGTAGAAATCTTTTGAAATGAAACATACTTGCGATTAAATACTTGTGTTTTCTACTACTTTCGTGGGTGACGTATTCTTTTATTTTCACTCCTAATGAAATAAAAATTTCATAAATCTATTCAACAATGTATCAATATAGAAATTCTTATTTTATAAAGACCTTTCAGAATCTCACTTTTTAGGAATTTTTAATAACTGGGTGAATGATGGTCTAAAAAGTAAAAGTACTAGTGATTTACTGATAAAAATTTTTTTAATATTTTCTCAAAGATCTGAATAAATTTTACTTTCAATAAAAATATATATAAAATTGTACTGTATACTAAATAAATATTTAAAACGATATTATAAATAATCTCAAATAGGTACTTTTCATTTAAAAAAATACTAAAAATTACTTTTAATTGTCTGATGATCTCAATAAAAATAATTTACATAAATATTTTAAAATACACGTAAAACAGATATGACAAATAATTAAAGAATCATCAACGAGCCTCGATCTGGGAGCCCAAAAAGCTTTTGAATGGCTAGGAATACCCGGCGCGTGTTAGAAATTTAAAATTTGGACTGTCGATTAACAGATTAAGCAATTAAGAAAAAACTGAATTTAACGCGATCTACAGTATACAATATAGTTCAAAAAAATTTATAATTGTGAACATTTTCGAAAAACATCAAAACTGAAGAGTTTGAAATGCATTTGAAATTTGAATAACACGCCTTCAAAAATGTGTTGTTACAGGAGGAAATTATTTTGAAGAATTTAAAATTTTTATTTCACACTGTTTATAAGTCTACCAATAAATCATCTTTCATAAAAAAAGATAAGAATTTTTTTTTTTTTTTTAATCTTTGAACAAAACATTCTCGCGTAGTGGTTTTCCGCTAATCGTTTCAGCGCACCGTGTCAAAAACTTGAAAAACACCCTTTGCGCGACTCAAATCCTGCCGCGCCTAATTATCGAAAAACAAAACCAAAAAAAGAACAAATGCGGAAAGAGTTTGTCGACATTTTAAAACCTCTCCCGAATTTTTATGATGAATAGACACAAAATGAAAAAAAAACTCGATACTTCGTGGATGCACCATGTATATTTATATTATATACTAGTCGTTTTACATCATAATATTTTGAAAAATATGTATTATATGCTTTACGTCACATTAATTTGAAATATAAAAATTAATTACCTTAAATATTTTCAATGTTCTATATATCTTTATTTGATAAATTCTTTAGATAATTTGCATTTATTTTTTTACTTACATTTTTAACTTATTCTTCAAAATCAATTGATTTTTTTAAGTCCATTTCTATTTATTTTCGAAGTAGCATAAATCATTTCTTTTAAATTATATTTAAAAATATATTCATTATATACGCACAAAACAATAAAGCACTTTTTAAGTTGTTAGCGAAAAGCAGTTAACCACATATGTAAAAAATCTTTAAAAACTCAGTTGATTATTATTTCCTAAAATGCTACTAAAAATATTCAAAAGTTTTCTTTATTAATAATTCTAACGAGAAAATTTATTTTTTTACCTTTTTTTTTATATAATAAAATGTAGTATTTAAACATTATATTCTGCTAATGGACGAATTGTAACTAATAAAACTATGAAGAAAAGACATTATTATATAAATTGATTGGTAAATTAGAAATTTTATAAAATAAAAAATATTTAAATCAATAAAAAAATTATAACTTTGTTATTTTTAATATTTAATACTCTAGTTTTTGGAAATTAAAATAATTACCACACACATTATTTATACCAAATGTCAGCTGAATCAGTTTACTAGTTTTAGTAAAATATTATTTTTAATTAAATTATGCGAAAAATGGCTAAATTAAAATGAACTCTATACGTTTTATGATTTCAGACATTCATCAGTTTTAAAAAATATAATTATATTACAGTAAACCTTACATCTCATATTTTTTTTAAATCCTGCAGATTATCTAAAATATACGAATTTACATAACAAAAACGCATTTTTAAAATAATTTGAAAGATATTATGCAAAGTTGAAGACACAGAATTTATGTTAATATAATTATATTTTTTAGAACCTTTAGAAGTTTAAAATCGTATAACGCATAGAGCTAATTTTTCGTATAATTTAATAAATAATAGTATTTTACAAAAACTAATAATCCAATCGAGCTCAAAATTTGTAAAAATAATGTGTATGCCAATCATTTTAAGTTCTCAAAAATTAAAAATTAGAGTTTAAAATATTTAAAATAACAAAGTCACAATTTTTTTAATTAATTTAACAATTATGCGGGTTTTGAAAATTTTTTAATTTATCAATCCATTTATATAGAAATGAATTCTTTATAATTTCATTAGATACAATTTCTTTATTGACACTATAGTGCTAAAATTACAACTTTTCATTTTATAATAAAATAAATTAAAAAAAAACCTTCAATATTTTTAAAGGCATTTTAGAAAGTAAATGATTTTTTTAGGATTTTTCATATGCAGTTAGCTGGTTCTCGCTAATGAGCTTAAAAGTGCTTTTTATTGACTTTCGTTCAAAATACTGTTATCATTTTGGTTCATCTTTTGAATATCTTCAAGAACTTCTCTTCATTGGTAATTATTTCTTAAATATCACTAATATATCATTGAACTAATTAATGTCAATTTTAAATAATTTGATAATTCAAAGTTAATAGAATTATTGATTCCGAAATAATTTCAGTCTATATTCATGATACACGACTAAACAATATTCACGTCCTCTTTTCGCAATTATAAGTTTATTAAAATTTATAAATGAGATTTAATTTTCTTTTAGAAACTGATAGATAATTTTGAATCTTTCATTCTTTTATATGCCTGTAAATTTACCCCATCAAATGCCAACAAAATGTTGTTCCTAAAAGATAATATCTACATTATATTGAGAAATAACTACGAATAAAACTATTTAAAAAAATTCTAAATAATAATTTAATAAATAATAATTTATTAACTTTTTTCTAGAATTATAAACTTTCTTTATGTTTTTATTTACTGTGAACAAATACGTTTCAGGTTATTTAATAATATACCAACACATTTAAATTATATTTTTTCATGAGGAAAAATGGTATTAATAAAAAGAATAATTGAAATATAAAATTATCATGAAAAATTTATTAAATTAAAAATGTTCGGTAATTTCATGTTCAACTTATACAAAAGTCTATTGTATTTCTTATTGATACACCTTATTACTATAGTAAAAATGGAAATAATTTTGTAAATATTATTAAAAAAAAATAAAAGATTTAAATATAAATTTTAAATAAATATATGTAAAATGACATTTATTTGTCTTATAGCTCTTAAAAATACGGATGCTGTGAAAACAGATTCAGTGAAATTGAGTACAGACCTTGATTTTTAATTCCGCGGAAAAACGAAAAATGTTTGCATGAGGCGAAAAACAATATCCTAGATGCATGTATAGTTGTGTATACAGATTTGCACGATTATAAAGAAAAGAGAAAGACTTCCATTGGAATTATAGGTGTAAAGATAAATATATAAATAAGTAAAAAATGATAGTTAAAGAGCCAGAAAATCAAAAATACAAATACACAATAATAAATAAAAGTAACTTGTTAATATACGTAAAAGTTATCTCAGAAAAAAAATTATATAACAAAAATTATTGATGAGGATGTAAAATAATTTGATAATTAACTAAATGGAAATATGTCGAATTTAAGTCTTCCTTCCGGTACGTTCCAATAAACTCGAAAATTTTTAAAATTTAATTAAAAGAAAAAAAAAGAAACTATTGCAATAATGTTTCGATATATATAGATTGATATTAAAATATATTGAACTAAACCTTTATATATTTTTATCAATTTTGTTTTAAAAATAAACTCAACATATATCTTAATTATCTATATTAAAATACTTTTTAGTAATTAAAGTTGGATTTAGTTAATCAAAGGTAAAAATAAATGTTTGAAAAAAATCATTTTTTATTTTAATACTTTTCAAGTGGAGTAATTTTTTATCAACATTCGAGTATCTATAAAATATTAAAAATCTACTTCAAAGAGATATATTTGTAATGAAATCAAATTAATTTTGTATATTTTTACATACTCTCTTATAATGTATTTAATTAGTTTTTTCAACTATTTTTTTAAATTAAATAATTTTACAAAGAATTTTTCATAATGTACATAAATAAATTCATTAATATCAATTTTTAGATTATTATTTTATAATTTAGCAAGAATACAAAACATTTGTTTAAATGAATTATTTTAGAATATATTGATGTATTGAGAACATCTTTATATTGAGAAACAATAATATTTGAAAAATGTATTACTGCATATTTATTGATTATATGCAAAATCCTGGTATAGTTTAAATTAATAATTAATTAAATTTTTCACGCCTCATAATATAAAATATTTGTAGATTAAATATTGACAATGATTAATTTGAATAATTGATTATAAAAATTTAAAAATATTCATCGTAAGCTATGTATAATTCTACATTAAATTGGTAAACTCTAAATCTAACATTTGAACATCAGAATTAATACTCTGATGCACGTCATCACCTAAATCAAGTAAAGCTAAAATAGAGAAAGTTTACGTCAAATCTACTTGGTTAGCTATTAATTGGAAATCAATAGACTTCGTACATAAATATTACTTCGAATTGAATCTTAGGGGAAAATTATGAATTATATATTTATTACATCCACACGAGTAAAAATATATATTCATTGGTAATATATTAAGTAATTAATTATTGGAATTTAATTTTTAAATATAAATTTTATAAATCGCCCAGTATGTAAATCAAAGCATTTATTTCACAAAATAAAGTTTACACTATTAAATTATATTCTATGTTTATTAATATATTTATTACATAATAATTATCTATCATATCAAAATAATTTAAAATAATAATTGATATTATTAAGAATGAAAAGGAATTTACTATTCATATATCATTTTAGTGTCATAAATCATGTAAAATTTAATAGTAAAAATATATATTTGTAGTAAAAGAAGTTTAAAAATAAAGCAAAATATTTTAAATCATAAAACTAAAACTTTTATATTTATAATAGAATTTAATTACAAAAATATAATATATTTTTAATAAAACATAGTGAGTTTTTGATTGAAAAATAATATTTTATGACTAATGTACTTATAAATAATTAAATATTTTATTTTTCAAATAATTTTTTCTTTTTAAGAAATTAATTTTTCTTTAATTTCAACATGCAATCATTATTTTTCAAAAATATTATATATTTTTTACTTATAAATTTATTAGAATAACATAAAGGAATAAAAAACCAAGAAAAAGTAAAAAAAATAAATAAAAATTTATTAGCAATAGGTGGGGTAAAATAGTATTTAAATTTAAAAATCTCAAAATATTTGATGCATATAAGTAAAAAATACAATAAGTCCATGTGTTTTTCTAGAATTTCCTGATTCAAAAACTGCAATATTATAGTAATTATTTCCATAATTGTTAATGTTTAATGAAAATAAATTAAATTACAATATATTCTATCAATATATTAAGAAATAAAAATCATAGTTGATACATATAATTTTAATAGTATTAAATACTCCATATTTTAACTAAGAATCAGTAAGATGAAATTATATTATAACATCACTTTGTAAGTATGATATTTTAGTAATACTTAAAATGATTAAGCATTGGTGTTGAAAATGGAAGGTGCTGCACATAAAATTATACATTATGCATTGCTTTTAAGTAATATTATTTTTGTATATCGTATTAATTGATATTTAAAAGATTTATAAAACACATTATTTTTAGTTACTACCAGATAAATTATATTTTATTAAATGATGTTATAATATATTATAATTTTAAAATAATTATTTTTAAATTATTATGTTATATATATATATATATATATGTTTTAGAGCATGTAGAATATCTTATAATAATTGTTAGTGTAGTCAAATGGCAAACGTCATTAAAATAGAAAGATGGATTAAAAATGAGCTTATGAGATGTTCAGTGTGATGACCTATGAACTGTCTTCACCTAACCATACAGGTCCAATTAAATGAAGTTATTAAGGCTTTTGTATTAAATAATTCTAAAATAAATTTTTATGTGTAACATGTGCGACTGACTGTACATTTTATTACTAAAAAAAACTTGCACGTAAAACATTGAAATTATTTTAATTAAGCAAACTCGTTTATTTAGAAAATATCTCCATCTGTTTCAATAAAAAATTTGAGATTATTTTTAAAAAAATACTTTTTAATCTATCAATATGTAATAAAGATTAATAATAAACTTAAAAAATAGATCGTAATCAATAATCTAATGAATCTAAATGAAACTAATAATTCATCTAATAAAATACACGTTTTTTATTTTATACTATCCATTCTTATATTTAGTGTACAAACATTGTAATTACAGTGATTACTGCTTTTATACTCATAATTAATCCAAAAAGAAAAATTCGCAGTTTTGATTGTTTATTTTGTGTTGAATTAAATAATTTTGAACTTAAGCAATTTTCATATAAACATGTCGAATGGTTTTTTACAAGTGAGAATCACTCACTAACTCATTGATAATTTCTTCGCAAGAAATATATTAGAAGAAAAATGCACGAGTAAGTGTGTTGGAGAGTTGAAAGGGTTCTGGCAGTATCCCAAATGAGTAAACCATAAGAAGTTATGCCGCGAATAATGGATAAGTAAGGTCGAAGTTTGCTAGTATTTGGTAGAGATTTTTGGGATTTTATAGAAGAGGATAAGACGAATAAATTATTGACGGATTTCATTCACCTATTTTTTCCATGTTCCAGGTAAGTTTGGACTCAAATTTGACCGCCATGGACGATGAAACTGATAGAGTGCCGATATTGGTGCACGGAGAGAGAAATTTCTTTTTACCATCTGACTAAATGAGAGTCGTGAATTTCGCTTGAGGAAGTATTAAATCAGTTGTTGGACAACTAGTAGCCGAACGAAAATATATTAACTTTATGTCCTTTATCCAAAACGAATTTGCATGTTCAATTTTTTCAACCAATATTTCACTATTTTTAGAAAAACAATGGCACTTTCTTTTAATCTTGAAATAAATCTAAAATATAAAACTATTATAATAATTTCGTAATTGCTTAATAGTTTCTTGAGTGAGGAATACTTGTCAACCAAGTCCCATTATTCCCTTCTCGTGGATTGTGAAACATACATACAAATCATAGGATGAAACTCCTGCACATAGAAGTCATCCAGATTATTATACTTGAAAAGGTCTTGACTTTTATGAGTACATCCACTATGGTGATCTCGTTCATCAGAGATGACAATTTCTTTATTTCTCAGTTTATGTTCCTTTAGTAGTACAATTTGGTAGATTATCAATGCCTGGTTTCTAATGACAATTCGTTGTTAAATATTGAATTTTGATGACTATTTGTCATATAATCCTTACATTTTGAAAGGTGAGTTTTGATCCATGCTAAAAAGACTTTAGAATTTGTCCATAGATAAGTCTCTCTCATGTTCACATTTAAACTTCCGTGAACATGCTCAATGACTTTTCATAGGAAAAGCGCTGCAGAGAGTCCTATCCTCGGGATAGTTAGCTTTCTCAATGGTGCTACCTAGTTTCTGATGTCACTAAAAAAATATTTACGCTTGAGATTTATTGAACTACAATATAAATGATGGTTGCCGTGGAAAATTCAGATACATTGAAAAAACGTACAGTTGAATATTTGACTCACGTAGAGTAATGAATCATCTGGAAAGGAAAATTTTTCCCAAACTTAAGATCTTTTCTGATAGAAAACCATTTTGAGATGAGATAATCAGGTAGATATTTATTCTATCCTATTTACATAACCAGAGTCCGTGCAAAAGTATTATGGTTCTAATTACTACAAGGATAAAAATCACGAGGATAAAAAGTTTGAGATACTTGAAATAAAAAGTACCTTTTTACCATATTACTCTTAATGATGAAAAATTAAGTATCACTCATAGATGAACATAAAATTCCAAGAATTTTGGTCTTGCTATCGTTAATTAGTATTAGTTTTTCTCTATTTATATGCTCACAGAATTTATTTAATAATTTATTGACGGTAGAATTCTATTTTGCAAAATGAAACCTCCCAGCTCAGGAGTGACCTTATATTTCTCATCAAACCATAAAATCTGTTGAAAATTTCAGTCACCTCCATGAACCTTGATTTAGCAGTATATCTTTTGGATTTCCGTAGAGACTCTTGTATTTATAAATCTGCAGAAATGTATGAGCAATACTGAGTAACAGGTTTAAACCTATATGCATTATTATATCACTAAATAAGTATCTAGTATCACTAAAGTTTCATCCATTGAAAATAACTCTAATCTTGATTCTTAAACCTTCTTTCTTTAAAACTCCATGATGAGGTAAAAAATTCAGTTTTGTTTAATTTCAACTCTTTAATTATTTGGATCATGTTCAAGTTTGTTATATTCAAACATAAACTGTTCATGGCAAAGCTTATCCTGGCTTCTTCCAAGTTTGTTTTAGATTTATAGAAGACAAGTAGTATTTCATAATTTCTTAATGCTTCAGGTACCAACTTAAGTGGTAAGTGAACAACATATCGCTCATCTAATTCTCTTACATTTATAGTTTTAAAATGATCGTCACACACTTGTTCTTCGAGTGTTACAAAATCAGATCAACTTCAACTACTTCTTCTTGAGTCTAAAATTTGGTGAACTTAAGTTACTAATCTCAAATCATATTTACTTGACATCAGATAGTAAACTTTATTTTGTAAATTCTTTTGAGATAAGTCTGAGCCGAGAAAAAGCTATTCGAAGATTCATAAATGAGCAATTGAAGATAATCTATTACGTTTGATGATATTATTCTTGATAATATCGCCATATACGTCCAATCCTAGAATCATCAATTTCTCGAGCTTTTAAAAATTAAGGATCTGCTGAATTCAGTTTTTTGAGATGTGTCATATTCTTCATATTCCTGATTTTCTCTAAAAGAGGGTAATATTTCTAATATAATTTCGAAAATATGCGCTTGCATTGTTTCAATTATTGCAATTTTAACGTTTACACTTAGAACTTTTTCAGTTTATTAAGAATGTGTGGGTACTACATAAAAGTTTTATATCTTCTTATTTATTAAGTTTTTTTTTTTTTTAATTTTAATGTAAGTCAATTCTGAAATCATTCTTTATGTAGTTTATTTAGTATCTAATAGTTTAACGTTATTCTAATTTATTTTATAATTACGATTGCCAGAATGTAATACAACTATAAATTTGTTATTATGTATATTTTTGTTCATTAATCCGTGTTTATAATGAAATTTTAGTCTCACTAACTGTAAACGACAAATGCGAAAAAAGGCTCATAAAGATGATAAGCAAGTCGAGTAAGTGATTAGGGATATTGGAGAAAAAGGAAGTGTTGTATAATTATAACGAACAGAAGTTGAAAGACAAAGACAACTGCAATGAAGTAGACAAAGACGGTCAAGCGGGCCTACTCAAAATTATAAATACAACCTCCTTTGACTCCTAATATCCCGATAATTGTACGCGACTAAGGAATCGAATCTTACGTAAAACAGCGCTATTTAAAATAATATATAAAAATGTGAAAATAAAATCTTTGTAAAATTGCTAAAATATTTGCATGCGAATCTATTTTTCTCTCTCTCACACTCATGCATTCACATGTCTATATCTCTCTCTCTCACACTCATGCATTCACACATCTATGTTTCTCTCTCGCACTCTTGTATTCACACATATATATATATCTCTCGCACTCATGCATTCACACGTCTATGTCTCTTTCTCGCACCCATCATTTATAGGCTTATTAAATATAATTCTTCTCTCTCTAGTCCACGTACATATGATAGAAATCATGCTCCCGCACTCTTGCTCTCTCTTTCTCTCTCTAATTCATGCACGCTAAAGCATTCATTCTCTCTCACTCTCTCTCTCTCTCTCTCTCTCTCTCTCTAATTTATACACGATAAAACATTTTCTCTCATTCTTTCTCTCTCTTTCTCTCTCTAATTCACGCACATTAAAGTTCCCTCTCTCTCTCTCTCTCTCTCTCTCTCTCTCTCTCTCTCTCTCGTGCTAATTCGTGCTCTCGCTCTCATTTTCGAATCTATTATCGCTGCTATATTTCTGTAATTATTTTTTTGAAAATCGATGTCCATAAGCAAATTAATATCACCGAATAAAATGAATATGAAAGGGCTGACTTTGGGATCAAAAAGAGGTTTCCCGAAGAAAACTAGCGCGTTGGGACGACGTGCGAGACGCGTTGGTGGGATTTGTTAGACAAATCTCGAATCGATACGAAAGTATCGAGTCAGAAAAAATTGCAGACGTGCAATGTAAAACGGAAACGGGATGCTGGTGGGACATCTTACGATCCAGCATCCCAGATACAAAGTCAGACGCGGGAGAAATAATAATTTAACAAATGCAGATGGACAGCGAGAAAATTTAATTTAATATGTATTGGCTTTTTCCTCCTTTAGCAGGAAGGAGGTTTTTTCTGCCAAGGCCCGAGGTTTTCTGCGAAATCCAAGGTAAAGGTGCGTTCGCGAAAAACAAGCGATAAAGTCCGTTAGGATAATTTTAAGAAAAAATAAGTGAAGTGCGGGAGGTGATGAGACGACAAAAAAGCGATCGACATTCACGTTTGATTTGTACGCGAACAAGATGACTTATAACGAGCTGATTAAAAATAAATTTATAAACTGCATAATATTTTTGTGTTAATAATTTATTATTTACAATTTTTCATTTCCTAATATTAATAAAATAAAGGCCAATCCAGAGGAAGCAACAACAGAAGATTCGCTCATCAACACTAACATTCGTTGCATTGTAATAGATAAGTCATTACTTTGCAGAAATTTATTATTTTTAGATTTGTTTGTTTTGGAATTAGCTAATTATATAATATAGTTTAGTTTCTTATTCATAATTGGCATAACGTGAACTCGAAAGATATTTATTTAATTATCTAAATATTTTATCATAAACTTAACTTTAATTACTCAACCTACCTCTAATTAAATTATCTTTTACTTATTTGGGTAAAGTTAAATATATTTTATGTTATATTCATAAATAAAGCTGATAATAATTCTGGATTGTTTTAAAATTATAAAATAAATTTAAAACTTAAACGTAAATTTTAAGCATAATATTTTTCTGATATACATTTACTTTAAGAATTTTTTTTACTTTAAATAACCTTAAAAATTTGAATAACAATATTCATTTACGATTAAATAATTTAATTATTTTCATGTAATATCCCTGTACGATCGCATGGATATGCTTTCAATATATTATTTTAATTTACAGATTTAAATTTTCTAATTATTATTAAAGTTAATAATTAAATTAAATATATAAATTTAAAAATTAATGTATTTAAAACTTTCAACATTAAATTTAAAAAATCACAAAAAAACCTTTTTATAATATATAAGTATTATTAAACTATTTTTTTCTAATTTGTAAATAATTAATGTCACGAATATAATAACTTTTTAGAAATTTAATTGTTGTAATCTTATATTTTTAATTAAAGTATTTCATATTTTATATTAATTATTTACACTAATTTCAACTATTTTATATACTCAATCTTTGGAATTCAAAAATAGCGATGATATTTGACTTAAATAACTTTACGATAAATTCCATAAATTTCTGTAAGTAAATAAACTAATTTCTGTACACTTCATTTATTATATCGAAGATGTGAAAATGACTAATTATGATATAATAAAATACAAAATTTCAATTAATTTAATAATGTTAATATTAACTTATTATTATTTTATTAAATCAATATTAACATAATTATTAGTCACAAGCTAATAATGACTTAGGAAAAAAATGATCAACCAAAAAAAACTATTATAATTACATACGTAGCTATCCTCAAAAATGTATACAAACATACACAGGATAATTCAAATTTATTAAATGAAAATATAAAAGTATTATCATACTGTTCGTAAATCTACGTCTTATCATACAAACAATATGTCAACGTTGAAGCAGGAAATAGAAATCAATAATTGAGCAAATTCTATGATTGTATGAAAGGTCTATCAGAAATTTCATGAACTCCTAAACAAGCATGACTATATATATATATATAAAGGTATAAAGGAAGGAGGTCACGCGCGCGAGGTCAATTCATTTTCATAATCAGAAAATGGACCTTTATTAACTATGCGTTACTCTGACTAACATACAGTAATTGTTACATATTCCGTATAATTTCGATAAATGAGGAAATTAGTGTATACTACTCGAATTAATTGAATAACCACACTCACAATTACACTATTAAAGCGTTTTTTACTCTTATACCTCTATCATAAAATTTGAATTTTTACTTATATAAATTCATTGCTTCGCAATTAATTAGCTATTCTTCAATTACAGATGCTTATTGAGTTCATTACTACTATTTATATACTAACCTAAATACAATACAGTTTTCTTTCAATAATATATTATTTTGATCTGAAAATTTATATTATTGAATATCGAGTTATGTTACGAAATTAAAATATATTAATATAATAAATATTACCTGAAAATTTTTACTGATTAAAAAAAAAATATTGAAGTCTTGAATTCTGCAATTTTTTTTAAATCATAAAGTAGTTCAATAGATTAATATTGAACTTTAGTGCAATGTAAATTTATTATTAAAAGTTATTTTATATACAAGTGAATATAATTTTAATACGAAAGATCTACAAATTTGTTTATTGTTTCAATGTGTGTAAACATAATACCACATTTTATACAAGCTTATTATTAATTTACGTATCTTCTCTATATCAGGAAGGTATTGGTTCATTAAAGGTGATTCCTGGTGGCATCGAGTTGAGAGGTCAAGCTGCCATTTTAGACGCTTTGATAGCCTCTAGTGTCAAGTCAAGGAGAGGGAGCAACTTATTACTGGAGTCCTGGTCAAACTTCACTGCCTCAGCGAGAGGAAACAATGGACAAGTTCTCGCAAGATTTACTTTAAGTGAGGAAACAAATTTTTTTTTTTTTTTTATGTACTTTAAAGCTCAATTTCCTAGCTATGCAAAGGTGTGTGTGTGTGTGTGTAAATGCACATGCTTTATGAGTATATGAAAATTCTTTGCTATCAAGGAATAAAAAATAAAATATTTTCAAATAATGTTCAAAATTCAAAAAGGAGATATTCATTTTATTTATTTTTATATCTATATCATTAAATTATTATAAAGTAAAATATTAAGTTTTTTTTTTATTTGTACATGTTATAACTAGACGCAAAACATATCAAGAAACTATTTTTTATTTTATACAATAAAATACGAGAATTAACAAAGCACTGTTATACAGAAATTTACATTATGTAATGAACCAATATAAATTTAAAAATTAGAAAATTTATTTTAAGAGAATATGAATGAAAATATAATTATGTGTAAAAAATTAATAATAAAATAACTTAATAAATAGATGCATAACATTCTTTGCAAAAAATGTAGAATTTATGAATAAATACCTATAATTGAAAAATCTCTTTATATTAGTAAAATGTCTTTCATTCGATGTAAAAACAAAGAAGAAAAGAAGCATAAAATAATTGTTAATTATAGGCGAAGACAAATTGGAATGCATATCAAGGGCTTTTAGAATAATTGATCCTTATGGTGAAGTTTTATTCTCTGCGAATAAAGATTATGTTGTTGTTGGTGCGAAAACACTCAAGGTTACGGGTGTCGGAGGTACTGTCTTTGAGGGTAGCATTCAAACTCCATTGGTTAGCTCCGAAGCTGCTCGTGATTTAAGGTAATTACATTTCTTATATCTATATATATTTTATATATTTTTTAACATATTATAATTAAATGATAGCATAATATTATTGTTAATAATCATTAATACATTTAGTGAAGTATAAATATAGTAATCATAATCAGTACAAAAAATATGCAATCTAAAATAGTAAAGTTGGAAGCTGTAAAATTAATAGTAATAAATAAATATTTAATATCTTAAATTATAATAAATTTCAATTTAAAAATATAAAATTGTAGAATTAGTTAATTAAATTGCGTAAATTAATAATGCATACATATGTCAATGTGGGTACATATTTATTTAAATTATAAGTACATTAACAAATTTACTGTATCAATATTTAAGATGATGTACATATTGAAAAAATTAAAATAAATAGTTATATATAATTCTTCATATGCTTATTAACAATTTGATATTACTTATGTAATTTTTTGATGCATCGGAATGAAATTTCTGCTTCTCGATATTTACATATAATACAGCCGAAAAAAATATTGTTGTTCAAACACCTTATCTGAATGTTTTCCTTTCTTTCCTTGACATTAGTTTACAAAATGCAAGGAAAAATTCACTTTAATTATTAATGTAATAATACAGGAGCAAATAAATTCACTCGCCTGCTATTTCTTGTATATTATATTATTATTATATTTATATATATTTATTAACTTTTTTGTTTATTAAATACATAGTTTACACAAAAAACTTTCAAACACCCCATCCTGATCAAAAAAGGTTGATTAACATGCGATAGAATCAATTTGAGATAAATTATTTTTAATTACTCTAATAAATTAATCTTATAATAGAATTTTAATTATTATATTTTTAAATTAATAGCGTTTTTGTGTGAAAATTAAATATAGTAGTTGAATTTTTTTTAATTTATCTCACTTTTTTGCTTTTTTATTTTTATTTCACGCGCTTTTTAGACAAAATAATTATTGCGAATGCTATATCAATATCCAATACTGAAAATTTATACTTTTTAATATGTTTTTATGTAAGTGTATATACAAAAATATATTGAGAAACTGTGTAAAGATTCATAATAAATTGTTCAACTTAATGTGCAGTATCTGTAAAATACGCCTTTTTTATAATTGTTGCCTTAATCTAAGATTCTTTCATGTTCATCAACTTTTATTTGCAGCCTTCATTTAGTTTTTCGTATAGGACACTTGGCAATCATTACAGTTGCTTTTATAAATATCACTACAAGAATCTTATTATTTAATAGCCCATGTGTAAAAAGCAAACAATAATGGACTTTTTATGTATATAAGACCACAATGAGCTTAAAAATTTGAGTCACAATACTCAGATCTTCAGAATAGATCCATGTAATATCATCGCTAGAATGAAAAATTAGGATCTACTACATTGATTTTGCCCAATTTTTTTTTCTATCCTGTTAATAATGAATAACTAGTGAAAATAATTTTATATCTACGATCATCAACATTATGTATCATTGCAAGATCCATGGTATTACAAAAGATATGTTAGGATCATATATTAAAAAATTCTAGATCTCCGTTTTTTTTTGTTTCGGTGAATTCATTTACATGTATATATGATTCATAAAAGTCAATCTAAATTATCCCATCTTTCATTTATATAAACATCTATTAATGATTACTTTTTAAAGTCACCCATACAACCATCATTTATGTGTGGAGAATAATCAAACTTTCGATATTCGATTACAAAATCGATTATAAAAGTATTACTCGTGCAAGTAGACAACGAATTCCCTTTTATTTTCAAAAAATAAGTCTGATTGCAAAAATAACAACAAAGCTTAAAATAATTAAATCTTAAACCTGAATCGAGTATTTCATCAATAAAAAGTCATACATTTACAAAATTCTTCTGTTTATCAGATCATGGACTTAATTTATTAATTATTAAAATGCAATTAATTTTGGCTTAACAAACAGAGATTATTGTCGTTTTTATATTAAATATTATAATCCTACCGATATATAAGACCTTATCATCGCGCGTCTTTTTGCAGTCTTTGGAATATCTTCAAACTTCGAGAATTCTATGATGTACAAAAATTGTATGATGTGTGTATTAACATCATGATTACACATTATACACGGATTTTTTAGTGTAATCTTAGTAATAATTATTGCATTCGTTCGAATGAGTTGTAATTAGTGTCTGATCGGTTAGAAAATGATTTCCATTTAACCCTACCTTTAACATAAAAGGTTATTCAAAAAAATATATACTCTACTGATATTAATATTAAAATGTTTATCCCATGCTTATTATACTTATCAAGGATGAATTTTGAATAAGAAAATTTCACTATTCAATAGAAGAGTTTTTTAAAGACATCGCTATAATCATACTATGTTTCATGTTTAATGTCATAGAATTGTACATATTAGATAATAATACGAGATTTCTGCGCATATAACCATGAATATTCAATAAAACAAACTTTTGGATAATAAAGAATAACAATAGTTAAGTGCAATATGATAAACATTAAGCAGTAAATTAGGAAAACCAACATAATATGTAACTTCAATTGAATTTTTATTAAATGGTAACATGAATAATTGATAAAATATATTAATATTTTATAATTAAATGCTTATTAAGATTCATGCATTTCTATATATCATCATAAAAATAAAAGGATTGTTTTTAAAAAAAAAATTGTATGAAATGAAAAACGTAAATAATGTTAAATAATTTATAAGCATTCTATGAGTTTTGGCTAAAACAAAAAATTTTAATTTGTTCACATATGTACATTTACTTGAATATCTTTGATATAAAGTGCTGCATAGCATAAAAAGAAAACCTCTATCAAAAGGAAACTAGGAACGGGAGAATAATAAAATGTGCCGTACTAATCAACTTTTATTGTGCAACTTAAATAACGGGCATCTCTTATTCGCAGATGCAACAAAGAGACATAACGTAGGTTTGTAAAAGAGTTGCTTAGGGTTATACGGTACTATAATCCAGTGAAATATAATGTCCAATATCAAGTCACACTGGACATCTTGAAGTCTATTTCTGCTCGAGATTATTTTTACTATGCAATCAAACTTTGTCAATGTGGAATACACGTGAAATATTAATCTTGTAATAAATCTCATATCGTTAACAGTGACCGGTAGATGCTCTCTTCAACCCGTTAATAAGATTATAAACCCTTGTAAATTATAAAATGAGAATACCTGAAGTGAAGCGTATGTTTAAAAGAAAAATCAGCTTTCATTGTCTCTGACTTGAGACAGATCGCGAAATATATAAATATTAACAATTATTTATTCCCATTATTTATTTTGATGTCAATTACCATTAAACTAATGATTCTTGTATATACTTTTCAAATTATTTAAATTAATTCTAACTACATCGTTCATCTATCTTACACAATAAACAGTATCGAATATATTACAAACCAATACAACGAACTCAATTACTGAAGATAAAAGAAAAAGAATTTGCCAAAGTTACCAAGGATAAAATTAACAAAATATAGAACTATAAGAAACGATAATACGAATCACGATACTCGTGAAGATGACTATTGGATTTGAAAAATTCTCATTAACATTGTACATTAAATCCAAGGAGTTTACAATATGTGACTTTGTTTCATTTGCCATAGATTTAGGTATGAGTTTCGTCTAGAGTCTGTTTATTTCCTAAATTTAAATGTCTAATGTTATTTACTTGTAACATAGGAATATCCATAAAAGTATTGAATATAAATAATTTATTTATACACAATTAAATTGTCAACGAAAAAGATATATAAACTGTATATAAATTTCATAGCACTTTTAAGTGCATAAATACAATTGTACATTATTATTGGATTTTTCTCTTGATTATCCTTATTCTTTCACCAACTATAAATAAAAATAAAATAGTAAATTAAACAATAAAAAAAACATCTAAAATCATATTTATGTTTACAGATTGGAATCGGCAACTCGATCAATAGAAATCAGAGCACCACAAAAAATAAATATTGAATCGTCCGCCGGTGGCATTAATGTCAATTGCCTATCGAACATGAAGCTCAGAAGTCGAGAGGGTGCAGTTTTGATTGAATCGCGTAATGTTTTTTTAAAGGGTATGAGAACAACAGTTTTCCAGGAACACGAATCTTTAATGAAATCGTTCTCGTCGGGAAAGCGTCAGGGTAACACAAACAAGTCCGAAGGCATTGCCGTTTATCAGCTTTGCGCCTGTGCCGATGGCAAACTCTTTCTTGCTTCGGCCGAAGGCATCTGCCAGGCCGATAAAAATATTTGTTAATGAACCGACTGCTGGGTAATCAAGGCAGAATAAAGAGAAACTTCGATCAATTATATTGTGCTGATTTGTTAAAAATTATTCGGTTTCATTTATTAGAAGTGTTTTCAATGCTTGCGAGAGAGCTGAATCATATTCCTGAAGCTTTTAATAATAGATATTAATCCTGCAATTATAAAATAAATAATTAGTAAATGCATTTTAACATTTACTATTTTTCTCTAAAAATATTTATGGATTTTTTTTTTAAAGTGACGAAAATTGTCGGTTACACAATTTAAAATAGAATCTTTACATAAAAATATCCATCACGTACTAAAAGCTTTTTTACAGATTTGAATACGCTAGTATATTGAAAAATTCTTGAAATTAAAATATTTAATGTAGAATACAAATTCTTTATCTAACGTTAAATTAATTAATCAACAAAATTAGAATTTTTATATCGTTTAGAAAGCATGTTATCAATTATAAATATATTTGTATATTTCATATTGATCTTATTCATGCGTTAATAAATTATGCTTGAAAATATTTTTTTTAATTAAAATATATTAAATAGTTTAAAAATAGTGTGCAAGTTCCTATTTGTATTATATTTATAGTATCAATATTCAAAAATATTAAATCAGTTTGTTTGCTCGTGTACCACAGAACTGCATTGATCTATATTTTTATTTGAAACTGAAAATGCCAATGAAAGAACAAATTTTATAACACAAAATTAAAAAAAAAAAATTAATATATCTACAATTGCGTTAAATATAATTTAATATCGATTGCAATGGAAATCAATTTTTATTTTTTACATTCAAAATTTCAAAATATATATGAAAATAATTTCTTATATTTTTAATAGTCACAATTATGTGTAAATAAAATTATGCATATGTATGCATACATTAAGCCTTCATATTTATATTATTATTGGTAATTTGTACTTAAAATTGTAACTTATTGTAAATCATTGTATTAAATATTAATAAAAATACATGTTGTTTTATTTAATATTAAAATTTATAAAATTTTTTTAACATTTAATAATTTCATATTTTCAAATCTTTTAATATAAATTAATATTGTAAATTTTTTAAATTTATGTTATTAGTTTATATATTTAAATTAATCAAAAACATATTAAATCATTACTATACAACTAATATTCCGCATATAATGAAATCAAATTCAAATATTAATATTTTTTCAATTCTATCATTCAAACATATTTTTCCTAATTATCAACAATGATATTATTTTTATTGAAAAGTATTCTGTATGTTGTAATTAAGTATTTATATAAAAATTATAGATTATTTTATATACTTATATGAATAATTCAAAAAATTGTCTGTAGTTAATATTGTTAAAATTTGAATTAGAAAAAATATTTGATCTATTTCATAACTAAAACAAGAAATTTTTTTGGAATATTATTAAAATATTAATTAATTTTATTCGAAAAAATCTAACTTGATATTAATATATCATTTAAAATCATGAAAAATTTATTATTATCAATTAATATAAATATATAAACTATATGCCATTATTGTTAATAGATTAAATAAATAGTAATGTATTACGTTAATTATTTTAATATAATTAATATTTTTGACTTTTTTTTTATACATTTAATTTTAAGACTCTTTAATATTGTGCATTATAAATAATATTTAACTAGGTAAGCGACTTATTTTTATTATATTAAAATACATCATATTTAATTTAATATAGCTCATAAGCAGAAAAATGCTGTATTGACCATTGATTAAATATCTAGGAAATATTATCTAAATTAATTTGTACTTTCAAAATAAGGATTCTGATTACGTAGTAATTGATATTGAAAAAAATCTACTATTAAAAAATTAAAAAAACAAAATGAATAGAAAAATCTCAGATTATTATCAGAATTTATATGAAATCTGGTTTTTTTTTTTAAATTATTTCGTTGAAAAATAAAACCAGGAAGCCCATTATCTAAATTAATATAAAAAAATAAGATTTGTAAAATAAAAATAAAAAAAGAAAGTATTTACGTATTATGTTATGAAAATAATGAAATATCACGTTAGTGTGTTTTTTTGAAAAAAATGAATTGGTATTGTAATATTATATTGTGTTTGTAGCAGCACCATCAATGCTACTCACAATGTATATCTTGTATATCAATAAAAATTAGTGATTATCGTTAAAAAAATTTTTATTTTTATTTATTCAATGAAATGTCTTTCATTGATGTATATTTGTTACATATATATATATATATATTTAAAATTATACAAATCATATCTATGTAAAAATTTCTATTTGCACCATATGTTATTTTTATTTACCACTTTAAATTTTATAACTATAAATAAACAGATTACTTATCAATTATGAGATAGTAATCTAACATTTTGCTATTTAAAACTTAAAAAAAAGAAGGCAATTATTAATATTATAAAAATACATAGAAGACCATCATAATAATGAGTGATATTTTCAATAATACAAGTAATTATATACGATTGATCATGATCTTTAAAATCCTTCATAAATTTTAAAAAATATATAATAAAGTAGTAAAAATATTTCAATATATGCAAATGTTTTCACTTTAATTTAAGATCACAAAAAAAAAAAAAAAAAAAAAAAAAATAAAATAAAATAAAAAAAATTTAACTTAAAATAGTGATATCATTGTAAATATTTACTCCTGTGACAATGAAAATGTAATGTCCGTTTAAAATTATTTTAGTTTAAAAATATTACTTGATTTTCACTTTAATTACATTAATATTCTGGAAAATTTCAAGTAGCAATCGTAACCGATAAGCGGTTTCTCTAAATCTAAACAATACGTAATAATTAAAATTATTGCTCCCTCAGTTGCTTATTTACACCCGCCAAATTTTCTCCAAGAAAGGAAGTGATAGAGTACAACAGCTTCGACTGCATTCTATTACCGGTAAAACCTAGCTTATTCCCTAGAAATTCAAGTTATGAGGCGCACTGACCTTAAAATAATTGAAAATTAAAGCGAGAGCAGCACACAAGAGCGACTCTTATAAAGAGTCTCTTTTACGTTTAAAATACAAAAGACCTCTATAATGGCCCTAAACGAGGGCAAATTATTACGAGTTCGCGTTATTACCTTACGAAATAGTCCGACGGACTATCAGTAGGAGGCTATGAAAATTAAGATAAAAAGAAAAACAGAGTAAGAAAATGTAGCGGGAAGAAGCATAGAGTGTAAAAAAAAAAATTATGATTAAGATGATAAATGAAGGATAAGTTAGTGGATCCATACAATTTTTAAGGTATTGCATGATATATTTTCAATTTAGGAAGAGTTGAATAATTCATATAATTCATAACATATAATATGTATAATAATTATTTAATCTTAATTTTATATTTTGAAACAAACTTATAAAATTTTATAATTCTATTATTTTAAATATAAAATGCATATAATGATTATGATATGGTTTTTTCATTTAGTAAATTTTTCTTTATCAATCAAATCATATATTTTTCTAAAAAGAAAAGTCAGAGGAGCATTTTTGTAGAAATCATTTAGTGAAAAATTTATATTTAAAGCAACCTTAAATTAATAAATATACAAGTAATAAAAACTTTTTATTAAACAAAAACATAAAAAAATACAAATTTTTTATATTTGATATATATTACAATGATTTCTATGTTAAAAACGAGTAAATATTCGTAATTAATAAAAATCTTATTTTTAATATATTTAAAATAAAAATATAACATTGAAATTTTTAAATAAAAATGAAAATTTTTCAATTGTTAAAAGTACTTAAATATACTAATGAAAAAAAATTATTTATCATAATGTAAATCAATATTTAAAATACAAATCAAAACAAAAAAAAATCATGTTAAAAACCTAATTTCTGAAAAATGTAGATACATCATAAGTTTAATACCTATATTTGTATAATAAACGATTTTGTAATAAAACGTAATAATTTTAATTATGATATTCATGTACTCTAAACTATTATTTATACATTTTAAAAAAATTTAAACGAAATAAATTAAATTTTAATAAATTGTGATAATATCGTTTTTACGGATACATTTAAAATTATTATTCTTTATAAACAGATTATTCTTGATAAACATATTAAATTATAAAAATTTGTTAGATATATATTCCTTTAACATTTTTACCTAATAATTTTAATGCAAAGTAACATATTTAACTAAAAAATTGTTATAATTTTTTTAAATGTTGCGCGAACATTTAATTTTTACATTAATTGTTAATTATTTATCTTTCTTTTTTATAATTTTATTTATTAATAAAATATACTAATAACTGTAAACTAAAATTTAGTTATTAGACTTAAAATCAAATATAATAGTATTAATTCCTAATAAATTAGTTATACGTATATTACAAATGTCATAGTTTTTTGCATTATTGATGAAGCAGTAATCAATCATCTTGTATCTTATGAAAGGATTGAATAATTTATAGTAAACGATTTTAATTTAAGTTTATCTTTTTATTTATTTACTAGTATATTAATATATATTTTAGAACCCGCCAAAGTTATATAATAACACAGTTTGCAATAATTTTTCGATTTATTTTTGTAAAGTGGTAAGTAAATTCTTAATGCCAATATTTTTGTTTAATTCTCGTTACTGAGTATTATATTATGTTCTGGTCTGACTCATGATTAAGTGATTACATCAAATATGATTATTTAATAATGTTTATGTTATACTTCATTTCAAGTTGTTTATTGTTTATTTTCAATTGTTTACAACATTTAATAGATGCTTTTTCTATTTGAGATTCATATTCATTTACTTATTTATTATTTTTTTGTATATAATTATTATAGCAATTTTTATTATTAGTATTTGGTGCATTGGAGTTACGTAATTACCGAGTTTATATTTCATCTTTTCAATTTTTTAATATGTACAGCATCTTCTTCATGATTTATGCACTTATTATTTAGTTATTTACAAAATTATATGCCTTGATACGACACGTAAAATTCATAAACATTCATTAAATATCAACGATTTAATTCAAATAAAAATAATAGCTTTGAAAACCTTTTAGATGTATAAGTGTAAATATATTTTAAACCGTAAATAATCTCTAGTATAATTAAAAATTTTGTAGTCAATAAAACTTTTCGGAAATTATTTGAAGAAAATTATTTTCTTTTGCTTATTATTGTTAAAATTTCTATTTATTCACATAAATTTATCTACACTTATGTATTTCCTCCAAATAAAGATCATTCTTTTGTCCTACTATAATTATATTCAAATTTAAAGAATAATTTTAATTACATTTGATAAAAATTCCTTTATATATTTAAAACAAGCTATTTCAATTAGTATTTCTTTATATTATTATAAATAAAATTAGTCATGTTTAGATACTCGCCATCAACAAGTCGCCACTATACAGTGTATATGTACTCACGTTATATTAAAAAAGCATTAATTTATGACAAAGAATTGGAATTTTCAAACATAAAAGTATAATTAATCTAAGGAATGATCAAGTTATAAATCCTAAATACATTAAGCAAATAGCATTCCTTTTTAAAATATATGTTCTTTTCTTTTCTTTTTTAATAGATGCTACATAATATTTCATCTAAATTGTTTTACGACAATTATGGATTTTCTCAATTTTCACAAATTCTACCAGCCTCCATAAGCATTCCGCGAGCCCCTGCATTCTCCCTTATACATCAAGTTACAGCTGATGGCTGGCGAAGGTGGCGGATTTGGAAGGTGGCAATCTTACCTAGTAGTCTTGACAGGGAGGTAATTTTCTCGGAATTCGAGATTAAAATTGTATAGCCTGCGGAAAGTTCGGAACGGAGCGGTGGCGGAAACAAAGTGCTCGCCTGGCCAATCCAAGAGGAGCGGCGTCGAGCGGTTCGAGAATGTGAATTAGCGATGGTTAAATAAAATATGTGGTGGTTGTGAAATGAAAAATAGCGCCGAGCTAAGCACCCCATCTCTGTTTGTTTTCTTCGCTATCTTTATCTTATGTTAAACACGCCATCTTCTCTTTATGCCAACTGCATTCCATCGGACATTACCTTGATACACTTACCAAGATTACTCGTCCGGGAAGCTGCTTTGAACGCCTCAAACTTACTGATCTTAATTAAATTTTCAATTCTTTACATTTATTATTTTACGCGTTCACATTTAAGAAAATTTAAAACTTCATTGGATGCGGCCTTCAGTAATTATTATTATACATTTTCTAGTAATTAACAATTAAAATACCTTACTTACTTACCCTACAATTTTTTGCTATATCTTTAATTTTCAAAATTCATAGTGCAAGACTCTCTTCAAAAATTAATTCATTGATATTTATATTCACTTGGTAAAATCTTTTTCAGATATTATTCAAATTAAATACAAGTTGAAATGAGTAGATTTTATGCTTCCTATGCTTATTCATTTCATTTTTTAACTTTTTTATTCTGTTCTTTCAATTTATCTAATACATAATTATTTTGTTTTTGTTTTAATAAAGATTTATTTAAAATTATACTTCAAAAATAGTTTTTGAAATTTTTTCACAGCAGAATTTCCCGAACATTATCAATTTTAGTAAAGTTTTAAACTTAATTTGTTTTTTGTTATTTTGACATATAACAAGAAAAAATATTTCTCCACCAATTCTAAAAATAATTTATTAATATATAATTATATGGGCTTCTTGAAATAATATTCTTTGAGTATTATAAAACACTTAATTTGATTAACAATTATATATTTTTAATATTTATTTTCATATATCATTTTATAGTTAATAATTTTTTTTTTTTTAATATATTATATTTTATAAAAACAATTTTAATGAAACAATTTTTTTATTTTTCAATTTTTGCATGTAAAAACTTTTTTTTATTAAAAATTAAATACTGAGTAAAAGTCAATTGATTATAGAAAATTAATATATTATTTATTTATGAAATACTATTTTTTATATAATACATGTAATTAACATTAATGACAATAAAATTATATTTTACATAATTCTTATTTTACATAATTGTTTGTTATTCTTCTGTAAATAAAATGTACATTATTTTAATATTTACTGAGATAAAAATCTTTGCTGTATGTACTTATTTAAGTATTTTTATTAATTAGATTCAATTAAATTTAATTAATATTATGGATGCCATAAATTTTAAGCTTACATAAAATAATTATCAAACGTATAAGATACGTGGCAACTACATAAGTTCTGGCAAACATAATTTAGAGAGTCGTTGTCTTACAATAATTACTTTAACTGATTCAATATATTTCCAAACATTCACGTCCCGTTTGAGCAGGAGTTTGGTTACTGAACTGAATGAGCATTTAATAAATCTACCCATTCTTCTAGTTCATTGCTTGTTTTAAAAGATCATTTGTCGCTCTGTACGTAGTAGAAAATGAAAAAGATTTCTGGAGCTACATTCCCGAATTTTAATGTCTGTAAAAGAAGGCTATACTATTCTCTACTCTGTAATGATCGACACAATTAAAAAGTAACGGTGATTAAAGGCTTGACTTGTTGCATTACATCATTTTTGTTCAAATAAAATAGTTGTCAAATGAATTATCCCACAATTTTTAATGAAATGAGGGTCAACCTATAAAGTATTACTTAAATGATTCATTAAAATAAAAATTTTTGAATACTATTTGTTACGAAAAAAAAAATTTTTGTTTAAAAATTATTTGTAATAATGTAGTATATATGATTAACTTGACTACTATTGCTAATTTTGTACTTATTAATTTTATTATTTAAATTAAAACCCCCACTGTAAATTCCTTCAAATAGAAAAATAAAATTTTTTATTTCCTTAATATTCACAAAGAGTTTTTATTTCATACAATATAATAAGATATAACCGGTTAACTATAATTAATCATACCTGGTATTTTTAACGTATTCGGACATGACTCATATACTATCCCATCAGGTCCACCCGTTTTGTATGCTATCCCAATCACTGTTTCTTATTTATGTAGATTTTTTTATTTAATATAGACTTTCGTAATTTGTCTATAACTTATGTAAGTAAGAATATATTTGACAACTACAAATATATATTCAGTTTATTACTTACAAGAGATCATTTATTAGAGTGGATTCATAATTCCGTTCCAATAGAAATATTGATAGATCAATTACAGATACTAGAATGCATGTGAGGGGTCTCAACAGATCGGAATGATGAAATTCAGACATATGACAAAGAGAGGAACTCATATGTTATACGAAAACATACAGGCGCCCTACGAAAATAAGAACGTGAATAGATACTGTAATTAATTTGAGTGAAGAATGGTAACACCACGGTTGCTCCACTAATAAGTGTCATCCTGCAGGAATTCCTCTCCCTTTGCTCTGCGTCTTGTTGAAACGTACCAAGGTTTAAGTTACCTTTATTTTTCGGTAATAAATAAGAATGGAAAATTTTTGGAACCTCTTTAATACGTCGCTAAAAGAATTCCTAATGCAGATAGAATTACAGAATGACGTGCGGACTGTTTATTATCATAAGAACGCTGTTTCAGTTTATGAATATTTGGAAATTGCGATTTGCTCTCCGTGATTTAGGCTACCCATGACATAGTAACTTTTCAATTGCCTTTGGTGGTTGGCCACATTAGTAGCCACGAGGAAAACCACAATGCAAGATATACGTATGTTGTCCAAAAATTGGGATACAGGGAAAAGTACTCATCGCTTTGAAATTCCCCGGACAATCCCGACTTGCGACGTGTGTAAATCCAAACATACACGTGGTACCTTTTTTGTTTAACTGAAAATTCAATTACTACCCAGAATTTGTACTGAATGGAACAAATCGATTCTATAAAATATTTTATTAAATTTGCGTATATTTTTCCCTGAATTTTTGTGATAAGATGAGTGCATGGTCTAAATTGCATTGGTGGATTAATTGGTGGATAATTGCGTTGAGAAGTGAGCTGCAAATAATTGACGTAATACATAAAGCACTGTCAATTTAGACAGCATTTCTATGAGGATATTGTACGACTCACATACGTTCATCCATGGCGTCGACCTGTAGAATCATTTGTATACGTTGCCAAAGTTTAGCCATTTTCGTTCTTCCCGAGGTTTTTTTATACCAGTCTGCCGATATTATTAAAGAAGGTATACGAGTTCAAAATACTATTATTTGTTCAATTCGGTTGTATTTCAAGTAAAAGAAAATCCGTCATCTTTCCTCATCCTCTAATAGACAATGTATTCATCAAGTACTAGTATTTCGTACAAATACTTTTCTATTTCTCTAGAGGATTTTATTTCGATTTCTTCTGCTGTTGCTATTTGTATTGCCTCCTCTAGAGCTTGAGGTCGTTGTGATTTATCTAACATCTGTAAGTCTTTTGTTAACCCGTTTATAAATACATTTAATGCTTGTGTCCTCAGCAATATTACGCAGGCCTTTCTGTCACCAGCACTTAGCGATTCGTCTAAGCTATTAGTTAACTTTACTAAATAATCTTCTACCCTTTGTGAGTAGGCTATCACTTCTTCATTATGGCCCTGTCTACACGAGGATAATTCTAGCTGCCATTGTCCGTGTGAGCGTTTGTCTGAGTAAGTATCTATCAGATATTCTTTCAGCGATTTCCAGTCGTCGAATTCTCTGTTCCTTATAGATAATCTCGCGTTATCAGTAATTTTTGTTTGAATTATTACGAATAGAGTTTGTGCTTCGGTTTCTTTAACTAGTTGCATAGCACAATCATAATTGTTGCAAAATTCATATAACTTTTTCTTATTTCCGTCGAATGTTGTGAGCATGTTGTATGCGATATTAATTGGCAAAGTAATTTTCAAATTCTTTTATTTGTTAGTTATTTTATCGCAGATTTGTGTTTTATTGTTTATTAAGTATTAAATTAAAATGGCTAAAATACGCAAAAGGAAAAATATATGTATATATTTTTGCAAATACGAAATGTGATATAATTCGATAATTGATTTTTCGTTTTTGTTTTTAAAAAGAATGCAATATAGAATTTATACGCAATTAACTTACGCAAATATGGAAATTATAGCTAGTAACGATCGCATTCTCGATTCCGAAGTCGTCTTGTCAGAGTTGATTGGCTGCTGTTATGTCTCGCTTGATGCAAATGATTGATTGGCCTCCGATTTGGTAAATTTTCGCCTTGTAGATTTTTCGATTTTGCAGATTTTTCGATTTTGCAGGTTTTTCAATTTTGTAGATTTTTCAATTTTGTAGATTTTTCGATTTTGTAGATTTTTCGATTTGGTAGATTTTTCGATTTGGTAGATTTTTCGATTTGGTAGATTTTTCAATTTTGTAGATTTTTCAATTTTGTAGGTTTTTCGATTTAGTAGATTTTTCGATTTTGTAGATTTTTCGATTTGGTAGATTTTTCAATATTGTAGATTTTTCGATTTTGTAGATTTTTCGATTTAGTAGATTTTTCGATTATGTAGATTTTTCGATTTAGTAGATTTTTCGATTATGTAGATTTTTTGATTTAGTAGATTTTTCGATTTTGGATTTAGTAGATTTTGTAGATTACTTCGATAAATACGTGTAGTAGTGTTAGATTTGCTCCTTCAATTTTGCGCGTCTCTCGTGAGTGAACTGCGTTGGCTTTTCTTTGGGTAACAAAGAAATCACTTCATTCACTCAACACAATTATAATCCCACTTCTGACACCAGTTTTTAACGACACGGTAATTAAGAGGGAGCACAAGTAAATTTTCGTTAAAAAAAAAATAATACTTTATTAACACTACAATATACAATTACACGTAAAATAGATTTTAAAATAATATATGACGCAATGCCGATATGTTTTGAGGATCGAAGTATTCGGAGGTCGAGAGGAGACTGCTGAAAAAAATGTTGGAAAAAGGAAAAGTGGGGTTGAAAATCGGTTAGAGTATTTAGCATGGTGACATCGATTCTACGGAAAACAAGTGCGCATATCTGAGAATGCACGCAAGAGGCGGGGTACCCTAACAAAGAGGGAAGCTGTTAGTTGGCTAAAAGTATTTTAGAAAATATTTGAGATTTGAAAACGTTTGGAGTTGCATTTCCTGTGCATTGGCTTGAAACAAGAAAATGCTTGGATAGAGACAAGGGAAAAGAGAAAGTTGGTGACGCATTGGAAAAAGGGAGGGAAGGTTAGAGAAGTACAAAGTGTTACTCGGCAAGAAAAATCTAAAAATTACAGATGTTTTGGTGAGGTACATTACAAATACAACAAAACTAAGTTCATTTCCAAAGAAAAAGAACAATATATTTCTATATATTAATAGTATTTAATACTATATACTTGGATACTTTACACCTTTTGCGTAAAATATACACGTTTCTACAGTAATATGTTGCATTTTCTATTTTTTATTTTTTTACATATGGAATCAAGTTTATTTAGGTTTTTTTAAATTTTTCTTCTACGTATTCACATGTGCCTTTTTATCATATATTTTTATTATTATATTGTTTTCTTGCTGTACTTATCATCAATTTCGTAATTTTCTAAGAATTTAAAAACGATTCTATTATTATGAAAAATAACAAATAAAACTTTTAAACTTCTTTTATATTGGCTAACCGCATCTTTTACTTATAAAGCAAATCTATTATTATGAGGTGGTTTATTGAAATCGTATCTCTACATATATAACTCCTGTTTACGTTAAACATGATAATATAGCTATAATGACCCTATATGCAGTGGAATATTGGAAATTATACTCCGTCTTCTGAAGTATCTCCCGCTATCTTTTCTCTGTAATATCAATGAGATAGAGTTTGTTAACAACAAGAAGTAATATAATATTTTACATATATATTTGCGTTAATTTAACATCAATTTCACAAAATTATATGTAACTATAAGTATAAAGTTTATGTTTATAATATGATTATGTTATAAGAATTTAGCCGAGATTTTGATTTTTATGGAAATATTCACTGAACGTTGATTGTATTAAATATTTTTTCATAAAGACTTATGTATTTTAAAGGTTAAGCGGATTTCTAAAAGGCGACTCTTAAATGTAAAATGAAAATTTTTTATCATGATTGTACTCTAGCAACATCGAGTTTCAGGGACGTCCGCAATTTGATCTATTAAAATTATAAATATTTCAAAAATATAGGAATGAACGGGAAAGGTGCAAGATTAGTTTATAGTCTCATAATTGGATTGACTTGTTTATGAAAACGATCCTGGGTGGCCGACATATGACCCAAAATCGTTTCTCAAGGTAAGAAGACTGGTGGGCCGAAATACGATCCAGCCTCCGGGGTGAATCACAAACATGAGGGAAAATTATGGAGAGGGGCCCTAATGTTAATAAAAGGGCAAGATTTTTGCTAAACGACATTCTATTTATTATTGCTTGGAACATCAAGTGACGCCTAAAGTACACTATAAACATATTTTTATTTAAACATTAAATTAAAAGTTAAAAATTTAAACTTTTTAAATTATTTTTTCCCCTATTGATTCGTCATTTTCGATACAGAGTTACCGAAACTACTAGTTTTATGCCTAAGAGAGGTATGCCATTCTCACATATTAACTTGCACTAGACAAATGTGCCTTTCTGAGTATTTATCCAAGCTTATGGATATGATACATATTGGGATTTCCATAATTCGAAAATCCTAGTTATATAGAAAAAGTATTGTGGGAATTAGAAATTATGCTACACTGGTTTTAGATAATCTTATTGCAACAGGGAATACTTGATCATCAAGAGCCTTTTATGACAGTTATAAACTAACTATTGTAGCCGAGGTTTGACCAGTGGACTCGTACTAAGTATGTGAAGCCTGTGTTAGTATAACGATTATGGTAGCAGTAGCATACTTCCCTTATTACAATCAAGTTTGCCCTCCAGGGGATGTAACCAGTCTTATAGAATATTATGCGAAGACAAAAACTTGGAATTGGTATTGGACAGTGATACAAACAAGTTTTATTTAGTAATATTAAAATTTCTTATGTATGTATAAATTTAAGCTATATTTTATCAGAAATAAGTTAATATTTTTTGAAAAAATATTTTTATATTTTTATTATAAAATGTGGTAAATATATTAAAAGCAGTATATTATTTTTTTAACAAATTATTTAAAACCTTCGTTTTAAATCATAAAATAAATTTGTAATTTCAAAAAATAATCTATAATTATCGCATTAATTATATTTAGCTTACTCAATGTTTTCTTTTCTTCATATACTCTATCTGTAAAAAAGTTTAATTAAAAAATTTTATTGAGTAATTGTGGTTAATTCTTACAGAATTAAATAAAAATGTAATGATTAATACATTCATTTAAAATGTTTTAAATGCAAACTAGAAATTTTATGAAATAAATAATAGTTTTGTAAGTGATAATCAATTTTAGTGTAAGTAGTATAGTATAGAATAGTGCAATAAACCTCTATCTCACATTTTTTATAAATATTTTAAATTATCTCAAAAATGAAGATAAAGATAACCCAAAATGGAGAGATCACATGAAAAGTATCGGGGAGAATAAGAATACGCAGACGAATAGGCAGAATTACTTATATAACAATAGTATAAAATTTGTTTATGTAAATTAAATTTAAACATAAATCAGAATTTCAGTGTTTAGTGTTAAGACCTTAATTTTTTCGCAATATTCTTAATATTTATTTATTTATTTAATTATTATTTGTTAACTTATTATTTAATTAATTATTACCATCTTACTTCTGCCATATCTGAATCGTTACAGTTTTCGTGAAGATCGGTTATAAATAAAATTAACAATTGATTATTCGCGTTAAATACCGATTTATTTTTAATAAATCAGAAGAGAGATATATCAATGTGTGAATGTGTCGTGAATACTTCCTACTTGTTTCCGTAAAATTACAATTATTATTATTACAATTATTATTATTATTATTATTATTATTATTATTATTATTATAGTGATGTTAGTTGATCGTAGAATAAGTGTCTCCTTGTTAAATTCGATGAGAGTTCCCGACCGGGATCAACTTACTCCGTATATCGCCGACGGAAAATATTAATCGATTACAACTCTTCTAAACTCTATTCTGTATTCTGTAAGTTTTCTCTATCGGTTTCATCGTTACTGTATTTATTATGAAAAAAGCGCTAACCTTTCCGGATTTTCCCATCGTTGAGGTGTTCCCATTTTTAGGCTTAATTCGCATTTCGTCGAATTTTAGTCCATCTTACTGGACATTATTTTCCAATACATTGACTAGTATCGATCATATTGAACATGTTTTCGAATTTATAACGATTACTATTTATTTACACTCAACTATCAGCTATATCTTACGCTACGACTTGTGCTGCCTTTTGCAATTCTTTTAAACAATCCGTTTCGTTTTAATTATTAAGTATATCGAATTTCATTACATACGTAACATTAGTTACGGCAAAATTAAAAAAAAAAATCATTGTAAGAATTTGTAAAAAGCGCATATTTTATCAATATATATATAATTCTATTTTCTCTGTTCTAGTTCTTCAAAGTATTTTACTGCTTTACTTATTAAAGAAGTCTATTAATCATTTCATAGCATTTGTGGCGTATATGATTCGTTCGAAATAAAAACAAGCCAAAAATGTAAGGAGTACCGGAAGTCAGAATCACTAGGCACAAACCTAATTTAAATTTATTATTTTATTTTTTTATATGTTTTCAATTTTTGTATTTAGAAAGAAATCTGAAGGTGTTTGTTGAGGATTCAAGGGAGAAGCGAGGTTATTGCATTAAAAATTAAATTCATAATTTTGCTTAAACAATTTACTTAGAGCTCACAATCGTTAGATGCTTATACGACGGCGAACGAGAAGCAACTCTCGACTCCCCCCGCAAGAAACATTTTCCGGAAAGATTTTCAAGCCGCCCACGGTCTCCAGGTACCGTTGTAAAAAACATATGCGGGAAAATCTGCGACTCAGCTGCTAGATTTTCGGGTTATTTTGCGCTCAGGTAGACCGGTAGGTTTCCCTGCGAATTTTTCCGGTCGGAAACAAAAATTATACCTTTTTTCTATTCTACACACAATAAACGCGGTCTCAGTCCGCAACAGTGCTCGTTTGTATGCTTTGTTCCATTACGATAAGTAAACGTAACGTTTCATTTAATAAATAATTTGTAGCGGTGGTTAAAAGTTGTTAAAAGTTATTGAAGTTATTGAGTAAAATATCATTACAAAAATTCTACGTATGTAAATGCGAGTATAACGATTTATGTTGAAATAGCAATTAGTTATACGAGAGGGTTATCGGGGGCGGAACACCCTGTCAGATAAGCCGCCCGTTAGAAATAGATATGCACAGGTTTGAAGCCGAATCGGCAATACATTTTATTGCCGATAAAAACCTTTACCAAGCGTCAGCGGACTGTTTTCCGTCTTTTCGTTACTTCACTTTAGCTTTGACTTTCGACAGCAACGGAGCTCGGTTTCTCTTGTTACCCGCTTCGATCGAGAGTGCGCGAAGTCAGCACGCGTACTACATGTATATATATATATATATATATAAGTTATTAACTATATGTATTTATTCATTTAAGGACGCGATTCGTCTAGTGTAAATAATTATAAAATAGAACAATAAATTAATCAAGTTTATACAGAGTATAACAGCATTTGTTCTTGTGTTTTCACTCCCACGCAAACTATAAATTATTTATTTTATCCCACATTTATATATTATATTGCAAATATTAATCAAGGCTAAATTCTTGTAATTATTGCAATATTTTATGTATTAAATTTATTTATTAAATATTTTTATTAAATTTATTAAAATAATATCTATCAAATTATGTCATAATTAAAAAGCACTAGATTCAATAAAATATTGAATTTTTAGTTATCGATTATCCGGTGAATGCTATATTAGTATTTTTACCATCGAATTCAATATTTTATTTGAATATATAAAACTTAAATTTTAGCAAAATGAGCTAACAAAGAAGGCGCCATTTGTAGAGATTTTGAAGCGAACGTGTCGTAGATTTAATTGTATGACTTAGTACTAAGTTCTGGAAATTTGTTTTTACTGATAAAAGTATTTTTCGATAAATATTTTTAAATCATTTACTTATTCACTCATAAAATATTTTATTCAGTATCTGCAATGCTAAATTATACAAATTATAATTGATGTATTTCAATCATTATTTTTTCTTAATGTGTATATGCATATGAATCTTCTCTCAATCATATAAATAATTTTTATTTTTTTTTTTAATATTTTAATATTCAAAAAATCATAAATTATAATATTAATTAGAAAAATACAACTTATAATTAATTAATTTGATTAAATAATAATTTGAAATAGTTGAAGCACTATTATTAATAATATTCTTTATTGATTTCAACTTGAAGTACGAAGTAAAGAAATAATTATAAAGGTAATAATTAAATATTATTATATTCAAAACATTACCAGATAAAGCAAATAGTTTTGATATTTTTAAAAATATTAATTACAATTTTTTATATAATTATTCATTTACTGTTATTAACCTATGAATCAGGTGGTAAATTTGTTTTAATGTGTACTAAAAATAATTTGTTGGAGTGATTCATACCATTAAATAATATTTAATAATACATAATCTAATTTTTCAAAATTAAATTACACATATGCTTCGTTTTAATATAGGAGTATCAAATTAAGAATACAAATATAAGTAATGTTCATTAATATTAAATAACATGTGAAATAAATAAAATGGTGGGAAAAAGTCATAATACATTGAATCTCGTCAACAAGATATTGTTCTATGTCGACTATAAGAAGGTTTGGAAGCTATGCACAAACAATTTGAATAATTATTATATGCGGTGTCATCATTCGCAAACACGTTGGTTATTCCATGAATTTATTATGTGAGGAACAAATGCGACAAGGTGTCCAGCAGACGGTAACAGAGGTAGAAATATAACTGCTGTTTGTTTTAATAGAGTTCTCGAGACCATCAAAATTGTTTACTCGAGCTCTGTAGAATAATCGCAAGTTTCCATTAGCGAACACTTTCTTGAGCGATAATAACAATAATGATAATAATAATAAGAAGAAATACACAAAGTAAATTTCACTTTCTTTTACTTTTTATATATTCACTTTACATATTCAATTTTTCTGTAATAATTCATTTATTTTTTCTAATTTAAAATATCAAATTCTAAAATAAAATAAATAATATGTTTTATATATTCTGTTTAAAAAATATAAATTTATTTATTAAGGATCATATATCATATATCTATTGTATATATATATAATAAGTACAAATATATACAAATTCATACATATCAATATTTTAAGAGCTAAACAGTTTCGTTGTATAATATTATAAGTTAGTCGTGTATACGATAATATTATTTAAAACATAAAAGTTTGAAATAAATGGTTTAAAAATTTTAAATTAAAGATCTAAATCCATAAAAAATAAATTTGTCATTTAAATACAGGTGCAAAAATCATGTACAAGTAAAAAAATTTTTAAAAAATATGTGAAAGAATTATTATTTGTTAATCGTATTATGCACTTGTAAAATATAATAAGAAATATATGAAACATATAAATATGAAATCAATATAATCAATAAACTATGAAATTCAATGAAACATTAATCAAAATCTTTCAGAATAAATCAGAAAATATAATAAAAAAATTAATTAATATGTATTTTTCTTATCCTTCGTTAGATATTATTACGCATAACAGATAGATTACCTTTTGTTCTTTCGCTGAAATTTGTTTAATGGTTGAAAAAAAAAATAGTTTATTATTGGAACTTTTAGAGATTTAAAGTAAATATATAATTACAATAATGATCCAATATTTTACAAATTCATTATTCCTTTTTTAATATAATTATATATTATATCTTATATACTATATATTATATATTATAAATTATATTCAAATTTATGCTTAGAATATATGATATTGGAACAAAACTTATTAAACAAAAAATAATACATTTTACAAACCGATATCTCATATAAAATATTTTTACAATATATGATAAAAATCTAAAACAGAAGAAGTATTTATGAATAAAAATAAAACTATTCTGAAATATATAAATTTATAAATAACATAAGCATTTATACTGGTGTTTCGTGTCAATTAATATTACAATCTAATGTTGTCGTGGAAATACCTATAAGCCAATAATGAAAGAAAAAAGGAAAAAGACTGAAAGCACACCATAGAATCAAATTATCATTAACGTAAGCTTCTTAAAAATGCTTCTCTTTATGCTAATATCAATGTAAAATTGGTTATACTACTTGTACATTCTTTTGTTATTACATAGTAAAAAGTATAAGAGCTTCTAAAATATTTTTTTAAAATAATGTTTTTTAATCTTATATTTATTTAATCAGAGTTATAACATAATAAAACTCGTTCAATTAAATTTATTACATAATTGAATCTTCCAACCATTCCCAATTTCTAAAACACTGTTTGTCTCTGAAATGTATTCATTTATTTCCATTGCATATCCAAAAAAAATGAAGTCCGAAACTTATAAGACAGTCAGTTCCAAAGCGTGTTATGATCATTGTTAAAGTTTAATGGTGCCATCAAGTATTTACTCAATTTCCTTTACTTTTTTCATCTTAAAAATACAATAGCAAAAATACTGCATCAAAAAAGTTTTCAACCAATTTTTATATATATTGAAAAAACTAAAAATTTATAAATTAAATTAATTTTTATATTTCATGAATAAAATTTAAATATGCTTTTTCATGAGCCTCCATATATTGATAATTCATTTAAAATTTCAAAATAATCATAGTAAATTTTTATCGCTTCAGTTAACATTTAAAAATAATTTGAATTGTTAATAATAATTGATAATAATTTTATTCAAGATTCATTATGATATGAATGGTTATTGAGATTTATTTTTGAAAATTAATGAAAAAATATTTTTATCCTCACAAAAGTACAAAATATTCTATTGAAAAATTGAAAAATATTCCTTATAGAATGAGTTACGTATAACAATATTTTAATGTATAGAAAATGTATATTAAGTACCGTACATATCAGTTTTATTAAAAAATTAAATGTTTTAATGTTTTAACTTAATGTTTTAATAAATGATATTAAATAGAAATATAAAATATTAAAGAAAAATTAATTCCCAATTTGAAAATCTTTGAATAAATTTTTATCTTTATAATAAATTATTTTTTATACTTTTACAATGGAAAGTTCTAATCGATATTATTTAATAAGCAATTGCAATATAATTATAACGATAATAATAAAATTAATAATTTAGAACTATTATTTAATTACTCTAATTTGTTAATCAAATTTTAGGATGAATGCAAAGAAATGAGTAATTGATCTTCTTTAAAGATTTCATTTTGAAGATTAATTTCTTTCAAGAAGTTTAATTAATTTTATTTGTGAATAATGAAAATAATGAAAAAATGTTCAATTTTATAAAGCATCGTTCTAAATTTTCATTATTAAATCATTATTAATGTCTCTTTTCAATAAACTTTTATATACGATTGGTTTTATACAGTTTTGATATTATAGTTAGTTTAATGAGTTAAAAATGAAATTGAAAGAATTCGATATATTTAAATGAATATAAGTTTTAATTTCAGAGGAAGGTAAGAGAATCATTTAAGAGAAAACTATGGCCCAATAATAAACATTTGTGTCGAAATTCGTGAATGACTCGAGGTTTAAACAAAGTTGAGGCAAAGCCAAAAAGCCCCGGAAAGTCTTAAAAATTTGCTAAATTGATAAGCCACAGAGAGTTTGGGAGCCGATGCGAAACGAGGCATAAATTTTGAGCGAGCAGCCATCCAACGATCGCAGAACGGAAGAAAAATGTTTATCACGCGTTATGAAATTCTCGAACGAGGCAATTTGTCGAGCTAATAAAACTTGAGCGACAATTCAGGCGATAGCAAACTCCAGTGAGGATGCGACATCGATTACCGCGCATCCAAAGATTGCGTGTCGTAATTCTTCTTTAGGAATGTGCCGTTCGCGGACGCGATGATAAGTCAGTGCACGCCCAGACGGCTCTCAACGGATAAGAAAATTTAATAACCAAACTGCTCAGTCGAATGCATGGGATGATCGACCTGAAGCATGTGCCATCTCAAGGGAAAAAAGGAACGAGGACATCGACGATGGCACTTTTGCATTTTGGAACTCCCGTCCTTTTTTACAAAAGTTAAATTTGTAATTTTTTTTTTTTTTTTTTTTTTTTTTTTTTTTTTATGTAAATTGCTTGAATACCTTCTTATATTCTAGGAAACTTGTTTATAAGTTTTTAGGCATTTCTACTTGTGCGTGTCATGAGCTATCGATGTCTTTATAAAATATCTGCATTCATGAATTTCGTTAAAAATAGTTTTAAAATGTCTATCTCGGGTCTTAAATTATAAAATAATCATGTAATTTAAATTTATAAAATATATAATATATAAACCACGTGCAACTTACAATTACAAATAATTATATCTACCTATATTTTTACACAGAAACATTTCTAACTTGTAAAATAACAATTAAATAATATAAATGATGATATTCTCCAAATATTAAAACCATTAATCAAACGTACAATCATTACGAAAAACTAAATCATTTCGATACTTTTTAAAAAGGAAAAAAAAATTATTGATTTTTTTTTTTCATCATAATTAAAAGGACATGTATTTTTATTGAATTTTTAACTATCAAAAATTTTTGAAATATAATAAAATTAAAATTAAATTAAATTTTTATAAGTTTTCGAGAATTAATCCCAACAAAATGCATTAATCAATTTTTATTTGACCAATATCGTATGCAATAAATTTACGAACAGTGAAAAAACTTTAATAAACTTCTATTTCGAATTTACTGAAAGACTGAAAGCAATATATGGCTTTGATTCATTGTAATATGAATAAACAGAAATAATATTAATGAATAAAAAATAATATTATATACTATAGAGCAGTATTAAATGGAAAAAAGGACAAAACTATATTGACTTAATTTTTTAATAATTTTATTATTACTTAAAAAAATTCAACAAATTAAATCATTAAACAATCGCAAGTGCATTTAAAATTATAAAACAAGTAATTATTTATAGGAGTAAATTGCGAGGAATGAATTGTTGTGGTTTGTTATATCTCAATACTTTTATACATTTGTTATAGTTTTTCATATCATATACTCAACATTTAATTCTATTTTTAACTCTATCTAAGAATATAAATAGTAAAAAATTAAGATATAGCTGATAATAATTTTACTTAGAATCTAATTATTGCATTAGCTTTTTTAAATAGTGGTAAAATTAATGAGTTATCAAAAAAATACAAAAAACTGTTTTAAATTTATTAAAATTTAATTGTTTAAGATTAAATATGAAATGTTCACAATTATAAAAATAATCGAACAAAATTTTATTATATTCTTAAAATAGTAATATTTAAGACAGAATAAAAAAAACACATTCTTAACTATTAATAATAATGAATTATACTAAAATAATCGAAAGGGGGAAATAATATAAATTTAAAAATTAAAAAAATCTAAGTAAATAATAGAAGAGGATGCTTTATTAATTATAATAAGAGATCCATGAAATAGTTTCCTAACGTATTGATGAAGTGATAAGATATAAAAACTGGACATATGAATACAGACAAAGTGTTAAGCACGAAAGGTAATAGAACAATATAATTTCAATTTTACTATCAAACCCGAGCAGCAATTTCTCTTCTCATCTCGAGAATTTATGGATATTTTTTCTTATTAATTTTCATAAGTTCAACACCATACGCTCGGCATACAAAACTTGCAGATAGCCATTTGCTGAAGTTCTCACAATTTATAGTTTTTATTGAAATATGTTAAAATGCAGCTAATTTTGTTATTTAACTGAAAGTTAATATATTTTTACTAGAATGTAATTTTCTTAATAACCTCCACTTTTTTTTGTCTTTAATTTTAATTTAAACTATTACAATATTTTTCAAATTACTATAATATTAGTTAAAAAAACATTTTGAATTCATTAATACTAACATTATTTATAAAAATATAAAAAATTGAATTAAGTTATATTATTTAGTATTAGATTTATTTTATTTTTTATTTTAATTCTTAATTTTTATATTTTATAATCAAATAAAAACGCTTGGCTTAGATTTCATTTATAAATTATATATTTCAATTAATGACTTAAGTATGAATTTATAATTTATTTAATATATTTAAAAAAATTTTACATAATTTAGAACTATTCAGTGTATTTTCATGAATAATGTTATATATCTATAGAAAGAAAATATTTATTTTTCAATTATACATATACAGATAAATTTATGGATTATAGTTTTTAAAATAATTCATATTTAATTGCTAAATAAGTAACAAACTTTACACTATTAAGTTAAATCATAAATAGTGTATGTAGGTGTTTGATAAAATATTGTATAATTTTTAATATGAAAAAAAAATAAATAAATAAAAAAAATAGAACACAGTATTTTTACTACATATAAATAAATAAAAAAAAGAAAGTTTAGAAAATGGAAAAAGAGAAAGTGTAAGAGAGTGGGAAAGATAAATGTATTTATGTGCCGACTGTTAATCATATTTACGTTTACTTACGTTTTCGTAATGTGTAAGAAATAAACTGCAGAGATGGTGAATGGTAATAACTCCAAACCAGATGAAATAATTAATTCATTGCAATTCATCTGTGCAGTTGAACCACTTAAATAACAATGATGAATATACTTGTTTTCTTGCATTCTCATATTTAAACAAAATTTTAACGGAATCGAATGTCAATTGTTTATAATAAATAAAAGTTCAGCATACAATACTTCATTGGGACAGGTATTTTTCGATATACTTTCCGCCCACTTTTATTCACCAATATTTTTTTGACGAGAAAAACTCTTTTAGTCTTCGACTTTCTGCAGATAGAGCCGTACACCGCAGACGCGAAAAAATGTACTTCACAAACGTACGACAAACAGGTAAATTGGCTACCCAATATTATCCTTTCTTATCGTATCACTTATTTTTCACTATTTTTATCGATTTTACGTCAATCCAGTATCTTCCCTATATATTTCCCGACCTTTCATGGTTTCATGGTTCGATAATAATCGAGTTAAAAAAAAAATTATAAAAAACCTTAATTGTTTTATAACACACCCTGTATATAATTATTTCTAGATTTAAAAAAAGAAAGAGTATGGACATGTTTTTCAACGCGTATAAAGGGAGAACTAAATTTAAAAAATATGAGAGATGTTGTAGAATTAGTGGGGATATAGAGTAATTTTTCGTCTATTTAAACGTGGAAAAGTAAAGTAGTTACAAAAATTTCAAAGACATTAGAGAAAATAATTATGAGTGGTTTCAACGATATACATATCAAGCCATTTCATGTAAAATAATGAAGTTACATATAGGGTTACTATGATACTGTTTTTTATTAAAATATCAAGGATTCGAATTAAGATTTTTAATTTGAATTAATCTTTAATTCGAATATAATCTTGAATTTAATAAGAAAACTATATTATAATAATCCTAAAGATCGAATGACTATATGAGTGAGAGACACTAGATTGTAAAGAGGCTTTATATAAATCTATAATACATATAGGTTAATATTTCAGGTTATTTATATAATAAAAAAACCTTCTAACACCATATCTGAAATTAATGAATTTTGGGTCGACCTAGTTGAATTGATTTTGATGAACAGATTAAAAATAGTATTACGAAGGACAGATCTGGTAGCTGTTTTGGAGAAGTTTAAAATCAGTTTTCTGTAATGAAGCTTCTAATTAACTTATATTATTTATCTCCATATTTATTTATTTTTTTACTGAATCTATACGTTCTGAAATGAGTTTGAGATCATTCTAAGAAGTTCTTAACAATAATAAGTTCTTAACTTAATACTGTTTTGAAAGGGAAAACAATTCTTTTCTCTAATAGTTTCTCCATTAAATCAAAAGATAAAGCATCATCATTTGATTTAATTCTTATAATTGAGAAGATAGAATATGGGAGGAAATAGGTTTATACGGAGTTAGCATCGATATCGAAGTTGAAATTTGCATTATTAATATAGAAAAGACATATTTTTGCTTTAGTATTATATTTTTTTATAAGAAATTTGTGTATATTTTATCAATCTTTAATTAAAATCATCATGAAAAAAACTCCAAAGATCAATATATAAAATTATAGTTGTAATTATCGCAAACATACGTGAGTGCCACTATTACAGTTTGCAATATTATTTGGCAATTGGAGCATATGACAATAGATGTTGCTGTAGTCTGTCTTTTCTGCAACCGCATTATGTCCTAAGATATGGCTTTGATATTTCTTGAAAATACCAAACACTGGTAGCACAAAGAACAGACATTCTTATTTAAGATCCCTCATTCCTAGTCAATAGCTTCCATTCAATGATTATTGTTAAATGATCTGTGAATTAAATTCTGTCCTAGCTGACTAACACTTAGGTATTGTCATTGCAGGTTTCTAAATCCGGAAATATTACTTCATAAAATTTATCAGTTATTTATGTTAAAGTAATATTATAAATTTCCCTAATATCCTCTAGTATAATATAGAGCATACTTACCAAAAGATGTTTATCCTTCAATCAACTCTTAATTCATAAGGTATTCTTTCATTCAATGGTTTAATTAGTCTTGCACACGCTAAACATGGTTATTTTTTCAGCACTTGTAAAAGAATTCTTTTGAAATTTTAACAATATATCTAGAAACTCTAAATCTATTTTTTTTTACAAATTTAGAATTCAAATATTATTTTAAAGTCAAGATATATGAAAAGTCAAGGAGGACAAAAAAAAATGTTGTGAAATGGCTACCATAGCAAAGGTTCATAAATTACCTTTAAAAGAAAAATTTTTTTTTAGAATTACATTAGATAAAATTCTACTATAAATTTTTAGCTTTTTAAAATTCTAAAAATAAAAATTGACAAAAATAGCAGCGTTTAAAAAAAAAGCTCATTTATCACATGCCAAATTTGTAATTTTTAAAATATTAAAAAAGTATGAAATGTAAAAAATATACGTTTTTGAAATAGTTAAATTAATAAATCAATTATTTAATAAATAAAGTTATTTAATCTTTGAAAATAATAGAAATTAATTTGCCAAAGTGTTATATATATATTACATCAATGGGTAAAGAAATTTTATTTCGGACAAAGTAAAAAAAGACACACTTATACAGTACTTTTTTCCATGTTGGAAAGAAAGTAAATTTAAATTTTAAGACAAATAATATTTTCCTTTTTTAATTTTTTTTTAATTTCTTATATAGAATTTATAATTTTATAAAAAATACGATTAGACTCATGTCTTTATATAAAGCAAATATATTTTTAAATGTGAAGATATTACTTTTTAAATTTGTAAAATTAAAAAATAAATTTATATAATAAATAATTAACATATAATGATCTTATATTTTTAAAATTATTTAATAAAATTTTAATATATAATCAATATTTTATAGATAAAAATTAAATTATTAGAGGATTTAATATAATTTTTTAACTTTCTATAACTTCTAACTTTCAATAATTTTATTTGTTGATAGTAAAATTAGAGTAGTGTTCTTTTTCAAATAAATAAAAAATAATTTTTTCTCTCTTTTTTCCACATGTTGTTTATTTTTTTATAATTGTCAATTTTATGTTATTTTCTTTTATGGCATTAATCTCTTTATATTCCCCTGTTCTAGAACTCTTTTTTATCCACGTCGTTTATTTACATGATTTTTATTGTTATCTAAAGTATTCTACTGGATTTTCTTATAAAAAAACGTATGAACTTAGTGTATCATCGTATAATTCAGATGCAACATAGACCAAAATATCAATTAGGTTTCGAAACCAAAAGTTTTCAAATTAAAAAGATACTTGATATATTGTATAATAAATAGAAATAAAATTTTTGCGATGCAACTGTAATCTCGGTGAATACTGAAAATTTACTTTCCAATAAGTAATAACCATATTCGAAACCTATAAATTATAGTTAATATAAGAGAAGAAATTTTTTACAATATTAACCTAATTTTTTTTCCTTTTTTTTGTTTCTTTCAAACCACAATTAGAATTGTATACACAATGCCTTACTGAATTATTATTAAGAATTTATTATTATTTATATTTATTATTATTAAGTATAAATTGTAACGCTTTCTCTTATTAATTGAATTTAATATATAATATACAAGATTATTTATATGATAACCTTTACATTAGGTAAAATATATTTTCAATTTAAGTAAAGAATGTTTGTGTTATGTGTGCAATCAGAATACAAAACTTCCTGTTCTGTGGTTTCAAATCATAATGTTAATACTTTCATATAATTAAAAGTAATATATAAAGTATAATTTTATAATCCACGCAAATAGCTTATAAAACAAAAAAATTACTTCAAAAAATATACATTGTTCTATTTTAATACAAAATAAATAATGCTAACTAATAATAAATTTAAAAATTAATAGATACTATTGCATTTTTAAATATAAAATTCATAATTAAGGAATATAGAATTTGTTTAATAGTAATACAAAATGTCATAATAAAGTAATAAATATCAAAGAAGAGATTTTCTTATTACTCATAAATAATTTATAATTATAATTATAAAAATTATTTTGCATAGAGTTTTCTCTTTTATTTTTTAGAACACGCTAGTTGCTTCCATTATTGAGATTATTTTAATATATATAGGTACCTGTTAACAGCGTAGATAAAGTTGATAACTACTATTACGATATCAGAAACTTAAGATAATGTTGATTTTTTCATTGAATACTCAATTCAAATTCTCTAGTTAATTTTATTCCTATTTTTAAGAAATTTATTTGGACTATAATATGATACTACACATAATAAAATGCTTTTATCAACAGTGGGTAATTTTATATATTAACTCAAATGATAAATAGGTATTTAAAAGTAGACCATTCTGTATTTTTTACCTATCCATTTTATGTAAAACACTGTTTGTATAGTTACCTTGCATGTGTATGTATAGGAAATTACATTAATTTCATTAATAGAGTGCTATGCTACATATTGAAACAAGATAGTAATTATTATATATCAAATTTAACAGATTAGTTTAATAAAAGATCCATTATAATAATTGTAATAAAATGACCATAAATTGAATTAAAATTTTATTCAATGCGAAGCAAACATTTTGTGTATCTTACGTGATTTTTTTTCCCTAACGTCTAAAATTTTCAAGCAATTATTCTTAATTTCTTTGCTATTAAAAAAAATTTTAATTTCCATTAAAAAATGTTCTTAAATAACTTTATACATTGATGATCACAATGTACGCATTCAAATAATTATTGAAAAATCTAAATTAAAAGTAATGGTTATTGTTTAAAATAGTTTCATGCTTGAAGGAATTTTTATGATAATTAAACTCATTGAATAAAGGTATCGTTTAAAATAATAAAAGTAAAGGAACTTAAACTATCCTTATTTTTTTATGCTAATCCCTTCAAAATTAATTTGCATGTTAGTAATAAAATTTTATATTAGATGTATATTGATTAATTTATTAATGAGTATAGAGCCTAAACAAACTCTGTTGTTTAAAATACATATACGTATAAATATATCCTTAGATTTAATTACTAATATGTTACTTTTTTCCTTACTCATGTTTTTTTTTTGTACAACATATTTTTATTCAAATATTAAGAAAACCTTAACTTTTTTAAAGATATTTTTAAAGTTAATATGTTATAATATGACATAAGATTTTTGATATTTTTATAAATACTTGGTTTATTGTGAAACACTATTTACTCGAATTCTTTTATTTCTTCAAAAAAGTATTATTTATTTCAACAATCTTATTTTCATAAGGAGTAATTTTTAATAGAAAATACATTATAGATGTTTACTAAAACTTAACAATAATTAATTTCAATTAAATTTACATAAATATAAATGTTAGAATTTTTAATATAATTTAAAAATAAAAGATATATCTAAAACAATTTTATTTTGATACCGAAATAGATAATACTGATTTGGTCACATGTATTTTGAAAAATATCATACATAAAATGTATTACAACAAAATATTTAAAAATTCTAAAATTATAAAATTCATTCTTCTAGATTTGTAAGTCATTAAAAAGAAAGATGATATTTTATATTTAAAAAATAAATAAAGTATACTTTCACTCAGCATAGAATTTATATTCTATTTAAGAATTTTATTTAAAAATTCTATATTTAAATGCTTTAATTATTTTAAAATCGTATATATTATTTAAATTGAAATTATTTCTTTCTAACTATAGAATCATATTAATACTACATAATTTTTTACTTTAAACATAATGAATAAAATAAGTACCTGTATAAATACATGATTTTCAATATTTCGTACGTTCTTCAAATAATCTTTGCGACCAGATTTTAAAGTTTCATTGATACTCAAATTTAGCAAACATACATTTTTATGTATTTTTTAAGATTTCATTAGTGTATTCATATTTTCTATTGACATTCTATCCCCACCAGTTGACTTAAACCATTACACTCAACTGATAAAGTGCATAAAATTTAGTCATTCTCATTTGATTGATATGGAATTGATTGACTTTTACTCTTACGTAAGTATGATTTGATTATGAGAAAAGCTTACTACTTTAAAAAAGTGCATCACTTAAAAATTATTATTAACTAATATTAGTAGTCTTTAGCAAAACGCAATGTGGTTGGTAAAATTAGCAATTTCACCATTTTTGGTATGGATTCTATTACCGATTGGTGTAGAAAGCTGTACTGAAACAGTTTCTGTTGAGACAATTTTTACTCCTGGTCCACCTTCAAATACATCAACGAAAAATTCTGATTCTACTTGCAAGTTTCCGAAATCCCATATTAAATGGACTGGAATAATATGGATCGATATAAATGAACGATTTACTCAATTAATACAAAATAGTACAGATTATCTATATATTGAAATAAATTTCAATACAAATGAAGGTCCTATAAAATGTAAATTAGTTAATAAGACTGTTATTATAAAATACTGGTTTAATGGAGTAATTGAAAACCATACAATTTTAATTCCGAAAAAATATCAATTAAATGATAAGATTGGAATGTATTGTTTTTCCCCTAACGCTTGGATTATAATACCGACTAAGGCTAACAATGAATGTATATACCCTCCAATTAAATGTCCTTGTATTTATTGAATAAATGTAAAAAAGATAATTAATGTCCGAAGGCTAGTATAATACCTAAGAAGTGATAACATAATTCTTCATTCGATGCATTTAAAACAACACGAATTAAATTTTTTATCAAGATAAGTTTTTTTTATCAATGTGAAAAATAAATTGAAAGTATAAAAATGCAAAATTAAATTATACTTAAACAATATTTTGCTGTTACAAAATTTAAAATTACTTAATAAAATTAAAATTGTTTATATATTTAAATGCATAAATGAAACAACAGATTTCTTATTGTACATTAGATTATATATTTTTTTAAATAAATTTTTATTACTAAAAAGTGACTATATTTAACTATGCAACCTCGTGACTCTGATTATGATTTTGGTAAATAATGTTATTTAGAATAAGTCATAATCAAAAAATATCTGAACATTGCTACAAAATACTGTAGAATAACTGTATATCATATAATAACTCATAAAAATATATTTTCATATTTTTACCTTATAATTTCCTTTTTTTTTACATAAAAACAGATATTTTTATATATCTTTCTAAAGAAAAATCATAATATTATAATACAATACATAATTAAATATTTTAATTATAAAAAAATATCATTCAATTAAAAAAAATACAAAAGAGCTTATAAACAATAAATTAAAAAATAATAAATATAATAATTAAATCAAAGTTTACTTAAATTAAAATCAATATAAATAAAATACATATATTTATGATGTTTTATTTATAAGAATTATGATTTATATTGAATTGTTTATGTTACCATTTAGATTTACATTAATTTACTTGATAAATTAAGAGAAATTTTATAGATTATAATTCAAGTTGAAATAATAAATATACGTGAATAATAATAATAATAATAATAATACGTGAAATAAAATACTATAGTCAGAAAAGAGTAAGGGTACAAAATAATTCATATTGCAATTCAATATTAATTTTCCAAATCTTGAGTTTTGTAAATTATAGTTACCAGTTCAGATATTTCCATAATTTTATTAAGTATTGTAACCCTTTTTGCATATTCTTGTGCTCTCTTTTTTTTCTTATAGTACACTATTTTGATTTGTTTTGACTATTCTTTTTTATTTTTGGAATTATTTTCTTTAATACATTTAGATACGTAAAACAATACGTAAACTGGAAACAAAAATTATGATATTAATCATAAAATATTAATGATAAATTTTTATTAAAATTTTTTAAAAAATTATGTAAAATAAACGATATATTATGACATTATAAAATACAAAAGAAAATTTAAAAAAAAGTTTTCAAAAAAATAAATAAATATATCAATATTTTTATTTATAATATAAATTAGAAATACATATTTACAATATGAAAATCATATTCAGAAAGACAACAGTTGGAGGATCTTATCTGGATTTCGTATATCTTTTTTACGTTAAAGGGTCTTTGAATCTCTGAAATTATTCTTTGCTGACAGATACAGCTTATTCATGATTTCATGAATAATAGAAAAAAAGTTATTGAATAATATTTAAACGACACATAAATTCAACACCTACAGACTGACTATATCAAAAATAAAAAAAAATTTGCATGGGACAGCAGAGTGAATCTTCTAATTAACATTCAGGAATTCAGTTGGCCGATAAAACAAAATACAGTAACAAAAAATTACTCTGGTAGAATGGAAAATTGTACAAACTAACAATAATAGAACACGAAAATTTTATAATACAGCAAAATAGAGGAGTAATGGGATATTACGTATTTCAAATTATTTTTAATAATACTTAAAGTTTCTATAAAAAAACTTATAGAAAATTGTCTGCAAAGGTATTGATTTTCTATCATATGCAAGAAGAATTTAGAAAATGCCAAAAAGAAAATATTTATTAAATTTAGGCCTTTTGGAAAAATAAAATAGATATTGATTCCTAAAAACTTCTGGAGCTTTTTTCAAAATTCACTTTTTCGACTATAAAATAATTTTTAACAACCCCGAAATTAAAAAATATTATAAAGGCCTACAAATTTTATAAAATAAATCATTATGAAATCAAAGTTAAGAAAATTGTTAATAACATCTCATTACATAAATTATTTAGAGAAAATAAAATAGTTTATATGTGTTAAAAAAGTTTGTTTCATATAGAAGCTTACATAATAAACCTTCAGAGCTAGCCGACTCTGAGATATATCCCTAAAATCATAGGAAAATAAAAATGATATTTTTGAAAAAGATGAGAAACTTAATAAAAACCTAAATTGTATAATCAGACTTTCTTTATTATTTTCAAGTTATGAGAAAAATGTTAGATCTCCACTGCACAAACGAAAACTTGACAGAAAAGTATCTTGCATAAAACTAATTTTTGAATTGAAAAGACAAAAAATTACAATTAATATCGATCACCAATTTTCTCTTTAATGAAATAAAACAAAATCCTAAAATTAGAGAGATCGTACTTTGTACATTTCTTGATAATCAAGGAATGGTCGATACTACTACTTTCAAGTTATTAGAATAGTATCAAATCATAAATACAATTACCATAATACAAAAAAAAATAAAAAAATAATTAAATCTGTGCTAAAATCTGAAAAGAATACTGTACATCTAGGAGAGAGATCCAAAATGATAAAGTCTAAAATAGATATTTTTAAACAAGGAGTATTATTTTTTTATACATATAATCTATAATAGTAAGTACACTCTTATTAAAATGTATAGAAATCAACCTTATCACAATTCATAACTCAGTCGACATAATTATCATTATCTCTAGTTAACACTTAATAATATCTAAAGAGATGATAAAACAAATTTATAATACAACCGTGTGAAGTTAAGTAGTGTGAAGACAAAGATTTTGAAACAAATCTCTAAAAAAACAACAATAATTTTAGAATCTGCAGAAAATAAAAATTAATTACTGTTAGAGAAGAAAAAAATAAAATCATCTAGTGAAATAGATATTTAAGTTTTGTAAATGATAAGAAATACCCTTAAAATCCTACGTAAGTGAAGAAACTACTAAAAAAATACGGAAATAGATCCCAAATTCTATCCTATAATCAATTGAATGTATTTATAGTTAAAAGTGTTATTACATATATCATTTGTGCCTGATCGCCAAAAACTAAACATAATATTTTACGAAAAATACTCACAAAAATTTAAAACTATTCTCCGTATTTAATAGCTAATTTATTTAACTAAAAAATACTTAACAATTTCGAAATTTTTAAACCATTTATTAATTAATCTAAAATATTAATACAACTATTTTGTTATAATATATAAATTGAAACGAAATATGTTATGAAAAATTCGTTAATTGAAAAAATGAATCGTGACTTTATAGATAATTAAATAACATACAATTCTCAGATGCATTATACTAAAATGCATCAAAAATACTAATAATTGTCATATATATACAAGACACTTTTAATATTGAATTTAACTTTTAGCAAATTGAAAAAATATTGATTTTTACATGTTTGTTTTATCAGTTATTTGAAAAGAATCCAACACTGAAGAATTAATTTTTCTTTTTTTTTCTTCGAACAATCATTATTTTAAAATTTTTTGACACTTAATGCTTAACAATTAAATATAAACTATATTAAATATCTGTTTATTATAATATTTAAATAATACAATGAATATCTCAATATAATAGTTATTTATATAAAAAATATAAATAATTAAAATTATATTTATATTTAAATTAACATAGTAAATTTGTATTAATTTTGATAAATTTGATTAATAAATAATTATAATTAATTTAATAAATTATGTTAATGATATTAATAATATAAATGTAGATATATACCAGTGCTTAAAGGACTCTGTTGCATAATATTCATAATACAGTAAAGTATTTAACACAATATTTTCTATTTTCTATTAGAATAGTGTTTCAAACTCTACAAGAAATTTATCAAGGTCATTAATTTATCGCCCACTAGTGTATAGTTTGAAGCAAGTAACATTTTCTCAATGAATTATCGACATATTTGTTGTAAAAAATTTTGAATATACCGAAATATGTATTCAGCCATTTAATACTGAATGGAATAATGTTCTAATATTTTAAGTTCTTTAAAGCAAATTATGTTTAAAATTGTATAAATTTTTGCATTTATATTTATTAGTAAATAACAATATATATAAATTTTTAATAAATAAATTTTTCTTTTCAATAATAATTAATTAATTAATTAATATTTTTAAATTAATTAAAAATATTTTATTTTTCAGATAATTAATAATTTAATAAAATTTTATTAAAAACAATTTTTTTATAACTATTTTAATTTATAAGTATATTTTAATATTTATTTCAGGGAATTTGCAATTATTTAATATAAATAATAGAATATAATGTAAAATATAACACTTTTAAAATATAAATATTTATGTTCAAAAATTATTTAAGTATCGAATTTTTGTCTCGTAGAAAATTTATTTGGAATTTTACATAATTTTTGATGATTTAAAAAGCCAGTTTTTGATTAAATGCATTTTTGTCATTACAAAAAAAGAAGCAGTTGTAGAATTTTCTTATACTTTAAATATATTTTTATAGATTATTACAAACGAATTTAATGTATAAATTAATATTGTAAAATATTTAGAATACATATCATAAGGTGATTGAGTATTTTATTGAAAATTTTTAAAAAGTTTTATTTCAGATATACCTTTTATACAATATCTTAACTTCAAAATTTGTACGAAAGTACATTCATATAGAAATTACGATTGATTAGGATTAATGTATACATTTCATCATCAAAACTAATTGTATTCATTATGGAAAGGGTTAGAATTCTGCAATCACAAAAGCCTCTAAAATCATTTGATATTATAATGTAATATTGTAAAATATATCCTTATATATATATATATATATATATATATATAATATACATACATACATGGTCTGTCCAAGAAGTATTAAGTTTTTATATTTTTTGAAGACACTATTTATCGTAGCGATTTCTGCTAGGTCAGAAAATGTGTGGGTAAGTTTTTCCTATTTTTTCCCCTTTTTTTATTTTTTGATCATTAGAAGCGGCAGGATTTGCATTTGCGTAAAGGATGTTTTTCACTTTTAAATTTAAGTGAATACTTAAATAAATAAATATTTTGATAAATTTAATAAAAATAGAATAAAAATTATTATCTGCATAAATTTATGTCACTTTACCCTTTTTTCCTGTCAATATTTGGTGCATATTACAAAGTACACATTATATTCTGGTTGTAAAGCTCCATTGATAATTAAGGTTCACAAGCATATAGTACGTGTTTTTTAAGGTTTTACTAATACATTTAAGTTTCTATCAACTTTTTTTCAACATTCTATCCCCACCAGTTTGGTTAAACGATTAGATTCAGGTGATACCGGTAACATAAAAGTCTCGTTTGCTTGATATTGAATTAATTAACTCTCACTACTGTATACGTACATTGATTATGAAATAAAGGCTTCTGCTATAAAAAAAAAGTGCATTGCCTCAAGACTATTTTTAAGTAATATCAATAATTTGTACACAAACTTTAAATATTTCCGAAGGAAATGTTGATTTCAGCAATTTTAGCATGTCTTTTATCGCTAATCGTCATAGGAAGATCCAATTATTTACTCGAAAATTTATCCAACCTATCAGCACAACATACAAAACTTACACCATCAATTAGTAATGAAAAGTGTAAAATACCATCAAAGAATTTTTCTTGGAAAGGCAAATATTATATTGATATAAATACTGATTTTAATATTATAATACAGTCTTTGAGGGAATATCAAATGATTGAATTAAAATTTCATAAAACTCCACGAAAAGTTGACTGTAATACATATTCAAATAATGGTACGGTTGTAATATTATGGCAGTGTTCTGTTTTTACGTGGTATACATATTCTATTGAATTCAATAATTATTATGAAGTAAATAAGAAAACAATGATAATTTCTTGTTCGCGTTCTCTTATTACTATTAAAGCCCCCGCTAAGTGCAAAACCTGTCCTTTTAAAATAGATTGCCAAAAGGAACCATACAATGAATCATGTATAAAACAAACGAACCAGATGGAAAAAAAATAATTCTAATATAATTTATTGTAAATAACAACTCAAACTTTTTTGAATAAAATACATTTTTTATTACTGTCAATGATTTATTAAAAATTAAGTTTATCAATATTATTGAATAATAGATACACATTTTGATACATTTTTTAATTTATTAAAATACAAAAAATTTCTTCTTCTTCTTCTTTTTCTATAAGTCTTTTAAGTATTATTACCATGCAATTTTTCTTTAATATAATTGGTGAGTTTTTATTATTTTATATTATTTCCTAAACTTTATTGTTGCTTTGTAACTAATTTTATTTTTCTAGATAAATAAATATTTTTCTATTATTATAGATTCAATTTTTCCTGTTATTTAAATAATTAAATACAGCATTTATGTATGGAATAATTTCCTAAATTTTTTTATTTTAAAATATATTGAAAATATTATTGTGTTAAGGTAAGTGATATACAATTAAGATTAAAAAACTTTTTTCTTTATTGTTATATTTTTCAACAACTAATTTTTAGTATTTTTATATTATCTAAATATAATAATTATAGAATAATTATTAGAAAATAAATTTTTATATCAATAAATAAATTAGTTTTTTCTAGTTTTTCAAAGTATTAATTTTAAAAAATTTGTATATAATGATTCTAAAGCTTTTATAATTTTGTAATACGACAAAAAGTTAACAGTTATAAATATTTATGTTTATATAAAATTTAAATATAATTTTATATAATAATATGAAAATTAAAGATTAAATATAAAGAAAATAGCATTCTATAATTTTATTACAAAATTAATTTAGAATCTGTTCTTAACAAAATTATTAAAACTGAATGCAAGATAAGACTTTATTCTTAAATATTTAATATTTCAATAATAAAATTTATTCAACCATGAAGCAGATTTAAATAATATAATAAAAAAGCATTATTTTAATAATTTTATTTTATTATAAATATAATATATATACATAAGTTAAAATGTTTGATTTATTAATTTAACTATTAATTTAAGTATTAATTTAACTATTAATTTATTACTTTTTAATAACTATTACTCGTATTAATATAATACTTATATACATAAAATATAAATCAAATTTTCAAATTTCTTTAAACTTCAATTTACTTATGTGTTCAGAATATAAAAGAAAAATTATAATTTAACCATTTAACCACGAGTCTTAAATATTATATTTAATTTGAATAATGACTATCTAAGAATAATAATTTACGGTAAGAGGAGTAGTTTTCTCACGGCGCGTTGAAGCGATTACCGGAAAACCACTACGTGAGAATGTTTTGTTCAAAGATTATAAAAAAAAAAATTCTTACCATTCTGTTTTGAAAAATGATTTATTGGTGGACTTATAAACAGGGTAAAATAAAAAATTTAAATTCTTTAAAATAATTTCCTCCTGTATCAAAACATTTTTGAAGGCGTGTTTTTCAAATTTTAAATGTATTTCAAATTCTTCAGCTTTGATATTTTTCAAAAATTTTCACATTTATAAATTTTTTTGCACTATATTGTACACTGTTAATCGTGTTAAATTCAGTTTTTCCTGAATTGCTTAATCTGTTAATCGACAGTCCAAATTTTAAATTTCTAACACGCGCCGGGTATTCCTAACCATTCGAAAGCTTTTTGGTCGTCCAGATCGAGGCTCGTCGATGATTCTTTCTCGGCCCTTTTTAAAAGCTCTGTGCCATTTTCCACTTTGCGATTTTGACATGCAATTATCTTTATAAGCCTCTTTTAACATTTTAATTCTTTTCACACTGTTTTTTTTTAATTGCAAACAAATTTTATTTCGTAACGCTATTAGAGTGGTCGCTCCATCGCGCCGTGTCAAAAAACTGAAAAACACCCTTCGCGCGAAGTTAAATCCTGCCGCGCCTAATTATCGAAAAACAAAATCCAAAAAAAGAACAAATACGGAAAGAGTTTGTCGACATTTTAAGACCTCTCCCGAATTTCTATTCTGAATAGGCACAAAATGAAAAAAAACTCGATACTTCGTGGATGCACCATGTATATATATAATATATATCTATATATAACAATATGTATTGTATTCGGTAATTTTCTTCGTTTCTATAGTAAGTGTATAAATTTAAGATCATAATAAAAATGGACATCATAAGAATGAAAACAAAGGAAAAGGGTCGTTTGAGTCCACTGAAAATGTTTCAAGTGTAAATCAGATTGAACCTCTGAAAAGACGAGTCTTGTAATTGCGACTGTGAGTGAGGATTATTCTTAGAATTAATTTTAGAGCGTAAGAAGCATTTCTGTTTATTTTCTTCTGTTATACCGCTAAAAAAAGCTAGATATATACAAAATTATATACAGAAAATTATATAATGAAAGATATATGTATACAAAAGAATCTGTACAATTATTTTGCTAACAAGTAACAAATTTTTTTAAGGCCAAATAAATTATTAGTATCATCGGCCGGGATCATAACGCTAAACCATCGCTGAATCTGTAAGCGTCCTACTCCCGGGGCTACTGCTGAATCTTCTAGAATCCCACTCGAAAAGATTTTATGCAACTAAAGACCATTAATTCACGGTTACCATAGTATATAATATATAGCCATAAACTATGATTTGAAAAAGACCAATTATAACATGAAGAAACAAAAGCAAGAAAAGAGCAATAATCATGAGGTTTTCATAGCTTCTATATTTTAGATCTTGTATTTTGAATTTGTATAATAATTGTTGTTCTTAGATAACTTCAATAGTTAGACCAGCGCCATGACTAATCGATTACCATCGATCTGCTCTAATGTAAACTTTTTTAATACTCTTCCTCGCAAGATACATTAAATAAAAGTTGATAAAAATCAAAGATCAACAAATACGAAATTAATTTCCTGTATGAAATAAAATCTTTGATTTTTTAGTAAATAAAAATAATCAATTTAACTCTAGACAAGCACTATATTAGTTTTAAAAAAGTCACTAAATTTTTACTTTTAATAGAAAAAAAGTCTTAGAAACTACTGAAGAATATACTAATAATATTTTTGAATTCTTTTTGCTTTTAATAATTATTTAACAATAACAAAGACAATAAACGAGAAAATATTTTGTAGTTTACAAACATCCTTGACTTGACTGTAGAATGTATCTGTGACGACCATAACGTCACCAATACTTATACATCAGTTTCATAAACGAAAAAAATGAATTCACATAAGGTAAAATAAGGTCTAAACACTGTACATTCTAAAAATGATTAAATATTAAAATAAGTTTTATATAATATGAATTAACTCTAACATAAACCTATGGTAAGATATTGAGATTAAAGCAATGCTTATCTAAAAAACAGATGATGCATGTAGAAAAAAATATGACGAGACATATGATATATTGACCGTCACGAAACTTAAAATATAAACAATAACTGCGAATTTATGTACCGGCAATAAATGGTATTACACCATAATATCTGACAGTCAACTAACTGATATTATTTGTGACTAAATGTTATCCTAACCTACCATTACTATTTCATTTACATGTGCTTAAATATACGTTTACTCGGCCCTACGCAAAAAAACATCTGACTCACAAAAATAAGGGATGCATTCCTTATTTTTGAAAAAGTATAAAACCAGTAAACTTTCGAGCAGTGGGTTTGATCGTTAAAGTCCAATAGTGTGTAACGATGAATTTAATTATGATTTAAAATTCTAATCACTACAAATATTATACACTATTTTTCACTACCTAATAATTTACTTAGAGGGGATTCCGCCAAAACTTTAAATAAATTTTAAATATAAAATATTAACCAATACTACCAATATTTAAATTTTAATTTATAAAATAAAATTTTAATATAATATAATATAAATAAATATAATACAAATTCTTACCTAGTTATCCGATGATTTATATATATATATATATATTTTATATTATTTATTCCAATAATTCTTTCTCTTTTATAAATTTGTAATGCCACGATCTCTTTATACATCGGGGCCGGGATGTACTTAGTCGGAAGATGGGTACCCCAAAAAGAAATAATAAAATTGTAACGGGAGGTTTATTTACCAGGAAATGACTCAGCGGAGTCAGGGTGCGGAGCGGGGCTGGTGAAGTGACGGGAGAGAAATAGACAAGAATCTTTTTAATTTTTGCTAATAATAAGTTTAATAAAATAAAAATTATTGCTAAAACAAAATGATTAATATACAAAAGAGAAATCTTAATACTAAAATGACTCAATACAGTAAAAAAAAAATTGTTCGCGGTGAATTTATACAATACAAATAATTTAGCGCTATTACGGGGGGATTTGTACAATTTCAATCGATTCCGTTGGTTACATACTTAATTTACCGACAATTTAACGTTCTACATAATTTTCGCGTGATGCGATGATTTTACTTTGTTAAAAAAAAATTTATAATTTTGTGAGGAAAATGGCGGTTTTCCTCACCAAAACGGTGCCGCGGCGCCCCGAAAAGCGCGCCGCAGTCCCGCACCAACACCATAGCCCCACCAGCACCACATCCCCACCCGGGCAACTGCCCCACTAGCTCTCACCCACGCAGCCACAAGGATGCTCCGCGCACCTTCCGAGCGCCCCACCATCACCAGCACTAGGCGCTCGACGGAGACCGCCGCTCCATCGGGCAGCATAAAATCACCCACACAGGTCGAAAAGTCGTAGTCGACTGACGTGTCGTCTTCCGACGCCCCTCCAGGATCTCTGAAGGATAACTGCTGAGGAAAGACAAGTCACCGACTGCCCCCGCCGAAGAAAACCGGCGTCGACTCCCCGACGGACTCCCAGGATTACTGGGGGACGGCGTGGCGTCGACTACGGGTACACTCCGGCACCATCCACCTCGACGTGGTTCCCCAGGTTCACTGGAGGCCCGTCGCCGCGGATGAAACCGGTCGTCACCTCCGGGTATCCCCAGGATCACTGGGGGCTCGCCGCCGTCGACGACTTTTGAACGTTTCGAAGAGATCCGGCTCGGACGACCGCCACCGTCGAACTGACGGAGCACCGACGCGGGAACGGCGAAACTACGCCCCCAAGCGGACAAGTATCCAGGCTCGCTGGACCGTCCGGCAGAGGGGCGAAAAATTTCGATCGGCCGCGCGGAGCTCCGCCGGCCGACTGAGGCCCAGACCGCAGACTATTGTAACCCAAAATTTTTACCGCGGAAACCTGCGTAGCGAACAATTTTTTTTTTGTTGCCGTGTAACTTTGTAAGCGAAAAATCTAAATTTGTTACCGCAAAACCAGTACAACTCAAATGAAAAATCATGTAAACACCGCGGATATTTTATATCAGACATGCGTAAGCGAAACATTTATTATGTAAAATTAACTATGTTTTATGGAGTAAATTAATTCATTATTTAAATCTTCCTTCTTTATTTTCTTTGTACCCGGTCGCTTCACCAAAACCTCGACCCGAACCCCGATACCACTGAGTTATTCCCGGGTAAACTAACACCCCGTTACAATTTTTTTGAAGAAAATTTGCCTGAAAAATTTAGTTCGCCATTATTACGATCAAGTTCGGTGGCGTGTCGGTCAGGGTGAGTCAGGAGTACCGCCGGCGGACGCCAGAGGCCCGCTCGGGTTGGGCCTCAGTCGGCCGGCGTAACTCCGCGTGGCCGGTTGAAATTTTTCGCCCCTCTGCAGGACGGTTCAGCGAGCCTGGATATTTGTCCGCTTGAGGACGTGATTTCGCCGTTCCAGCGCCAGTGCTTCATCAGTTCGATGGCAGCAGTCGTCCGAGTCGGCTATAGCCGTTGCATAACTATGCTCGAGGTGATTTTGCTCTTGAGCGCTCGCGGATTATTGCATCCAAGAGCAATCGGAAACAAATCGTGCGAACTCGCATTGCCGAGCATTGAGAGTTCGTTAACTTTGCCGGACGATTTTACCGCGCATTGATGCGGTTTTTGACCGCCTTGACGGTCAGATACCGCGTTTTGCCGTGGTTCGTCCGCATTGTCGGATTTTATACACAAAATACAATTTTACACAGTCAACACGCTTGATCACAATGTAAAGTTACAAGGAAGATTCGCAACGCGAATCTCGCGTTTTGCGCTTCGCGCTTACGATTACCGCGCCGGACTTATGTGAATTAAATGTTATTTACAGATCAGCTGTCAGGGCCGACGCCAACGCCACCACCACCAGTGCGGCGCCCCAACAAACTAGTGTTTTACCGGAAATTATTCAAATCGATTGAATATTTTAATAAATGAGTTTTTACCGAAATAACTCTAATTATTTCATGCCCCCTTCCCTCCCCGAATCTTGGGGCGGACTACGAGTAACGGGCTCGGGAAGAAAGAATATTTACCCGCTGGGTAAATATCGTTACATGGCGCCCGAACAGGGACACATTTAAATACGTGTCTATCACCAATTAAAAACATGGCGAAAATAAATGTTGCCTGGGTATATCGGCTCCATAAGCTGAAGATAACCGATAAATTAGAGGAAGTTGGCGAACCGACTGATGGGTTAATCTGTGTGGTCCCTCAACGCTTGATTCGATATATTCGCGAACATCCAGAAGAATTCGTCGACAAAGAAAAAGATCCTGAAGGATACAATGAAGATACGGATTTGACGCGAGATATCGAAAGACCAAGGGTTAGGGGTGGTGTTATCCCAGGAACAGGGGAATTCTGAAAGACTCATCGCCTACGCGAGCCGAACTCTCAGACCCGCTGAGAAAAACTACACGGCTACAGAAAAAAAATGTCTTGCCATTAAATGGGGCATTTGGAAAATGCGTGATTATCTCGAGGGGTATCATTTCGTAGTCGTCACCGATCATCAAGCACTCAAGTGGCTTGAAAAGATCGATAATCCTTCGGGAAGGCTCGCCCGTTGGGCAATAGAACTAAGACAGTGGAACTACGAAATAAGATACAGGAAGGGTACAGAGAACATCCTAGCAGACGCCCTATCCCGAGAGATAACAATATCAACGATTCACACTACGGATAAATGGTACGAAGACATCTACAAAAAAGTAAATGACAACCCAAACGAACACAAGGATTTCAAGATCCACGAGGGGCAACTCTACAAACGTTGCCTCAGTACGTTAGATTTCAAGGACCATGATCATCCTACCTGGAAATTATGCGTTCCCCAATCGAAAAAACAAGAAGTCTTACGAGAAGTACACGACGCTCCTACAGCAGGACACTTGGGAATCTGCAAGACAATTGTTCGACTAGCTCGAACATATTACTGGCCAAAGATGCAAAAAGATGCTGCAACTTACGTGCGAAGTTGTCCGCAGTGTCAAATAAGCAAGCCTCAGCAACAAGCACCAGCCGGTGAACTTAAAGCCACGGAGGTAAAAACCCCGTGGGAAATCGTATCCATAGATCTAGTGGGCCCACAACCTCGCTCACATAAACAAAACACCTGGCTCCTAGTGTGCCAGGATAAGTTCACGAAATGGATAGAAATAACCCCTTTAAGAAAAGCTACAAGCCAAGCAATCACGGACAAATTTCGCGACCTGATCGTACTACGACACGGTTCGCCTCGAACAGTAATTAGCGATAATGGCAGACAATTTATTAGCAAGGAATTCACGAAATACCTTGAACAGTGTTGCATCCAACATCGATGAACACCGCCCTACACGCCACACAGCAACCCAGTCGAAAGAATGAACAAAGTAATTAAAACGATGATTTCGCAATACGTAGGGAAAAATCACAAAAACTGGAATAAATACCTGTCTGAGCTACAGTTCGCTTACAATACGGTGCATTCGACGATTACAGGTTTTACTCCGGTCTATCTTAACACGGGTCACGAATTTATAACACCAGGCGCAATATGTAACAGCAACGGCATCCGTGAGACGAAGGGTGACACCAACAACCGCTTCACTGCCTTGCAAAATGCTCTTGAATTGGCAAAATTAAATCTAGCCAGAAACTTTGAAATTCAGAGCAAGCTATATAATCTACGCCGACGTGACTGGAGACCTGTAAAAGGAGAAAAAGTATTAGTAAAGACTCAAATACTATCAGATAAAGCCAAGGGGGTAAACACAAAGCTCGCCCCCAAATACAGCGGACCTTACGTGGTGGGGAAACAGATTTCCCCCGTCATTTTTCAAGTAACGACAAAAAAGGGAAAATTCTAGTAATCCATGTCCAAGACATGAAGCGCCACCACGAAAGACAAGAATAAAAGCCCGAGACAAACGGGAAAAAGGCAACTTTGCTCTTGGACTCCCTGCTGACAACATCATGGCTTTCGAAAGAAATTTCCACTTTAACGCAGAAGAGTCAGCAAGAGACGCAAACCACCCGCTCCACGAAGCTTTGCACCACGTGGAAGTTCAAATGGTGTACAAAGTACATGTATACGGTGCAGAGATTCAAGAGATGATAGATACTGGGGCCCGGGTAACCACCATAAACCGGTCTCTGGCAGAATATTGCCTCCGTCTTGGAGCACAGCAGACCTATGGTCCGGCGAACCTGCGCCTCAGATTTAACCGCGACGTGAGATCTCCCACAGAGAAGACTCTGTGTATTAATCTAAGCATACGGGGCCAGGATCTCACCATCAACGTCGTGGTTGTCCCTGAGCAATCATACTTAATGAGCTTCGGGATGGATATTCTCCTCCTTCTGAATGCGCGGCTGCTCACGCGCAACCCAGAAGTAGAGGCGAAAAAGAGGAAACAGCGTCGAGTACATCAAAGACGACGAACTTGGCGACAACAGGATGAAGGCTTAGGCGAAAGTAATGCCGAAGAATCCTCATCCGACGAGCTAAACAACTTGTTCGTTTAGTTTTTTTTTTTATTAGGGTAAATTTCTAAGATATAGTGTTAAGATATAATCATTAGGATAGATTGTTAAGATATAGTCTTAAGACATTAGTATTAAGATATAGTTCTTAAGATATAACTCTAATCAATATATAGAAACAACAAGGAAAGCATACATAATAGATATGAAATAAAAAAAAAAAATAATAAATAATAAGTATAAGAAATAGTATATATACAAAAAAAAAAAAAAAACTACAAAAAAAAAATATATATAATATATTTAAGATATAGTAATAGTAAATATATATGAGAAGTATATATAAGTAAATATATATAAAAAAAAAATATATAAGTAATATATTTAAGAAATAGAAAAATTTATTATAGGAAGTAATAAGTATGAAAATAATGAATAAACATAAGAAATAGTGATTAAAAATATTTTCATTAAGACAAAATATATATATAAATTTAAGAAAAAAATTATTATTTAGAAATAGTAAGATATAAGTAATATATTTAAGAAAAAAAACAGTAAATAGAAAAGCATATCGTATAATTGTGTTTAAACATCAAGTAAATATCATAAGTACAAAAAAAAAAAGGAAATATATATACTAATAAGTATATATAAGTAATCATCAAGATGCGCCAAAAAAAAAAAAAATAATATTAATTATTAGAAAATAAGAATATATATTAAAATAAAATAATATTAAGATGCACTAAATTTTATAATTAGGAAAATAAATATATATATGTCAATGTTAAGCATTGAAAGATAAATATTATGATAAACATTAAAACAATTACATTATTACACATAGCATAGGTATTAAGGAAATATATTAATACTAAATTAATGTATAAGTTAGAATAAGTGCATGAAATAGGTTAGGACTATACTTATGTAAACTATAATAATAAGTTAGCTTTAAATTTCAATTGTTCTCGTTGCCCTAAGGAGTCGACAAAACCCTGGCATAGACAAATGAACAAGGAAAATGGCGTGTTAGAGTCCCAAACATTGTTTTGAGGAAAACTCAATAAAAACACTAAAACCATTCCAAATACTATCAACCAAGTTCGAGGGTTTCACTTGGGTCTGATAAAGAAAGTCCCAAAAGGTTATAAAACTATAGCATTGGGGCGATACAAGCTTGGATTACATCCAGTATTCAAGCAACAAGTTGTATCGAGAAAGGTATCAACAGGAATGCCAGGCAAAAGGCATCGACCAGGCATGCCTAAGGTTACAAAAATTATGGAAAAACTTAGATAAAATACAAGAAAAATATAAATGTTAACCACATTTATACAACACAGAAAAATAACTGGTTCGGAACCCACTACCTTTCCTCTGAAAAAGAGGGAGAGGAATCAAAAATCAAAAAGTCAAAATTTTTGTTTTGACAGCTCTGTATCATACAGAGGTTAGGACAGTTTTAAGGTTAAAACTGCTTTACCGGCAAAAAGATAAACAATCAAAACTAAATCAATCAGATCTTCAACACCTAAAAAAAATAGTAATATAATAAAAATATTGTAACACAAACAAAATAAGTAATAAATCTTACCTTCAAAACTAAAATTGCCGCATTTTAAAACGAATAAATACAAGCATATACAATCCCAAAACCAAAAAAAGGAAAACACGCCAACTGTGAAGAGCAGAAAAAGAAATAAAATAAAATATATATATAAATAATAATTAGTCACAGCAAAAATAAGCAAACCAGGAAAAGAATTAATTTAAAAAGATATCAACTTACCACAACCCAAAGGGTACAAACCAGCAATGAAAAAAAAGCAAGCAAAATAAGCACGAAAAAAAGGGTCCAAGCCATAAATAAGAAGAAAAAAACTCCAATACATCTTTTTTTGTGCAGAAGCCAAAACAGACGCATCTCAGCCATACCTGAAAAAAATATATATAAATAAGCAAACAGAAAAACAAGACACATATGGAAAATGAAGACCCGAAACACCACAAACATTTTTCTCTGCAGCAGTCTTGCACTAGACACCAGACAGTCCTTTTGGTCTCTCTTGCACCGCACAATTTTACCTTCTATCATGGAAAAGAAACTGCCCACTGAAGCAGAAATAAGAGCAAGGCTGAGGGCGAAGCGAACCAACAAACAAGCTCCCCAACCAGCTGCAGTTCCAGTACCAAACCTGGACGAAAGGAAGGCGCAGCTGAAAAAGATACTAGCAGCAGATGCTGCATGTATCAGAAGGCCGAGCCGGCCAATGAAGCCTTCATCCTGCAGGGCAACCAAATTGAGACAACTGCACCGAGAAATGCAGTTGAATCACCAAGCAAGGATGGCTGGAGGAAAGAGAGCAGCCACCGCACCAGCTCCAACTTTAGTTTTGACATCAGCAACAACAACACCACCTCCATTAGAAACCAGAAAACCTCTTGGAGAAATCAGCAACAAGCCAAGAGTGCTGATGACTCAGACCCTTAAATTAAAAACTTTTCCGGGCGTCTCAAATCTCCGACAAGTGAAAATCCCGGATGAAGGTGTCAGCGTACTCGTGCCGAAAGGACGAACACGTTTTCGCGTATTTTACAACGGCGGATACCAGCAACTGACGCTGGCCAAGGATGGGACTCTGAAAAAAGCCAGTCCGTTTAAACTGTGAGTAAAATTTCTTGATTTATTTCTTCTTTCACTCCCGTCACAAAACACAAATACAACACACTACACTTCACAACGTAGAAATACACGATAGAATTTAGAAAGGGGGAAATGTAACGACATAAAACCGCGTGTCGTTACTCTAACCTCCCGACGCGAAATGAACCGCGCATGCGCCGCAGCCGCGCGCGAATTGGCCAGATAGCTACAGCTGGCCCAGATCTACGAAATCGCGTGATTGGTCGCCGTCAGATGCGCAGCCCCGCGAGCTGCATTAACGAACACAGCATCCGACGACGGCGCGAACCGAGCATGCGTGGGCGGCGGTGCAACGGCTTTTATAGCCGTTGCATAACTATGCTCGAGGCGATTTTGCTCTTGAACGCTCGCGGATCATTGCATCCAAGAGCAATCGGAAATAAAACACTTACAATATCTTACATATGCATTAATTGTATATATGTATATACAATACATTTTCCTGCTTATTGTTGTCTCTGTCTAATTCATGAACATCTTCATCACCAAGACATCCGTCGACATACAACATGGAGCCGGTGAATCTCATGTTGACAGCTTGTCAACAAATAAGTTGCAACGAGTTTCTCGTTTCTTGGAAATTTCCAGAAACGGGGAAGCCGTTGCTAGAATTCTCTGGAAGGTTCGTACCCCTCCAGGGAATTCAACGGTTGTTAGGCCCCTCCCACTACCGCGCCGCGACGAATACGGGACCGTGTCTTACGGCGCAACAGCGGTTGCGCAGCTCCAGCGCCGAGCGGACCGAGGTGATGTGGCACCTCGGAGCGCTCGACTCGGGAGCAGAACCTTTCCGGCTCTTCGACACCCAACTCCTCTCCTAGAAAATCCTGCTGCACACGCTATCGTGTCAGCAAACCCTTTTTCACCCATTCCGTCGTCACGCTATCTTGGCGACAAAACACCCGGGTTGCACACGCTATCGTGTCGGCCCAATCCTTAATCTCCCTTCTCAGCTTGTAAGGTCTCTGCGAAACCCTTTTAGGGCAATATTGCGTTTACGTAATATTGCATTGATTATCGCAATACTTCATTCGTGAAGTATTGCAACCGTTTGGGGCAATATTGCAATTGCGCAATATTGCCCAAGAAAAGGCAATACTTCAATTTCGAAGTATTGCCCCCGTGAAAGACAACACTTAAAATTTCGAAGTGTTGTCACCGTTAAAGGCAATACTTACAATCCATAAGTATTGCCTCTGCTGGGACAATATTGCAATTACGCAATATTGTATCCAGACCGACGTTGACTTTGACGAGCAAAACTTGTTGACGTTTGCTCGTCCCGCCGAATACCCTCACGGGTCCGCGACCTTGATTGTTTACGTTTGCGCATATCCGTCATTGTTATACGGATTTCACTCACGTTAACAATTAAGCGTTTACTTGAAAATATATTCATTTTCTTTTCTTTTCTTCCCTAAATTCAGGGATCAATAAATTTCATATTTATTCCTTTTGCCAATCATTGGAATTGATTGCGCCCTTCGTATCGCTATTGCTCCCTTCCCTGTTTCAATCGTTCTACTCTTCAATATAACGATTTTACTCAAATATATTGTTGTTAAGCAATCCTTCCGATTGCTCGTCCGCAGATCGTCGCTATTTTATTTGATTGGTGTGTCGAACAAAGTAATTTTGACATAATCCGGTCCTTTTTGTTAATGCGCCCTTCCCTTTCGTTTGCTCACCATACAAATGAATAATTATTGACGCGAAAACACATTGTAAAGCAATTATTAAAATTGCTCGAGCGAAATATTGTAAACGTGTTTTGATTATTAATCATTGGCGAAAAGGTCACATGGTAACTAGCATTGACCTACGCTCGACCCCTTCTGTTATTGTGTGTCGGTCCCCACCGCCGTAATCTTGCGTATTGTTTTGATGTCGAGAATTCGACAATGTAAATAATAAGTTTGTTCTATTATCTGTTAAAGGTGAATCGACAATAAACCCCACGGTAGTGGACATTTATTTTGTTTAAATCAATTGTTATCATTGACTATTCCCCCCCTGCCGCCGTTCCGAATCCCTGGCAGACCGGCTGTCGCTATCCCGCACTTTTCTTCCTTCGACGAGAGCTCGACTTGCCCTTCATCCGTGAAGGGCAAACGGAGCCGTCTCGTCACATGGCGCCCGAACAGGGACCCTTATGCGAGTAAGGGTTAATTGAAAAATAAAACCCGCTGGTCAAGGGAAATTAGTCAATGATAACGGGATTATTGATACAAACCTTCCTCGTTTTCCTGTAGCGTGCAGCTCGTATTTTTGCGACTCCACGACTATTATCCTTTTTTTTTCCTCTTTGTACAAATCAATTAGCGCTACTCGTCATCGGGTAGCAACGATCATTTACGAAGAGATTTCCCCTTACCCTTGTATCCGCGGCGTTTCGGTGAAACGTCAGCATCCAGGCGACGGAACATTTTGAACCGGGGTTTAAAATGTCCGACGAACCTGGAATCGCGTGGCTGTACGGCCTAAACAAGCGGGGTTTATCAACCGAATTGTCACGGTTGCATCTGAGTGTGGATGGCGCCACGACTCAATTGCGACAACGGTTGAAAAACTATGTCCTCTCCCACCCCGATGCATTCCCAGACGCAAAACCCGATCCGGAAGATTTCGACGAGGATCGTAGCATTGCTGAGGATTTGGAGGACGACATAATAACTGGTCGCTCCACAATGAATGCATCAAGTCCTAGGGAGGTTACTCCAACCGGGCTGTCGGAACCAGCCCGCACTATGGACCAACTGCGCAAGTGGAACTTGCATTTTGATGGCAAGAATGTTTATGCATTCTTGGAGCGGTTGGAGGAGCTGCGTGATACATACAACGTCACGGGACAACAGCTCATTAATGGAGTACCCGAACTGTTAAAAGGAGATGCATTAGTCTGGTATCGCAACCAGGAAAAATGCACTTCTTGGGAGGAATTCGTGAACCTCGTACGACGACGGTTCATTCCCGCCGATGAACGCCGTAGCCTCGAGCGACAATTAAACGCTCGAACACAGGGTCCGTCTGAACCTCTGCCTGCATACATCGACGCTATGCAGACAATCATGAGACGCATGGGGGGTATGCCCCCAAATCAGCAGCTGGATCGCATATACGACGGTATGAAAGTCGAGCTCCAGATGCAGATTAAGCGTCGAGAGGTGAAGACCGTCTACGATCTCATGACGGAAGTGGATGAGGCTGAACGGAAACTCCGACTGTTATCGCGGAGGAACACGAAAACAGTCGCCCCTGTGGAGGCAACAGTTGAAACGCCGGTGGACGCGGTGCAGCACACCACAAAACCCAAAAAGGCTGCACCAAAGAAAACGGGATCGAATCTAACATCCCCTCGCCTACCTTACGATCGTGCCACATGTTGTTGGAGGTGCAAAAAACCGGGGCACACTCGAGCACAATGCACTGCAAAACAGAAAATGTTTTGCTCAACATGTGGCAAAGATGGCGTATACACCCGTGATTGCCATGGCATTCCGCAGGGAAATGCTCACGGATCAGGGGAGCCAGTTCCGTCACCCCGATCCGACGAATAGATGGCCGCCCTTTTGTGAAGGTGGTCATTAACGGAGCAACTCTGAATGCACTCATCGATACAGGAGCCGCCATCTCCTTTATTAGTAAGAGTGCCGCCACGAATTGCGACTCATGGCAACGAAGGAGACCGACAAATCGAGCAGTGCTAGCCGATAGTACCCTAGCCGACTTAGGGGACCAATTGAATGGGAACACCTCATTCCAAGGGCGAGAATGGCCCATCACGGTGACGGTAATTTCTGACCTCACCTGTGACATCCTGCTCGGTGTCGATTTCCTAAAAGCAACCGGATGTACGTTGCGGATCGGGAAACAAACTATTTTCCCGAAGGTGTGTAACGTGGGCTTGTTACATCTCACCGTTGAACAAGAAAATCAGCTGTCCCACGTTGTAGAAAGGGCCAAGAAGAATATGGAATCAATAAAGGGCCCCACACACCTTGCCACTTATCACATCCGGTTGACAAATGATACGCCACTAAAACAGCGATATCGGCATCGAAATCCTGCGATGCAGGAAATCATGGATGCCCAGGTGGCAAAAATGATTGCCGAGGGTGTTGTTGAACCATCCAACAGCCCTTGGAGCTCCCCGATAGTGTTGGCGAAAAAGAAAGACGGAAACTACCGGTTTTGTGTAGATTTCCGTCGTTTGAACGAAGTTTCGGTCAAAGACGCGTACCCGCTTCCGAAAATACAAGCGACCTTGGACAAACTTCGTGGAGCAGCATACCTGTCAACAATAGATCTGAAAAATGGATATTGGCAGGTTCCGCTGACAGAAGAAAGTAAACCGCTAACGGCTTTCACCGTACCGAACCATGGCCTTATGCAATTCAAGGTCATGCCCTTCGGTCTCTATTCTGCACCGGCCGTCTTCCAACGAATGATTGACCAAGTAATCAATCCTTCGTGGGAGCCCAATGTGTTCTGTTACCTGGATGATATCATCATCATTAGCAGAACCTTTGAAGAACATCTGAGGTTAGTGTCCGCCGTACTAGAACGATTGCATGAGGCTAAACTTCGCCCAAATTGGCAAAAGTGTCATTTCGGTCGAAGCCAATTGAAATATCTTGGCCACGTGATAGATGCTCGGGGTATTCATACTGACCCCGAGAAAATCACCGCCATTTTAGCCCTGCAACCTCCCACTAATTTAAAAGAGTTGCGCCGCTTCAATGGGCTCGTTTCCTGGTACAGACGATTTGTACCAGATGTTGCAACGATCACCGCCCCATTAAACCAACTGTTGCACAAAAGACAGAAATGGCAATGGGGTGAAGAACAGCAGAGAGCCTTTGAAGAGTTAAAGAGCCGCTTGAGTCACGCTCCGATATTAGCGTGCCCCGACTTCACCAAACCTTTCGTCTTACAAACAGACGCTTGTGACGAAGGGTTGGGCGTAGTTCTCTCCCAAGAAAGGGATGATCAGGAGAGAATTATTGCCTATGCCAGTCGCACTCTAAACAAGGCCGAAAGGAATTACTCGGTCACTGAAAAAGAGTTCCTGGCTATAAAGTGGGGCATTTGGAAGATGCGTGATTATCTCGAGGGTTATAAATTTATTGTAGTCACTGATCATCAAGCGTTAAAGTGGCTACAGCAAATTGACAACCCTTCCGGTCGTCTAGCCAGATGGGCTATCGAATTATCCCAATGGGATTTTGAAATACGTTATCGTAAGGGTGATGAGAATGCCCTTGCCGATGCCCTATCTCGACAACCGGAAATAGCCACCATCGAAACTCCATGTGAGTGGTATGCTGGTATGCTCAAGAAAGTAAAAGAGCATCCAGAGGAACACTCCGATTATCAACTCATTGAGGGAAAGCTGTATCAGAAAGTCCTGCACACTCTGGACTTCAATGACGAACCATCCGGTCAACAATGGAAGTTGTGCGTACCAATGTCCGCCCGTCCCCAAGTGCTCGCCGAAAATCATGACTCGGAGACCGCCGGACACCTTGGTATCGCAAAGACTCTCTGTCGACTATCGAGGAAGTACTACTGGCCCGGAATGATGCGGGAAGCAACGCGGTATGTGAGAATGTGTCTCACATGCCAAAAATACAAAAGTAGCCAGGAACTTACGGCTGGCACGTTGCACTCCCGCTATGTTTCAGAACCATGGGCAGAAATCTCCATGGATCTAGTGGGCCCGCAACCTCGATCGAAGAAGCAAAACATCTGGCTCCTGGTGACACAAGATCGGTTCACCAAATGGGTGGAGTTGTTCGCACTTCGCACCGCAACCAGCGCGGCAATTACCGAAGGACTAAAACAGATAGTTCTTCGACATGGGTGCCCCAGGACTGTCGTCACGGATAATGGTCGACAGTTCATAGGAAAAGAGTTTACCGCATATATTCAGAAGTGCGGTATCGAACATCGGCGCACCCCGCCCTACGCTGCGCAGTGTAACCCCGTGGAAAGAGCCAACAAAGTCATCAAAACGATGTTGGCACAAAGAACCGGAAATAAACATCACGCTTGGGATGTTTATTTGGGCGAAACAGCATTTGCCTACAACACGGCTGTTTCGTCCGCCACGGGATACTCCCCCGCATACCTGAACACCGGCAGAGAATTCTGTATGCCCGCTCAATTTAGCGGGCAAACACGACCTAGCGACCCTGATCGACTTATGCATGTACAAGACGCACGAGAATTGGCAAAGGTCAATCTGGCACATGCATTTGTCAGGCAAAGGGCGCATTATGACAAGACCCGCAGTTTGTGGACTCCAAATGTGGGAGACTTGGTGATGCGACGAGTGAGAGTATTATCAAATAAATTAGATAAAATAAACTCGAAGTTGGCCCCAAAATATGAAGGCCCCCTCATCGTCGTACGTCAAATCTCCCCAGTTATCTTCGAGCTTCGAGGAGAGAGGAGAGGCCCCACCATCGCCCACGTTCGATATTTGAAACGTCATCATGGGTATATAAGTGATGACCCAGCCGATGGCGTTTCATTATCTCAAAATGAGGCGAGTGATACACATCGCGGACGAGATCGTCCGGGCCTACGGCTGCCCACTGCTCCAAACGACAACAATCAGTGTGGGAGCAGCGCTCCGGCTGATGAGGCTGGGACTGATATATCACAGGAACAGCAGAAGAGTCAATCTGCCCTGCGGTCCAGTTTACAGCCCGGGAGCCGTGGAGATGACCTGGAGGTCAGCGGGACGAGTAGTTCACCTGCATGCAGTGGTGATAAGTCACCAACAGGAAGACCTGCTACTAGGGCAGGACTATCTGCAGCAGGTACGTCCGCCGCCACAACTGCTACGACATCGATTACCCCTTCCAATTTCCTCATCCCAAAATCCCCACTACCGCCGAATCGCCGTTTACCCCCACTCCCGAGATTAGCCGCCGATGTCTCGGGTGGGGTTAAATTAGCTAGTCCGGCATGCTTGAGCGACGACAAAATTCATTATCGCTCAGACATGCCGGCTCGACGGACCACTGCTCCGACCGAACGTTCCGCCGCACCCGTGCGCCGCCCGACACGGCCCATCCGGCCGATCGGGCGGACATGGGTGCGACGGCCACCGCCGCCTTCCGCACCAACGCCACCGCCGCCTTCCACAGCAACGCCACCGCCGCCCTCCGCAGCTGTCACCGCCGCCGCCACCCCGGAGGCTCCCAGGGATGAGGCTGTCCAGCCTTCACAGCAAGGACCATCCTGGGAGCAACCGTTCTACGTAGGTGTGCTCCCGCCTACCCCTAGAGAACTAGATCAGGAAACCGTGCGGGTGCGCCTGCCCGACGGTTACATCGTCCGGGTCCCTCGGGGTAGGAGAGAGTACACCGTGAGGTACTCCAACTGGATGAGACGGTTGCGGTTCCACCATGACGGAAGGATGCGCCATTGTGGACCAGCGAGATGGGTGAGTGACGGCGCGTAAACGCTTTTTCCTAGCGGGGGGGAAGTGCAACGAGTTTCTCGTTTCTTGGAAATTTCCAGAAACGGGGAAGCCGTTGCTAGAATTCTCTGGAAGGTTCGTACCCCTCCAGGGAATTCAACGGTTGTTAGGCCCCTCCCACTACCGCGCCGCGACGAATACGGGACCGTGTCTTACGGCGCAACAGCGGTTGCGCAGCTCCAGCGCCGAGCGGACCGAGGTGATGTGGCACCTCGGAGCGCTCGACTCGGGAGCAGAACCTTTCCGGCTCTTCGACACCCAACTCCTCTCCTAGAAAATCCTGCTGCACACGCTATCGTGTCAGCAAACCCTTTTTCACCCATTCCGTCGTCACGCTATCTTGGCGACAAAACACCCGGGTTGCACACGCTATCGTGTCGGCCCAATCCTTAATCTCCCTTCTCAGCTTGTAAGGTCTCTGCGAAACCCTTTTAGGGCAATATTGCGTTTACGTAATATTGCATTGATTATCGCAATACTTCATTCGTGAAGTATTGCAACCGTTTGGGGCAATATTGCAATTGCGCAATATTGCCCAAGAAAAGGCAATACTTCAATTTCGAAGTATTGCCCCCGTGAAAGACAACACTTAAAATTTCGAAGTGTTGTCACCGTTAAAGGCAATACTTACAATCCATAAGTATTGCCTCTGCTGGGACAATATTGCAATTACGCAATATTGTATCCAGACCGACGTTGACTTTGACGAGCAAAACTTGTTGACGTTTGCTCGTCCCGCCGAATACCCTCACGGGTCCGCGACCTTGATTGTTTACGTTTGCGCATATCCGTCATTGTTATACGGATTTCACTCACGTTAACAATTAAGCGTTTACTTGAAAATATATTCATTTTCTTTTCTTTTCTTCCCTAAATTCAGGGATCAATAAATTTCATATTTATTCCTTTTGCCAATCATTGGAATTGATTGCGCCCTTCGTATCGCTATTGCTCCCTTCCCTGTTTCAATCGTTCTACTCTTCAATATAACGATTTTACTCAAATATATTGTTGTTAAGCAATCCTTCCGATTGCTCGTCCGCAGATCGTCGCTATTTTATTTGATTGGTGTGTCGAACAAAGTAATTTTGACATAATCCGGTCCTTTTTGTTAATGCGCCCTTCCCTTTCGTTTGCTCACCATACAAATGAATAATTATTGACGCGAAAACACATTGTAAAGCAATTATTAAAATTGCTCGAGCGAAATATTGTAAACGTGTTTTGATTATTAATCATTGGCGAAAAGGTCACATGGTAACTAGCATTGACCTACGCTCGACCCCTTCTGTTATTGTGTGTCGGTCCCCACCGCCGTAATCTTGCGTATTGTTTTGATGTCGAGAATTCGACAATGTAAATAATAAGTTTGTTCTATTATCTGTTAAAGGTGAATCGACAATAAACCCCACGGTAGTGGACATTTATTTTGTTTAAATCAATTGTTATCATTGACTATTCCCCCCCTGCCGCCGTTCCGAATCCCTGGCAGACCGGCTGTCGCTATCCCGCACTTTTCTTCCTTCGACGAGAGCTCGACTTGCCCTTCATCCGTGAAGGGCAAACGGAGCCGTCTCGTCACAAAGTTAAAGAAAATTAATAAATATTATTTCCATACTACAATCAACATCACCACCACTTTCCGTAAGCCTTACAGTTCATTTATTATAAAACTCGCTAATCACAATAATATATATATTTACAAAATAATTATTATTAAATATATTTATTTTCATTTTTAGGTTAGTGCATATTACAATGAAATTTATATTTTCAATGATGAATATTTATTTATTACAATATATATAACAGGAGATAAGTTAAAATAAGTTAAGTAAGTCTGCTTTCGCAGTTTCATTTTGAAAATCGAGATGCAGGAGTTTCGATAAGTATCGCTCGCAATTTCTCCGAGAGTGCATTGTTCGTGGTGTTACCTGTTGTAGGTGACGAGGTCCTCGAGGAAAAGCCCTGCGGGTTCTAACCGACGGAAGAAGTAAAGAACATCTACGAGGACTAGGGACGAGTCAAGGTCGCCGAATAACATCTACGTGTGACCAACCTCCAGATCACGAGCCAGGGTAGAGCTACAGGAAATTAACGAGGAACTGCACGGCGATAGAGAAGGGCTTAGGGTAGTCTAAGAGAGAAGCGCTAATGTAAGTAGTTTATAAGTTTGTGTAAATTGCGTGCGGGCCCCGATGCGTGCGTGAATTGTAAAAATGCTGGATGAATAAATGTGACCGTTAATTGCTTATTCTCAGAACTTATTTCGTATGCCCTTTTGTTTCACCTCCTGATCCTTTCGTACACTATCTTTTCGCGCTTGTTTTTAGCAGGAGAACGAGAGTACCGATCGCCCGAATCCCGCCGCCTCCGCAGGCAACGTTTATGAATGGTTGCGTATCTGAACAGCCGTCCCAGGTAAGCGTACCTGAGATAAGTTGCAACGAGTTTTTCGTTTCTGGAAATTTCCAAGAACGAAAAAGCCGTTGCTAGAATCTTCGAGAACATTCCGTGGTCGCCACCTTGAAATTTCAACGGCCAAGGCCCCGCGCACCACCGCGCCGCGATCAATCGGTGTCCGCAATTTACATTGCATCTTTATATTGCATAATTAGAGGCAATATTGCGATTACGCAATATTGCATCCGTTCGATCTCCGATCCTGTACCCGTCCGTATTGTTTCCGTCGCCGCACCTCTTTATCTAGAAATTGTCAAGCAATTGTTTTTATTTGCTTGACTCCTTTTTATAACTTTCCAGACCAACCTCGATGCACGATCTCCGACTTGCTTTAGCAAGCGAGATTCTATAAATGTGCACCCGCCGCGATCTTGGTGATCAACTGAGTGTAGCATATGAAAATATGCTATAGTCAGCAACAGCTGACGAAAATCACCACGTCCTCTGGCATTTGGGTTCCGGTACTAATAAGATTTCTGTGTCGGTATTTCAGAAATCTGCCATACCGACCAGGCCACTTGTGGAGAAGAAAAAGAAGTAGTTTTTCAAGAAAAAGGGAATTGTACTTACCGACAATAAAATTCTAAATTTTTATAATGAATCAGCTTATTTTCACTTCGTTGTAGTTTTCGCACCCCGAGAATTTCCCTATCCTCCCGAACCCTGGAATCCCAACGTCCAGCTATCCTAGCTGGGTGATTTCACGGGTGTTGAGCCCCTCTCGCACCTCGCGAGCGGAGAGGGCAACTCAACTCTCCTTGCCGGTCCGACGGGTTCCCGTCGGACATCATACGACGAAACGTCACAAAATGAGACAGTATCTGCCTAAGAGAGACAGATCTCAAAACTATATATTTTATATAACGTAATTTCTAGTCGTGAGGGACTTGTATTTATCACCTCAACTAATTTTTTCATATGAAGAAAGCCAAAAGTCAAAAGTACGGCACCTAGTGGCGAAGAGCGGTACTACTCCGCACGCAAAGTTTGAATAAGGCGGCTGCATTTATTTTGCGTTAGAATTGGATTAACTCCTATTTCTCAAACAAGATCTTATATTCTTTTCTTTTCAAACGATTGATAAAATAATGATTCATATAAGTAGAGATATCTACGATTTTAACTAGTAGTCAATCCTTAAGATTAACATTAAAAAAAATAAATAATTCATTAATTTATTTAATTTCAATTATTTTTGTTTCAATATTAATCTTTGTCTCTTATTAAACCACAATTTATTGATAAAAATTAATAATACAATTGTCTGTCATTAAGATTCATAGATTTAATAAAAAAAATTATTTTAATGACAAATAAAACAAAAATATTGTGTCAATATATATAGAATAATTAAAAATTTAAATAATTCAATCAGGAATAAAATAAAAAAATATTATATTCGAATTATAATATTGCCATATTAATAATAATATTTAATTACATTCATGCTTCATTTAAACATATTTTATGATTAATAAATATACGTTATGTATTTTTCAATTTAATGCCGAATATAATAACTCTTCCTTTATCATATACATTTATTCCCGGTTATTTCAAGACATTTGTAATCTTTTCAGAATTATTATTTATATTTATAAAAAAATATTTCATTAAAAAATGTAAAACATTGTATCATAATAATTTTTATTATTATGAATTTTTTGAATAACATAAATTATTATTATTAATAGATTAAAAATAGTTTTAGTTTTACTAAATTAAGTACAATATTCATAATATTTTAACAAAAGTTTTTATTTACTCGTATTTCATATACATATACATATATATATATATATACATATATATCTTTTTTAAAATAAGTTTTGTAGTACTAAGAAAATTTGTTTTAATAAGACCGTATCTCACTAGGGTCACTAGTGTCACCAATAAATGCAAAAGATAAAGTCGATACTTTATCCTCCATGCTTGTTTTTTTTTCTATTTAACATAGAGCTTGACATTCTGTAAATGTTCTATGGTTTTAATAATTGACCTTAGGTACATTCACTATTTAGACGGTGTATACAAACAGTCATTGGAAAAAATTGGATGATAATATATTCAAATATTTTGCACTGTTTTTTTTATTTTTTTTACTTTTATAGTAGTGATAATGTTTTGAAATGTATATCTATATGCTTTAATTATTGTCTAGAGTCATTGATGGAAAATGTAATTAAATTGAACACTTACTTATCATATAAATACAAATTTTAAATTCTATATGTAAGTTAATGTTCAATATGTGTTTAAATGTAAAATAAATGTTTGAATTTTTTGTTTTATTACTGAGTTCTTATTCGTTACAAAATAATAACTTTGTTTTAAATACTTTGAGCATATGTAATTTAAAATATACCATGAACTATATTGATAGAATACTTATGATTAAATAAATAGAAACTTATATGATACAAAAAATTGCATTTTGTTCAGTTTATCTATTAACATTACAATAAATTTAATTTAAAAATATGAATGAAGATTTTATGCTAACATCAAATATAGACTGTAATCAAGGAACTATTAGATCAGTCAGATTTAGTGAAGATGGAGCTTATTGTATAACTAGCGGTTCAAATAGGAAAGTTAATTTATGGAATCCCTATAAAAGTATATTATTGAAGACATATAGTGGCCATGGGAATGAAGTCATGGATGCCTGTTCATCGTGTGATCAAAGTCAAATAGCATCTGGTAGTACTGACAAATCTGTTATATTATGGGATGTTATTACAGGAACACCTGTCCGTAGATTAAGATCTCATACAGGTAATGTAACAACAGTTCGCTTTAATGAAATGTCTACAATGATAATTTCGGGTTCACAAGATAATAAAGTCATGTTGTGGGATATAAAAGCAAAAACTACAACACCTGTACAAATTCTAGAAGATGCCAAAGATTGTATCTCATCTGTTCGAATTTCAGATCATGAAATCCTTACTGCATCTTATGACACTAATGTGAGAAAATATGATATTAGAGCAGGAAGTTTAACAACTGATTGTACGGGCGAAATTATTACTTGTGCCAGTTTCACTAAAGATAATCGTTGTATTGTCGTGAGTTGTGCTGATGGAACCATAAAATTAATTGATAAAGATACGGGTGAATTATTAGGGGAATATGAAGGCTTACCTAAAAGTGATTTTTGTCTTGAATCCAGTGTTAATTATGATGATACCATGGTACTCTCTGGTTCTAGTGATGGAAGAATTTGGGTGTGGAATTTAATATCTCGAACAATTATGATGCACTTGTCAAATGAAAAATCATTAAAACATCCTATTCTTTCCATTGGAATTCATCCAAACAAAAATAATTTTATAGCGGCAAGTGGTCCAAATATTTTTTTATGGGAAAAATAATTATATTTACTAAATAAAATATAGAATTTATAAATATTTTTATAATTTATGACTTTTTAATTTTATAATATATTTGTAAAAAACATTTATCATAAAATTATAAAATGTATCAAAAAAATTCATTTAATAACAAAAATTTTTATTACACTGCAAAAGAAATTGTATCATTCTTAAAAACTGTAAATTTATTTATTCTTCAAATTTATGATTTTATGTACATCAAGAATAAATTAATTTATACAATTATTTATATATTTCTTTTTATCAATAATTATCTTAGCTCAATATTTTACAATTTAAGTACTTGAAAAAAATCTTCATCTAAAACTGCTTTAAATGATCTTAATGTATTTTCAAACTGTGTTGAAGCAGTTTTAAATTTAGAAACAGTTTCTTGAAATATGAATTCACTTTTTAAAAGTTGTTTATTTGTATCAGTTAATTCTTCAAATGCATTAATGATTGTATTATTCAAAAGATCTTGAATATCTTTGTCAAATGATTTGTTGCATTCATGTAATTTTTTGTGGAGTAAACTATTATATTTAATACCACATTTTTTATTTTTATGGTCCTTTACATCTTTATAAGAACAAGTAACTGAATCAACTACATGACTGTCGTAACTATTAGTTTCTTCTTCTGATGTTGTTTTTTCTCCTTGAATAATAGTTCCACAAGAATTAGATGCCAAATGTAAAGGAAACAGAGTTCTTGATTTTACATTAATAGATTCTTCATCAGATTCTGAAGCTTCACCAGGAATGATTACAGCTTTGGTGTCCATTGTACATTATTTTTTTTTTTTTCCTTTACAAGTTTATTAACTATAATGTCATTACATCAATAATTTTATATTAAAAAATATTATTAATTTACATACATATACATACATATAATATAATATAATATAATACTTTTCCTATTATATTTATATTTTTACTTGTATTTTCATTGTACACTGGATAATTTGTTAATAACAATTGTTTTCCATTTTTTACTAATTTTTATATGCATCTTAATTTAATTTTATTTATTTAATAAGCTATAACAATAATACTTAAATTTTATTTGATAAATATAAGATTTATGAAAAAATAGAAAGTACGTGGTTCAAAACTAAAACAATAATTTAAGGTTAAGTTAGATAATGTATCCATGACAAGTCACAAATCTCTGATAAGAATTTAAAAAATGTTAACTTTTTAAATCATTAATTAATTAAATATATTACTTATATTTTATTATATATGTATATTACAGAAAAATTTTAATTTAAAAAAAAAATAAATTCATTTTAATATTTTATTAAACGCTGAAAGATAAGTTGCTTTATTAATATTATTAAAATTTAATTAATTGGTGTAAATCAACCAGTTATATCTCGATAATTATTAAATTGTTCAAAATGATCGAAATAAATAAAAAATATAAGTTATGTAAATGATTTTAATTTTTTTCCTTTTTAATTTACACAACTCTTTTTTTAAATAATGTTTGTATAGAAAAGAAAACTATAAGTGGCGGTCAACTTTCGAGTTATAATATCGAGGTATAATATTTGTCAATTTATTGTCAATTTACCTATCGTGGAGATATTGCTGTATATGTGGCAACAAAATACGTGCCTTTTACTATTACACGTATTTATAAATTTTATGAATATGTAGTACATATTTCATTTATCTTTCACTTTATTGACATGCGCGCGCATAATGAATGTGAAGTATGTGTTTGTGTGCTTACATAGTCATGCATCGGCAGAATGAAAGACCAAGAGGTAAAAGCAACTTGATAAATACCTTTAAGAAATTCCACAAGAACTAAGGATAAAAAAGCCATTTGAAAGCAACAATTATGTCGTGGAGACGTAGAAGAGATGGCTTATTAGCCAAAGTCAACTTTCCTCCTTATACATTGCAGATGCTCACCAGTAGACACGTTCTCGTTGGTGGTGGTGGTGGTTCTTCAAGAACAGGTGTTGCTAATGGATTTGTATGTGCCCTTTTCCTTTTTTTAATCTAAATATTTAAACTAATTCATTTTTTAATTAAGATCATTTCAATCTCAATTATTGTATTGTACAATAAAAAACATCAAGTACTTTTAAAAATCATTGCAAGAAAGACAAAAAAAACATTAAACAATAAGGCAATTAAGAAATATTGTAATTAATAAAAATTATAAATTCTCAACATAGTGAATTGTATGAATTAATTATAAAATTTGATATCATTTTCAAAGATTTTTCAATATACTAGAATTTTGATGTGCTTAATCAAACAATGTTTTTATTTAAATTAATTTATATTCTTTAAATTCAGTGAGTGTCAAGTTTTATTTAAATTAAATTTAAATACTTGTCATTGATATTTTAAAAATTTTCAATTTTTATATGGGTGTATAAATTAAAAGAATTTATAAAAATGATTCACGTAGTATCACGTACAAAGAAATATTGTTTATAAAATTTTCTTAGAAAATATTCTAGTTATTTCATTGAATAATAAAGAAAAAGAAATGAATTAAAAAAATGAATTTTATTTGTTTAATATTTATAATAAGATATGAAATATTTTATATACATTATATTTCATTTTCATTTTTGACAAGAAATTTTTATTATGAAATATATTTATTATTTCATTTTGTATCCCAGGAAATATTTGAATTATCTCATGATGGAATGCAATTTATTGCTGAAGAAGTCACACGATATGAAACTGGACCCAATGTTGTAATGAATAGTGCAATTCATAATGATGGAAAAAGAATGTGGTTAGTTGCAGGTCAAGAAAGTCATTGCCAATTATACAATATTCAAGCTAAAGTATGTACTACAGAAAATGGAGAAATTTCAAAAAAATCTGGTTTTCCAAGTAGAGAAGAACTTAGACAAAGAAAAAGAAATGAAAAAAAAGATGAAACTAGTCTAAAGAGAGAAAATATTGAAAATATTAAAAATGAAGAATTGAGAACAAAACATAAAAAATTGCAACTTATAATTAAACCTGCAGATAGTGTTCAAACAGATTTTGGGTGAGTTTATAATTATATAAAAATAAGTTATTAATAAAAATTTAATAAATAAATAATTAATTATTAAATTTTTTAAATAAAATAAAATAAAAAAGTAAACACTATTCTTTCTAGAGATGTACAACCTGTACAAAGAGTTATTAGAATTAGTCCCAATGGAAATATTATGGCAACTGGTGGAACGGATGGATATGTTCGTTTATGGCAATTTCCCCAAATCACCAGACTTCATGACTTAAAAGGTCATGTTACAGAAATTGATGACATTGATTTTAGTCCTAAAGGAAAGCACATTGCTACAGTAGCAAAGGATGGTAAATTAATAATTTGGGATGTGATGAGTGGCTTGAAAATTAATGAATTAGTTTGGTTTCCTAAAGATGGTGAAAAATCTATTTTTAAAAGATGTCGATTTCGCTATACATTGGTAGAAAATACTAAAAATCATCAACAACTTTTTACAATCTCAAATTCTTTACCTGCAAAAGATAGGAAGAATAGGAATAAGTTTCACTTTGGTTTTTTGCAACAGTGGAATGTAGAGTTAGGAATAGTTGAAAAAATAATTACATATAAAGAAAATTTGTCAGAGCTGGCTATCTCTGATGATGGAAAATTTGTTGCTGTTGGCACAATGTCTTCTGGTACTGTAGATATGTTTATAGCTTTTAGTCTTCAAAGAATACTACATGTGCCTGGTGCACACAATATGTTTATCACAAATTTGGAATTCCTACCAACTAAACTTGATGGTCCAGCAATTACTAGCAACTCCGAAGCTGCCGTTATTAGTTGTTCTATTGATAATAAAATATGTATCCACAATATACCATACAGACGTAAGTTGATTACTAAACTAATATTATTTATGTAACACATTATTTTTATTTAATTTTTTGTTTTTTGTTTTTTTTTTTTGTAGTACATTGCATGATGAAATATAGAAAAAAATTTATACTACTAATTTTCATATTATTCAATTCAATTTCTTTATTGCAATATTATTTTCAACTGCTTTTAATTCTAAACACTTGTTTAATATTTAAAAATTTTTTTGTTTTTAGATGCATTACCTTTTTGGCTGTTTCTCATTTTCATTGTTTCAAGCATTAGTGGTGCTTTTATACTTTGCAGTTATATAGGCATTTGACCAAAAACTGTATTAAATCAATATAATTTTAAAGACAGATATTCAAATTACAACTTACAAAAATCTTAAATTTTAGAAAAATCAAAAAATTAGAAATAAAAAAAATAGGAATCAATTACAAATATATTTTTAAAAAATTCATGTTTAATTGTATACAAAAAACAATTATTTTTTGTTTACTCAATAACTTTGAATTACATTAAAATTTAAAAAAAAAAACTCAATGTTAAAAATCTATTACATATGTAAACATATTTATGAAATACTAATATTTAAGAATATTATTTAAATAGGTGAAGTTAATGGTCATTAAATTATTGTAAATGATATTGTTTGTGTATAGAATGTTTTTTTTAATGATTATATTAATACTGTAAACCTTATATTAAACCAAGTGTAATTTAGTTTTATTATGAAATAGAAATATTTAAATATTTTTAAATATTTGTTTTTACAAAAGATTACCTTGCAATCATTATTAAAATATATATTTTTTCTTTCTATCATGTTGTAATTTTATTCCTTTTTAATTTAATTATACTAATAATTATAAGTTAATGTACATTATATAAATATAAAATAAGTTTTCTGAAAGTAAATACATTATACATTTAATTGTTTATTAATTTTTATACTATTACAAAAAAAGTTACAAAATTATTATAAGAATTTCACAGGTAAATTAAAAATAAAAGAACTATTTTTTAAACCTATGATAAGCATTAAATTATATATAAATATTAAAAGAAATGTATTTTAAAATTATTTTTTTATTAAAATTGTAAACATGCCAGTAAAAATTAACTAACAGTTAAATTAAATTTCAAATTTTAAATAAAAACATATATTATAAAGTTTAGCATAAATCAAATAAATTCCTATATAAATCTCAAATATAATATTGTAACGCAGTAGATACTTTTCCAAGATAAATCATCTTTCGAATGATATCTTATCAATATGGCGTTATTTTTCGAATTTATGTATTTTGGTACATATATTAAAGTGGTATAATTTTTTATGTACTTTAATTTGTAAAATAAAATCTTTTTTAATATCATTTAATTTGTTTTATTATAATGTCTTTGCAACTATACAATTTAACAATGAAATATCATACTATTGTTACCAAATGTATGAATCGATCATCAGATTTTTTATTTAGACAGGTAGTTTTAGAAATAGAAACTTCTATATACTTTACACAGATAAAAATTGTGTAATTTTATTTACTTTTTTGCTTATATTTGAGAGGTTATTTTATTTTTATTAATATTATTGAATAAAATTTTATGAATAATAAATAATGAAAACAGTAAAAAAATATGTAAATAAATTTATAATTTCATCTCAGTAAAAAAATTAATTTATTACAAAATTAAACATTTTTAAATAATTCAAACATTTTTTGAATGGTTATAATCAAAAAACATTTATAAAAGTAAATGAAAAATTTCAAATAATGAAATTCTATATTATAATTTATTGTTTTAGTTGTTCGATCCAGTATCATCAACTTATACATATTTATTAGCTGATATTGGAACAAAGGAATCAATTTTAATCGATCCAGTTTTAGAATGGGCTGAACGAGATTCAATGATAATAAAAGAGTTAGGTCTCAAGTTAAAGTATGCTAGTGAGTCAAATTGGAATATATATAACTTAAGTTTTATTTATAATTTTAGAATAATTTTAATATATAACTTATAATTAATAGAAAATTGTTGAACATATTTAATAATCATAATTAATAATATTTTATTCTTAATCAAAAAATAAAGTAAAATTAATAAGTAAAGTAAATAATAAATAATAATTAAAATCATTTAATACTAATATCTTTAGTAAGGATTCTTATATGATATGAATCGATTAAGTATTTCTTGATCAATTTAAATTCATATTAAAATAGAGTTTTTAAACAAATAAATAATTATAATTCATTTGATAATTTTTAAATGATGTAAATGAAACTCTCATTATATTACTTTTAAATTATTCTTGATTGTTTAAATTAGTGACATAAAAACAGTAACATAAAATCAATAGGTGAATATCTGATTTTGTAATTTTTAAATAATTTTATATTATATAAAAATTCATTGAATATTTGTTTATTAAAATTAATAAAAATTTAAATTAATTGATAATCCATTAAGTAATCACATTTTAAAAACTGTTATAAAATTTTCAGTATACAGTTAATATAAAGAATGTTTATACTTTTTTCTTAAGTCATTAATACAAGTCAGCATTAGTTTCCACTATTTCTATATATTTGACGATAAATTAATCAATAAGATATCCTATAATTTAATTCAAAGATCTACCCAAGTCTATTATTTGAAATCTTACATTTCTTATTAATTATTAGTTCTACTAGTCAGATATGCAATTTAAATATGATTTCTCCTTATTTTCTCATTTTAATTTTTTAATTTTATTTATAAATCTCAATCTTTAAATTTTGTTCTCTAATTTATTCTCTTTAAGTTTTCATATGTTTATCAATGTATTTTTTTATTATAAGGTTTGAATTTATTCTTTTAAGCTTTTGTTTAATTTTTTATCTTCACCATTTCTTATTAAGATTTTTAATTCTTTCTGATCAAATTTTTACTTTATTTTAAAAATTCGTTCTATAAGCTTTTTTTTTTAATTTCTTTAACTTAGGTATTTCTCTTTAATCATTTATCAAAAAATTTATTTAATTTTAAAGTATTTTTATATCATTGTTAAAAATCTTTTTTAAATGTGTTATAACTTCAAAAATTATTTATTGTCAATGAAAATTTTTATTTTAGAACAGATATCTGTACACATAACGTGTAAATACTTGTCATTGTAATTAGTCCACGTATTGAACATAGACCTAATTATTGCATAGCGATACAGGTGATGCTTGAGACAATTTTCGGATTTCAATTTGATTTTCTCATTTTTCTTTTTTTTAAAATGATATCAATGTGAATATTAAAAAAAATGTGTTCCATAGATCAGATGTATTTAAACTTTCATATTAATTTCTGTCTCTCTCTCTCTCTCTCTCTTTCTCATTATATATATATATTAAAAATAAAGTTTAATTTTTGGGATTTTTCTGTTTTTTAGTATTTATTTAAAGATATACTATAATGCAATTAAAGAATTGTACACCAAAAGCAATCACTTTTCCACAATGTCAATTTATGGATTTCTTCCCAAATAAATTTTTTTATTTTTAATATCAAAAACGTAAAAATCCAATTTTTATATTTTCCTCGGTAGTAAAGCTATTCTGCAATGATCGAAACAAGTGGTAATAATAATGAACATTATGAGGACTATTTAGCAAGTATAAATGCAGTCCAAGTGTTCGAAAGTATAAAAAGGACTGATTATTTCGTTTTATTATCTCTGTATAAACAACTTTCACATACCTAATATTAATAACTGTTAATTTTCAACAATGGCTGTAAATGAGGCAATTCTGTCATTTTTAGACATTCTTTAATACTGGTATCTCTTCTACTGAATACTGAACAGTTAACTTCAAAGATATTGCATTTTTGTACATATGCTTGCCTTATAATTGTTAATGAGTATTAAAATTTAATTCAAACTATAACAAATAACGTTGTTATTAAATTATATTTATAAAAATACATAAATGAATCACTATGAAGGAAATTATATAAAAAATATTATAAATACATAAAATAGTAACATAGTATTCAACATTTTTCATTAATGGAGTTATATTTCTTAACGTATTTGGAGTGTGAGCAAACCTAGACATATGTATAATTGATTATTAATTTGTACGACATGTAATAATTTAAACTGCAATATTCAACAATTAATTATATTATATTAACTATAAGAAAAATCATTTTAATGAGTAAAATATACAAGCTCAAATATATTCGCAAATACACACGCCAAGTTTAGAAATTTAGATACAACATATTTACAAAGTTTCCAATTTTTATTATTTATAAAAAACGATTATTGTTTTAATTTAAAATGATATAACAATGAATGTACAACCATTTTAATTATTTATTATGATAATTAGTTAATACGCATTTACATGCAGACCACATAACTGGTACTGGACAATTAAAAAAAAAATTTGGTTCAAAATCTATAATATCAAAAGATAGCGGGGCTAAGGCAGATATACTGTTACATTCAGGAGATGAAGTAAAATTTGGTAGACATTGTATAAAAGCTTTATCAACACCTGGACATACAAGTGGTGAGCTAAAATTTATATTTTACTTAGTCTATAATTAAATATATCGCTGAATTTAATAATAGAGAAATGATTTTTGTTTGTTTTGAGAACTATGAGTTTCTATGAAAATTGGTGTAGATGATGACTATTATCATACTTATGTATTACTGTAAATGATTGTTTTTTTTTATTTGACTACCTTTACATAGGCCAATTCCGCTGTGTTTTGCTCATGGGAACCTATTTTAAACCTATACTGATGCGATGATTTCTACAGGAATATCTACCTTGAAAAGGACCAATACCCCGACAGAAGCGGTGACGTGAAACAGCATTACGGTACTTATGAAGGAGAGTTGAATGGAAGATTGCAATTGATCTTAGACCGGAACCCAAATGTCCTGATCGCCTCGCGGAACCTCGATTCCCCGATCCTACACTGTCGAGGAAACAAGAGAATAATTCAGCCTCAATATGAAATCAATCGTTAGACTATACCAGAAGAAAAATCCGAAATACCACTGGGACTAATGATACTAGGACCCAGTTTTAGTTCCATAAAATTCTGATGGAGAGAAGGGTAGAGCCTGCGCTTACCTAATTCCTCAAAAGCTCCGCTTATACTTCTCCATAATGCACGACTGCCTGAGCAACCACAAGCCCTTAAAAGTACTTTTGAAAAACTCTTCAACTAGCAGCAAACACGATGAGGTGATGGGACGCTGAGCTATGCACGGCTCACTCATTCTACAATACTATACTCTTTTTTTTTTAATAATTCTAACGTTGGCTTCTGGTATTATTTGCTCCATAGATGATTATAATTCTAATTTAATTATTTATGCCAATTGTAAAAAAAATCTATGTAAGAGTATCTATAATAAGAGCGTGTATGGTATGCACAATTGATAAATAGTAGCACTCTGAAATTTGTCAAGAAGTAGATATAATCTCTGTCTTTGATGCACATGAAAAAGTTACATTTGAAGTCGAAACTTTGTTAAACAAGTACGTGAGGCAAAATATAAGATATATGTGTTAAGCTTTTCAAGGCCTCTGTAATCATCTAAAAGAACCAAAATTGTTCTATTTAATAGTTAGAACATATTTAAAACAGTTAAACACTTTTATCCAGAAATAGGTGCGACATTTTAAGGAATTGAAAATGACCGATGATCTTCCGGATCGTGGTTCAACGAAAAAGGTGACCAAGGAGAAAAAATGATCAAAAGTTTTTATTCACGGATTTCTAGTTTTAATTTGTGTCTAGCTCAAGCAAAATTCAAATAAAAATATCCACGTATATCACACAACTATTTGTAACTATTTGAGCAAATAATTTAAAAAATATAAGTAAAATAAAGAATCCGTTGTTATCCAAAAATCACGTTACTCAAGAAGTAGTTTGGGCAACAGAAAACATTGATCACCGTTAGAATAACGTACTTTTTTCCAAAAAATCTTCTGTTTGTGTTTATTCAATCGTACCACGAGCTTGTTTTCATCCTCAAATAATTTCGTCTAGGGTAGCTTAAAATAGTCAATAAAAATTTATTTTTGAGAATGTTTCTCGAAAAAGAGTTTCGGCACATTGTACATCTTTACCGAAAACTTAAATGTTACCCTACCTGGGTTGATCAAAATTTACGAAAAAACTTTGTTACCGACTGCCAAATGTCAATTTATTACTGAAAATAAAGATTGGGTTCTGCAGAACAATGGTTATAAATACCATAGCCATCTCTGTACTAACTGAAAATATGAAAAAGATATAGTCAAATTAGATTGGCCTGTATAAACAAAAGTGTTAAAAGAGATCCACATTTACTCTAAAACAGCATTCTTGAGAAATTCGACTAATTTAAACAGTGCTTCCCATCCAATATGCTGCAAATTTAGTGCAAAGTATCCCGCGAAAATGTCAAGTAATTATTGATGTTGGTTGTAATTGGAGTATTATTGATACGATTGGGTCATGCTTCGAAACATATATATATATATTTATGTAATGAAATATTTTGTTAAATAAATTTTTGGATTAATTATGCGGCATTTAACAGACTGTAAAAAATGAGTAAATTTCGAAAGTCGAGAGTATATTTGTTTATTAATTGAATAGTATTAACTTTTCAAATTTAATTCGCTCGGTCTGAAAAGATGGTCTAATTCAATGTTCATATACTGACTATAAATTCAGAATTATTACATTTTACTGTCGAAATTTATAAGATTATATATTAATTAATCAAAAATTACTTTCATATCCTTTAAAGACAGTAGCCATTGCTCATATTGATAAACGTGGTAATTATTTGAAATTTTTGTGCATTAGGAACGAAAAATAAAAAAAACCTGCCCATACTCTACATATCAGTTACAAAAGGATAATTCAAAATAACAATGTAAGGAAGTGGTTCGCCAGCTCGTATAGCTTGAGGCCAAACAGGGTGATGCGTGTCTTTGTGTCTGTTTAGTTTTAAAGCGGTAGCGGCTATGTAGCGTGAAACAATCTGTTGTCGATGCGTAGTGTAACAGGATATTACCCGTTTTAAGATGGAACAGGACCTAGCATATGCTGCCACTGATGGTACCAGCTTATGCTAGGACAGATTCTATTATAGCATAGTAGATTTCGTATAGCTTAGATGCTAAGTGGATTCGAGGAACATCTCCCTGTGAAAGCAATGGAGATGCTAATATCGACCAGTTGGAGCAAAAACTCATCTCTGTGCGGCTTCTGATGCTCTTTTTATAGCCGGGAAAACCGCGAAGGCACAATGATGTCGGCGGTATGCATGGTGCAGTTGCGCAAACATGTCGTGAGGAAATAATAGTTCGCATATCCAAGCGCTAGGTAGCGCTCCGGCCCAATTACGGGTGAGCGCGCGTCCTGAAAGGATGTAGCCCCATGGCAAGGTCAGGTTAGCAACATGTGGGGTAAAACCACATCGTTGCAACAACAATTTTCGCACAATTTAATTAACATTATTGTTACTCGAAAACTAATACTATGATCAATCCAAAATTCAAGACGAAAAAACTGTATATTAATCACTTGAATTTTTCAAAACCAGAGTTCAAAATATTGAAAAACAAGACAGCTACAAATTTTTTAATTAATTCAAAAATTTTCCAGTTTTTGGAAAATTTCTTCGCTTCTAATTTTCCAATTGGTTTATATAAAAATTAATTTTCTTCACAAGCTGATTAGATAAAAATCACACCTTAATACTATAGTGTTAAAATTACAACTTTTCATTTTATAATAAAAAAGTAAAAAAAATAAATTTTTTCGTTAAAATTGTTTAGAAAAAAACCCTTGAATTAGATCAGTGACATTTTAGAAAATAAGAATCTACCTATTTTTCACAAACTTTAATATGTATCGCTAGTTGTTTTTTTTTCTGGATTTAAAAATGCTTCATTCAATGGTCTAATATTGATTTAGTAACAATTATCCAAAAAAAATATTTCTAAATATTGTTAATTTTAATTAATTATTTTTAATTATTTAAATACATATTCAGTATAATACTTAAAATATTATTATTATAAATAAAACATTTTTAGGTTGTATGACTTACGTTTGTCAAGAGCAGGGGATTGCATTTACTGGTGATGCTCTACTAATACGAGGATGTGGCAGAACAGACTTTCAGGTATACGTATATAAAATTTTATAAATATGTAAAACTATTAATTTTATTTATTTATATACTACTGTTTATTTTAGATTATTGAATATACATAGATATTTATAATGTATGAAATTATAATGAGAAAATTATTCTTGATTAATCTATTCGTAATACTTTATTAAACCAATGAATGTTTTATTAGTTATCACGATTAATTTGCAATTTCCCATTATAATCTAATTTTTCCAATTTGCACATATTGTCTATATTTTGTTATTTTACAAATTTATTTTCTCTAGTTAAAAGAAAGAAAATGATTAGAATTTATTTTATAAAAATTTCAATGTTTAATTATTATAAAAATAATAATAGAAATATAGATGTTTTAGAAATTCAATAAAAATTAGCGGTTAATAATAATTTTGATTCCATGCAAATTTTATAATAAATTTATTTATATTAAATATTTACAGGGTGGATCGGCAGAAACTTTATACAAATCGGTGCATTCTGTGATTTTCAAACTACCTGAGAATTTCGAGCTTTACCCAGCTCACGACTATCATGGACGAACAGTAACGACCGTCGCTGAAGAACAACAACTGAATCCAAGATTAACAAAACCACTTGATGAATTCATTCGTATAATGAGCAATTTGAATCTACCTTATCCCAAGATGATAGGTCATTTTAATACAGTAATATTACGCTATTTTTATAATTCAGTGTATTATGGGACATAGTTATTAAATAATGAGATTGGTGTACTTACATAAAAGTACACGTGATTCAATGTCAAAAATTGAGAGATGCTTCACATGAAACATTTCAAAAGTGGTACTTTAAGCTTCTGTAAACAAATTCATATATTTATAATATTAATTCATATTACAGTTGCATTTTTGTTTTACTAAAATAATATTAAACATAGTTCTATATAAAACTATCACGGCATAAGCAACGTTAGAAGAGCTTTAGAATTATTTTTATTGGTTTCCAATCGAATATTATTTTTTAATTTACTGGTATATTTTAATAGTTAGTTATTTATTTAATGAATCATTGCCATAAGTCTAAGATATGTAATTAATTTTTGATAGAATTGAAATTTTTTGAGTTCACATGATATTACCTTCCCACAATTTTTTCATAGCCTTTTCTAGTTTCTCATCGAGTCCTTTTAGTATTTCCAAAAAGGTAATACAATTGTCCATGTATAAGAAGACATCGCGCTCCTGTAAACCAGAGAATAATGTCTCAAACGTAACTACTTCATAACTGATCATTTTAAACGTTAGTATACCAAACACTTATTGCAAGGTATAATTAAGATTGGAAAAATAATTTCCAATTAATACTTTATATACACGAACGTTATTGTATACTTTGGTTATTGTGATTAATAATTAACTGACTTTCGTTAACAATAAGTCTCTGACTACGGCAAAAAGTAGTATAATCGAAGTTTTGTTATAGATACTGCCTATATGATAAATTGATATACATAGTTTGCTTTTCATTGACTATACATATATTTAATTCTTTATTTTGTATTGGGGTTAATTAAAAATTATGCCAAAGTAGGTAGATAAAAGTGAATAAGTGATATTTATAACTTACGCGGATAAATTAAAAGCGGAGCAGGAATCAGGAAATGTAGATTACTGCAGGTTTTCAAATATTACAATTATTAAAAATAAATAAATAAACAAATTCCAGTCATTTATTCATCGACCTGAAAAAAATATAATCAATTAATTTATAAGGTTGTTTGATTTATATATGCGGATATATAGAACAATTCAAATATAATATGTAGTTAGTAATGTACAGCTCGGACCGCAGTATCAGAGTTGCGTAAATATCGGAAGATGAGGATTACGTCGGTGTCGAGAGCGGATGACTAGGAGTTTACATTCACTACAGAACTCTTCGTCGGAAGAGACAGATGACGCGGAACTCACTTTCACTACATGTAGTTCTTCCCCGAGATCGGGACTACTCCATGTAGACTTAGTATGACCCGATTGAAAAAAATAAGGTTAAAATTAAAATAAAATTAAAAAATTAAAAAAAAAAATTCTACGAATATGCTTAGCATATTTTTAAGAAATTTTAAACACCGATTCCAGTATTGATTTTTATATCTCGTAGAGCTTGAACACAAATAACATTTTTTTAATAAAAAGAATTATAAAAAAATTTCTTTTCTCGTTAGACCTTGATTATAAATAAGCGAAGCTAACATTAACAAAATCATTATATATTCAAACATAAATTAAAAAAATTATAGTATATTTTTATTCAAGGCACCTATTAAGTTGTATTATGTAAAAAAGTTTTTAAGAATCTATTTGCACCTCATTGGATCCTTAAATATTTCTTTACATAATAAAAATTCATCAGTATATTTGTAATTTAACTTTATTTCAACAGCATCGTTATATATATCCATACAATAATTAAAGGTAGAAAATGATGCAAAATTTTTTTTTTTAAGAAATGTCACCGATATAACTTTAAAACTATTTTTTTACTCACCTCCAATTTGAAAATTTCCTTATACATACATTTAATATGAATGATATTTTTTAATAGTATTGAAAAAGTGATTTTTTTCTTTAAAAGATAATTATATTATACTTATAACAATACAAGTAAAAACAAAAATTTTAATAATTAAATATAAATATTTATTACATTACCATAGTAGTCATTTAAAATTTAACTTTTTCTTTATTAGAATTAAATTATCAATTAATTCAATAAAAAACAATTTATTAAATGATATTTATAATGTAATAAACTTAATAAAAGAAATGGTCAACATATAACAAAGTTTTAATTTTATTCTTTTCATTTAAAATATAATAAGCAATATAATTTTGAGAAGCTTAATATTTAATCTGTTGGATTAATTTAATTTATTCATTAAAATGTAAATTGTGAATGTATATTAAAAACCAATAAAACAATTTTTTTTAGTTTTTCAATTTATTCATGAAAAATTTAAACTAATTTTAATGTATATTTTTTTTATTATTATAGATAAAGCTGTTCCAGCAAATCAAGTTTGTGGTTTCTATGATGTAAAGGATGAAAAATAAAATTTTACACATATTATATGTACTAGAGCAATTGTATAATAAAATATATATAATTTTTTATCAATAAAAATAATACATTTTGCATATTTCATTATCAACGAAAATTACATTTTTAATATGAGCACTGGTTTTCATCAACTAGCATTTATAAATAAATCTTTCATTGATCATAATTAACATTTCGCTTAAAAAATTTTGTATTTTAAAGCAAATTTAACAGTTTTAAGTGAAAAATATAAATCACAATAAGTAAATGGTAATCAATCAGTCGCAAATGTACTTTACAATATATAATTGCTTAAAGTTAAATTGAGGTATGTCACAATAATTACTATTAATTATAGAGCTTACAGAAGTCTCAATACCATATATGCTTTCAGAAATTATTTTTTAAAATATATCTATGTATATATTAAAATATATATATGTTTTTGTTTTAAGCACTGTTGGAAAAATACATATTTAAGTTTCTCACGCTTTTTATCTTTTTAAGCAAAAGAAAATTGTGAGGAATGAGTTTAATTTTAAGGCACGTGCATAAAAATTTTAATTCATTTTTCTTATTTAAGAACAAATAAACTTTAATTTAATACACACTTTGTTGCTGTATTTTAACTAGATATTAATAAAATTTGTGGCACTTTGTGTTGAAGATGCATTACTCAATATACAATTATATAATACTGCGAATTAACTGTAATTTTTTATTATAATTTCAAAAGTATTCAATTATAATCACTAATTGTTATTTTGAAAATATTAATTTTATAAATATGCAGTAAAAAGTTGCCTTAAAATAAATATATATAAGGAGCTTTGTATCGCCCATTTAACATATCCATAAGCATTTTATTCAATTGGTATAATAAAGTGTCCTATGATGATAAAATTTAAACAACATAATTTTTAAATGCTGCATCGATTAATCGTAACATTTGAATACATGTTTCGTATACTCTATGAATGTATTTTAAATTTGCGTAATTATAAAACATGTAATTAAATATCAATTGTGCAACAAAAGCATTTTTTTAAAACAAATAATCATATTTACTTTAGTTTCGTGTGTACGTGCCTTTTTATAGGCACAATTGCTTGCGGGCCTATACACAGATTTACAGTATGTACATGAATATATATAAATGGAGGTTATATTTAATATTCTGTGATGAAAAATTAATGAAATATGCATTTAAAGATATCTTTATTTCTTTATGAAAAGACGACATTAGCAATTTATAAAAAAATGTTTTATTATTTATGTATCTGTATAATATTGCATATTTTACTTGTTTTTCATCAAGCTAGAAAAAAATATCTTTGCGTTATTCGCCTGCGAATTCGCGATTTGATAAAGCTCTTTCATAATTTCAAAACTTAAAAAAATATGATTTAACCGATAAACATTTCTTATTCTTTCTCAAATTATAATAACTATGTAAAAAAAATCGCAATTTATATCTATACTAGTAGATAATATACTTAAAAATTAAATTTTTTTATTTTTAAAACTGGAAAAAATGTCAGTTTGATTTTACCCTTGTACGTAGAAACATTATTTTTTTAAAATTGAAGAATGTCACAGTAGAAATAGTTGCCAGGAAAAATTTTATGTCCATAAACATTTTTGTTTGTACAAGTAAAATATATGTAATTATTATTATAGATTTATTAGGCAGTGATGTAATATATATACGTTTTTCAAACTATAACAAATGTTAATTTTTAATTAATAATATTCATTTATAATTTAACAATATAATTAAATTAGTGAAATCGATGGTACAGATTATACATATACACACACATATATATATAATTCTATACATTAATAATTATATTTTTTTTTTAACAAAAAATAAATTTACGTATATTATAAATAAGCAAACTTTTTCCCGGCGTAAATTTAAGAAAAGGAATGTCTAAAAGTATATTTCGCTATATGTATAATTCGCTTATTTATGTTAATATATCGTTAAAGACTTTTTAAATCGAATGGAAGAGCATGCACGCATTGAATATGAAATAATAAACTGTTAATTCATTAGCAAAATAGGTTCACGACTTATTATTCCTTATATTAACAATTATATTATTTTTATGAAACTTGAAAAGTTCTTAAAATTCTAATTAAAATATCAAAAATTCGTAAAAAAAAGCAGAAGAAAAAAAAATATAAACGAATCAAAGATGAATTATAAAAACATTAAAACATTTGAATAGTTTTCTAAAAGCGTTTTATATTAAAATTATACGTTCACAAAAATGCATATATATATATATATATATATATATATATAATATATATATTTAACATTTTCTAAAAAAATAAATATTTCATAAACAATGTTTTAAAAATAAAAAATAGTAAAAGTATCAAAATTATATGATATTTATATCTTTAAATTAAATTTCTAATAAGCTCAGATAAAATGTTATTCAATTTTATTAAATAGCATTTTAAATTAGTATGTTTCATTATTCTAAATCAAAAGTAAATTTAAACAAATTTTTATTCACGTATGTAAAATACTTTGCACTTTTTGAACATCCTATGAATAATAATGCGAGAAAGAAATTTTTTTTAATTACATAATTTTATAAAAAAAATAATTTAGATACAATGATTATTTCAATATTTGGTTAATGCATTTAATACTTAAAAATAGAAAATAAATAAATAAAACTAAAATGAAAATAATACTTTTTTATATTTGTTTCTAAATCAAAATTTTTAGATATTTCATGTCTATTGGAAATTTTTTAAATTTTTCATACTTATTACTTATTTTGTAAAATAAATTTTGTATATATCGATGATTGCTTATAAGTTTTACCTCTATAAATCTTCCATCTCTTTTTAAAATATGGAATGCGAAAATCTTTTCACCGTATAAAGAAAAAGATTATCATGATTTAATTACGCAATTATATATAATTGTAATGTATAATTATTTATTTTATATAAATTTAAAAAAAATTAATGTACTTTTTATTAAACTATAAATTTAATAATAATTACAAAAATTAGTTTAATTATATATAATCACGTAATAAATTTATTCTTTAAATTTATGTTATTTTTGTTTCGCTTTTTTAATACATAAAATTAGGTGCATATGTGTGCATACATATTCAAATCAGTATTAAGATAAGATCATAACTTCATTCAATTTAAAAATTATTATCAGAGTGCCATTTTGTTTTTAAAAACAATAATTCAAAAGAATTAAATTATTTTATCGTAAATCTTCTTTTCAAAAAAATATATTATTATTAATTCTATTTTGATTATCAATATTTGATATCGTTACTCTCTATACACGTTGCTAGTAAAAAACTAATATTTATACTTTGCTGTACAGATTTATATATTTTCACGATTATAAAAATAATTCATTATATTTTTAGTTTGATGCATTTTCAGAACTTATTAAATATTAATTAAAAATTGTTTACAAACAATGAAATTCAAGTAATGTAATAAACACATAATTTGTCTTGTATATTAAAAAACTGCAGTATATTTTCATAGTACATGATATTAAATATAAGAATTAATTCGATTTTCAAGTTTGTGTCACATTTCTAGTTTTCTTTATATTACTCTTTAGTAACATTTACAGTTGTATGATAAGAATTTACGTTTTTCAGAACGAAAATTTTTTTAAATGTAATATTATAATAGATTTAGCATAATTGCACAATTGTATGTTTTACCAATTTAAACCTCTTTTTGGTTTAAAAAAAAATTATTATTTATTATCAAAATTAAATTTTGTTATATTTTAAAGTAACTTAATTAAGAAATATATATGTATATAACATATATAAATATGTATATAGATTATCAATACAAAGAATATTTGAATATAGTTATCCAATATAATTTCAAATATTTATAATTAATTTTCACTAACATTTTCAATAAATTAATAGATTTCTCTTCATCGATAAAATTTAACTCTAAATAAATAAATTTTATTTTAGATATACTCTTGAATAAATTATATTTATTATAATGTAATTAACTTTAAATAAGTATTCATTTTTTAATGCATCAAACTAAAATCTGAGATATAATAATTTCATATAGCACAATTATTTCAAAAGAATCCTCAAAAGAAATATTTTTTAATCCATAGGTATTGATGGTTTTAAATTAAAATATTTATATTATTTTAACAATAATTTTTATACATAACAGAAAAAATATAAATTACTATGATTGTTTGAAAATCAACTTATAAAAGAAAAAAGAAATAAAAAATTATGATTGTAACTTAATAAAAATCTTTTAAAAATAATTTTCGTACAACCAATATTATTTAAAAAAAAAAAAAAAAAAAAAAAAAACAAAAAGGAAAAAAAAGAAAAAGAAAACAAAAAACTTCAGTTTAAAAATTCACTGTGAATACGAAATTAATGCTGACATTAAACTGTACAGCTAGTATCGGCATTAGACACTGTCCCCGTACCCGTTGTACTGGCGTACGGGCTGCCCTGTCTAAAAAAGTCTTGAGCAACTGCCTCGAAACCTTCAACCTTTACTGGCCCAAACTCCGAGAGAACTGTACAGTCATTGTGACTTTGAAGGCCACTTGATTCGACAGTAGACACAAAATTTTCTTGATAATTCGGTAACTGCGTCACGGGCTCCACAAACTGAGAATACGACACATCCTGCTGTAACACGTGCGACTTATGTAAAAATTGGTATTTCAAATTTATACGCTTGCAGCCTTTTATTTAAATTAATGTGCCCCGTCATTTAAAAAGGAAATTCTCCCGAATAATATCTTTGGAAACAAGTTTATAATCAAGAGGATTGTTTTAAATCATTACAAGTCTCGATAAACTGGTGTGGAACTTTGAATTTTTTCAACAACTCAAATCCACGATTCACTAAATCTAAAGACATAATTGTGTGAAAAATATTTAATTCTACATATATTCTTAATTCAAATATTATTAAAACTTACAATAAAATTGTTTTAAAATTATGCTTTTGGTATAAAGTTTTATTGTAATTAAATATGTTTTTTATTTTAATGTCAACATTATTCAGCATTATATAAAAAAGGAAAAAAGAAAAAAAAGAAATTGTAATTCATTTAATTTTTATATTATAGAATTATTGTGCCAAATTGTATACTATTTTTCCTACAATAAAAAAAAATAATAAATTTGACTTATCGATTGTGTTTTAAAAGTACTTAAAATTAATAATCATTTAAAATTATGTAATTAGAATTATTTTTTTTTTAGCTAACAAATATAAATTAAATATTCTTTACGTATTTAAACATTACAGATCTAAAATTTAAAGTTAAATAAGTGTATGGAATTAGATTTTATAGAAATTATTGACTAATGCATTATAACTACAGATACTGACTTTAATGATTTGAAACGCAAGAATGAAAGTATAGATTTAAAATTTTGACTGGTATATATAATAGTTATTAAGTACTTTTCATTATAGATTGTTATATAATAAATTAAAATATAAAGGAAGGTTCAATTTTGTAACAATTTTAGCTAGATGATAAAAAACACGAGCACTACAAGAACTAAAGACTTTTTAAGAACTAAATCCATAGTTGAAAAAATCTTTTCGAGAAAATTAGTTTGTGTGAAATCATAAAAAGTACGACGCTGACCATGAATATGTAAAATACGTGGGTTGAGAATAGTGAGATATTGGAGAGAGAGAGAGAGAGAGAGAGAGAGAGAGAGAGAGAGAGAGAGAGAAAAGGAGAGTGTCGATGCTTACAATGCGTGCAGGCTGCTTCAAACAAGTCGGACCATGAAGATTTAACATGTCGACTAGCCTACGTCGCTGCGTTTCTAATTCCTGAATTTGCGACTTGAGCTCATGATTCTGCGTTTCAAGAGTCTCGGACTCTTGCACGAGTATCACCGTTTTCTCGCGTTTTTTCAACCGACATTTGGTTGCTGCAATTTTATTGCGCTCTCGTCGTCGTCTTCTGCGTTCCTCATCTTCAGGAGTCAACTGGAAAGCATTTTTTATTATCAATCTTAATTGTATTATTTTTATCGTACAATATTATGTACTGCCAATACTCGACTCAATTTTTAAATTATGTTTCTAATATTTTAATGTACCATAAAATAAAGTAATTATTAATGTTAAAAAGCTGGGGCATTTACCGGAGATACGATAATTCATTTGGTAAATAAAAAGACAGTTTTTTATAAGGCCTATTTACAAACAATAATCTATTTCAAATTTAGATTAAATAAATAGCTCTGTCATTTTTATTTAATTCTTGGTAAATTAAATGTTAATCAAGTGGTTCTTTTCTTTTAATTTAATCAGACTTATTCAAAACTTTTTTTAAAAAATTTATTTAACTTGATCAATTGTGGTTTAATAAATTTTTAATTCAATCATAAATTGCAAATTCAAAATTTTCTTAAGTATTGTATAGAGCAAGTAAAAGAGCACTTTTTAGATCGTTAGCGAAAAGCAGCTAACCATATATAACAAAAATCATAAAAAATCAATAGATTCTTGTTCTCTAAAATTCTACTAAATATATGCAGGTTCCTTTTTATTAACAATTGGAATGAAAAAATACATATTTTTTTTTTTACTTTTTTTGTTATTTAATGAAAAGTCAAAATTTAAAAAAAATACTGTTCATGGAAGAATTGTAGCCAGTAAAATTACGAAGAAAATTCATGTATAGACCAACCGATCGAAAAATTAGAAACGAATATATTTTCAAAAAACTGAAAAATTTAGTAATTAATGAAAAAATTTGTAACTTCGTCATTTTTAAATCTTTAGAATTCCTATTTTGAGAAAATAACAAAACTATTGTGCACATTAATTCTGCAAAATTTCAACTCTATCGAATTTTTTCTATTAGAAAAATACTATTTTTAATTAAACTATTCAAAAATTTACTAATTTATTATTAGCTCAATTCATTATTCAATTTTAGTTTTTGGATAACTTTATCCTCATATTTCAATTCAAAAGATTTTTACAAAATATACGATAAAGGATCTTTGTACTGTAATTGTTAAATTTGAGTATTATTTTTATGTATATTTGTATGTGTCTGATATAAAATATATTTTAAATTTTAAAAATGCGTTTATTGGTTGAAAATCCTGAACCCGGGGATAGGAAATGTTGAATTGCCCATGTCGAGTTTTGGTAGGTAGGCATATGAGTGATTTGTAAATACGTTTATAGCCATAATTATAAAAATTTTGACTTGCTTGAGGGAAAGCAGCATAATTTAGTTTTTTGTGAGATTCCACCACATAAACATCGACTAACGTAAAAGGAAAACTAAAGCTGAGTGAATTTGTGAGAAAACAGTTTTTATCCTTTTCAATATTTTATCCAAAGTAACAATAATTATATTTTTTTAAATTGTTGAAAAAAATAAAATCGTACAATTAAATAAGATAATAATAATTTTATAAATTTGTGATTAATTTAATTAAAAATAATATTTTGCTAAACCTCATAATTTAATCAAACTGAAATTTGGTACAAATAAGTTTCATCATAATTCATTTAATTTTCCAAAACTAGAGTTCAAAATATTGAAACACAAGACAGCTACAAATTTTTTAATTTTAATTTTTAATTCAAAAATTTTCCAGTTTTTGGAAAATGTCACCGCTTCTAATTTTCCTATTGGTTTATATAAAAATGAATTTTCTTCACAATTTCATTAGGTACAATTCATTTATATTATATTGTTAAAACTACGACTTTTCATGTTATAACATAATAAACAAAAAAAAAATACACTATTTCCTTAAAATTGTTAATGAAAACAAAACCCCTACATATCATGAACAGTATTTAAAAAAACAAGAATCTACTAATTTTTCTAGGATTTTAAATGTATGTGGTTAGCTGATTTTGGCTAACGACCTAAAAAGTGCTATTATTTAGTTTATATAAATAAGGTATTTGAAATCTGGCTTATATGAAAACTAATGGTAAATTGAAATAAATAATTAATTATTAAATTCATATTTAAATGCTAATAAAATATTTTTATTAATTTATAGTCTTAAAACTAAAATTAATAATATATCGTACTACCAAAATGGCATAACTTTTCTTCCATAATTTAAATTAATTTCTATAATTACTATATATACTCTATAATTACTCCTATATATTTAATTACGCTTTATTAAAAATAAAATTTATCAATAAACATTTGTTACAAAACACGATATTTATTTTTTTAAATTTTAAAAAAACTCATTAATTAAAGTAATATAAAACATAAAACTTTATACAATAGTTTTTTTTCATTTGTATGATGATATTTAAAATTCAATTAATTAAACTGTAATTGGAATAAAATCAAATTGTAACAATTTTATGCATAAAATTTTATTTGTACAATAATAAAAATAAAATTTATGTATTATGAAGAAATTTAATTTTTAAACTATTTAAATACAATAAAAAAAACATTGATTTTAATGAAAAATAATAATGTATTAAAATAAAAATTTAATTCTCACTTAAAAATATTTTAATTTTTTTTTATAAATTATAAAAAAACTTTTTAATAATATTTTATATCAAATAAATTACTTACTCCTAAGTTATTTATTAATAATATGAATTATATAAATAATTTATAATATAATAATTAATAGATTATATAAGTAACCAATTATAAAGTAATTATTATAAAAACGTGGGTTTTTACATTAATCTCGATTACACTTTACATTAACAATCAAAATGATTACACAATATTAGTTTTATCTATTTGCAATGATAAACTCATGTACTTTACAGCCTTTTAATAATATTATTTATATTTAAAATATATGTAAAAAAAAAAATACAAATTTGATATAAAATACAAGCAAGATATATTGAATAAAATACAGTTTAGTCAAATGTTACTATTTATTTTTAAAAAAAAAGAATTATAATAATAATCCTAATATTGTTACCTAATATTACTACATGTCCATTTATAAATAAATGATTAAATTTATTTCTACGTATTATATAATGAATTTTGAAATTCCAAAATGTTTTGATACATATATAATATTAATGCCACTGAAATAAAATAATCATATGTAAGAATTTTACTTTTAATAAATATTTATAAAATTCGAACACCATTAATAGACGTTATAATCTAGAAAAGTGACAGAAGCTGAATTATTTCTTTTATATAGTAATATTAATAAGGAATAAATCTAATAATGTTATATTTATTATAACAATAGTAATCAATTGAAAAAAATTTGCCACGAGTAAGATTTTGTTTGATAATATATAGTATTACACATGGTTTGGAATAAAAAAACAAAGATTATAAATCTTAAAAATTCAAAAAACTATATTTTTGGTAGACCACTTACGCCGTTACTCGTTTTGCTATTGCTAGATTCATCATCTTCTTCATCATCAGCGCTTCCATCTTCCTTCCTCGACCTTTTCTTGCTCGCATCGATGCTGACATTTGCTCGCCTTTTTGTCTGCAACGTCAGCTTTAAACCTTCAAACATATTTAAAAAAAAAATATCAACCGTACAAAATAATATTTAAATAATAATTACTAAAAATTATGTCAAATAGTTTCAACAAAAGCAAGTTGTTTCAACAAAAAATTATCGCAAAAATTAATTTGTAATAATAACGGCTCTTCATGTTTAATTTCTAAATTAATATAAAATTGAATATACAGCAAATTAATTTTTAACTAGACAGTGATAAAAAAAGTTCTCTATTGCTACTAGAAGCATAATATTTTTACATGTACTACTGAGTATTAATAAAATATGGCTTTCCATCACACATTTCTATCAAATACCTTCAAAACAGTAGCCCTTTTTTATATAATCTGTAAAACCTGTTCTTTATTAATTTTCATAAATCTTATAGTTTTTGCTTCATTATTTATTACATATAATATTTGCATTATCTTTGTTGCTGTAATGTTCTTTTTTTTTTCTATTTTTTTTTCTTTATATTTTCTTCTTAAATCATTCATTATTATCTCAATTTATTATTATTATACATAATTACGTTTGCGTGTATCTCAATTTTTTTTTATCCTGTTGATCCTGTTAATCATACTAAATTTTTAAAATATTTACTTTTTATTCGACTTTTTCACTTCCAATTTAAATTAATATTTATTATACTATTTATTATATTATTTAATCTTTTAACTACTTTCTATTTTCTATAATACAATATTTTTTTGATAAAATGTTCTATGTCGAGCTATTTTCCCTCTAATTTTATTATTTTTTTTCTATCTTATCTTTTATATTTATGTATCTTTTTTCTTTGTTGTTGTTGCTCCTTACTTTATTCATTTATGTTCAAATACTCTCCTTTTCTTGACTTTTATTAAACTTTTTTATAATTTTTTTATTTATTTCTAATTTTTTTTTTTTCTTTAAATGGTTGTTTTTTCCACTTTATACATATTTATCACTCTCTATATTGGTCTCAACTTTACCCATCCTATTATTTTTCCTTATTATCTTATAAATCCTTCAAGCTATCCGTTATTACAATTTAATCTAGAATCGAAGAATTGAATCTTTTATACCAATATAACCACTAACTTGATACTAACTTGATACTTCGGGGACAAACCAATATACATGGTCTGTCCCCGAAGTATCAAGTTTTTTTTCATTTGGTGAATATTGGTCGCAGGGATTTATGAGGGGTCATAAAATGTAGAGGAGAGCTTTTTCTATTTGTCCCTTTTTTTTTTTGTTTTTTCAATAATTAGATGCGGCACGATTTTACTTCATGCGAAGGGTGTTTTTCGATTTTTGGACATGGCACACTAAAGCGATTAGTGGGAAAAAAACTACGCGAGAATTTTTCATTTAAAGATTATAAAAAAAAAGAAATTACTTACATTTTTTTATGAAATATGATTTATTGGTGGACTTAGAAACAAAAATTTAAAATTCTTCAAAATAATTTCCTCCTGCACCTATGTATTTATCAAAGCCAGTTTTCCAGATCTCAAAGGCAGCCTGAAACTCCTCAGCTTTGATATTTACGCAAACTTTTCTCATTGCTAAATTTATTTGCACTATATTATGCACCATATATCGAGTTAAATTCAGTTTTTCCGCCATTGCTGTAATCATTAATCGACGGTTTGAATTAAAAATGTTTAGTACGCGACGAGTGTTTGTAGTGATTCGAGAACTCTTTGGGTGTCTAGATCGAGACTTATTGATGATCATTTTATAAGCTCTGTGTCATTTTCTACGTTGCAATTTTGACATATAATTATATTCATAAGTTTCTTTTAACATTTTAAATGTTTGCGCACTGTATTTTTCAATTACAAATAAAATTTTATCACATAACACTGTTACACTAGTCGTTCCATCGCGCCGTGTTCAAAAACTGAAAAACATCCTTAGAACGAAGTAAAATCCTACCGCTTTAAATTATTAAAAAAATAAAAAAGGGATGGAAGAAGCTTTCTGCTACATTTGAAGACCCATCCCATATCGCTGCGACCAATAGCACCAAAATGAAAAAATGCCAAACATCGGGGATAAACCATGTATGTATATATCCATTTCATTATTTTGTAATTATAACGTGCGTTTCCTAGTTTTATATATTTTCTTTGTTCTTTTCTTTTAAATATTTTAATATCTTTTTTATTTTATATTTTATTTATACGAAATTTATAAATTTCTCCTTTTTTATAAGATCAAGCTTCCTCTTCAGTTAATATAGTTTAAAAATTCCATTGTATTGTCCCTTTATTTTAGTTCTTTTTCATCGCATTAACAATTTTCTTTTTAATCCTTCTTTATTACCACTTCTCTTTATATTGCTAATAATATAATTTTTTTTATTACTGTATTTTTTCTATTTAATTCTAGCCACATTTTGCTCAAAATGCGAAATTGCAAAATGTCGCAAACAATTTCATTCCTCTCACCCCTTTTTTATAAACTTGTGACAAAATTAACTCATAGAATTTATATGTTATGTGAATTTTTTCTTTTCTTTCCAGAATTTTATTCAATTTTTCTAGGTAAACTTTTACTTCACAAATCTATTTCTGCACCTATAAGCGTTGGTTCTGACTTTTTTCAAAATTTCATAATTTATTTTTTAAAATTTTATATTTTTTCCCTATAATTAATTTTGAATATCTATCTGCTATCGGTTGATAACAGTCGTTTCAATTCGTTTTTCTTGTTTATTAAATTTAACTCTTATTTCTGTATTTTTTAATTTTGCTGAGATTATTTCCATGTTAGCTTTGATACTTATATTCTTGATTTTCGTGATTTTAATAGTAAGTTGTTTTCTCTTTATCTTTTTGAGTCATAAATTTGACAATTACATAATTCATTACTTTTAATATAAAATATTTTAATATATTTTAATATATTTAATATAATTTTCATAAAATGAGCAACTACTAAACCCCCAAGTTATTTTTTTTTTTTTTTTTGATTGATTTAAATAATCTTGAAACTATCAATCCGCATTATAATTTTTTTTCATAAGAGAGAAAATATCTCAATACTATACATGTTTTACAATTTGCTTAACTACTGAAAAATACTTTTTTACACAAAATAATTCCCATAAACCTAAGCCACTATTTTGTGTAAAACTAGGGAAGATTTATGTATTTATTTATTTGAAGTTTATGCATTAAAGTAACAAATAGAGTGTGAGACTTCACAGCATTGACTATCTCAACTCACTAAACACGTATTCCGTTACATTGACACCAGCCCTTACATGCATTTAGTGTATGCAAATATCTCTACATATTCAAATCATAAATTCATCAATTCTATTCGCGTTTCATTCATTCCAACGTAATATCATTTATTCATTTTTTCAAACATCCATCTGCTTTTTTTCTCCGTAAGATATTCACACACATGTAGAAACTGTACACCAATGGTTAAATTCTTTCGTCATTTGTTTCATTACGTTTTCTAGCGTAATTACGCCTACCTTTTTCTCTAGATCTAGTCGTTTTTATTTCCATTTTTCACAGTTGAAGAACATATGTTTTGCGTCATCATAAGTTCATCATCATCATTATTTATATACATTTAATTTCTATGTATTTACATTAATTTTATGTAGTTTAAAATTTTAATACTTTTTAAAAAATTCATTACCATTAATTAAATTATTTATTATGTATATTATAATTTTACTTATATATATATAAATATACATTTTTTTTTATTTAAGTTTACTTGAAGTTTTTTGCAGAAATTTATATTTAAATTTACCGAATGAATAGAGTTATAAAACATTAGGCACTAAATAAGTTATCATAATATACTAATTAATATAATTATATATATTTTTTATTTATAGTTTATAAAAAAATCTTATTTTTTATAAAATGTTATATATCTAATTAATCATAAAACTGTTTTATTTGTATATTATTTTAAAATTGTTACAATGAAATAATTGAAACATTATTATTAATTGAAATATTGGTGACTTAACCAAAATTCATTTATATGTAAATATTAAATTTCTATATAAAATTACATTAGATTTCTAAATCTAAAAAAAAAACTATTTTATTTGTTAATTGTGTTAATTGCAAAACTTTTGTAGAATAGATTTTAGCATTGCTTTATTTTAATCTAAACGATTAATAATATTAAATAGAGTAATAAATAATTTTTAAATTTATAATTCAAAATATAAAGTTTCACAAGACTGTTGCACGTAAAATGATAAAGTAATTGAAAACTAATGAATTTTATTTAAGAATTTAAAAAATCAATGGCAAAAATGGAACTACTATGGATAAAAAGAAATAATTTTTATAAATATCATACATTTATATTAACATTTTCTTTTAGAACATTATAATAGTCCTGATATCATTTTTAATATTAAATTTAAAAAGTTTTCGTAAAATATAATATTAGTAAAAATATTAACTTTTAAAGGAATGATAATTTAATGAAAGTATCAGTATCATCAATTAAAACTGCATTTCCATTTAAAAACAAAAATTATAATTATTTACAGAGTAGAGTATGAAGTTGGCGTTAAGAAAATAATTGGTAATTTGTTGTTTTAAGCAATTCTATTCATTGCATGTTATATTATTTGCAAGATAAAAGCAAAAAAGTTTCGAACAAAAATCGTTGCTTGCAACACTTATTAGTAATTCACTTAATGGATCGGTTTGTCTCTGAAAAAATGAGTTCCCGACGATATCACTTGTATAAAAAAAAAAAAAAAAAAAAAATTCTCATCCTCGAGGACTTTTCTTGAATCACGAATAAATAGGGTGGAAAAGTGTCGTCGGCACTTTGGCTAATCTCCGCATAAAAAAAAAGAATTGCTATCGATCCTGTCGAGCGTTCCTTTGCTGTAGGTGGGTGTGTACCTTCTTTAATGAGTTGACTACAAGTGTGTTGAATGCTGGGGGGACTGGGCTCGCCACTGCTGGTCGAGTCCGTTCGATCGCGACTGCGTTCACTGGTTGAGAAGCCGTCAAAAGGGTTCGTCATGGCAATGAGACTATTGACGATTTCGGGTGTCCTTGGCGTCGCTTCGGCGGTAGCGACACTCAACAAGCCCGCCGCTGTGCCCGAACTCGGGTTCACATTTGTGTTTAATTTGTACATGTCCAGGTTGTTCACGTCTATCCTACTCTCGACTTTGAAGAACTCCCTCACATCTCGTCCCAATTTTATGTTGAATTATCAGTAGAGTCCAATTCTGAAAGAGCGAGAAATCACTTGTTTAGAGATGACTTGTCTGTATATTTTTTTTTTTTTTTTTTTTTTTTTAATAAGGCGTTCTCTAAAGCTGACTTTAATACCACCGACTGATTAATTGGGTATCCCGTATTATTAAAAGCCAATTTGTGAATTGTAAAGCGGTATGCTTTATAAATTACCCGGTAATGCTATCGAATTTAGATATGGGACGGGCTTCTAAGGCGATTGTTGAGAAAATATTCCTTTTCAACTGAATAATTTTCTTTGCTATTATTATTTCTTTAAAGTAAACTCCATATATAATACAAGATAATCATTTAATTAACCGATATCAATCTTATTTCATTCGTTCAATAATAATTTAGGTTTAATCGTACAATTTTCAATTTATATTTGAGAAAAATGTGGAATAATAAAATCTAATTTAACCTTGTTTTTTTTTTAGAGAGAGAACGTGAACGTCAATACCTTATTACCAGATCTTTTTCATTCGTTTTCGCATTATATATTAAAAAATTTGTTCTAAATCACTTTCATAATTATCTTAAATTCTTATAAGACAATTCTTATGTATGTCGTATTAAAATTTAAAAGTAAAATACATTAAAAAAATTTTATACATTTCTATTGTTTATACAAGTATAAATAATTTTGTTAAAAAATGAACTGCATAGAATTTGTATAATTAATTGCTTATAATTATAAAATTTTAGTAAATTAGGGATTCTACTAATTATTATTATTATGACAAAAAAAAAAAAAAAAAAAAAAAAAAATAAATAAATGTTTACTTTAGTAAGATAAAATATTTTGAGATAGAATGTCAAGGATATATTAAAAGTTAAAATTGAGCCTATGAATAAATTTAAAATACATAATAGAGATTCCAAGATATATTTTAACTAAAATAAACAATAATTGAGTGAACAATAACAATAATAATGATTAAATATCAATGTAAATATTCCTCATGTATTAATAATATGCTTGCCCTCTTTTGCCTAGATAATTCAAAAGATATTTGTCGTGGTCAACTTCTTACTAACTCACATTTTCTATAATTAGTCGTTAATTTATTATAAAAATACCGAGCATATTTTTCCATTATACTTCAGCACTTAACATTTTTAATGCGGCTAATCAGTATATTTCGTGTTTGTTCAGCCGACGAATCACAATGATAGCGAAGTTCTTTCTAGATACCGCATATTTTAAAAGATTATAATCATCTGAAGTCAGTTGAAATGTAGGGTGCAGAAAACACCTTAAACGATATCAAAGCCATACTGAGCCGCACTCTTATTCTCGCAATTGCGCGAGGCGCCACTAATAAAATAAAAAGAAAATAAGAACGCAGTCATTCAGTCATTGGTGGTCGAGTCGTCGGAATTAGACAAAGGATTCGTGTGTCGTTGTGGTTGACCTAATTTTTCTCAGTCGCATTCGAGTTTTAGTTGCATGGAAAGGAGCGGACGTGTTCCGCACCTTAGCAAGCGGAACTTAGATAAGTCTGCAAGTTCATAAATATGAACTTAAATATTTGGAGATACAAGTTTTATCTTGTGTCCTCGTGGAGATATAAAAAATGAAAATCCTTGTACCTAATTGGTACTTTTTCCCTGCTTTTAGTTTTTTGGCTTAAGCTTAGGATAACCGATTTTACGTTCCGCAACCACTTACATTAGTTTTATCTCGATTTAAATATATAGCTTTTCAGTCATGTTTAACTAAATCAGAAAAATGAACTAAAATCTAATTATCTAATGCAAGATAATTTTACTACTCAGCGGATAAAATAATAACAAATATATTGAATTAATCATTTTTTAATATAAAAATGTAGTTCATGACAAAGGATATTGTATGTAAATAATAATGATTTAATTACAATCATTTCTTTTTTACTCTCTTTGCAGGAGACAAGAAGCAACTCAAAATAGTGTGTTATGTAATGTTTCGAATATTCAATGAAAATCTTTCTTAAATAAGTTAACGATATAATGAGTCAATTGTGTTTTTATCAATCAATATAAAAAAGCTTTTTAGCGGATCAAAATATTTATATATATATACACTCATAAAGGGATCCTGATGCAATAGTTTATGGAACTAAATTAAAATTAAAAAGAAAACTATAACAATGAAAAAAAATTTAATAAAAAGTTTTTTTTTTTTCATGACGTACCTAAATATTAAGCCATCCAAATAAAAAAGCAATATGCAGTACACGGCCATTGATACTGTAGTAGGAGTATATATATTGATATATTTAAATCCGTATTTGTGTACATAAAGTATTCTATTTTGATGGAAAGGATACACCTTTTACATTAAGAATATTGTTAAAATTTTATTATTATGGCATGGATCAAAATTGGTGATTAAAGTATACGTACACTTATTGTGAAATATTAATAAATATTACTAATGCATATATGCTATTATCAATGAATTTTAATACAAGGACGTTTGTCATGCATAAATTATTATAAAATTATTAAATAATTTAAAAATGTATTATTTGCAAATCAATTTTTTTATAAAATAAAATAACATTATCAAATTGACATTAGACCACTAATTTTTGATTACATTTCTATCAATTAGCATCTAAAAATAAAATTATATTTCAATAATTTTTTTATACATATAAATATTATCAATATCAATAATTTAATATAAAAAAAATTAAAATTTCAAATATATTAAAAATTAGCATTGTCATACAAATTAGATAAAAGTGTAAAATAAAGAAATAATTAAATAGTTTTTTTTTTTAATACAAACAATAGTTGATTATATAACTCATTTGAATAACATCAGCAATTATAATACATAATAGTTAAGTCACAACTTATTATGGAATTGTGAAATTTGATGAGAAGTACCTTCCACGTTTGATTGATAAAATCAAATTAACATTAAATCATAAATACTCCAATTTTAAGTTTAAAAAATTTTTTCATCATTATTTATATTTTTTAAACTTTAAAATATAAATTTCTACAATTTTATTTTTATGACTACTCAACTGAAAAAAATTAAATTTAATTAGTTTTAATAGGTGTTAAGAAAGAAATCATGAAAACGAAACTAATTGAAACATTTTTTAAGATATGATCTTCAATATTTTATATTATTTCTACTAATAATTTATTTTTTTCATATAAATTCCTAAAAATATTAATTAATATATAATAATTTTAATTAAGTATCGATCATTCATCTTGTTTATATATATCTCATCGCTATCATATCAATAAAGGATAAATTAGCTCCCAAAAACAAAAAATTAAATATGAAAAAAACAAATAAGTTAAAATAATTTTTTAAAATAGTAAATGAAATATATATTTATCACACCCAACTATTTTATTAACTACATTGAAACAAAAAATACTATTATTAAAAAATGTATTTGTTTCAAAATATATGTAAAATTCATGAAATAAATATTTTAATGTAATATATAGAAGATTGGTTATTATTTTATTTTTATATAATATTATATATAATATATAAAAATAAAATAATAACCAAATTTATATATAAAAGTGATATATTTTGAATAATTGGTTTTTGTTAACACAACAGAATAATATACTAATATAACGAAGACGAATATAATTATAAAACAAATTTACGAGACACCTTATCAGTTTTAAAACTTTTTTCATAAAATTAAAATTTTTTTTTAAAAAGATTATTTATTTAAAAATTATACAAAGAATTTAAATATTTTTTTTTTACATATCAAAACAAAAATCAGACATATGAATGAAAATAAATGTATGTTGCCAATTAAATATACATACGGTATCCTTTTTTTGATACATTAATGTATTTACTTTTATTAATAAACATTTGTTTTTTTAAATTTAACTTCAATATTGTTATATTGCAAAATTTCATTAAGAGTAAATTATATAAATATAATTATTATTAATTAATATAAAATTCATAAAAATTTTTATTCCATTTTATAATAAAATATTATGAATGACAACAAAATAAATTTCATATTCTAATTTATAATATATTTAATATCTTTATTATCTAAATTTAAAAGAAATCATTTTGAATAAATTTTGTTTTGTTACTTATAATAATTTATTAAATAGAAGTTATAAACCTATAATTTATAATTATATTAAGAATTTAATTTATATTAAAAGGGAATTTTTTATAATTGAAAAATATTTATATAATTGTATAAAAAATTTTATTTAATTTTTTATTTTAGTAAAACATATAATTTCATTTATATCAATTGATATTTTATTGGAGATGATTAAATGATCTTATTACTCATACCAATACATTTTCTTGATAATATTAAATATTTTACTAGTAGATATAAACTATTTAAATTTTTTATAGAATCTAAAAATATTATTTGAACATATATTTTTAATAAAGAATACCATTGGTTAAAAGTGTCATTGTTTTATTTTAATGAATAATATATTTGAATGATAGTTTCAAGTTATTCAAATTTATTTTATATGTGTAACTACATATTCTAAAATTAATTTATAGAAAAACAATCTTCTCATTTTAATGTTCATATAAATCAGGTTCTTAATATTTGCACAATTATTTTAAACTTTACAAAATGCTAGTTTCTTTTTATTAAAATTTTAAAGAATAATGAAAGTTATTATATTTTATCTTTTGAATAATTAAGAAAACATTTATAAAGTAATGTATGAATTAGTAATTCAAATAATAGCAAAATTTATTTAACAGATCGTTGAATATTTATACTAGCTCGGAAATTTATACGAGAGTACATAAATTTATATAGATTTTTTTTGTATTAAATGTGATTTTTAAATTGATTGCATGTGAAAAAAATTCGATTTTATTCCAGTTATTTTTGTATTAAAATCAAGAAATTTTCCAAATTTGTCAGATATAATTCATATTAAGTGAATATCACTGATTTAATTTTAGAATTATTTTTTATTATTACATATCAATAAAAATAGAAAGATTCATTCAAACGAAATCGAGAATAGAAGGAAAGACAATATATTTTAATATTAGAAATATCGAGATACGTTATAAATATCAATTTAAAAATCTTGAACGAGCAATTTTCCTTGAATTCTGAGACCATTTGTTACGAGTTCTGAATTTGGGAAATTGGCGCATCAAGTCGACTTCCACGAAGTTCTCCATCAGCCTAGTTAGGGTTTCACGCTATATTTCACGTTAAAGATGCGTGCCTGCCTACTTTATGCATGGTTGTTATACGTATTACATAATTTATTTTGCTTCTATTTTCATACTAAGCAAACAATAATATTAACAAAACTGCTCAGTCGATGGATAATCGATAGAGTTATTTGTAATAATATTAGGAAGGAAATTAGGTACATAACATATACTTATTAATTTTTTTTTATTCAATTTAACTTTTTAATTAGAGTAGTGTTAAAATTACTTTAATCGAAAAATATTGTTATTTTTAGCGAGTAGAGTGTTTCTTAATAATAGATTAAATTTGAATTGAAAATAATACAATACTTTAACGCAAGGTATCAATAGTAATTAAAATTTGTATAAGATAAAAATATTTAGTATTTTTGCTCACAACAAAATTTCTCAAAAACCTGTCTATTGTATAAATGCCCACGTGATACTAATTGATAAATAGCAAGTTTATTCCGCATGTATCTTAATACAGGAAAACATTGAAAGCTGGATTCGTAAATTAATGAATAAAAATTTTATTTAACAGTTGAGGATCTTTGAGTTATTGGCTCTACCCATCATCGTAGTCAATTAACCAAGATGAGTTTTAGTAAATATCCGGATGGCTAATGCGATACATTAGCTATTAACTTTGTAATTGATACGAAGAAAATTTGTTTGTTGACGCGGTATTTATTCAGCTGGTAAATTTTTGGAGAAAATATAGATAATTATTGTTATGATGTAGTTGCCCTTTGTTAATTGCTAATAATACGCTCACGCAAAGAAGAAAATTAGCAATATTGCTGAACGACCATCGTGCACTTGCATTGGCCTTGGAGGAAATTCATGCAAATGATGAAGCGAATGAAAAACCCAATGAAGCGTAGTCGTGTCGAGCTCGTTCTTATTAATCGACCCCAGTCAGACAACACTAATATTTGATAATTAATAAGAAAAGTGAAGGAAAAATGAGCGACGGGAGTTCGGACCCACACACTGTTATTCTCGTCCACATCTTACGTATAAAATACCAGCTGTCAGCTTAATCGATTATGATTTATAATATGTAAGTGCGTTTGTACAAGTAGAATGGCAGTGGAAGAGGGATGGAAGGGGGCAGTTGAGACGAGAAACGAGAAACGAGAAACGAGATATTAGAAGGTCAGCGTAAAGCTTCATCTGGATTTTTGATTGATACATGTACACTTTTTATTGTATTAAGGTATAAATCACGTTTGCGAGTGCGCGTGCGAATGAAAAAAACTGAAACAAGACGCTAGATAAAGCCGATGCTTCTATCAATTAAAAAAAAAAAATCAAAAACTTTCAAATGTGAACAAAAACGTGTAGCATTCTCTTTTTCCCACATCTAATATGAACATTTTTAAAAAGAAATAAAAATATATAATTGAGCATTGAATGTTCAGCTTAAGAACTGCTACAACATCAATAAAACTCTTGATTTTCGTTGAGTCAATTAAACTTTTTATTTTAGGCTTCTAAAACTGCTGCTAATTTTTCGTTTCTTTTCCAACCAATTTATACTTATTTTTTTTACTTCACTATCCGTATAAATCTTTTAATGATTGGTGTACTTTCGATTTTTACCTTATCAGAAACAAGAATTTATTTGATTTTTTTGAGATGCGTACAAAATAATAAATTCTAAAAAAAATATTACCAGACATAATTAAAAAAAAAAAAATTAATCGAGTGTTTCAAATGCGAGGCTATTTAAACGTTATGGCGTATAGTTTTTTTCCACTCAATAAATAATTCTTTAGCAAAAATATTTTTAAATAAACAAAAATTTGTCTAGATACTAATTATGCTATTATTTCTTTCAAATTTATGACAAAATAATACTCATCTTCGATTAAATATATTGTTTTATCATCTTGTAAGTAACAATACCGGCTTAAATTTATTTCATTGTAAAAATATTTTTTTTCAATATGAACATTACATGACTGCTTAAATTGATATAGTTGCTGGAGCTAAAATATAATATAAAGAATGTTCTTATTTTATTTTAATTGTTGAATAAACATCAAATTTGTTTCAAAACCAAAAAAAAACATAGTTAAAAACAAACATTTTATAATTGCTGATGTGCTCTTAAGAAAAATTCATAAAATATTAAATACAGTTTAATTTGTTCCCTTTCAAGTTTATTCAGTTAATTTTTAAATATAAAAGTACAGTTGGTCTAATCTTAATGTATAAATAACATACACAATAATTATTTCCGGGTTAGGTTTCTGTAAGCTAAACTATTATCATCAATTTTATCACTAATGTAGGTTTCAAATTATAAATTAGAATGAAATCTATTATAAAAATAGGCATTATTTTTTCTTAAACTCATCACAAAATAATCATTAATTTCTTAAAGATTTTTTTTTTTATGTACAAAAAAACAATTATTCCAAAAATGTACATAATTTACACAAAAAAATTAACATTATGGTACTAAAATTAATATTTCTTTATAAAATTATTAAAAAAAAGAATAATAAATTTTTAGCACAATGAATTCTAATCCTACCAGTTCTAATGATTACAAAAGAAAAAAAAAAGAAGAAAAAAAGAAAAAAAAAGAAAAATATAGCAAAACCCTGATACATTTTTAGAAAACGCTGTAACAAATAGTCGAGTCAAAAAAAATTCAGCCTTATTACTTTCATAACACATCATGTATGTTATTACAAACATAACGATCTATAATTTTTTTTTATTTGTATGAGTTGTAAATTATTAAAAAAAAAAAATTACTTTTATTATTATTTAAGACATCATAGTAATATATTTTTGATAAAACTACATAAATGTACAGACAAAATTCAAAAATGAAACTTTGTAAATTTATAAAAATTTTTTTAATAATTATAAATATCTTTGTTTAATATCAGTCAATATATTCAGAGAAATATTGACGTTAATTTAACAATTTAATTGACAAAAAGATATTTTTATACATGTATTAATATTAATACTTAATATAATACAACAAAAGTAAAATTAATTAAAAGTTTAATCAATAATTATATTTAATTTATATACGTATACATATATAGTTATTTATTTAAACTACCTCACTTTTATATTATTACATTTGTTATTTAATTTATTATTATCTATCATGATTTTAATTATAATTTTATTTATCAAATATTTATTAATTGTATATCTATTATTATAATATATATTTAATCTAATATTCAAAACAAATAAAGAATATGAAATCATTTTTAGTTGAAAATTTTCTAGAAATATAAATAATCATTTTACGTATATTATTATTATTAATATCATGAACATGTTGGAAATTTTTTTTGAATATTATCATTAAATATTTAAATATAGCTTTAAATGTATCTATGGATGAAATAAAATATAATACTATATAAATATAATATATAATAAATATATAATAAATATAATACTATAAAATATAAAATATAATAATATAATGGAATAAAATTTACATCTTAAATGTAGAAACAACATCTTTATAATAGAGTTAAAAGATATAATTTTAATTGGTCAAAATAATTTCGTCAAAGAGATTTTAAACTTTTTACATAAACTTTATTTTTTATAAATATTGATAGTTTACATAGATAAATAAAAATTTGTAATATGCAGTAAAATTAAGTTTCAGAAGATGTTCTAAAATATAAATTTTGTCAGTTGGTTATGTACACAGATGTAAATTCTAAATCTATACGTAGCATATGTTGGAAGAGAATTATTCATCGGGGTAAACAGAAATAAATGAAGCGAGAGATATTTGAAATATAAACTTGTATATTTCGATGCGAACGTACCGGAGCGTCATAAAAGACTAAATGCGTCGTCCTCAACGACTCTTATCCAGGTAACCTCCGCCAAGACGATTGACAACCCCTTGTAAATCATCTTTTCCAAGTCTATATGGTGTTTATCAATAATTACTTCATAGCGAAACTAAATAGTAAAACTTCAGAGATATAAATAAGGACCATTTTTACCAAATTGAAACATGTCCGTTCATACATGGCTTGAGCAATAACACCATGCTGTGCGTACAGAAAGTAACCTGTCGCCAGGTAAAATCCCAAAAAAAGGTAAACCCGTACATTTGGTTATACGCCTCCCAACGATGTACTCGGCGCATTATATCTGTTTTAGAGATAGTAAAATGTGTATTTGCCTAAAACGCAGTTGTCATTTCTTTATTTCACCGAATCCAACTCAAGACATTGTTGCTCAATGTCAGGATTCAATATCACAATCACAGAGATAATTAATGATTGAAACAAATAACTGTATTAATACTTTTATTTTTAACTATATATTATATTAAAGGATAGCAACTTCACTTCTACAGTAATGATATGTATCCTGTAGAAACTTGAAGCAAAAAGACTTTTATTAAAGTTGAACTGAATATTGTGTAAAAATTCGTTCTTACATGTTTTGGTTTTCTACGAATTATTTTTTGTAATTACAATTATTACCTACTGTTTTTAGCCTTTTCATTATTGAAAAATGATCCACATATGGAATGAAATTGAGATTTACCACGCATTTATGTTTTTAAACTAAACAATAAGGTACAGTAATAACAAAAAGAATAACTTAATATCCTATCTTCCTTCTAATGAACAGAGTTCAAATATATTCAAATAGATTTTTATGATTATACAGAAAGTTTATATAATATGTATTCGTTAAAAATATTATACATTATACAACAAATAACTAAAAACATTTTTTTATATATGGATAATAACAATCATAAACGGCTTAAATAAATCATTTATTCAATTGAAAGTTTATATAAATGTTTTAATGTACGTTCGTATGTAAACATTAAAATGTAAACTGCTACTTTTGCACTAAACCATCTTAACCTGGACGAGCTCATTAATGTGGCTCAATTAATTTTTAGATAAGCTTATAATATAACTATTAATAAAGAAGTGAGCTTTGGCTAAAAAAAAGTAATTATTATAATTGTATAAAAAAGGAGTGCTAGGACGAGAATTTAATATTTCTTAGATTTTAACTACACTTTTATGCAATTTTTAATGTATTAAATCGGTATGATTACGGTAATACGTACAAAGTGATTTTTCAAAGTTCTCTATAATGAAAAGTTTTTGATAATATAAAATGCCAGTTAACTCCAATTTAGAAAAAATTCTTGTACTACATTGTTTTATTAGTTAATTTTTACAGTTTTATAAATTTCGTATAATATTACATTTCTACGAATAGAATTTGTTGCATTATTAGAATGAATTGAATGGTAAATCCTTTGATGAGCAGAAAAGTATTTTAAACAGCCTATAAATAATTCTATTGTAAGATAATTTACTAATTTTGAAGGAACGGTTTTTACTGCAAGATAAACGAACTCTGCAATATAAGTTTAAATTTTTATACGATTTTTATGGCTTTTATACTTCTATAATATTTTTATGCTTCTTTATACAAAAAAGAACCACAAAAACCAACGCCTATTTTGTAAAAAGGACAGAAATTCAACGCGAGTTTTCGATTATACATTCATTAAATATTGAATTTTTTAAAATTTTACTTGAAAATATTCAATACATTGACGTATAATGTTTCTCATTAATGCGATAGTCAATAGGCCAGCAGTTTTCTCGATCTCCTTATGAAGTACTATTAATTTCTGCATGTAAAGGCTTGATGCGTTCTTTCTTAATAATTAATTTTGTTGTTCAATAAAAATATAATATCCTTTTTTTGGATTTTAATATAGGTGCATTATTCAATTTTCCTTTTACCTTCATTATACTATCGCTAATACATGTGTGCAATGCTATTAAACAACTGGTTTTTGATATTAAATTTTTATTTGATAACGCCAGAAACTTTTCTGATAATTTCTCCATTTAAATCATTTTTAAAGCTTTATTGATCTATATAATTAAACATTACCTTTATTGCGCAAAATACTTTAAATTTAATATATTAATAATAAATCGTAGAAAATAGGGTACAATTTTTTTTTAAAATTTATTTAAATTACTATAATAGAATAATAGATCAAATGTTGATTGACTAATTTGCATGCATAATATTGGTTTTACTAAAATTACTAAAAAATTACTAAAAAAGATACATACGCTGTTTCGAACATTAGCATATTTAGTAATTAATGATTTAGTTTTTAATGATTTGTTTGAGCTTTTAAATCATAATATTCTTCAAAATATTTGATCTTTAAAACTAACACTTGCCGGTAGATTTGTTTTACATTGCCATATTCTGCAATAATAGGATACATAAAAAATTATAAAAATATTAATAAAACATTATCCTAAATAATGGGATTAACTAGTAAAGTATCATTAAGTGATAATTCACTGGTAGTTTTCGCATAGTCATAAAAAATAATTCTAGTTTTTAGTAATACTGGTATCGAGTGGTCCGAAAGATAATAGCCGGGACATGTTAATAATTTTTCACCTAATTCCAGCTTAAATATTATAATATTAAAATATTATAAAATATTATAAATGTTTTAAATATGATAAAGTATTTGGAAATCAAAGCAATTAAATCTGCCAAGAATAGAATATCGATACTATTCTAGATTTATTCAAATCCTTTAATGACTTTGATTTATATTTGTAATGCGTGATAACGAACCTCTTAATAATGGCAGTGTGAATTTAAAAATACTCTTCGAGTGTTTGTCTTTATTCGATTGTGAATCTAAATGTGAAATGCAAGTTGATAATAAATTTGATTGATAAAGTAATATTAAGAGTGAAAGATCACTTAATTTATTTTCACAGGCTTGAAAGTTCTTTAATTATAATGCCGGTTATCTGTTCTTACAATTTATTAATATCACAATATCACAAAGATTAAAATTGGACAAAATTCTATCTAATAGAAAAAGCACTATTTTTTTATTAAAAAATCTGCCTTGAAAAACTATGTTCAGTATCGGGATTGAAATCACTGAGCTAATTGATGTTAAAAGATTTGTTCTAAAATGTTTTATTTTTCTACAAATTGTATTTTGAAACCATTTTTTTGGCTACTGTTTTTAGCCACCTCAATATTGAAAATGGATACGTGTATCAATAAAAAATTTAGATATATTATGCTTTATATGTTTTCAAACTAAATAATTAAGTACATAAACAACAACAATAACAACAACAACAATAACAATAACAATAAAAACAACAACAACAATAATACTAAGATAATATTTTTTTATTTTCAGAAAAGTAAAAGTTTATTTTGACTTACATATGGATATGTGTACTAATGAGTAAGAGCGATTCTCAATATAAGCAATATTTTCAAAAATTTTGATTATTGACCATCGGGATGCTTATACAGTAGATATTACTAACATTTTTTGGTATTGTATTCTGACTGTAGGAGTCTTTCTCTATAAAAAATAAAATGTTGTCCAAATATTACTTCGATCCTGCTGATTTTCTCGTATTCTAAAGTTTTTCAAGTTATTTACAAGTATTTCAATAATAATGATAATATTGGAAGCTATAGATGACATTCCCATTAAAGAGGCTACATATATTCTCACTTATAAAAAATCGATGTTTCGGCATAGTTCTACAGCGTTTATGTTGAATAATAATATTATAATCAGAATATAAATATTTATAAATATATATATATATTATAAAAATTTACTTTTATAATGTAAAGATCATTAATCAAATGCGTTTTTCTCGAAATTACATTTTTTAAAATTTCTTTACCTCTAATTGGGAAATAAATTAACTGATTAAGTTAACTTTAATGATGATAAAAACATTTTTTTCACGTATGACGGTGTACAAAAATAGAGCCGTTTTTGTACAAAAATTTAATATTTTCAGCCCTTTTGTTAATTTTCAATATTTTTACAATATTTTGTATCATATTCATAGAATATCATGTAGTTTAACGTAAAAACCATTTTTTGTATTAAAAACACCCTGCAGACCTGTATAGATGAAACCGCTTTACAATTATTTTTTTTAGGATCTTCGCGGCTCAGCACGTACATTAGTTCTGAACTTATATTTAAATTTATCATAAAATAAATATCATAAAATATTTCAGTATATGCTAAAAAAATTTTAATTGTTGATTGTTTCATTAGCTTTTTTTTATGTTACTAAAAATGTACATCTGGTTATACTCAAGAGTACAAGTAAACTCCTTAATAAATATACACGTGCACTTGTTTATATAATTGATACTACAATTACGTAAAATATGTTTCCTGTATTTCAATTAATCTCGTATCTATATTTTTAAATAGCAAAAAATATTGATAACCTTGCTGTTATCAATACTCACAAAACAGTAATTAGTAAATCATGCACTTTCAATCGATGCTCTTATGTCTAGATTTAACCGTATTTTTTATCTCATACATGAGGCTTTTTATTTCAAACTACATAATTCTTGAAATTAAAAACTAAATAAGCCTATCTTCACGCATGATCTTAATTTTCATTCTAAATAAAATTTGGAGCTGTACAATATGCAGTAGATATTTCGTCTCATATGTATACCCTATAGAACAATTTTTATGAACAATCCATTGTACTTCAACGTTTGCAATCAATGAAGAAATCATTCTTATCCATATAAATGTAAAAATATCGATCATTATAAACTAATTTTAAATTATATTCTTTGTCTTGATATAATTTTTTTTCTTTTTATTTCTTAAATTTCTGATCATTCTTTGATACAATATCAATGAAATTTTATATTTGAAAATGTAAATAATATTGTTAAAAGTTCTATTCATTTGAACGATTTTAACATTCACAATACTATCTATCACTATTCATATAATGACTAAAACATTAAATTTTATAAATTGTGTAAAATTATATAATTATATATTTTTTTTAATACAAACAATTGATTTGAATTAATACTTCTTTTATTATGGAAACAAAATATTGATTTAATAATGTCGAATTTAGATTTCCACATAAATTATGTATCTATAGAATGACATAATTTTTTTAATTGTTATGAATAAAATTACATATATTTTCTCTATTGCACATTAAAATTTGACTATTACTGAAAAGTATATATACTATAAATATATTATTTATGAATCTACTCTACCTAAAAAAGTTATTCTAAATTGAAATAAAATACAAAACTACAATTATAAACTAAAAGTCAATGTTATGATGTGAAAAGAATATTTAAAAAGAATGTGAATATAATATTAATATAATAATTTGCAGAAGCTTTTAGACTAAAAGTTAGGTCTATAAAAAATAGGTAGTTTATTAATTATACAATTTATGTATATAAAACAGAAAGCTTTATTTCATAAAATTTACGGAAAAAATAAATATTAAAAATCATATCAATTATATTTAAATATTAAAATTCTATAAAATACGTAATTTAAAAATTTTTTGAAAATCTTCAAGGTACATTATAAATTCAATATAGGTAAATAAATAAAAGGATTATTTGAAATAGATTTTAGTTAAAGTATTATAGTTTATATAATTTTTCATGCATAATAAATACGACATTTCTTGATATTTAAATACAAAAGTATTTTAACAGAGTGAACTAAATTTTTAATACATATGATTTATGTAAGGTTCCTTACAAAAATATTTTTATGCTTTAGCTGCGGGTTTTTTCGTTCTATATAGAATTATTTTTTTAAAAATACTATATAAATTTATTTTCTTAAAAACTTATTAAATCTATTTTTCAAAAGTCAATAAAAATCATTTATAGCAAGTTTCTCAAAATTACTTTAACCGAGATCGTTCACTTTATTAATAATTACATTTCTATGAATAATATAAAAATAAAAATTAAAAACGCCATAATAGAATTAATATCAAGTAAATTAGTGCATTTTTGGATAAAATAAGTTATTAAAAGCTTTCGTTTAAACAAAATGTTGATATTATTGTAAAAAAATGTTATAAAACTATAAATAAATATGATTAAATTTTCTTGCAAACTATATTGGGATCTAGACCCTATTACTTTGCTATCTCTCTCTCTATATATATATACATATATATCTCAATCTCTTGCTGTTCACGTACTTTTCTACATAAAAAGTTGCATTAAAAAAACTGGAAAAATTCAATATTCCAGCATTAGTGTAATGACTTATCATATTACCACAAAAAAGAGTTAATTGGTAAGTTAAGACTATCTCTTATTTCTAAATGTGCAGAATTTAAAAAAATATTTGCCAAACTTTCAAATAATGAGCATTTTATTTTATAATTATTAATCAGATTCCAGCAAAACTATTAAATGTTTTTAATTTATCTGTAAGAATAATAAGAAATATTGAAGGTTTCTTACTAATATTGTATTAAATATACTTCTATTAAAATTAAAACTTTCAATGAAAAATAAATGTTAATTAACATTTATACAATATAGCTGCATGGTATCTATAAAAATTTATGTAAAAGATAATAACTTAGAAATTTATCTAAATGAAAGTATAACTCATCTTGAACAAAAATTCTTTTTATAATCCCCATGATTTTATCTACAGATTAATTTTTTAGTAAATATCGTTTATGATTTTTTGAAATAATTTGTTATTATCGATTTTCATAGCATATTACCTAATATGGTGTTTTTACTGTAGCTCTTGATAATCTACAAAAAATATTTATATTTTCAATGAATATTTAAATAATTTGCAAGCGTTAAAATCGACGAAAAAAAAATATTTATGAAAAAATTGTTGCATTATATAAATCAAATCTAAATACAACAGTTTTTATTCTTTAAATCCGTATAATACTTACATCTCTCTTTTTATGTTCACCGCGCAAAGAAATTTGGGAAAATAAACAAACTAATGACTTGGATAAAATCACAACTGTATCTAATACTCCTAAAGCGTTAATTTCTACGTTTTTGAAAATATTACAATATCTCATAAAATATTAAATAACGTAATGAAATTTAATAATAATTTAATAATTTACAATCGCCAATTTGATTATTGTTTAGCTATGTTAAAAAAAGATCTTTTATTCTAAATAAATAATTAATAGTAATTATTAATTATTAATTATTAATATTAATTTAAACTAATTTTAAATAAATAATTGTTTGTTATTAGAATTTCTTTTAATTGAGGTATTTACACTTTAAAAATCAATATCTTTCTTTTTTTGAAAATTTATATATATGGTGTGTCTGGAAAGCATTAAATGTTTTTTTTTTTCTTTTTTAAAGCATTCTTTTTCGTAGCGATTTCGAGAAGGTCGGAACATGTGTGGAAGTATTTTACCTATTTCCCCCTCCCCCTTTTTTATCAGTAGGAGCGGTAGGATTTGTCTTCTCGCGCGATGTAACACGGCATGATGGACTCACTGATGAAATACCAGTATATATTAAAATTTTGTTTACGGTTTGGAAAGAACAAGTGAACATTTTTAAATATTAAAAAAGATTTCTAAGGGTAACTGTATGAAAATATTATTAATTTTAAGATGTCATCGATTACTCTGATACTTAAACGATTGTTCGAACTCATAACTTTCAGCACAGATTGACGTGTTAAATTTTTAATTAATTTTTAAATTTTCCAGTTTTTTGAACATTCTTCCACTTCTAATTTTTTGATCGATTTCTCTATAAACAAACAAAACATTTGAGTCAATCTCCAAATTAATATAACATTTACTTCAGTCGTGAACGCTAGAAATTTACGATTGAAATATTTATTTTGCGCTGTTCTCTTAAGATGATGCTTGAATTATTTTATAAAAATCTTCTATAAACCTTCAAAGTTTAGAGCAGATGGAGAAATAAAATTATATGAAGATTTAATTTTCTTTCAAGTTAATTTTAATTCAAAAATTTTAATCCATTGTTGGAAAAAATCAGTTGTAGTATTTTTAATCTAGCTACAGAGAAAGTAAAAAATAAATATGCAAACGTAAATGCTACGCAATGATCAATAAATTTCGTATTTAAATTTTATCTTTTTTTGATTTGTCATAATCCTCTCCTTTATTATTGACGAAATCTGACATTAATATGATTTTCTAATTTATAAATATTGAAGTACAGATTCACTTTAAAAAATATAGTATATCGAGTAAATTGTGTACTTGGATAAAATTTCTTTTCGAATCATATTTAATTGCCAAATATTTGACTTGGTGATTAGGAGAAAAAAATATCACAGTAGTCCAAAAATGATATCGCTTTACAAACTCTAACATTAACTGAAAAAGAACTATTTTTATCAATAAAGAATGTACATATATTAATGTTCTTTTTTGTAGTAATATAGTTTTTAATTTTAAAACCTATCTAAATATGTATAAGAGTACCTAAATTACCGTAAAAGCGTTTGATTTATACATTAAATGAATAGTTACGTTTTTAGCTTGTTGTGTAAGTTTTTTTTTTATTTTGCGATTTTTGCAAAGTCACTGGGCTGTCGATTTTAGAACACCTTATAAATCCACATCCGGAAAAGTTGATGAAGCTCATGAACACGATGGAAGCGTCCATCTTGTTTGCACTTCAATCCTGTGTAAATGTTAATATATTTTTCTTTCGGAACTACATTCTTGTTTAATTGAAGCATTGTAATTAAAATTATCCTAATGTTGTAATTAATTTAAAAGCAAAACATTAAATTATTTATTTGTCTAATGCATCATAAAAAATATGATCATTCGTAGTATTTATGAATAAGGAATATTTTTAAAACAATTAATATGTAAAAAATATGTAATAATTATCTAAAATATAAGCTAATAATTCTTAAATGATCTGTTTTAAAGTTGCTTAGATAAACATTTTGTGTAAAGGAAATTTGAGTATCTGATCATTGATTTTTAAACTTTGATAATCAAGATGGTTTGAATAACCATTACTTTTTTCTAAAATATTCGTATGGTGCTTGACCGCCGGACAATTCATCTGAGGGATTTTTATTCGATCGATTATGGCAGTAATGATTTATATACGTAATTGTGTATACATTCATGACATTATTAAATATACATATATATACATATATTTAATAAATTAGGCTACGCAATAATCCAATTAAGAGTAATCTGACAAAAAATTTATACAATTATTTTTAGTACCTTTGCAATCAAACAAATTTACTATCAATTTTAGTATTAAATTTAGTATTGAACATAAAAATACTTTTAGAATACTTCGCGTTTTTATTAATAATATGAAAGATTTGGAAATATAAATGATACTTTCATTTTTTTTTCTGTACATTAATATAACGTAAAAAAATTACATATATATATATATATATATATTAGCCTGTTGAGATAGGTGACAAAATCTACAAACATCACTAATAATTCAGGTAACGTGTTTTTCAAATTGAATACTATTGATAGAATTTAACTGAGAGAAAAAACTATTTCATACATAATTTATATGACAAAGAACCGATTCAATCCAATTAACTTTCAATTTTTAAAAGTTTGGCATTAATTTTTTTGCGTAAAATATTGCAGGTTCTAAATATTCTAAATAATATTCATAAATATTAATATTTTTAATATTACTAGTAAACATGTCTGTTTCAACGCTCAAAATAATTTTTTTTTTTAAATAAATAACTTTATCAAAATTTAAATTTGTGTTAAGAACATATATTATATAGTTAAATATTTTTTAATCATTTGTTGTTTATCAAGATAATTTAGTACGAGATTTGATATATTTTTTATTTTATTGTCTATTTCATGTGTTTTTATCTTAGTATCAGCACTTGTTAGGATATGACTGTTGTTAATATTTTCTCAGCTTGGGAAAATCGATCCTAGTTAATTTTGGTAAACTGATGTAAGCATTAAATAAAATAGCCCAATAGGCTGCGGTATTTACTTCGAAAGTAACTGTATTTAACCCTTTTTTTTTATTTAAAACAAAAAATTAGGAGAATGAATCTAAATAAAAAAATCTTTTTATAATTTTTATTTTTTCTCAAATAAATTATTTTTATATCTTTTTGATGTCAGCAATATTTATATAAATCCGTGTTCAAATCTAATTTAATTACTAAATAAACAAATAATAAACAATAAAAGGAAAAAAAAATTTATTATATGAATTGAAATATTGTAATATTATTTAATGCCTCATAATAACAGCAATCCAAATACGTTGAATTTTGTAGAAAAGTTACTACGAACAACACATGGCTTAATTAAGTAATATATGAATATATATCTATTACTTTTCTATAATAAATTTGCAATTTTTTGTTCTTTTTAAATTTAGTTTTCAATAATATTATTTTTTTCGTGGATATTTATATTATTTATTATATTATTCTAGATTCATTTATCTTATTAAAACAAGCAGCAAATTTACTATAAACCTCTCTTTCGATTTCTAGATACATGTCACTTTTAATACGATTTACAAAATAATTATTCGATGGATCACATTTACTGCCATATATTTTTAGTAAATGTTTTATAATTACCACATTAATATGCACTTTTGTCATGGTTGTCAAATAATTTTAACAAAATTCTACGTCCTTATCTACATTCACTTTTTTATTGTGCAATGAACCGATTTAAATAAATTAAGCAGATCTGTAGAACAAGTATAACTATCAACAATTTTTGAAGCCACGAATAGTATTCTATACAATTAATTTGAAATCGAATGCCTAATTTTGCTCATTAGCTAATCATTTAATATATCTATTTAATAACGCTAATTGTTAAAACTTCTAAACAATAAATTTATTATTTCCAATAATTGATGTATATTATTTTCTAAAATCTAAGTATTACAAAATAATTAAAATTATACTATTTGGTACTTATTTATTTTTGATAAAAGGTATATTTTAAAATTTGTTCATAATTTAAAAATAATTTCACCTGTTTTAAAATAAAGGCAACTTTAAAGATAGTAACATGATTAAGAGACATAACTACTTTAAAATGAAGTACTATTGCCATAATTACGAAATTATATTGATAACCGATTTTATAGGTATAAGGTAAATGATCATAAGTACCATAATATTTGAGATTTCGTCTTAACGCAAACAACATTTGTATTATTTTTAAAATAACAAAAATTACTTGTTTATAATAAATAAAGTGAATAATAAATAATAATTAGATTAATGAGGTACATATATTTTGTAAATACCAGAAATGAAGATTGATATTTTTAAGTTCACTTTATATAATATTTTAGGTAATAATTGCACGCGTAAAACTTAAAATGTATTTTTGAATTTGTAATATGTATTCAGTACCATAGCAGCAGTTCTATTTAATATTTTTAAAAAATGTAATGTTTTACATTTATTATACAATAACCGTGATTTTTTTAAAAAATAAATGACCGCATCTTATTTAGACTTATATTTTTTAGTAGTTGAACTTGTGTACTTCGTGTAATTCAAAGTTATGTCCTGATTTTCGTAGACTTTTGTCGTCATAGTTCTTGATCTATATAATGGATTTTATTTTTCGAACCTTTTTGATTATCACTTATGTTAGCTATCACTCGAATCTTTTTAATTCTTCGACAAGAATAATGTGTCGTTATTGCGAGGGTAAAGTATAAAATGGTAATAACGGTAAATGCATGCCTAGTTTTTCGATACCTGAGTAGTTTTCAACTGTCAAATGTTCGACACATGATCTTCAACCTCCCTTGGTCTTTGATTACTTTTCTATTACTATACATTGTTGCGTTTGAAAGAAAGAGTTTTTTATATTAGCAGTATAAACGTATGTTGTAACGTTCGACTCCATTTCCTGAAGTCCTACTATCATAATGCGAAATTCAGAACAACCCTTTCAACTATTAATCTTCCATTAAAAGAATTTTTATTGTACAAAAGTAATTTTCATTCATTCTTGTACCTCACATTGATATAAATACGCAAAATAATTATTTATTAATATTTTTTTAATTATAAGAGTTAAAATAAAATACAAAAAAGTGTTCATTTTGCCACGAATTTTAATTTCTATCGAAAAAAATCATTTTTCAACTTCGCAACTGCATAAAATTGACAATACACTCACAACCACTGAAGAACCAAGTAGAAATATAAAAACAAAATAATAATGACGATACATATGGGCACACATTCCTTTAAAAAAAGAATAATATTGAATGTTAGAGAACCGGATTTACAGGGATCACTTTTATGTCATTTTAAACTAGACATTTATTTCATTTATCTCCAAAAAAGTGATATATAGAAATATATTAACTGTTTTATAATTTTGTATGTAGTAATTAAAAGGCTTACAGTTTTAAATTATATTATTATTATTTATTATTTACGAATATGAAATTACAAAAAAATTTTTCATGTATTGACAAATTGAAATAATAATAAAGTTTTATATATGATTCACAATGATAAAAAATTCTATTTTCATATTTATATAACAAAATAAATCAAAATGGGCTTGTATTAATCTTTGAGTTTCATTTTTTTTCATAGAAATAAAATATATTTTAAGTAAATTAATATAATTAACACTATTTAAACATTTTTAGATAATTTTTTTAAAAACATTACATTTATGCGTAACCGTAGAACATTTCTTTATTCAAAAAACTTTTTCTTATAGGTATCTCACTGTAAATACAAATATTTATAATTTAGACACATTATTTTACATTTCAATATATATATATTTAACTCTTGCTAAACTAAATCTTTACTACAGAATGTGAAAAAACATTATAATTTTTTATTTAACAGTCTTTGATTCTCATGTATTATAAATTAAGTGCACATAAATTTTTACCAATAAACTTATAATTATTTACTTAACTTTCCTATAATTTATTTAATGTAAGTATTATTTGCCCCTTATATACGCAAATATGTTACTTAAATAAAATTAAATTGTTATGTAATTATTAATTAGTCGAAAGTTCTACGAAATATATAAAATAAAATCTTAATTAATAATTAAAATCATATAAATTTAAATAATAAAAAAAATTTATTCAATAAAATTTATAAATTTCTTTTTATAATATACGATGGTATTTCAGAAGATTGATGAATTAAAATACCTAAATGTATAAAAATAACTAAGTAAAATATATAAATTGGTATTATTAAACTAGTATTAATGAAAATACAGATCGACAATTAAAATAAAAAAAAAACTTTAAATCTATTGTATATTTATGTTTTTGTAGAATATAAAATTGTAAACATATTTAATTAAATTATAATAGTCAGAAAACACAATATGATGCAATACGTTATTTCATTTTTTATTATATTTAATATATTTAAAAATGAATCTTATCAAAAATCAAATTAAAGTAGATTAATGAAATTGAAAGTCATAAAAAAGATTATTTCAACATTCAATGAGCTAAAGTGTTGATAAATTGGATAATTATTTTTATTTAATAATATATTATATCTCCAATATGTATCTGTACTTGAAAAAAATAAATAAATAAACAATTTTATAACACATATAATTATATATATAATTCTTATATGGAATGTATCTTTACTTTTAACATTTATTTAATCATTACAGTACTATTTTTCTTTATTGTATAAAAACAAAAGTTTATAACTTATTATATATGTCTTACATATTATTTTTTTATATTGTAAATATTATTGTGTTATATATTATACCTATATCATATATATTATATTTAAATGAAAATTAATTTTTTTATTTTAAATGACATACAATAAAAAAAGAATATTGTAGAAAAAATACAAACAGAACTTTATGAGATCCTGTATGAATATAAATTTAGTCATAATACTGAAGAGCATTCCTTTTTAATTATATTAAAAGTATGTTTTTAATTTTTTATTTGAATTTCCGAGTGTGTAATAAATATATTGGCTTTATTTTTAAAAAGTTTTAATAAATTATAATTTGGAAATTACATTATTTTATTGAAGAAAAAAAAACAATTCCTGTGTTTTTATTACTGAATAGTATATAATTATTTCTTAATAAATTAATTTTATTAATTTAATTTTTTATTTTTTATAAAAGTAAAATTTATGATAGAAAATATATTTATATTTAGTTTTCCACACTATATTTAGTAGTTACAAATTTCAATCTCAAAATTATGAATTTTAATAAGATTTCAAAAGATGTTTTTAGTTTTGTACAATTGAAACGTACCTGTAATTTTATCTTTTTCATTTCGATTTTTGAAATATCAATATTTTGAAATTTTCGTCAACACATAAGTATATATACATATGTAAATAACAGATACTTTATTTATTTTTATCAAAAACTAGCATTTTTATATAATTATATAATTTGTGAATAACTTGTAGGACAAACATTTAATTCACAAATAAAGAGAGAGAGAGAGAGAGAGAGAGAGAGAGAGAGAGAGAGAGAGATAGAACGGCATTAAATTTATAAGAATCCACATTTAAAAATAAATAAATTGGCTGCAGTAATCGGATTCTTAAGCAATGGCACGGTCGCGTCATGGAATAAAAACCAAGTTTTAACGAACGGGGGATTTCGAAAGTCGTACTGGACTGGAGGAAGGCCTTTAAGGTCACATGGAAATATTGAGAAAAAATAAAAGAGGAATAAGGTTGGGTAACACATATACTCCTCTTTATTACCCTTCGAACTTTATCCCACACGTGTTGGACGATGTTTAGATGGTTTATAAACGCCAAGATATTGAGAATATTTTCATTATTTCGTAGAATTTTAACGATTCTTTTTTTGTATTATTTTATGGGATTCTAAATATATTTTGGCCATCCTTCATCTGATGTAGTCCTGTCACTTGCTGTATATAATACTGTGAATATAATATATGTAAATATTTTTCTGCCTCTCATAATTCTTCTATTGAGATTATTTTAATTTTATTTTTTTTTTTTTTTTTTTTTTTTTTTTATTTTTTTTTTTTTTTTTATATAAACAATTAGGTTTTTTGTATTGCTTGTAACCGAGTAACTTGTTGATATGATTATGCTTTTTTTCTTTTTATTTTTAATTTTATTAATTATATATATATATTTATTATTTATAATTTATTATTTATTGATAATTCATTATTCTTTATTTATTACTTACTAATTATTTACTATTTATTAATTATGTATTATTTATTGTTTATTTATTATTTATTATTTATTATTTATTACTTGTTATTTGTTATTTATTATTTAATTATGCATGACTAACCAGTTTGTGACAGATCTATAATGTATGTTTATATTCTAAAATATGAGGGAAACGATTCTATCAAATAATCTTTTTATTTCATTTTTTGGCTATTGTTTCGTCATATTTGTTACACATCCATCATGATATATTTTTTTCCTTTTTATTAAAAAATTTATTATTTATAATTCAAAATTAAAAAATTTTTTCTCATAAACTATCTATATTATTCAGTGATTATTTTAAGAAACATTTGTGATAAACGATTTAGTTTAATGATTCTAAATTTCTGAGAAAAATTAAGAAATTTCAATTCTTGTATGCATAGATATGCAAATATAAAATGCAATATGAAATTATAATTTTAGTCAATTATTTTTTTTTTTTATTTAATTTTTGGAATTTTAATTTTTTAGTTTTTTTTCTTATTGTAAAAAACAGGTTTTACTGTTTTAATATTATTATGCTCTTTACAATAAGAGTTAGTTTTTTAACATTGTCTGAAAAACAATATACAATATATTTTTATGAAGCTAATGATAAAATTAATATTTTAGCTATTATTGTTTTTTTTCTATTTCAATAATAAGTATATTTGGCTCAAAATTACCAAATTACGATCAAGATTTTTAATCAATCTTGTAGGTGAATATTTTTATAATAACAAAAAAAATGAATTCATGTTTTAAATACATATACATACAATAGTGATATACATTATAATACTAAATAAAGTATTACAATCGATGCAAGCATCAATTAAAATCATGTGTTTATTCTTTAAGTTAAAGTATAAAAAAAATTAATTATGTAATAATTTTATGTATAATTTATAATGATAATTCCAGTGCATGCATAGATATATAAAAACAAATAATATATTATAAATCGAAAAAATTTTTTTGTATTATGTCTAAATTTATATTTAATAATACCTATAAAATTCATAAATATAATATTTTTTTCTTAAATTAATTAACTTTGTATAGGAATTTTTTTTTAAGCTATATAAATATATATATATATATATATATTATTACAGAAATATACAAATAAGTGTCAATCATTATTAAAAGAACATTTCTAAAAGAAAATACGTTTTAAATAATTATGAAAAAGAAATAATAAAGTTAAATTTATTAAACATAAAGAAGTTTCTAAAAGTTATTTAAAACTACAAAAGATTTATTTAAGCATTTAGTTAAATTTTTAATTTAGTTACACATATTAAAGTGTTTTTATAATATTATCTAAATACTTTAAACGTGTTCCTATTTAAATTTAAAAATTCTGTTACATGCATCCGTAACATATAACATAAACATTATAACAAAAGTATCTTAAAATAAAACGTATATTAAGAATAAGTTTAATATATTTTTTCAAGACATCTCCGCATTCCATCTAGTTTATAAAAAAAAAATGTTACAAAAAACTTTAATAATAAAATAATATAGAAACGTTGTTCTCGAACAAGGGCTTATTTTAATGATAATCCGAATGATTCAGATAATAAACATAAAGTGATGTTCGACTTCTTTTTGAACCGGAAAAATTTTCAAACACTAGCTAATATTCATGGACCTACATCGTTGGAATGCATCAACTTAAAAATAATTTAATCGTATCGGAATTTAACTAAGTGTAATCGTATGTCAAGGTCTGTAGAGATATCGTCGAAGAGAATATTTTTCTATGTACTCCATTTTTTCTTAAATATATGCATTCTTTTCTTTTCTTCTAACTATTATCTATTTTATATTTCTATTTTTCTACACCTAATCTTTAATACTTGTTTGATATTAACTTTTGTTTTCTCTTTACCTAGGTACCCCGCTATTTACTCCCCTTATGTTTTCTTATAATTTGCTTTTATTATTTTTTATTTTATTTTTACATTTCTTTTTTTTTCACATCATTATTCTTTTTCCTTTAGTTTTAAATTTATGTTTTTCCTTCTTTCATAAAGTCTATCTTAAGTTCACTTAATTCTAGATTCTTTCACTTTTCTTTCTTTTTTTGTACATCTTTTCTTTTTTTCTTTCTAAAAATTTTTCCTTAATTTATATTCTGTTTAGCTTTTGTGATTTGATCCTCTCTACGAATTTGTATTCTTTTTTATTCTATTCAATCTTTAATTTATAGTTATTCGAATTATATATTATATATTTTGGTCTATTCAAGTCGAGTTCCGGAGTCCATCTTATATAATCAGCCTTTATTTTTACCATTTTTATTTTTTCTAATTTCAGATTTCTTCTTTCAATTTCTTTTATTTTTTAAAAATCATTATCTTTATTTTTTTTATGTTTAGTACCAATATATTATTTTTAAGTATCTCTTCAGAATTTCCATCATTTTTTTCATCACCTCCACGTTTTTACTTAAGAATACAATATCGTCACGTAAGTCAATGATCACATTCTTTTATTTTCATTATTCATTTATAATATTTATTATTTATTATTTCTATCTTCATTCATCTTATGAATCTTTCCTCTAATTGTTTTTTCAACCCTCTTATATACAGGTTGAATATAATTGAATTCAGAACTTGTCCACAATTTCTCTACTATCTCCTTCTTTAGTCTAATTTTTTACCTTTGTTTCTTTGTACAAACCTTTTATTCTGTCAATTAATTATTTTATCATACCTATTTTTTTGTTATGCTCGAATTTCTTCTAATTTACCATATCAAAAGCTGATTTTAAGTTGACGAAAGGAGTATATACTTTTATTTTATTTTATATATATATTTTTATTTTTCTCATCGCTGTACTAATGAGGTGATTATTATGCTATTAACGATGTATACATTATTTAACACTGACTTTCCTTTTCTGAATTCCGTTTATACTTTCGCACTATTCCTTTATCCTCTATGTTTTCTCTAGTTTCTTTCTAATTGTCTGCATGCATACTTTTCATCCTATTACTAATACTAAAATATCTCTATAATTACATTAATTCTTTTCAACTTTTTTTTATAAATATCGGCTTCATAAGAATCATCTTCTAGTCTTTCGGAATTTTCTCTCCTTTTCATACACTGTAAATTGTATTTATTAGTCTTTTTTTAATACCTTTTTACTCATACATTCAAGCTTCTTTTGATATTCTATTTAATCTCGACTCTTTCTTCTTTTTCAGTTTGTTACGTGTATAACTTATTTCATCTTTCTTAATTTGCCTATCTACATCCTCGTCTTCTCTTTGCTTTTCTTCTACTATTCTTTTGTTTTTAGAACCCTCTAGTAAACTTTTAAAATATTTTATCCACTTTTCTTTATTTACGTTATTTATCATTCTTTCCTTTTTTATCATAATGCTTATTTAGATAATTCTATAGGATCTTTTCATTTTTTATATTTCAAAGTTTTTTTTTCTTTTTCCAATCTTTCTTTCCTTTTTGCTCCTCGCATATAGTTCTTCCCTCCTTTTTAATTCTTATATATTTCTCCTTATTGTTTTTCATTTCATTTCCTTTTATAAGTCAATGGACTTATAAAATATTCATTTCTTATAAAATGAGAAATTCTATAAAAACTAATTTTTATTAAGAATGTGTAAATTTAGACTTTGGATCCGAATTATTATCTTATTATATCCAATTATTATCTTTCACAGTGTACATAGCTTATAAATTTCTTATCAATATAAAACATACTAACAGTTATTCTTTCAGAAGAAATAAAAATTTTTTCCATAAGGATAATAACAAAGCTGCAAATATACTTACTGAGATTTTTAAGGAGTAACATTTAAGAATACTATAACAACAGTTCTCAATATTAACGTCTACAAAGAAGAATAGATCATATTTCACATGAGGAATGGTGAACAGGAGATACCTTGTCGAAGCCTTCATATTCTATGTGAAAACTCATCTAATTTCATTTTTTAAAGTTTACATAATGAATTATATGTACAAGCAGAATATGAAAATTGAAATAGATAAATGTACTTTTATTGAATAGATGCATAAATTATAAAAATCTTATAACAATAACTATGTGCAAATATTTACAAGAATATTACTAATTTATTAACAGTTGATGTACTCTTTTGGTATTGGTATTAAAAAAAGTGATACACAAGTTTCAGCTAATTTGAGATTAAAAGAAAAACCGGTTTCTTTCAATCAGTAAGCTAAGAAAAAATAAATTATTAAATGTGTTCTACTGATGAACAAAAGCATTGATACGTAGTGTTACACGATACTGACTGTACATCGACTAATTGCTATTCCCACAAAAGATAATCTGAATTAGGTTTATAATGAAAAAAAGACTAACTATTTAAGTATAAATTAAGATTACAATGATAGTAAACATCGACCAGCTGTTCAATGAAATTTATTACACAACTACATCATCGGTGAAATTAAATATAAATATTAAATTATATAGTACACATCTTCAAAAAAAATTATAACGTTATTTTATATGAATGCTAATAGAGTTGACAAGTAAGTTTGATTACTCAAATGTAGAAAACAGAAAGTTGTCTCCACCGAACATTTTCATGAATTTATTATTAAATAAACAACATGAGTGTTTGTTTAATATAATTTACTAAAAACAATAAGTAAAATTTGAATGAAATGAGACACTGTCTCGGGTTTATTTAAATTTAATATATAATTTAATATACAGTATGTATCTGAAAAATAAAAAGATGAAAAAAGTTCTACCAGCATATGTAAAAATAAAATGCAAGAAAAATTTATACGAGCATAAATGTTTTTAAATTAAAATTTAAAAACAAAAAATGATTTACCTAGTTAATATGTAAGAATACTCTGAATTTTCCTGACGGTTAACATTAAGGTTAATAAAATACTATATATTATGTTGTGAATTCAATACATTAATATCTGTACTTAAATTCTTATTGGTACACAATTGACTTTAGTCGTAATGTACAGGTATCGTTTTTTAATATTATGAGATAACTTGGACCGATTAAAGAATTACAAAATCACCAAAGGAACAACAGTCAACTTTAACGAAATTTTTAAAGAACAGATTACTTGGCTAGGATAACAAAAGCCTATTATTGTTCTAATAATCAATATTAATCACATACAATCCCCATTTTACTGGAGATGGTATATATTAAATGCATTAAATTATGAATGTATTAAATGAATTGACAAATTATATTTTTATAAATAAATTTTCAGATTTTTATTCTATGTCTGCCTTATTCTTTAATATTACGTCTTTGAGATTGGAAAAATACTCCTAATTAATATTTTTTACTAGGTTGGACTGCTCACAAGTGCAATTATTAGAAAAATCAGTACCCTGGTGTTAATTTTTTCCAATTAGAAATTTTACATATTTCTAACAATTTTACACTGATACATTATCATTTTTATATTATAATTCAATTTATTTATAACGACTTACACTTAGAGTTACCACAATGAAGAATATTAATAGTAACTTAATGTGAGAAGCAGGCTGAAAATATTTGTAGTGTAAGAGTATGTTTTTGACCGGACTAAAATCAAAACATAGTCCGCAATAAATCAAGCTTATTCGTGATCTTGGAAGGTATTTAAGTATGGAAAACGCAATACGCTAGTCTACAGACTGACCACAAGTAGACGAACGCTCAACTGTTGACCCGGAAGGAAGCTCAACGTGGAATAAAAGAGTGAGTCTTAGCCCTCGACGTTCAACCTGATAGTTGGGCTTCTTATTCACGAACTAAATAAATGCGAATACGCTAATTAAATTGATAATAATCCAGTCTTCTTTAATCACCTTTTGCTTATATGTAGTCGAGTACCATTTTCTTATGAAAAGAAATAATTCTCTTAGAGACAGAAAATTGCCCACCACCTTTATCACCAGTATCTTCGTCTTCACGCTTTTCGATAACCACAGAAAATCTTGCACATGGCATATAAAGATATTATGCAAATGAATACACACCATAATCTACATATATAAAATTTCACAAGAATATAATTCAAAGATATTGTAATGTACTCATTATTTTTCCGAATATCATATAATATTTTATTGTACCCGCATACTTTCTATGTTCAATTGTCGTATTCGTACTTACACTCCGATTATTGCCGATAATACAACCATATTTTTGAATAACAGTTTATTACAGAAAGCTCGTTGAACATTTGAAACTGGTTCGGCATGTAGGGCAGCGACATCAAGGAAATTCCGACAAGGGACACCTTACCACCCACCTACCAGAGGTAGCTTCGACGTGAAGAAGTTCCTCGAGGTGTGTCACTCTCGTTCCGGTGGTTAACTAAGAATCACCACCGCAAATCATAGTACTAATTTATATAATTCGTATAACAGACATCTATTGTATATTAAATAAACAAATTTCAGAACGACATGAAATTATTTGTCGTCCACTAACTCCTTACACTATTCTTATCTTAAAAGAATAAAATCTAGAATATTCTAAACATGTGAATCTAAAAATTCACATTTTCAGAATTCTTTTTTTAGTCTTATAATATAATATTTTTTTCGACAAAGTTCTAAAGGTTTAATTCAAATAATTTAATTTTAATTTAAAAAATGAAATTATGATATAAATACCCGACATTATTAAATGAGATGACCAAATTAATCAAAAATTTTTAAATCTACCCTTGAAAACTAAACGAAAATAATAATGAAATATTGAAAAACAATTTTTAATGTAAAAATTGTAACAAAATAACAGATTTTTAAATATTTCGTTTATTTATTAGTATTTATATAATATTATTTAGTGTGTATTTCGAAAATATAAAATAATTTTTCTTCTTTTTTTTTAAAAATTTTTAATATATAAATTAAATATTTCATATTAACCATGACTTGTGTTTATAATGAAATTAAATAATTTGTGAATAAACAATTTTCAAAGAAAATTGAACAAACTTGTATCTATATTACATGAAGTTTAATCTACACAACTTTAGAAATACGTAATTTATAAAACAAAATTCTTAGTAAGTGATATGAAAATAAGACAAAAAATATAGTTGTATTTAGCTAGCAATGTTTTAAACGGTGAACATCTATTGAGGTAGACATTTATAATAAAACTTAAAATCAGGTCAAATAATAATAATGATCCTTCCTGTCCAAATCAGGCTACTTAATTATAATTTGCATTTTTTAATTTAATATTCATCTATTTCTAGAGACGATCTATTTTCTATTAAATTCTGTTTTATAAATAAGAAGTATAATACATCAGACGTTACTTAAAAACATTATGTCAATATTTCAAATAATTATTGCGAATTATTATTACGACAATTATTAAGTCCATATTATACTTGTAATTTCAATCCGGAATAGTTTCGTTTTGTAATATTTTATATGTACAATATTGTTTCATATGTTAATTATATTAATCATCTGTAAAATATTAATGTTCATGTTAATTATTAAATGAATATTAATATTATCCAATAAATAATAAGTGAAATTTCATCACATATAATGTAATAAATATATAATGAATATTTATTCAAAAAGGTAAAATAAATTTTACTGTTTGAATGAATATTTTTTTATGTCCCACAAATAATTAAATTTATTTATTTTTTAATATAAATTAAATATTAATATATATTTATATATACATACAAATGAGATATTTTTAACATTTAAATAATTTTTAAAATATTAAAATGTAATTAATTTATATTTTATACAAAATAAATCTAATTCTTGTACTTATAATTTTAAAGAAAATTTTTCATTTTATCATTATTTTGATATATTTATTATATTTTTCTTTTAGTAGTTTATTATATCTTTCTTTTACTTTTATTGTATCTTTCTTTTATTCTTATTAAGAAAATTATACGTAAAACTAATTGATTATATAAAAAAAAAAAATGAAATCGTTAAAAAAATTTATATTTGTAGTATAATTTATACATAATAAATTTTTTTTATTTTTTTAATAAATTAATATTAATTAATGATAAACGTATATGAGTAACGTGTAAAATATATCAGCTAAGAATAAATTGTTTATTTTTAATAATATTTTTAATACTATAGAAATAAAAAGAATTTTTTAAAATATTTTTTGTTGTTCCTTGTGTATTTTTATAAAAGTGTATTTTTATAAAATTAATCCAAATATTTATTTTTTTATTTTCTTTTAACTAAAAAAATAATTTTCAATTTTAATTATAAAAAATTATTAGTTATTCCAAAGACATTTGCGATTTCATGAAAACATAAATACAATATTAAAGGAAAATATTTAGATATAAATTACCACTTATTTATTTCAATTAAGTATACTGTATGAATCATATTCACAAATGGTATTTTTTATATTTACACATATTTATTCTTAAATATATTTCTTTAAAATGTATTTTTTAATTTATTTGATTGAAAATACTTTAAAAGTCAACAATTTCGTACTAATGATCCACTTGGTTACACATCTACAAAGCAGATTTTGTACTAAACTAGTTTTTTTATAACCCTTACCTGCGAATACAGGTATAACAATATCTTTTCTCGATTAGCTATTGTCCTACTCATAATATCGTATATTACATTTTAGTTTAAATGTAATAAAAGTAAATAAAGGCTTTCTGTAAAAAAATAATTTTTTCCATTTAATTGATATACGTTTGATTGTTTTAATAAAAAATTTATAGTTACAATACAGACATAATAATAATTGAAACGAAATTTTTAATTTAAATATAATAAATTCATAATGAAAAAAATTCCATGTTTCTAAATCATATCTTTACAAAAGTTTAATACATCAATTAGTAAAATTAAGCATATATTTGTAATATTACTGAATATGACTTTTGTATTAAGCTTCTCGGAATAGACCTTGAAATCTCCCATAAACAATAATAATTAATAATGTATAATAATCAATAGAAATATAACAATCATAGGGTTTTCTATAATGTATTCGTTTTTTAAGCAAGGTACTATGTTTTAGATGAAATAACATCAACTCGAATTATTAAGTATAAAAATAATTTAGAATAAAAAAAAATTACAATAAAGACATGAATTATGTTTAGGTACTTTTAGTTTCACTTAAAAATTCAATGTGCATACAAGATATATACAATCATACTAGGCAGAATCACGTCGCACTCAATCTAGTCTTATCCTTGAACGTCAAATGAAAGAAATGCCTTCTTTTATTTGAATACACATATTCATATACAAATTTATAATCAAGACCATATGGCTGATCATTACCAAATAATAATTACTACTACTTATTATTTTTTATACAAAATATAATTTTGAAAACCAAAAAGTATTGATTTTTTTTTACTGTAGTTATATTATTAAATAATGACTGATAACAATGAAATAATTAAAAACACAATTTTTGATAAACAAATAAAAGAAATTGCTTCTCTTCTAAAACATTTATCTCTTAAAAATATCAATCTTATATAAATATTTGTGATATTTTCGAACATCTAAGTAAGTAAGATAAAAAAGTAATATTATTGTAGTGGTATCAAACAAAAAAATAATAATAATAATAATAATAATTAAAATTGTATTTAAATATATTTTTAATACATTAAAAAAACTAATTATTTCCTAATATTTATTAAGTTTTAGAGATATTTATTGCGTTACTTATATATTTATAAGATTATTAAAAATACAAAAAAATATTCTGTTTTCATTCCATTTGTACTTTCAGGCAGTGTTCATAATTTTGAAAGTATTAACTTTATTTTACTGTGCTTAAATTATATTTATTTCAATTTTAAATTCAATCAACTTTTTGAAATGATTGATGATACCTAAATAAAAAACTAAACATGCCTTTTTTAAATTATTAAATCAGATATTGAAAACAATTTGATTTATAAATTTATAAATAAAAAGAATAATTTTATTATAATTGTTAATATATAATCATAGATATAAAATTAGATAAACTATATCTTTATAATTGTTAAGAATAAAAATGCACCTTTACATAATATATAATTTTTATTGTTGAATTAATTTTTCTTTAAATGCTTTATCAGAAGTGTGAAACGATATTAAACATGTGGATAAGACAAATGTCTCTCTCTCTCTCTTTGTGTCTTTTACTCTTTTATTATTTTACTCTGACTTTCTACTTGTATTACTTTGTGATAATCGAAGAAATTAATACTTTTAATGTCATAAACGTGCTGATTCTAATGACCCAATAAAAGAGAGAGAGAGAGAAAGAGAGAGAGAGAGAGAGAGAGAGAGAGAGAGAGAGAGAGAGAGAGAGAGATAAGACAGTTACAAAAAATATCATGAAAATTATGTATCAAAATTAGTTATAAATACATTATGAATTTTTTGGACATTTCGAAATTTGATATCAAAATTCATTTTTATCGCAAAAAATAAAGTATCAAGCACGTATGATAGAAAAGAACGATTTTTAAAAACTTGTACATAAATTTTCACTGCAAGGTTAAAAATACAAACTCGAAGCAGCTTCACCTTTATTCACAAAAAAAATAGATTTCACGCTCATTTATGGGAGATTCCGATCATTAGTTTTAACTATGAGACACGTGTTGTATTACCTTTGACGGTTTCATAATTTCATCAAGTTTGTACTTTATCAAATTTTTTCCTGATCTCAAGTTAAAAATTAGTTGATCTTCAAACATTGATATTAGTTATGTGATTTAAATTGTACGGATCTGAGAATTAAAAAATTATCAGAGAAGTATTTAAATTCCACATACCAGTTTATGTAAAAAATTTTTATTTGATTATATACATCATTTATAATAAAAAATGTGTAACCAAATGATTTCATGAAAACAGTCTTTCCTTTTCTAAAAATAATATGTGAAGTATCTAAAAAAAATTTTTAATTAATTTATTAGGATATTCACTTAATTGGTATGCTAAGGATACTGCAATTACGAATATGATACAACTGCGTATACGTTATTTGAAAAAAAAATACATTAGTGGCAATAGGTTATTTTAAAAGTAGTTACACTATTATGTACACTTTTTGGTTTTTCTCGTTTTTGCTTTTGATATGAAACAAAAATTTCTTATCTCATAAAAAAGACTAATTAAGTTATTGAAAGATTGATTTTTAATTTCTTAATAACTAATAAGGTCTGTTAAACTTGATTAAAATTCATTAAAAAAAAACAAAAAAAAAACGTGCTTTAATTTGTGATGGACATTAATACTTTTTGTGTCATGAACGTGTTAATTTTTATGGAACAAGAAAAACTGCTTTGTTTATATTGGATGCATAATTAGAAATTAAATAAAAAATTTATTATTTTTCGAACATTACTAAGGATGTTTATTCAAAAAAATATTTTTAATAAGATTTTAATCTAATTAAAAATAATAAAATTATGATTTAAGCGTTTCCTTGTTAAATTCAAAGTTTTAAAATCATTCATATGATTAAATAAATTATGTTAATAATTTTTAAATTAAGATGCTAATATTAAATACAAATTGGAAATTATAATATGAAGTTAAGTAATAACACTTATTTCGATAATGAAATACCTTTCGTCATTCGTACTTTTATCTTATCTTCTCTATGAAGAATTACAATCAGTTCAACAAAAAAAATGAAAAAACTAAAAAAAAAATAATAAATAAGATATCAGACTACCATTAGTTGCTATAAATACTTTTCAAAACAACATATTTAATGTTTTATATTTTTTCTGAAACATGCATAAACAATTATTAAAATTATTTTTAAATTGAATTCTTTCCTAAACATTCCAACACACATACATACATACATACACACACACACACACAGTTTAAAAACAACATTTAAAATATTTTCTGGCTTAACACTGAGAAGTATTTGCCTTCTTTTTAATGTATGTATTACGTTAATAAAAAGTTATATTATGTAAACGAAAAACAATTTTATAAGAGTATTTATATATAAATTGATAACTATTTCAAATAAATAAAACCTAAATAGACACAATGACAATAACAACGGCAACAACAATAATATTTAGTTGTTAATTAATCAGAGATAAATAAAATGCCTTGTTAGGCGTTATTTAAAACATGTACGTTTATTGTTTGCACGATAATTTTGTATTTATAAAGAAGTTTTCGAAACATTCACCAAAAATTCTCTTATAGCTGCAAATGCACTACATTGTACATGTATTATATTGGTAATCATTGGACCAATATTTTTATTTTAAAAATGAAAAGAATTTGTAGAATTTAAAGTAGTGGAAATACTGAAAATTTCGTTTCAACTATCAACTATATTCTCTCTACATAAATTCTATTTGGATTCTAACACAATTACGTTATACATCTAACTCACGCAGTGAGTTGATTATCGAAAGCAGCATTTATTTTAAAAGTGAAATTAATCTGGAAAATCTCACTATTTTCCGGAATCCCACAGCTTTGCAATTATGCAATAGACAACTGATTTGATAAACAAAGAATGGCTCTTGAATTCAAAATAAAATAAAAACAATGGTTAAAAATGGTCTTGGCGATAAATTTTATGACTAATTAAAAGCCTTAGATCTGGTATCGGGTGGTACTGGAGTCGAGCTTGAAGCCGAATATGTGGGCGGAGGGAGAGGGGTAGGGGAGGGGGAGGGGGGAGGGGGAGGTTCGATAGGGCGATCGACATTAGTATCTTGGGAATAATTTGAAACGAAACCAAAAGAAAGGCCCGTGTCCTGAATCGAAAGAATTACAAGAATAAGCTGCCGCGAGGTTCGTTGCAAGAATGTTTCTTCGGGAAATTCGGATATCGATTCAGCGGTACCAGCCGAGTATCGCAGCTTATTTGAAAAAATGTGAATGAAGAACACACCCTATTATTCATCGTGAGCTCGGACGGCAGGCGAGCCATCGACGTCGAGCCGAGACTGCGATCGGCGCCTGCCCGATTGTTCTCCAACTGCACAAGCGCTACTGCACAGGCAGTGCTGCACATTCTCTGGGTGGGAACGTGGCCGTTCAAGGATTTCGCAGCTTCACCGAGAGCAGTCGCACGCAAAGCAAGAGCGAATCGATAACAAACCGTGAGCCGCTGCTGCTGGTGTTGCTGGTGTTGCTGTGTTCCGCTGGTGCTGTCGATGCCGCCGCAGCCGCCGTCACCGCTCGGATGACTTTTCTCCGCTCGAGGATGAGGGACCCGCGGCCGCACCCGCACCCACACCCCCGCCCGCCCCGCCTCACTCCGCGAACGCGCCCATCCTGGGCCACCAGGCGGGGGGTGCACGTGCGCCCGATGCCTCCTCAGCTCTCCGTGCGTGTGTGGCGGAAGGCGGCAGCTACGTGAGACTATTTCTCTTTTTTATGCTGCTGCTCCACTCTCAACACTTGCCGCACTCCGAGTCACACGTACTCGCCTCGACTGCCGGCGCGCAACTAACGCCGCCTCCAATTCGCGGCCTAGATCGCCCGGGTGGCCCTCGCGCGTACGTCCGGCTATTTTTAGCGGCTGTCGTCAGCGCACCCAACGCCCATTGGCTGGACGTAGCGACGCGCCGCGGCGTGCAGCCGAGACGGACCGAGGCTGCGCGTCGAGGAGTTGCGCCAATCGGTTTCAGCTTAGAGGCTGGACCTGGACGCGCGGGACCTTTGAATTGGAGTGCCCTACTCCTGGGGCTCCTCTACTGGAGCCCTTGGCGCCTCCTTCGCTTTCGAGTGTCCCTCCGCTCTGCTTTAAGTCACATTTTCCTGTCTTCTCATCTGCTTGGAGAGAAGGAACGAGTCTTTGCTCTAGGCTCAAGTGCTCACGCATATTAGGCTTTTTGATAGAACCAGTTGAGTCGATCGATAGAAACATTGGCTATGCCCAAAAATTTAATCCGGATTTATTAGATAACGACTCGGTGTTTTAATAATGAGATGATACCGCTTGCAATAACTTAATATTGCATATTCATGAAAAATGCATGTGCAATTAAATGTCAAGCAAGCAGTATTGTATGCATATATTCAAATTGGAGGTACCACACATCAAGCAATCACGTCAGTTAATATTAAGTACTTGATTAAGGTTTATTTTCACTTTTTTGTGTACAATACTTTAATACGTTGCGCTAATTTGAGTTTCGAAAATTGAAATTATATTCAAAGGAATACAACTAGGAAACAAAAGAATACAACGATAGAGACATGAATATAATAAAATTGTGGACCAGAATATTAATCATTTGAAAAATAAATAAAGAATAAATAGAATATTTCCGGATAATATAAGGTTGATTCGTTCATTTTTATATGTATAAATTATTATTTCATCACTATTTTAATAGTTTTTTATTTAAATATTTAGTGATGGTTATATTTTATTACACATTTAAAAAAACTAATATGAATATTTTATTCTGTGTAAGAAAGAAAATTTAATATCCCATAAAGCTTTTAATTTAAAAAAAAATTAATTAAGAATTATAATTTTTACATACTTAAAAATTTTTTTTGCAATTAATGATTTAAAATATGCTTGAATGCTTATAATTTAATCAACATCTTACCAACTGTAATGAAATTAAGAATACCAAAATAAATTAATAATACGAGTCAAATTTTTTTTTTTTTTTTTAAGTACTTTATTAACATGATCTACTTTTATTAATATTATTTAATGAAAAATTTATCAAAAATACATTTAAAAAAATTCATGCTAATGTAATTAAAATTTTTTTATGTACAAAGCCATATTGCATTAATAACATATTTTTGCGTAATAATAATTACATAAAATATTTGTATATTGTTTATTGTATATAAAACAAACATATAAATAAAATAAAAATTTAATAATTGATATTAAAAGATTACTTTTTTCCTTGCTAAAGATATTAAGTATACAGCAGAAAAATAAAATTTAAGAAAGTGAGAATTTATTTAAAATATTAATTGCAAAAGATTATAATAATTCCATTTTTTTTAAATAGATAAATTGAAACAATTACCAAATTTTTTTTATAGAGTTCTGTATTTAAAAATTTAAATATTTTTTTTTTTTTTTACATATATTTTGTTAATAATCTTATTAGTTATATATTACATTATTTTTTATAACTTTATAAAATAGAATGAAAAATTTTGACGGTATTTTTAACATTCGATATGTAAAATTCATGCAAATATACAAAATTTAGTGATATATTAAATATTAAATGACGACTAAATTAATTATTATTCATGATTTACATTCAAATTTCTACATATATTTTGTTAATAATCTTATTAGTTATATATTACATTATTTTTTATAACTTTATAAAATAGAATGAAAAATTTTGACGGTATTTTTAACATTCGATATGTAAAATTCATGCAAATATACAAAATTTAGTGATATATTAAATATTAAATGACGACTAAATTAATTATTATTCATGATTTACATTCAAATTTCTAGTTTATATAATTTGGTCGTAATATAATAAAACTTTCTTATTACTTAATACATATTTATATAAAAAGAATAACACGTAGCTATAATAAATTATACCTAAAATTGTATAAAAAAACTAACTAGAAAGCAAGTATTGCTAGACCAAAGAAATTATCATTTAACAATTTTATTTCATTAATTTAACATTAAATTTAACGTAAGTTTTTGATAAGTCAAGAATATGCTATAACTTATACATAATATTAAATAGGCAGATTTTTTATTTTAAAATTTTTAATTTAGTTTATTTATATGCGGCACGATATTTTCATTATACTGGATCGAAAAATATTTTAATATCGGTAAATGTATTAGCCTTTTTAGAAATGAAAAAACAATAATAAATATAAATTTAAAGAAAATCTTTTATACAATAAATTTAAGTAATATATGGATTGAAAAATTTCAAAAATTTTAAATATCAAATTATATAATAGAAATAAAAAAAAAATAAAATTCAATTGACATTCTTATGTATATGACAATATTATTTGCGAGTAAATGTTTTTATATTTATTATTATTTTTATTGTTATTATTTTTATTATTATTATTTTTATTTTTATATGAAAAATTAAAAAAAAAGTAGATAAAATAATACTCTCAGATAATTAACATTATACATTTATTGATAATTACATTTTTAAAATATATAAGAAAAATTAAATTTTAACAACGTAAAAACAAAAGTTTAAAAAAAAATTAGTAAGATACAATACATATAATTATGAACATATTTAGACAAATATAAAAATACTTTTTATATGTTTTATATGTTTTATATGTTTTCTAAAATTTGATGTAAAGGAGAAATTATTTTAAGCAAATTAAATGAACTTAAGAAATTCAATAACAATATTTTTTAAATACACACAATTAAGATAAAAACGTAAGATAAGTTATATATAAACGTTAAATAAAAATGTAAAAATTCTAGATAAAGTAATTAGAATGATTATAAAATATAAAATACGTATCAATGTAAAAAAAATTTATTATTTATATACTAAATAAAAATTACGAATCAATAAAATAAATTAATAATTAAGAAAAACTTAAACTAATCTTAAATACTTTGAATTTATACTACTTAACTCGATGAGATTAATTATTCCTGTTCTAGGTTTTTAGTCGTACCGAGTAGTCGTAACTGGTTAGTGCAGGTCGGAAGGAGATTATTGAGTGTGATTTGGAAGCGAACCATAAGTTTGCTTCACGTGCATTGCAGCTGCTCATTCATGTGTCTTACCTAGGAATCAACTGGACCCCATCGACCTCCACCCCATAGCGCGTTGACGCCAGCGAACTGTGCTGCACTCTAAAATATTTGTATGTGAAGGCTTTTTTGTTTGTGAGTGAAAGAGTCTTATTTTATGTCTGATCTGGAAATAAAGTACGGTGTCTTCTCAGGTGTCCATACAATTTTTTCTTAGTTCACCTAATTTTCCCTTCGCATCTACTTTCAACGACCCTCCCCTTTCTCCTCATATTCTGTACTCTGATCTGATTAAATAAATTACGAAGAAATCCAAAAAAAATCCTTTTCTTATATGTAGTTGATACAGGGGAGATATCTTCAAAGAGCTTTCTGAAATTTTATTATAGAATAATAGTGCAAAAAAGTGGATGAACCGATTCCATAATCGACTAAAATGTTTTCCAGAAAAAACAAAATAGCCATGAACATGAACATTAAGGTTATAGAACATGTAGAAAATGAGAATAAAGTAATACGCGTAAAAGAGAAAATATGATCATAAATCAATAGTTTTCAATTCACAAATTATAAAATTCGAAATTGTCTGGTAAGAAAACAAGATCAATATTTTTGAAAAGTGTTTAGGAATTTAGAGGGAGTCTAGAATTGTCTAGAGTCTAATGCATTGATATTACTTTCGGAATAATCTGAAATGGATTTATGTAAATTTTTAAAGTATATATTACATCAATAAGGGAAAAAACATTCTGGAAAAAGAATTCTGGATTAATCATAGTGAACAATGTGGAGTATTTTGTTGTGGTTCAATTGAAGCTTTATCAGAGTTTTAGGGTCTACCAAATCTACGCCGGAGTAATGTATATCGCGGTGCTGTTAGTAATGTCTTTAACGACTCTTAATTTTTATATTAAAATACATATCTATATCGGTCGAGGAAAGGCGTAAAAGTTAATAAAAAACAAGGCTTCTGTTTAAGATAATGGATACGTGGTAGTTTCATTTTAGAGTACAATCAAAAGTAATATCGATATATTTAACAGTTTTGCACGAAATATTCTTTTGAATATCTATTAAAATTGAAAGAGGAGGGCGGAAATAATTAATAAAAAAAAGTTTTTTATTTGTATTTGTTAATAACTAAAGATCTTTTTTACTAATTAAGATGGTAAGGCAGTAACAAATTTATTTACAGGTGAAGAAGGGTCAAGGAAATCTAAATAATCAATACATAGATCAAAGTAAATTCTTTTATTAGTAAGAATATCGCTGACAAAGATGCCTAAAAAAAAGTGAGAGTTTGAAACTTCATAAAACACGTACAATTGTTGTGAAGATAAAAGAGGTTAATTTGATAATTTTATCGATAAAGATGCCATTGGAATTAAATAATGTAAAATAAATATAAAAAATTGTGACGAATGATCTTATCATGTAAATCATCGTACAAAATATGGTCGAAAGTCTGTTTGCGTCAAGCAGGAACTTAACAGTGTGTCACTTATAATTAAGTACATTGGCGATGAATTTGTTAACACTGAGCAGGTGGTTTATTGTTTCATGTTGTTTAAGAAGGACATATTGAAAATTTGTCAGTACGTGATTATTGTCAATATGTAAACGAATCCACAATACAGATTAAGTAATATTCCTTAAATTTTGATGATATAGAAAACCAAACTATTTAAATTTAGATATTTATTGGTAATATTTAAAAAAATATACAAGTGTACTTACCGAGATTTTAAAATTTCCAACTTTTTCAAGAAGAAAAACGTTTTCTTCTTGAACATTTTTTTTTATTTATACAGCTTTATTTTACAATAATTTTACAAGACAGCTTAATCTCAACTTATACTATTGGGGTGATCCGCGAGTTTCTCTTTGCGAATTGCGCAGCTTATGATGACAAGTTTTACTAAATAATTTAAGATTGATACAGGAGTGATAGCCAGAGAAGATTATCACAAATATGCTTATTTTTATCCAAAAACATTTACAAAATGTTAAGCTCCATGTGAAATAGAAGAAACAATCATGTTGAATGAAATATCTTTCTTTTTTTTCGCATACATTTGATCACTCTAGCGATCTGAGTAAGTATCAAACCCAATGAAATAACTTTTTTTAGTGCTATAAAATTAAAAAAAAAAAAATTCCTATGCATAGATATATAAACTATGAGTACGTGAAAAGTCATATTAAAATATTTAGAAATTGTACTTAATTTAGTAAACTAAATGCATTTTTAATTTTCATATAATTATAATTTATATTTTTATAAAAATAGATAATAATATAAATTATTATAATATAATATTTAATATTTTTTTTTATTAATATAAAATTATAATTATAAGAAAATTAAAAATGTTTTGTAGTATTACTAAATGATGGTGGCATTATGGCACTATGGTGGCGCTCACAGAACAGAGATTAAGGTGGCGCTTGTAGCACCATATGGATAGACTATGTTACAAAATAACCATAACACTGTAATTACCATTTGGAATAACACATGGTTATAGCGAGGAAATTTTAGCATCCCATTGCAGTAGTAGAGAATTTAGCAAAGCATTTTTACTTATTATCTTTATCATGTATAACATTCATAATGTAAATAATTAATGATTTAAATATGAAATTTCTAATTTTTTTTATATAAATATAATTCTTAAACGACATCTGCAATGTATTCATAGTAACTAAGCATTATATATTTATAAAAGAAATATTTAATACCTATCCCTATTAAAAAATTGGAGTATTATATGAAAATATTAAGTGTACATATAAAAATTCTTGTATAATATTTATTAGACAACATAATATAAACATTATCAATATAAACTAAATGAAATAAATAATTGATAGATATTATATAAAAATATTTATCAGATGAAATATTTCTAAAAAAAATATAAATTTTTTTAAAATGTCCATTAACTTTTAAATAAAAAGGAAAAATACATAAATTCTAATACGATTTTAGATAAAAAAAATATATGAATATATAAGCAAAGTAATATAATTTTTTGTAAACCATGTCAAAAAACAATTAATAATCACTTTCATTTGTAAATAGATAAAGTTTTTGACATAAAATAAAAAACAATATAGATATTTTTTTTTACAGAGGTACCATTTATTTTTAAAAAATTTTTATTCATTACTTATAGAATATCTGGATAAAAAATCACAACCAAGTGCATTAGATTAAAATATAAAACTTTTAAATTTCTGACTGTGGGTTAAATTTTAGTATTAGTCAATATTGTTTTAATCAGTAAATTAATTATAAAAAATAATATAAATCCATACAGCTAATAATATTCATTAATATGTTAATAATATAAATATAATAGTAATTGATCGATCAATCAAGTAATGGAATATTATTAATAACGTATTAAATGTTTTACAGTAAATATATAAAAGTTTTTTCTATTATTATATATTACCAATTTATATATATATATAATGTAGAATAAAAAAGAAAATTCAACAATTAAGTTATGCATAATTAAGTAAAATAAAAAAATATGTAATTAGAAAAAATATAATTCGTAATTGAGATTATTATCACTGAAATCAATGCAAGCACAAAGTATAATTTTATATTTTATTTCTTTATCATATATTTTGTGAAAACCCAATAAAAATTTGTATAATTTGAAAAGCTGATTCATTATTGTAAAAACTGATTTACCTTATTATTATTACCTTTAATTCAATAAAGAACAAATTATATCTTTCAATATTCAAATTAATAAATGCCTACCAATTTAAGTAATTTCAAAATACATTATGAGTTATTATATTTTATTTGAACAAATTTTAATCTACAATTCTTGAAGAAAATGCTCATTGTAGAATATAGTGTATACATTAAATTTATTATATGTAAAAAAATATCTAGTAATAGATCTTTTTTATTCATTGGGTTTTACGTACTTTCAAATGCATCATAGAAAAAATATTTTACAGAATAATTTATGAAAATAAATGATATTATAAAAGCATGTTGTTGAAAATAAAATTTTGTTTATATTAAAAGAAAAACAATAGTAATGAAAATTATTGAATGAGTCTTCTTAATGAAAATTTCAAGACAAATTATGATGAAGAACTCTGCACATGTATTTAAAGTCGCATGTGAAAATAGAGTGACTCATAAGTACAGACGATTTTTCTTTTTATATCTCAGTCATTCTTTTATGAATATATAGTAGCATAATATAATTGCAGCTATATTTTATGGGAGACCAAATACATATGTATACACTAATGAATAAATAATATATTTCAACCATTGATGTTTTTATTTAATTTACAATCATGTTTATACAATAATTTTTTAAATATGAATTATTTAATGACCAAATATATATAATAATTAATTAATATATAATATATTTTATAGAATTTTTACATTGAAAAACTTGATTTTTTCTAAAAAATCCTAATAATTTATACATTGTTTTCAAATAATGTTTGTATTTGCAATAAATAATTGCAGTATACTCATGATTTCCATAAAAATTTGCGTGCACATGATTATATTGAGGTGCAAAGGTCGATGAGTTGGCTTTTTCACTTTATCAAGTAACTATATCCATTCAAAGGCTCTAACTTAATGGATTTAAATTTACTTAAATTTTTGCTATTGAACTGATTGAATTGTGGTAAAGGATACTCTTATCGATAATATAATGTTTATTAACAATTGTATAGAGCGGAAAAGCATAAGAATACGCGAAGAAAGGATCATTTCATATCTCGGTTTAGAAGGAATTTACAGAGCGAGTCTCAAGATGAAGTTATTTTCCGCCAAGTTCCAGCGGATTTTCCAAAGGCTTCAGAGAGGGGAGATGGTTGAGAGGAAGATCAGTTTTCGATGGTCAATTTCGATGATCATGAGCTCGGGTTCCGGAGTGCCGTCGGCGTAGTCGGCCGAGGAGCAGCTCCAGGACGGATTAGCGACGCGCAACACGCGCGAACTCTCGCTCTGGCCAGCATTCGCTCTTGCGAATTCTCGGGATCGCCGCGAACGCTTGCGTATCTGATTCACAGAATCGCGCGAGAGGTGGCCTCCCGCACTAATAATTTACGCGCCTATTCCGCGAGCTTTCGAAATGTCACGAGGCATCATTGTCGTCGTAACTCGTGGCACCGCGCGGGTATGTAAATCCGGGACACCGAGTCAATTCTATTGAGGGCAGCTCAGCGCACAATTCAAGCTTATTTCTCCATGAGAATTTTTAATGGATGTCGATCTTTTTATCCCGTGGCTCTTTTTCTTTTCCTTTTTCTTTTTTATTTTTTTCTCTTTTTTTTTTATCGCAAGCCACCTTACTTTATTATAATATTATTAACATTTCATTGTTCGGATGCTTAACTCATGCCATTCCCTTTTTTGTGACTCATCAAATGTCTTGGATGCACGCTATTAATTGCCGCGGATTTCTACTCTATGAAATGCATCTATTTATACGTGCAAGCACTTTGCTTCAATATTGCAAATGTAAGAGTAATTTATTCCAATACAGTCACGGGCGGCAAGTGATTCGCCAGTTTATTATTTAACTTTCCTTCCACTCGAATATTGAAGTACATGGCAATGGTGACTATTTTACTAAATGTTAAAAGTGTTAAAAAAAATTTTTATTCTTTTCAAAATTATTCACAATGTGGTTTTGCAAGCAATCGCTGAACCGTAAAAATATTATTTGCATGCGCAAGAGTAAATTTTACTGTATCCTTTAAAGCATTTATACTTAATAAAAATTATGGGCTAAAGGAAACAAAATTTCATCTAAGAATCTAATTCCCTAATCCAAGAACCTAATCAAACTTTTTCAATCGAATAATCCATTAAATTTTAACTCTGATAGAGTTGACGTTTCTTTTATTGCAGAAAGTGTTATCACTAAAATCGTTTATTTTATATTATTTCATTTCTTTTTTATAAAACGGCGCAAAAATTCGATTTTATAGTGACGAAACATACAATTGAATAGAAAATTGAAAAAATTGATATAGTTTTTATTCAATTCTCAGCAAACATGATAAACATTTCCCTCAAAGATTCTTTTGTGCTCAAATTTTTATGCGACGAATAGCACTTTTAGAAATCCATATGATTATACCTAGCACACACACTTTAAGATGACGATCCTCCACGTCTTATATACTTATTTTAATATTAAAGATTTATCCTTTTAAGTCCATCATTTTTAATTAAATATATACTTATTGTATTAAATATAATTTTGGTTTTTTTCCTAAAAAATATATTCATTTTTCTTCACAAAACTTTATTGACTTATGCTATAATTAAATGTATGATAAGTTCAAAGATTATAAATTAAATGATAAAGTAAATTAATTTGATAAAATTTAATATATCTTAGTATAGTAACTATAAATATTAGAACATCTAATCAAATATAAACAATATTTAATTCAGCATAAGTTGGTACTGTAGCGAATTTTACAAATTTTATTATAATATAGCTAAAAAATTTATTATTATACATTGTGCAGAATAGTATTTTCTTAGTTTAAAATTATCATTATACATAATTCTCTTAATAATATTCTAAATTATCAATATTAATATATTGTGCATGACTAGTAACATAATAAAATACCAACCAGGTAAATTGATATAATAAAAAATTTGTTTTCCAATAGTAAAACAAAAATATTTAAATTAATTTGATAATAATAAATATTTTTTTCTAGTTAAAGAGTTAAGAAAAGCTTAGTTCAAATTCTTAATTATAACCTAATTGCACAAAAAGATTTATAAATTAAAACAAGAGCGTTTTATTAAAAAAACAAATTAATGATATAAAAATTAGATATACTTGTAAGAATTTTTAAAAACTAAAGTAACTAAATTCTTAATAAAATAAAGTAGTTGAAACAAACAGTCAAAATTAATAAAATCCCGTTAAAAGTAGGTGGAAAAAAATAAAAATGTTTTGCACACGATTTAAACTTCAAATTTTGTATCGCTCGTGAAGATGAATGCACTAATGGATTTTTAATTAAAATATCTCATAACAATTTAAAGGTTATTTTATTTTAATGCAAAGCAGTTTGGTTGATATAAAATACCTACAAAAATTAAGCAACACCTAACTATGAAAATAAAGTTCTTCATTATTTTTATTTTTAAATTGAGTATTTTTTATTGATAAAAAAGAAAAACATTGAAATTGAAAATATTTGAAGATTTATTTAATATAATATAAAATTTAATATAATATAAAATCAGTAATTGAAAGGTAATAAACAAACTTATGAAATATGAAAAGATAATAGTTATAACAACAGTTATAATGAAACTGCTCTATTATTTATAACAATAAATTATCAAAATTCTTTTATAGCTCAAAGTCATAAAAAGCCATTAGTAAATAATTGACATTTGGGATGTTCTACTACAAAATTTTCCATTTACATACTATTAAAAATTAATTTTGTAATTAGATTATATCGAATCAATACTCAATGTCCGAGCCCATCTTTATACAAAAAAGTAAAATATCAAACGAAAAAATTTTATTTCATTGTCTTACAAAAGAAAAATAATCGCTTTACATTCAATTTTTTATTATTTGTACTAAAAAAAAGTATTGAAAAACATTAAATAATTGAAAAAATATTCATTAAGATACATGTGAAGAGGGTATATGATTAACTTATTTACATGTTTTTGTGCTTTTTATTAAATACAACAAGTTAGAACATTTAATTACATATCTTTATCTTGAGAGAATTCGAATCCGATTACTTTTTCGTTTTAATTGTAGTATTTTATACTCGCATGCTAAAAAGTACGAGTTCGATTTTCGGTAGAATTATACTTGTATATTTTATTATACTCAAATCTACCGAACGTCACGGCTACGATAAATATTGTGTTTCATTTCTTTATGATACATATATTTATGTATTATTTTTCATTTCATTAACTTATATCTTTTGTATATTACTTATAATTAATCACATTAATTATTATTCTTATATTATATTGTAGAGGTATCACAAAAAAACACTTTTTATTCCTGCAAAATTTTATTTATTGATTATTATAATTTGGATTTAATATATACACTAAAAAGTACAATTTTTCAGCGTTTTTCAATTTAAATTATTTAACATATAATTGTAAATAGGGAAAAAATTATAAATAAGAATAAGAAAAATAACATGATGTAAGAATTTAGTCTAAATATTCGGTCTACTTCCAATTTTTTTATTTCTTATAAACATAGAAAAGTGTCCATAATTTATAATAATATAAATTATATTTATGATAGCACTGAAAAAAATGTAATTGCAACATGATTAAATACAGACATAATATTTAGTGTACCATGCATATAAATTATACTATCCAGATACCCATAAAAGTAAATAGAATGTATATGTAGTATAAATTTATATTTAAAAAACTAATTGTACGTACTATTGTACTTGTATCCGTACGTATTGAAAAGTAATGTGAAATTAAAATCAATTTTATAATTAGTTATTAAAATCAAATCAGTAACAAATAATGTTAAGGTAAATTGATTGATTTTGAATTAAAAAATTAATTTTGTCAACATGTTACTATATTATAATTTTTTTACCTTCTTTAATAAAAAAAATTCATAAAAATTATCATTCATAATAATTTTTAGTCCAAATATATTTAAAAAAACTTTAATAAACATTTAAAACTTAAGTATAATAATAATAGTATAAATAAAACATATTTTTTTACAGTATCAATAATGTAATATAATTATATTAAAAATAAATAAAATTATATAAATAAATAAAATAATATTAATATTGTAATAAAATAATAAAAAATGCTGAAATAAGAGAAAAAATTAAAAATTTTAAATTCTAGAACGAAATTATAAGGTCAAGTTATAATTAAGTAAAAAGTTAGAAAAATTAAACTAGATAAAGAAGACTAAGTGAGTGAAAAATTATCACAGTAGTAATACATAGTCATATTTATAAAAAATTATGTTACTGCATTAAAAATTTTCCATATTTTACATATTACAAAAAAATCAAATTAATAGTTTTCTATCAATATTAAATAAAAAAAAAAATTACTTTTAACATAAAATCTTCATTAATTTTTTTAAATAATTGTAATTTATAAAAATAGGTTTTCAAAAAAAAGTACATTTACCAAATTTGATAAAAATCTGCTTGGTTATTTCTTAAGTAACAAATTTATGCAAAAATTTTTTATCAACTATTTATTGAAGTGTTTTTCTATTTTTTATAATAAAAATTTTTTTCATCAAAACTTCCATAAAAAGTACTTATATTTCATTTGACTTTACTTTACTAATTCACAGAAAAATACATTTTCTAATTATAGTTTCATTTTTGTGTTTTTCTCTTCACATAATTTTAACTTCTAAAAGAAAGAAACCTTGCTATTCTTTATAGTTACAATTACATATTATTTATAATTATGACATCTGAAATAATGTAAAATTTCATAATATAATGATACTTTTATCTGTAATGCTACTAATATCTCTAAGTATCTGTTCTGTGATCTGTACTTCCTTTTATTATTACTGATTTTGAATAATATTTTCTTATGTACATAATTCAATTATTCAATGTATATTTATATTGTTTAATTTTCTATCGAAATTTGTCCGTTAAAATATATATATTAGCACAGATATAAAATAATAAAAAGTAATAAAAATAAATTTTTAATTAATTAAAACTTTTATTTGTATTAATATTATTTGTATTTATTTGTATTGTTAAATTTTTTCCAACAATAAATTGAATTAATTTTCGCACTTATTTAATAAATTTGTTTATATTTATAGTTTTCTAATAATATAATCTCCGGTTCAATACGTATTTATTCATTTTTGTTCACCAAGTATAGAAAAGAACAGCTGTAGCCGTATGCATCCGTTGGTATTCGGCTACTCAGCATCTTTGCGCCATATAATGTTTTATCTGTAGACCCTTCAACAATAGTTATAAAAAATTCTTTACCTTCTTTTATCCCATATGTTTTGAATCAACATAGCCTTTGCACACTGACCTACTTATTTCCATATTGCATATTATTTCCGTATTGATGCTTGGATTATATTGGAATTACAATAGTCACTATTAACTCATTTATTTATAATTTATTATTATTTCCTAGACACATGTGTAGATTGAATATTATTTATTGAACAATAATTTATAACTTATTTTCTTAAAATCATATAATTATATTATTAATGAACAATGTAATAATGTAATGCATTTTCTCAATAGTTTACTCATATTTTCGCAATGTTTATATTTTCTCTCCATTACCATAATGTTTTGCGAGGACATGATCCATTTTCGCGTGGGCCTAATTTTTTAGGAACTCGCATGCGTATTATACCTGCGATAGCAACTTCGTTTGCCCGACACTTCGTTTTTACATTCTTGAGAAGATTGCGGAAGATCTCGGTTATATATATTTTAGTCTTTTATCTCTCGATCGATATATTTATTTAACTCTTATCGCTTTATCGATATTGAATGCACTCGTCATACCCATTTACCTTATTTGGAGAAACACAGGGTCTTCATCATTTCTTCCTAGCTGCTCTCTTTCACATAAAATTTATCTGAGTCTTCGCTTAAACAGGACTGTTTTCATTTGGCCACATGTTCTAATTCATTTTTTACTCTCTTTTTTTCTTGTAATTCTTTTAATTCACTCTTGGAGCTTCTAATTGAATTTTTTGTTTAATAATTTTATTCAATTTTTAATTTGTGGTTCTAATACTTTTTTTTTTTTTTAATATATGGTGAATTTTCACTATACGTTTTAAATCCTTCATTCTCATTAATCAATAATCAATAAATTAATATAATGATATTCTTAAAATAAATGACATATTTTTTTCATGCATTATTTCATTAATGCCTGAAAATCCGTATCACAATATTATTACATTTGATAGAGTTTACTATTAATTTAACCATATGTTTCTTAATACCTTAAGTTTTACTTATTTAATAGTCTTACTTATATTAATTATTATGCATTTGTTTGACTCATGTAATATTATTTAGTAATTGAAAAATTTTCTTTTATTCAATGTATTTATATATTTATTTAATTGTTTTATGCAAATGAAGTATGTATTTCAACGATCATTAGACATCTATGTTTGCGTAATTTTTATTTCTCAGTTATTCTTTGATTTAAATCGTATTACCACTTTGAAAATGATTTTCTGAATTATTAATAATATCAAGCCTACATCAAGGTTTAAAAATATTTTCATTGAGTTGTTTAACACTTCTAGATATAATTCAATAATTTTATATTTAATTTTAATTCGCCATATTTCACATTCATAACACTTAATATCTGAATGTGTCATATCGTAACCCAACTACTAATTATTTTTATATTTGTCTGGCCTCAGAAATTTTTTTGTATTTATTCCTAATTCCCCACAACTTACAATTTTTATAGATTCTATATTTGCAACATTAGATTTTGCCCTTTCAGTTTGAGTTTCAGTTAAAATTCTTTTATTTTGACTCTCTTTATGGGTTTTTTAATTTTTGTAAATATTCTTCAATATTTATCTTTTCAAAAACAACTTCTTTTTAAATTAAGTTTTCAGATTTTCTCGGTCTGAAATTAATTTTTATATGTACAGGAACAAAAATTTGACAACTGTCATTGAAATAAGTAGAAAATAGACATTCAACTAGCTAAAATGCAAGCAGATCTTCCAGATATCTGTTGCTAATAGGTACTGCTGGAGGAAGGTTTCCAATTAGAATTGCTAACCTTTTCCCTATCCACTCGTGGATGAGCTGACTTACAATCCTTCCCGGTAGGATGTTAAGATGTCTGCTAGCGATCTATGATCTTTGGTAAGGGCACAATGGTTTGTTGATTTAGGTGCTAATTCACCCCTGTTGCGCTGGATACGTCGGAAGGCTTCGTAGCCCGGACAAATTCTAGTGATGATAGAGAAAACTGGGAGGTCTTTATCTAACCTGCCAATTATTTTCCCAACCAATTTCTCCTTATTAAAAATAGGAGTGAATAAGGTCTGGATGAATTGGCACGTAATAAACATACATGGCCTGTTCATAAAGTATCGAATTTTTTTTTGTCGAAGCTACTATCAGTCGTAGCGATTTAGGAGAGGTTTTTAAATGTGAGGGAGGAATTTTTTCTATTTGTATCTCTCTTTTTTTTTCTTTTTTTTTTTTTAATTTGAAGACAATTAGAAGCGGCTGGATTTGCATTCGAGCGAAGGATGTTTTTCAGTTTTATGACAGAATGCAATAGACCGATTAGTGGAACAGCGCTATATGGTAAATTTTGATTTATGGTTTTATTTTTGGTAAAAACACTGTGTAGATTTTTAAGGGTAACTGTACGCATGTATTGAAAAATTCAGGATGCCATCCATTACCTTAATTCATTAAGGTTTGAACTCAAAATTTTGTACATACATTCGACATTAAAATCGATTTGGGTTGTTTATGGATGCTGAGAACGAGTACAATTAGTGACCTTTTTGAAAGCCTTATATGATTTTTCTAATTATAATTTACACGTGATTTTATATCTTAAAAATTTTTTTTACATTTAAAAGTCTTTACAGAATTTTATTAAACTTTTTAATTAATTTTACTAAGCCACAAACAAATTTTTATCATGTAATTTTTATCATTTCCAACAGTCCTTCCATCGTGATGTGCTACAAAACTAAAAAATATCCTTTACACGAATGCAAATCCTTATTTATAATACGAACATTGTTCCAATTAACGTTACATTTATAATTTTAAACATGTTAATATATTTTTGAATTTTGCTTTTTCATGTTTTGTGACTTGATATTATTCTTTCACCAACACTATTATTATGTATGTATATATTTTATTATATGTTCATTGTAACCAACACAGTGCAGTGTATACACTTTATTTACAAAGTTAATAGCATTCCATTTATTTGTCTTATCAATAAGTGGAATCTCTTTTATGATATAATTCTTTAAAATATTATAAAATGTACTAAATTGCTTTTTAAAATAAGATGCATATTAGATAATGATTATCAGTGACTTTTAATTTTTTGAAATTTGATATTTATTTTTATACATATGTATATATTTTTATTAATAAAAGTTAGAATAGTTATTAAAAAATAAATTTATTGTACTATTCTAACTCTGTCAACAAGACTATTTTGACAACTAAGATTTCAATATTGCTATACCAACGAGCAATGATAATATGTGGGACCACAATGAGATGCTTCAAATTCGTATCATCAAAAGTAAATTATGTATGTAAAATAAATTTGGCAATATTTAAAATGTCTTGAAACCTTAATTTATATAAGCCATGTACATGCGTAAAGGATCTTCCTAAACTTCTAAAATATATAGGAAATTTTACATAAATTCAGATTTATCTATTGTTAAGTAATGAAGTAGTTTTTTTCATAATTTAATTTTTTTTATTTATGGAGTAAATATCATACTGCTAAAATATCAATTCAATAGCTTTTATCAAATTACACTGAATAAGTCCGTATAGTTAAAAGCTTAGTGAAGTTCTGCTGCGTCAACCAGCGAACTTAATTACTTGACTCATCCCTTTTATATACTTATGGGTCTAATCTTTAATCCCACAATTCTTAAGATTTTTAACAACTTAGTTACTAAATTATATAACTAATTTTCTTATTTTTATCCGTAACATCTCTATTTTTGCAAATACAACGTATTTACATTTTAACAATTATTGATTAGTAAATTAATTTTATTCATTATATTAAATCTCATAAATTTATATTAAAATTCTGCTTTAATATTTTTTTCTAGCATTTTTAATAAATTTTTAATTATTTATTAATTATAATTTTATCTTTTTTAATGTCATCGGTTCTAAACAGACAAATGCTATATATTTACGAACCCGTAGTTGAATGAATTATTCAAATTATTCAAAACCAACGTGACACTAATATTTTTCCTTTCTATTTACGTATACAAAGATGATAATCTAAGTATAGATGCAATTTAAGATATAAATATTAAAACAAAAAATTCTTAAAGAGTAATAAATTTTAATTTTATAGTTTTATATTTTAATAATTATGTGAAAATAAAATAATATTGCAATATTTAAAATACTTCAACATAAACTTTCAACATGTTTAATGATGTTTTTAAATATTATAAATCACGAAAATCTCCACCAAACTTAGAATCTGTAATAGATGTGAGAAAAACTCAAAACCAATCAGTAAGCTATTATTTTTTCAATTTTATTTACACTGTGAAAGTTATATATTATTTATATATTTTAGGTTAGGAAAGTAAATATTTGTTCAAAAAATGAAACAAGTTCAGAAACAGATTTAGGATTAAAATATATAAAAGAATGGAATGTATATGAATTTATAAATATACCAGGTACAATTTATAATAAAATCTTATTGCATAATGTTATATTAAAGTTGTTAATATTTTTAAAAAACTTATTATTTAAGGATTAATTTTAATAGAAAATCCATTTACCATAAAAGGACAACAAGATTGGATTATAAAATGTTTAAAAGATTATACTAAAAAACCAAATATTTTAAATATTGATAAACAAATATTATTTAATAATAATGAAACTTGGTGGGATAATTGTTTTGGGTAAAAGTTAAATTTTATAATTTTCATGCATTTTAAGATAAAAATAATTTAAGTTATATATTTTAATAAAGGAGTGCATTAAACAAAGATTTAATGTTCAAATTACGATGGGCAACTTTTGGATATCATCATAATTGGGATACAAAACAATATTCAGAGAATTTGAAATCAGAAATGCCAAAGGATATAGAAGACTTAATAAAATTTTTTGCAAATATTTTAGGCTTTAATGAATTTAAAGCTGAAGCTGGAATCATTAACTATTATAATTTGAATTCCACTTTAACTGGACATAAAGATCATTCAGAGATTTTTTTGGAAGCTCCACTTTTCTCTATAAGCTTTGGTCAAACTGCGATATTTTTAATCGGAGGTAGTAAGAAAGAAGATTCAGCCGATGCAATATTTTTACGCAGTGGTGATGTTCTTGTAATGTCAGGAAGTTCTCGATTGAGGTATCATGGAGTACCAAAAATATTAACTGATGAATCGATGATTTGGGATTTATCCAACCATAGTTTGTTAAACAGTGAAGATTGGCAAAAAGTAAAATTTTATATATCTGAAAACAGAATAAATATAAATATAAGACAAGTTTTAAAACCTGGACAATTAAATTTATGATAACAATTTATAATAACATAATTTTTTAATATTTTAATAAATATTTTATGTATATTTATGATATTTAATTAATAATTTTTTAATGTAAATATGTATTAAACTATGTATATTATTATTACAAATAAATCTATGTACTTATCAAAAGTTACTTTTGTATATATTTAATTGCCTTTTGACTATTTAAAATAAAAAAAAATATAATTGCATTGGTATTATTTTTCAAATTTCGCGGTTGTGTAGTTCGTTTCTGCTAAATTCATTCATTATAATAAGATTCCGTTTCACTAAGTCAGCTGATCAATTTTATTTCTTTTTACGTGAAATAGAAAATATGTCAGGAAAGGATAAACTTCCTATTTTTCCTTCCCGGGGGTAAGTAATTATAAATACTACGTATTAAAGTTTTTAAAACTCAATTAATTAATTATCAATAAATTATAGTCGTAACAATGTTTTTTTTGTTTCAACTTTCAAAGCTACTGGAATGGGTGTAACCCTACTTAAAAGAATGATTGATCTGTATAAAATGTTATTTTACCTCGTGACTTTATTAAAGCTATATTATATATATTATATTTCTTATGTTTGAGAATATTGTATTTACCATTAAGATATTTACATATTCAATAATATTGTAAACTTTTTAATTATATAAATTGTTACATTACTATTTTTTGATATTTAATTTGATTGACTAGTTAATAAGAAGGAAAATTCTACTAATAATTAATTGTTACAGAGCCCAAATGTTAATGAAATCTCGGTTAGCAGGTGCACAAAAAGGTCATGGGTTACTTAAGAAAAAAGCTGATGCTTTGCAAATGCGTTTTAGAATGATTTTAGGAAAAATAATTGCGGTATTTAAGCTTATCACTATATTTTTATTTACATCTAATTGAATAAAATATTGAAAAATAATAATTTTTTAACTACATTTTTGTTTATTTATAATCAATAACTTATTATAGTATTTTTAATTGGTTAATCAAACATATTTAGAGAATAAACTAATTAAAAATTTCAGCAATAATATTAGTATTGATATTATTTTTATTTTTCTAATGAATGACTTAATTTTTAGACAAAAACATTGATGGGCGAAGTCATGAAGGAGGCAGCTTTTTCATTGGCAGAAGCTAAGTTTGCTACAGGAGATTTTAATCAGGTTGTTTTGCAAAATGTTACAAAAGCTCAAATAAAAATTCGCTCAAAGAAAGACAATGTTGCTGGAGTAAATCTTCCAGTTTTTGAATCATATCAAGATGGAACTGATACATATGAATTAGCTGGTTTAGCAAGAGGTGGTCAACAATTGGCTAAATTAAAAAAAAATTATCAGAAAGCAGTTACACTTTTGGTTGAATTAGCATCACTGCAAACAAGTTTTGTTACTCTTGATGAAGTAATTAAAATCACAAATCGTCGTGTTAATGCCATTGAACATGTTATCATTCCAAGAATTGAAAGAACTTTAGCATACATTATTTCTGAGTTAGATGAACTTGAAAGAGAAGAATTCTATCGTCTAAAAAAAATACAGGACAAGAAAAAAATAGCTAAAGCTAAGGTAAATATGAGTCTGTAGTCAAAATAAATGTAGATTAGTTAATAATAATAATACAAAAAATGAAAGATTCATTTATTAATATATTTATAAATTAAGAAATTTTCACCATTTTTATTTATTTTTTTTTTCAATGTAATTTATTTAATAATAGTAATATTTATTTTATAAAATTCAATTTTGAAGGACTCATAAAAAAAATTATTGAAACATTTACAATCAAAACATTTTGAAATACCTATTTTACATTAAATTATGATTATAAATTTTATGATATTATCAATATACAATATTTTACAGGTAGAGGCACTTAGAAGAGAAATGCTGGCTTCTGGAAGGGATGACATGAGAGATGTTGCTAATATGCTTGATGAGGGTGATGATGATATTTTATTTTAAATATTCAAAACAAAATTGTTTTGGAAGCAAAAAAAGAATTGCTACCAAAATATGTTATATGTAAAGTAGATAAAATAACTAAAACAAGTCTTCTAAAGAGATTGTGCAAAACTTGCTATCAAGTGATGATTACAATTTCATTTATTAATTTAACTTTTTTGAATTACTCAATATCTTTCTAATACATCTATCAATAAAAATTATATTTGGTTTTAGATATAAATAAATAGTATTATTTTTAAAAGTTATAATAATTGTTCAAATAAAAAACTTGTAAAGTATGTGTTTATTATTAAAAAATAAATGTAAATATATTTATGTTTTTTCTTTTAGTAATATGTAATTTAAGATTAATATAAATATTGTTTATTCTCCTAAATAATTAATACAATTATGAACTTCCTATATAACATAATTTCATAAAGAAAGTTTACTTATTAAATTAAAGTACTTTAGTTATTAAGTTAAATTGCATGTTTTCTATAATTTATTTAACTCACTGAAAAATAAAGAAATTAATTTAAGAAAAATATTGACATAAATTCTTGTAATATTAAAATAGTTCAATAAAAACATTCTAAAAATTATAATAAAAATATGATAAAATATTAAGTAATAAATTTCCATTCAAAATTAAGAAATTATAATTATTATGAAAATTATAAAATTATAATTTCCATTCAAAATAAGAAATTATAATTATTTACATTTAATTAATTAAATGAATATGATTCATTCACCGATAGTTAAAAACTTTTACACATATGTTTCCAATAAGTTGTAATGGAGATGAAAAGGGTGATTGTACCTTAGCATAGGAACGATTGTCCCAAATTTTCGGTACAGATTCTACCTGTCTAAATAAAAGTATACCGAAGCAGCGGATTAAGGCTACTAAATTTGTAAAGCGGGACAACTAAATGTTCATTTTTTTTACATTTCCCCGGCTCTCCTCCATTGAATACGTTTTTAGTATTTCTGAAATCCACCTGAAATGTTTGTCGTGGATGCAGTTTTAATACTTAAGGCACAATCTCTCTTTTTATCTTTGGTAATAAACATATGATATCATAATTTATTATGTAACTGAAAATTTTATTTAATAAGTTAAAATTTCAATGATTTTTATTCTATTAAATAATGTTTATTTTCTTCCTTAATGGATAACACAATTGATTATATAAATTTGTTAAATATATATATAGTAAATATTATTCAGAAAGATTATTAAGATTGGATGACTACATAAGAAAATACATTTTTTTTTTTTTAAATTACTTAGTTTAATGTAACTAGATAAAATATTTACAAACATATGTGGCGGTTGCCACTAAATCGTACTCAACAAATTATCTTTTGGAAAAATAGTCAATGGTCGTAAACAGCAAAAGTTCCAATCACGGCTATTGCTTTGAACATCATTATTGAAGAAATTTAAAGAACAACGGCGAATGACGACAAAATTCCAACAAAAAGACAATACAAAAATTAGTTTATAGAATCTATACGCCACAGTGCCTTATAATAAACACCACGGGAAATTAGCGAGTACATGTGCCACATTTACAAAAATATAGTGAACAATAAATATTATCGCGTGCACCATAATTTCTGTTCTTTGGTTTGCACAAAAATTATAATATAGAAGTTCCTCGTATATATTTTAGAGATCATGGGAAATACCGAACATCATTGAAAAAGAACATCAATATATTGCAAGCTGAATGATCAGAATAGCGATAGCAGTAAATGACACAATGAATTCTAAAAAGTACACCTGTGATTCAAACAAAATATTCATAGAACGTAAACGTAACTCTACGTAAAGTAATAAAGCTGAAAATATTTCTATTCCATGTATCATTATAATTTGTTGGAATATAGCAGTCCGGTCGTGGATAGTTCAAGGTAAGTTTGAACCGGTTATTACTTGGAAGCATAGGAAATTGCATTGGATTTTTCACACTTATATGTAACTTCTAGTCTCCTTTACTAGTATTTTTATCTATTAATATATTAAAAACACTAACTTTAAAATTCAATAAATTTATAACATTTCTGACGTTATTTTCTTATTTTCGTCCTTTATTGTTACTAGTATATAACAATCACATATAAAACTGACAAATGGGCTTCTAATAATATAATTTATAAAGTTGAATGCTATGATTGCAATGCACATATGTTAATGATATTAAACGCTCATTAATAAGAAGAATAAAGAAACACAAAAAATTACATAACAAATAATAATCTCACTACATTCGAATGATTGCAATCATAAAATAAATCAGGATGACGTTAAAATTTTAGTTTACAAAACGAATTACAAAAAAAGGATATTATCAGAAATGATTTATATAAAAATGAATAATAATACACTAAATAGACCAGAGGATACATTGCTATTGAACGATAATTACACACCTACAATTAATACAATTAAGAAGCGAAAAACGAAATAATAAAATGGTATAAGAATATTTTATAAGCTCAGTTTTGACATAGAAATTGATTACGCCACATGTTGTTGCTTGACATTTTATTTACAAATTTCGACTCCGATGGCACGTCTACGTAATGTTGTGAAAAAATGTTCAACACACAGCGGATCATTATTTATAAAATTATAATACTAGTATTTATATTTTATGTATGTTATTGTATTATTGTTTTAAATAATTTGTTTTTTTTTTTTTTTAATAAAGGTATGATAAAAAGTGCAGAATCAGTCACCAAAACGTCACAAATTCGCAAAATTGTGGATTAAAACAAATCTTGTTTTGTTTTATTTTACTATCAATATATAAAAACTATGAATAATTCGCGGATATAGCTAAAATATGATTGGTGGAGAGACTCAAGTCTCCTTGATGCTGAAACTACCAGTTGTCATGGCGCCGACTGTCGATCAACCGAAATAATAATTATCAAAATAACATAATAATAATCATAATAATCAATAATAATAAGTAAAATAATAATAATAGAAATAACAATTATGGCATAAGGCAGACGGGCAATACATGCTTATCTATTCTAGAAACGAGATTTTGACGTTTGATAATTCTAATATCGCTAAATAATATTTGGAAAAAGGAATTTATTATGTGAATGAGTATACTTTAATATATTATACATGGTCTGTCCACGAAGTATCAATTTTTTTTTTCATTTGGCGACTATTGGTCGCAGCGATTTGGGAGAGATCTTGAAATGCAAACGAAAGATTTTTTCCATTTGTCCTTTATTGTTTTGATTTTTACGATAATTTGAAGAGTCAGGATTTTACTTCACGAGAAGGATATTTTACGATTTTTGGACATAATGCGCTGATGTGATTAGTGGAAAAAAAACTACGCGAGAATGCTTCATTTAAAGATTATAAAAAAAAGAAATTACTTACTCTTTTTTATGAAATATGATTTATTAGTGGACTTAGAAACAGTTTGAAACAAAAATTTTAAACTCTTCAAAATAATTTCCTCCTGTATCAACGCATTTACAAAAGCGAGTTTTACAGGTCTCAAAGGCAGCCTGAAATTCCTCAGCTTTGATATTTACGCAAACTTTTCTCATTTCTAAATTTATTTGATTATATATTGTGCACCGTAGATCGTGTTAAATGCAGTTTTTCCGGGATTACTCTAACAGTTAATTGGCAGTCCGAATTTAAAATTTTTAACTGCGGGATTTCGCAGCAATTCAACAGCTTTTTAAGCGTCCAGATCGAGATTCGTCGATGATCTTTTCCCAGCTCTTTTTAAAGCTCTTTGTTATTTTCCACATTACAATTTTGACGTATAATTATATTCATAAGTTTTTTGTAACATTTTAAATATTTGCGCACTGTATTTTTCAGTTGAAAACAAAATTTTATCGCATAACGCTGTTACACTAGTCGTTCCATCGCGCCGTGTCAAAAAACTGGAAAATATCCTTCACGCGAAATAAAATCTTGACGCTTTAAATTATCGAAAAAATACAAAAAAAAATAAAAAAGCTTTCTTCTATATTTTAAGACCCCTCCCAAATCACTACGAACAATAGTCGTAAAATGAAAAAAACTCAATACACCGTGGACATACCAAGTATACATGTAAAAATATAGTATTTTTATTCAAATTAGTATTACATTTATTAACATACATATCTAATTGGTTTTCTTTACTTCAATCCTATATTTTGCCATTTATATCTATCTGTAGATATTTATGAAAATCACTTTTTAATTTGCATGTACTCTTACTGTACAATTAACACTTGGTTCTTAATATATTTTACAAATTTAATATATATAGATTCTGAATTCAAATATAAATGAATTTCACGGATTCATCTTGAAACAATTTTTAGATTGCTACATGGGCTTATAGAATAATAACATAAACACATCTATTGGGCTAATAGCTCGTGAAAAGATACATATAGAGTGATCTTATTCCATTAAATTTATTTAAATTTTTACTAATATCATAACAAGATTTTTTTTTAATTGAATAAAAATATATGGAATATAATTATTAACAATTATCATAAAATTAAAAAATTCTTAAATTATCAAAGTGTAGGGCGCATATTTTTACGAGACAAACCTTTCATAGTCCATCGACCATGTTTATTGCCAGTTCTTATATAGAGTTGATTCTCGCTAGAGAGTACAGTTGAGAAACAAATCACTTTTGGATATTGCAATTGAAGATCTAATTTACCACATTTTTTTCTCGAAATTCGACAAATTGTACGCTGATAGTGAGTGGTTGAAAAAAAAAAATTTCAGTCACCATATGTGCTTTCTGAGTATAACAAGGCATTTGCTTTTTGAAAATTCGATTTTACACGATAAATTTCATGGATTATTTTTATTAAAATATAGTGAAAGACCAGGTCTGGTATTTAAACCAAGGTTAACGAGCCTGACGACTGATCAGTTTTCTGTAGGGGAACTTATTAAAAAAAAATGTATTGTAGAATAAAATTTTCGATATATAAAAATATAGAATTAACCAATTCGTGAGAAAATTGAAATAAATAAATGTACACATTTTTATAAATATTAAAAATTATTATTAGTAAAATGGTTATACACTTTAATATATTATATATTAAAATATGATTATAACTATTAAAAAAATGATGATCTTATAGAATAAAATAAACTGAAAGTAATATTGAAGCATACTTAAAAATATTATACAATTTTATTATATATTAAAAAAGTATAATTATACTAAAATATAAATATAATTTCAATGAAACCAAAATATTTGGAATGATGAATGCATATGTGATATAATAAATAAAATCGTTAAAAAAATCATTTTTTTTATTCTCATTTTTACCACAATTATTTTAAATGGAATAAATAACATTAGAAACTCCTCAAAAATAAATTATAAGATATACTGTTCATAGTAATGTATTGATTTTAATCTTAAATTTATACACCATACTTTATATTTGTTTGACGATTTTTAATAAACTAATACCCTTTAATATTTTCTAGAAATTATCATAGTTAGATATATTTTTGATCCAAACTAATTTTATAGCTTGTTTATGAATGAACTTTTTACATTGAAAATGTGGTTGGGGATCGACAAAATAAACACGTGTAAAAAATTAAGAAAATCGGGTCACAAAAAGGGATTATCTGTATTTTTAAAAAATTCTGCATTAAAAGTGTAGGGTGCTTATTTTTTATGATACTTAATACCGGTGGCAGATTGGCTCTGTTTATTGTAAGTTCTTTTATTTAAAGTCCCCTCTCCTTCGCAAACTTATAAACTGCTTATAATGGTTGATCATAGTGACATCTTGCGTTATAGTTGCATATTTTTATAGGCGCTAAATTTACAACATTTCGTAATTTATCAAAATAAATTTTTCTTTTTAAACCTGTAACACGTATAAAACAATTATGAAATTTATTGAACTATTTAAAAAATTAATTTTATTTTATTTATATTATTTTAGAAAAAAAAAAGAGTTATGAGTTAAAATTTGACAAGATACAATTTCAATAACACACGCGTTTATTCTTTAATTATTTGGCTAACGATTCTACATAGGAATCTTTGTTCTTGTTATTCTATTTTTTATTAATTTCGTTAGTCTGAAAAAGCGAAAAGCAAAAACAGAAATTGAGATTTCTGTAAACAACACCGATGACATTCAGATCTATGACAATTTTCAATGAAAATTCATTATACACAATACATTTCACAATTTTTTTAAATATTCTGAAAGAAAATAGCTCTTATAAAATTACATTTTAAACCATACTAAAAAAGTATGATGTTCAAAATAAATTAAAAATTGTACTCTCGAGTTTTGCTTCCTTGATTTTTTTTGTTAAACAATTGAAAGTATACGAAGTACTAGACCGAGAGAGATAGAGAGAGAGAGAGAGAGAGAGAGAGAGAGAGAGAGAGAGAGAGAGAGGGAGAGAGAGTGAGAGAGAAAGAAAGAAAGAATGTACAAACATTGGACTGGTGAAAAATATATATACCAAGTAATCACAGAGGCAAATCTTTTTTTCAACTGAATATGTTTTTTTCTATCCATAATCATATACATAAACAAGAGAAAAAAAATAGTAATCAAAGCACTAGATAAATCATTTTTCATTAACTTTCATTATATTTATACTTTTTACTGGAGTGATTTTTCAAAATAAAATTTACATACATGTGTATATGCATGTCATAAGTGAATATTTAAAAGTATAGGTGTATATATATACATATATATATATATGTGTCTATATACACACGAATATATACATCCACACATACATGACACACATACAGTACGCATGGAATATGGCTACCAACGAGCATCAGCAGAAAGTGAGTAGCTCCGTTTTTATAATGTATATTTTTACAAAGTGGACCATTTTTTAATTTATTAAAATATTACAGTTTTAATAAATCCAATTGAAAATATTGTATAATTGTATTCTTTTTCATTGTCGACCAATGTTTTTTTTTCATAGGACATCGCCTCAGTAACATTCTTATCTCTAGACGTTTGTTTTATATTTAAGAAAAATTTTTCTTGGTGATACAATGAAATTTATTTTATAGAGATGAGAATTGGAATAAAGTTTATAATATTTTATTCTTTTTCAGAATCAAGGTCATTTATATGAAGAATCAAAATATTGCTTTATTCAAGTCTCTTTCGATTTCATATTGATGTAGGTGCATATACAAGATTGTCAGCATTTTAATTAAGTGACGACAGTATCGTGTTTACATCGCGGCAAGAGAGAGAAGGAGATAAACAGCTGTCAAAGTGACAATTAGCAGATTTACAAAAACAGTACACGAATTCTTTCGCAGCCATTATTGATCCAATGTTTTACTCTTTCTTCCTCTTGTCTCTTTTAATTTCATTTTTTAGGACGTTTGCATTTGATGACTTCTTTCGGTAGTAAAATAAGCAAATATACGTTTTTACTCTCTGTCTTTGTCTCTTTTCTGTCTCTTGCGCGATCAAAATGGTTTCTTCGTCCCGTCTTGATTTCATAAATTGCGACATATTATTAATAATATTTTTCATGAAAAAAAAATTTGTTTTCGTTAAATAGTATTTGAGATCAATTCTTTAACATTGACCACAAATTGTTTTTCGCAACTACATCCTCTTATTTAAAATTCTTAAGTTCATAAACTATCAAATACAAAAGATAAAAAAAGTGTACACATTTTATTCTTTTCTTTTTTAATGTTTAGTTTATCAATAATATTTAATATTTTTAAATATTCATTACCTTATTTTATTTTATATTTATTTCAATACATTAATATTTTTAAATATTTTCCTAATATCGAAAATGTTTATAATTAATGTTTAGGCTGTCATTTTACAAAATTTACATTGGCTAATTATTGCTACAATTCGACAACGTTTTTGTTAGTTTCTATTTGGGAAAGTCATTTTTTTATACTTACATTGGATACAAATCTTTTTTATTTTAAACATAATTTATAAAATATAAATGTGATAAAACATAACTGACATTTATGTGACTAATTGAAGATTTAAAGTAATTTAATTAGTTTTCAAATTTACATCATTTTAAATATTTTATTTTGGTTTTTTGTTTTTTTTTTTTGGTTAATGTTTAATTTATAAAATATTCCTATTCATAAATTAAATACAATGATATATTTTATAATTTACAAATTTTATCTAGTATTTATAGTTCAATTTAATAAAATTACTATTACATACAATCTATTATATATTTTATATTAAAAAATGCTAGGTTCTATTAAAAATTAAATTTATCTTATTTTCTACATTTTTACTCTGTATACATCATTAATAAAGACAATTGTTACAAAAATCATTGGTACAAAAATCAATTTTTTTTTTTTTTTATTCTTATAAGTTTTATTTAATAAGATATAATAAAATAATTGGATTTTCTTTTAAAAATGTTTAATTATAGTCAATAATAATTACATTGATGACATTGAATTGTTTATATATAATAATCTATAAACAAATTATAATTAAATACAATTTTACAAGAATATGATATAATGTGTATTAGAAAAATTGAAAAATGAAGTAAAATTTTTTTTCAAAATTTATATTTTAAACAACTATTTAGATTTATTAAAACAATATTGATTCATTGATAATATTTAAAAAATATTGGTTTATTATATATTTAGTATTATTTATATTTTTTTCCCTATTATTTTAACAAAAATTAGATATTTTATTTTAAAATTATTATTTTGTTTAAGAAAAAAAAATTTGAATTTTTATGTCCATAATTGAGCTTTTTATAATGTAATTGATAAATTCACTGAATATATGCAAAAATGAAATCAATAATCTTAATACAGTAATTGCAAATCATATGCAATTAAATAAATGTATCAGATTAAATTGTTAAATTTAAAACATTTTGCTATAATTCAAAATATAATTGTCTCAAACTTTTTTTTATGAAATTTAATACAGGAAGAGGAGGATGAACCTGCTCATCATGCAAGAAGGCCCATGAATGCATTTCTTATTTTTTGCAAACGACATCGAGCTTCTGTACGTTCTGGTTTTCCTCATCTAGAAAATCGAGCAGTCACAAGAGTTCTTGGTGAATGGTGGGCTATGCTTTCTACTGAACAAAAACATGCATATACAAATTTAGCTCAGGAGGTAATTTATATAATACAAAATATTATATATTTAATATTTTTGTATATTTATATTTGTATAAATGTATAATATTAAATTAAATATAGAAATTGATAAGTATAGTCAATATTTTAACAATAGATGATACAATATTTTATTAAATATTATTAAAAGAATGATTTTTTGTGGGATCAAATCTTCTTAATTATTAAGTGATAATATAATAAACTTAAATATTAATTAATTTATTTGTACCAAATATTTATTAAATATTAAGAATTAAGTATAATAATTTTTGAGAAATTAAAATTTATTTTTTATTTTATAATATTATCATAATTTATATTTGTAATTTAAAATGTGAAAATGTTTTATATATTATGTTATTAAAATTTTTTAAATATTTCAAGATATTAAGAAATATTTATGTATTTATTTTAATAATTGTTCATTAAAATATGTCATAAGTAAAGTATATAATTTTAATTTTTAACCCTATTACATTAATTGATATATTAATTATATGCTCTAAATCTATTTCAGTACAAAGATGCATTTTTGAATGCTAATCCAGATTTTAAATGGTATAAATTACCAGCTCCTCCACTTCGTACATTGAATACAAGGCCATCAAATAAAAAATCAGATTCTGTGCAATATGAAAGTGGTTCAGAAATTGTAAAAAATGATTATCTTTGTTCAAATTTAGCTAAATCAGATGAAGATTCTATACAACCTGGAAAATTAGCTGATGAATCTCAGATAGGAGGGTTAAGTTCATTGTTTACTCCACAAAAACTAAATGTTCAACCATCTATTAATAATCTTGGATTTGATGATGAAAGTAATAATATTCATGTAGTTCCAAAACCACCTAAAAAACGTTATGCTGAATCACATATTTCTACTGAATCAAAGGCAGATTGTAAATCTAATTTATTTGGAAATAATAAAAACAGAACTGAGTCAAATAATAACAATCATCATCTTACAGTAAATATTTTAGTTAATAAATAAACAATGTATAAATGATAACTTTATATATTACTTTTTTAAATTTAAGTTAATAAATATATGTTTAAATATCACTATTTAAATGAGATATAATATTTTTTCTATTTGTATTTATTTTAGAAAGTAGATGAACATGATGCAACTCATAGATATATGGAAGATAGTTCAATCGATGATAATGAATTTAGAGTTGAAAGAAGTTGTAAAGGGTTAAGATATCAGAAATTCTTAGCTGATCAATTGATTCATCAATCAAAACAACGTCGACTTTCTTGCCTACCAAAGTATAAAGTTTATATATTTTTTAAAAAATTGTTGAACAATTATATTATAATGATTTATGTTTTCAGTACTGATCAGCATAATGTAGAGAGAAGAAATTCAATTTCATCAAATGTTAGTGAAAAAACCGATTCCTTGAGTAGTGAGGGAACTCGCAGTGACTTAGAACATTTGGTTGAAGGGTATATAAATGATAATTGTATATTTTTAGTTATATCAATTATTGTTATAGCATAAATAACTTTAAATTAAATTTTAATTTTATTTGATAAATAATTATTAATATCAATTATATTTATTACTATAATTTAAATATGAAATTTATTTGTTAATTCATGATTTGTACAAGTATAAATATTAAAATATAACAATAAAAATAGTAATAAATGTTTTAACAATTATTTTAATATGTATCAAAAAATGATATAATTAATTACAATTGTTAAATTTTTATAATAATAAATTAATTTTGTATATTTATTTAATAAATCGTTATTCTGATTAAGAAGTAAATAATTTTATGTGTACATAAAATAAGATTTTAATATATTCAAAATTTATATAGTTATAAATTAAGTAAAATTAATTTTATGAGTTTTCAATTGCTTCAATATATTTATAATAATATTTTTATAGTGCTGAAGGTAATTTAGAAGCGTCAAAACCTGAAGAAACTGAAACAGAAGGATGTGAAAGACATATTGCATGGATGTCGCGTAAAAGATTTAAGGCTGAGTAAGGTTTTTCTCAATTTCTTTTAGTAAATTAATTATTAAAAATTATAAATGAATATATAATATCAAAAATATTGCTTTAATGTTTTAGTATATAGAATTGTTTGTTCTTTCCTTTTTAGCAAAATGTTAAAAGTCTTAAATGATATTAAAAAATATTTGATTTATGATAAAATTTAATTTTTTTAATATTTAATTTGGATAAAATTATTAGTATTTATTTATAAATATTAAAATTATTTAAAGTATATCATTAATTCAATTTTTAAGAAATGTCTATTTGATTATTTAGTGATTAACTTTCCAAATATCTCTTTTTTTTTTATTTAATTTATAAACAAATTATATTCTTATAGAAATTATTATAGAAATATATTATAAATTATATTATATAAAAAAAATTTTAAATTAACATGAAAATCTGTTTGTGTTTCTTCAATAATTAAATATTAATAAAATACATTTAAAAAAGTATATTTAAATGAGTTTAAATTTTAAATTAATGATTTTCTCTTATTGCATACTATAATTGTATTTATTTTAATTTAGGGATTTTAATCTTGAAAAGAAAATTGAAGCACTCCCATCTTTGAGTTTAGAAGAATTTCAGGCTATGAAAAAACAACAAAGAACAAAAAAAAAGAAAATGTTGCAAAAAGTAGGAGGTTCATTAAAAAATCTTCATTTCGAAAATTTAGCTTCTTTAGAATGTGATCAAAATACGGATTTGCAAAAAGAAACAGAGAAATTATTTTTAGTTGGTAGCCAAAAAAGAAAAGCTCGAAAACAGAGTATCACCAGAAATACGATAGCAGTTGATTCTTTCATTACTAATGAACAACAAGAACCAACCAAATGTAAGTATACTATATAATATACACCTGTAATACTTAATAATTATAGTTTTTTTTAAATATTTTGAACAATTCTTGTAAATCATATTTGAATTTACTTTAAAAAATTACTAAAATCTTAAAGATGAATTAAATTTATATTTAAATACTATTCATACTTATTGAAGCTGTATCAAATTAACTAATTTACTCCATACATACAAAATAATTTTCATTAATAAACTGAATTAAAAATACAGTTATACACCCATTATTTAAGAATTTATCAAGTAGCACAAATTATGCATAAGAGTTGTAACAAATTCAAAATTTTTCAACATTTAAATTTAATTACTGGTACAAATCTAAAACAAACACTAATATAAAAAAAAATAATAGCATTACAAAACTTATAATTACATAATGATTGTAATTTTAACATTTTAAAACATAATATTTCATTTATTTTTGATAAATTTTCCCTTTACGTAACGAAAGTAAATATTTTTAATTTAATATTTTCTTTTTTATAATTAATAATGATACTTTGATTTTATATATATCTAATTATTATGAGTTAAATTTAGTTATTGGAGCTTATTGAAAATTAATTGAACTAAAAATTCATTTTTCTAGCATGGTGTGCATCACCAGATCTCGAAGCTCTGGCTTGTTTGGCAACGGTCGCCGCTAATCGTACGAAGTTAACGAAGTCGTAGAAAGTAAAATAATAACAAATTTCTTTGTTTATCCTAATCTGGTGCTACACAACGTGTAGAACAAATTTCGATTTTACTTTTTTTTTTCTCTCTTTTCGTTTAATAATTTGTTGCTATCGATTATAAACTTTACTATTCATAGTTTTAATATAATTTTAGCGCTAAATAATAAATTTATATATTTATATTCAATCAATGTTTAAAAACTAAAAAAGAAATTGAAAAGATACCGACTTCTATAGTAAGCTACAGATCGTTTTATCAGGCACGAGTGCACCATTCATTGAGTCTGGTGTGTATGTACATAAAAATCGGAGGTGCAGTATTATGATATTTTTCATTTGTTTATTAGTTTTTTTATTTTGTCAACAAAGATTCAGTAATATAATAAAAACATATGAACCTAATGTCGCATATTAGTATGTACAATAAAACTGTGCCTTGTTTGTATATTTATGAACACGATTATAGTAATTAAATATTAAAATTAAAAAAAAAAAAGAATAATATGATTTTTTTAATTAAAATATCATATTATGTTCAATTTACGAATATAAATGTAAAAAAATCTAATTTAATTTATTAACATACTTTATATTTTCTTTAACCAATCAATAAATAATTTTTATTTCATTTTTTCATTAGATAAACATTTTTATTATAGAAAATTCAGTATTAGTATTTCATTGAAGTAAATATAAATTTTTTTTTTACACTATATTTGTGAATTATGAATAAAATTTCGATTCGTGTTTGAAATTATAAACAATTTATTATTTCTTTAAAAAGCATGCACAAATTGAGGTGAAGAGGGAGTCATAGATCTTTTTACAAACTAGAATCGTAAATCGAAGTTTCAATACAAGTCAAATTTGTTATTTTTATGTTACGAAAATTACTTTGTACAATAAATATACTAGAGTTCTTTTATTGAATGGTTTAACGGAAAAAATGTGATGTATAGATTTTGCACTAGTATGGAATAGATATTTCAATCATAGAATAGAATGTAAAGTTTTATTTTTTCTGTTTACTCTTCTCTTTACTAAATTTATAAAATAATTACTAGATATTTGTAATTAAAGAGAATTGGTTCTAAAATTTGTATTAAAATTATAAAAAACAATTTATTTAGTTGACACTATTCCGTTAATGAATGAATATAGTTATATAATTCTCTCAAATTCTTATCTTCCAAAATAAACAGATAGCAAAAACTAGCTTTTTATAAAGTATAATATTAAATTTGTTTGAAAGATTTTGGATAATTATTTCGATTCACGATTTTACCACAGAGAGATGATAGACTCATGTTGACAATGCGTTAAGGTCGTTAATACATAAGTGTAAAAGTATATTTATGATATTTATATAGCTTCAATGCATGTAATTCAATCTAATGTAACCAGATAGAAATTTTTTGTAGTGTATTCAGAAGGTGGCGAAAATAAGAGACTTGTCTGTGATGATTTTTGGCTAAAGAAATTTTTAATGTTTTATATTTTTCTATATTGACACTGACTCTTTAATTTCGTTGAACGAAAGAATAAGATTCAAAGATAAGTTCATTCTAAATATAAAAGCGTTTAACTGGTTGAGCTTACTAATCAATTTAAAAGAAAAAACACTTTCTTTAATTATGTTATATTTATTTTATGAGTATTTATAATTTTTTAAATTGCTGAATTTAATAATTCTAATGTATCTACTTCTAAAACATCTACTTCATTCCTTAAAATATAAGAAAATCGTTAGGAAAAAGATTATATTTTTATGTCAAAACAAAATTTTTGTATAATAACAATAGAATAAAAAATATTTTCAATTCTTTAAGAAGTCTTTTACCATTACAAATAGACATTTAATTATACAAAAAATTTTTTTATTTAATGAAGAAAGTTTACAAATTAAATAAAGTAAATAATACTTTTTGAATTTATACATTTTTTTTATGTATTAATAAAATTGAAGATTATAATATTTTATATAAAAAAAATATACTTTTTTTTAAAAAAATCAATAGAGATATTTGTTTTATGATAGATCTTATATTATTTAATAATATAAAATATATCAAATGTATTTTACAATTGAATTATACACAATTGATTAGTAATTATTTTACAATGTATATAAGAACATGAAAACAAAATATTTACATAAAAATTAATACAAATAAAGAAAAATATTTTCTTGTATTAAAATGACCAAATGAAAATTACCACTGGTGTAAGTATTTGAGATTTCAATTTTTTCACCAGAAATTACATTCATGTAGTATATATCAAATGTGCCTTGTTGAGATACATTGGGTAAAGATAAATCACTAATGTGATAGATAACTTAGATATAAAATGATAAATTTCATGCAAAAATTATTTTTTAAATTCTATAAAACATTTTCAAATTGTATAATGTTTTTCTTCCCACATTCAGATTATTATTACAAAAAATATTTTGTTGAAAATTTTCTTAGATTTTGTTTAAATACAATAACAAATAATATAGTAATATATGTTTACCGTTAATTATTAAAAAAATAAACAGTAGATAATTTGACCATGATATACTTGATCATATTATTTAACAATATATTTGAATTATTGCACAAAAAAAGGTTTTAGCTTTAAAATTATAGTAATATAGAAGAAAATATATATACACATGTGAGAACATATTTGTACACCTGATATATTTGTACATTTAAGTTTTGTGCGTGTGAGCATTAAGGATGTATATATATATATATGCACATTTATGTTTAATGCATACTTGCTTGTAACATATTGTATAATTTCTTTATTAGTAATAAAGGTATAATTTTTGATGTAATAATCATTTTTTTATAATATTGTTATTATAATAAATGTTATTAATATTCAATGATTTTTAAAAATATGAATTAGAATATAAAATTATTTTTTTAATAAAATAAATAAAAATAAAATAAATCTGTTAAAAGATTTTCTGTACATTATAAATTACCTTGAATGTTTTTGAAATATTTAGTAAATTACAAATTTAACAAAAATATATAAATTTTAAATTTTGATAAATACAGAAATATATTCAAATTCATATTCTTGTGTATTGATGAAATTAGAAAATTTTATTTTTGTAGATAAAATATTGTTTTTTATTGTACAATAAAAATAATATTACCTTTTTAATTATGTTTGTTAAAATTTATGTTTTATCAATAAATAATCTATGTACAAGTCATTTTAATTAATTTTGAAAGTTTAATAATAAAATAACAATTACAATATTTATATTAAAATGTTTTCGTCTTTATTGTATTTTTTATTGTAAATTTGCTTTAAAGTTTTAATAAATTTTTTAATTAAACTTAAAGTGAATGATATTATTATAATATATACACTTCAATAATTATTTTTAAAAAATTAAAGACATTATTTAACTTTTGAAATTAATTTTTTAGACCCACCTTCCATATTATTCGTTTGAATTATAAGGGTTGTAACGATTAGACTTAATCGCTTGCAGTACCAGGATTCATATAAGGGTATGCGGGATGAAGAACTGAGATTTAAATTATTCTCTTTTTTTCATATTTTTACGTCCGTAAGGGGCAGCCTGCGAAAGCTCACATAAATTAAATAAAATAAGAAAAGGGAAAAATAAATGCGATTAGACAGATGAAAAAGTCGTTTTTGCCTTTTGAACGGTAGTTTTTAATGTTATATTTAAACTTTGATTGTATAATTTATAATACAACTATCAAAATCAAGGATCTGTAGACTTTCATTCTAAAGTAGTGATAACGCTGTAAAAAAAAAAATCAACCATCCATTGTGTTTTTTTGGATATCATGAATATTATAAATTTTAAAGTTAACTTTACTGCGAGAACATTGGCGCAATTACTAGAAAACGTAATATTATATATAACATGATATATTTGTAAATCATTTTGCGATAATATTATTTTTATAAATTATTCTTAATAATTTCAAGTAAAATCATTTAAATTCAACATAATTGTAAATTTTAACAATTATTTTCATAAACATTTATGTTCATTAATTAATAATTTAATATTTTTATAATAAAAGTATGAGTTATTTATTTACAATTCTTATTGTATAGTGAGACGTAAAAATAAGAATAACTATAAAAAAACAATTAAAACAATATTAAAAGAAGAATTATATTTAATAGCTTTCAAAATTGACCAAGCAAATGGTAATGGGGATGCATTAAGGATGCATCATGTATAACTCGTACCAATGAAATATTCTCTAAATTTTGAAACTGAACTTAATTACTTACTAAAAAAGCATATTTCTAACTTGAAAGCCCTACAATCCTTTTAACGTAATATTTCACGTATTCCTATGGAAAGTGATGCGTTAAGATGATTTTTGAACAGTGCAAATAAAAGAAAATACACCTCTGCCAATGAAAAAAAACTTGAATTTTTGTACACTTTTAGAAAATATCCAATAAATATTTATTCAAATAATGGAAATTTTAGAAACCTTATTATACAAGATATTAAATAGTAGAATAGTTTATAATATTTTATCGCAAGAGTAAGAAAATACGGCAATGTCGGTAATGAATATACACATATGAATATGTATATATATATATATATATATATATTTATTTGTGTGTACACACACCTACCTACTTGTATACATAAAAGTTGAATTCTGTTATATGTTAATTATTTGAATGAATTATAATTAATGTAGAAAAGTTCAAATTTTACTACCATATAATATATGAATATTTAAAAAATAAAAATTAATAAAAAATAAAGTACTTTCAAATTGGGAGAATTATGTTTATTTCAATTATTATCTACATAAGATTAATTAAATTTCTATAGTCTAATTTTTTAAATTTATAATTTATATTAGTTTTTTAATTTATTTATAAGTGTACAGGTTAAAGTAATAAGTCATTTTTAAACATTTAATATTAAAACTTTTTGATATAATCAAGTATAAATAAGCCATTGATATTATCTATAAATATTTATAACAGTAAACGAAAAAATAGTACAGAATATTGTCGATATAACACAGTTGACAATATATATAAACAAAACGTGATACGTGATTTCGTGACATATTTTGAATTTAGCAATACCAATATCAAAAAATAAAAAATAACGTTACCATGTTTTTTTCTCTTTTTTACGAATAATTATTTCGTAAAAAATTTAATGAAAAAATAAAATAAATAAATTTTAAATGTTTTTATCAAATTCATTTATATAAAATATTAATTTTGCTAATATTTTTTATTCAAACACTTAAAAAAAATTTATGAATTTTATTAACTTATATTACAAATCTGAATAATCACATCCAAAAATTTATGACAATAAAATTATATAATGAAAATAATTATATTAAATCAAAAAAATTTTAAAGTAAAAACTATTGAAAAACATTTATTTTATTTAATACAGATAATTTTATCTTGTAATTTTACGAATTATGTAAAATAAAAATGTTGTTACATAACTTTTGAATGAAAATGTACTCATTGTAGATCCGTAATTGTACATATTGCTATTAATTTTAGTGATCTGGAAAAACAAGTAATTATAGTAATAGAATAGACTTTTGGTGTAGATTAATGTAAAAAATGTAAATTTTTTAAATCAAATAAACGTCATGTTCCTGAAGAAATGTACACCCTGCATAGATTTAAAATTAAAGAAATTACAGAAATAATAGGATTTATTTAAACTTTTTTAAAATATGATACGACATCCACTTTTTACAAACAAGGAAAATGTACAATAATCAAAGTAATATAAAATAACATGAACTTATGAAACAAAATTTGTATAGGAAATGCTAAATCTTCCAAAAAGAAGTTATTTTTACTATAGAATGTCGCAGAAATTATTTTAATAAAAACTATAAGGAAGCAAAAATCAACATATTAAGGAACAACAAGTCCGCATTAATGCCTTGAACAAACAAATTATAAAATCAAAACTAGTAGAAAATTTCATTTAACTATTAAAGCAACTGTTCGTAGGCATAAATCAAGCTTTATTTGGGTATTCAATTAATTATTATTTATTCAAGGAAACACGGAAGCTAAAAAACTAACTAAAAGAGAAGTGATAATATATGAATTTGATCGGGACTCTTCTGCAAGCTAAATAAAAACAAAATAAGATTAGAAGCCAAATTTGGAAACAGGAAGAATAGATGTCTCACTGGAAAAACTGATTACAGGCTAAACAGATAAAACGTCTAATAAATAGACTGTCAATACAGTAAAAAAACTAAAATATTATTTTAAAACAGGAGGGATTTGAAATTACTGACAGGAATAATCACAAGTCACCATTTTGTTATTATCTTAAAAAGATGAAAAAGTTCAATGAAGATATATGTAGATTCTTCAAAAATGTCACTGAATCCATTTACCACCTTCTTATATGATATAAATATACGTCGGATATCAAACTTAGAAATTTCAAAAGGGACTCCTTTGAAAAAAAAACAAAAATTTCTTTATTTAGGCAAAACTTAAACAAATGTTTATTACTAATTCGCTTTCCACACATCGATAATCTTTTTCTACACATCGTAATTGACCGATTGCAAAAACAATCTCGCGTTTCTCGAGCAATTTTTGATTTTCGACTAAAATAATTGGGCTAAAAGGTAAGGAGCCGCATTCAACTTTTCCTCAAGAAATATGCTTGTGCGTCACGACTACCCCGGATTAGCTCTCCGCTGGTCCTTAAAAGGACTTTGAGAAAGTTGTTCTGTTCTGGGGAAGTGACGAAGGGGTGGCGATAGCGCCTGAGCGCGGAGCAGGGGCCGGTGGTGGGATGCCATTTAACCGCGCACGGCGCCCTCGTCGTGCACACCGGGTACGCGAAGTCGAGTGGTAGAGGGGGAAGGCCCGAGACTAGTGCGCCACCTATTTCCATGTAAATATTGCTGTCGCGATAGGAAAACCCATAGATATAAAATAACTCTTCAGGGTTGATGACAGGAGTATGAGAAATACTGATTAAAGCGACAACAATTCGATGGGATAATATTCCTCTATATTTGTCGAGCCTTTATTGAAAATAAATTTACCACATTTTAAAAATAATCGCAATATGTGGTTTCTTAACGAAATAATAAATTATAATTAAACAATTTAAATAAGTGTTGATTATAAATATGTATTGTTTTCTAATAAAATTGAATTTTTTAAAATTCAAATAAATTATAGTTTTTATTAATAAAATGCATACGATTGATAATTAGTAAATTTAGAATTTATGATAATCAATAATATTTTTTCATACAAAATACTACAGATTTAAAAAATTCTTTAAAATGTTTCTTATTTTGTACAGTAATATTAAACATTATTGAAATATACAAATATCTTATGGCAGGAATCTGAAATCTAATTCAAATAAATTTTTAATTTTATAGATAAATTTGATCTCAATAATAATAATAATAATAATAATAATAATAATTTGCACAATTGTTCTAAACTAAATATTTTAAACTAAATTTGTGAATAAATTCTACATTTTTTAAATATATGAAACAAGTCCTCAACTAAATTAAAAAAAGAAGAAAAAGAAGATATTAAAAAGTATAGATAAATAAATTAGTTATATTTTACATTAATTTTTAAAGTATTTCGATTTATGAGTAAATTTTTATTACCAATATATGTGTAAAAGTAAAATATGTCATTCAAATATTTGTTTACGTGTAAAATTTTCCCATTTGTTATAATCCATCTGTCGTAATGAAAAGAAACTAATTTTTCTTTATTTTTATCCGTTTGCAAAAAAATACGCGGTGTAAAACAAGAGAGACATAAATATTGCAAAAAGAGAGAAAGAAACTAAAGAATGTAAGTGCACCGAATTATTTTCTGCAAAGATATACATGTGTGGATAATGTATATTGTATAAAAATGATCGAGTGTGGTGTGCCGTTACATCAGCGGTCGGATCTCTTTTCTTGCTTTATTATTGTCGTGCGTATTTTAAAAGGAACGGAAAAACTCGAGTTATATTTACAGATGCCATGAGGAACAAGTTATTGGCATTTGACTACAAGTGCGATTCAATATCATCGTGTTGTACTGGAACAAGACGGACAATTATTATCTTCGTCTGCAACCGCCACAGAAGTGTAACAGACTGTTCCGAGATTACCTAATATAATAATTATATTGAAATAAACGCCAAAGTATAGTGAAAAGTCTGCTTTTTATCAAATTAAAACAAGGAAAAAGCTTTTCCCTTGCTGTAGACTATAATTCCGTTCTAGTATTTAAAATTTATACGAATTTTATAAAGAGAAAAAAGTGAAGAATCAGCATTATGGAGGTTAGAATGGCACGCTTCGTTTAAGCAATTGATCAATCAATACATTTTAATAAAAATTATTTTACTATATTAATGCATCGTTTTTTTAATTTAGTTGTTAGTTTTCATAAAATTAGTGGATCATTTACCTAGCCAAATGTTTGATTATTTATATTTACACGATAGTTTGTACGCTTTGAAAAATATTGATTTCCGTTTTATTTAATATTTTTGTAAATAGTTTTGTAATAAACAACTTTTTTATAAATAGGATTATGGATATTTTCCAATATTGTATATATAACTTATTTATTAACTAAAATAGTTTTATAATACAAAACATAAAGTAGTATGCTATAACTGAAAAATACTAATAATATACATGATATAAAATTATAATATACAAGGTTAATTTTAAATATTAATATTCCTTTAAAAAATTAAATAATTTATTTTACACATATTTTTCTTAAGTATACATAAGCATATTTATATGTATGCATACACTCATAAAAATGTAACTTTGTCTATAATCATATTACAACTTTCAATTAATATCTAATTATAAAAAGTAATTTGTATTGTTAAAACAAGTATATTTATAAGATTATTATTAATATTGAAATAAAATTTCAATATAATTGTTTTAGATTATTTATGTTGCACAATTGATTTAATTATTATAATTATTACATTTATAAAATACTTTATTGTTTATTTTCTTTAATTTTATATAATAATTCCAATATACTAAATTAAAATTACATAAACATTTATAATGTGAAATTTTTTTTATTTATTTAATGTTAGTTTAATATTTAAAGTATAATTTATTTGAATTATATATATATATATATATATAATTCATATAAATTTTTTACATATATATATATATATATATATCTTTAGATCGATGAATGTTCTGTTAATGGTGATTCTGGAGCTGAGGAAGATGAAGATGAGGAATTATCTCAAGCTTCGGGTACAGAATCTAGTTGTAATACAAGTGGTAGTAGTACCACAACAGATAGTGGTGAAGAAAGTGCAGATGAACATGCTACGAGTAGCTCGGATAGTCATACCTCCATGGACGAAGATGAACAGGAAAATGAAATAAGCGAACATCCAGAAGAGGTAAATGTTAAAAGTATACTTAATGATATTAATTTTTATATTATTGCAGCTTTGTGTTCAAACTGTTCACTAAACATCAAATAGAAATTAATATAAAAATTTTTTAAAATATAAATAAGTTGTTAAATAGAGTAGTGCATAAAAATTTTAAAAATATATTATTTTTTAATTGACATAAATTAAAAGATTTCAATTTAATGTTTATATTTAGAGATGGGAAATGTGTATGGCTGGTGGAACAAAAGTTAAACTTCCACAAGATCTCTGTGAGCATGTAACTATTTTTAACGAAATGCTGGATTATCCACGCTTCTGGGATGAGTGTTTGAGTGAGAGCCAAAAAGAGTCGTTGTATAGTTTCTTGCCAACATTTCCAAAAGATTGCAATATTGAGGCTGAGTTGGATAAAACATTAGATATGCTTTTTAGGAGAGAAATTAATAGGTTGGTGAATTCTATAATAATTGTACAATTTATTAATTTATTTTTTTTTTTTTAATTTTAATAATGAATAAAGTTTTAAATAAATTTTTATTTTTATTCTTTTTTGATTTATTACTTTAGAGGGCTTCAATTATTATATTTATAATTTTTTATTAATTAAACATATTATTATAAAATAAATTCTTATAACTAGTTTGATCAGTGTAGTTCTTTCATATTCTTTTTTTTAAATTAAAAAATTTTTTTAAATTATCAATTTATTTTTTATTTTAGATTTGGTGTCACTCCACTAGATAATTTTCATAAGCATCTTTCTAGTGGACATTTTAGACCCGATATCAAACGAATGCGTAATTTAGTTAAAAAAGCAAAGAAAAGAAAATTTTTCTTTGAAGAACGAAAAAGAACCTATGAACTTGCAGGTCATCTTCTTAAATCAAGGGAAAATTTATTATCAAATGCATATAAACAAGGTTTCAGTCAATCATCACATAGAACAATATCTAAATTACAATGGAGGAAACCCAAACCTGCCTTAGGTAATTATTAAAAAACTATGTCTTCAAATGCTAATGTAGTATATTGAATAAAAATTAATTGTCATCAATATATATGGTATGTTACTATATATTTATAGAATAATATATAATATATAATAATAATGCAATACATATTTTGAAAATAAAAAAAAACAATGTGATAAAATCTTGCATTTATTCTCTTCCATAATGTTTGCACAAAATATTATAAGTTTTTTTAATTTGTTTAATTAATTTAATTAAATTAAATAAATTAAAATAATAATTATTATTAAAAATTATACTTATTATTATTATTTTAATATTATTTTATTGTTTTAAATAATTACTGGAAACATTTTTCTATTTTCATCTACTCAAGTTTATATAAATCTGCATATTCACAAAATGATGTAACAAATAATTAATTCTTAATAGATAATAATATTCTTAAAAGCAAATTTCATTATTCTAAAAAATAAATAAATATAAGAAATATATTATAGAAGTATATAACTGCTTTTATAATATAACATTAGTGATTTTTAACTATTTTTATTTTTGTAATGGTATAGTTGAAGAACGAATGCATTTGCGTTATACAGAGGAATTAAATGCCATAAATGCAGAAGTAGGTTCGAATTCTCGCTTTGTACCTTCAGAGTCCCAATCTGATGATGAAGATGGTAATAGTAGTTGTCTTATGACTCCAGCACAAGCTAGTACAGGTGGTAAGCTTCAACAACAACTTCAACTTTTGCAGCAGCAACGTAGAAAAAAACGAGCCACGCAGGTAGCACAACAGCAGCAAAATCTTGTATTACCAACAAAAGCAATGCATCTTACGTAAGTTTATAATCCTGAGGTATAAAAAATTAAATGATAAACTGATACAATTATTTCTATGGAAATAAAATTTAGATTTTTAATTCCTTGAAGATCATAGATTTGAAATATAATCATATAAAAATTATGAGTTTCAAACTTTAATTTTTTGAAATCAGTTTGTATAAAATTATATTTTTATAGTTTGAATTTATTCTATAAGATTTTTTTTCTTATAACATATGGAATGTAATTGAAAATTGTAATAAAGAGTTTTAAATTTTGTTTTAAATGTTATATAATTATTCTGATATAAATTTTTCTGTGATATATTATAAATAATTATACAATTTAACTAAATTAAATCAGTGAAATAATATTTTTTATAAAATATTTGAATAATTTTAATATAATGATTTTAAGCGATATAAATTTATATGAATCTATTTCCAGACCTGAAGATGATACAATAAGACCTGTATATTCTACTCTACAAAGAGTAAGAAACAATTGCGATGGAGTGAGTGTTGGAACAAGTTTAGCAATGATTACTTTAAGGTCAGAGCCAAATGAAGACTCATATAAAGCAATGTTAAGTGAACATAAAAAAAGAAGAACACGTAAAGATGTAAGTGATATGTTAATTTATTAATATTTTTTTTGTAAATACTTTAATTTTTGAGAATTACTTTTTACTAAATAATATAACTATGTAAAAAACTTGATTTTACATTTTAATATGATTCACTTATTATTATTATTATTATTATTATTATTATTATTATTATTATTATTATTATTATTATTATAAATTATTACTGTCGTCCTTGTCCAGATTAAATTACAAAAATATTATTTTTTTAAATACATAGGCTCATCCAGAACTTAACACACAAGGTATTGCATTGTCCGATTTAATGCAACGAACGCAACTTGGTCAGAAACATAAATTAACAATTTCACCTCGTGTAATCACTGCGAAGAAACGTATTAAAATAGAACAGCAACAACAACAGTATCAACAACCATTAACGTTAATAAAATCAAATACAACACCCGTGAAATTGGAAAGTGACACAAATAGTCACACAAGTGGTGATTACTCCATTCACAGTGCAGATGAATTCAAGCATAATTCAATTGAACAACCAGAACAGAAGCTTCCTACGTGTCTTCTTGCAGCAGAACACGTGGTTAAACATGAACCTATAGAAACTATAGACCAGAAGTATGAAATTGAACCTCCTACCGCACAACCACCACCCACAATTATGGATGAGTAAATACTATTTTTTTATATCTGTAAACCTTGCATTTTAATTTTAATTTTTCTTTTTTTTTAATTTTATTAATATAATATCTTAATGACGATTAGATTAATCATTATTTTTTTTGAAATTTGTATTGATTAAAATTACTTTAATACTTACTATAGTGATCCAGAATCTGTTCACAATGAAATGTGCTCACCTATGTCATTAGCAGAAATAAAAGAAGAAAATGAAGATCTAAATTATGAAGCTGATATTAAGGTTGAAAATAACATAATGAATAAGGAAATTTCAATTTCGGTTCAAAGGCCAATGGAGATCGGAGAAGAAATAGATAAAAAAGAACTCGATCTCGATAGTATTGATATGATGCAATTACCAATTCAGCTTGACGATGGTATAGATATTCTCGAAGATGTTAAGTAAGTTGTATACCTATATTTTTGTACTATTTCTGTATATAAAAATATTATTTTCCTGTTAAATAAATATAGTTATATTTTAATGTAGATATCAATTATTTAATATTTAAAAAATTTATTAAATATTAAAATTAAAATAAATTCTCATTACAATAATACAATTACCATTTTACAACATATAGTATTAAGCAATTATTTATTTTTTAAACTTTCATTATTAAAGTTTTTTCTTATCAATGCAGTTATAATTTATATATAATTTTAAAATTGAAATTCAGAATTATGCAATGAGTACTCTTAAAACTTACTCTGTAACAATAAAAATTTATGGTTTTTATGTACAAAACTGTATTGGATGATTTTTATAAATACTTTAAATATAAAATGAACAGTATAATTATCAGCTAAATTTAATTTAATAATTTTTTTTTCATTGCATATACAATATTTGAAATTCGGAATATGTTTTTGATGCAACAATCATAATGACTTATTTGTTGTTCAAACTATGTGAAATTCATTTTAATCAAGAATAATTGCCAACAAGTTTTTCAAATTGATCAATTTCTTATATTGTAAATTTTTGATAAAATCATAAATTTTTTTATAATATATTTATTTTAAGATTATATTATATATTATATATTAATATTATATTTTAATCATTAAATAAACATTTTATCAGTATTAATAATGTAGAACTGTATTGAAGTAATTGTATTTGTTTTAATAATAATATTATTAATTTTGTTTCAGATGTGAAGATGACAATGTTATTAATATACCAGAAAAAGAAATAGCAGATTCTATCGTAGAAAATATAGTAATGAATGGTGATGAACTTATGCAAGAAACTCACTCTTGTTTTTTCTCATTAATTCGGGATGCTTTCTTGTCGAAAGGAGAATACCGTATGAATCGAACGGAAATGAAAGATGCTGTTATTTTGTGGCAAGACAATCCAATATCTCCATTAAATGATTGGTAATTTTAATATTAAAAGTTATTATTTAAAACAAAAATATTATATAAAGTTATCAATAATTTAAAATTTTGAAAAACTTTGAATAATAAATTTTAAGCTATAAAAAAAAATTATTTTAATTTAGTCCTTTAATTTTTATTAGGTATTCCTTAGTTTCTTCCTGGCCAGCATTAGTACCATTAGCTTTAGCTTTTTTGGCTGGAGAATTAGTTTATCCACAGGATCAACTTTTAGATGGAGATCAAGAACTTGTACCATATTTAGAAAATAAGGGACGTGGAATTTATGCATGGATTGGGGCTGGAAGAGATTCAGATTCTCGTTTGTCAATGCTTTGCACCAAATTTTTGCTTTACAAGTAAAGAAACAAAAATATATAATAATAAAAATTTATTAAAATTGATTATGATGATCTGAAAATTAGATATTATTATAAAAAAAATATAAATATAAAAGATATATATTAATATGATTTTAAAATATATGCTCGTATGGCCACGCACTCACGTATACACATGCAGATACAAAGTTTTTTACAATAAAAGAAACTTATCTAATAATTTGATAAAAACAGTTAAATGAACTTAATTTAAAAATCAATTTTCATAAAAATCAAATCTTTAATTGAAAAATAAATTAAAGATAAATTAAAGAAATTTTTTAATCAAATTAATAATTATTTTATAATTTTTTTTTTTTAAATGTATTTATGAAATTTATTATTGTATTTACTTATTAAAGTTTTAAATTATCCCGTTTTACTAGTTATAAATATTTTAATACAATTAAATAAATTTAAAATTAAGTAAATTTTAATGAAATTAAAAAAATTTATAAAAATTGTATATTATCTTAGAGATTCATTGCTTCCACCTAAACCACCAACGCCATTACCTTCAACTTCCCAAAAGCAGCAAACTCAGCAATCTCAACAACCTCAACAACAATTAAGCGTCGTGAATATAAATAGCTTCGAGGTTTTGGGAGCATCTGCAGATGCGAGTATTCCGACAGATTCCGTTATTCCTGATGGAGTAGCAGTAAGTTCACTTTCTGAATGGGAACCGCCCAAGGCCCTATGGTCAACGGATTGGAAAGTGAGGCCGTCAACGTCAGAGGAACGAGAAGAGTTTCGAAGGCAAGAGCGAATGCGTTATGCTGCTCCCCATAAGGCATTTACCTACAGGATGCACGGTTATGCTTCAGTTGTGGGACCAGTCAAGGGCATCTATCAACATAATGCAGGTACATATTTTAAATAAGACACGTCGAGCATCACAAATGTATAACATTTAGATAAAATGTTAGAATTACCATTAAAACTTTTATTTATTTTCTTAAAATAATTCATAACTGTATTGATTTTTTTTTTTAATATAAACTAATTGTTGATTCAGGTTCAGGTCTTACAAAAGCACGTGGACACTCTCTCCTCGTTCCTGACCGGCCGAATTTTGTAACTATCCTTGCACTTGTGCGAGATGCGACCGCAAGACTTCCAAATGGCGAAGGTACACGTGCTGATATCTGCCAATTGCTCAAAGATTCGCAATATATTCAGGAAGACATATTCAACAATGATAAAGAAGGAAATTTGAATTCAGTTGTATCTGGAGCCCTTGACAGACTTCACTATGAAAACGACCCTTGCGTTAGATATTATCCAAAAAGGAAGGAGTGGCTCTATCTACATCGAGCTCGATCCGAATCAGAGTTTGGTAAGAATTGATCGAATTTATTCAATTACATAAAATTCTTATACTTAGTTTTTTTTATCAAAATATTTTATTTTATATATTCGGTGCGAGAATACTTATTTATACATTTTTAAAGGTATTTATAAACTTAATAAATAAACTATAAAAACATGGATAATATCGACATTTGAGTTAAACATCATATATTTAGAAAAAAATTTAATAATTATAATTATAGTATAATATATATAAAAAATTTATTTTTATAAAATAAAGTGCACAAATATATTTTTAAATGAAATTTTTTTTCATAAGAAATGTATCATCAACAACTTCAAGGCGTGCCTAAGAATAAAAAAACTTCAGGTGGAGCATCGAGAAGTAAAACAATGCAATCAACACAAAAAATTGTAAATTTAAAAGAACAAATTACGAATATTGTAAAAGAAGTAACTCCAAAAAAAGAAAAGAAAATTGCTATTCAAACAACTACTATAACAAGGTATGAATGCTTTAGATTTTTACTGATTAAATCTTACAGTGAATAATAACTATTATAATCTAATTTATATTCATAGAAAAATCAGTTAAATACTAATTACTATTTAAAATTTATTCAAAATTACTTTTTAGTATTCATTTATTTATTTATTTACACTCCAGCCTTTCGACCTTGGAGTGGGCTTTGTATATATGATGACATTTTATTTTACATTAGTATCGCTCTTTAAATTTGTATCACAGTTTCCTCTGATTAGCTCCTTTTACTCAGTGTGCTCCTTCCCTTCTGCTTGTTGCCTTTCTCTCTTTCTCTTCTTTTTTTTTCATATCTCTTATTCTTTTTAGCAGTATGTAATTTCTTATCTCTCTTGTGAATTCTTTCGTCACCTCCCTATTTGTCCATTCCCTTTGTTCTCTTATTTCTCTCAATATCTCTTGAATTTCCTTACATTTTCTTACCGCGACTCCCTTTTTTTCTCTCCGCATAATTCGCATCTGTATTTTATCTCCTCCATCCAGGATTTGTATTCTGTTTTTATATTTACACATCTTATACTTGCTATCGTTCTTATGTTTTTGAGTTTTCCTTCTTTCTTTAGGTAACTTATCAAGGCCCGTTTATTCAGTTCCTTATATATATTATATTATATTATATTATAGATCCTGTTATACCTTCCTCTATCTATCCTATTTGATCTCTCCTGTCTAATTTCTGTATATTTATTTTTCTTCTCCTTTCCCAGTAATCGGTTCGGCTTTCACTTAACCCCGTATTGTTGTCATTTCTCTACATAGTCTATCTTCTTTCTTGCTCCTTCTTTTCTCTTACAAGTATTTCCTTGTCCATCTATCCTCCATGTCGTTTCCACTTTTTTTTTCGTATTTTGCACCCAGATTCTACATTCTTCTTTCACTTTTGTTTCATCCGCTTACTTATATACTAGGTATCTGGCTATACACGAGTTCAGTCCTAATATCCATCTATAATAGTTCGTTTTTATTCTTTCCTCCACCTCCTCATATCTTCACTCCATATTCTATGACTCCTCCTACTTAATAGTTAAATAATGACGTCCTTCTATTCAATTCTCCTCCAAATTTCCTTTCTCGAAGTCGTCACGTTTTCTTTACTGCTATTCTCTTATTTTTCCTTTCTTCTGTTTGTGTGTGCTGTGTCGTCCCTTTCTACTAAACAAGAAGCCTAAGTATCTTGTTCACTATTTCTATCGTCTTGCCATTCCATTTTTATTACTTGCTCCTTTTCTCTTTTTTAAATACCATTCCCTCTGTTTTATTTGTATTAAGTTGCAGCTTTATATTATCCAAAAACCTCTTTATTATAGCCATTATCGTCCGCATCGCCTCCTTATTTTCAGCTAAAGGTACAAGGTCATCTGCATATGCTAATGACCATATTCTTGTTCCATTTATCCTTATACCACTAAGTTCTTTCTTCTTTTCTTCTTCCAGTCCCGTCATGTAGATGTTAAATAGTCACAGTCCGAAGCTGCATCCCAGTTTTAGTCCACTTGTTGTCCAGAATTGTTTTGAATTCTTCCTTGTCCCCGTGTCCTTGTATATCCTGCTTATCCTCTTCACTAAATAAAGTATTTAAAATAATAGTATTTTATACACTATCTATTTAATTATTTTTTTTATCTATAAAAATAATTTTAGGATTTTTTGTAATTAAAATATTTAATTAACTGGGTATTGGTTTCAAAGAACTGAAAAAATATTTACAGAAATATTTTAGATTAAATTAATTTTTTAATTATTAATTATGCAATTAATATCGTGTACATTATTTGCTTTACATTTTTTGAAAAAATAATGTGCAAGTAATATAAATTTTCACAGGAAGGAATTATCGAAGAAATCGGATGAGAAAATTATTGGTTCGGTTGATCAATCTATCTCTGCATCCGACCAATTAGCGGTTGTGGTGCAGCAACAACAGCACCAACCCTCTTGTATGCACGTCGTGGGTACAACGACGTCCACAGTTCCGATGAGTATTAGTGTACCTATTAACAGTGCTACGATATCCAATGTGTCAACGTCAACAACGGGTAGTACTTCCGCGATCAGTGGTTCCTCAATCTTACCCTCTACTACCACAGCCCTCACCATGAATACAATATCGATGGTTGATAAGGATTATCCTGTGAATATTATTACCACTGCAATGGAACCAAAAACACAGCTAAACATTAATACTTCGAGAGGTACGATACATTTATACTTATACTAATTTAAACTTATAAATTAATTAATTCAAAATTAGTGTCGATAATTTTTTTCATGATGGTTACTTTATTAATGTAAAAGATCCTTACAAATGAGAATTGTTATTTATATTAAAAGATGATAATATTAATAATAATAATAATAATAATAAATCCTTTGTTATAAGAACTTTCTCCTTGAATAACTTGTTTAAATACTTTTTTTTAAATATCTTATTTAAACATTCAATTCTTGTTTAAAATTTTTACTTTAATCTATGAATTGAATTAATAAAAGATTATGTTAAGATCCAATTGACATAAAAAAATGCAGAAAAATTTACTTTCAATTATACGAATATTATTTCAGGTTTAATAAGATCATTCTGTTGGCAAACAAAATTTTTTTATATATATGCTCGAATGAAATGGAATTAAAAATTATTCATATGAGTATATTTCTTTTGTTATGTAATTATAATTTTTTGTTTCAGAACTTAGCACGGTGACAAATGCAAGCAACTTAACCTCGACACTTACAAGTCCACCAGCCATAAAGAAGGGAACAAATAACGTGAGCGTAAAACCAGTAGCAGTAGTGAAGTCGAGCAATGCTCAAAGTTTGCTTCAGTCAAATCAACAACATTTTCCTCATCATCAAATTCAAGTATCAACCTCAGCGGGATTGCAAACAATTCGTTTATCTGGTCACTCAGTGCTTCAATCCGCTCAACCAACTGCAACCTCGGCCACGACTGTTGCCACAATATTTTCTGGTACAGCAAAGGTTGTACAAACTCAGGCTCAGCAACAGCAACAACAAACAGTACTAAGTACACAAGCAGGCAAGAGCATCCTTCAAACATCAAATCTCAAGCAACAACAAACAACACAGCAACATGTACTTCCAGGGAAGACGCTGCTAGCTTCCCAGATTAAATTGGGTATTTATTAATCTTTTAAATTAATCTTTCAGTGATTGTCAAACATATTTTACACGTTGATATTTAATATTTTTATTTTGCGGATGTATTATGAGTAACTAAAAAAAGAAAATATTCCTGAAGACTTGTAACTGTGTTCAATTAATTGATAGAAAAGAATATTTAAAATTTTTAAATCATTTATCGTTTTTGCCAGCATATCCAATGAGTATCTCTTAAAAGATTGAGACTCCAGATATTTTATTGTAGTTTACTACCAAAATAGTAAACTGTTTTATAGTATTTAAGCATAAAAGTAATAAAACATTGACGTTTCACACATATTAAAATTTGTATACATGGAAAAATTGAATTAACTTCTATTTTAATTATTTTATTGTATTTTTATTATACTATATTACAAAAGAATATTGTAATATATAAAAAATCAAAATTAAAAATAATAACTAAAATTTAATAACATTGTTATGTTGATTCCTATTTTACCGAATATTTAGTTCTTAAAAAAATTAATAAATCAAAAACATAAATTAATTTTCTATTGGGTTATTGATAATCTTTATGATTATAAAATTCTTAATTTTGTTAATATTTTTTATCTAAACAAATTAAAAAATTAATATTTTGTGACAATAAATTCATATTATTGAAATAATTTTTTTAAAAAAAGAAATTTAAAAGTAAAAACTATTAATAAGTCTTTAATTTAATAATAATAAACTTTTCTTTTAATGTTTAAAATTATATAAAATATATACATTATATTTAAATTGTTTTTAAGCGAGAATATATCTATAAACCAAGCAATAGAGTACTTTTAGGTCATGAAAAAAGCAGCAAGTCATACATATCAAAATTTGTAACAAAATCAGTAGATTCTTATTTTCTAAAATGTCACTCACGATATTTAGGATTTTTTATTATTAACTAAAAAAATATGTATTTTTTTATCTTTTTTGTTATAAAATAGAAAGTCATAACTTTAATACTATAGTATCTAAGGGAAATTTGTAATTAATAAAATTGTGAAGAAAATTCATTTTTATATAAACCGACTGAAAAATTAGAAGCGGGGAAATTTTCCTAAAATCGGAAAATATTTCAATTAATTAACAAACTTGTAACTTTTTTATTTTTTAATATTTAAAATTCTAGTTTGGAGAAATTAAAATGTTTAATATGTACTTTATTTTAGCTTGATTGGATTATGAGTTACTGGTGATTTTTTAACGAGTTTTGATGTGTATCATTAGCTGCTTTTTTCATAGCCTAAAAAGAGCTCTATTGTTCGGCCTACTATGATACACTTTTAAAATATAAACATATTATATATTTGATGAAATATAACTAATTAAACTATGTATTACTACATTAAACAATATTAAAGAAATATATTTATTTTAAAGTGAGTTCTGGACAAATAAAATCTTTGCTGACGGGACATGGCCTACAAGGTCAGACGATCTTTATTAAACAATCGCCTTCAGCTTCAGTTTCCCAATCTTCGAATCAGCAAACTCAAGTCCAAGCTCAACAGCGTATTGTCACTACGGCTCAACAACAACAACAGCAAAGCCTACAGACTTCGGGTATGCAAAGGATAATTGCACAAATCGGTGGTAAACCTATTGCAGTACAGATACAACAGTCACCTCAACAACAACAGCAGCAGCAGCAACAGCAACAGCAGCAGCAGCAACAACAGAAAGTTCTAGCTAAAGTATTGACGAGTACAGGCACAGGTCAACTTATTTCTGTAGAAAGTTTGTTAGCACAAAAGGGATTAAAGCTCGCATCTACTAATACACATTCAAACCAACTTGCACGTCAAGGAAATAAAGTTATACAAACGCAATACCAGGTATATTAAAAAAATAATAAACCGAGAATGCATATTTTAAAAAATTATCTTAAAAATGAAAAGTATAGAACGTAGAATAAAAACAATGTGTCTATGATAACATGGTCAAATTAAATGCCTAAAGGGTATAAGCATTCACATTGCTTTTGTAAAAGAAGGAATATTATAGTTCTTTTCAATGTTCTTTATCGACGTTAGAGTGCGCATTTATTTTTTATTTTATTTACTTTTACATTATTCTTTTCTTTTTTGACAAAAATGCAAATCTTTTAAGGTTGTGACTCAAGCACAAGCAACTTCGGGTCAGCCAAAGATAATCGTAAGCACGCAGTCGGGCCAATCACAGCAACAGACCACTGCACAGCCAACAGTTCGTATGGTGACGGCACAACTTGCAGGGAAACCTATTGTACTCGCAAGCAGTGCAGGCGGCAAAAGTGTGGGCGTGAACGTAGGTCCAGGTGGTAATGTTGTCCTCGGTAAGCAAACTTCAAGTCAATCAGGACAACAACAACAACAACAGCAACAACAACAACCGATAATATTACCTAGCCAATTACTTAACATTAAGACACTTCATGGACTTAAAGTTATACCAACACCTGCTGGTCTAAAGACAACAGGAGCTGCAGTATATGCGAGAGTGCTTACACCTACAACAATGGGTCAAACGAATCAGTCCAACGTTGTTATACAACAGCAACAACAACATCAACAACAACAACAAAGTTCTCAACAACAAATACAAAATGTAAGAAATAACTCCTTTGGCGGATCGCAATGATGGCGCAATAAATTTTGTAATAGAAAAATTCAACTTTTTTTAATTTAGTAAAGCTACTAATTGTGTATTTTAAATGTTTCTATTTTATGCTGCGCAGCAGTGATGATGAGGTGGAATTTCATGTATGTTAATATTTGTATTGTAGAAAGTCGACTGCTAAATTATTCATGTAATGATTTTAAAAATCTTGTAAAAACAATTTTTTAATGAAAAAATCGTGTACTAGAATATATAATTTAAATGACTAAGTGCTTTGTACAAATAATAATATGTTTAATATAAATAACTATATATAAATAGTCACTCAAATTTAATAAACAGTAACAAAATATTCGTAAAACTTATTATAGTATGTTTATTTTTTAAATATCTTTTTACGTATATTTTGAATTTGACTATAAAAATCATTTTATACTTTTCTGTGATGTAAATTTATGACTTCTCAAAAAATCTTATTATTTAAAATAAATAAAAATGTAAGAAAAACTATTATTATTTCTAATGATATTATTACGTTTTAAAATAAGATTTTAGTAATTTTCAAAATTAATTTAAGTAAAAGGTTTTTTTAAAATATTAAAATTATTTTTTAAACAAAATAAAAATTAATATATTTAACAATTATTTTCAATTATTTTGTATTAAAGTAAATAAAATTTTATTTATAATAGTATTATTTTAAATTATAAAAGTTTAATTAAATAATATACTAATTAATAATTATAACAAATTAATATGTAAATATGTAGAAATTAGTAAATAGTTATAACAAATGATTCATGAATAAAGGTGGAAATTTACGACTAAACGTCTTCAAATCTATTAAACAAATTTATCAAAAACTTTTAATCCAGAAGAATAGATTAATAAAGAATTCACCATACACTCAAACTTATTGTATATTTTATGTAATTAAAACAAGTACATTTATTTTCGTTAAACTAATTTATCAAATTATTTAGAATTAATAAATATAATTTATAATTTATATAAAATTTATTGTGGATAAATGCTTCAATAGCAACAGTGTACATATGTTTCTAATTATTTTAGTAATTTTATATATATATATATATATATATACATATATTATATATTTTAATGTGCAATTGATGTTTAATTGATCAACAATAATGATTTTTGAAAATGGAAATAAACACATAATAAAATGTATTTTATTTTGGCATAATTTAGCATGTATGTATGGATTTTGAATATATTAAGATATACAATTATTAATCGCTAGTTGTATAAACCGTATGATACAATGTGTAGTTTCAAATGTAAGAATATATTTGTATCAATATTTTTTTAAAACCTCATTTCTTGTGTTTTAATTAAATTAAAAAATCATTCTGTACATGACTTAAAGAATTAAATTTTTTAAATCATGAAAAATTTTTATTATTTTAAGTTATGAAAAAGTAATCAAAATAAGACTAATGTAAATTATAAAAACAGTTAAAGGTATACCAGGGTTTACATGAAAAAAGGTAAATGTACAAGTAATGGAATATTTTTATCTGCGAATAAATTTTTGATACATTTATTAACTGAAGTAAATGTTTTAGCTAAAAAAAGTTTATGTAAATACATATTTATTTCGTTATTGTTTTTAGCCTATTGAACGAACATTATTGTGTAAAAAAATTAATCACGCATTGATTTATTTCTATCGTTAAATACAAAAAAATATTTTGTAGTAACGAAATGCATTTCTTCTTACATACATGTTTGTTACCTGAAATTCTTGTAAATTCAATAATAACAACGATTTAAACAATAGTTTATATATATATATAATGAACGATGATATAATGCTTATTTGAAAACATGTGAATATTTACAAATGCTCTAAAGTATATAAAAATTGTGTAATATACAATTTTAATACAAAGGCACTGTTTAAGAGGCTAATACAATATTTATAAAATATAAAAACATAAATAAAAAGTAACTTTCGATAATTTTCTGAATTCGAATAATTTTAAACTTCTTAATCCTGTACAAAAATTTCCCTCACTAAACTAAAAATTACCTAATTACATTTCATTTTCTAGACAGCTATGAAAAAATATTGCTGTTCTGTCTTTGGTATATTTTGTAAAGTACTTTTAAAATAAATAAGCTCAAATCTTCTTTTCTTAAAATTATATTTTTTTAAAATTTTTTTATTAATTTCTTTGAATAGAAGAACTAATATCAAAGATTGATAATGAACATATTATGTGTTTCTCTGATAAATAAATAGAAAACAATACTTTTTGTCCTATGACATTATAAATAAATTAAACGATAAAATAAGTAAATAAAATAGTTTTTCTAAAATTATTTGTTACAAGTGAGGTGAGTTGATTTTATTAAATTATTATTACTTTATTTTAAAATTTACAATATTAATATAATATACAAAACAATGTACACTGATTTTTGTCTGTAATTTCACTATAATTAGAAATTATTTATAAAAAAATAAATTCTAATATCCATACTGATACATGTTAAAACTATATTTAGTGGAAAGAAAAATTTTAATTTTTGAATAATTAAGAGTATGTATTAAGTATTTAATTTAAAAATTAGAGATAAAGTAATAATCTATCCTTTTTTTCTAATTATTACGATGAATAATAGAAATTATATCCAATTATTAACATTAAATATGTTATTGAGCATTAGTAACAAAATTTCAATTATAAATAATTTTATTTTGACTTTAAAATAATTAAATGTTAAAAAGCCATGAAAAATATATGATGTAAAATTTAATAAAATCAATCATTTTCACTAAATTTATGATTTGTTACTAGGCTCATAAAAACATTCAATATATACAAAATAAACGTACCATTAACGAAATTCCCTCTGTTTTTGAGCATATTAAACATATTAATCTATTTAACCAAATATAATTTTTATGATTTTAAATAAAATATATAATTAATTATGAAAGTATTTAAAAATTAGAATCGTACGTCCGTGAAATAGTATTTTTTCTACTTTATTTTTGCTTATATATAAACGCACGCATATAAACACACGTATATACACATATATATACACGCTCATCTTAATTTTTTTAGCAAATACCACGATTTGTTTGTATTCTAAAAAAAAAAAATAAACTCATCAATGTGTATTAAATCAATCTAAGACATTAATTCTAAATTTATAAATATAAATTAATTTTAAAAATGACTTTATCAAGTATCTAAAAAACATTTGTGATTAAAGATAACTTAGAAATTCCAGTTAATTTTTATTTCATTGTAATTTCAGTCAATTCATTTAATACAGTAGTATTTGATAAATCTACAGTAGTTAAATTAAAAATTATTGATTTTATCGCAGAATAGCAATGAATTTATCGTTCGAATTGTCAATCAGAGATTAATAGTGTTAAAAAAGTTAATTACGTTTAATGGCAGTTTCATTTTTCATTTTCAAGTTCATAATTTATAAATGAGAAAGTGGCATGTAAGAAAGGGAAAATAAATTGTTTCAATATAAGTTTCAGGACAAAAAACTCAGTCCATTTTAAAATTCATTTCTCACCTTTTCGAGAATAAACTATTTTGCATTAAAAAAAAAAAAACAAAAAAAAAATATTTGAATTTAATAAACATCTTTCGTAATACAAAAGAAAGATTAGTCACGGATCGCTGAATCCACATTACTTGATTTCTTCGAAGATGTCGATGAGATTATTAACTCCAATGAGGTAGCCATCCTCGTGATTCCCTACGTGCCACTCGATGTCATGTCTGATGCAGGGCAGGTGCTGTGGCAGAGGCAGCGTTTTCGCGAAGTCGATCATCCAGATACAAGCACTTTTGGCATCGTGAACAAAAAGCAATGACGAGCCTACGACTTCATGCGAGGCAAAAAATGAGGAAATTTTGAGATCTGACCGAATGGCCTTCAACCTTTGAAGGTACTTTTGAACTGCATGGGGATATCCTTCGACAAAACGTTGGAGCGCCTCCATTACCTAAAAATGCAGCTTTCATTAAAAATTAATTTAGATTTTGATTCTATCCATCTTAATATTTAAGCAACTGCCAAACAGTGGTGTATTCTTGAGTTTTCATACTGAGTTTCATCAAGTTTAAAAATCACGTATACAAATTTTGCTGTTATCTATTTTATGCATTTTAAATTTGAACTGAATGTATAAAATAGAAATTTAGTTGGGAAAATATACCTGTTCTTTAGTCCGTGTTGTTTTGAAATCTTTGGAAGAGCTGCCCTGAGAAAGTTTCATTCCTTCGATGCGAAACCCGAGAGTTGCCGTACTCGATATCGTTTCTCGCCACACCATGTACCTCGGCTTCGTTACACCTTGGAGTCGGCGCTCTTCGACACTTGGGGCACTTGGATCGACTTGCACCATTTTCTCGTACATATCCTTACGTAGCTGAACAAATAATTATGCATATTCAATATTCATGCTTGACAAATAGGCGAAAAAAGGAGGAATTAATTTAAACGTAAAACCCTGTATAAAGAACGCGTTTAGAATAAAGAATTTAGTATTTGTTAGCATTCGTCTATGCCCATCGATCACGCAACAATGGCTTTGTAATACTTTTGATCATCTTTAGATCTCTCGATCAATTAATTTGTAATTGTTGATGATTTACGTGCATTAGTGGTATATATTGCACATCTATTATTCATATCTTGGATCATTAACAACCACTCTCTTGGTGAGAAAAATTTAGGAATTCTATATGTGTGTGCGCGGTTACGTATCTTTTTATTCAAGAATTCTGCCTGATAAGATGATATAACTTTACTAAGAGCCCTTCATCGTGCTTAATATTTTTTATAATTAAAAACTCGAAGTGAATTAGAGATTATACCAATTTAGTAGTAAAAACATGTCATAATATATCGTTAATGTTAAACAACACCAATAGAACGTATGAATTAATATTTTTTTACCATTAAGTACTCGCGTCAACCTATTATGTCCTTAATAGCAAAGACTTTTTACTCCTTCAATTGACTAGAGCTTTATAACATATCCCGATGATTTTACATAATAAAGATTAGTTATTTAACGATAATTTATTTAAAGATTATTTATTTATGCAGTAATTAATCTTATATTTTTAGTTTTTGTTTTATATTTACAAACTCTTTTAATTGAAGATTTATATAAAATTTTAAGTTGACTATATTATAAATTCATGACGATCAAAATAAGCCCTCCAATAATGCTTTTTTCAATATGTTACACAACGTCAATTTTAGATTAGTTTCATTTTTACGTATATTTTAATATTTATTTTTATTTTTTTTTTTTTTAATTATATCTCAAAAAAAAGAAGATTATATAGTAATTTAATTAATAGATATATGTTTTATCATTATTGAATACGCTTTAATTCAATGAAAAATATTCTTACCTTTGGTCGTTCTTTAGCTTTAGCAAGTTCTGATTCAAGATAAGTTCTGACACCAATTTTACAATCCATCACACAAGGTTTTTCAAATTCCCCTAAAAGATCTTGGAGTTGAAGGTATGATGCAACGACTGCGTTTTTGTGTTCATCTATATCATCCGTTGCATTAATGTTATCACTTAGAATGTTGTCAGTAAGATTCGTCTCGGGTTTTCCTCGATCCTACACATTTAAAATAATCCTCTATTTAGTTTATTTGTAAATTGTATCAACACGGATTATGTTTTATAATTGTTTTTTTTTGTTTTTAATAATACGCACATACACACTCATCTTTTACATTAACAGTTGCATCTATTGCAAAATCACTTTCTTTTATAATTTTTAAAAAATATATTTTATAATTTTTAAAAATCCATACACATTTTGTCTTATAAAATTTTTTTTTTTTTGTAGCATAATTGTAATATATGTTTTCATCCCGTATAGTTATTAATGTTTCATGTCATAATAACAACTACTTTTTTAGTACTTCAGCTATTATATTTGTTGTATATCTTCAGTGGTACATCTATCATAAGACATCACCAGTCCATGCCTAGCATTTATATACAAATAACAGCTTAATTGATTATTGATTTTACTTAAATTATTTTCTATAGGAACAAATATCAATTTCTCATATTCATACCATTTCTATGTCTTGTTTTAGTTTTCTTTATAGACATGATAAAGTATACAAACTTGAAAACAATACAATAATATAGTATAGCATAAAGTGTGCTCTTGCGTGTGTAGGTAACAGTACACCACTTAATTTTTGTCAGGGCTACAAAGAATAATAAGAAAACTCAAGCATTATTTAACAAGATAAAAAGCACAAAAATATTCATGTATTCTATGCCTAAACTATTGTCAATTATTACATATTACATGCTGGTGGATAATGCGTATCCAGCATTATCTATTATATATTATGTGTACATTATCCACATATATATGTTTGTATGATGTAACGAGGAAGTGACTTGGAATATCATATCTATATCCAAAGTATTTCTCACAGAATGAAAATCCACGTTACTAAATCATAAGAAATAAGACATCAGACTTACTTGTCAGCTTGTCACAAAAGGCCCTGTCAGTTGATTATCATTAAATTAAGTTTGATCAAAATCAGTAGAAAGTGCAGATAGTGCCGAAAAGAAAATGAAATCTACGAGGATTTCGAATTTTAATGTCCTACCTTTATGAGAATCAGGTAAGCAATTTGTAAACTGCCAATCTTAGATTACAATAATCTAAAAAAGTAAAAAAATGGAGGCTAACAACATTTTTTTCATTAGCCTAATTCCACTATTCACTAATATGAGAGTGGAACTTTCTTTAAACAAATTTATGGTCACTGTTCAGGAATGTTCCGATGCTGAATAAAGCAAAACCATTTAACTTGTACTATTTGCTAGTTCATTCAGGATGGTGTCATTGTAGATTATCCAAAGATACCCCGACAGCAATGGAAAAACAAGGCTCATTGACTAGGTTTTTTCGTATTATTAATCTTCTGTTATTAAAAGTTTTAATATGACTTAAGTGAACAGGTATACAATGGATTTGACTTGGATACGTGGAACTATTCTTTCGATGTCTAATCTAATATTTACTAATCGATTAAAACTCATTTGTATACAGGAAACATTTATACAGTGAAGGCTAAGAAATAAATATATTTTATTTTATATATTATTTAATTTGAGTGATTAGTTGCACAGTCATTTTTCATTTTCTACTGGTTCAATTCTTTTAAAACTAAAACTTCAACATGTTAATATATATAATTTAACAAAAATTTATTGCACGAATAAATGTCAATGAGTTTGGAATATTGATAATTTAAAATATAGACAAAAGTATAAACGGTACAGAAATCGAAGATGCACAAGTTTATAAATTATATTCATAATAATTAGTGACAAATCGTTAAAAATAATTGTTTTTCGAAAACTCTTTTAAAAACAATAAAGAATTTAATATACAAAAATGTATATTTAATATTAAAACGTTAAAAAAAAAAAATAAATATTAAATATAATATGTTTAATATTATTGCGAGTAGAGTAATACAATTATATTATCGTATATTTATTGAAAAAATATATTTACCAATGAAAAGAATAAGTGAATAAAACATTAAAAAAAAGATTATACATAAACGAGTGAAGCTCGTAATTCCTTATGAACGTTTTAACATTTTACAAGATGTGCGTAATTTTGTAATAAAATAATTATTAGTATCTTGCATTATTCCATCCAGTTTAACAAATATATAAGGATATTAATAAAAATTAAAATCGTGAAAGAGAAAATATATTTTACTTCGTGAAACAAGTTTTCATAATTTCTAAATAATAAAATATAATTTTTAATTATTTCTATTATGTTGAATATTCTTTTATTTGAAGTATCGTAATAAAACCATCTTACCTTTAATTCTCTTACATCTAGGATGCCCTTATATTCTGGAACATAGGGTCTGAGAACATCATGCATAAGAAATTTAAAACAAGCATCTTCTTGCGGGCAGAGCTTCTTTAAAATGGTTCCGGGCATCGGACCAGCGCGAAAATTGCCTTGATGGCCCGCTAACTGAACCTACAGATAAGAGTTTTTTTTTTCACTTTATCCTTTATAATTAGTTTAGAAGTATTATAAACGTATTTTTGTAAACTTGAAATTAATTTTTTTAGAAACCAGTAAAGAAGAAAAAGATAATTTTGTGATAGTAATATGTCTTTTATGAAAAATAAATGTTTTAAAATCAATAATACATAATATAACATTTATAATTACAAAACCTTAAAGACTGTGATTAAAGACTTTGTTACGTTAGAAATAAAAATATTTTTTAATCATTAATTATATTAAAATTAAAATTATCTTGAAAAAATCCAGGAGTTTTTATTCTGACAGACTTACCCATGGATAGCGTTGTTTTTTATAAGTTTGAAAAAACGGTGTCCAATGAACAATATTTCTTAATTTTCTCCATCCAGAATTCTGAAAAAAAAAATAAAAATATAATTTAATTTATAAGAGGTTTGCACTTTAATATATATATATATATAATATATATATGTATATATATATATATGTTATTATATATATATATATATTGTAATTTGAGATGAATAATAGGTTATTAACAATCTAATACATTATAGTTAAATATATTTTAAACCTTCTTCGAACAATATTTATGTAATATTTCTGACTATATAAGTTAAATTACTGTCAGGTAATTGAATAAAACAAAATTTCAATAAAAAAAATATTCTCCTTATTTTATTCGTTTATATAAAAAACAATTTATAATGTATAAGTATACCCAGAAATAATCAAAGAATAATCAAATAAATAAATTCAAATTCACAGAAAAAATTTATAATACTAACATAAAATATACAGATATTTGTAATTTTATGCATGTATTGATTAAATTTCTAAAAATCTCCTAATTTAAAAATAGTCAATAGCTATTTCATGCAATACATGTTTAATATTTAATTGAGAACTTTTATAATGTAATATTGCACTAATCATAAATCTAAATATTACTACAAATTAGTTAAGATACTTTAAAATTCATATTAAAAATGAATATATATATTTGAAGTATTCTTTAAGGATTAATTGTTAACAACTAACCGCTGCATACCCTATTAATTTGGTACCTTCGCAGACACCCTCTCGCTGTCAATCTTCTCATTATCGATAATCTTGTCACCCCTCAGACTCTGATCTGAGTCCCATTCTGAGCTCAGATCGTCGCCGCTAGCTTCACTCCATTCTAAATTGCTTTTAAAAACGTCTGGCACATTCAGCAGTTCTAAATATTGCTTGTAACCGGTTGATTCACAATAGTTTTTCGGATCCTTCATTTTATCATCCGCTATTAAGTCCGCGTTTGAACTATCTTGACTCCTCGTTGTTAAACATACTGGTGATGGACTCCTTGAAGATGACGAGGAACGTCTACATTCCGAAGTTGACAAACTAGACTTTCGCGAATTACGACGTACGCGACTACGTGCGATTTTTTTTTGGCGCATAATATAACCATAGTTTGTTTTGTTCGAATCGTAATTGTTATTATTATTGTTGTTTTTGTTATAATCAACCGTGATACTGATGTTGTTGTTTTGGCTGTTGTTATCGAGCTCGTCATCACAGAAACTAGCACAAGTACACACAATTTTTGGGATTATTCGTTCACGTGGTGCATTCTGCATTTTAACTTTTAATTTTTAAATCGTCCAAGTTGTTGGTTAAAATTTCTCAAATGTTAAAAATTAAAACAAAAGAATATCATCGCTATCTTGTAAAATTGTTCACAATGCCTTTTAATTTGAAAACAATTGATTTTTCATTAGAATTATTTTCCTTCAATTGAACTTTGTAATACGAGACATTAAAACCAGTGTTGTTTGTTAATCTTTATCGATAAAAAATCTTCTGATTTTTTCATATTATTTTAAATTTAAAAATTTTAATCTTCGAATGCTGTTGAATAAATTTTCGATAACACTTACACTTATAATGTAAAAATATTTATGTACACATTTTAAATATGTTTATTAATACTTATTAATTTATTATCACTTGAGAATTATTTATTTATTTAAAATTAAAGCTAACATTTTTTTCAACTAAAAATTTTTTCAATTTTTTAATGGACGAATGTGCTTCATTTAAAAAATAAACTATTTAAAAAGTATTTTTTTTCTATTTAAATTCATTATTGGTTTAATTTTCTTTTAACCTTCACAATTTATTGTTATAACAATTAAAATACTTTCTCACATTGTCTTGGAAATATTGAAATGTTGTCAACTTATTAACTTAAACATTTATTAGATATAATCACTATTATTTATAATAATAAAACTAAAATATTTATTAATAAAGAAAAATTATTTTTATTTTTTCCCCTAAATTCTTGGTTTTTTGAAATAATGATTGTGGCTAAGAAATATCAGCAAAAATGCCGTTATTAAAATTATTTTAATAAATAAAAATTCTAAATGAAAATAGAATTATTTTCGAGAAAATAAATTTCGAATAAAATTACTGTAAAAAATTTTTCTTAATGTACATTGCGACACATATCTAAAGATTATGATTTCAAAACAACGAGAAGGATCAGTTCACAAGCGCATACGCAATGTTTAACTTTAGTTTTTTTTATCACATGTGGCGTATTCATCCGCGATCATTCTGGATTAATTATTTTTAGAGGTATTCCGTTCTTTTTAAATTAAAAAATGTTTCCTGCAACCCTGTCCACTGAATCGACATTTTTCATTAGATTTAAGCGTGTGTGGCACTGAGAACAAACGAGAATTTTTCTAATGTAATAAGCCGAACTCCCGATTATATATTGCACTCTGTCTAAAGATTTCCGAAATTCTGCCAATACTCGGTTACTGTTCCAAGAGAGGCACACGGGGCGGACGGGTCCTCGAAGATGAGCTCGCTCCTGGAGTTACGCGACTAGGTGGCTCAGAGCCAGGGTGACCGTGCCCCGACGTGATACTGCAGCTACTAGTAGCTCTTCTTCTTTCCCACACCCACGAGAGCGCACAAACGAACTGGAGAGCAACCGCGTATGCCACTTTTTTATTCGCCGAACTGAGGAAGAGGAGCGGAGTCGTGACGTCGGCGGCGACAACGCCACGTTTCACTTCGGCGAATGAACTTCGCCGTGCTCGGATTTTTTCAGGAAATTTTCCAGGAATCGAGTAATGGACCGACATTCAATCATCGACACTCACTTTCTTTTTAGTCTGAGCTTCCGATTTAATTCCGCAATAATGTGCCAAATAATCTCCTTCATTAGGGAATTGCTTAAAATTATCGTTCAAGCGGAGAAACGATTATTGTGCAACTTCGACATTGTCAAGGAAGATTCGATGTAATTGGGAATTGGCTAAAGTGAGTCCTTGACTGTAAACGATTGAAAATCATTTGAACACTTTTTTAAAAATTTAAATTGTCTTGCACTTCGGTCAATTTTTTTTTGAAATTTCATTGGGCGAAAACATCTTGAATTTAATGAATGTTATTTTTATATACTTTATTTCATAATTATTATAACCTACATTTACGGAAAGAAATTATGAATACTTTAATCTTATCTTTTAAGCAAGAGGAACCAATACATTTACGTTTATAAAATGATTCACTTTTTCACTAAAATAATTGAACAAATATAAAATATTTAAATATACATCTTCAGTACATGTTTTTTATTTATCACATTAAGCTATTAATGGAATAACAATGAGTATTTATTTTTTCATGAATAAAACATTAGAAACTTTACACAACTCACTTGTAGCTACGTACACATGAACAAACAGCACGCAATCAGATAGTCAACTACGTCCATAATTAATATTTCAGATGATCTAAAAATAATTCAATAACTTATTAGACCAAGCAATAGAATACTGTTTAAGTCATCAGCTAAAAACAGCTAACCATGTATGTGAAAAATCGTTAAAAAACTGTTTATTTTTATTTTCTAAAATATCAGTAAAAATATTCAGGGTTTTTTTTTATTATAAAATAAAAAGTTAAAATTTTGACACTATAGTTTCAATAGACGAATTTTAGCCAACAAGATTATGAAAAATATTCATTTTTATATATGTCAATTGATAAATAAATGGAAAAATGTTCACAATTTCAAAAAAAATTTAAATTAATTAAAAAAATATAATTGTAACTTTCTTATTTTTCAATGATTTAAACTATAATTTTTGAAAATTATACGAATTACTATAAATTTTATTAGTTAAAATTTAAGCTAAATTGGATTATTAATTAAATTATGCGAAAATTTTCTAACATTAAATTAACTTAATGTGGTATACTAATATAATTTTTTCAACGACTTTTCAAATATAATTATAAGACAATAATTAATCAAAAAATTAATCACTAACGGTCGAGAGTACAAGGAGTGGGGAGAACAAGAACCGAGGGATTGGAATATGTAGTAATAAATGTGGAATATGCGACAACTAACTCCTCGTCTCTTTTTTCCCCATTCCTCGTTCAATTTTGCGAGCTCGTTGACAAACTTTATTCGCATATTTCAGATGATCTAAATGATTTTTACAAAATATTAGATACAGAATTTATTATAATATAATACTATATTTTAAAACCGTCGAAAAAATTTAAATCGTATAATAAAATGAGCTATAATAATTTAGTAAATTGTCGCTTCGTTTAATTAAAAATAGTATTTTACTAAAACTAATAATTCGATCGAGTTGAAATTTTCTCCTAATAAAGTGAACATTTACTGCTTTAATATCTTAAACATCAATATGATATTATGTATTAGTTCCTTATGGATGTGTAATAAAAAACAATGGTTTTTATTTTTTGTCAGCGCCGTTTCGACTAATTACTTAGTCTTCATTATGCCTTGGTCAAATTTAAAATATTTATCTCGTGAAACCCATGTTGTGTATCGTCACAATTTAAATTCAATTCTTCTCAAACATAAAGTTCCGAATATTGGAAAATGACAAAGTTACAAATTTTTTAATTAATTAAAAAATGAGCCGGTTGTTTGAAAAAGTTTCCATTTCTTATTTATCAACCGATTTATATAAAAATAAATATTTTTCATCATTTTGTTAATTAAAATTCATCTACTGACTCTATAATGTTAAAATACGATTTTTTATTTTAGTTTGAAACCAGTGATTTACACTTCACTAATAATTATATAAATATTTACCAAAGATTAAGATGTATCATCGATACAATAATGATTTTTCAATTCCTCTTCAGAATTAAGGAATGAGATACGTTTGTTTAAAGTTTATTTATCAAAATATGCAATCAGAATAGGATAAATAGTAGAAATTTTGTATTTCTCTTAACATCACCAGAGAGTATTTATGCGATTATTATACAGGCGATTATTATTATTATATTATTATTATTATTATTATTATTATATGTGCGAATCTTGCGATATGATCGTCAATCGTCACTGCAAAACGAAATAAGAGTATGAATGACGTGGATACCACCACTATTGTCGACGATTGCGTCTTGTTGAATTTGAGCTTCCATTATCGCATCTATCGATATTGATAACTGACGAAAGATTGTGTTTTGTCTTTTCATTCAAGCATCCAGTTTATTTTATATTAGACTATTATTCTTAATAAATTTTTTTTCTCCAAAAATAGTAGTTGAAATCGTCATTTATCATACACCTTCACATATTTCTATGCCATATTTAATTGTTTAATTCATAATATTTTGACAAATTAATCTACCTATTTGCATTCAATGACTAAATAAATTTCTACTTAAGATCTTTTGTTTCTTTTATTTGAACTACTTTTAACATATAATTGTGTAATTTGATTACCATTGAAACACAGTAAGCAAGAAGCAACATAATTAGTAAATTTTATATAAACTATTTACGTATTTATAAATTTAAAGTACTAATTATTTGCAGTAACTCTGATATTGTTATTTATACATGATAAATTAAAAAACTTATAAGAAAATAAAAATAAAAAAAAAAAATAAAAATAATTTTAACATCCAATAAGCTAAGTTACATGGAATGATACCAATCTATATTTTAATATATATTGCTTATGTATTTATAGTTATATTTAGTTTAATATAAGGAATATAGATGTTGAAACATCTATAAATTAAAAATAAAATAATTTATTTACATAATTCAAATTGTATACTTACTAAACTTTAATTTATAAAAGTTAATATTGTATAAAAAGAAAAGACTCATTTTGACAATCCAAGGTATTCTTATTTATTATTTGCTTAATAAATAAATAAATTAGCAAATCTAAATTTTGAAAATATTTTTTTAAAAATTATATATTTATAAAAAAAATCTATTGTGCTATTAATATTTGTAATGTAAATTATAGGGGTCAAAAACTTTGATATTTATCTGTGATTTCTATTAGTACAATTTATTAAACAACAATTTTTTGATAAAGCTTTATCAAATAAATTATTGATCTTTCAAGATAGTATTAAAATTTATATATCAAATTTTAGCGTGTTTTAAATAAGAACTAATATCATTATTTTTAATACCAAATAATATTCTTTATTATTATATTATAAATAGAAAAATTCAATGTATACTATTAAAAATTTATTCAGTACTGCCATTTTATAAATTATAATTTATTTAATTTAAACTAACATTATGAATATATACAATAAATATATTATTATATATTTCACTTAGTTATATCTATAGTGAGGTACATAAATTAAGGAGATATTAAAAAATTTTTCTTTTGCAAAGAAATTTGAAGGGTCCGATAACATTTTGAAAAACCTCTCAAGCCGTTCTTCCATCACACGGATTTTCTTACAGAAAATTTAATAATAATAAAAATTGAATTAGTAAAATTTCTTCGTCTGATGGTTAATTTTTGAGATATTAGGAGTTTTTGGGGTAAAAATAGTTTTAAATACATTGTAATTATCCGGATTCAACAAAAGGAAGTATATTTCGTAAAATTTTTGTTCTTCAACTAAAATGACTCAACTAATAGAACATATTGAGAAAGTCAGGAGTAAAAAAGAATGTGACCTCCTCGGTAATACTAGAGACTGGGGCTTTGAAGCGGAATCCATCAATTTGAGTTTTTGTGAATGATATGTGAACTAGGAAATGATGTAAATCTAAAATTACATGGTTTCCATCAAAATACTCACATATAATAACTAGTGTTTTGTGAATTCGAAGTAACATGCTACAAGGGCCTATGATAAAAGGATGAATAAAAATAGAATGGGTAAAATAGCGAATTCAACACAAGATCTATGTATTAAGGTGCTTCTTTAAGTAAGTGCCTTCTTTTAGTACACAATGAAATGAACTATAAAGTATATGACAGTTAGAATTGTTATTATAAATATAAGAAACAACAACAAGATAAAGAGGGCAACAACTCTCTTTCCTATTTCCTGTGCACGGATTATAACGATCATACTTACATTATTAGTACGTCTGCGTAATCTGTTTCTAAAATATTGATTAAAAATTGATAAAACTGAAGCGCAAAGAGACAAAGTATATGTCTCTTCATGAATGCAATATATATTCGGAATTACATGAACTTCTCCCACTGATTGCAATGATAATCCATGCAAATACACCCACTATTAGAAAGCAATACAGAAATTTGCTGGAATTAAAGTGGTCCTGAACATTGCGATAATACGAATTCATGGAAATGCTACAGTAAGATTCGAACGTACTCGGCGAAGACTATTTTTAGACATGAATTGACACTGTCGCTAATGTCAAAACTTGAAAATGTACTTACTTTAAATTTATTCAAAATTAATATTTTTATCTTTTACTCAATCAAAGGAGTAAAAAATTTTTATCATTAAGTTCTAAAAGTTGCAGATTAATAATGTTGCTGCCTATCATTGAGCTTCGCTAAATGTTATTATAATATTAATAATGAGTAGACATTAAATTAAATAATGAAAAAAAAGGAAATGAAGCAAAGATATAAATGTCTAGTTTATAATCAGTAGACCTTGATATTTTATGTAATGTGCGAACTCTAAATAGCATCCATATTTATCATTGTATTGCAGATTCAATTGTGGTTATCCATGTTACATATACTACTTATTTTTCGCTTCGTTTGCAATAAAGTATCGTGTACTGTTTAAATTATCTTCGACTAATTGAAATCGTATCTATATAAATATATTTTACAAAAACATTGTAGACATTTAAAAAAAATAATCTTAAAATTACATGCGTTTTATGTTTTGGTATGGATCAAATAGTTACCAAAGATATATTTTATTTTAAAATATTAACATGTAAACAAATAATTATCAACAATATTGTTAAAACATGTTATAGAAAAAAGATTATTCTGTTAAATTGATAGATATTAACATGTTATAGATACTATTACTTTTTTTACATACTCTTACATGTCATATATAATGACCTATAATTTGTATAATTTGTATAATTGTATATATTTGTATAAGCCTAGTAATAATTCATAATTAATAAACTTTAACCCATCTTACTTTGAAATCAAAACAAGAATACAACATAATGCGGTCAATTTTTTAAAATAAAAAGCATTTTAAGTGAATGGATTTACAATTTATAAGAAACTTTTGAAATAAATTGTTTTGTTATAGATCGTTATTTAATTAATAATCATGAGATACTCTTCTTAATATTGCATATGTAATAACAAATTATATAAATTTATTAATACATATAATACAGTGTATTTAATTTTTGATCAAAATAAACTGTTTTTCAACACATATATATGTCGATTTGATCTTCAGTAATATTTAATTTATTTTAATTGAATAAATAAACAATAACTTACTGTACTTAAACGTGTGTTTAAAGCCTAATAAATAAAATTGTTGAATAAAGAAATGTTATAAGTAATTCATAATAAAAATAATGCTAATGTTTTATTTAGTTTATTAAATATTGAAATTTTTTTTGGCTAATACGAAATTGATTAAATTTATATCTGGATTTGCAATATTGCTGTAGTAACGTTACATTATGTTTATCATTTTTAATAATTCCTAAATATCTAAAACTTATAGTTACAAGATCTTATCAGTCATTATCAAAACAAAAAGATTATATATTATTTAAATAAATAATATATAAATATAAATTATTCTACAAGTAATTTTTTATAATATATATATATATAATTTTATTTAGTATTATTCGCTTATATGTATCAATATTGTTATTCCTAATTTTATATGTGAATATATATATGGCAAAATATAAATAAATGTCATTTATAATTACATATAATACATTTTTAAAAAGTACATTTTAAAATTATAGATGGAAAAAAAAATTTCGTTATAAAAAAAAATATGTTTTTAATACGAACGAAATAATTGTGTTATCAATAAATTTCAAGCAAAATTTCAGACTGCCATAATAATAAGTAGCCTCTTTCATAAATGTAATATTTAAAAATAAAAGGGCAAACAAAAGGAATAATTTTATTTTAAGGATGAAACTTTGACAAAATTTTTTATTGACATTGATACATACAGTGTCTTTTATAATGTATTTATAAAATATTATATATATTTGTACCGCGTCACGAGGCTGCGTCCAACCCGGACGCACGCTCACCCGCAACTGGACCCGAGCGCCCCTGACGGCCAGATAAGCCAACTAAATGTCTCTTTACAAGTGCATAGTTGCGCAATTATGCCGCGCATGCCGCCCACACGGCTCGAGCCGCCGGCGTTATCGCGCCTATAAAAGCCGGAGGAAATGCCGGGATAGCAATTTTTTCTCTTTGGACCTTCGAACGGTATGTTTTTCTCATGTAGCTGTCCGTAGCGGGAGCCTTGCATAGGTCGAATATATCCAGTGTAGTGTGTACATCACTAGTCGATACACTGATCACAATTAGGGGTAATTTACGTACACCCCCGACGGTTTAATTAATATTAGGCCACATCGTTAGTACCATCCGTTTTGCACCTTACAACCACTACCGCCCTGTGAACTTTCTGAAAATTAGAAACGTTACTTTCTAAATTTTAAATTGTTAATATTAAGTACATTTAGATCTTTCTCATTTATACTCACCTTAAATATTAACACATTTTTCATATTTATACTTACCTTGTAATATAACTTCAATACCATTTATTATGAATACAAAACTAATGTGCACATCCCCCTCCCAACCTAACCATATCCGGGCTCGAGTCTCATGGACTGGGCGGGGGGAGGGGATACAAATTTTACATTATAAACAAAAAATTTACTTTCATAAACTTAAATAATCTTTCTGTTAATAATATTCAAATTGCGTAAAAATAAATCTCATAATCAATATAGTTTTGATTATTGTTTTTGTCAATTACATGGGAAAATAATTTTGCATTTCTAATATAATCAACGCCTAGAGGAAAATGAATCTACGGTAGTCCGGCATTAAAATTTTCTCTTATCTATGAAAATTGGTAAATCTTCCTCTTATTTGAATGGACAAAAAACTTTGTTTCTCTTCCTAAATAAGATATCCGAAGCTTCAAATTCAAACCTTAACTCTATCATTTCTCAGAATCTCTTAACTATGTTTTTTTTGCCACCGTCGTTCGTATCTATTTTTATTTGAAAGTAAACTCCCCGTGCCCAATCACTAATAATTAAAAAATAAAATTTCCTATTGTGTGCTAATCAATATAAACTTCATTTTTCTACTACTTAAAAAAAAAAATTATCGCTAATTATAACCATCTTCATCGGTGAAAATTTATGTTTGGTGTACATATATTACCAAACTTTATATTAATAATGAAAATAATAAAGGCAAAGAATAAAATATGGTAATAATACTTTTATTCTAAAGAAGTCTTTAATAAAAGAGAGGCATAAAAAATATTAAAAATTAAAATAAAACTAAATTTTTGAAGTTTTGGTAAATAAGGTGAAAGAAGTAGTTTTCAAAACAGTGAGAATACAAAAGTATAATAAAGAAAAATAATTCGATTAGACATAATAAGCAATAAAAACTTATAAAGACATATGCCTAGGTAATCAAAATTTTAACAAGAACAAAATAGTCTAATATTTATAGAAGAAAAAAAAGTTTATACGAGTTTTTTAAAAGATAAAAAAAAAGAGAAATCCAATTCAAGCGATAGAATAAGAATTATAAAATTACAATGTATGACAAGATTTGAACAAGACATTTGCTGATTGAATAAATTTTGGAAAAAAAATTCAAGAGTATGGAATAAATTGAGACAGATGAATGAGAGAACAATAAAGATAAAAATGTACTATAAAAAAAACTCAAGATATACAACAGAAGTAAAGAAGGCAGAGGATGAGAGAGACAGAGAGAGAGAGAGAGAGAGAGAGAGAGAGAGAGAAAGTGTCGAATAAAGAGTATAAAAACAAAAATATATTTAAAAATACTTAAGAATGAAATAATAGTAAGAAAGAAAAGCATATATGAAAAATTTAAAATGGATAATGAGAGAGACATTATTTACTGATATTTTACAAAACCATACATTTATAATAAAAAACTAATATATTGAATATACTGAATAAATAATGTATTTTTACATATAAATAAAAAAATGTTGAATTAATATACTACATTTATGGATATATATTTTATATTATATATCTTATAGAAATTCGTTATTACAGAAATCTGCTTAATAATTTTATTAGATTAAAAATCTAAGCCTGTGAAGACTTAGGCTTTTTAATAAAGCACATAAATTAGGTTTAGCACATTCATAAATAATATCATCTCTCTCACTTTTATTATTAATAAATGTACAAATTCCTTGTCAATGCAATATTCTACTAAGAGCTAAAATAGATTATCTCTTTTAATATGACTTGCAATCTCGAATAATCTATAATAAGTGAAAATCTCAGAAACGTAGCGACGCGTCTCGGTGACGGTAAAACAATTGTTTTCCAATAAACTGCCACTTGATTGAATGTTTGTATAGAGATAGGGATATTAATTATACACATACTTCAGCATTTTCCCAAGGTATGCATAACTTTAACAAATTTTTATATCCTGTTCTCGAATAAGAATAAATTGCAAAACATCTCTAATTCTTCAGAATAATTACGGTTGCTAAATTTGATAAGATATCGGTAAACATTTTAATTTAATTTATAATATAATAAAAATGTTTTACATGTGTAAACTAAAAATGGTGGATAAAAGATCTGAATCAAATCTTCATGTATATATATATATATAATATCTGTTGTCGAATATTTTATATTATATTTTATTCCATCAATTATTTCTCAATAATAAATAAGACAAAATGTTTAACAGTAAGATATAAAACTTACACGCATATTTAAATATGTATCAATGAAGTTTAAGAATAAATTATTATCAAAAAATTCACATAAATTATGTATAAGCTGCATGATTATTAACTATTCTTCACTATACTATTCTATTTTATCGTAACTATTCTTTACTATATTCCTAAACTAATATAATAATACAATATTTTTTAATAGATGGTTAGAGAATCAATTGAATCTGATTGATCTATACTTAAATATAATTTAGATGTTTCTTTTTTTACATCTACTATTTTTTTAAACGCTAGATTACAGTAGTTTTTAAATTCAAATCGTTTATTCTTACAATATTTAATAAAAAATTTTGTTTTATTCTTATTTTATCACAATACACCAATTTACTACGATATCCACGGTAAATATCTCGATTTCTATACTATTACTTTTACGAGTTTTTAAAATAACAGTGTTTTAAAACAGAGTTTTAAAAATAGAGAGATAATTTTTATACCAATTTTCTTGCTAAATTAATAGAATAACATGACTATAATATTTTTTTATGAAATATAATTCTCTATTTCAACTCATATAAATTCAGTTAGTGTTTATTGAATTTTCAGTTATATTAATTTATTTATATCTTGGATATAAAATTTTTTAGTTGTATTAAATTAAATTTAGTAACTAAACTAAATATAATGATATTAATTTAAAAATAACATTATTTTAAATAATTGTTTACGTGAATTAAAAAATATTAGCTTTAATAAAAGAAAAGAAAAAATTTTAGTTTGTTTTAATTTAAAAAATTCTCAATAACAATACTAAAAAAGCATCAAAATAAAATTAAACAAAAAGTATTCTAATTTTTATTTGAAATAAATAAAATTTAAAAAATTGAACACACCTAATATATCATTTACCTATTCTAATTGTAAAGTAAGTAATCGTAGTGTTTTTCCAAATATCAATGAAACGAGAATGAAACCAGTTGTTACAAGGGTATTAAGTAACAAACAAACAAAATTATCGCCAGTGTGTACTTTTATACTTATATATTATAGAAATAAATTTTTTATCATCTTACAGAAGCCAAGAAAATTTTGAAAAATTGTTATATATCCTAAATGGTTTTTAAGAAAAGGTTATTCGGAAGATATATTTATTGGAAAAAGTTTATTATAAAATATATTATATTTCTCAATATTATTGTTAACCATAATATACTTTACTTGGTATAATTTTGTCAAAATAAATACTTTTCATGGGTGATTTTTGTCGGGTACTTGTAAACTAATATTTAAAGATAATTTATCAATTATGATACACTAATAAAAAGTTATTGTATTCATTGAAAGAAAAAAAATGTTTTTCTTTTTAATATTTTTGGAATATAGTTAAGCTTTTAGATATAATACAGATATATTACAAATAATTATAATTAGTAAATAAAAAAGATATTTCTAATTTATCTACGTAAATATTTCTCTTTATTAATGAAGGGTTCATATAATTTATTTAGTTTGAAAAATTCAAAATTATTATTATTACTACTACTTGTTGGAAATTGTCATTATTCATTAACTAAGTTCAATAACAATAATGTACTCATATAATTTTATATCATAAGATTAATAACAATTATTTTCTATGAAAATAAAAAACACTTTTGATCAATAAAAATTTTAATTCTAACAAATCAAAAAATTTTCTTCTATTTTTATCATTGTATAAATTATTTTGTATCCTTAAAAAATATATATTTAATTTTTTTTATATTAAAATATCTTTTTTGAGAATTAAAAATATTTATGAAGTAAATTCATATATTATATTACAAACAAACTAAATATTCTTAAGAATTTTTTTAAACATTAATTCATTTATGTTCCAAATTTAAAAAAAGTTTTTTTTTCAATTTTTTCATCCTTAATCAATTGTTTTTTCAATTTATTATTTTTACAAAATTTGATAAATTTAAAACTACATTGAATTTGTTTTGATTAATTTTAATGATGCAGAATGAAGCATGTTTATTTTGTAAAAATTAAGCTTAATATTATTTAAAAAAAAAAAATAAACATGTAATAAAAACTGAATAAAAAGTTTATACAAGATTATAAGATAAAAAAAAGTTTTTCCATTTAATCCTTTCCAGCTACAAATATGTTTTTATTCATTTATTTTAATAAAAAATTTAATTTAAATGTTAATAAATTATTTTACAATTTTTTTTCAAATAATTTTAATTTTCTAATATGCTTGAGCAGTGAAATGGTTATACACTATTATTTAAATAATTAACTTACTCGTTTAATTACAATGCAAAACCAAAATTAAAAATATTTATGTCAATAATAATAATACAAAATAATATTTGGTTCGAATGTATTTATGTATAAAAATAGAAAAATGTATTTAGAAATAAAATGATTCGTCAATATATTTCCAAAAATATTCATAGTCTAATAAATTATCGAAAGAATTTGTGGATAATTTGTTACATTATTTTAATTGTATAATGCATTATACAATTGTATAGGATTTTGAGATCCTTTATCAAATTAGGTAATGAATTGAATAGGGAAAACCATTGATAATTACCTTTTTTCGACCAGAACGAGACTGATTTTGTTGATATTTATCAACAATTCCAAGCAGACAGTCATCACATTTACAATAGCGATTGTTGGCAGATCCCGAGTCATTAGACAATAATGAATTCAAAGTGCTGATGCTCGTCTGACTATCCATCGAGTCCGTTCTCAATAGCGAATTCTTAGACTTGATTCGCTGATGATCTTCGCTTAATTCTTGATTTTTTTCCGTTACTTCATGGTCAACACTTTGTTTTTCCATTTTAGCTAGAAGTAGTTGTTCCATGAGGTTGAGGGTGGGTGTAATGGAAGACGTAGCCGTGACTGGATTTGACTTTAAATTGCGCGTATTTGCGCACTTATTTTCTCCGTCCATTTTTTCGTCCTTCTTTTTCACACAGCGAAGAAATTTTGTTAAGTTTTAGATAATTCGTAGTTCACTATAAAATTTCATTTGTTTGTGTATTATTTCTTTAGTTTACAATAGAAATAACGTAAAGAGGGAAATTGTCAAATATAGTAATAGCCTTTAAAGTAAATTGCGTTAAAAGATCTCAAAATGAAAATGTAATGTATTAACAGTTGTTGTTGTAAGAATTAAAAGAAATGTACGTTCGGATTTAATTTTCGATGGATTTCCGAAGAGTATTACTAAGATTTACCGTATCGCTTATAATGTACAATGAATTGGTATTTTTAATTTTCAAACTTTTTCACATAAATTTTTTAAAGTTAAATATTTTATTCATATTGTGTAAATTGGAAAAAGCATGCTGGCCTTAAGAATATTTTTTGAATTCTAATATAAACAATTTCAAGTTGATATATAATTAATTTCAGTCTACTATATATAAAAGGAAAAAAAAATTACTATAATTATTTTATTTTTCTTTGTATCATTAATCGGTATACTATATCCTTGACAAATTAAAATTACATATTTCTAAATATTGTAAACTATACTTTCAATTACGAAAATATTAAAAAAAGAAGAAAAAAGAAAAAAGAAAAAAAAGTTTCAAAACATAAAGGAGAGGCTACAAAAATCAATTTATTTCGTGATTTTAAAATGGAGATCCAGCGGTGTTTATGATCACGCATAGGAAGAAGACTTATAGTTTAAAAATAAATGGCACAAGTTTATGAGAATAAGATATACTAAAATTCTTCTCTTCTAATCCCTCATTATGCTTGTGCGACCGTTCGTTTCCCAATCCTGTTGGTATTGCTATTATTAGAACTTGATTTGTACTTGATCCGATCTCATACGAATTCTTTGCGCAATTTGATCGTGTTGGAAAAAAGTTTTCCTAGCACGACGATAGTGTGGGACGACAGCACACCGGCCTACATTCGCATACAAAAAAGTGCGATGCAGCCAATGCTCCATCATACTCGAGAGCAGTAGGAAACAGAGTGGAGAGTGGACGGGGGACGAATGAGAAGGCGAACCAATTATTGTCCTCGATTCGGACTCGAGACCCTTGTAACCACCGGGAAAGCACAAAGAGGGCGGATTCACTGTTCGGCTGGATTTTCCGCACTCGGAAACGTAAGAAGTGCACTCGCGTCCTCGCTTCCGGGAAACGTGTTGCCGTCATTACTCCAGGGACAAGACTAGCGACGAGTCCGGCCACGCAGAGGCTTTTCCGAGCGAACTGGGGAGTCGCGAACTCGCGAACGTCGCGGCGGCGCGTCACGAGTAACGACGAGGGATCTCGCCAGCGCGAACGGCTCGCTCCCAGAATGAGTATCCAACTCAGATATTTTCTTTTTTCGTCACATTTATATTTTTCCTTGATTCACTTACGATGGTTTATGGCGGAGCTAAAGAAAGGCTAAAGCTCTTGGCATTCGCCTCGGATAATTGAATATTTATTTTGAGCGCCTTCTTAACTTATCATCTTTTCGCGACTACGAAACACCATTTAATAATCAGTCTTATGAGTCACGTGCCATCCTCCATCCGACACAAAAAAATCTGAGAATATTTGGCTTATTAAACTAATCGGCGTGCGAACTCGACAGCTCGCATGCCCGCACAATATTGCAACATATTCTTTTCTATCTTATTCTAACAAACACATTCTTCTTTTCTTATAAAACTGATACATTTTTCTAAATCTAAATATCTAGCAATTTTATATCCGCATGCTAAAACAAATTTCTAATTTTAATTTAAAAATAAAAATCCCCACAAAATGATTCAATAATAGTAAACGCATAAAGTTTATAAGACAGTTGATTGATATAAATATTTAGACACTTAATAATACACTTATATAATATATTTTAATTGTTGCTTTTACATTACATTATATATATATATTTAAAATATATCAATATATAATTATATTTCTAATTAATTTAATTTTGAAAACATTCATCATCAAAAATATACAATACTACTTATGAAACGTACTCATAAAATTTTATTACTCTATTTCTATATTTGAATAATTTATTTTTTATAATTTTACTTCTCAATTCTGATGAAAAATTTGTTTTAATTGAAACGTAAAGAAAATAAGATAGGAGATATATTAATTAAGGTTTATTTTTATTATGAAATTTTAATAAACTGTAAATAATGGACCAATAAGATTTTTACCTTTAGTTAACTATTATAATAACAAAATTAAATTTTTTCATTTCTAAAACATTCTAAATATTCTAAATAATTTAATAAATATATTCATGTTAATCGATAGTGTTGTTTTTATTTTTTCATAAAAAAAAAAAAAAAATTTTCTTTGTAGACTAAATGTTTCTATTTTAAGATATATTATAATTAATTGTATAAAAAACAAAGAATTTTATAGTACGTTAAAAAATAATCTGAATAAATAACTTTTATTATTTATTTCATATTTATTTATAACAAATTTATCAATCTTTAATATTAAATTTTAAAAAATACAAAGTACATAAATATGGTATAATAACCATTCTTACCAATTTTTTTTTAGAAATCTGTATTGTAGTAAAAAATGCTATTATTGGAAATTGTAGTAATTTTGAAAATTGATATTATAAAAAAAAAAAACTAATGACCTGTTCTTACTAATAAATTTCACATTCTATTGAGATTAATTCATGTTTATAATTTATGACAAAAAAAGTATCTCCTAAGTTTCACTGAAATCCGAGGATTGCTTATTATATTCTCTACCTAAAAATT